>CM057824.1:91835303-93258428 GCA_030068075.1 Paguma larvata | reverse complement strand
TGGTACAGGGGAGGGCAGAAGTCCCTGCAGCAACTCCCCACAGGGACCTGGGGCAGCAGAGTGCAGGGACAGAGAGAGAAGGGGTAAAAGGAGCATTGCGGGCAGAGGCAGTTGGCCAGGAGTAAGAGGCTGCTATGAGTTTGAAGACTTGGGGAAAGGAAAACATGACTAGATGGGATATTTGAGAAGGGGTCTCCATGTTAGATGGCATAAAGCTAGGATGGCCATCTATCTAGGGTTGCTTGAGTTAGTCTTGGTTTATGCCTGTAGACCCAGCATGATTTTTAAGAGAAATTTCTCTCTTTCAGAAGCATCCCAGTTTGGACGGGAGTCTACATGGTCACGGTATTATATAAAACCACTTCACTGGGCCCTATATGGAAACCCACAGTAAAAATCTGCATCATTTTTCAAGACTCGTAGAGCTAGATTTATGGTTCCTTTGAATACCACTCCACATAAGGCTGGACTATTCAGGGCCCTGATTCATACGTGGATTATAAAAGCACTTACTGTGACATTTTAAAATTGGAATTTGTCAATCTTTATATGATTTTTATAGAAGTAGTTTATGATCTTCCTGCAATGGAGTAAAGGTGAAACAGGTCTAGAAAAAGAGAAATGCATTTTTATACTACACCGAAAGTTGGATATTTAGGGAAAGCTATGACTTTTACTTTTACCTTAGTCTGGGATATTAGGTTAGAAAGAATCGAAGCTCACTCAAACTAGCTTAAGCAAAAGGAGAGGATGTATTGGATTTCTTATATTTCCCTACATCCTAACAAGGCAGGATGTGAAGCCAGCCTTTACCATGGATATGTAGCAAGCACTACAAACTCTCAGGGACCAAAAAAGTGATGCTTTCTTTCTCTCTTTCTTGCTGGGAGCTGTCTCTCACTTCTACTGCACTCTTCTGTCCCTGCAGATTGGCTCTTCTCTGCTCTACTTATGATTTATAATCACTGTGCTAAAAAGGGGCTCTCGGTCTGAGTAACAGTGTACTCCAGATCCAGCTTCTGGAGTTAATTGACCCAATCTCTATTTCCATATTGTAAATTATTGCAAGAGCTTGTCTGATGGCCCCATCTTAGCCTTGGCATTGCCTTCCCCTCTATTAATGCAGAGCTGTAGCTTGGAGGGGGCTGGAAATCATATTGTCAGTAGGGCTGAAACATTTGGGACTAAACGTGGGCCACATTCCCAGAAAAAAAAAAAAAAGCATAGGTTTAGGGAGCAAATACAATTTCTGGTGTACTTATTCATTTTAAAAAGCATGAATTTAACATTTACTATGTATATACTCTTGTGCTAGTCAGTGTGTGGTGTGTCTCTGTGTGTGTATGTGTGTGTGTGTATGTGTGTTATCTATATGTGTGTGTGTGGTATTTCTGTGTGTTCGTGTGTGTATCAGAAGTGAATGTTCTAGGGTGAGTGAGTCCTGTCAAGACAAATAAGATATATTACTAGTTTAACAGAAGGAGGGAAAGTAGAAGCATAGCTAACATGTGTTAAATGCCTTCTGTGAGTCAGTGGACTTTGCTAGATACTTCACATGCATTATATCACAATCTCACAAAGCCATATGGACATTATATTAATATCCATTTTTATATGCAACTTGTTCAAGCATTAATCTGAACTCAGGTAAGCTTGTTTCTAAGAACTAGGACTAATCTTCAATGTAAGGCCAACTATGTGTTAAATAATCTGATAACGACAGGAAGCATTAGGGAAGCATGGAGGAAAGCAGATATAACAGAGGAAAAATGATACAAATAACCAGTGCTTATTGAGTTTATTAAGTTCCAGGCCCTCTCTTAAGGCACTAACATGTTTTAACTCATTTAATCCTCACAAGCATTCAATCAGGTAAGTACTATTAATACCCCTGTTTTAAGGGTGAGAAAAACGAGACATAGAAGTATAACTTGCCCAAAGCCATACAATTAATAAATGGTACGCCAGGATTTAGATTCAGGCCGATTGACTCCAGGCAATGTATTTTTTCCTTCTTAAAAAATTTTTAAAAACCTTTTCATTTATAAATAACTTTAGACTTACAGAAAAGATGCAAAAATAGTGCAAAGAGTCCCCATATGCACCTCACTTGGCTTATTTCTGATGTTAACATCTTGCATAACCACAGCGCCCTTAGGAGAAACCAGGACGTGAATGTTGGTGCAATATTATTAACTCAACTACAGACTTCATTAGAATTTCTCCAGTTTTAACCTGATGTCCTTTTTCTGGTCTAGGATTGAATCTGTTTAGGTTTTGTGTTTCCTTAGTCTCCCCCAGTGTGTGAGGGATCCTCATTCTTTTCCTTCATGAGCTCAACACTTTTAAAGAGTATTGGTCAGTCTTTTTGTAAGATGCCTCTCAATTTTGGTCTATCTGACGTTTCCTCACAATTAGATGGAAGTGATGCATTTTTGACACGAATATCACATAAGTGATGGTGTATCCTTCTCTGTGCCTCACTTCAAGGGGTTTACAATGCCAATATGTCTTATTACTGGTGAACACTTGGTTAAGGCGGTGTCTTAGAATCACTATGTTTTTCCTTTATAATTAACGAATTAATACTCTGAGAGACATACTTTGAGGCTATACAAATATCCCATGTCTTCTCAACAAAGGATCTGCTCTTACCTACCACTTTATATTTCCCTAATCTGAATAATCTTATTGGGAAATCAAGGACATGTCCATAGGGGGGAAAAAAAGGCATTTCTTCTGGATCAAAAGCTAGATTTTAATAGGCAGAAATGAGGGGAAAGGATGTCCCCACATGAAGGACCAGAATCAGCAAAGTCTCAGAAGTCCGAATACACATACTGCATTCAGTGAGATTGTGTGTGGAGAAAGTGAAAAATAAAACTTAGAAGATACAGGGGCATAGATCATCCATGCCTTGAATTCTGTGCTCAGATGCTTGGACCTTTTCCCATGTGGCTCATATTCCTCAGTTTCCAACAAATTGTGTGTATGGGGGAGGGGGTGCCACACTTCTTCGAGTCCTTATATGAATCTGTAAAAGGACTTAAGTAGTCTCTAATGTCCCTCTCCTTCAGGAAGCTTTATGATTCTGTGAACTGGTAGTAAAGAGATTCTTTCCATGCCCTCGTAGATAGAAGACTCCAACATTCATCGCTTAGTGGTTTTTAAAAATCTATCCCATGAGGCCAATTTCTCTTTTCCTCTCAGGAAATCATACTCATAATCTGAGCGCCTCTGCTGGAGAAGATGCAGGAACTCACTGTCCAGACTCTCCTTCCCCTCTCTCATTGTCTCTGATCAAAAATATGGGAAGAGAAAGAAAAAGTTGGTGTATCAGGGAAAATGATGGGCTCAAACGTGGACATAGTTGCACTGAAGGGATAAGAGAGTTTGTTCTTTAATCAGATGCATAATAAAGGATTAGTCAGGATCCATCACTGCCATGGGTAGGTGACAAGAAAGCTAGAGGCCAGCTTCCTTTTCCTTGTCCCACGAACTGAAATAATTCAAAGATAGTTGTAGACAGAAAAAAAATGAGAAAAATTCAGAGAGGAAAATTGGAAAAGCACAGGAGGATGTTAATAAATTAATAGGAAATATAAAAAGTATTGATTCTGCCATGAATTTAGAGAGCCTTCAGAAAGGTCACCTTGACCCTTCCCTTAGGCATTGGAAAGAAAAATAAAAGGGTGCTCAGATTAGCATTTAACGAGGCTTCCTGAATTCCCTCAGTTCTATTAGCAAACATGGCTTTGTAGCAGATCATATTGATAAAGATAATTTTACATGGTCTTCCTTTTATTATTGAGTGCCACCCTGCTTTTTAAGAGAGTCCCAGACCAATGCTAAAATTGTAGGTCAATGAGACACAAACTATGATGCATTGTCACTAGGTTCTTGATGTCCTCTATGAGCTTATTCTGTAATGACTCTCTGTGTACTGGATGGTGCCTTTGATAGCCCTCTGATGTAGAAATATAAAATTTTGAAACCTAGCCAACTCGTGGGGCTTGTTACCTTAGATTGCTCATCTCATTTTAAGAATTATTTAATAGTTTGTGTGATGTTAACCATTCTAATTTTTCCAAGTGCATTATCATAAATAATATCACAGGTTTTGCTTTCTGGGTTATCAGTATTGGGAATATTTTATTTTATATCTGTATTACTCCAAAAAAGATTTAAGATGGCTTCACGGATACATGCCATACATCAAGATAACATAAATTAGAAGCAAATGAGAAAGAAGAAAGTTAAGCAGTGGGTCAAGACATAAATTGGAATTAGAAATGGACCTAATGCAAAACTAGATTCCTATTCTAAGCTTTCCAGCATCAATTTATATAAATTCTAAGACTATAAGGCCTTAGCAAACAAGTTTTTCTCAGAAAGGAACAGATTTATTTCTTAGACTATAAAGACATTTTTCCTGAGGGTTTTTATAAAAAAGAGAGTCATGAACAAATTCCTCAACATCATCATATGTTTGAAGTAATGCATTTCTTACGGTTGCTTCTTGAAGAGTCCCACAGAAAAATGACCAGTGGCATCACACTAGACACGATTCAGAAAACTCTATTCTACGGGGCTTGGAAAGGGTTTGGCAATGCAAGATCTGTCCAGTTAGCAGCATTTTGCTGGCTTGACTTAATCCAGAGGCAGATTTTTATAGTATCTGGAGAAATGGATGTACTGCAAACCTATCAGGCTTCACTTGCTCTCTGAGCCAAGCTTATGACAGATACTAGGTAGCAACCATGCTTTAGCTGGGGACATTGTTAATTGGAAGGAACAGACAACCACATATATTGATACAATAAAAAGATGTAGGGATACAGAGAGGGCTCCCACAATTAAAACAGGAGAAATAAAGAATAGCTTGGCTTTTTGGGAAATGTGTCTGGAAACTGCAAAGAAGCAAAGGCAGTTGATTTATTTCTCTCTCTGGGCTTACCCTGCAGTCTCTACACCTCTCTCTTTGTGTCTGTAATTTTCTTCTTTCTCAAGGGGTTTTGCCACCCTGGCATCCACTTTAGCCCTCAGGATTAACAACTCAGCACTCACATACAATAAACACCATTCACTTGAATTGCCCAAACCCAAATTTCCAGGAAAGGAAACTGACCCAGTCTTTCTTTTTGATCTGCCTTAGGCAGCTGTCCAGTCAGTGTTGAAGAAATGGCCTTTGAATCAAAAGTGTCCTTTGGTACAAAGAGTATGGCTAGAGGTGTGGGGGCAGTTAATATAGATATTAGGTGAGATGCTTCAGCTGTAAGTGAAGGGAAGTTCCAAAAGTGACCAGATCATCACTCCAAATTGGCATGTTACTGAGCTAGCCACACTTCTTAAGAATAGACACTTTTCCAAAGACGACATCCAGATGGCCAACAGACACATGAAAAGATGCTCAACACTGCTCATAATCAGGGAAATACAAATCAAAACCACATTGAGATACCACCTCACACTGGTCAGAGTGGCTAAAATCAACAGCTCCAGAAACAACAGATGTTGGCAAGGATGTGGAGAAATGGGAACCCTCTTGCACTGTTAGTGGGAATGAAAACTGGTACAGCTGCTCTGGAAAACAGTGTGGAGTTTCCTCAAAAAATTAAAAACAGAATTACCCTACAATCCAGCAATGGCACTACTAAGAATTTATCCAAAGGATATAGGAGTACCGATATATAGGATTACATGTACCCCAATGTTTATAGCAGCACTATCAACAATAGCCAAATTATGGAAAGAGCCCTCATGTCCACCAACTGATGAATGGATAAAGAAGATGTGGTTTATATATACAATGGAATACTACGCAGCAATGAGAAAGAGTGAAATCTTGACATTTGCAACAATGTGTATGAAACTGGAGAGTATTATGCTGAGTGAAATAAGTCAGCCAGGGAAAGACAGATATATGTTTTTGCTCATATGTGGAATTTGAGAAACTTAACAAAGGGCCATGGGAGAAGGGAAGGGGAGAAAATAATTTCAAACAGGGAGAGAGGCAAACCATAGGAGACTCTTAAATACAGAAAATAAACTGAGGGTTGATGGGGGGCGCGGAAGGAGGGGATAATGGATGATGGGCATTGAGGAGGGCACTTGTTGGGATGACCACTGGGTGTTGTATGTAAGCGATGAATCATGGGAATCTATCCCCGAAGCCAAGAGCACACTGAATACACTCTATGTTAGCTAACTTGACAATAAATTATATTAAATAATAATAATAAAATAAAATTTCTTACAAAAAAAGATCCCTGCGGATTTTTGTACAACTTGTATTGTAATGGTTTCACTAGTGCTGAGTTGTATTTCTACTAAAATACTTCTCAGTCTCCCCTCCTAAAAAAAAAGAAAGAAAGAAAACAGCCTATTTCTTGGTTGTGTGGGATGTCTTCTAGATAGGACAGATTGGTCCAAACTAATTCAGAATAGTCTCTTGGGGGAAAGAAAAAAGATTTATCTGCTGGCAGCTTTCCATCTTCTGACTGTCCTCAGCCAAAATTAGCCCCGTAGAATATTAATTACCCCACACTTCCAATTCACGTTACTTCCAACACATGAGTAACAATTCATGTTACTCTTGTTTGGTGCAGCTGCTGGAAACTGTATCTCATGCTCTGTAGCTTCACATAAGCCCAAAACCAATGAGAGTAGCCACAGTCCTAACTGATACAGCTTTTTTATCATAATTCAGTCCTTAGTCCATTTTTCCAAACTTGGAATCATTTTTCATTGTGTAGTTATGTAAAGAAGTACCTTGTATCCAAAGGTAATTTGTGTACAGTCTTGCAGTCCTTTTTGGTAGTGGGGGTGGGGGTGGGGAGAGTGCAAGCGAGGGAGAGGCAGAGAGAAAGGGATACAGGATCATAGTGGGCTTCAACTCCCAAATCGATATCATGACCTGAACTGAAGTCAGACGCTCAACCGCTCAACCGACTGAGCCACCCAGGTGCCCCAACTGAATTTTAAAATGATCTATGAGGGGCACCTAGGGAGCTCAGTTGGTTAAGCGTCCAACTTCGGCTCAGGTCTTATGTCACGGTTGGTGGGTTCCAGCCCCACATCGAGCTCTGTGCTGACAGCTCCGAGCCTAGAGCCTGCTTCAGATTCTGTAACTCCCTCTCTCTCTGCCCCTCCCCTGCTCATGCTCTGTCTCTCTCTGTCTCAAAAATAAATAAACATTAAAAAAATCTATGCATCTCATTTTCATTGTTTGTCATCATATGACGATATATAATCTTATCTTTTTGCAGGACTATCCAGCCCCTCCCTCCCAACCCCGTATTAACTAGAGTGGGTAATAGGAGCAGGGGTGGGGTGAAAGATCACACTTCTACTGTTCTTTTCCCATCCTTTCTCCTCGGTCATACTAGAATCCAAGATAATTTACTTGTTTAATTGCATATTTTGTAACGTTTAGGATTAATCTTTCTATTATAATATTAAAAAAATAAATAGGTCTTTTCATTTAATCAGTGGTCTCTAAAGTAGGCCATGTGTAGGCTGATCCAACAGAGTACAAAAGGAAAATATTAGAATTTTTCTTTATATGTTTTTATTTCACCCTTTAAAATATTTGTTATTTGTGTATGTTTGTTTTTAAATATATATAACACATTCATATAGAAATGGAATTATATACTTTACAAATAAATCTCCATGTTTGAGGGTCCATGCTCAAATGATTTTTTCAAGGTTGGGTTACGTGATCTAAAGTTTGGAGTCCGTTGGTATTGACGTCTCAATGAATGGGCATAATAGTTTTTATATCTATAGAAAGATTAACAGTTCCCATTTTGGGCCTGTGGCCAGTTCTGACTCTTAACTTCCTCATGAGGACCTGGTCCCCTAACATACTACATTATTCAGCATGCTATGCTTTCAAACCACTCACTCTTTAATTATTTAGTATGAAACCTAGGAGACAGATTAGACTATGGTATTTTATTTATGTGTTTAATTTTGAATCAGCAAATTTGAAATAAGTCCATGATCACCACAGAGTGAGCATCAGCTTATATCAACTTAGAGTTAGTTCTCTGGGATCCTTATCAAACAGTGAAGTTTTGTTTTTTTAAGTTTTTACTGTGCGTTGGAGCAGCCATTTTATTTTATTTTATTATTTTTTTTAACGTTTACTTATTTTTGAGAGAGACATAGAGACAGAGCGTGAGCAGAGGAAAGGCAGAGAGAGAGGGAGACACAGAATCCGAAGCAGGCTCCAGGCTCTGAGCTGTCAGCAAAGAGCCTGATGAGGGGCTCCAACTCACAGACCACGACATAATGACCTGAGCTAAAGTCGGCCGCCCAACCAACTGAGCCACCCAGGCCCCAAAACAGTGAAGTTTTGACCAGGGAACCAGAAATGCAAGCACTTGTTTCTTGGGACTGTTCTATTAAATAATATGTGTTTCATGAGCTGGAATTGTAGCATATACGTCCTCCATGTGTATTAAAATTCCTAGAATATGTAGGTAGTCAAGGATTGTTGAACTGGGTGGGGCTGAAGATCAAAGAGGACTCAAGGAATGACTCTTCCCATGGTTAGTGAGGGAATAGAAGGTAGAGAGCGATGGATATGGGAAGAGCACTAACCTTTAGTGAGCACTAACCTTTAGGTAAGCACTTGCATTTTATTCTTACAAAGATCCTAGAATATTGGTGTTATTATCCACATTAGACAAGTTGCCCTTCTCTAAAAGCTTCAGATTTCTTGTCTCTATCAGGTCACACTGCAAGTAAGTGGTAGATTTAGGATCTGAACTCATGACTGACTCCAAAGCCCGTGCACTTTCCACTATGGCACCTTTCTTCTCTGGTAATTTAGCTCTGCCCCAGAAATGTCATATTGACATCTAGGATAATACTAACAAATATAGATATTGTAAACCTAATATGGAGTATAATGCATTTTTATTAGCATTCTGGATGTTTTATGGAGAATGGATTAGAAAAGGAAAAATGGAATCAAGAAACCAACTAGAAAGTTATAGCAGTAGATTAGGCTTGTGTTATGATGGTGGCAGTAGAGTCGAAAATGTTCACAATGTGTTTGGGTGATAGAGTTGACGAAGGTAGTTGATGGGTTGAGGGAGAGAGAAAGAAAGGAGTCAGGGTTGACTCTTAGATTTTTGCCTTAACAAATTGGTTAGATGGTCTGTCAGTTTTAGAAATAGAGAAGTCTGGGGGTGCATGGGTGGCTCAGTTGTTTGAGTGTCCAACTCTTGATCTCAGCACGGGTCATGATCCTAGGGTCTTGGGATTGAGCTCTATGTCAGGCTCCTCACTGAATATGGAGCCTACTTAAGATTCTCTCCCAATCTCTCTCTCTCTCTCTCTCTCTCTCTCTCTCTCTCTCTCTCTCTGTCTCCTTCTGCCCCCTCCCCCACCCATCCACACTCTCTCTCTAAAATAAGTAAAATGAAAAAAATTTAAATAAAAAAGAAACAGAGACATCTGGAGGAGGAGAAAACTGTGAAGGTCAGAATTCAAAGTATAGTTTTCAACATTTTAAGTATCATCCAGCATCACTGTTGGTGGCTGGCCTTTTCTGTCTTGCCACTTATGCCAAACAGATTGAACAGGTGTTTTTTATTCATGTCTTATTTATTTATTTATTTATTTATTTATTGTAACTCCTGAAGCTGCTTTTTTATTTATCTTTTAGGACTGTGCTGAATCCCCTTATCTTAATATTTGTAAAAAGTCCTGGACAACATGGCTCTATCCAAGGTGGCCTATCATCTTCTCTGGGATCTGTGCTCTAGAATCACCCACAGCACTTTCCTCTTTCCTGACCTTGATCCCATTGAATTTCTATGGCCCCCAAATTGGGAAAGTAATCTGACAAGTATCCAAAAAGATATTATTGGGTTCTATAGATCTGTAATTTAATTTTTAATATTCAAAATATACTGTGTTCTCCCAAACTGTGAGATCATGACTTGAGCTGAAATCAAGAGCCGGATGCTTAACCGACTGAGCCACCAGGCACCCCAGGGATTTCTATATAGTATAAAAGAATATTAAATTTTTTACACTACCATTTGATTCATATATAAGATCTATGGATTGAAATAATTATAAAAGGGGTATTTCTCAGATTATTACTACATCTGATTACCAAGGGACAAAATGTTTATTTTTATAATTAAGTAAACATTAATCTCATTGTATGTTATATCAGATTATGTTATACCTGCATGCCTGCATAGTAGAGATCGTGTGCCTTGTATTAATGTTTTCTTAGACCTTAAAAAATAATAAAGACAATCTTTGTGGTGATCTCACACTTGAAATAATATCCCATTGCCCATTTCACTCAGTAAGTTCCCATTTGACAGTATTTATTGAATAACTACATATGTCTGGATTTATGAATTTCTATGAGGGTTTCAAAAAAAGTACAAGGCATGATTCCTGTTCTTACGAAATTTATACTTTATTACTTTTCCTTTAATGGTTAATATGCATATTCAATTTTTGAACAATTTTAAGTTTCCAAAAAGCGTGAGAGTTCATTACAGAGACATACTTTTCCCCTGAGCCATTCAAGAACAATGCTTCATCATCCCTGAGTGCTTTATTGTGTACTGGATTTCCCACCTTCCCCAAAAGTCTCAAACAATCATCAAAATTAGGAGTTCACATTGATAATTTACTCCTATTCTGTTTCCAGATCCCCATGGTTTCACCAGTTATCCCAATGATGGTTTTTATAGCAAAAGGATTTAGTACAGAACATGAGTTGCATTTAGTGGTCATGTCCCTTCAAGTTTCCTTCAATCTGGAATAGTTCATTTCAGAAGTAACGCCGTGCTTCCCTCACTGCATCCTCTCAGGTGCCCTTGGTTTTGATTTGCCCCATTACTTATGATGTTCACTCTGATCCCTGATTAAAGTAGAGTCTTCCAGACTTCTCCACTGCGTATCTCTCTCTTCCCCTTGTAATAATGAGTATTCGCTGCACGAGTGCGTGTGTGTGTGTGTGTGTGTGTGTGTGTGTGGTGGGAGTGGTTGGCGGTTATTCGGAAACTATGTAAATATTTCCTTCTTCATTAAACTTTCCATTCCTTCATTCACTTATTTATATGAATATGGATTCACCTATTTTATTCGACAGTTTGTACTCTATTGCTATTATGACTTATTCATTTTTTAATTTTTTAAAAAATATTTATTTATTCATTTTACAGAGAGAGAAAGAGAGAGAGGAGGGAGAGAGAGAATCCCAAAAGGCTCCATGCTGACAGCACAGAGCCCCATGCAGAGTTCAGTTTCACCAGCTGTGAGATCACGACCCGAGCCAAAATCAAGAGTCAGATGCTTAACCGGCTGGACCACCCAGGCGCCCAATATCACTATCATGATTTAGCCTAATGTTTAAATTATCCAGATTTGGCCAGTTAAACCCGTTTAAGCTGGTTTCTGTGCCCTTTTCACGTTTCTCTCATTCTTTGAGCTTTTTATTTTTTTTTAACCTTTTGACACAATAAAATGTTCCAGGTTTATTTATACTTTCTTTTTTCCCAGCCCTGGAATCAGCCATTTCTCCAAGGACCTTGGTTCCTTTTTTTTTTTTTTTTTTTGAGGAAATAAACCAAGTTAGATATTCTTAAAAAAAGATCTGGGAACTAAGTGAGCTCATTACTTTTGGGTTGTCTGTTCTTGGTGGCTAGTGCTAGGATTGTGTACGTGTGCACACACATATACGTGCCTACTGTGACATCTACATTTACCTACTATCACTTATCTACCTAGCATCTCTTTGTATTTGTCTGTACTGAAAACTATGAGTTCTTACGAATAGCTATTATTTTATCCCACACTATACAGTTCATTCATTTTTTTTTATATTTCCCCTCCCTTCTCCGACAATGAGAACCTTAGCTCCAATTTTCTTTAATACAGATATTTATTTGATCAATTCCCCTCTGTGTTAGCACCTTGTCACTGCTGCTGCCACACTGTGACACTAAGCTTCAGGGCCCCTGACTTGCAGGGACCCCTAGGAGTGCTCTGGATTGCTGGGGGTTCTAGGATGTCACTGACGAGGAAGAGAAGCCAGGTCATAAACAGGATGATTTTGAGTCTAAGCATTTTTGGTAAACTTCCTGGAAAAATATTATAAGAAAATTACCTGAATTTCTAAGGCTCTAATATTTGTTGGGATTTTTTTTCCCCTCATTCTAAATAAATGCTTACTTTCAGCAGTTAGTTCTTTAATAGAAATTTTATATTCTTTTTCTTAGATAGGGTCCCTTAAATTGAATAAAGTTTAGGCAACCCAAATTCTGAATTTGCCTGTCTATACTATATATTTTACATGCTTTGTTTGATCTAATGCCATAGTTAACATTTGAGGTAAGCATCATGATTGATAAATGAAGACACTGAACCACTGACAACCTAGGTCATGTGCTCAAAATCACCCAGTTTGGAATTTGAAGCCAATTTTTCTAAGGTCGAGGCCACTGCCCTTTCTAATATATCATACTCCCTCATGGTATAGAACATTGATGTAATCATGGCTTAGTGTTGAAGAGCCAGGAAGTGGACAGTTTTTAAGCTTTTTGAAACATGAGTAGGCAAAATGTCTTTGATTTTTTTTTTTTCCTACTAGGGCTGGCTAGTTTAGGTCCAGAGGCAGGAAGTAGCTACAAAGTGTACAGATCAGTGTAGCCACTAGAGTCGGAGTTGACACACTATAGCCCACAAGTGACATCTGGTCCTCCACATGTAGTGTTTTTCTTTTTCTTTTTTTCTGCCTGTTTCTATACAGCCTGTGAGCTAAGAATGGCTTTTACATTTTTTAATTTGTCGGAAAAAAATTTAAAGAATAATATTTTGTGACAAGTAGAAATTACAAAAATTTCACCTTTTGCGGTTCAAAAATAAAGGTTTTTTTGGACACATATATGCTCGTTTATTTATGTATTGTTTTATACAACAATATAGAGTTGAGAAGGTGCAACAGAGACTCTATGGCCAACAAAGCTTAAGTAGATTTACTATTTTATTTGGCTCTTTCCAGAAAAAGTTTGCTGACCCCTAAACTGGAGTCACACACATACTTGCATTTGAGCCTTGGCTCCACTATTTGGTAGTTATATGATCGTGAGCATTGTATCTAAGTCTTATTTTCCTCAGATACACAGTGGAGATAATGATGGTGTCCACTTTTTAGCTTAAGAAGCTTTCTAAAAATGTTAGTGTGACAAATTTTTGGACGCTAAAAAAAAATTGCATTTCTTAATTTGTCTAAGACAAAGTAAATGATGGTCCAGCTCCCACATATCAGGATTGGCAGGTGAACTTCCCTCTGTCATAGTTGGGGAGGGGGGGTCCCTCCTGCCTCCTTTGGGATCCTACAACAATCCCAGGGGTTCAGGAGCATCCCTAAAGAAGTTTCTTGTAGGGGATCCCTGTTTGTCTCCTGATCAAGTCTGCATAGCTTGTCCCAAGGCAGGGGGCTCTGCCGGCGATCCTCCCTCACCGCCATCACAAGAAGCCAGGGGACCCTCACCACAGCTCTCATACCAGGGGCCCCGGTGTCACAACACTCCTC
This sequence comes from Paguma larvata, assembly GCA_030068075.1. Taxonomy (NCBI): domain Eukaryota; kingdom Metazoa; phylum Chordata; class Mammalia; order Carnivora; family Viverridae; genus Paguma; species Paguma larvata. Next base: position 93,244,846 of record CM057824.1, on the reverse strand, counting down.
TCCCAAGGTTTGGCCATCCCTGGGGTACTACGTGGAAGCAGAGTACAGGTCCAGGGGTGACACCCTTATCAGACTATTCTCCCTAGGCTCTTGATTTCGACTCTTTCCTCAGATCAGCCTGTGCCTTCCTCTTCAACCCACAGAAAACCCTTCTTCTCTGATAGTTCACTCCTCCATCTCCCCAAGCCCATAGTACACAGGAATCTCATGCTCACATGCCTCACAAGGGCACGTGGTAGAAAAAGCTGAGAGTAAAACAATAAGGCCAAGTGGATACTGTAGCAAACTCCTCCCTTTTTAATGGTAGTAACATCTCCTCAGCTCCTGTCAATGGTTGTCCTTTAGGTCCAGTGTCTCCATGTGTTCTACTTGTTCAAGGGAAGCTATGAATCTGGACAGTTACAAGAACATTCTGTAAAAAAAATACATTGTGGGGGAAAACAATCTGGGAGCTGAATCCTGCCTGAAGGTAGCCAAATAACCGTACCTTTTCTAAAAGTACATAAATAACAAGGCTTCTTGCCCATCTGAAGGTAGAAAGACCCCGTCCCCCCATGAATCTAGCTACCTTCTTTCAAGGGAAAAAATACCTCTCATGCTTTCGACCTGAAACCAAGGAAATAAGACAGTTAATTTTTCAAGCAACATTACTTTGGCATATCACTATTAATTATTATTATTTTACTACCGATCATGTAAAAACAGTACATGTCTGGCCCATAGTTAGCACTCAATAAACGTTTATTAGTGTTATTACCCTTCTCCACACTATTCTGGAATATGTTAGAAAGAATGGACCCTAGGGGACACCAGGACCCTGACTGTGTGCGCGCGCGCGGTTTGTAGGTGTGTTCCTTGGGGACTCCAGGGAGTTGTCCTATGACAAACATTCGCAGAGCTCCATTCCAGCTACGAGGAGGTTGCAGGTTGACAGGTAGCGTTACCGCCATCTGCCGCCCGGTCCGCCAAACTGTCGCTTCGCACAGTCGCACCCGCAGGGGAGGGCTTCTCCTTCTGGGCTGTAAATCAAACTTCTCCCCCCAACAAGCACACACTCTGCGGACAGGCTCCATCACCGCCAGTTCCCTACGTGGCCAAACGACGCCGCCTTTTAGATTTCCCCTGATCTGGCGACAGGGATGATCCAATCCCAGGGAAGGGGACTAGGATGATCTCGAGCGCGCTGGAGACGGTGCCGCGCCGGGCTCTGCAGACCATGGGGGCCAAGACTGGGGGCAGTGAGCCGGAGCGTCGGGAAAAAGCAAGGCTGCAGGGGACCCAGCGGGCTCGCCCAGCTTTGCCTCTTTTCCTTCCCTAATCAGAGGCAGCATGACTCACCCCTTTGTTTCTGGAAAAGATATATCTGTACTAGCCCGAGGCGGAATTCGCCCTCCCGCACTCATCGGGAATCGCTTGCTTATTCGCCGCGCCCCTTCGCTCCCGCCCAGGACGCGGGCAGAATCCTTACACTGGCTGTCAGTGGCTGTGATGGGTGACAGCCAACCAGCAACCTTGCGATCCCGCCTTCCGAGCGCCGGGGATGTGCATTGCGAGGGCGCTCGCCCAGCAGCGCGCACCTCTGCCCCCTCGCGGCCGGTGCGGGCATCACAGCTGCGCCCAAGCCACCGCCCACCCGCCGCCCCGGCGACACCACTTCAGGGTGTTTTTCAAAGGGAGCGTTTTTTACAGCTCCATTCAACTGCTGCGAGTTGGGGGGTGGAGGAGGGTAGATGTGGTTCTCAAGTTAATTACTAATGAATGAGGTGTGTGTGTGTGTGTGTGTGTGTGTGTGTGTGTGTGTGTGTGTGTGTGTCTGTGTCTGTGTCTGTGTATGTGTGTGTATGAGAGAGAGAGAGAGAGAGAGAAAGAGACAAACAGAAAGAGGAGGGGGAGAACAGCTATAAGAGCATGTTTGTGACAGGATAATGGAGAGGAGAGAAAGGAATAGGAGAAATGAAGGAAATTAAGAAGCAAGAGAGGCAAAATGACAGTGATGAGAATAGAGTGACAGCAAAGGATGCAGAAAGAACGCAGGGAGCAACAGTTTGATGGGAAATGGGAGGGGACTTATTCATGAAAGAGAGGGTTGGATTTGACATCCAGGAGAGGTAAAGTTTCATTTTGGTGAAGTGAACCTTGTGAACATTTCAATATACCTCTCTCCTATTTTGCATCCCATTTTGTTTGGCAGCTGCTAGAAATGAGTTTCCATTGTTCTGTCTTGTTTTAATATTCTCGTGTCTCCCACATCACTAGATCATTAGAGGCAGAAACAATTATGCCAAACATTCGGAGCGGCTGACAGAACCCTGGCTGATTACCTTCCCTCGCACGGCGCCATCAGCTGAATCTGCTTTCCTTATCTGATCCAGGTTTTACACGGGGCTCTCTCTCCACTGACCTCTGTGGGCTAGCTTGTCCTTTGGGAAACAGACCAGGAGCTGCTCAGAATCCCAATGTATGTGACGAACATTCTCACAAAGGCTTCTGCCACCTACTCACCAACAAACAAACAAAGCAGAGCCTAACGACGACATATAGCCTCAAAAATGGGTTCTTTTGAATCACATTTGTAACTCCTGACCTAATCTCTTTCATCTCTCGAAGAACAAAAGCCAGGGAGATTTTGCAAGGTCTGCGGGTTGTTAGCGATAGCAGAGTACAAGCAGGGAAAAGGTTGAAAGGGATTTCCATATCTCAGTCTCAGTTACTATTTTGCCAACACTACCCAATCTTGTTCCAAATTCGAAGGAGGGGGGTCAGATTTAGAAAGCCTGGACAAGATGATAAAAACTGTTTTGGCAGGAGATAAATCAATGCATATGGGCGTGGGCAGTAATGCCTAAACTCACCACAACAAATGGTTTTATAAAAATGTTTTGGCCAATACAGTTTATTTTGCCATATGAGGAGTGGTTGCCTATCTGTATGATTGGATGGAGGCGACAAGCATCTGATGGGTCACTCAGAGGGAGCTCTCAGGTTAGTGGACATTCTCTGTGTCTGACTTTTATTCTGGTAGTTGCCAGGGATACTCAAAGAATGCAGTTTGGAAAGAAACCGTTTCTCATTGTGGTTAATGGACTGTGATGCAGAAAAGTAACAGGAAGAGAAAAATGCATTGGTCCCTCAAAATGCAAAATCTTTCTGTAACATGGTTATTATCAAATAGGGAGAGTTACGTTATTCTTGTCTCGGTAAGTTGTTGTGAGGTTAAAAAGATAATGTATGTGGACATGTTTTGCAAAGTCGAAGGATGCTCCCCAGAGCCAGGGAGAAACAATGCTTGGGGGAAAAGCATGTTTGCCACAGGTTTTCAAAACCAATTAACGCTGTATCTCCAAATCATTAAATAATTGTTTAATTAATCCCCTAACATTCAAGCACTTGCATTTTATTTCCTGTTTCCTTTTCACTTGATTATCTCTTTCTGCTTGGATCTGTTTAGTGTATTTTCTTAAGATCCTCCATGAGGGTTTCAGCCAAGGAAACCCTTGTTTTTCTGTGGCAAGATTAGTCTCCTACAGCAGTCAGAGAGTGCGTCTCAGTTCCATACTCCGCTTCTGTGCCATAAGGAGACCTCATGGCAAAGAATTCAGATGAATCTCTGAATCTATACTGCGGAGTGGGGTGGAAGCCTCTCTAAATGTATTTTCTATTGATAGAAATCAGTTGAAATGCATCTCTCTCTTTCTCTCTCTCCCCGTCTCTTTCTATATAAAATCTTAACATTTTATGTATATTACCCTCCCCTCCCACACACATACACACATCTGACTATTTTTTTCACCCCTACCCACAAGACTTACTACTTTATGATGGAACTCAGTGCATTGCCTTTAGATGTGGAGTGAGAGTAGAAATACATGTCCCTATATAGTAACTTCACCCAAAGTTTGAAATGTAAAAGCATTTAGCAAAACTTGACATGGACCAATGAATTTGCTCTGTATTACATTGTTGGGACTGCTATAAAATGGCACACACTGGTGGCTCAATTAACAGAAATTAATTTTCTCACAGTTCTAGAGGCTGGAGGTGCAAGAGCAAGATGCTGGAAAAGTTGGTTTCTCCTGAGCTCTCTCTTTTTGTCTCGCAAATGACCTCTAAATGGGATTCTGATGCCCAGTTTCCAGTGTGTATGTGTTTGTGTGTGTGTGTGTGTGTGTGTCTGTGTATGTGTCTGTGTGTGTGTCTGTGTATCTGTGTGTGTCTGTGTCTGCATGTCTGTGTATGGGAGGACCCTCCCACACCAACAAGCAATTCTTGGACACCAGCTGGGAGTCTTACAATTCAATTCAATTCCAACATGATCTACCTGGAGATTACATCAAGATCCCACAGGTTAAAGGCGCAGGTCTACAGACTGCCTCTCCTTTTCAGGTGTCAATCACGAACCCAGGTTTTTACTGGTGCTTCTGAGCAACAAGCTACAGATTGGAAGTTCCTATGTCCCCTCCTCCCCTTGGGTTCAATTAATTTGCTACAGCAGCTCACAGAACCTGGAGAAACATTTTACTTACTAGATCACCAGTTTATTATAAAAGGACTTACGTCAGGAATAGCCAGATGGGAGATAACATGGGGCAAGGTGTGGAGAAAGGGCACAGAGCTTCTGCGCTCTCTCAGAAAGCACCAATCTCCATATGCTCACCAACCCAACAGCTCTCTGAACCCGGGCCATTAGGGTTTTTGCGGAGACCTCGTTCCAGAGGCATAATTGATTAAATGATTGGCCATTGGTGATCAATTCAACCGCCAGCCCCTCTCCCACACCCAGAAATCAGAGGATGTGACTGAAGGTTCTAACCCTCTTATCACGGTTGATCCCCACTCTGGCAACCAAACCCCTCCTGAGGCGCTTTCCAAGCTACCTTATTAAAATAAGCCCAGTGGTGGTGTGAAGAGACTTTCTATGAATAACAAGAAACCAACTTCACCTTTATGGCCCTGAAGCCATTTTGGGAAAGGACAAGAAACCAAATGTTATGACAAAAGATACTCCTGTTTCTCTTATCACTCGGTGAATTCCAAGGGCTTTGAGAGCCGTGAGCCAAGAACCATGAACAAAGACCAAATATGTATGTTTGAGAGATATATTTTAGTCATCTGAGTGAGAAAACGCATAGTCTAATAAATCACAATATTACAGCCACCACTTGCTGTGTCCTCCCTTGATCTTTTCTCTATCCGAGACCCTTCCTGGTGTCTTGTCCCCTTCTTATAAGGATGCCAGTCATACTGGATCAGAGCCCTGCCTTTTATGACCTCGTTTTACCTTAATTATGTCTTTATTGGCCCCATCTTCCAATTCAGTCACATTCTAAGGCACTAGGGGCTTAGAGCCTCAACTGTGAATTTTGAGGGGGCACAATTCAGCCCACAACCCTCTCTCAGCATATTCACATGGGCTACGGATGCTGGCAACTGAGGATTCTCTTTTGGGTTCCACAGAGAAAGATATCTGTGGTAGAAACTACCCTAACATTAGACCAGCCCAGAAATGGGGTTCTGGGACCTCACTCTTCAGCTGAATGTGTGACCCTGAGACAGGCAGTTAATTTTTTGAGGCCCAGTTACCTTGTCTATGAAACAAGTACTGTTAGTTCTCCACTACTGTTGCCGAATGCATTATTACCTGGTGCTTTATATGTAATATTTTGACGGTACATCTTTGGACTGGTAACTCCTTGTGCTAGAAGGTAGTGCAGTGGTTAAGAGCAATGCCTGCGAAAACATAGAGATCCATTTGGATTCCAGTCTCTTTACAGATAAACTTTGAAAGATTCAGGTTCTTCCTATGTAAAATGCGACTCGTAATATTAACTACCACACAAATTCATGTGAAGGTTAACAAAAATAATACATATAAAATTTGAGGACTTGAAAATAGTTTATCCTCATCATCAATAGTTTGTTTCTGTAAAGTCTTCCCCTCGCCCTTTTCCACATGACCTCAACTTCCATATGGAGTTCAGCCCTACTCTTGTCTGGGCTCCCTGAATAATCTTTGTGACATTCCTTTGTGCTAATGACTATTTATTCTTCAGGATGTTCTCTCTTGTCTCCCTCCTTTCCCCACACCAGCCTTCAGTGGCATGCACCTCCACACGGCGTTCATGTATTCCCATTATCTCCCCTCTGTGAGAGCAAGCCCTTGACAATCACACACACGAGTGTCACAGCCTTTTCTTTCAAGGTGCAATGCAGATGTGCTGCCACAATCTCACTTTGCTCCAAATATTCTTCTCAACTTGAAGCTTGAGTAAGCAGTAGAAGTAAGGATCAAAAAACAGCATTCTTCTTCCCTTGCAAGGGCATCCCAGCCCCTACCTAGCACAGAGCCCGGCAAATAGTCAGCACCCACAAATACTGGGTAATGGATGAATGCATGAATTGTGTGTTGACAAGAGTATAGCCAGAACCTAAACTTGTTTTTCAGCGATAGATCATAAGTGGGGAAAAGTCCAAAGGGAATAATGGTGCGGGACAGATAGGAAGCTTAGAGTTGAAGAAACATTGATATGGAACCAGGGGTGTGTGTGTGTGTGTGTGTGTGTGTGTGCACGCGCGCACACACGCGCGCATGTGAGTGATATAGTCTGAGAGAAGTAAGTTCAGAATCAAATAGTTTAAAAGGAAAAGGAGGAATTAGGACACTGCATGTGGTCAAGAGGTCTGAAAAATCGCCCCTTCCATTCATAAAGAGTGTTCGCAGCCCATTTCTAGCGATCGCAATTTCACCTAGACACAGATCTAGGCGTACATAGTCTGTTTGACCAGATGGCAGGACAATGAAAGGGTTGTTGAAATATTTTATTTGCATCATGAAAGGATTGACTTATAAATCTTTGTTAAATGTCAGTTTCCCTGAGGGAACCTGGCTGGCTCAGTTGGTAGAGCATGCAACTTTTGATCTCAGGGTTGTGGGTTCGAGCCCTACACTGCAGGTAGAGATTATTTAAAAATAAGATCTTAAAAAAAAAACACAACAAAGAACAAAGTCTGTCTTCCCAGCTAGACATAAACTTCAGAGGACAGGAGCTTGCCTTAAGGGAACAGGTGACTAATGATACCTGGCCCACACTAGTCTCTTCGTGGAGATTTGTGAATGCACACACAAGTGAATGAATGAATGCACAGTCCTTGGCATCTGTGTATTCGCACCTCCCCAGGGGACTTTTTCCACCACTCCCACAGAAAAATTTGTAAACGGTGAGTAGTGACCTTATATTTGGAGTTGCCGTATCCCTGTACGTAAACCCTTGTCAGGTTGACATTGCCAGGCTGTGTCACCAGTGTTAGGCCACAGAGGTATCACTAGCTCTCCTTTCTTCTCATCATTACATCACCCAGGTTGATTTTGAATTAGCTTCCTTGTTATTCATGTGATAATATTTTAGGCCGTATTTATTTCAAAATGAATAACATATTTAGCAAATGCTATATATACAGGAGGTTTTAAGTGAGACAAAATGCTGCAATTAATGCTAATGAGTCTGCTGTTAGCATGTAATATTCTTGGTGTTATAATCATGCATCACCGAACATGGGCCTCAGTTTGTTCAACAGATGCCGATCTTAATGGCCACATTCTCTTCCCATGGATAAGTTAGCTTTAGTTAAATGTACCATTAAAAATAACCATTTAAAATGTTAATGAAAACAGTGACTGTATCCACCAGGAATTTTTGTTTTAACCTCTACTCTATTACTTCTTATTTTCAAAGGGACTTTGGGAAGATGAAGACCCTATTGCCTATTTACAGTGCTTTACACAGGAAAAAAGAGAGAGAGACAGAGAAAAGCTCAGTTCATTCCAATTAAGATCTAATGTGACCCTTCACAGCAGCTGGGGGCTGCAGGCCTGTGTCTTTAACACTAAACACAATGGGAAACTAACTCTCCTGTGTTTCTAGCTCTTGTTTCTTCTCAATATTAATTTAGAATGTGAGACAGAATTAGGTAATTGGGGTCCTTGCTAGTCCAACTAGTTAATATTCAAACATCTTGTCTTCCTGAAAGTACCATTATTTTATCACAAATTAGGATTAAAGAAGGGAAAATACCAAAACGTTGCTACTTAGGAAGAAGGATATGATCCTTCCAGAATGAGAGAAAGCCTAAGCCAGGCTTTTTATTTTTTAATTGAAAGACAGAGTTTGTAAAACAAAGATGCAGAGAGAGAGCTGTGCAGCTTTTCCACATTTTACCCCTGGTCATGCATGCCCTGAGACGGATTCTCCAGGTCCTAGAATGTGTCTGCATGATATGTGAGTGTAGGGCAGAGCAATGTGTATGTGTTTGCCTATGTGGATTTAATGGGCATGACCCAGGGGTCCTCTTGGCTCATTTTTTTTCTGGCTGGGCTACATAACACTCTAGGCCTGGCTACATTGGTTCAGGGCAGTGTAGACAGGTCAGGCTCATGAGAGGCAAAGTAGGGAAGGGTCAGCCAGACCTGGGGACTGTGTTTATTAGGAGCTTTTTCAAATACACAACCCAACTGTCTTGCAAGTAGGAAGTGTCTCCATTCAGATGTTCCCAATCCTTTCCTTGTTGAATCCTCTTGGTTCTGGAAGGTTTGGTTTTCTTTTTTCTTTCAGAATTTACTGAAGTATTAATATATCTGTGTTAATTGATGCTACTTGAAGGCTATTCCATCTCAAGACTTGCTGGTATAGAGCCTGGGAGTTTACATGTTAAGAATAAGGCTGGGGTGCCTGGGTGGCTCAGTTGGTTAAGCATCTGACTTCGGCTCAGGTCATGATCTTGCAGTTCATGAGTTCCATACCCGTGTCACTCTCTGTGCCTACAGCTCAGAACCTAGAGCCTGCTTCGAGTTCTGTGTCTCCCTATCTTTACCCCTTCCCCACTCACATTCTGTCTCTCTCTCTCTTTCAAAAATAAATAAATATTAAAAAAAAAGAATAAGGCAAAAACTCAGCAATGTAAGTTACCCTAACTATTTAGGACCCAGGAAAGAATAAAAGGACAGAGATTTGGAGTCAAATAGTCAAATGTCAATGCAGTAGAGGTCTGTGGATGGAGCCTGCTGCCGCAGTAATGGAGAATGTGCAGCAGGTCCTTTTTCATTGACAACTGCCTGGGAGCTTCTAAAGATTCTTCAGCTGGAGCTGCTTGGGGCCGTAACAACACCATTTCTCTTGACCTGACCAGTGTCCTTGCCCATTCCTGAGTTTCTGATCAGGGTCTGTAACTGGGGTTCGCTCCTTGTTGATTACAGGTAGAGACTATACCAGGGGGAGTTATCACACAGAGTACTCATTATTTGCAGCAAATAAGGAGATCGTGGAGAAGAACTTCTGAAGTGATGACTCCCTAAGCAGGGGTGAGTGGGTTCCTTTTATTTAGGGTTTCGGATGCAGTACCCACAAAGGGGAGATTTGTCATCTTGTGTACAGGCAGGCTTCTGGTTGTGCGGGCATATTTGGAAAGCATGCCTACATGCGGGCATCCTATGTTGTGTTAATGAAGCTGTGCTCCTCCTCCCGAGGAGACTTTGACATATAATGAAGCAGAAGTAACTGCCAGATCGGAAGGGGCTATAGGCATGCTCCAAGGGTCCTTATAAAGGGGATGGGGTCTTGGGCTTATTATCTCTCGTAAGAAATACAGGGTTTGGCTTGTTCATAGGCTGGAATCATTTCAGTTGAACTTCAGTCCAGACTTCTGTTAAAATAGATAGTATATATTCATTAGTAGTGTCTGAAGACACAAAAGCTGATTAGGGAGTAACTGTTCTCTGAAAAAAATAAGGTTTAAATTTTTTGCTAGTTTTAACTTCATTAACCCTATGGGTAACAATTTCAATCCTACAAAACCAATTCAAGAATGTATGTTGGGTCAATCTTTACTTTTGAAACAGCGCTAGGAATTTTACCTTTGATTTATTATCTCTGATATGATTAGCTATTCCCTGGCTTGGTAGAGACTGCTAGTTTTTGCATTCCATTTTTTCCTTTAAATCCTTAACCATTGAGGTTTTTGGATTTCTTTGTAATTCTAACACTTCCTAGGAAATTCTGTGAGAAGGGTGCTTGGGCAAGAGGACCTGGTAGGGCCTAGATCACAAAAATAGCTGAGGGCCTAAAATGACTTCTGTGTTGTCCCAAAAGTTTTGTCATGTCTTTCTTTTTCCAGGGACGCTAACTCTTTCTGCTTATAGGTCCACCTCTGATGTTTGCTTGCACTGGTAGGAGCATCCTCTCCGTGCAGACAGACTGGAGGTAGAAGTTCCTTGGACCAGTAGATCTCTAATTTGATCTGGGAGGCCAGAGAGGGGTGGGATGAGCAGGTAGAATGACACAAGGTAAAGAGAACATGGCCAGTTCCAATTTCGCACTACCTTATACTAGATATAGTCTTGTTTTAAAAGCCCATGAGAAGTCACCAGGCACCTTCTCATTGAGAATGGTTGGGTCTGTAAGAAGTGATCAAGTTAGAACACCTTCCCTCTTCAGTGTTCTCAAACACAATTCCCAGCATTTGCTAAAGATCCTCAACAGTTTGAGAGTTTTGGGTCGGGAAGTAGCGTTGACTGATGAAAGTCTACCCCAATAGGCCGATCCAGGGAGTAGAAGAGAATAACTTAGCAGGGAGAGTGGAAAAAGAGCCTTTTCCTCTTCATACTGAAGACCCTTAATTCTCCAGTCTTGGGCTTACAGGCAGCCCTGTAAGTGTTCTATGTCTGTGTAACAATTTTGTGTGTGTGTGTGTGCGTGTGTGTGTGTGTGTGTGTGTGTGTGAAGGAGCGTTCTGTGTTTTGTTCTACAGACTTGGGTTTAGAAATGTTCCACCACTGTGGTGAGATTACTGTGACTGGTAGAAAAGAATCTCACATGTAGTGTATTTGTTGGTTGCATTGAACACAATTCAATTCTATTTTGACATATGTTTGCTAAATTATTAGCTTTTCACTGTGCTAGGTCTGAAAGGATCACAAGACTGAAAAAGACATGGCCCTTTCATTAAGAGGTTAGGCTGGGTGGCTCAGTCGATTGAGAATCCCACTCTTGATTTCAGCTCAGGTCATGATCCCAGGATCATGAGATCGAGCCCTGTGTCGGGCTTCATGCTGAGTGTGGAGCTGCTTAAGAGTCTCTCTCCTCTCTCCCTCCACCCCTTTCCCCTGCTGGTGCTTCCTCTCTCTCTCCTTAAAAGAAAAAAAAAAGAGGTTTATATTTGCAGACTTACCTTCCCAGCTCTCAGGTGTTGCTTTGAATATATTTTTAAATAGATGGATATAAAGGGAGTAGAAAATGGGGTATACAACAAGGAATTTCTTCTGAAGCACTCAGAAGGCAAAGCCTCAAGATGGTATTAACTTTCTAACCCTGTAGCTTTTGTAGCTAAAAAGAAATAAAATCCCAAGCCACCTAGGGACAATACTACTAGAGACTCCAAGTGGTTTTTTATAAGATTGGAAATGGGAGCCATGTAATAAAGACTGGCTATCCTTTGCCCCAGGTTCCTGAGAGGTAAGCTTTAGGTCCTTGGAATTTTCCAAGTGGTAGGAGAGTTTCTTTGTTATTCATGTTGGGCCCCTTTGGCCACACCTGATGTTTCATGCTAATGAGGTAACTTCTGATAAGCAGTTTATGCCAGTGAGATGACTCAGGATGGGGGCTGGCCATGCCAGAAAGACCAGCCTTGTGGTTAGAGTACTGGGGCTTTGAGTCTTGTGGCAGTGACATCAGTCTGACCTTCTGGCAAGAGAGGGGCCCTAGAGATGGAGTTCGACTATTTAGCCAATGATTCAACCAATCATGCCTAAGTAATGAAGCTCTAATAAAAACTCTGTGCACCAAAGCTTGGATGAGCTCCCCTGGTTGGCCACACTCTGGGCATCATCACACATCAGCGTGCTGAGAGGGTAATGTGTCCTGATGCCAGAGGGGAGAGGACAAAGGAAACTTCGTGTTTGGGATTCTCTCAGACTTTGCCTGAAGTGTCTCTCCCTTGGCCTGGTTCTGATTTGCCTCCTTTTGGTAAAATAAAATGGTAATCACAAAGATAATACTTTCTTGAGTTCCGTGTCATTCTAGAAATTATTAAATCCAAGAGGATAGTGGAACTGAATTTGAGGCGAGTCGTTCAGGAATGAAGGTGGCCTGAGGTCCCTGAATCTGTGGCTCGTGTCTGATGTGAGGGTTGTTTTGTTTGAGAACTGTGTCTTTAACTTTGAGTTTGGCAAACTCACTGAAGAAGGGTGTTTTCAATTTTATACAAAATTCAGTGGTGCCTGGGTGGGTCAGTCAGTTATGCATCTGACTTTGGTTCTGGTCATGATCTGTGGTCTGTGGGTTCAAGTCCCAGATTGGGCTCCGTGCTGACAGTTCAGAGGCTGAAGTCTGTTTCAGATTCTGTCTCTCTCTCTCTCTCTCTCTTTCTCTCTCTCTCTCTCCCTCACTGCCCCTCTCCCACTCATGTTCTGTCTCTCCCAAAAAATAAACATTAATTTTTTTAATTTATTAAAAAAAGAATTTTATATAAAGTTCAACTTTGGGGAGATTAGGCCCTTAAACTATCTCTTCCTGAGACCTTTTGCTGATTATTGAAGCTGATCACTAGTGCTTACTTCCTTACCCTCTACCGCAGCCACCCACCCTGATTCTCGGTTTTTATGACCTATTTTGCCTATTAAGAGTCAAACTTCAGACCCTCCCAATCACTTTTGATGTATACAATTAACCAATCTCACCTCTTTGGATTGCGGACTACTTATTTCTACTTATTTCTCATTTTCTCTTGCCGTCTCCTGTTTGTCCTGTGCCATGCTGTAGGAATTCTATAGAGATTTGGAAGCATTTTCTGGGTAGTAGGTCTCAGTAAGAATAGAAAACAAACTTTCATTTTCATAATTAGAAAAATATAGGTGACTTTAAAAAGTACTTCTGTTCCTTCTTCTGCTAGCAGGTAGGATCTTATTAAAACTAATCCTTAAATATGCTCCTACTATGGAGACTTTAAAGAAAGAGTATATACTCCCTAATGTTTTTTTGGGATCAGGTCCTAAGATCTCACTCAAATCTAACAATCTAGAACTTTTTCATGCTTTGTCTATAGCTTCCCAATGGTAATTTATGTTCTTTCTTATGATTCCTTAAGGGAGAAAGAGAACCTGCCAAGAATCTCTTTGCTTAGATGAGGACAATTTTTATAAATACCATTCCTGTCTGTGATAGAAGAGATTTGATAGAGAGCCTACAAGTTATTCTTCACTATTTTGGCCACCCCTTCCTCACATGACTTTCACCATCATCGGCTTCATTTCCTGTCTTATTCATGACAACCTTCAAGGGGCAGTGCAGTCAACCGCAAGATCACTGACTCAGTTCAATGAAGACACATCTCCTTTTCACGTTTATTTCATTTTAAGATCACAGAAGAGCAGAGCATTCATACGTGTAAAGTAACAGAAGAGAGAAACAGAATTTAAATACATTTTAAAAGAAAGGGAAAAAAAGCTTTTTTTTAATTTTAATTTTTTTTTTACACACACTGCGCTTTTTATTCTCCTTCACAGAGCTAGTATCCAGGGAAAAACAATCCATCCAACAAACAAAAATAAACTTTGAACAACAAAAAGCCCAAATAAAAAATGGCATGTGTTTGTATCATCAAGGAAAATTTCTGTTTATGTCTACAGGGCTGAAAAAAAGGAATATATTTATATATATATATATTTATATGTATATAACACTGTTAATAAGGAGAATTCTAACCAAGAGCAGGATTTATACACCCTTCAGTAGAGCAGTGAGAAGGAAGGGGCGGAGCAGTGTCGGGGGAGAGAAGGTGGAGGTTTTGTCCCGTGTTTCTCTCCCCCCCCCCCAGCAATTTTTTTCCCTTTAACCTTCCCCCAATCCCAGTGAATACTGAGGGAGCAGGACTTGGCCATAATCACCAGGATGAACCATTTACATTCTCTGGTGAAGAGCAAAGATTTAGGGAAGTGGGTCCAGAAAAGGCTACAGAGAGCTTAGAATTACTGCCGCGTGCCATGAAGCTAATAGTTTCATATATTTTCTTCGTTTTGCAAGAAGCAGATTTTTACTCTGTGCCTGGCTTCACATAGAGAAGGTTTGTGCAGAGAAGAATGTAGCTGTAGGAGTAGATCCAGGAGCACCACTCAAACAGACACCTCTGAAATAACCATGGAAATGGGGAGTTGTCCTACGGGTAGGCCACTCTCCCACTTAAAGACAGTTTCCTAAACACATCACATACCCTTATCTACGTCAAGTGATACAGATGCTGGGAGATTATGAATAATCCCTGGCCTTCAGTACATAAAAGACTCAGAGTCTTTCTGTTCTCTTAGGCAATGAAAAGCTACCATTGGACAGATGTTAACTTGAGCCTCCAGGATAGTGTGGGGCTACACTGTGATGGGTTAAAACAAGTGGGCTTGTGGTCAGTCCATCCCAAACATGGCACAAGAAAGCAACTCCTCACTAACCGCCTGAGTAACATCATTTCTGCATGCCCTCTTCTCAGAGAACTTAACTGAGAACTTGCACATTTGATTCTGGCCTTCACAACAACTCTTACTATATTCAACTCTGTAACCTCCTCAAATGTGTTTATTTTTGTCCTATTTTCAACTTGTCATCTTTAAATGGTATCGACTTGTACTTTTTGAAAATGAGGCTTATTTTCTCTCTATCTCTCTTGCTTGACTTCACAGGCTATAAGTCAAGTTTAAGGAAAACTTATGCCATGAGAAATTCCTTCCAAAACAAAATGTATTGTTTTGCCTGTTTCTCGCAGAACTGCCTTTTAAACCTGCTGGGACCACGTGCTTACTACCATCAGCACAAGCAAAGAGTTTTCAAGGACACATATTGATTGTAATGAGGCACTTGGCCCAGGATGAGAAAAAACCTGATGTTTCCTTTCATATGCACAACATCCTCACTTGTTACATGCATAATACTGTCTGGTTGGTTTCCTTCCTCTGAAAGTTTATTAGAAGGGAATTCAGCAGTTAATTTTATATTATAAGGAAACAACTCCAGCTATTTCAATGTCTTCAGTAGAATCTGGATGTGTCCTTCTCTACATTGCTAAGAAGTTTTGATCAGAAGAGAATTTTAGAACCAGTACAGGGACCCTGTATTCTAGAGGTTTTGGCTTTTGAAATGGAGATGATGGAATGATGGTTCTGAGAAAGGAAGGTGGAGGAGAGGCCAACGTGGAAGTGACAAACAGCCACTCGGAATGATCAGCTGGACACAACCTACATAATTATTAAATTCTTATTCAGGATCAGAGTTTAGAGCTGACAGAGGTCTTTGAGATATCATCCAAATTTCTTACTTTCAGGATGAGAACACTAAGTCTCAGGAAGCTAAGTGACTTGCTTGAGGTCATCTAGCTTGTTTGTGGCCAGACCTAAGGCTAGAATCCAATTCTTTCAACTTTCTGCTTGACCTTAAAGTTGCCATTTATCTTGGGTAAAGGAGTGTAATCTTTTAGGGTAATGTTAATTTGACCTAAATTTCTTTCTCTAACAGTCCATGCAGAAAGTTCATATGACCCCCAAAGTCATCTCTTTGATGACTTTTTGTGGTTGTTCAGATTGGAGAAAATATATATATGTTTCTCTCTCTGAAACACATCAGACCCTTCAGAAAGACTCTAAGAGAACATGCCTGAGAGAGATACTCCCAATTAAAATAATTCTGCCCTCATTGCAGTATTTAGGATAGATATGTAGGTCTATTAGATTAAGTAAAAGTAGTCATTTCCTAGGGTAACTTGGCAAGATGTTTCTCAAGGATAGAACATATTTCTTATATTCCACAATTTCTTAGAATCAGGATGACAACGAAGATTTCCCAATGTCTTTGTCCGATGGGAAATAAACACAGTAATATTTTGCTCACCATCCTGTAGGTGACTTGGACCTACTTAAAGAAGCCATCTTAAATGGTCATTAAGAAGTAACAAGACACTGGGAATCGATGTAACAGACACATGAGCCCTTAAAACTCCTTCCTCCCTATTTCCTCATTTCCTTTGTTTTGGGGTCAGATGAGACAAATGTGGCAGCAGTTGGGAGAAACTCCACTTAGTTCCTGTAGGAACAAGGAAGTGGCCTCCTGTAACTTGAGCAGGATGTGAACCTTTAATAGTTCCTGCGGGTCTACTTCCTTTTGCTGAGGCAACCTTCTTGTTTGGTACATTAGTCATCCTCTTCCCATTCTGACCTGTGAAATGCTTTAGTTTTTATTTATTTTTATTTGATTTTTTTTCTTTAAGATTCATAGATTTAGCCGAACTTGGGCACTGCATGAAAAATGAAGTTTACATCGTTTATATTATGTACATAAACTAGTGATTTACATTGATTTACACATGATTGGTGCCTAATTTATTAATCAGCACACAGTATGTAAATGCACTGAAAGGAAATCAAGATTTTAAAATAAGTTTTCCATAATATCCATAAACATTCGCACTGGTGTAAATGTTAAACCTAAACCTAATGTTAACACCAGCTTCCTTGCCAAGAGGAAAGTGATGTACATTGCTGGGTGAAAACAAATCGTCTCTTGGATTTCAGTGGCCACATTTGACAACATGGCTACATGCAAATGAGAATAGTTTACTTCTTTTCCACTTGTATGCACATAAATGTAAACTCCATTTTGCATTTAGTGAGATGTTTACAGATATAATGCCAACTATGAGGGAAAATTTACATCACTGGGGCAAATGTAGTCTTTGGAAGAGAAATATTTTAAGTATGTAAGAAAGAAGAAGGCTTCCTGAACTGAGTTTATATTTCTTAATGTAGGATCCTATCTCACTATTTTTGTGGTATGTTTTACATTTGTCTTCAAAATATTAATAATTTCTATAGGTCAGATATAGCACTGCACTTATATTTCTATAAAAAATGATAATTATTGGTGACCAAGACTAAATCCAAGCTAATAAGTTATGAAGATGAAGAGAAAAATAAGGCCATGGTTAATCCCATGGAACTTGGTCCACAAACAAATTCCTTTTAAACAAATAATTACAAAGTGGAAAAAATGGGGCTCTCTATCTTTCTAAGTGAAGCATAGCTCTCTTTTTTTTTTGGACCAGATTCAGTTCTTTTCTTCCTTTTAAGTTTAAACCATCATTCTAGATTTGTCTTATAATACATACAATATTGTAAATATAGAATCTGTAAAGATAAGATTAAAAAAAATACATACACATATATATTATTTTTCCACAAATAATTCAAGGCCTGCAAAAAACAAAAGGAGAGATTCTGGGAGACAAGCCAATAGAAACAGTCAAACCACAACCAACCTGGGGATGGAAAATGTGACTCGAGTAGTTAAGAAGCTAACAACTTGGTAGGTAATAACTCAGAAATAATTTCATGCTGAGGAGTTTAGTTTTTGTGTGCAAAGGAGGTAAGTCCATTTTTGGAGGAGAAACAGATTTTTGTTTCCCTCTCCAAGAACATGAAAATCACGAGTACTTTTACAAGGTCTCTATGAATAGCCCCAGTTGACTGAATATGTAGTAAAAAAAAATGCCCATGGCAAGGGAGAAGTCTGTCTGACTTGGAAGAGAAGGCAAAGGTCAATAGGACATTTCTTCCCCAACAGAAATCACATTTTTCCCCTAAGCCTTAGTTCTTTTAGGGCAGAGGGATTTGATGTCTCAAAACAAGTAAGACTTTCCTCCAACAAGGCAAAACCTTCTGATGAACGATTGCACAGAGGATATAATTCTGCAGTTGTAAAACCTAGGATAGTTCTCATTCTTCAGAAAGTGCCCATGGTCAAGGTCATTTCTGCATTTGTTAACTGAAGGTCGGATCTAAGGATTTTATTTTAAGAATGGTAGAGTGTCATTTTGCATACAAAGGACATGAAAGATATTAGTCATTCAGATTAATTGATGAATTTTGCTCCTCTCATGGTATTGTTTCCAACCAATTGGTTCTTTTCAGTACAGGGTTTCAAGTTTTGATTACCAACGGACAAGATTCTTGAAAGGATTTACAGCAATATGAATGAACTAAATTCCAAGAAGTGCCATGTTCAGACTCAATTTCTTGGTGTCGGTCCTCTGGCTCCTGCCTTTTTTCTGACCTTCCTCCAAACTATGTTCTCCTCCATTCTTCACATTGCTTAGAGACATGCTCAAACCTAGAAGATTTCTGGGGCCAATGTTTGCTCTGAAACAGGAGCCAGGGCAAATGTTTTTAAATTCCCAGATCCTGCCAGAGATATACGCAAACACCACAATATTCAATATATGTTTAATCATGTTTAATATATGCTCCATTGTATTAAAACTGAGGGAACAAATGGTGCTGACAAGGCAGACATTCCTTTCAGTGGAGAACCTCCCTCCATAAAACAAGACCTCATCCTTATGATAGGGTGGAGACAATAAGAAATCTAGGTGTGCGATTAAAATGTGTCACATGCCACAAGGAGCTGTTCCTGAAACTGATACTAAACTGAACTAACTCCTGCTGCTTTTCTTTCCTTATATATCTTTAAATCAGCATGAGTTCCTCTCAAGCTTCCTCTTAAGGATGTAACTGGCTCTTCAATATATGGGGAACATTTATCATCAAGGATGATAAACTTATATTCCTGTACGAAGACCAAAATGTTAGAGAAATACCCGATTGTCAATAAATTGATACTGGATAGGAATATGGCTCACCTTCCATATTTTAGTAACTATTTTCTTGGATAAGAATTTCTGCCCTATGCCAGGATCTGCCACAAATACTTGTATCCCATCCCCAAGCCCAATTTGTTTACCTTTCTGTTTCATGTCTAAACGCAAAATCATAAAAGAAGACTGGTAATAAGCTTTCTAAAACAAACAATAGAATCCCCTAGAAAGATTTAAAATGTTGCTCATCAAAGAGATCATTACCTTCAAAGACAAAGCTTATTGCCAAGAGCCCTTAATTAATAAATTCTATCAGAAATTTCAAATCCTTCCCCTTCTTTCCCTCCCTCCTTCCCTTCCTTCCTTCCTCCTTCCTTCCTTCCTTCCTTCCTTCCTTCCTTCCTTCCTTCCTGTCTCCTCTTTTTTTTCTCTCCATTCCTCCCTTCCTTTCTCTTTCTCTTTTTCTATTTGCAGTTAGGGAGTTTCCTGTTTTATATCATGTGACAGCTATTTTTTAGGTTCCAAAACTAGGGGAGGTACCATATTTGGATTTTCTGAAATGCATTCAGTTATGACCTCAATAATAAACTTCTGTCTTTTCATAAGTTGAACCACTTTCAATGATTCCTATAGTCTAAGTGAGAGCAATAGTTGGCTTCCTGACAAAGATAACGACAGACAGAGAGCCAACTCTCTCTGCAAGACCTTTCCTAAGAAAATATTGGTGTTGCAGTGATACAAAACTTTGTGGTATGCATACAATTTCTGCCTAAATTATTACAAGTTTCCCAGCTCTTTTGATTAAGGAACTAACATTCTAGATGATTCTTGCTGATGTAAACATAGACATCACATCCCCCACGGTATCTTTCAGGAACTAGAGGTGAAAAGTGAGCAGGGAAGGTGGACTATATCCCAGTGGCCTGGCCTAGGATAATGATGGACAGTACGAACAATGGTGCTGCAAACATTACCAGTGGGGCAGAAGGGAGATCGTGCAAGCCACCAAGTAAAGTATTAGCTTGCAACATGAGGACAAAAATCTGCAAAGGAGCACAAGGAATGGATTCCTTCTTGTTGTGGTCAATGCTTTGTATACAGCTCTGTCAACATCTCTACAAGATGAGCTGGGACCTGGGCACTTTTCCTGCCTTGCTCACTCTCCCTATAGAAAACCATCTCTGCTCAGGGGAAATCCATGGGCCAAATGCAGTGTTATGTGAAGATAAAGGAGGGGGCAAAACAGGGCTGCTTAGGATCTCCACGTGGCTCATCATCCTTTCATTGGGAGTTAACGCTTGGAGACCTTTCTGCTTCTTGGGATTTACTCAGCACATGCTACTCACTCCTGCAGCAAAGCAGGTCCAAGCCTGCAAAAAGCCAGGAAATATATGAATTCCTCAGACTCATGAAACAAGAGTGATATCAGAAACCTTCTCTCCTAGGTCACCTCATTGACGTCACTGATTCTTTCTACTGTTTGCTCACCCCATCAATAGTAGGCACTTTCATTTACAGTGATATTCTGAGTGACTCTCGACTGGGTTCTGATGATTAGACTAGGAGGAATATGAGGTTCTGCCCTTAAAAGGGGCACAGCTTGGTGTGAATACACACTGATGTTATGTGACAGCCATGGGCTGGGGGTGGGAGTGGGGGGGCTCTGCTCCATGCCTCCTTCTCCACCATGTCCCCCAGCAACTTGTCACAGCCGCATCTCACAATTACAATGTGGGACAGTATCTACAGCACAATGAGTCTATGTACACATGAACCATTCCCTTGGCATGCTTTAGAGAGAGACACACACGCTCACATACTTGTATACCCACGTGAGAGCGAGAGACTTGAGCACGCACGCACAGTGGAGAAAATTAAAATGGCACTTCCTAGCATTTGCGGCATGACTAGTGCTGGGGGGGCGGTGAAGAGAAGCAGCAGCCAGGGCGGGTGGGAGTGGGGGAATAAAACAGAGTATCTGGGTTGAATATGGGGGAGATAGAACACACTGAAGGGGGAAGAAATGGTCTTAAAAGTTGGGGAGATAGTGGAGGCAGGAAAGCCAGATAAAGGCTCAACACGGGAGTCCAGCATGGATTCCACTGATAGTCTGAAATGGCTACAAGTCAGCTCAAATGAAAAACAGAATAAAAAGATGTTGGAAATATAAACACCAAAGGCAAGACCTTAGTTTTTCTTTCCCCACAGATGAAAAAGAATGAAGGAAGGATAAAGTGTGTGTGGGGGGGTTAATATCCATTTGATACGTCTTCACTTGTCTTATTTTTACAACATCCAGGCGTCCTTAGCATGATGTAGTCTTTATATAGCATACATTTGCTTCGATATACACATATCCTTGTAGAACTTTTCCCACCCTGATTTAGACTTAAATTTTTATTGATGGACTTTAAAATGGTTTTAAATGTATTTTCTTCTTCATTTTCTTATTTCCCCCTCCATTTATAAACACACAAAGTTGTGAAATAAACAGTCTCCCCCCATCTCTCTCTCTCTCTCTCTCTCTGTATCCTGTGTGACACATTTTTGTGTGTTTTTTAAATTATTTTTAAATTTTTATTCTATTAACATTTGCTGAGAAGGCAGAGCAGAGATGCTGCCAGCAGCCACAGTGGTACGGCCAGACTGATGGATCCATTTATTCCTCTCACCGACCCAGGCCCTGCAGTGCAAAAGAGAAAGAAAAGAGAACAGTTACATTCAGCCCACTCTATGTCACAGCTGACCGCTAACTGTATCAGAGGTAAGAATGGGCTGGGTACCAGCGCCTCAAAGTCAGTGAGCAAAAAGGGCTCACAGTCTTTCCTAAATCCTTCTCCTTGAGTTCTAAGTATCTCAAGGGGTATCAGCGGCTGAAACACACTTGAAAACAAAATACTCTTGCTGGAGAAGGCTATGTGAACCCATATATATATATGAACACTGATGTGTCTGCTGGTGCCGTGGGCTCCTCTTCACCCAGCCTCTTCTTGCATGCCATGCTCTGCATAGCACCGTGATGCCAGCACTCATTGATTCCAAGGATTGCTGAGGGTCCTTCGGCAGCCAGACATGGGCTCCTCCCGATGACTCATCACGGGATCTCCGTCAATAAAAAATAGAGCCAACCCAAAACTCTCATTTCTCAAGGGGAAGCAGTATTTATTTATTGGTTAATGGGGAGGGTACTGTTTCCAAGGAACATTTATGGCTGGATGACACCTTAGCTGCAAGCTAGAAAATAAGTCAACTCCTTGTAGAGTCTTAAGAGGTTGTACGGGATCATCTGGTCCAAACTCTTCATGTGACACTTTAAAAAGCAAAAGCAAAAGCAACAACAACACCCCCCCCCCCCAACCCCAAACACCACCAGCAAACCTAACGAGGCTGAGACGCAAGTCCAAACCAGAAGCAGAACTGAGACTTGAACTTTCCCAGAATTCACCCTGGAATAGCAGTCCATGTGTTTCCCACTGTCACCCTAGTTTTCCCAACATGGACACGATTTGGGGGATGTGGGCCTGGATCTAAGAGGGAGACAGGAATGGAGAGGAAAGGGAGAAGGGATTTGTGTAGACAGAGAGAAGAGAATTGGGGCAGAAAATGTAGGTCCCAAGAGCTTGTCTCCTATGCTTTGCTTGTCCCATTTTCTCCTTTTATAGTTCTGTTCATATAGATCCATTACAAGAAGAAAATACTAGTATTTTTCACAACAGAGATTTTTAGATTTAAGGCTGTATGCTTAGACAACGATGTTCAAAAGAGAAATCAGCGTGACTAAATATGGGTTGCTTTGCATTTCTGAGGGCACATAGGCAGATCATTGTGTGTGAAGGAATGTGCATGTGAATGCGTTGTGTGCGCATGCATGTTTCAACCTGTGCTGGTTTTCAAGTGCAACGGAAGCACCCTCTGGTATGCGAATGTTTCCAAAATGGTGGACAAGTGTATCAGATCAGATGTAAGATAGCAGAGAAAATGTTGAATTCGAGAATGTTTTCCTAATCTGTGTTTTTTTAAATTTTTTTTATGTTTATTTTTGAGAGAAAGGGAGAGACACAGCGTGAGCGGGGGAGGGGCAGAGAGAGACTGAGACACAGAATCCACAGCAGGCTCCAGCTCTGAGCCGTCAGCACTGAGCCTGATGCGGGGCTCCAACTCGGGAGCCGCGAGATCATGACCTGGGCTGAAGTTGGACGCTTGGCCGACTGAGCCATCCGGGCGCCCCCCCTTAATCTGTATTTTATATAAATAATAGCAACAACGTCAACTGAACAAAACCAACGATTACAAAGCACTTACCACCAGGTACTGTCAGAAATGCTCCACAAATGCGACCATATGACTTATGAGGCAGGTACTAAAATGAATCCTTTTTCCCAGTGAGATAATAAAAGGCACAGGGAGGCTAAATCTATTGCACAGATTTAGACAGCTAGTGAGCAGAGGAGCTGGGGACTTTACCCAGGCAGCTGGCTCCCGTCTTCGCCCGTGACCACTTCACAGTGGTCACGCGGGGAAGGAGTGCCAGTGAGTCCCCTGTCACACATCCAGCAAGTGAATTTTGGGTTCGTTTAAAACAAGAGCCAGAACAAACAAAACAACAAGGAGGCATCCATTATCTTTGAACAATTGATTTTCAATAGAATATTTTTTACTAGAATTTCTTCTTGAGAATATGAAAAATATTACTTAACATAAAAATACAAAGATATACAAACTGTGAACAGCATAGTTATAGTCTAAAATAAGCTTTATTATCTGGAAAGCTACAGAAATGCAGAGTAAACAATTTAAACATTTAATCAGTCAATTCTTCAATTTTCGGAATGGCTCATACGATCGTATTCATAAAAGACACTTTTGCTACCTTCATGTTTTTCATGAGGAATTTAGGTTCAAGAAGATTATGTGTGTGCACAAAGTACTTGATGGTAATCGTTGCCCAAGCACTGGAATATAGACTTTCAGAGTCTCACCCCAATGCCTTTCCTTAACTTTCCCTCCATGCCCTTCACCATCATGCTTTTTGGCCTTTGTGACCTTTAAGCGCTCTCAATGGCCACTTCCCAGGCCTTCTGGCCAGATGGCAATACATTTCCCTATCATTTTAATTCCTCTATATGCTTTAAAGGGCATGACTTCTATGGCACATTTGTTTGGATTAGTGTTGTCAGTACAGCTTCCAAAACAGAGGAAGACAATATACAAATTGAGGCCATACAGGACTAAACAAAAATGATTTTTGTTTTGCCTTAGGGATAGTGTGAAACAGAAGGATTTTAGAAAGAGTCTAATTTTGCCTATTTGCTTAGTCTCATTTTTAGTGCCAGGACAGACTAGATTATCTATCTATCAGATGTCTTGGAGTTGAGTGGTAACTGGGGAAGTCTAAAAAGCCTAGTCTTATCACCTTATTTGAAGGGCAGTAAATATTTGAGAAAGCAAAAATTCTATAATTGTAAAACATGATATATACATATATGGACCTAAATAAACATGGTCATATATAATATTCTTGCTAATGTATGCATACACATATATATGCAGATACCAAGAGAAGTATATATGTTATGTGTATACTCATATATGCACATATGATATAATGTACACACATATTATTGGTCTTTTAATACATGTAATTGAGAATTAACTGTTACTTTCACATGCTAGTCTATGATATACAAATCCCAGTATGACTGTGTTAATAATCTTTAATTTTATCCTTAGTAGAATTATTATTATATATTTGAAATGCATTTTGTGGATCTGTTAGAGATATCTTCATCTCTATCAATTATTATTTATTAAGTGCTCTCATATAGCTATTTGATGTGCTTATATGACATGCTCTTTTCATAATTGGTTTTGAGAGTAAATAAATAGCTTGAAAAAAATGCAAGGGTAAATGAATGAGAGCTGGAGAATCATCACAAGTGTGTATGCAATTATAGATATATATGACTGCATAGGAGACTACTTCAGTTAATGGCTATTTCAGGGAAGAATAATCAGCAAAATCATTAATTACATTTTAGTTCATAGTTACAAAATTTCTGCTTATTTGTGAAAATGCAAATGATAAATCTTACTTCCCACACCAGATGGCCAGGCTCAGTAAGTGCTTTTATATACTGACAGATATAATGAAAGCAAGAGTCTGTAAACATAAATTAGCCTTAAAATAGATGAGCAAATGGAACCACAATTCAAAAATTGCTACATGTTTTTCATACAACAGACAAAAATCATATCTTGGCGTTTAGGCACATTCTATATGTGTTTACGTACGTGCGCATACACTTATATGCAAGGTATCTAGTAACCACGCAGTGGATGGTAGCGTCATCATTATTGCTATTAACTACAGAGCTATAGAAGTTTGGCTTACAGAAATGCATGAAATACCCCTGAACTCACAGCCTTGGTTTGTGAATCGGGTCAAGGCTTTTAAATTTTGACCCAAAGGGGCAAAATTCAGCTACAGCAAGATTGAGAATCTTGAGTCAACACAGCAGGTCAGGGTCCTCGACCCCAGGACAGGATGATAAGTGAGACCCTGTACCAGCATGCATGCTGGCCTGCACTTTGCCACAACAATGTTTTTAAAAGGGAATTTGTGATTAAGGATAAGGTTGATAAAACATCCTGAAATTGCAGGATATCAGAATTTTTGGCAAGTCTCTACACTACAAATCTGATGCAGGATACTCAGCTAATTGATTTGTTTTTCAGTAAAATCTCAAAGGAAGTACAAGGTGATTTTTCCAACACCTGCTTTAGAGAGCATACACTTGGAGACACTTTATGATTCAAGTCCAGCCAATGCATTTCTATTGCTTCTCCTGAGTACTTAGGGTTCGTTTTCCTGGACTTAGGACTAGATTTATTCAAAACGATCATTCTTAAAAAAGTAATAATCATTAATCACAGCCTCAGTGATCCTTGGGCAT
Organism: Paguma larvata; assembly: GCA_030068075.1. NCBI lineage: Eukaryota > Metazoa > Chordata > Mammalia > Carnivora > Viverridae > Paguma > Paguma larvata. The sequence goes on along the minus strand of CM057824.1, from coordinate 93,219,221 downwards.
TCCTTTCAGCCACTAAGGAACCAAGGTCTATAATAATTTTACTTCTGTTTTCAGCCATACAAGAAAAGAAGACAGACCAGGTGAGTTTAAGTTTGAATTCTGCTTAGAATTATTAAGAGCTGACCGAGTGACTGAAATAAAATAAAAAGTCAAACAAAATACAAAACAATTGTTAAGCAAAGGAGAAAAATAATCTACATCTCTCTTAGATATTATCTGGATGTGTAGACTAGGGCACTTCCCTGTCCTGGGAAGCCACGTTTAAAGGGAAGCCTGATAAGATTGACTTTGGCGCCACCTGCTCTCCACGTTCAGCCAGTACAACTTCCTCTGGGTGAATGAGTTGGGGATTAAAGCCTATAATCTCCAGGCTGGAGCATAGAAGAGGAGATATATTGATGTTTAATTTGAGCAATGTGTTTTAAAATTAAATCTGGGCTCCTCCTACAAGCGAGTCTTGGATAAGCCTGAAGTGTTTTCACAGTAACGTCCATTACATCTTTTCCATCACAACAGCATCAAATATTTTGGCATGCAAAAGTTTGAAAGTTTAGGCTGATGCTTAGGATTCCTTTGGGTGACACTAGGAATTTATCTCAATGGTCTTTATAATAAAACCTTATGACCAATTTCTCCATCCACACCAAACTCCCGAGGTATCATATGTTCGTTCCACTAACACTAACCACATAAAATTCAAATGTAATTGATAATCATGGCATTGGGGAGAGAAGAAGGGCTGATGGGGACAGAGTTTACACTTTCTTGCTCCAAATGATCTTGCTACAATGTATGTATTTCTGATGTCCTCTTTCCTGCTGCCTTCCGTGAAGACTTGTTAAAGCTGGCCATAAACATAAAAGGTGCTGAACATTTCCTGGGAGTAAGCATAAAAGGGTCCAAGATTTCTAATGTTTATTTGTTTTTGAGGAAGAAAGAGAGAGAGAGAGAGAGATCAGGGGAGGGGCAGAGAGAGGGAGACACAGAATCCAAAGCAGGCTCCAGGCTCCGAGCTGTCAGCACAGAGCCCGACACGAGGCTGAAACTCACAAATCATGAGATGATGACCTGAGCTGAAGTCGGAGGCTCAACTGACTGAGGCGCCCGGGGGCCCCAAAGGGTCCATAGTCTCTGTGGCTGTTGGTCACTGCTGAGGTCTAAGTCCCACAAGAATAGGTTTTCAGTATTGAGAAAGACCTTGGCTGTCTCATCCTCTTTGAGACTCAGAGAAGAAAATATTTTTATGTGAGACAATTACCAGTCGAAGTGAGTGGCCGAGAGAACGTAGAAGGGTGATGTCTGGCCGCGCGGCTTTCTCTGTGGCTCTGGTCTGGGGATGGACGCCGTAAGGACTTCTGTTGGATTTGTAAGGAGGGTGCCTCAGAATTGGTAATTGTTTGCATTTCATGAAGCTTTAACTTTATTGCATTGTCTTTGTAGGGAGACCTGGGTGATTTTTGTGCCGCGTGGCTGACGGAGGCATGTTCCTGGGAGAGCCCAGCAGTCAGGGTGGACTGCAGAAAGGGGAGGTTATATGAAGACCTGGGAGAACACTGAGGCAGGAGAGAATATGAGATGTTCAAGAGCTTCATTTTAGGAGACAGTACTCTATTTCCTTTAGCAATGTATCCACTTTAAGAGCCAACAAGAGGCAGTAAACTACGCTCTATATTTTTTCTGAGACTCTGGTCATTGGACAGTGAACATTGCCAAAAATGCAGATCTGCAAGAATTAACCATGGCCACATATGGAAAGCGGAAGAGGGAACGACTTTTTCAGTTCCAGAGATTTAAAAATGTATAGCTATCAAGAGCAATATAAGGGTTCTAGGTTAGGTCGGGCCTTTTTGCAAACGAGAAAGTTTGCAATTTTGGAAACATAATGGCAAATATGTCATGAAAATTATTACCACAAATTATCGAGATGAAATAAACTCAAGTGTAGAAGATCCCAATATATGGCTATGAAGTCTTAATTTACATACAGAAGGTATTCTTTAACATATAGAAATAGGAACCATACCTTTTTGCTTGAAGTGCACGGTGGTGCCAATTTCTAAAAAAGAAACATTTAACAAAACAAAAAACAGATAAAAAAATTTTTTTAATCGACTGAAAATAAGCACAAAGGTAATCTGGTACTCTCTACTGAAAGGAGAATGAGACGAAGGGTGGAAAGAACATTCTTGTGCACCTGCTGTTTCATCTGCTTGGAATGTTTCTCCCCCAGATCTCTGCAGGGCCCAGGCAGTCACTTCAATCAGATTTCTGCTGAAATGACTCCAACTCGGGAAGGACTTCTCCCTTCACCTTATGAAAATGGTACCCTCTGTCACTTTCTATTCCTTTACCCTGATTTATTTCTGTTATTAGCACTTATCACCACTTGGTATCATTTGACACATTTCCTTATTTGCTTGATTAGAATTGATCTCCCCCACTAGAATATATGTACCATGAGGGCAGCACAGTGTATGTCTTGTCAATCATTGTGTCCCTGTGCCTACATTAGAGTCTGACATGCAGTACGTGTGCGATAAACACTTGTTGAATGTATAAATCTCAGGGTTGGAAGAGCTCATACAGGTGAAATACTTGAATTCCCTTTTGACTATCTTTATCGGCTAAACAAGAATACTGTTTGATCTTTGGAAGTAAATATGGAACATTTCCATAGGATACCACATTGACTCTCAGGACCAACTGAATGGTTAATTAGATATAGGAGCCCAAATCACGGCTGTGGGATATGGATTGTCTTCTCTGAAGATCAGGATATAGCCTTGTGCCCCTCAATAACACGCTTTCATTCAGGAAGTAAAATGGCTGAACTCTGAAGCCAAAGAGAGCCTTTTGAATTGGACATTTATTTACCTCATTGTCCTGCTTAAAACTTGTTCATGCTTTCTTGTGTCTTCCAGGATAAGGACCCAAAACCTTAGCATGGCATCCATGGGTTTACCTCTCCTCGCTCCGGCCTCATCAGTGTCCATCATCTCTGCATCCTAGCCCACAAGCCTGCCTTCATTCTCCAGGGTACCATGTTTTTTTTCTGTTGTAGGGCCGATGGCCCAATGTTATCACTACTAGAAATCTCATTCATCCTTTAGACTTCAGTTATAACTTCCACAGGGAAGGCTTCCTTAGTCCCCTTAGTAAAATTAAGTCCCTTTTTTATAAGCTTTGCTCTCCTTTATAACACTCATCTCAGTTTTAATTTTAAATACATTTGTCTGAGGTTTTGAGTAATGCTTGTCTTCACTACTGGACTGTGAGTTCCATGGAGCAGGGGCCGTCTCTGTTACTGTTCCCTGTTTTACTGTAGCCAATGCATGAAGGCACTCTGAATGCACAATGGGCCAAAACAGATTTAGAATCACTGAAATATGAGAAAAATAAATATATGCAAGGCATCCTCCCAACAGAGGCTCTGAGGCTAAATTATTATCTGATTTAACACAAAGGGGTCGGAACTTTAGAATTAGGTCTGCACAGTTTCTGGGGTTCAGTGCGGTCTATTTCCTTCACAGATTTTCCATTTGTTTATCCAAAGGAGGTCACAAGGAGAAGTCCTCAAACAGCATGCTGTTTTCTGGTATTCTTGTGATGGCTATAAGAAGGGCACAATTTTCCTAGAGTCTGAGGTCGTGAAAATGTTTGGCTACAGTTCAGCATTAGCAAAACCAGTATACGCCAGACTGTTCCTAACAGCAAGCTGTGTCTCGGTGTAAGGACGGTTTCGCTAAACTCGTCAGATGTGGGGTGGTGGGATCCTAGTTTGAACGTTCGTTTGTATTACGATCGCTGGTGGACCTTCAGATGTACTTCTGAAGCTGATCAAAGCTACTGGTACCTGTCCTGTCTCTGAAGAGGTAGTCTATTACCTGTACGAGTAATTGAAGTCTTCTGTATGGGAGCCCATACAGAAGGAGGTAGAGAGAATTCTGCCCCTCTCCTAGCAGAAGCCAGGAACTGTTGTCGCTCTCACTCCAGAAGTGAAGCCAGATTTCATCAAGATACAGAACCGTGGTCTCTGCCGGTTGACCACCACTGATCATCTGACCACTGCTGTTTCAACTGGATTAAACATGCTGCCACTTATTCTTCTTTTATAGTACCTTCTCTGACGACTTTTCTTTGAAACAAAGGCATTGCCTTAAAAATGCTGAGGAGGCACTGCAGAGAATGTAGTTAACATAACATGAGAAAACCGAGGCCCAGAGAGGCTAATTGGTTCCTTGGGGTTACACAGACCAGAGCTGAGACCGAAATCCAGGGCCCCCACTTCTCCAGCCAGAACCTGTCCATTATTCTGCAATTCCCTTCTGGTATTTTTTTGGAGGCAAGGCTATGTAACTATAGCCTCTACAACTCTAGGCTTATTGCCGGGATATTTACGTGACTCACTCTCCACCATGGACGGTTTGGCTCTGCTCTTGTGCCAAGTGCGACTTCCCTTCCTTCTTTGGTCAAGACTTTCGGTTTCTCAGTCTTTAGAATTTATAAGGATGTTGCAAGGTTATAACGATTGCTTCTTACCCAAAGAGACCTAGATCCCTAATGGGACCATCTTTATAGAAGAACACTTGGGTTCCCCTGCTCTGTCTCTGATCCGCAGGCCGCCTGGGAAAATTCCAAGCAACTGTTCAGGAGCCTGGGCAGGCTCTGCTGAAGCTAGAAAATATCACTAAAACACTCTCTGCCTCAGTTTCATTATCTGTAAAATAAACTTAATTAACATCTCTTTATAAATTTTGGCTATTGGTTAGATAAATTAATTATCATACTAGGAACCCTGCCAATACATAGTAAGAGTTATTGTTATCAGATTTGTGGTAAAATCCCTTCTAGAGAGGACTTTCAGTGAAAGTTTGGTGGAAAAGAGAAAAATATATCTTCAACAAGTAGGCCATGCCAGTGCAGATCCAAAGAACAAAATTAAAAAAAAAAAATCTACTGCAGCAATACGGATGAGCAAAACATTAAGAGGTGCTAGCACAGTGCAGTGATAGGGAAGCAGAATGATTAGGCAGCATTTTGGTCAGAAGAATCCCAGCAGGAAGTCGGGGTTAACCAGTCAGTGACACAGGCCTAGATAAGAGTCTACATGTCCTAAATATTTCTCTTAGGGAACAAATACTCCCCTATTAACTAATTTAAAAGAGTTATTTAAAAGGTGCCTGGGTGGCTTAGTCGGTTAAGAGGCCAACTTCAGCTCAGGTCATGATCTTGTGGGTTCCAGCCCCGTGTCAGGTTCTGTGCAGACAGCTCGGAGCCTGGAGTCTGCTTCGGATTCTGTGTCTCCCTCTCTCTTTCTGCCCTTCCCCTGCTCGCACTCTCTCTCAAAAGTAAAAAAATCAACATTAAAATTTTTTTTTAAGTTATTAAAATAAGGATTTGAAAACATTGTTCAAATATTATACTCTATGAAGAAGAGCTCACAAAAATAAAAAGTATTCATTTGTTCGAAACGCCTTTAAAAAGCAAACCAGCATACCAATGAAATTTTAGGAAGCACTCCCTATTGCAATCAATAGATTGGTTCGTGAGACGCTAGTGATCTTGAGACTTGGAGTTCCATTTATCTTCAGCAAAAGAGAACACAGTGCTTATTTTGTACTATTATTTCCTATTCATCCTTTTCCGTTGGAATAGAACCTTCCTTTTTGAGGAGCAAAGCCCTGCCTGTTTTGAGCCTGAGATTTTGAAATCTTGGTTGTGTGCTGCCATCTTGTGGTGACACAAAGACATGTTTCTATGTTCGGTCTAAAGGAATTGCGTTTGTCCACCAGGTGGCAATAGTGGGAAAAATAAAAACTTTTTTTCAGTCAGAGCTGGCATGAAACGTTACATTTCCAAAAGGAGTATTTCTTATTCTTAGGGAAGGAAAAAAAATTTTTTATTGTTCTTAACAACTGAAAATGATTCTTCCTTTTGTAGCTTTAAGGTGACTCCAAACTCTTAAGTAAAACTGCCTTGACAGGCATATTATTTCTGTAGGGATTTCATGGACACACTCATTAGAATACACTTGAAACTTACGGTTTTTATACCTTTCAGGAAAACATCTCACCACATAACCGTCTTGCTTTAGCAAATACACTTAACAAGTAAGCATGGCCGCGCAGGTCCAAAGAATAAAACAAAAAGAAAAATCTACTGTAGCAATACAACGGACAAAACTTCAGGGGAGGTTAGTACAGAGCAAGTTCTAGAATTATCTGGAAGCATTATTGCCATATTCTTAGACTTTAGCTCCTGCTGATGGGGTACAAGGAGACAGGGGGTGAAATAATTTATTACTAGAAAAGGCAAGTGTTATGACACATTTATTTATGCTTCTCTGTCTATGACTTTTACCTTTCAGATTTTTAAAAAGTTTGTTTATTTATTTATTTATTTTGTGAGAGAGACAGAGAGAGATCGAGCGGGGAAGGGGCAGAGAGAGGGAGAGAGAATCCTAAGCAGACTGCTGTTGTCAGTGCAGAGCCCGACGTAGGGCTCGAACTCACGTAGGGCTTGAACTCATGAACTCTGACTTCAGCTGAAACCAAGAGTCTGACACTTGACCAATTGAGCCACCCAGGTGCCCCTAACTTTACACCTGCTATGTTAGACAAGCCTGCAGCATCGGAAAGAGCTGATTCAGCCTTTCTAATTGGCATAGATCATGTCTTCCTTGCTTACTACTGTAGTCTCAGCTCCCTATTTCTCTAGCATGGGGTAAGTGTCCAATAGATTTGCTGAATAAATGCCCATGCATAAATGAATGGATGAACGAAAAAATAAATGAATGAGTGATTGAATCAATCAATACCTAGGTAGGATTCTAGGTAAAGGAAGATTCTATCCTTCTCTAGGAACCACCATGCCCTAGTGGTCAAAATTATTGCTGAGAATTCAGGCATTTGAAGAGCCAAATGGAGCCAGGAGTTACTTTCATCAGTCCCCAGATTTGAGCACATAGAAAGCTTTCTGGAGTGTTGAGCTTTACTTAAGAATATCCTCCCAACTAATGAAAATTTAAATCTTGGAAGATAAAAACCCAAGCTTCTTTTTTTCTCCAAAGGCCAGAAGATTTTTTCTTACCTCTTCCTTCTTATCTCCCATGATACGGTAGGATTCATTTATTCTCTCTCTCTCTTCCTTTTTCTCTCTCTCTCTTCAGGAATTGAAGTTAGTGATATGAAGGTGAGAGAGATGTGTCACTGGAAACCCTAGAGTTTAGACTTTGGAAAAATCCCTTATTGCCCTAGGGAGCGTTCAAGTCTATGTGTATGAATAATTTTGGCATTTTTCTTTCTTTGAGTTCTATCTGGAAGAGGAGACGAGGGTACAACCAATCCTTAAAGAGAAGAACTGATTTTCACTGCTTTGACTCTCTTGACTCTTAACCACTTACCTCAAATTCGCTGCTTCTAAGGACTCATTCATCCCCCCAGCCACGTGTAGGATATACAGAGCTTTAGAGGTCTATATTGTTTGTGCGGTTGTTCTAATTCCATGTTTACTTGAACATGAATGGCTCACTTTTTAACCTGCCACAGCCATTTGAACAAGGAAACATTCTCTCCTCTGCTGTGTATGACACAACTCTTTGTAGAAGGCCAGTCATCTAATATGCCTTAGGTTTTGAAAATTACATGTGAGTCTGAGGATATAAAGTGGTTAATTGCCCTTCCGCCCCTTCCCCTCCCCCCCCAATCTGGGCCATCTAGTAAGACTGCATGTTCAGGAGATAGGGAAGGTCCAAACTCAATGGGGATCTTACCCTCCAGTTGTCTGGAGAAAGTGAGAGGCATGGGGTTAAAATCCTTAAGGGATTTAATAAAAGAAATGCAGAAGATTCGAGGTGGTGCCTCATCCTCCTTCACTGATGCTGAAGACCCGAAGCATAACACTTATAAGGTTCCTCAAGGGGAACTTATGCTTTATGTGCTCTGACTTTTAGTTTTTTTGTCACTCTTTTGAAAAACAAAACCTTTACTATTATAGTGGCTTAAAAGGAGGATGTTTATTAATTCAATTTTCAAAGCCACTTTCAAGCTCAGAAAGTTATTAATTTCTTTCTCGCAGGTTTCTCCACTCAGAGGCTTTAGGCAACAGCAGCATCTACTTGCAAGTGTTATTATTATCGTTTTTTTGATATAGAAAAAGATATGCCTGTGATTTCTGTTTGGGTTGTTAGAGTTTTTGATTTTTTCCCACTTACTGTATTCATGTTGTACAAACCTTAATGCCTAATACTTCTGGAGTGATGTTCTCAGAGAACCACAGTAACGAATCTGGGTGTAGTTCAGGGGGAAAAGCCAAAAGAGAAAAATAGGGCTAAACCTCAACCTAAGGCTATTCCCTTTTTTGTTTTTTCATTTTTTAAGTAAGCGCTATACCCAATGTGGGGCTTGAACTCATGATCCTGAGATCAAGAGTCATAGGCAGTACTGACTGAGCCAGCCAGGCATTCTGATTCCTGTTTTCGTAGTTAGTTCATACGTAGATCATTATCCTAACTACTAAGAGAACATATCAAACTAGCTGGGGAAACTAGGGAGTCTTAGTTGGCTTCCCTTAACTAGCTTCAGGTCATGACAAGAATCGTACACTTTACTTTCAAATACTTCTAAGGACTTTACCTCTTTACAGTTGAACAGATATGGACCTCACATGTTTGGTGCTATTTAGAAGTGAGTTGGAGCCATGAATAATTGAGCAGAACATTTGCTACCCTGGACATAGGGTGACAACTTCTTGCTGAATGAATACATAAACCCAAACCAAATTAATGCTAATGCAATTTCTCATTGTATAACGTGAATAAAATATTTGAGAGTCACTTTTTATTCTCATCAATTAGTGGAACAATTCTCTATAAACCAAATGTTCTACCGTAAAGAGGATCAGAAAAAAATTTTTTTAAAGGTTATAACATTAAAAAAGACAAATTTATAAAAGGGGAAATATTGCTACACCGATTTAGAAAGAGAATGTATGCGCTCCCACATCTGAAAGGGGGGACTATTACTGGAAATCCTGGAGGTGACACAAAGGAAGTTTGTTGTAGGATGAGTCGGATTTGACTTGGATCTGGAAGAGCCGTGAGTGTGTGCCCATAGCAGCAGAGACAGCTCCTGGCTGCAGGAGGGTTAGTCCTGAGCCTGCCTGTGCTGTAAGCTTGAGCAAGTCGCAGAAACACACCCAGCCTCAGAAAGGGCAGAAAAAGAGAATGGCCTAGGTGTTTTAACTTAAACATTTTATAGTATTCTGACAGGTCACACCTCGGATGAAACATTTGTCTGTATCATATTAATGATGGTATCTCTTAGGAGAGAGATTATATATGATCTTTATTTTCTTCTCTATAGTTTCATGTATTTTCAAAACCTTCCCTAATGAGAATGCATGACACTTATTATCAGAATAGAAAACTATGTATATGGGGCGCCTGGGTGGCTCAGTCGGTTAAGCGGCCGACTTCAGCTTAGGTCATGATCTCACGGTCTATGAGTTCGAGCCCTGCGTCGGGCTCTGTGCCGATGGCTCAGAGCCTGGAGCCTGCTTCGGATTCTGTGTCTGCCTCTCTCTCTGCCCTTCCCCTGCTTACGCTCTGTCTCTCAAAAATAAATAAACGTTAAAAAAATTTAGAAAACTATGTATAAAAACAAAGCGTTGCGTTAAAAAAGAAACCTCCTAATCTGGGGAAAAGAAAATAGTAGTTGGCGTTGAGTTGACATTATAACAAGGAGATTGAATTTTTTTCTCTTTTTTAGTTGGCTGGTGGCATAGAGCAAAACCAAACAAGCTAAGATAGGTAATGCCTAATTTCTATAAGGAACGCAGTCTTAAAAACATGAAATGACAATGCAGTAAAAAATGCTTTGTATGGGTTTATGAGGTCCTTCTGACTGCAGGCTAGATAGAATTGCTCTGTAGAGTAGTATAGGTGCATGACTTGACTTTAACTGCCGAGGATCCCATTCAAAGACAATACGGATTGTTAGAGAAAGTGCAGATTTGCTAAGCACTCCCGCCGTAAAGAGAGGGCTTCATTAAGCCTCTTACAGCAAGTCAGCTTTCTCAAATCCTACGGGTTTCTTATATAGTCCGAAAAATTTAATTTTTAATAATCAATGAATTAAAATGTTAGAGAATGCCCAAGGGTCTAAGTTTAATAAAAGGGTTTCCCTGGGCCACTCCACCTAAAAATACATATGAGATGAAAAAAACTCCACAAGTAAATGTATTTGAGTCAGCTGTCAGTAACATACGGGGGCCAGACAGGCAGTTTCTTGCCTTTTAGAAGAAACAACTGCTTCTGCCCTTATATCTAGAATGCACCTGTGGTACCTGTGGGTACAGTTCTGGCCTTTTGCTCTTGTTGGGATTAAAGACCAGTCATCTCATTTAATAAAGAACCACCTCCCAACCCTAAATCTGCTTAGTTGTTGGTACAAAGAAGATTATATTTTCCATGTTTAAAAACATACATTTTATGTATGTTTTAAAGCCTTTTGTGCCTTCATTTTTTGACTTGCTAAAAGGGATTAAAAGCACAGGTTTGGGTATGTCTCTAGGGATTGTCATCCTTTCTGGTTTTCTTCCTGTCTTTTCATTTCCCAGTCCTAAACTGTGAGTTGCAGCTCCGTTTTAGAATATGGTTTAGATTTAAATTCTAAGGGATTCAAGACTGTCTTTAATCCATGTAATGTGTGTTTTCATTTTGTATGTTTCAGAATTAAAAAAAACATTCAAATATCATAAAACAAGGTAACTGGCCTGCAGAGTTTGAATGTTGAGATAACAAATGAATCTGTGAGGTTTCCTGGGGTTTAGAGTGCTTGGAAATTAGAGGATAAGGGATTAAAGATGGTGGTATGCTCTGGCCTATGTCCCTTGGACCTATGTCTACAGCACTAAGTGTCACAGTTCAGAACTTGGTAAAGGCGGTTGTGCCTTGCACCCTTCCCAAGTGACTTTATTATTCACAGTGCCAGGATGCCTCAGTGATTCATACTCCTGCTGTGTCACTGACTCCAAATATAACATCACCACAAGGTGCTGGAGCAGATCCTTGAAAATACTGATGGCTCCTTACAACCTGACCATGTCTACAACTAAAATTGAAATTTACCATCAAACCTCCCTGTTGAGAGCCTGAAAGTTTTCTCTAGATGTCTGCCAGATAATAGGCTCTCAGTTGTTTTTTTTTTTCCAAAAACTCACCCAGCACAGTGCTACCTACCATACATATAGTATACAGTATTGGTACATGTCTGTACAAATCAACCGACAGATACTTCTAGTCTTAAAAGTATAACAGACGTGTAAATGCAAATTCCCTTGCCTTTAAACCCCACTGGTTTATCATGTGTCTTTTCTTTTTAGAACAGACCAGATGCAAATGAGGAGGAATGAGACACTATTAGGGATGCGTAGGTTTTCAGATTTTAAAAATGAATTAACCTTAATGTTGTTTAACTCTCTCTGAATTCTAAACTTTTATATGTACTGGGATGTTTGCTCCTCTCTTTTCTCCTTTCTGCCTTTTAAACCTCACTTTCACCTGGAAGCCTTCTCTGACCAGTCCAGGCTCCCTTTTCTGTGCTCCATACAGTTATACAAGTATCCTAAACTTAGTAACCTTTCCTGTGATTGCTTAACTCCTCATCCACTGTCCCATCTGGTCTGTAAGCTCTATTCGTGCAGAAGCTGTGTCTTGCTTATTCTCACAGTCATTCCCAAGACCAAGCTCAGAGTTCGGCCCTAGAAAGTACTAGAATAGCTTTTTTTTTTTTCCCCTTGAGTGAATGAATGGTGTAATCCAAATATTGTCAGATAAGCTGGGTCAGAAACTACTTGCACAAGCCATCAAGAATGGAGTCTCTTTCTTGGGTTCCTAATGGTTAGAAATCTCAAGAAAAAGAAAACATGAACTCTAAAAGAAACTATAAAAAGCGCACGCAAGTGGAGAGTACACCTAAGTGGAGAACAAGTCACACTATTAATTGAATGACGTAGCATGGGAGGGTTCATTCTCAAAGGGAAGACCAACCTCCAATGAGTGAGATTGTTCTGATTTTTTTAGCTGCAATGCTGAGCACCTTCCAACGATGAACTTACCTGTGTTCTGAGACTCTGGCGAGGGAAACAGAACACATCTCCCAAATTCCTTTCTAACTTGCAATTCAAAAAAGAGAACTGCAAGTTACTGCTTGATTTTTCTTTCTTTCTCTTTCTTTTTATTTTTATAGTTGTTTCTGTTCTCCAAACATCCCTTGCTTCCAAGTGACACAAACTCCACACATATAATCACGAAAAAACTTTAGAATGGCCAAGCAACTTTCCAACACCAGAACATGGCTGGGAAGGCCTGGTGCCGTGTGGCCTAAAGAGGCCTGAATGATACACAAGATGGACAGTTAGCCAGGAAATAGCTATTTCATTTTTTTTTTTAACCACAGGATGCTACTTTTGCCCCCAATGTCTCTTAAGCAGTTAAAAAAGTCATACTGGAACTGCAAAGTTGGCACGGTGAGTGGTTAATTTAGAACCATTGTTACAAGTGTCGGGCACATAAAATAGAATGGACTGACGGCTGTGATTTATAGTAAAGATACTCTGTTAGTGGCAATGCCTAGGTGTTAAAACATACATGTGTGTTACAGAGATGTGGGAAGCATTTTCTTTTACAATCAGCATGGTAATAAGCAAAACAGTGTCATAAACTATGGCGGTGCTTGGCTCCCCAGGGTCCAATTAGGAAGCATGATAAATGACTTGTAAAGTCTCTCCCCCACTGATTTGTGGTGGATATAAGCTGACAATTCTCGGTGGAGTCCTGGTGAGTGGTCTGCCTACTCCCATCATACATCTGGGTACATACGAACACCTTAAATTGGAATTCCAAACTCATTATGTCATGCTGTGTTCTTACTTGGCAGGTGTGTTTCCGCACAGCAGTATACAAGGGGAGATGTAAGGTGGGACCACTTAAGCTGATATTCCCCCCCACCCCCCCCGCCCGACTGAGGTGCTCGTTTAATTTAATACCTACAAATGACTTGTGATGATGAAAGACCACTGTGAGGACAGAGCGACTGTATGAGGGGAGTTGTTACAAAGGTTAATTTGTATCTTGCCTCTTCAGAAGTAGATGTGTCCTCCAGATAGATGGGATAATGGCTTTGCTTGCATGGCTGCTAACCAGTGTTTACAGGTGAATGCAAATACTATCAAAACGTTTCCTTTGGTTTTGTTTGAAGGCTGTCGAAGACAAAGCATATATGTAAGGTGAGGTGAATATGGCATAAAACATAGAGAAAAAGAACATCAAGAAATACAGATAGCAGGAATATAAATTTCAGGTAAAGAAGAATGAGAGGGCCAAGGACCAGACAAAAATTCACGTTTCTACTATGGGGGGCTATCATAGGACATTTGTCAGTAGCTGAGACTCTATTGATGATTGAATTCCTGAAGGAGTATGTATTCTTTCCTTTTTCACTGCCACTTCCTTCAAGGGCCCTTGCTCCATATAATGTCTCTGAACCTACAGCAGAGCTCCCAAGGCAAGAACCTCCTTCCTGGCTATACCCAGAAACGCTCCTCACGACACAACGCTACCCTCCTGCTAAATGGCACACTGATGCAGATGGCAGGGCAAGCTCTGTTAGGGATGCACTTTACGACCAGGGAGACCTGCGTCAGCATTTTCTGTCCATTCCAGATCCTGGTCTTCTCACCCTTTGGGGCATCGTGCCAACATTTTCTGCTGCAAATCTCACTGAGCTCTTCTTAGGCAGCTTTATTCCTTTTAATTAAAAAGACAAGACTGTCAATTACTTAAACTTAATCCCCAAATGTAATTGTTACTTTGAAAGATTTTTTTCCCATGAAGCTCATAGAAGAGAAATATTTCCATCAAATTAAAATTTAGTGGGAGCTGGGATTTTCAAAAAAATATTCATCTTCAAATCCCTGCTGGCTCTAGAAATCTACATAGCACAGCAAAGCCTAAGTACAGGAAGATCACCGGGAAAGACTGACTGGTGTAGGCAGAAACAGACTAGGGAAGTAGGAAAAAGCATTAGAAGAGTCCTAGCACTGAAATTCTCCTACCTTTAAATTGATGCTGTAGGATTTTTAGCCATTTAGCTTGAAGCTAAATGTAAATTCTGAGACAGGTAACACTTCCAAGCCACTGTTGGACACTTAAATAATAGTGTGAATAAATTTCAGGTTTATTCTTGCAGGCAAATTTTAACAGGGAGGGAACCAGTATTGTTCAGGAAACAGAACAGAAGGAAGAATGCAGAGCTGAGAAGAGTAAGGCACAGAAATGGATTCAACAAAGAGAAGCGCCTATTAGTGTTGGGTCTGAATCACTGGGTTGGCAGAAGTACTGATTCTAGGTGAGGTTTTGGCACAACTATCCCACTTGGTTCCCAGCCACTGAAGAAAAATCAGCCGGTTGCTCCCAGTAAGGGAGTCAGACATGGTCATCAGGTATTAGTGTCAGTTCTTAATTATCTTCATGAGAATTAGTCAGGACCCATGATTTTGCTGTAAACTTGTGTTGCCACTTCCCAAGTACTATCAGTAAAAGCAAGGCCTTTTTTTCCCCACCGGCTAGTGGGAAAGGAGAGATGTATTTGAAAACTAAAACCTTCTCTTGGATGTGTTTGATACTTTTCACCAGAAAAATGACAGATCCTTTAGAATGAAGACTCTGAGTCAATCTGACAGGTGGTAACGTGCATGAGGGGTGCTCACTGAAAGTTTGAGAGAGTGTGTGTGCGCGTGTGTGCATGTGCACCAGACAATAGAGAACCGTGTGGCATGAAGCTTCTTTAAGTGTACTATGATATTGGTGACAAATAATAATGGTTTTTATTTGGTCTTGGGATACTTCCATATTTAAACTTGTTAGCAGTGGGCATTTCAGAAATCTCTAGAATCTGCAATACGTTAAACTGTAATGAAGCCACAATGAACTTGCAGCCAGCTAATATCCAGGCAATCTGATACAAGTTATGTCTTTAAATATCAGTACTTCTAGAAGTTATAAGTATGTGCATCTGAGTATGATTATTTTAAATTCAATACGCTCTCTTTCTGGGAACTTGAAGCTCTCCTTTATATATTATTTAAAAAACCACTCTGAGCTCGTAGGCATGAAAGAGATAATTTCTTTCCCATTTCACAGTTGGAAAAACTGAATTAAAGAGAACAATGCTAGTAATTATCCATGATTAATAGAGGTGTGTATGTAAATCAGTCTGAAGAAGTCTGTGAAATTAGATGTGCTGATGCCAGATAGCTCTGCTCATGTGTTTTTAAAGACGAATGCTTTCGTATAAATCTCTGTGTGAGTTGGGCATACATCTCTGTGTTGAGTCTATCTGGAAATGGACTTTGTAATAGTGTATGGACATTAAGGTAACAGTATTATGTACTGTAAGCATTATAATACATAAAATAAACTAGATGAGCATTTAAAATTCAGTAGACAGATACGTATCTAATGAACACAAATGCACACGGGATGGTTATTTCTAATGTACTATAGGTTTATGTGTGTGCCTGGATGCCGTGAGGCAGAGACTGAAATTTGGGCGTACTTTGATGATTAAAAAGTATGGGAGATGGTGCATGTTAGTTTCCTAGGACTGCAGGGATTAACTGAGTTAATACATGCCATAGCCCTCAGAACTCTATCGGTACATGAGAAGCCCGCTTTCTATGTTAGTTGTTATTATTGTTATTACTAGAGACAAAACTGCCATTACAATGAGGAGCTAAAAAGAGACATTTCTCATTGATATCTGGGATAATATCCCACAGAAAATACATGAAGCTATAGGGGTTGTCCAGTGATCTTTATGGCATGGTGTAGTTTTAGGATTTTTCTCCCAGTTTTCCTTCCATCCCAGTGGAGTCTGATCTTGAGAACCCATTTCTGGGAGTGCCAGGTGAGGGCAGGTATATCGCCTCCTCCTACTGGAGATGGAATCTGGCTGTTCTGATGCCCCGGAACACCACCAGTCTCCCTTCGGGAGAAAACATGCCAGGTGGACTTCAGATTTCTGCGAGCCTGGTTTGTTTGTGGCTTGGATTTTAGTTTTTTTCAACTTTAATTTGGGAAGGGGGTTTGTTTTGTTTTCTGAGAAAGCTTTAGACAGCTGTATTAATCATGCAAACCCAGCCATGCGCAGTGTGTTTTATCAATGGGAAAACAGGAACTGAATGGCAAGCAGCTGTGAACGAACCCGGTGCAAAGCCTGAACCTGGAAGATAATCTTGACATTTCTCAAACCCACTCGCCACACGGGGTTAGTGAATGGAAAGGCTGTTCACTTGGGATAAATAATCAGATGGGAGGCAAGCAAGTGAGACACATTCCAGGGTTATTAGTATTATTTTTTAAAGTACCAGTGATGGAAGAAGGATGGGCTGATTGAGCCCAGAGAGTCCCGGCCTCAAGGGACTCCTCACTTGAGGGCGATAGAAATAAAACCGTGGTGGTTTGTCCTCGTCCTTTTTCTTCTTGTACTTCATTTTAACTTCCGGAAGCTGGTTTTGTTACTTTATTTTGAACCTGCAGTCCTTCTAAATGTGAGGGCATCTCTAGGTACGCATCCATCGTGAGAGGTTACGCACAAGTAAGTTTATGGGGAGGAGACTAGCAAGCAGTACATTTCCCAGTATTCAGAAGCCTCAGGAAATGACTTGAGCCTAAAAAAGTGAAAGTTCCCTCAGACATTTAGACTCTTTGCTCATTTTACAATTCAGTGGATTTTCTGCAGCGATATAGTCAGGGTAGTTATGCAAATATATGCAATTCAGGACTCATTTCAGAATAAATAAACCTAAATTAAAATTAATGGCAAAAAGCACCTATCAGAAACAGATCAAGGGTGGAACACTTATTCATTTATATATATCTTTTAAATTAAGAAACAGGGAAGCACACTGATTTTTTGGTTGTTGTTTTGTTTGTGGCAGAATAGGAAAGGACATTTGAAAATTTCTGATTCGCTCCAGACAATACAAATTATCCTTTGGTATGATTCCAGTATTATTATTATCACGGCAGAAAATCAAGCAATGTGATGAAGGAAACCCAAGAGAAATACATTTGATTTATTGAGCCTTGTTTTTGTTTAATCACAGCTTGAAGGGGTTTAGGACTGCATTCCTGCTGCGACTCTGATGTTTATCCCCCGTCAGCTTGATGAGCCATGTAGAGTGGGGGTGGGGGAGACCCTCCAATAAAAGACATCAACAACGACGCAGCTAAAATTAAACATGTATTTCTGTTATCGGAAAATAGGAGAGAAAGTTCTCTTTTTTGTGTGTGACGGGTGGACAGAAAAGGACCTTTGGAACTTTCTCATATTTTCAAAACCCTTGAAAGAAATTGATTGGTTTCAAATCCTTCCGGCCATTTGCATCAACCAACTGCTTATAGATACATTAAGAGTTTAGGGTTGAAATGTAGGACTGTACCCAGATGATGACAATATGCAGTATTTAATTAAACAAAGGCATTTTGTGTTATAGTTATGGCCAATGTGAGGTAGGCAGGCTTTTCATAGATATTTTGGTACTTAAGTGACACTATAAAAAAAGAGTTAAGGATCCTATACGTTAATATTTTTTTCCGATGGGAAGCTGCATTTCACGTGGGTTGCCATCTTGCTTGGGCAGAAGAGAGAAAAGGGACTGATTTCTACAAGTTACGGCCCTTGAAAGAAGCAGGGAACTGAAGAGGGCATTATCTTCCCGTACCAACCGTACACATCAGCCATCCCAAGTCTCGATGAACAGCTTTTCAATTTCTACCAGCAGAAGCCCAAAGTATTAGTAGTAAAGTAAACTATATTCTCTAGAACTATCAGATCTAAAGAAGCTATCTACAGTCTATCTACAACGTAAAATCAAGCTAGGGTCATTCTCCAATCAACAATTCAGTTTGTGGGAAGATATCAAGTACAACATGCTTCATTCCTCGTCCAAACTGTTTTTCAAAATCCAACAGCTGTCCCTTGTGAATCATGTCTGACTTCATTTTGTTCCATGTTATATACATCATAAAGCATGATCAGATAAAATACTTGAGTTTGTGGCTGCAGAACTGCTCCCACAGGGGATACCCAGAGGCTTAGTGACGGTGTACAAAGCTCGTCTTGGAGGAAGCATGACCTCTTTGAAAATATTATCCACTGGGACAAATGCGTATGTATGTGTTTGTCACATCAAGATATTTGCAAGATGTCAACATGATAAAATGGTGTCAATCTCTGCAGCAATACTCGAAGATAAATGTCTTAAAATAATTGTGGCACGTCAGGAATTCAAAATGGGATATTTTCCATGAATACTAAGTTTCATGTCAAGTCTAAAAAACAGGCACATTTTAAGTCTTATTTTTAGTAGCTGGGATAAGAAACAGATTTCATTAATGTTTTAAGGAAGGGTTTTATTCAACAGAGTTCTTTTAAAAATAGTTTGGACCCTTCTTAAAATTTAAGAATAACTTTTTTATTAAGCTGTCTAGTTGATCCTTGAAACCCTGCAATTCTCATTGCAAATATAATTAAAAGAAGTTTGCATATATGTGAATACATACATATGCAAAACATCACATTATTGACACTCTGAATATCCTCACCCAATTTTGGCCTAATTTTTAGTTTGGATGAGTGTTAATGAAACATGATCTGTCTTCAGACTTATAAAACAGCAGCTTTCTACCTTTAATTCTGAGCACATTTCTTTTATAGTGTATACAATAATCTTGTTTAATTGGATTTATTTTTTCCACACTAGGCCCCGCATGGCCTACTTTCCATTTTTTCGCAGGTCTTTGAGTGTTATTTGCAAATCACTTTTCTGGAATTTAATTTCAATGGTAGGTTGGTTTCATTTCAGATTTTTTTTGTATTGTTTTAATTTTATTTGCCAATTTGCCTTTAAATAGCCTTAAGCTAGAAGGCTGGGGCTGCAACTTGCATAGAAATGTGATGTAGGAGGCAAAATTTAATTTGGGTGTGGAGAAAATTTTATGAAAAGGAATACAGAATGATGATATTATTTTTTCATTTGTGCTTTCAAAAATAGGTATGTTTAAAAGGAAAAGCCCCCGCACTGGCCATGATTTTAAGAAAAGTTAATGTCCTTGTAATCTGGTGGAGTTCAAACTTTGGCAATAGTAGATAAATTCATTTTTACAAGTAATACCAATGACTTGAGATTCAGATTGTATAAGCCTCCAAATGAGTGGGTGGTCAGAGGATTCGTATTTTTATGAGCTACGGAACTCAACTGGCCATATTCCAAATATGTGAGTTCAAAGTTACCTGTAATACATATTAATTGAAGAGACAATTGCTTTCTGAATTTAGCATCATCTCCCCAGCTACTCACCTATGTAAGTCAGATGATGAATCTATTACATGTCTATCAACTAGTGTGGGGACAATCAATCGACTTTCTTTTGAAGGTTTAAAGACAGAAAAAAAAAAGATTTCTATTGTATGCGAATTTTGTGAATATGTATCCCCCAGTGTGTGTTTTGCACGTTATAGATGATGGAGAATGACCCAGTAACAGAACTACAGTCATAAAAATCATACTGACCTTGAATGGGATGGGGGATTGTGGGTGAAACACGCTCTAAAGGGGAAAAAATAGTAAGCATCACGGAGAGTTTAATATAGATCTATCTATATATTTATATCTTACTTATATTTAGCTATTCAGATAATTATAGAATAGATGAATTTCCATGCCTATAGGATTGTATCTCCCCTAAAGCATTTGTGTGTTCTTCTTGACAACACTAAAGTATCAGAAAGTTATTAGTAAAAATTTAAATCCCAAGTTTAAAAAAAATTAGCTAGAGTAGAAATCAACATCTTATTGTGGTAACCCTACAAACAGGATCCTGTCCTACATTGAAAAAAAAACTCCCTACCAAAATTACAATTTTTTTGGACGGCTGGGTTGAAGGTATTTAAATTCGTAGTGATCACATTCAGTCATGCATCTTCGTCCTGGTTCTGGTCTCTTTAACTCATGACAGATGGATCCATGATAGCTCAGGACTCCTTTCCTCTCCCTACGCCCTACAGCTCAGATCAGCTTTAGCCAAGTATGTGGAAAATTTATTTTGAGAAATACTAATTCTACTTTTCCCTCAGGTTTTTATTTCCACACTCCTAATACCAGTGCGAGAGTAATACCAAGGGAATAAGTAACTTGGCATGATATTATTTCTTCTGTCTTTTCCTTAATACCACCCTCTTGTGATAATACAATCTCACCTGAAATTTGATCAACCAATCAAATTACTTGATGGCACATCCTGTGGAGTAAGAAAAGTATTCTTTTGAACACGTGGGTTTGAGCTTATGTGTCCCTCACAGTCCCATTCGCAAGCTATGATCATAGATTGAATGTGCTGACAGACCTCAGGCCTTAAGATGTCCTCTATTTATTTTATCAAAACCCAGGTTTAACTCTAAATCCTCCTCTGAGGCTCTTTCAGAAAGGTAGAATGGTGTATTAGGGCTGGGATGCATTCCTACTGGCCCTAAACCCTATAGTGCAATATAATTAGCCCACTCTTTACATTCCTCCTAGCCGTTTGGTTAAATAAAGACTAATGATAAGTTGAAATAAACAAAAACCACAACCATAAAGAGAAAAGCATATGTACATATTCAGATTTGATCTGCCTGCCATCTTGTACCATATGTCTAGAAAGAGTAGATTTTGCCGGGAATTTGGACACTCAATACATCTGGATGCCAAGAAAACCCTGACTCCTTGCAGACTGAGCCTTTCTCTAGCCTGCCTGAAAGTTGTAACTTAAATGCCAAAGTTTGCTAAGTGCATTAAGATAGAACAGGTCAATAATAGTGCAGCGAACAACTGTGTCTTAGTTACACAAGTGTCAAGTAGAAAAATGGTTTAAACCTCCACTGGTTACTTGGTATTAAGTTTTCAGCTTTGAGATTAAACAGCTAAACTGCTTTCAGCATTTATGTAGCAGTTGGAGACTACTGTCCCATACTATACTCTATCTACTGTACTTTATTTATTATTATTACTATTATTATTCAGACTATTTCAATGACTCAGCTTAATATTTTCTCATCATGCTGTTCACAGCTGGGTAAATGCACTCTGCCCTCATTTCCACAAGACCATTTGTATTGCTGAAATCATCTCACCCACCCTCCTCGTAGTGCCTTTTCAGTCAGTTCCCAGCTCGTTATTATCATCTTACCTCCACCCTGTTATCATCATCTTAGCCCTATCACGCCCCATTAGTTACTCTCATTCTCGAATTCCATCCTACTGACTTATTCCTTAGATGCGTCCCGTCCCAGTTTTTTATCCTTATTCCTCCCCCATCACGCTGCTGCATTTTATAATTTAGGCCATGGTTTGTGGGCTCTTGTAGGAGTGTAAAGTGAAACGATACCACTTAAAATGAAGAAGAAATTCTTTGACTTTTGATATTCGAAAGTAGGTGAAGACAGAAACTTTGGTGCTATATGCTTTGTCTTTTGGTTGCTAATATTTGGAGGAGGTCAGCACCGCTAAGCAGCTGATTGGAAGGTTTGAGGAACAGAGCCCTATGGTCTGTGGCTCTTAGTAAGTCCCTTGACTCAGATCTTTGGTTTCTTATCTGTCAAATGTTTGTGTGTGCATATGTGTGTGTGTGTGTATGTGTATTATTGGCTGATTCTGCTGGGACACCAATGAGAAACTGTTAAATGGGGCATTAACGCTTTACAACAAAAACCTCTAAATAAAAGCAATTAAATGGCAAAGGCTAGAGTTGATCGTAAGGTATATATATAGAGGTAATTTATTAACTGAGATATGATTTTCTTTTCCAATGGGTATTGCAGATGTTCGGTAAACTTTCCGGAAGTCAGCATATTCCATGCCTATCCTTGAAACTAAATCTAGTCCCAGTGCCCATCTACTTCCTATGGTAACCACAGAGAGCCCTTTTAAAGTCTGCAGCCAGTCTTTCAAACTACGTGAGGGTAGTGTTCAAATAGCTGCTCACACTGTTTTATTACGTGGCATCCAGAAGTAGCTGGTTAAGAGGCTTTGCCAAGTCTTAACTAACATCATCCAGCGGTGTATATTTAAACTGCAGGCCCCCGAGATAACAACTTAAAATGGTTTCTAAACAAGCGGGGGAGGCCCTTGTTTTAAGCGCTCTCTCCAGTGCTGGGTTGCTTAGGTAATACTTGAAATTTAATCAAGTATAGGTTTACAAGTTAATTACCTTTTAAAATTAGAAAGAAAATCTGAAAACCTCCTACCTGTCTGAAAACCACATACACTGATGTGGTATGTCTTGGTATAGATTTCTTTGGATTTTAATTTTTTTGTGTACTTAATGGCTTCAAAATACCTTACCAATCCACACATTTCTCTAATATAGAAGGTAATTGAGTAGGAGTGTCTTTTAACATATGGGACTATTCCCTTCCTAGGGTCAAAAGCTGGCCACTAGCCTGGAATAATAGTTAGGAATATCACTGTATCAAAGATTTACCGATGATCTAACTAACCAAGTGGACCCATGCCCTGGGGGTCAATAGAAATGGAAATGAGAGGTGGCAGAACCAGTGTTCTCAGGTGGGAAGGGATATGACAATATTTAGTCGTGGAAAGACCTCATTAAGTTAAAAAAAGAGAAAGAAATTACTTTATCTCCTCACTTCCAGACTGCAAAAGATACATCTCCTAACATTTTCTCCACATACACAAATCTAGGTAACACATTGGTCTAGAGCCTGCATTCGACAGTTAAATGAGATCATGTATGTTAAGTGTCTAGCACATGCTCAGAGTACCTTGTCAGTACTCACTTCATCAGAAGTGATGACATTAAAATAATGACCCCGTCTTCCCTCCCCATCCATTGCTTTAAAAGGAACTCAACATAAACACTGAAACAAGATAGGTTTCCCTTGTGGGTGCATTGTAGTCATCAGTGTGGAAACACAGCATCTGCTCTGTTACATATGCTGACAATGGACTTTCTCTTGCCATCAACAGAAGCCAAAGTCTTCGTCCATGTGCTGCATATCCCCGTAGTAGACAAAGACTAAGGGGGTGAATCTTCACCTGTACACACTGTCCCATTGGATGAATGTCTTCAGAAAAAATTATACAATGTAATGCTTTGCCAAGGATGAAGAAAAATATCTACGCTTGGATATAATATAGACTGCGGTGGTACAGCTCCTTGACAAACAATGTTGGAATGTGTGGAGAGCAAGACAAATGAGAAAGCAATGCTTCCACTGGCTTAGGAAAAAATTACTATGAACACAATATATTCTTACACTTTCATTCAATTATTTTGTCCCCTTTGGAGATCAATATTTGAACAGAGAGTGGAGAAGTTTATGTACGTATGTGGTGGAGGACAAGATGGATCAGTGACCGCAAATTGACACTGAGCAAAGAGTAAGCACGCGTCAGTGTGGTGGGCACTGCAAATGTGCTGACGCGCCGATGAAGACGGATCATCGTGAACTCTTCGGGGGCTCTGGCTCTCCGGTTCTAGCGCTGCCTCCTCCTGGCTGGTAGTAGCTCACCAGCTGCCTCGTCTGCTCAGGACTGGCTGGTCAGCACAACACCCCGCTGCCCACACAGAGCCCTCTGTCAGGCCTGCGGCTGCCCCCACTTCCGAGCATCGCTCCCCTCCTGACCCCGATCAGTGCGAAAGTGCCGCTGCTGCCAGCAGTGTCTTCTTTCTACCCATTAAACCCATCTACTTTGAGCCTAAGTAATGAGCAATCTGTTCACATGGGTACTTTTTTCCCCCTTTCCCCACCTCCTCTCTCCCTCCCTCCTTCCCTCTCTCTCACTCTCTCTCCTTCCTGTATGAAATAGGCTGCCAGACAGCTGTATTCCCTAGGAATGAAGGACGGGCAATGCGCCTCCCAAACCTAAATGGTCCGCAGTGGGGTGGCCGAGGCGGAAGTGCCCTTCCTGTTATGTAAGAAGCACAGCTTTCCCTTTAAAATGTCCACACTTAGGGGCGCCTGGGTGGCTCAGTTGGTTAAGCGTTCAACTTCTGCTCAGGTCATGATCTCAGTGGCTCCTGGGTTCAAGCCCTGTCTTGGGATCTGTGCTGACAGCTCAGAGCCTGGAGCCTGCTTTGGATTCTGTGTCTCCCCCTCTCTCTGCCCCTCCCCTGTTTGAGCTTACTCTCTCTCTCTCTCTATCAAAAATAAAATAAACATTAAAAAATCAAATATCCACATGTAGGCTTTGAGTCTAAGAAAGAAAGCAGTAGTTTCACTAATTTATAGCATTATGCCTCCTAACTTTCCCGTTAGGTGGGAGTTCAGTTCCAAACCCAGTGCTGATGGACATGCCGCTAACCACAGAGCTGGTGCCTGGGAGGGTGTTCTGTGGGGGGCAGTGTGGGCCCGCCGGGAAGTAGTGCTCCGTGAATCACTGCGCTGTGTGGACTTCTCAAAAGTGTAACTGAAAGTGACTTCTGTGAAGTCATCGGGACAGTTTGGTTATCATACACGTGCACAACTCGGCAATTTTCAGCTCGCAAACAGAAATTCTGTAAGATCCTTGTCCTGGCATTTCTTAATTTTACTCGGTTGAGTCCTTTAAATGGACTTGGTCGCATAGGGCAATGGTATGAGAGGGCTCGAGGGTACCATGGGCACGAGCGGACAAGCAGTGTCTCCGTTATCCCTGACCTAGCCCATGCAGGCTTTCTCCTCTTCGAGGATTCTACCTTCCATCCTCCTTTATCCTCCTCTCCCTCAGTCTGTAGGTGTCATTTTACTTATCATAAAATATATCATTAGCACATTTCTTCCTCTGGGTGGGATACAATGAAAAGATGCTCTAATGCAAATTATAGTTGCTTACTTTCTCTAAGTAGTCCAGTTGTCCCACTTTCTCTTTTTGAATCCCTATATAAGTTCTTATTAAGTGTATGTTTTTCTACTTAACCAGGTTACCTTAAATATATAAGAATCTCAAATTCAGGGTCCAGGCTGTTTGCCCACCCCTAACCCCCCCCCCCCCACTTATAGAATCCCTGATGTCAAGAGTGAAACAGGTAACAACATTTCTTAATAATTATCTTCTCAAGTGTTTTGAGATATTGGTGCCTCTAGCCGAAGTAAAGAACACTGATGTTTGGTCTTTGGAGACAAGTAAACAGAGATATGAATTTTAAACTTCATATTCAAATTCATAGGAATTTTAAACTTTAAGCATTTGTACGGCTGTATTCCATCACTGTTATCGACTGCAGTCAATGGCAGTTATGGGTGAGAAACCGAAGGCCAAATTTAGAACAGTTTGTGGTGGTTGTCTTTTTTTTTATATATAAGAGTTGGATCTCAAGCAATTGGAAAATGGCTTTAATACTGCATCTCAAGAGAACTCTCACTTAAATTGATTTTTCTCCTAAAAAAAAATATATTTTCTCTTCTTGAAGGCTCATCTAAATCGGATAAAGAAAGATGGAGAAATCTCTCCTAATCATAGTGTTTCTAGATTTTCCAGTTGAATCTGTGCAGAACAGAAATTCCTAGTGGTTTGTTATTCCCAAATCATAATAGTAAAGTTTTTGGACTTTCTCTTTTAATCCAAATCAACTTTCTGGCCCAGCGTGTGGTAACTAACTCTTACGTTTGCTTTACTTATTCTTATCAACATTTCTCTAATCCAAATGTATCCTCTTCTCCTAATTTCACCCATCAGTTTCCCAGGGGCATTTGTATCTACGCTAGTAGCCAGCAAAGGCAGGGGGTCCGATACCTGAAGGTTAACAGCTGCTAAAGGGCAAGGCTCTGAGGTGCGCTGTCTCAGGGACACCAGTAAGCTAAAACTGCTGAGTCCTCCTCAGGCGGCCTGAGGACCTTCTCTGGCCTGTGGATGCTCCTTTCTCCTACCGTGTTATCTCTTCCAAAAATACATCAGACAAGTAATGTTCTCTGCTGTCATATGGAAATCTTTCTGCAACCATTTTTCCTCCTTTAGATTTTATATGATGTTTTCATCATTCATTCCACCTTTCTCTTGTGTTGTTAAAAATACACTTCCTTTTCCCAGCCTCTCCCTTCCCCCAGCCCCTTATCCATCCTCGTGGAATATTTCCTCTTCAATCAGTCTCACCAGTGATTGCCATTTATTTTAACTGCCATCTGTTTCCCAGGATCTTATATCACCTCTGTTCCTTAAAGAGATCATCACCAAAGGGATTTCTCTTCTCTGAGTATTCTTACAGTTAAATGAACCAGGAAAAAAACAAAACTCAAAAACAAACAAAAACAAAAAACAAAACAAACAAAACACCCCAAAAAGCAGCAACGACAAAAAGCCACAAGGTGGTTATCAAAAGTAAGCCAGGAAATAGAAACATTCTTTGATTTGTAAATCTTGCCCTATGGATAGGGATTGAAGGCCTGTGTTTTTGTTTCAGTGACTGGATTCTTGTTTTTGTGTATGTTTACCTTTAATAGATAAGGTCAAAGACAAGGTAAGGGAATGCTTTTCAAGCTTTCCACAGCAGCACTCATTTGACTGAATTCTCCCGAGCCAGGCCCTACTTTGGCATACTTACTGAAAAGGACTAGGCTGGCATTGGTGACCCCCAGATTGTTGGCAGCCACGCAGGTATAGTTGCCATAGTGCTCCTCAGTGACGTTGGTCACCGTCAGGGAGGACTGGCCCTCCGTGCTCTTAATCTCAAGGCCATTAGCACTGTTTATCCTAAGAGTTCAAAAACAGAAGAGTAAAAAGAAACACTGATGAAGACTTGGCATAGCAATCTCTTTCTCATCATGATATTGGAGGACATGGAGAGAAATGTAGTAACAGCTTGTTGCTCCCTGCTCAATTCCTCGTTTTAATCGTGCAACCCCATATATCAGAACCAATGTCCATTGAGAGAGAAGACTCAAGAATGGATGAGTTTCATTGAGCTTTGGCTTCTGCCCCAGGCGAGAAAGACATACAAGTGGAGACTACCCATTAAGCCACCTACTTCACTCTTTGCATGTAACTTGAATGCTCGGGGGCTTCAGGTTAAGAACTACAGGCCCCCAAGCACTTGATAAAGACATTTAGAAAATGAAGAGTCTAATAGTATAGACCCACATAATCACAGCGGGGCTAGGTTCTGTCCCTAGGACCACCTAGTGGAGTAACGGGGGCACGGCACGTTTGGCACATACCTGGTGTCATCCCGGTACCACTCAAAGTCAGGCGCAGGCACTGCTGAGGCCTCACATTTGAGTGAAGCTTTCCGACCTGTGGTGGCTTCATTGCTCTTGGATTCTGTGATAGTGGGAGGATCTGGAGGAAAGACGGGCCCACAGTTTACATGAAGTTTACAGTTACATGGTTTACAGTTACACAGAGGGTGCTGTGGCATTCCCATGGAAGAAGGGATCAGAAAGGACAATCTGATCAGAGAGCCACACAAAAAGGAAGTCTTAAGAGCCTCATTTACGTGAATTTTGTGATCATCTGAATGGGACTGATCTCTAGAAAACTAAATAAAAATAAGAGACGATTAATGAAACCGTGGACTTGCTTTTCCTAAATGGGACACTTAACAGGGTTTTATGGCAATGGAATAGGGTTTGTTTCTCCCTACTCCAATAGACAATCAATTATTTCAACCATAGATTATAATATTTACATCATTTTTTTCTTTTCATAAATTAAGTGGTGACACTAAAGAACTTGGGATTTTAAATGTATAATTTGAACATTTTTCTTTTTCATCATCATTTTTATCATCATTATTGTCACAGTTTGAGATGGCGGTAAGAAGTCTGGTGAAAGTAGGGGCAGCTGGGTGGCTCAGTCTGTTAAGCATCTGACTTCTCTCAGGTCATGATCTCACAGTCTGTGAGTTTGAGTCCCACATCGGACTCTTTGCTGACGGTTCAGAGCCTGGAGGCTGCTTTGGATTCTGTGTCTCCCTCTCTCTCTGACCCTCCCCCGCTTATGCTCTGTCTCTCAAATAATAAACACTAAAAATATTAAAAAAGAAAAAGAAGTCCAGTGAAAGTAATAGGGGGCTTAAGTTCTCCCAACCCAAGCTTAGCCTGATAATTATTGCAGAAATTCAGAAAAACAAACAAACGAAAGAACAAACTAGTGTTAGATGATTACCATTTTTCTCCTAAATGTTCCCTTATTGCCATGACCCAAGTAAATTGTGCTTCTGTGTGTGAGTGTGCAGTCTGAAGTCTAGCCTGCCGCGTGTCCGTTTTCTGCGCTCTCTGGCTGTTGTACACTTGATATGTGCTGCTTAGAACTGGGACAGAAAAACCCGTAGCAAACTTGAAATGAACTCAGAAACACATCTGATATCCTACTTTGCCACGATTCTTTCAAACAGTCCTACAGAGGATGGAACGAATGTTTACAGGGACGCGCGGCTGAGCTGGGATGGTAGGCTCAAGCTCCTGGCTTGATGACGCTGTATTTGTGCAGGCTGGAGACCTTCAAGGAGAAAAGGAGTTTTTGGTCCAAAGGTCATTGCCAGGAAATGGCAGGCTGGCTGTGCGCACAAGTCAAAAAAAGACCCAAACAATCTGTTTAGACATTGCAGAGGAAAAAGCTTACTTAGGGAAATTAGCAAAGAAAACTCTAGTAACGCAAAATTCATTTGAATTTCTGCTCTTTAGCACTTGGTTTAGCTCACTCATTTGTGAATTTTGCCTTCATATTCAAAATTATTTTCCAAGTTTCCTGTGTAAGGAAGACTCTTAATCTTATTAGTTAAAAAGGATGTACAAAAGCATCAGGTTAGTCTGCCGTTTTCTCTCCAGTTCATTGTCACATCAGTTTGGATATCTTTAAGTCACTGCCAGCGAGAGGAGGAGTGAAAGTACATTTAGACAAGCACCTCCAGCCCGTGTGCAGACAAGTGTGCTAGAGTGGGTGGCGGTAGTGGCTGCTTTGTTTTAAACTTAACATGCTCACTTTTGTATAGGCACAAAAAAGCAGTATGATGAGTGAAAAGAACGTTGGATTGGAAACTAGGCGTCCTGGAATTTAATTTCATTTGGTTGTGCGGCCCTCCCATCACACAATTTATCTTACTGAGCCTTGGTTTTATTACCTATAAAATGAGGGAACCACACTTTAACGACCTATAGTATCCCTTCCAGCTTAAAAAAAAATTTGAGTGAAAACTGCCTATCTTTCACAAATGGGCAGTTGGTATCATTATGACCTACGTGTATTTTCCGACCCATAATTCGTTTAACCCTTAAATTACTAACTTTGAAAATTATAACTCATTTATCTGTTCCATGGGTTAGGAGTCAGGATTAACAGTCAGAAACAGGAAACCTGAGGTCTGATTTTGACTCTTCTCTTGAATAATACTGTGGCCTGGACAAGTGTCTGCACCAGTTTGAGCTTCTTCTTTCTCACCTTTTAAAAGAAGGAGTTAGTTTAAAATGATCACCAAGATTCCACTTAAAATTCTTTCATTCCATGTTGGTTATATAGATCATTAGAGCACATTAGTTCAAAATATAATGGAGGAGTGCCTGAATGGCTCAGTTGGTTAAGCATCTGACTTCAGCTCAGGTCACGATCTCACGATCTATGGGTTCAAGCCCCACGTCAGACTCTGTGCTGACAGCTTGGAGCCTGGAACCTGCTTCAGATTCTGTATCTCCCTCTCTCTCTGCCCCTCCTAGACTCGCATTCTTTTTCTCTCAAAAATAATAAACATTTAAAAAAAGACAATGGAATAATTGGTGGTAGTTGTCTTGGTGGGGGAGGTATTTGTATAGAGACAGGGCATAGAATAGAGGTTAAGAGTTTGGATTTAGAGTTTGATAGACATGAGCTCAAATCCAGGCTCTATCCCTCACTGCCCATCCTCTTTATAGAAGATAGTACTTTATTTAGAGTTACATTGCTTCAATTTCCTCATTTATATAATGCTGGAACCAGAGGCAGAGAGATCCACTTAGAGATATTGAAGGAACCCAAGACAGCCTGAACTAGGTTTGTGATAAAGGGGCTGGATGAGACTGGGCAGATTCGAGGTTAAAGGGTATGGAGCCTCAGAACTGACAAGAATAGGAGAGCCTGGGTGACTCAGTCAGTAAAGTCTCTGGCTCTTGATTTCGGCTGAGGTCATGATCTCATAGTTGTGAGATCGAGCCCCATGTCAGGCTCTGCACTGAACCTACAGACTGTTTAACACTCTTTCACTTCCTCTGGCCCTCCTTCCACTCTCAAAAAAAATTGACAAGAATAGATGTAGAGGAGGAGTGTCAACGGTCACACCCATGTTTCTGGCTTGGGCATCTAAGTGATGCCATCTACTGAGAAAGGATATGCCAGAAGACACATAGATGGCCACAAGTGAATGCTAGTTTCCCTTCCTCACCTCTTCAGTGTAGCAGGTTGTTAAGCTGCCAATGACTCCCTCCACAGTTTGTAACATGCTGGTCAGAGAGATAATGTTGCTTGTGGTTCTACTGCTTTGTTTAATTTCTCAGGTTGTAAAATGAGTTTGAACCAGTGTTTGTGAGTTTCTGGAGCCACATGGCTATAAGTGACAAGCCCTTAGCAATGACTACCTTTTTGCTAAACCAGCCTAACCTGGGCCCAGTGCCACACTTTCCATCTCCTCCATCTCTGGTGCTCATAGATGTGGCACCTCAATGTCATAATGCCATGATAAATGGCTTCCGGACCCTCCGCCATGGGACCAGGGATGCAGGCCCCCGCTGTACAGTTTTGTGGGAGACTTCTTCCTTACTCTGGAAGTTTCCTTCTGGGTGGTGGGAGCTTATTTAGCTCCTTTCTCTGGGACCCACAAGGAAGAAATGATTTTGACTGAAAAATCTGGGAAGAATAAATGAGGTTTCTTAGGCTCCTCTCTTTTCTTGCTTTCTTTTGGGAACAATCTTTTGGCAGGGAACAGGGGTTCCGGTTCCCCTCTGCTCCTTTATGATAAAGTCTACTAGGACTCTGCCCTTCCCACTCTCAGGTGAGTAGGCCTGCACCATTCCAGGGCTGCTGCCATGACTGGGGAGATAAGTTGTCCACACTAAGTACTATGCCTTTCCATCTTCATCTCTAACATGGGGGCAATCGAGCTTTCCATATATCTCGTTTACTTATTTCCCAGTTTGTTCAGAACCTGAATGACTAAGTAGGAAGTTATTTATTAGCTCCACAGAGATGCCAGCATGGGAAAGGTGGCAGCTTTTAGGGCAGAATTAGGGTTGAACACTTTTAAGTGCACTAATTTTGGGATAGGATGACACTTTGGTCAATTGCAAAGGCCAAATGCTTGCTTCTCTCCTTGAAAATCTAGGAAACTTCTCCTACCAAGGAAACTTCACAGATAATGAAAAATGTACAAAGAACTCATTGTTCCTAATATTTCTCAGATAACACATGGTACAGGTCTGTTCACTCATGGGTTATTGGAATGAACATTTCAAAATTCATTTGTAATGAATCCTGTATAGGTGAGGCTAAGAAAAATTATTATAGGGGCGCCTGGGTGGCTCAGTCGGTTAAGCGGCCGACTTCGGCTCAGGTCATGATCTAGCGGTCTGTGAGTTCGAGCCCCGTGTCGGGCTCTGTGCTGACAGCTCAGAGCCTAGAGCCTGCTTCAGATTCGGTGTCCCCCGCTCTCTCTGCCCTCCTCCTGCTCATGCTCTGTGTCTATGTCTCAAAAATAAATAAACGTTAAAAAAATTAAAAAAAAAGAAAAATTTTTATAGATCACATTGTAGCATGCCTAATGTAGTTAAAATAATAGACATCCATGCTCAAAATATGATCATAATAAAAATTAAATGTGGTTTAATAAAAATGCTGCACAGAGATCCATTGTAAGCCTTTATGTGATTTCAGAGTAGCCTACAATTTTCAAAGGACTCTTCTAGTTTTTATTACTTAAAATTTCTGGGTTCTGAAAACATTAATAAGGATTTTTTCTTTTTTTTTAAATGCTTATTTATTTATTTTGAGAGAAAGAGAGAGGACACGTGCAAGTGGGAAAGGGGAAGGGACAGAGGGAGAGAGAGAATCTTAAGCAGGTTCTGTGCTGTCAGTGCAGAGCCAGATGTGGGGCTTGATATTCATGAACGATGAGATCATGACCTGAGTCGACACCAAGAGTTGACACTTAGCTGACTGAGGCACCCAGGTGCCCCAGGACTTTCTTTCTTATATCACTGATAGCAAGAGTCTTTCGATTAGAGTGAATAGGATAACAATGACAGTGGCTTAGCAAACAGAATATCATGTATTTAACCTTCCTAATTTTTGGAGTAATAATATAAAAAGAACACAATTCTTAGTAAAGGTCTAAATTTGTGGGCATTTACCACGTGTTAGCACTCTACTAGGCTTTAGATGATCTTTTCATCCAAATAATAGCTCTGTTGGAGGCAAGGATTACAAATGAGAAGACGGATCTACAGAGGGTTAATAACTGGTCCAAATTCACATAGCCAGAATTCGAAGGAGTCTAGATTTGAACCAATGTTTTGAAGCCCATGCTTTGACCTCTCTGGCTTTCCATTTGAATGAGTTCCTTTAAAGAGAAATGAATTCCTAATAAGGAAAAGTACCATAGGGGAGCATGACAGTAGCTTAAAAGGTAAATGTTCTACATTTCTGCTTCATATGAAAGGGTGCTACAACTGGCAGAACATGCAGTACATAGTGGGTATAAACCTGCATTAGAAATTAGGAGTTGTGGGCTCAATTTCTGCCTGTGCCACTAAGGTTGTCATCTCCTAGGGATGACATGCTGATCTCCTGGAGCCCCTCACCTATGAATGTAGATGATGGCCCCTGTGATCTGACTCACGGGTTTGATGTAAAGATCAAATGAAATCATGTTTATGAGAACACCTTTAACAACCAAGGTGATTACATTTATTATTTTTATTATTATTATTATTTTGAAAGAGAGGGTGCAAGTGAGTAAGGGGCAGAGAGAGAGAGAGAGAGCGAGAGAGAGAGAGAGAAGAGGGGCTCACCCAAAGTGGGACTCATATTTACTCAGTGTGGGGCTTGTGCTCACCCAAAGTGGGGCTGGAGCTCACCTGATACGGACCTCATACTCACTATCTATGAGATCGTGACCTGAGCCAAAGTCAGTTGCTTAACCAACTGCACCACCCAGAGGCCCTACATTTATTATTTTTATTATTATTATTCACATGGTGGCTTGGAAGGAAAGAGGGCTTTGGAATTAGACTTTGGTTAGAATCCCAATTCTATCTACCATTCACAAGTTCTTTGATTTTGTGGCCAAGAATGATTATATTCTCTGAGCTCTGTTTTTGTCCTTTCTGCAGAGGAATAATTTGATTGTCTTCCGGGGATGGTGTGCAATGGTGGACCAAGGGGAGAAGGGCAGAAAATGTAGGCAATAAGAAAGGCACTGTCTCTAGAGAATTTTGAAAAAATAATAGAACTAATCAGAAGTTGTCTTTTTGTTGTTGTTGGTAAATCACCATGTCCCAGCAATACTAAACCAAACATACAAAACCATGTCAGTGATAAAGTAAATACTCCTCCTTGGTGGGGCAGGTCAGGCCCTATATTCTTCCCTCCTTGGTTAGACACTGTTGATGTAATGATTACAGTGAATCATACAAAATCTCTAACACAGTCTTGGTACACTGAAGGAACTCAGAAAATTATGATTCTGTCCACATTGCAAAATTATAGTGGAAGATTGCAGTACTCTGGATTCTTACTGAATATTTCCTCTGAAGGTCCCATAATAGAGTCATAAACATTAGGACATGTGCTTACTAAAACCATCCCAAATATAAGAATAAACTAAAGGTTGTCATGGAGAATGGATAGCTGTAGCTAGGAATCTCCAGAGAAAGTAGCCAGTCTGGTTCCATGTTGAGCAGTTATTTTCCTAAAGTCTCATCATTAGGTGATTTTTTAATCAAAGCACTGAAGAGTTCAGTTAAAATACATATATATTATCTGGAGACAATAGATGTTTGCAATCCCAACTGCGGATTCTATGGTAGGTAACCTCTGCCTCCTCTAATAAATGGCTATAGAATGTAAGGGTGAGCTTTAGAAATGACAGCATCCATGTCCCCCACCATCTGTGTTGGGTTGGTTAGCTCTGGACACCAGTGTGGAGGGAGAGCCAAGTTCAAAGAGAAATAAGTAGAGGAAAAATAAATTATAGCATGATAGTGTGAACATGATCAGAGACATAGTTGTGGGAAGGTGGAAAGTAGGAATATTAGCTGGTAAATGGGATGAAAGGAAGGCTTGAGAGTTGGGGGCAGCTTTGGAGAAGAATTTCTGCAGAAATAGGAAAAGAGTTCTGTATAAGAAGACTCCAAATAAAATTAACAGTCTGCATTTATTGAACATTTACTATGCATGAGATGTTATCCTCAGGATACTAGGCACTAAGATGAGGTAAACCCATAAGTAGCTGCTTTTAATGCACTGTGAGAACTGAAAGTGAAGGATTACACCTGGAATCTGTAAGGAAAAGCTAGTTGTCCCTAGGGCTGGTATCTGGAAGAAATTAGCAGCTGTACTGTAAGTAAGATACAAGAAGCCAGAAGTCCTGTCTATTGTACTAGTAATAAGCTTATTTAGTTGAAGAGATTTCAGGTCAATAATTCAGCTTCTGTAAACTCCAGGACCTCTTACTACTTAGAAAATAGATTTTGCATGTCAAATTGCTATATGCAGTGCTATAAACCGACGGTGGAGAAGGATTATCCAAGAGAAGTGAAAAGGAGAGAGGGTAGAATCCAGCTTATGAGGTAAACAGGTGAAACTGTTGTGTCTACATCTCTTGTTTACTGCTCCAGCATCTTAGTGTACTGCAACAAATATCTGTCGACAACTGAGTAAATGAATCAACGAAATGCTCGTAGGAGAAAATTGTCAACATTGGGATTTTTTTTTGCAGTGGTACTCGGGGTCTGTTTCATTAAAATAATCTATTCAGCCACTATTTATCTTAGCCATCCTGATCCCCTGAACTAATTCCAAGTCCTGTGTTTTGAAAAGGAAAACGAATCCATTTAAATAATGGGACACTTTCATACTAGGTAGGCTTAGATCGAGTGACGAAGGTAAACACTGAATTTTTCTCAGTAGGAACAAGTTCTGCTAGCCAGACCTGCTTCTGTAATTTAATCTTGGAGTCTTTATCTACATAATACAACATTTATAACATGATACAATACTACACTTAAAAAAGGAGAAATTGTATGAACAGTCTAACAGGTACGATGGCTAGTTGTTTTAATGTTATATAAATATAGCTTATGAAGTGCTGGTAAAAAGGTGATCACAAAGGAAATTGATATTAGAATACATTTTCTAATATGTGACTAATATCATTTGCAAAGTTTGGAGAAATGTTATGAAACAGAGTTTTCCTGTTAGTTTTCTACTTACTCATTCAGTAAACATTCACTGAGCAATTTTTCTAAGGTCAGGTATGTGCTGGGTGCTGCCAGTTAGGACATACAGGATGTTTAAGCTCATTATAAATCTCCACACAATTTGTTATTAGGTATATTTTCAGAATCTTGAGGTTCTGCCTATATTCTTGTGTGGTTCACTCATCACTAGCAAAAACTCACATCTTCATAAAAGCCTTTTCTTGAAAATTATCATTATTTTCTTCTGCTCTAAGTTACACTATGGGGACAGTCTAGAAGGAGCAATGTCAGACTAATTGCGCTAATAATAATAGGGCCCAGGCGGCTGGCTTTGATCTTGGGAACCATCTGCAATGCAGACCACTTTGATGTTTCACACAATGGAAGCATAAATATTTTCTATGTACTCCATGATTGGACTTTCAGAAATCTAATTAAGATGAAGGTCAATTAAGAGAAAATGAAATCTTAACTCTAAAAGTCAGAGAAGAGGTGGAAGATGATGGCATGGCTGTGTGTACATAAAAGAACCTAACTAACCTAATTATAAACTTATATAAACACCCAGAGAAATTGCCTTTCATGTGAAAAAAAGGTCCTAAAGCATTTTATAACATTGAGATCATTAATGTGTCTTTGAAACACACCCAGCACTGAAAAAGAATAGTAATACTGGCATTTCAAAACTCTATTACTGAAAAAGAATTGCAGTCAGCTACAGGATAAAAGCACTTCAGAGCTCGTCAGATGTACCCCTTGGTTCTTGGAAATGATTGCCATAAGTGTCTACGGCAGAGTCCTCTGTATTGGATTCTGCTAGGTATGGTGTGAAGGAGATTTCACTGTCTGTCTCAGAGGCTGCAAGGTTAAAGCAGGGCATTGGGAAACGGTGCAGCGCAGCGTGGACCAGGTCACCTTAGGCAAGTTTCCTCACCTCTTTATGCCTCAGTTTCCAAATTTTTAAAGTTAACCTAATGATGTTTTTCTCACGAGTTTACTATGTGAATTAAATGACAAACATAAACCCATTAGTCCAGTGCTGCACATGGT
The DNA here is from genome assembly GCA_030068075.1 of Paguma larvata. Classification (NCBI taxonomy): domain Eukaryota; kingdom Metazoa; phylum Chordata; class Mammalia; order Carnivora; family Viverridae; genus Paguma; species Paguma larvata. The sequence goes on along the minus strand of CM057824.1, from coordinate 93,182,691 downwards.
AGGTACTAAGAATTGAAAACTTCTCTTTCTCTTTCTCCTGAGAGCATGGGCTTTAGAATCAAATGGGCCAGAGTCTGAACCCTTTTCTTGCACTTACTTTCACACCGGAAAGGCAGTTTTACCTCCTGGGGCTTCCGTGTCTTGAACCCTAAAATGGAGTCAATTATGTGTACCATGACAGGCACTTAACGTAGAATCACTGGTATATAGGGAACTGCATGGAGGGCTTAAGATAATGGAAAGTAACTTGTCATGGTCTAAAGCAAATCTTCAAATGTGGGTCAATGTGTTTGCGCATGTGTCTCTGTATGCCTTTGTGCCTGAATGTGCATGTATGCGTGTTATATGTGGATATATATGTGTGTATGTGTGCGTGCTAAATGCATACGAGGGAAGAAGTGTTAGGGCATCCCTTTGTCCCTGTCACTAGCCACAATTGTGTGATGTGGGAACCTGAATTTGAGTGATGTGAAAAGTCACTCCTAACTGAACAGGATAAACGAATTCTCTTTATTCCTTTGCTGGGTGACACACATCATATGGATCCACCCCCGCCCCCTGTCTTTTGAACTACATCTAAGGATCCTTTCATCTGAGAAGTTCAAAGTATGCCCATTACCTATGCATCTTAGTGAAATCTTCGTTTCTAATGCCCATACTTTGGGACAAATAGATAACCAAATTAATTTATCAGGTACCCTGGTAGCCACAGGGGACATGTGATATCTGACCACAGTGACTTGAATTTATTCTCAAGGCCAATTAGCTAAACAGCAGAGGATAGGTTATTACCTTCTGACAAACAATGCATTAAGATAGAAATTCCAGTTTAAGCAGATATGAATTGTTTCTTTTTCCAAAGCGGTGTGACCTTGTTCTCCACAAAGACCAGAATAGTGATTGCCAGATATGCCAGTGCTGTCTGATCATGTTTTCTTAATTCTGTAGTCCGAGTAAAAGATAGACTGTATTGTTAAATGCATTATGGGTTATATTTAGAGTTGGTAGAGTTGATTTATCAAATTCAAAGGCCATGTCCTGCCCTTGGATGTGTCCAATGTATAAATGTGCATCCCTGACCAGAGGAGCATCTGCTTGAAATGCAATGTTCTTTTGCTAATGGGATCTTTAGAGCTTGCTCGTGGTGGAGTGGGCCCTGGACACACTGCACCTGATGACTTCTGCCATACTCACAGTTCACAGTGACCTTGACTTGTTTGACATCCGCTGAGGAGACTTCATTGGCAGCTTTGCACTCATATTTGCCTGACTGCTCCCTGGTGATGCCAAGGATCTCCAGATATTCTTCTTCCCCTTCAAATTCTCTCCCTGAAAAATAGAGATTTGCGTGATTGTTTTTTAGGTTTAAATATGCAGCAGAAAACCTATTTGTTTTTCTTTTTAGAAGCAGTAAATACACATGGCTTTTTCAAATAATTTGACAATGTATTTGTTTGAGGTCATGCTCCATAGAAGCAGACTCCAAGATAAAGTCACATGCAAGTGATTCTGGAGGAAGTGTTCTCAGGAAAAACCAGTAGGGAAGTAGGAAAATGGGACCTGGATGAGAAAGAAGCCAAGAGAGGGTAGGGGTCACATCCCACACAGGACAACTAGGCTTAATCCCTTAGGGAGCTCTGGGGAGACCACGTGCCCCACTTAAAGTTATCCTGACCAAGAGTCAAGAAGCTGGAGTGTTAATGTATCTACACCCATCAGTCATTGGTTAAGGGTTCCAAACAAATGGGAATTGGGGGCAGGTGCACATTGTTGTAAGGGCTCAGAGGTGCAATTATCGAAGCACTGATATCAATTATACCATGCAGCAAAGCACTCTTCCAACCAGTTGTTATTAGGACAAATGGCTTCCTTTTGAGAAACTGTTACTCTTTTCCCTCACATTATGTGAATTCTGTCCACAAAGGCCATGTTCAAAACCCTGTCTTGCAGTTATGGTTTCCTTGCTCAGTGTCAAACTACATTGTCACTCAGGCTTTCGGGCTATGGCCCAGATCCATGGGAATGTGCTGCTGATGTGCTTTGTGACACATTGCGTCACATGGCGGCGGGTAATCAATATTGTTGGTTTAATCAGTTAGGATTAGGGGTCTGGAGGCCCTTTTAGGAAAGTCCCACAAAGTTGGATGTGTCCATTTAGTAATGAAATTTCAAGGTAGGCAGCTGTGTTTAATTCCCTTTATGTGGAGTATAATCGATTAAATGAGTTTCTTCCTGGAGAGGGGTGGTGTGGAGAGAAGAGAAAGGAGAGGGGAGGAAAGGGAAAAAGAGGAAAAGAAGATGATGAAGAAAGGGGACTGAGCATGGAAAGAGGTTGGCTAGAAAAGCCAATGGACTTTAACTCCAGCTAAATTGAACCCTCCGGAGCCTAGATGACAAATCCCACTGCTGTTGGGTTAAGATGGAACAGCCTGGGAGCCAACTAAGGGCCCTGTGAAGAAATCTTGCTCCCGGTCATCCTACACTAAATGGTACCAATTAATAGCTTTGCTCAAATGCCACAAGCTGTTTTCCTTTTCTGGAAATTCCCTAATGGCCAAATCAACATAACAGACAGTTAGCACAGAGACAAATTCACTGTCTAAATATGTCAGCCAAACCTGTTAACTAGACTCCCAATAGAATGTAGGGTCTCTTTGATAACATCCTATAACACAACTGTCAGGCAAGCTTCAAGTCTTCTCTCAATTGTCACTATCACTGGTTTTGAGGAAACTATGCAATCCCAACAACAAAAGACAGTAGTTATATAGAAATATCTGGTTCTGGTGCTGCACATTATCTAGCACATGTTTCTACTGAAAATGTTTTGGAATTAGTCTATTAAGTAAATGGCTGCATATTATCTATAAAAGATTTTTTCCCTTGTCTGTGTTTTCAGCTTTCTTCTTCTCCACATTCAGGCAAGCAGTCAGACATGACTTCCCATGCCACAGAAGTAGAATGTGGTAGGAAAGAAAACAGAAATCTTAGGAAAGGTAATAGTCCACTCTATTGGATGAGCTGGTAAGAATTTGGGCTTGGAGGAAAAAAAAATCATTCCTACATACTTGCAACTATGGAGTCATGAGAGTCAGGCCAGTAATTGATGCTAAAATCTTGTAGCTAAATACAAATAGCCTGAAGACAAATGGTAATGTTGACAACTGCAGGCCAAAATAGGTGTAAATCATGAAAAAATCTGCAGTGCAGAGGTGAGATTGACAGTAAGACAGCATTACTGATTTTGAGAATCACGGTAGATTGTAATGAGAGGAATGTTCTAAATGATATCTGAATGGTGTAGGATTTCTGCCCTGCCCTGCCCTGCCTCCATATCCATCAACCTCATTCCTGGGTAGATACTGAGCTGTCCATGAAAGAGAGAAGAAGTTCGGTCTTCTTAGAGATGGCTAACAACACTGAAGTCTTTTGGATTCCCATGAAATACCTACAAATGGTGGGTAGTGAATCCCTACCTTGCATTTCAAATTTCTGAAAGATATAAACCTGTTTCAGGAGAGGGAAAGATGACTTTTAGCAGTACAAACGAAGGCCCTAAAGGCTTGGGAAGATGGCACCCATGAGAGTAAACATTAAGATGAAACAGAGAAAATAAAGTGGTGTTTATCGTGTTTTGGACCTGGGATTCTTACATGCCAATGTTAGGTATTAATAATCCAGTTTTTCCAGGTAAGTAGATATAAAACAGATCCTCATGGGATGAATTTTCAATCCCACATCTCCAGGAAGAATTACCCCCAATAGCGCCTGAAGGTGAAAGGGCAGGATGGGCCCCAACCTAAGGAAGGATGACCATTTTGCTTCTCCCATGATAGTTCTCCACTCTGATGACTGCCTCATTCCCCAGGACACAAGTCACAGCTGCTTCACTAGAGTGGGGAGTCTCAGGGTGCAAACCAAATACACGTAAGAGAAACTAGGTGGTCTTCCTTCATCTAACGGGCTTGACAAGAATTTAAAATACTAAACAACACCTCTGGAACCTTCTTGTCATTCTTCCTCGACCCCTTGGATCCTTCAGTTGAAACTTTTATACTGCCTGCTACCTCTCCCTAGTCTATTTTTCTTACACCCACAGAAAACTTTGCCCACAACACATCATCTGTCCTACCTCACTTGAGCCCTTTTTATTAATTGACAGTGATCTGAGAGGAAATGGGAGCTTTTCTGTTGCACAGAATTTGGCTCAGAGTAGTTGATTGAATTAGCTGAGCTGAATTAAGAAACACAAGCAGAAACTAAAGTCAGCGTCAATAAATCATAAAGCTTGAGAGAGTGAAGTACTGAAAGGTAGCTCAGTATTTCTAGAGGAGAAGCTGGTGTATCAATCCACTCCTTTGGACGATACTCACAAAGACTCCTTCACTGGGGAAGAAAGGGTATGCTGAGTCCTCTGCTGTTGAAAAGCCAGATGGGGCATCTCTGGCCATGTCCGAAGGATGTATTTGCTACATGGAGTTATTGCTTCAAAAGAAGGTATGGCGATACTAACAGAGCCCCCAGGTGGAAACAGTCACCACGACCAAGTGCAGTTTTTTGTTCAAAGTATGGAGTACATGTTGTTAACCTCGAATCAGAATCCTAAAATGCACTCAGATTCTCTTGCTCCTGTCTCTTTGCCCTAGTGTGCCTGTCCCCCACAGGGCACCTTTCCCTTCCATGTTTTCAGTTCACTCTGATGGGCTGCTCTCAACCCAAGGGTCCTGTCCCCATTTCCCCTTTACTCTCTCAATCTTAAGAAGACTCTCGGGACAGAGCGTGATACTTAATCTGTTGTTAAGTTCTCTGGTGGAATAAAGCCCTCTGGCTAAATGTGGGCCTTCCTCTTGTTCCTATCTATTACTTTCTGCCCTCGTATAAATGTTTACTTGAAATGAAAATTTCAATATTTTGGTATTTTAAACATCTCAACCTATTTCCACATGCTTGCTCACGTCGCCGAGTGTTATATTTATTCTGGGATCTGGTGTTTAGTTTAAATCTCCCTTTGCTTAATGTGCTTTTGTGTCTCCTGGCAATATTCAGCTACCAGGCTAAATAACTTCTTGTCCTCCTCAGTGTATGCACCTTTCAAACTCCTGCACATAATTAGCATATGCCTTGTAGTCACTGTTTACTCAAATAGTACATATTAGTTCTTTTAATATTTCTTCATAAGTCAGAAAGAAGGGCCTAGAGCTAATGGCAAGAGGAAAGTGTTCTCCTGCATTCCCTAAAGCAGAGGCAAATCAGCCAGGAATAACGCCAATTAAAGTATGCCAGGTGCCACCTTCTGCGTATAGTAGCTTTAGAGTACTGTGCTTTGGTGAATTGTGGGGACTTCACATCCAAAGTGTTGACTTCTTTAGATTCCCAAGGTCAGCCAGGCATTTGTAAGCAAGCAGCCATTTAAAATTAAATATATTTCCATGGCATTGCTCTGTCTCCCTTTCTCTCCTTCCTCTCTCACTTCCATTCTTCTCCTTCTCCTTCCCACATACACACACACATATACAAAAACAGCTATTTCTTTACACGTAACCATTCATTTGAATTTTTAGGAACTAGCACACAAATTCACTAACACTCAAATATTTGCTTACAGGCCTATTCTTGAAAATTCCACAGAGATGACAACAAGTGCCCGACTTGAAATTAAAAAAAAAGAAAGATTACTACCCTAATAATCATTATGATATTTTTCTTTCTTTACTAGAGAAACAAATAAAATTTGAGCATTTTAGGACTTTAAAAATGTAAAATTTCCAGGGTTTGTACATGTTAGGAAATGAACAAACTACTCTCCCTTACTATTTTCCCCCCACTATTCTGAGAAGAATCTTAGTATAACATCTCTGCAGATCATTCTTTCACAGAAGGGAAGATGGGTTTGAAACGGGGTTGACATCTTCTTTGGGTCTTCTAAATTTGAATATTTACAAGTGGCTGTAAACACATTAGTTTTAACATAAACACACATACAGATGAAGGAAAAGCAAAGAAGTGGAACGTGTCTTGCAAGGCATGTGTGTATTTGTGTGGGCCTGTGGCTGGAAAGAAGAGTGAACAGGATGAGCAAAAGCAAGCTATGAACTTCCACCTCTAAAAATAAAAGAAAAAAGGATTGCAAATCAATGATGCCATTTGAAGTTTCCTGTGCTAACTTCAAATGCTGTAACAAGTTTCTGTTCTTACAGTACGTTTCATGTTTTCTTTTTTTTTCCTAAGGACATACTCACCTGTTCTTGTGTTTGCTTCCTTCTCTCCTTTTTTTTTTTTTTTTTTTTTTTTGGACATCACGTTCTACACAAACATGCTTGAAAAAAATGGGAGCAAGAAACCCAAGGAATCTAAAAAAATATGCCTATGATGGGGTTCTGTTTATATTTCCAGCCATGTCTTTCTCTAGATCCTTTGAAGTTTTGTTGCTCGGCCTCACATCCCACCTGAGAGATCCTTTAGTATTTGACAGTGTTTCTGTCCAAAGGGTGAAACCACTTCTCATCCCCACCTCTTACCGCCTGCCTATCATGAGAGGGCTGAGAGAGCGGTAAATGATCTGGGACTGAAAGAAGACAGGGGTGGGGGCAGACACAGTCCTCAGAAGCAGCAATCATAGGAGAATAAGGAGACACAGGGAGGAACATTACATTGAAGAGATACAATAGGTATGATTTTTAGGAAGAGTTCAAGGATTGGAAATGAAAGAAGAGAGAGTTCTCTAGAGAATGAGGCATTTGACTATTGAGATATTTGAGCTATAAGGAAGGGGAGGAGTTGGTTACTCTGCTATAGAAATGTTCGCAATTTGAATAGGAAGACACAACAGGGTGTGGATTATGCAAATTGGCCCCATGCCTTCTGCAGCCCCAAAGGGTGTAGTTAGTACCCAGAAACCAGAGGCATGCACAATGCCAGGAAAGATTCACAACTGGCTTTGGCTCTATGAATGAACATAAGCCAAATGAAGAAGAACGCCCTGGCATTATTTTTCTTGGCATCCAGAGAGATCCAATTCATTATGGTTTGTATTTTTGCTTTCACATACAAAAAATCAGCTAGCTGACAGTTTGAGCTCAGCATCCAGCCGGAAGCTGCCATCTACACATCCTTTTTATTCCTAGGGCATGACATTCTGTTATTGTACTCATACTTAACCATTACTTACCTCCTATTTGGTGTCAGTTTTTAGAAACTGTTCTGCCTTTCTAAATGCTAGGCTTGAAATCAGGATTCCCTATGTTCTGTTTTTTCAAGGGGAATTGTATTGATAATAGCTAATCTTCCATTGTAGGGACCACATCTGGTTTTCCTCATCATTATACCCCTCCCCATCATGCAGCATGATGCTGGATGCATCCAGAAATATCGCAGAGTGACTGTTGAAGGAGCTCCTACTTGATAAACACGAGGCACTGAGCTAGGTGACTCATATTATCTCATTTAGTTCACAATACTGTGTTAGAGTGCTTACAGATGAGAAAACATGAGAATCCAGGTTTTGAGAAGACCCTAAAGGAAATTGCCCAGGTATATAATGTTATTAAGGAGAGCTGAGTTTCGAACTGGTCTGTGGGCTTCTGGAGCCCATGTTTCTGTCTAGGCACATCTACTTTTGTCAGTAGTATGCCATGAGATGCTGTAGTTAGCTGGACTCTTAAATCTCAGAATCTTCTCTATTTCTGTCTACTGAGTATAAAATGAGAGTTTGGGGAATTTCCAAAGTAATGTAGCTCAGTTACAGATAAAGAAAGTAAAAGTCTTCAGTTTTTATAAGGACTGTCAACTTAACTTCTTAATGAAAAAATTAAATGAAGCAATATATGAGAAAACAAGTTGGTAATTTAGAAGTTTAGCATCACCAACTTATTTATAGGGGCCCCACCAAAGCCACCGGTGCACACGGATGCCAGCAGCTGCCAAAGCAGATACAGCGTGGAATGGAAAGCTTCTATTAAGAAAAACTTACTGGGAGAAGTGAGTTTTAGGAAGTTGAGAAACACAAGCACAGAAAATCAGGGCTGGCAAATTGTGAAAGGGTGTGGCAATCTGGTTAGCCTGCTTGAAATAGAGTTTTCCATGCAGGAGAAATGAGCAGCATGCTGTGATAGAAAGACATATGTTAGATTGTGAGAGGTGGTGTGAAGACTCTGAATTTACTGCTTGGTACCCCTGCATCTCAATGAAGGTTCAATGGAGCCTTCTGGCACCCACAGGGTACTGATTAAAATGCCATTTTTTTATAATTTGTTTTTTCCTTTCCCCCTTCCTTCCTTCCTTCCTTCCTTCCTTCCTTCCTTCCTTCCTTCCTTCCTTCCTTCCTTCTGTTCCATCCTCTTCCCTTCCTCCCTCCCTCACTTCTTCCTTCCCTTCCCTTCCCTTCCCTTCCCTTCCCTTCCCTTCCCTTCCCTTCCCTTCCCTTCCCTTCCCTTCCCTTCCCTTCTCTTCCCTTCCCTTTCCTTTCCTTCCTTCTCTATCCCCTGCTCCTTCTTTCTTTCATTTCTGGAGAAAACGTGATGTATAAGCATGGAATCCCATGGAAATTCTATTTATTTAAAGTCCTTTTTATCCTTTTTATATCAATATCACTTACACTTAGTATCTGTTTCTTGGTGCTGAATCCTAAAATGTATTGTGATAAGTTGCACTGTGAATTAATATTGAGCATGGGACGGTTCTTCAGTCATCATCAATCCTGACTAAGCAGCAGTGGCTTCCTGGAGCATGATGTTGAGAAACATTCTGAGGCAGCGTCTGGGCTCAATGGGAAAGAGTGACTATGTCTGCGAGGGCAGAAGAGGGAATGTGTGCCACATACTTAGACCTTTGCTCACCCCGGGGTCTCCTGTAGCCCATTTGAGTTTTCTTAAGTATGAACTGTATTCTAATGCAGTGTGTATGTTGAATGCTAATGACTTTCCGGGTTTGAATGTAATTGGCACCACTCAGGAAACTGGGCAGTAGTGATTAACCTGGAGTGAAGATAATGAGTTCCATTCTTCACGTGGTTGGCATCAGGTTTTCTTGGAACATCCTGGAGAGTACGTTCCTTAGGCACCCAGAAATATGGAGTTGTTAAGAGACTGCGGCTACATGTGGATTAAATGAGTACTATATACATTGGTGGTAGTTCAAACCGCTGTAGAACTGCAGAACGTTAGTATGATACAGCATGATGTCATAAAGCAAGGACTCACTGTCTTCATTTTTATTTTCCTAAGGGTGTGGGAAAGAAAAGGCAAGGAGGTAAAGCCAAGAAAAAAAAGACCTTAGAAGAGTCCTTGGAATAAAATAAAAATAAAAATTTCAGCAGGCATCTGTTTTCTGGATGATTCCATAGGAAGGGGATGAGGAAGACTTTAGAATTGGTAGTCAGAGGCAGCAACGTCCAAGATCTCTCACCATTGTCATCAGAACTGTGGGTGTTACCGACCTGTCATTAGCGATTCTGCCACGGCTGAGGATTAAATATCAGGAGAGATGAGAACAGCGGTTGCTGTTTTCAAGAGTCACATAAATCAATTGGCATTTTGTAAGTGAATGTGTTAAACTCAGCAGGGCAACTGCACTGTGGAAGGATTGCTAGGCAGAGTTTTGTGGCCGCTGCAGAAGCCTTAGAAAGGTAATTAAAACAAAGCAGGCAATAACCCCATCTGGCCCTCTGCCCTTTCATTACAAGCCTCCATGTTGCAGTGACCTCATCTGGGCTCACCCCCAAATCCTAGCCTCACTTCTTCAGCTAGCCTCACTGCTGAATGAGCTGGTCGATGCAATTTAGAGAACTGTTCTTGCTTAAAGTCAATAAATAAGTAATGAAGAGAAGAGTGGAGTGAGGAAGGGGGTGGGTCAGAAAAGGAAATGGTATATGCATGAACTAAACTGATGTTCTTAGAATATTTCCATTTCGTATAAGGTGGGCAGCTCCAGGCTTCACACAAATAGTCCTAAGGAGTCTGGCAATTTGCTTCTCGTTTTTAGACCAAAACTATGAACTAGGAATTACCCCCATCAGCATTCCATTTGGGTTGCAGCCTTATGTGTACCAGCACCACTCCCCCCTCCATGCCCTCCCCTCTCCCACCATCCTGGCCCGGGGTTTTTTGGCCTTTCTGGGAAGCAGATGGATCTCGGTTCGAATGGGGGGCCCAGCTGCAGTGTTGGGAGCACACACCAAGAGGCAGCGTGGGTGAGCCCAGGAGCCAGCCTGTGCCTGCTCTGGAAAGCGGTGGCTCGCCCGGGCTGAGCCCACGTGCTCCTGGAGGGCTCCGAGGCTAGTGGGCCAAAGCTTAATAGGAAAACAGCAGCGATCTGTCTCCACTGCTATTTATGTTTCAAGTGCGTGACAGGCTGTCAGTGCAAGTGAGGGTCGCTAAATTTACTGCCTTTCAGATTACTGCCACAGTCTGTGACTTGACAAGTCACTTCATTTAAAAAGCACTGCGTGAGGATGTTTCCTCTATTTCTTTTTAAATAAAGACAAAGGCACAGAAAAAGGCCACCACGGAGGTTTAAACAGATGAAATGTGGAAAGCCCACAAGACTGTCTTAGCCTGATGGGAAGGTACTACTTTCACAAATTCCCCTTAATTAAAGTGGGAAGTTGAAGGAAAGGGGTGACCTGGAACTTCTTGGTTTGACCAATTTGTGGACTGGATGATATTGCTGGGGGGCAAATGGGCAATAAAATGAATTTTTATACCTGTTGAATTTGAATGCTTAAAGAATATTCAAGTGGAGGTCCCTTCCAAACAACTGGATATAAATGAAGAATAAACCTACTTTTTTTTTTTAAACTTCATTTCTTTATTCATTTATTTTCTGGGTCTTTATCAACCAAAGAAGATACCTATAAAAATAAAGAATTAACCATCGAGGGGGCAAAAGGGGATGAGTACTTCCAAATGCTGGATAAGATTAATGATTCAAAATATAAATTTTTAGTAATAAAAGACCTAAATACTTAAAAAAATTATATATATAAGTGGGTTGTGGTCTGAATAACAAAGTGTGGCTTCTGAAGTACAATTATAAATGGTAATTATAAAATAGGGGGTAGAAAAAAGAAAGTTATTGTCTCATGGAACTTACATTCTCATCAGGGATAAACACAGTTGAACAGTTCTGCAAGGCCTTGACTTTATTTCACGTGAATGGGAGATGGATTAAAGGCTTTGCAAATTATATGTGAGCTAGTTTCTGTTAAAAACTATTAATCATATTTTCATAAGTGATTTTAAATGATATTCCTATTTACATTTTGGTTTATTTCTTGATTCTCTTCTGTTTCTTGCTTCCTCCTGTCTATTCTTGGGCTAGTCTTCTACTATTTTTATTTTTTACTTTTTAGTTTATGTTGGGGGAGAGTGAGTAATAAATGTTGAATAGTCATAACTTTTTTTTTTAAGTAAACACTACTCCCAACGTGGGGCTTGAACTCATGACTCCGAGATCAAGAATCATACACTCTGCCGACTGCACCCCCTACCATAGCTTTTAATACATTAAAAAAAATTTTTTTTTTGTTTTTTAACATTTATTTATTTTTGATAGACAGAATGAGACAGAGTGTGAGCAGGGAAGGGGCAGAGAGAGAGGGAGACACAGAATCCGAAGCAGGATCCAGGCTCTGAGCCACAGAGCCTGCTGTGGGGCTTGAACTCACGAACCGCAAGATCATGACCTGAGCCAAAGTTGGACGCTTAACCAACTGAGCCACCTAGGTGCCCCCTAAACAAATTTTTTTGTAACATTTATTTTTGAGAGAGACAGAGCATGAGTGGGGGAGGGGCAGAGAGAGAGAGAACAGGAGACACAGAACCCGAAGCAGGCTCCAGGCCTTGAGCTGTCAGCACAGAGCCCAACAAGGGGCTCAAACCCACAAACTGTGAGTTCATGACCTGAGCTGAAGTCAGATGTGGAACTAACTGAGCCACCCAGGCACCCTTTAATATATTTTAATTAAAGTTATGAATAGTCATTTCTCAGAATTTTCATGATTGGTTCCATATATTTTTTTCTGACAAACTTTAGAATTATCTTTTAAATCAAACAAAGAAATAAATACTCCATTTTTGATTGGGTTTATATCAGATTTATAGATTCATTTACAGGGATATAGCTTTATAATCTTAATTCTGTCTATCCAAGAATAATATATCACATTTAAGTCTTCTTTATTCATCCATCAGTTGTTTTTTCTAAGTCATGAGAATTTTGCATTAAGCTTATTCTAATTTATATTTTTTTATTCCTTTTTGCTATTATGTAACTGGTATCGATCACATTTCCTAAAAAAAAAACCATAGTTTTATAGTCAATACTGTAACTAACTAACTACCTAATGAATATTAGATCTTTCTATTTTATTATTGCTAAAATGGCGTTGAAGCAACAGGCTATCCCTGTTGAGAAAAAAAAAAAACAGAAGTGCCAAATATTTCAAAATTAAAATTTAAACTGTAAGGATACTAAAGGAATAGACAATAATTTGATAAAACTGAAGAAGGTAATACCTTTGTAAACAAGTCATGAAACACAGAAGCCATAAAAATAGAGATTAGTTTAACTACATAAAAAGTCAAAGTTTTTCCATAGTACAAAACCTTCATCAACAAAGTAAATACAGAAGTGACAAGATGAAAAATGTATTTATAATATAAATGACATAAAAGGGCCACATTTCTTCAAAAGCTGAATTTTTAACATCAGTGGGCTGGTTTGGCTATCTTGGGAGACAGTTTGACAAAGCGACTGAAGCCGAGGACGTGCATACAATCCAGTAATTCCACTAGTACGTTCAGTGATATTCCCAGCAGCATTGGAAACACCCACAATTGTGTAGAAAGTACATAAATTGTTGCATATTCAAATAATAAAATACCATACAGCAAAGAAAATGAATGGATGACAGCTGTAAGTGGCAATATGGCCAATCTCCCAAACATAATGTTACATGAAATGAATAAATAGAGTATAAATCTCCTCTTATGAAAATTGCAGACAACCAAAACTATTTTTTTCAGAAATGTTGTACAGTTGTAGAATTATAAAAATAAGCTAGGAAAGGATTATTGCAACATATTTGCATTATTACATCTAGTATTTATTAAATGCCATGCTTTTTATAGAAATGTATTCACTTAAGAAAATTTAATTCATGTAATGCCATCTAGTCACTAAACAGATATGCTGATTATAGAATGCTAGTTACATTTTATTTCTTTTGTGTTAAAAAAGTTGTATTCACACATAAATATATATATATTCATATATGTTTTTTAACACAGTTGATTGTATATATACAATGTCTATATAATATTAGTGGTAGTTTTCTGGATTATGGAATCAGGAGGGCTAGAAGTGTGGTTAAGGAATTTCCCTTCATTTTTTTGTCCTCCTTTATTGCTTGAATTTTTGACATAAATTGTATGTTACTTTATTAAGAGTTTTTTAAAAAATGGAATTGGATTTAATAATTTCAGTATATGAGAAAGACATATTCACCCTTTTGGATGTTTCCTCAGGGTAGGTTTCTCATAATGAAAAAGAAAATCTCTGAGGTTTTTCTATTTCTGGAATAAGGAGAGAAGAATTTATACGGAAATAAGACACTGATACCAAATGACAGGAGGAATTATCAGCCAGGAGGTTGATTTATACAAAAACAAAACAATTCTCTAATTTGCTAGACAATAAAGAGTTTTAGTGACGGTCTGTGTGAACTCTCTGTTCTACCCTACTCTTTGTACTGTCTGACTGTTGCTACTGAGGAATTGTGACCTGCAGGCCCAGGCCATCCTGCCCAGAAGCACTGAGATGCAAGCCTGGCCTTCCTTAGAAGTTCTTTCCTCACTATTGAGAGGGGTTTGGACCTCAGCACGGACCCTGAAGGCAGCAGGTACCTATACGCACACTCAGATACATTTTCTCTACCTATTCTCCACTCTGCACACCAGTTTGCTTGATTGCCCTTCCATACTTGTCACTGGCACTGAGACTGCACTCGAGTCCCCAGGTGGGGCTAACATTGGGCTAAACCATAAACTTGGCCCATCATAATCTAGTTGTCGATGTCTCTTTTTCTCCAAGACTGGATGCTCTTTTTATCTCTGTCACTGACAGCCTGTTACCCTAGATATGGCCACTATCCAGAAATCTCAGCACCCTACTCGAGTCATAGACCTTGGACTTGAATATTCTGAGAATAATCCCAACCTGAATTTCCTTAATGATATGAACTATAAGTCTTCCAGGAAAGGAAAAGACGTATGAGTTGTGGGTAGAAAGAATTCATTCTTTGTCCTAGTTTGTTCTTTTAGCCCAAGCAAAACTCAGCTATCTTCTTTTCTCACTGGGAGCTTTTAAGTTTGCTAGTGGTTTAGACCCTGCAGTGCTTAAGAGGCAAAAACTACACAATTATTTCCTTAAAAGTATAATATTTATAGGGTCCGTATGGAGACCTTTTATGGATAGAGAGCAGGTGATAACAAATACATGTCTTGCAAAAATATCAGATTCCGTATTTTTCCCCCACATTATATTGCACAGTCTTTATATCTCAATCAAGTACTCAAATGTACTCAAGCATTTGTTTATAACTGACAACTTCCCAGCCCTGTGTTGAAGTCATTTCATCTAACTCTATAAAGGTTTGCCCCCCTTACTTCTCACACCTATCTTATAATGATCTCACTGCAACTATACCGAATAACTATTCAGAGATTCGATTGCTAATGGCTTCAACCTAGAATCTGCCAAATGCTTGATAATGATCAAAGCATATGATATTTTGACACTTGATAATGGTGATGCATATTGTTGTGGACTGAAGGTGCCTGCCTCCGCCCTCCATTCATATGTTGAAATCCTGCTTCCAAAGTGATAGTATTAAGCTGTGGGGACTTTGGAAGGTGATTAAGTCATGAGGGTGGAGTTCTCATGAATGAGAAGTAAGTAAGGAAGTAGGAAGAAGACATCCATCTGTGAATCAAGAAATGGGCTCTTACCAGATACTGAACCTGCCAGTGCTTGATCTTGGACTTCTCACCTTCCAGAACTGTGAGAAATAAATGTTTCTTGTTTAAGCCACCTAGTCTATGGTACATTGTTATAGCGGCCTGAACTGACAGAGACAGCATATATAGTATATGTATATACTATATATATAGTATATATACATAGGTACCATTCATTTATTTAAGAACCTCTGGAGTTTATCCAAGGATCACATATTTAGAAAGCAAGCCATTTGGACCATGATTATTTATGCACTTCCTAGAAATGGCTTTGCTGAAGTGAGACCACTGGTTTTCTATTAAGACTATAAAAAAATTACTCTTTTGAACATATTTTCTATGTATTTCATAAACTTCAGTCAAATATATTGTCTAATACATTACTCAATACTCTTTATAAATGCCCTCCATGCATCAAATATTTGCAGAAAATAATTCCTTAGATGGATTTTTAAACTCTTGCCACTGTTTTTAAAATAACAAAGGAGTTATGTGAGTCAGTATATTTTTTCTTTTGCTTTCTGTTTAGAAAGATTATGCAGATATCATGCCCAGATGTAGTAATCAGCTTATCTCAGGTTCCTGTCAGCATCTATTCTATTGTTTCTCAAAGTGTGATCCATGGACCACCTACAGAAGAATCCCACTAGAAGCTTTTTATACATGGGGATCACTGGATCCTCTCACAGATTTATTGAATCAGAACCAGCGGGGGTGAGGCGTAGGAATCCCTTTGTTTATAAAGTTCCATAGGTGATCCCTGGGCACACCTACATGCGGGAACCCTCCACCTGATTTTAGTAGTCTGTCATTCAGGGGCACAACCTTTTTTCTCTCTCAAGGGGTTTCAGTTAACTTTAGCTGACAAGTTTAACCTTGGCCTGTGATCAGGGATCAATCCAATTTTTAGGTCCACGAAGACTGAAAGAGAAAAGGTAAATTCTCAGAAGAAGAATCAATGTTCTGCATTGAACGTGACACCCAATTCCCCTTCCTGAGCTAACAATTGAAACCGATGTGTTGGTTTGAATGTGACACTTTGTGTCACACAGAGTTGCTTACATTGCCAGTTCATTTATCTATATAGGCATTTGTTTTCTCTTTCTTCACAAATGGCGTTGCTTAAGTTTAGCAAAGTTAAAGAATTTTCCCAATATCAGACTGAGAGTAAATGGCAAAGCCACCATGTCTATGTGACTCTAGTGTTTTAACCATTGTACCATATTGTAACAGTTTCAGCTCTACTCCTGGTACTAATCTCCCTTGTCTACCAGCTCCAGACGCTAGCTTCCTGACAAAAGCAAATGCTAACTACCTGTCGGCTGGTCTAGAACTCTAAAACGAAACCTAGATCCCAATTTCCAGTTGTCTACTATCCTTTCTGTTCAGCAATCACCGTATTGCTGGGCACGGCCACTAGATTTTCAAATTATAAAAATAACCAAGAATAGGTGATTACATGCAAAGTTGGACAAGAAAACGCAAATTGCTTTCCCTATCTCTATTATGTGTGAATTTTATTATAAAACCCTCTTTGATCAGTGGATAAACTGTGAACTTGCAGAATGACAGATGGATGGCTGCTGACCTTCTCAAGTATTGGAAGATCCTTTAAGAGTAAATTAATTTATAAACAGATGAGAGATTTAATTTCTTTGGATCATGTTACACAGGATTCCAAGCTCTCCCACCCCACATTCTAATAGTCTGGTTGCAGAGTTACATTGAAATTACATGTGGCCAGCATGAGGTGCAGGCAGATAAGGTGATGCAAAGCGGGGACTGCCTGCCTGGTGAGATTTGACAGGTTGCCAGGCAGGATAAATTGCCTCAAAGAAATCAAACTTTAAAGCTTAATTATTTTCCCATTAAGACTCTTTTTGCAATGCAAATATTAATGCAAGTGGTTCTACCTTTTATCAGTTAACATCTTAATTCTCAATTAACACCTAAGGGACTTGTCAGCCTGCAGGCAATCAGGAGAGGTACTTGTGGGAATAGGTTCTGGAGAACTACAAGGACTAGAATGGAAGAAGAGGGCGCTGCTAGGGATGGGGGCAGGTCACGGTTCAGATAGCACAGTTTACACAACTCTGGCTTAGCATATCTAAATGTTTGAGGTAACTAAGAAGGAAGTAGTAAATACTGACACAAAATCATTCCCATTAATATATAAGTCTTGATGTGAAACGGGTTGCAGATACAGATAAAGACAATGGGTCTATACACGTCATATATATATACATACACACAAATAAGTCAGTCCTGGAATAGGTATAAAACACGCTAAAAGTCTTTCGGTTCATTTGAGGTGGCCTTTTAAACTTGCTGATTCATATCTTTATGAGAACAATAATAGCCATTTCTTCAGAAGATAGTTGAGTAAATTCTCAGTAGGAGGTCTTGGAATATCTTCGAGAAATCACTAGGCTTTTAAATTTCCTTAGTATTCCCATCCTTGTATAGTATTCTAAAATACTATTGGTTTCCTAAAGGCTGAACTTGATTATGATAATATCTCAAGAGAAAACATTTACTGATGAAATTTTAGGTTCCTGGTCTAAAAAGCCCTTGCAATTTCAAGGTGAAAAAACTTAAGCACCTCAAATCACCCTCTTTGGACAGATAGTTTTACCTGAAGGCTAACTTAGCAGTGGCTTTCAGACCACTGACTGACTTGCTGTGGTCAGCTACAGAGGAGATTATAGGGAGGATATGAAGGCAGAAAAGTGTGAGGGGAAGATCCTATAGCAAACAAGAAAGTAATAGAGTGAGGCACAACGAGGTCATAGAAAGAAATCAAGCAAAGTGGACCATGGGGAAACATAAGAGCAGGAAAAAAATACTACCATATTGCAACATCCTAGAACAGACTCATAGATACCTACAAAATCAGCCTGTTGACAGTCAAGGCAGACAGCAGTTTATTGACAGGTTGGTTGAGACTAAGCCTATTCACAAAAAGACTTCATTTGGATATGACATAAAGTAGCCATGTTAAGAAGTGGTTCCCTGTCACTGTACACATCTGAGAGTAAGTGAATATGTGAGCACATGATTGCAAAGGTGGCTGGGTATAGGAAAGCGTAAGAGTCACAAAAGTTTCCAATGGTCATTCTTGACAACATAGTGATAACCTTTAGTCTTCTTTATAGGACTGGAGGCCCAAATAATTTCTTAAAACCAGTATCCCTGGTCCTGATATCATTCCAGGTAGTAAAAGGGCTTTAAGTTCAGGCTTGGGTAGGTTATCAAGATTTTCTCTGCACATCAGGGATGGTGAAAAAGTTTTGTCTCTATATTCAGTTCTTATCTAATGGAATGTCTACCTAGAGAGCTGTTGAGTGCTGTCATGAATGAGTAATATTGGCTATTGCCATTGAAAATGCAGTTACAGGTTCATGACCTGTACGAGCTTTAGTGGGGCTAGTTAAACCTAGTTAGAGCATGTCTAGGTTGGATTCACATTAAGGAAAAGAAGATGCAATTCCAAAATAGTCAGATCCTTGACCTTCCCCTTTCCCAATTCAAGCACTCGCCATTGAGCAATCTATTCTTCTCTCCATCAAGAAGTCAGAGTTCGAGAATATCATAAAGCGACTTAAAGACGAAAGATATTTGGAAGAAAAGAGGAGTGTGTGTGTGTGTGTGTGTGTGTGTGTGTGTACAATATGTTCAGGGAGGGGCACCTGGGTGGCTCAGTCAGTTCAGTATCCAACTCTTCACTTCGGCTTAGGTCATGATCTTATAGCTGGTGGAGTTCGAGTCCCACACTGTCAGTGCAGAGCCTGCTTGGGATACTCTCTCTCTCTCTCTCTCTCTCTTCCTCCCTCTCTCAAAAATAAAAAAAAGAAAACATTTAAAAATATAGATGTTCAGGGAAAGCTGGAGAAAGGTGAATGACAGAATTTGGGTCAGCAGGAATGTGGAATTATTCTCCAAGTTAGCAAGAATATAGTCAAAGAGTCAAAAATATTAAACCTGAGACACATTTAAAATGAAGTTTGGTAGAAGGAAAGTTTAAAAGTAATTTCATAAAATTTAAGCATATAGATTTAATCTTCATTTGCTGGAAGATATTTTTTTTGTAATTTTCCAAATTACAATTCAGGATACAGTTTCTCAAAGTTTTTTAGGTAGGGGAGTGCCCCCAAAAATCAGAGTACTCTTTGCCTAACAACAAATACAAATACAAAAAGCTGAATATTTGGTTATGTGATTTTGTGTTTATCCTGATTCGACTGTAGATTTTAATTCAGAAAAAAAATGTTGTAGACACAAACATTAAAGAATATTTCTTGCGACAACCCTCAATCAATAAAACTCTGTTCAGCAGAATTTATAAATTCTATGAATCAGTAAAAGAATGCCAATATTCCATTTTAGCAGCAGAACCACTAATTTTGTTTTCTGGAACACCAGTGTTCCTTAGCAAATAGTTTGAAAACTACTGAAGTAGTTTCCAAAGGACAAATGAATGCAATTATCTCAACGGATAAACTAAAATCAAGCAATGCAAAAGGATGGTAGATCAATTGCCAATTATCCAAACTTTGATCGCCGTAAGTGAAAAACCAAATATGGCCAGGAGATTGGTTGACATCCTTGGGTTCTTCATAAAGGTGAACCCTCTATCTCATGCTAATGAGAGGGAGAGAGAGAGAGACAGAGAGAGAGAGAGAGACAGAGAGAGAGAGACAGAGAGTCTGTACAAATACAGGAAGGGTAGCTCTGCCTTTGTAATGAGTACCATTCCTTGGAATAGAAAGCATATTAGAGAATTGAACTTGACAACTATTACACACACAAACACCCACCTCTATGCTGGGAAGATACAACAAAGCACAATAAGAAAACACTAAAATGGAAAGGGGACATAAAACTATTTAGGAGTCATTTTATTGATAAAATGTCATCAATAATTTGAGCTTGCTTTTATTGCCAATATTCATTACTTTTGAATGTTCCAGTTCCTTACTTTTGAATATGATTGCCCAGACAACAGACAGTCGTTCAATGTTAGTTTATTTTTAGCCTCTTTCTCTTTCTTCTACAACTGTCTGTAATAGTTTTTACCTCTCAGATCCTGAATAACCTGCTCTATATCTGGTGAACTGCTTATAAAATGTAAGATTGGAGATTTAACATACATGTCTTTTCTAAACAAAAACTTTTTATTGCTGAAATACATATATACATATCCTATTATTTTACTGATAACCAAAAATATTTTTGAAAATAAAATTATTTCCTAAGATTGTGACTTATCCTCTTCCAAATGTGTCTTAAGTTGGAACTGACAGAGGTACAGAGGGGGCATTAGCAAACTATGGCCCATGGGCCAAATTTGACCTGTACACTCCACAGCTAAGAATGGTTTTTGCACCTGTAAATGATTTAAAAAAAACTTAAACAAAACAATATTTTTAGGTTTATTTCTTAGAGAGAGGGAGAGAGAAAGGGAGAGAGAGAGAGAGCATGAGTGGGGTAGGGGCAGAGAGAGGGAGAGATAGAGAATGCCCAGTCAGTGCAGAGCCCGATGTGGGGCTTGAACTCACAGACTGGGAGATCAGGACCTGAGCTAAAATTAAGAGTTGGACGCTTAACTGACTAACCCACCCAGGAGCCCAAGAACAATATTTTGTGGCACATGAAAATTACATGAAATTCAAAGACCAGTATTCATAAATAAAGTTTCATTGGGATACAGCCGTGCCCATGTATTTATTTATTGTCTAAGACTACTTTCAGAGTTTAGCGGCAACATAGACTGTACAGCTTACAAAGTTTAAAATATTTATTACTTGGCCTTTTATGAAAATAATCTGGCAACCACTGGTATAAAGGAATAGATCCTACCATGCAAGACTGAAGACTTGCATTTTTACTGGGCTGTCGTGCTTAAATTAGGTAATACTAACTAACAACAAAATCGTATTTCAGAGATATTATTCTAGGACCTAGGATCTAGGTAATTATTTTCAAATAATTATGGCACCAATACCTATGATCCCACTTTCATTTTAGGTCACCCTAAATATCATGCTAACATAATGTCTCTCAATCTAGGAAAAATCATCTTGGGAATGCTTTAAAAAGGAAGACTCTTAGGCTCAGCTCCAGAAGTTCTAATCTAGTAGATCTATGGTGAGTCCTGGGAATCTGCATTTTAACACTGTGGGTGTGGGAGATGCAGATATGCATGTGACTACAAAAGCTTCACAAAGGCATGATTCACCAGTTCCTCTGCTCCAGTCTCAATAAACTAGCCACCATATCAAGCAAGTTTTCAAGCTCTGGCTGTGGGTACAAACTGAACTATTTTCTAGGGAAGAGACTTTGCTGCACTTGCTGTGGGGCTGCTCCCAGGAGAAATGTAGTAAAAGTTAGATTCAGACTAATAGCCTTATACTTGTTTCTTTCTAAAAAAGCTGAAAAGGCCCCAGGCATTTCTCTTGCCTGCTGGAGAGATGGTGATCACGAACCCATAAGGTGCACAGCATTTGGTTCCCACGGCAGAGACAAGCCGTTATATGAAATCACATGCAAACACTCAACCACGAGATGGGAGAAAAATGCACAAGAATCAGTCATGGAGCTTTCAAATTATAAAACTAAAAATCATATTTCCAAGAGCTGAAAAGTTTTCTCCTCTGAGAGTAGTAGTATCCCAAATTCATATTAAAACTCTTTCTTATTTTATGCTGCCTTGGAGTTCTTCAAATTGATGGACCATAGAAAAAATGGCATGACATTCTCATAGGGACTGGCGGCTTGAAATGGCCACACAATTTAGACCCTGAAACACAGAGATACACTCCCCCTAACAACCCCTCCCCCCAACTCCCCACTCCTCTCTCCTACACACACTTATTTTAAATTTTCCTCTTTGCCCTGGGTCAATGCTCAAGAATAGAAGGAAGTCTATTCAGCAGGGTCAGAGAAAAAATGCCTACAGGAATCAGAAGACAATCACCCCTAGAAAGGTGTAGCCCTGGAAAATCAGCCTCACATTGAAGATTCCAAAGGCCCTGGAAAGTCTCAGTAAAGGCAGCGGCTTAAAGGAAAACAATATTAGAGGTGCAATGCTTGGATAAAAGGGATAGCAAACACTGGATACTCCTGCTTAAATTCATCCAGTGTACAAAAAGCAACTCCACCTAAAGAAAACCAACCTGAAAGTAGAATGTGTGTCTGTGGGTCTGTGTGAAAGACAGACAGACAGACAGACAGACAGACAGACACACACACACACACACACACACACACACACACACACACACAGAGAGAGAGAGAGAGAGAGAGAGAGAGAGAATCTCCAAATTCCTACCCCCTTACATTTTTCTTTCTATACCGCACCTGAAGGTGCCTTATTACCTGACTTTCCAGGGGTACTGTTGAAGTTTTGTAAGATTCTGGATTCTAGGAAAATTTAAACACTGATGTGAATGAGCAGAGCAGAAATAGCATCTGCTTTCTACAAGCTAAAAAAAAGTATGGCTCATACCATCAATCATTTTGCCTCAGGACATAGAGTGATCACCAGCTGGACTCAGAAACATCCCTTTACCATGCAGCAGAGAGCCTTGTTAGAAAGAAGAGAGTTACAAGCTGCTCAGAACAAGTGTACAGCTTGGCTGGTAGTGTTAAGAGAATGCTGCTGGTTCTTAAAAGAATTAAAATTGTTCATGCCTAGTTGTCATTCATTTCTCAGCATCTCCCTTTTTATGTCCTTTTTTCTTTCTTCTTAGATTTTTATTGATTTACATACTCCGTTATTTCTGAAGTTCTAAAAATGAATGAAGGAAAAATAAATATAAATACAAAGATAAAAGGACTCACAAGGATGAGTGAGGAAGTGATCACATGCATAATTTTTGGCAGGCTGGTGTGTGTGTGTGTGTGTGTGTGTGTGTGTGTGTGTGTGTGTGTGTACATGTAAATGGGGAAGGCAAGGAGTCAAGAAGATCTCTACTATTCAATACGTTTCGTTGTCTCTGCACTCCCACATCAAAGACATGTAAGTCATTTATCCTTTGGTGATTGGATCAGCTTGAAATGTCCTCTGGGTGGGTGAGATTTCTCCATTTGTCACTTTTAGACATCACCTGCATTCTACTTTAGCTCTCAAAGAGTTGACAAAGACAAGAGGGAAGGCATCAGTGATTAAGAAGGGGGCACTAGTGAGGGGAGTACAGGAGAAAATAGGAAGTAGAATCTGGAAAAGAGGCATGGAATGGGTGCCAGGAGAAGGAGAGCAATAGGAGGTGAGAAAGAAAACGGATCTGAAATTCTTGAAGAGGAAAAATGGAGAGAAGAGTTTAAATGGTGTGCAGAATGAAAGTAAGAAAAGGAAGAGAAAGAACCACAAGCATTTATTGAGTGAAAACTATGTGCTATGAAGGTCACATGAATTATATTACTTAACCTTCTTGAAAGCTCTGTCATACAAGCATTATTATCTCTACAGATGAGGAAACTGAATCTCAGAGTTATTAAGTATCTGCCCTAAGATCACACAGATTAGAAACTAGACAGAGAACTGAACACTGATTTGCCAAGTAAATATTGAGAGATTATTGTAAATCAGACATATGCTAAGCAATTTCACACAAACTTCTTAGTTTGGGAAATATAACATCACAATATAGTTATACTGTGGATGAGGACCAGAGATCAGAATTCGTGTTTCAGGATTATAAAACTAGTAAGTGGCAGAATCGGAATTTACATCCCACTCTGTGCAGCTCCAAAGTCCATGTTTCTTAAACTAGAACAGAAATTCTAGTTGAGAAATAGGGAAAGAGGACCAGAATGAAAGGAGATATGTGACTTGAGATGAAAGAAATCTAGAAAATTAAAAAAAAAAGAGATGTACATATCCTAAAATATGAGATATTTGGTGATTAAAGTCTGATTAGATCTGAAAACCCTTTGATGTAGCAAAACATTCAGAAAATTTACTTTAAGATTTTCATTTGACTTTCCTGATCATTCTACTTTATTTTATTGTTTCGTTTCATTTTATTTTACAAAATAAATAAGTTTGTATAGTACAACAGCCTTGAAACTGGACTTAGGGAACCTGGGTTTATAGTTTTGCCATTCACTTTAGGCAAGTCATTAAAAATGTCCAAAAAAAATTCACTTTCCTCATCTGTAAGATAGAGATTATAATACCTTTCTTGATAGCCTTATAAGATAGGTGAGAAGTTCCAAAAAGATAATGTGTGCAAATTAGCAGGCACTATATATTTGTGGGTAAATGCATACAGTTAAACTTCATAGCACTCTTGTCATAGGCTTGCTCCTCCTTTGTCCCCCTCTGCAGAGTCCCCTGGGATTTGATCTTCCACTAGGAGTCAGTCATGAAGACGCATGCCCAAAGGAACCGGCCACCACCCACTTGCAACTTGCCAGAGTACACTACCCAAGCACTTAGGAATATTTTACACACGAAGCTTCTGCCATCTCAGAGGTTTATTCTTCCCTCTTGGAGCCTTTGCAGAATTGTTATCGCGTGTCTAAATCTAATCAAACCTTAAATATTGCCTGTGACTATTGCAAAATATCCACTTGTTTTGTTTGGCATAATGGATTTGGAACTTTTCGATTTCAGTGTACAGATTCATGTGAACTATACTTGCTGTCTATCTTTCTCAACGAAAACATTCCTCTCCTTTCTGGGCTTTTTTTCTACTCAATCTTCAAAAACCAGTCCAAGTGACATGTCTTTTATGAAGTCTTTCTCAACATCTTCCCTTCTCCTCCTCCTCCTCTTAATCCCTGCTGGAAACTATCCCTATGCTAGCCTCCGGCGCTTGTTAGTCTCCCTGTGCTCCGTGAGTTTTGTTCATACGGTTATGGTGGCCTAGGTCAGGTTGCGGTGACATTTGTATACATTTCTGTCTCCCCAACTAGACTATGAAATTCATGAAGTTCGGTCTCTAAGCCTATTTATCTTTATATTCCCCTGTTCATTTATTGACTTGTATACTTATTTATACATTCAACTAAATATATAATTGTCTACTACATGCGAGGTGCTACAGACACAGGGTAAATAAAATCAGCCAATTTTCACTTTTATGAAGCTTGCCATCTCAAACATGTAGGTGTGTGTAGAGGGTGGAAGGTGTAGGGTATGTGTGTGTGCGAGCATGATAATCTGGTTAAGTCTAAGTTACAACCCCTGGTGCTAAGAAGGCAAGATCACCTAAGAAAAGCCATGTAAATTGAGATCTCAAGGATAAGTATTTTACTAAGAAGCAAGGAGTTCACAGAACATGGTAGGTACTTAAACAAAACAAAAACAAAACAAAATAAATGAAAGATTTCCTTAAATAGAAGAGAAAAATGTTAACAGGAATAGCTATTATTTATTTAGGTCTTTCTAGACACATCTATATTATTTCAGGTAATTCTTACAACCACCATATGAGAGAACATTTTTTTATAACACCTTCAAAAACAGATTAGAAATTAGGCAGTGAGTGAAATGTAACACAAACTGTCTACTTTCAATCAAAATCACAAATTATTCTAGAGATCCTCACTCAAGGGGGCTTCATCTTTTTTTTCTTTTGACCACAGGAAGCAAACCCGGTACCCTTAATCTATCATTTGAATTTATTTGTTCCAATTGTATTCTTTATCGTCGCTTCCCAAATGAGAGTTTTTAAATACTCTCACTCATTTCTGTACTGAAATATTTAATTGAGTGAGAGATTAGAGTAGGGGTTTTATACGTGGTTACTGTATTTTATTTTAACAAATGTAGTGGGTTATCAAAATTGCTGCACTGTAGCCAGAGCTCTATAAATAGAAACCTATTACTAGAGGGTACAGAATAATTATATTATCCCAAATACTACTATGCAGTGTGCTTGTTACATAGTAGATACTCAATAAATGATGACTTTTATTTTTTTGCAACCTTTAGTAATTTATTTTCAAATTGGTTTACATATAACACCCAGTGTTCATCCCAACACGTGCCCTCTTTAATGCCCGTCACCCCCTCTCCCCCCTCCTGCACCCTCCTCCCCCGCAGTTTGTTTTTAGCCTTTGAGAGTCCCTTATGTTTTATCTCCCTCCCTCTCTGTGTCTTTTTTTCCTTTCCCCTCTTCCCCTCCCCCTGTTTTTTGCTTAGTCTCACAAAGTCTACCTATTCGAGGAAACATGGTATCTGTCTTTTTCTGACTGATTTATTTCGCTTAACATAATACCCTCCAGTTCCATCCATGTTGCTACACATGGCCAAATTTCATTTTTTCTCATTGCCACGTAGTAGTCCATTGTATATATGTACCACATCTTCTTTATCCATTCATCAGTTGATGGGCACTTGGTCTCTTTCCATGATTTGGCTATTGTCAAAAGTGCTGCTATGAACATTGGGGTACATGTGCCCCTATGCATGTCTCTTGGGTAGATTCCTAGCAGTGCTGTTGCTGGGTCATAGGGTATCTGTATTTTCATTTTTTTGAGGAACCTCCACACCGTTTTCCAGAATGGCTGCACCAGTTTACATTCCCACCAGCAGTGTAGGAGGGTGCCTGCTTCTCCACATCCCCGCCAGCATCTAGAGTTTACTGATTTATTCATTTTAGCCACTCGAACCGGTGTAAGGTGGTATCTCAGTGTGGTTTTGATTTGTGTTTCCCTGACGATGAGTGACTTTGAGCATCGTTTCATGTGTCTGTTGGCCATCTGAATGTCCTCTTTGGAGAAGTGTCTATTCATATCTTCCGCCCATTTCTTCACTGGATTATTTGTTTTTCGGGTGTGGAGTTTGGTAAGTTCTTTATAGATTTTAGATACTAATCCTTTATCCGATATGTCATTTGCAATTATCCTTTCCCATTTCGTCGGTTGTCTATTAGTTTTGTTGGTTGTTTCCTTTGCCGTGCAGAAGCTTTTTATCTTGATGAGGTCCCAATAGTTCATTTTTGCTTTCAATTCCCTCGCCTTTGGAGATGTGTCACATAGGAAATTGCTGCGGCTCAGGTCAAAGAGGTTTTTTTCTGCTTTCTCCTCTAGGATTTTGATGGTTTCCTGTCTCACATTCAGATCCTTCATCCATTTAGAGTTTATTTTTGTGAGTGGTGTAAGGAAGTGGTCTAGTTTCATTCCTCTGCATGTTGCTGTCCAATTATCCCAGCACCATTTGTTAAAGAGGCTGTCTTTTTTCCCTTGGATACTCTTTCCTGCTTTGTCAAAGATTAGACGGCCATATGCTTGTGGGTCCATTTTTGGGTTCTCTATTCTATTCCATTGGTCTATGTGTCTGTTCCTGTGCCAATACCATGCTGTCTTGATGACTACTGCTTTGTAATAGAGGTTAAAATCTGGGATTGTGATGCCTCCCGCTTTGGTTTTATTCTTCAGAATTACTTTGGCTATTCGCGGTCTTTTGTGGTTCCATACAAATTTTAGGATTGTTTGCTCTAGTTTTGAGAAGAATGCTGGTGCAATTTTGATTGGGATTGCACTGAATGTGTAGATTGCTTTGGGTAGTATTGCCATTTTAACGATATTTATTCTTCCGATCCATGAGCATGGGATGTTTTTCCATTTCCTTGTGCCTTCTTCAATTTCCTTCATAAGTTTTTTATAGTTTTACACATAAAGGTCTTTTACATCTTTGGTTAGGTTTATTCCTAGGTATTTGATGGTTTTTGGTGCAATTGTGAATGGGATTCGCTTCTTTATTTCTCTTTCTATTGCTTCATTGTTGGTGTAAAGGAATGCAACCGATTTCTGTACATTGATTTTGTATCCTGAAACTTTGCCAAATTCACGGATCAGTTCTAGTAGGCTTTCAGTGGATTCTGCTGGGTTTTCCATGTAAAGTATCATGTTGTCTGCAAAAAGTGAAAGTTCGACTTCATCCTTGCCTATCCTGATGCCTTTTATTTTGCTTTGTTGTCTGATTGCTGATGCTAGGACCTCCAACACTATGTTAAATAGGAGAGGTGAGAGTGGATATCCCTGTCGTGTTCCTGATCTCAGGGGGAAGGTTCTCAGTTTTTCCCCCATTAAGGATGATATTAGCTGTGGGCTTTTCATAAATGGCTTTTATGATGCCTAAGTATGTTCCTTCTATCCCGACTTTCTCGACAGTTTTTATTAAGAAGGGATGTTGTATTTTGTCAAATGCTTTTTCTGCATCAATCGACAGGATCATATGGTTCTTATCTTTTCTTTTGTTAATGTGATGTATCACGTTGATTGATTTACGAATGTTGAACCATCCCTGCAACCCAGGGATGAATCCTACTTGATTGTGGTGGATAATTCTTTTTATATGCTGTTGGATTCTATTTGCTAATATCTTGTTAAGAATTTTTGCATCCATGTTCATCAAGGATATCGGCATGTAGTTCTCTTTTTTTGCTGGGTCTATATCTGCTTTGAGAATCAAAGTGATGCTGGCTTCATAGAATGAGTCCGGGAGTTTTCTTTCCGTCTCAATTTTTTGGAACAGCTTGAGGAGGATAGGTATTAACTCTGTTTTAAGCAGGGAAGCCATCTGGCCCTGGACTTTTATTTGCTGGGAGATTTTTGATAACTGATTCAATTTCTTCACTAATTATGGGTCTGTTCAAGTTTTCTATTTCTTCCCGTTTGAGTTTTGGTAACATGTGGCTGTTTAGGAATTTGTCTATTTCTTCCAGGTTGTTCAATTTTACAGCATAGAGTTTTTCATAATATTCTCTGATGATTGTTTGTATTTCTGAGGGATTGGTTGTAATCACTCCATTTTCGTTCGTGATTTTATTGATTTGGTTTCTCTCTCTTTTCTTTTTGAGGAGCCCGGCTAGAGGTTTATCAATTTTGTTTATTTTTTCAAAGAACCAGCTCTTGGTTCCACTACTTTTTCTGTTTTCATATGATTAATTTGTGCCCAAATCTTTGTTATTTCTCTCTTTCTGCTAGGTTTGGGCTGTCTTAGCTGTTCTGCTTCTAGTTCCTTTAGGCGTGCTGTTGGAATTTGTATTAGGAATTTTTCTTGTTTCTTGAGGTGAGCCTGGATTGCAATATATTTCCCTCTCAGGACTGCCTTTGCCGCATCCCAAAGCATTTGGATTGTCGTATTTCATTTTCATTTGTTTCCATGTATTTTTTAATTTCTTCTCTGATTGTTTGGTTGACCCATTCGTCTTTTAGTAGGTTGTTCTTTAGCCTCCATGTTTGTGGGGGCTTCCCAGACTTTTTCCTGTGGTTGATTTCAAGTTTCAAAGCATTGTGGTCTGAAATTGTGCATGGTATGATCTCAATTTTTTTATACTTATTCAGCGCATCCTTGTGCCCCAAAATGTGGTCTATCTTGGAAAATGTACCATGCGCATTTGAGAAGAATGTAAATTCCTTTGCTTCTGGATGAAGGGCCCTGAAGATATCTGTCAGGCCCATCTGTTCCAACGTGTCGTTCAGGTCCATTGTTTCTATGCTGATTCTCTGTTTAGTGGATCTATGCAGCGCTGTGAGTAGGGTATTAAGGTCCCCTGCAACTAGCACATTTTTATGAAGAAGATAGCTTACGTTTGTAATTAGTTGCTTGACAAATTTGGGTGCCCCAGAATTTGGTGCGTAGATATTTATAATTGTTAGCTCTTCCTGCTGGATAGTCCCTGTGATTATTATATAATGTGCTTCTTCATCTCTTATTATATCTTTTACTTTAAAGTCTAGTTTGTCCGATATAAGTGTGGCTACTCCAGCTTTCTTCTGAGTTCCTGTAGCATGGTAGATAGTTCTCCATCCCCTCACTTCCAGTCTGAAGGTGTCCTCAGGTTTAAAATGGGTCTCTTGAAGACAGCAGATAGATAGGTCTTGTTTTCTAATCCATTCTGTTACCCTGTGTCTTTTAATTGGAGTGTTTAATCCGTTTACATTCAGTGTTAATATTGAAAAATGTGGGTTTAGAGTCAAGGTGTTGTCTGTAGGTTTCATGTTTGTAAGGATGTCTCTGGTGCTCTGTGTTCCTTGCAACCTTTCCTTCATAGAGTCCCCCTCAGGATCTCTTGTCAGATTGGTTTATTTGTGATGTATTCCTTCAGTTTTTGTTTGTTTGGGAAGACCTTTATCTCTCTATCCATTTTGAATGACAGGCTGGCCGGGTAAAGGATTCTTGGCTGCATGTCCTTCCTGTTCATCACATTGAAGATTTCCTGCCATTCCTTTCTGGCTTGCCAAGTTTCTGTGGATAAGTCCGCTACTACCCTAATGTGTCTGCCTTTGTAAGTCAAGGCCCATTTATCCCTAGCTGCTTTCAAGATTCTCTCTTTATCTTTGTATTTTCCCAGCTTCACTATGATGTGTCTTTCTGAGGGCCTATTCGGGTTACATCTGAGGGGAGTTCTCTGTGCTTCTTGGACTTCAATGCCCATTTCCTTCTTCATGTTGGGGAAGTTCTCATCAATGATTTGTTCAAGTACCCCTTCGATTCCTTTCTCTCTCTCTTCTTCCTCTCGAATTCCTATAATACGAATGTTCTTCCATTTGATTGCATCTCTCAGCTCTCGAATTCTCCTTTCCTGTTCCTGAATCGGTTTGTCTCTCTTTTTCTCTGCTTCCTCCTTTTCTGTAATTTTATTTTCTAATTCCCCTATTCTCTCTTCTGCCTCTTCAATCCGCGCTGTGGCTGCCTCCAATTTATTTTGCCCCTCATTTAAAGTATTTTTTTAATTCCTGTAGATCATTTTTTAGGACCTTGATCTCTGCCTCTAGGGTCCCCCTGCTTTCTTCTATGCTGTTTTCAAGCCCTGCGAGTATTTTTATGTTTATCATTCTGTATTCTTGTTCTGTTAAGTTGCTTATGTCTGCTTTCATCATTTCTTGTGCTGTCACTATTTCCTGTACAGTCTTTTGAGGGGAGTTCTTCCGTTTGGTCATTTTGGCAATGTGTGTGTTGGTTTATTTCCTATTTCTCCCTGGAAAGGAAAAGGGTCAGACCGACAAACAGGAAACACAGACTCACAACCTTACTAACCAATAGTACAAACAAATCACAACATAAAAAAGATTAACAAATGACACTCTGGAGGCATGCAACCTGACATACCAGCTACACGGGATGATGGGATGTGCGCTCTGCTGATGGCAGAGCATACATAGAGTAGTGGCAGGTGTGGGCAGAAGAAGAAATTGAACTTTGACCAGGTAGAGAGATTAGAAGACTTGATTCAGCAAGAGAGAAATCAGAATAAGGAAGGATGCGAGGAAAGAGGAATGAGGTTACATTTTGCCCAGATGCACTATGTGGTCTGACTGTTCCATAGAGAGAGATAGGAAATTAAAGAGGGAGGTGTAGAACATACATTGAGAGAGTGGGTTAAATGTCTGTTTAAGCAAGCCAAAACCCCCAGGTGACAGGTTTAGAGGTGGGGAGAGATAGGAAGGAGAAGAGGAAGAATATATCTAAAACTGAAGAATTGACCTAGAATTAATCTAGGCAATGCTGCAGTATTTGTGTCTCTGTGGCTACCACTCCTGCAGACGCACGACTCCCATATGAGGAGGGGTGTTGCCTGGTGTAGGCGGGTCCCACCTCCTCCGCTGGGGGGTGGAGTCCTAGGGTTTGGCTTTGTGGGAATGTGCGACCACAATGGCGCCCTCCCAGCCCCGACAGTCTCAGATCACTCCTCAGTTTCCAGCTCTATCCAGGTTACCAGCACGGTTCCATCTTCTGGGTGATAGTGCTCCCAAGCTCATCTGAGTTGCTTTAACTCGCTCTGACCGCCACGTCTTATGTAAATTGAGTCTCTGACACAGCACCAGTGCGCGACGACAATGGCGTCCCCCTAGCCTCTCTTCACGGACCTGGAGTCTCCGTACCCTCCTCTGTGTCCGTCCTCGACTTGATCAGTGTGCAGGGGCAGCATGACCTGCTGGGTGGTCGCGAGACCCTGCACACTCATCCTTCCCCACCCAAATGATGCCTCTGACTCAGCACCGATCCAGCAATGGTGCGCACCTCTCCGTGTCCGGGACTGGGACAGCATCGCTGGCTCCGGAGTGAAGAAAGCTCCACCAGCTCAGCTGTGAGCAACGACCCTCTATCTAAAATCTTTGCAGATAGGGACTGGGTGATAAGCTCCCTCTCCGCCCAGGTTTGAGGTACTTTCCCCGCTGCTCTTTCTCTTCCCCTTGTCTTTTGGAGGAAGGGGCCGAGGGCCCGGGGCCCACTCCCAGCAGTCCGCACCTCTGCGGCTCTCTTTCTTTCTCCCATATTGCACTCATTCAATCTCCCCAGATTCTCTGGAAATCGCATTCTCTTTTCTGTAGCCTCCAACTCCTCTTCCTGCATATCCCTGCGATTGAGAGTTTCTCAGTCTCAGTTCCTCTCAGATTAAGAGGTGCCAGAGAGCAGCGGGTATTCCTTCTTTTCTGCCACGTTTGGCCCCTTCAATGATGACTTCTTAATGATGAATCTGAAATGATTTTTTTGACAAGCCACTGCTATTGTGATTGAATATTCATTTGAGGGGTCATTGCCAGGGTGAGACTGTGGTCAAAGGACGAAGTGAAGCTCGCTAGATTATGGAGACTGTCCTTGTTGATCTGACCTCATTAGCATCATTCCCAGGGTTCTTGAACTCAATACCAAAAGTAGGCCTTATGACTGCATTCAGGAAGATCACAGTTCCTCTCCCAGGAGATAATCATGGAAGAGGGTAAATGGGCATATATTTTTAAATAAATTTACAAACTGCGACAGTGGATGAGCCTCATGCGTGATGTTTTTCTTCTGAAGTTTAGGAACAATATTTCTAATTCTGTATGTCGCATAGCAGCAGGCCGGTGGTGTATTTATATAACGGTAAAATCCTTTCTTAATGTCCACAAACTGGGGATTGATTTTTTATTTCCCTTTCATTTTAATTCTTAGAGCACTGAGGAATTCTTTTCTGTTCTGAACTATAATGAGGGCTCTGTTAGGGAGATTTGTCTCTGTAGCTAATTTTTTATGCTAATCAGTCATATGGTTATCTCTACTTTAATGCCCCTACAGATCCAGATCGTTTGCATGAACTATCTGCATTAGACCTGTAGGGAATTTCAAACTTACTCAGTAATGCCTCGAATTCTGAATTCTGAATTTTGCTTAAAAAAAAAAAAATGGTTCTGATAAAATGGATTCTTTTTGGAAGCAACAAATCATACCCATAGTTTGCATAGCACCCATTAATTTAAGCTTGAGGACGGTCTAATTACCATCAGGTATTTTACAGATACTGACCAATGTTTTCAGATTGAGCTCTCAGTACTGTTAAGGAATGAGAGCATGTGTCTAGAGTGTTTATCTGTAAGAAGCCAAGTGCTCTCTGTTACAGAGTATGAAGTCACTATTGATTTCTCTCTTACCCCTTTACTCTGTTGATTTATTTCTGTTGTAATTCTACCACAGGTGCATTCTTTGGGCCAAGACTCCTTCATCGTAATCACGTGCAGAGTAACTCCACACAGATTTCTGTTATCGTGATCTCAACTTGAAGACCTCCCCCAGGCCTTCTCAGTCACCCTGTGCTGCTCATTTCAACCACCTGCTAGCGGTTTCACTCATCCTCTTTCCAGTCCATGTTTTTCTTCCTTTATTTTTTTTCCTCTATGGTGACCACAAACATGTGAAAAACAATATGTTGGAATTCCGTAATACCATATAAGTCCTTGAGTTATGATTCTGACAAGACAAGGCTAATTTCCCATTATCAGGAGAGCAATTTTAATTAGCTTTTTCTTCTTACAGTTTTCCCCATTCAGTCCGTACTCTCTCCCCTCTCTAATTCAACCCTTCCTTTTTGGAAGGCTTCCAGCAATAAAGCAGAAGGAGGCAGTCTGAGAAAGGTTAGGCAAACACAACAATATTACCGGAATAAGTAACATATTGCTCATTAAACATTTAAAATCAACAGTTGCTCGCTCGATCTGCCAATATTTTGAGAAATGCCAGTTTTACTGCTAGGTGCCACTTGGCTTAAGCTGCTTAATTCATGATTTGTGAACTGACATCCGGGATAACAAAACCATATTCCACTTAGGATTTTGCCATCAAGAAGAAAGCTGAAATATCAAAACACAAAGCTCCCTGACTGTTTCCTTCTCCTTCCTGCCTCCCTCCCACCCTCCCTTCCTCCCATCCTCCCATCCTCATGCCTCTGCCTTCATTCCAGAAACAAATGGCTGTGTTAAAACACTGAAATGTGTTTGTGGAAGATAAATAGTTTATCTTAAATATACTGTTGTAGTGTCAAACCGAGTCTCAAATACATGTACATATTTTATTCACAGACATAACATTTCAAAATGAGTAGTTTTTTCAAACATTTATACATGAATGCAATGTCTATAAAAAATAAGAAATGAATGACAATATAGCTCAGATCTTATCAGTATTATGTGCCGATCTCATCAAGAACACAAGCCCAGAGTGTAGTATTTTGTGCCATAAAAGGCATCAATTCCTGACTGGCAGCAGAGAGAAGTCTTAGATTTTTTAGCACATCCCTCCTTTCACTCGTTTTGGAGTTTTGTTGTATTTTTGCTTTGCTGCCACAAACCTGTGATTTGTGTTTAAAGCTTCCAATCATCTGGTCATGCTCTGTGTGTACTTTAGCAAAGGAAGGCATTGGTCAGTTGAATTGTCACTGACTATTACCAGGCTCTGTGCTATTTTGGGGAGGGGGCTGCAGAAAGAAATAAACTGTGGTTCCCACTCTTAGCAGATCGCAGCCTACTGAAAAGATAGCTAAGCAAACAAATGAGGAGGCCATCCAGAATAAGTGCTGAAAGAGAAATTTGGATCTTTTACTACAATTCAGGTATTTAAACACAATGGGGTAGGATGTGTGCCATCAGGCCAGTGAGCTCCATCTCCCTGAGCCACACCCAGAGGCACCACTGTGCTACCACAGATACTACGAGTGTAGCTACCAACGCTGATGTACTAAAATGACAGTTCTCAGTATCCACAGAGTCACGGAGAGATAATCATGGTTAGGGAGAGAGAATTTCACAGGGCAATGAGACTCTTCATGAATGTCCTCTCAAAGACAGTAATGTGTTTCCGCATGAGATGATCTAAATGGAAGAGCAACAGGAAAAGATGATGGAGGGCCCTTTGCACCACGCCTATTACCAGTGGTCAAGGGATGCGACTTTGTATTTAAAAAACAACGATGAAGTATTTTTATTCCAGTGATAAAGACAAGGTAAAAGAGTGCATCTGCCTTAGCTATTCTTAACCAATAAAAGATTTACCTTGTATTTTGAAGACATGCTACTCTATAATAGAAGTATAATAATAATAACAATGATGGGAGGTGTCAACAAGAGAAAAAAAATTACTTGGGAATGGATCTCCATGTATGGTAGCTAAAAAGGATTTGGTGAATTTAACTAGTTTTGGTGAATTATGGGGTCAAGTTCAGTAGTAGAGCCTGATGCTTCTGAAGCCCTGTTATTTGCACCATGTGCAAGTTGAAGCCATTATTCCAAATCTGTAGCATTCATATCTCAAACTTTTGATGAAAGCTACATGGCAGTGAATTTATGATAGGTCCTAAATAACCACTTCCATGCCTTTGGGGGTGCAAGTTCAGTCAAGTTTGCATCATTATTACCATTCCTTGGGCTTACAGAGAGCAAATTTTATGATCCAAGAAGCATAAGTCCAGCCAAGCAGGAAAATGGGTTCGGATTTATTGTGAAGATGTACTATTCTACCCATGACACAGAACCATAATGTGTGGATTTAGTAAAATTAATGGAAATTGTCAATTTTAAATGACCTAAGCTATTGGATACTTGGAGTATCATAAATGAGTAAATGGAACCCAAAAATAAACCTCAAACTTTAGACTGTTAAAGAATTTCAAATTCCCCTTCCATCACTGAACCATTTATTAGTTACTATCGGGTGTAAGCTCTGACCAATCTGGATTTTATGTGTCTTTTTACAGTTAGTATACACTAGTTTATGTTTTTAATAATAAATAAAAAGCTGATATTAGAAGGTTAGAGGAGACATAGTCATTCATTCTGTCACCCATTCAATAAACATGTCATTAGTCCCTGTAATATACTCCACTAAGCATGGGGGTATATAATTGGAAGGCCCTCTGGGGCTTACATTTGAGTGGCAATTTTAAAACTAGACAAAAAGCCTTGAACAACTGAGAATTGGCTGGTTAGGTAAGACAATGTGTAGATGAGAAATAATGGCATCTTATTAAGATTTTCAAAAAGGAATTCCAGGTAAAACAAAGAGCCACACATATTAGCATTGGTTACCACAAATACGGCCTTTCTTTTCTAATTCTTCATTTAAAAAAAAGGTTGTATGGGAACCTCTGTATCACACAGATCAAATGCTTAATTTGATTTTAAAATGCTAGCATTAAACATCATCTTGGTACCTATGAATCTAAATTCATTTAATTCCACATTAAAAATGTTCTAATCATGCATGAACATTAAGATCCATTAGGGACGCCTGGGTGGCTCAGTCAGTTAAGTGATTTCAGCTCAGGACATGATCTCACAGTCCATGAGTTTGAGTCCCACACTGGGCTCTGTGCTGACATCTCAGGGCCTGGAGCCTGTTTTGGATTCTGTGTCTCCCTCTGTCTCAGCCCTTCCTCTGTCTCTCTCTGTCTCTCAAAAATACATAAATGTTAAAAAAAAAAGGACCCATTAAAGAAACAAATAAATAAAGATTAAATTAAAAAGCTCTTATAGATTTTGAACACACTCATGATCACAGACATCAAGGGACAAACACTAACGCTTAAGCCAACATAAAATGAATAGATGCTTGGACATCGGTGGTTTCTCTGGTGAACATTTCTGTGCTACTAGCCTCTGGACAAGCTAGCTGATTCCAGGGGAAAAATAACTTAGGCTACACTAATAAAGGTCTCTCTTGGAAATGTGAAACTTGAACGGACAGTCTCAGATTTAGATGAGTTTTGTTAATAGTATCATGCTACAGAGAAAGTCCTCAAATGTCTCCTGCTTAAGAGTTGCTTTATTTTTGCTTTACCAAAGATATATTATCCAGCTTTTCCTTCAAGTCTGTAATTCATTCTTGCAAGTTTCTAATAAATTCTCTGCTTTTCCCTATGTTAGGTCAGTTAGTTTCTGTTGCTTACTACCAAAGGATATTGACAAATACTTGACAACCAACTTTTTCCTCTTGAGATACTCAGTCTCTGTAAAATAAAGGGCCACATTGAAAATTCTGTTCCATTACCAAGACTTCTAAATCATTGAGAGTAAGATTCATGTAATTATTTAGTTGGAAATAGAGAATATTTTTAATGGGTTAGAAAATCAGATTAAAAGATCATGGTTAGATTGAAGCCTAAACAATCGAAATCTGCTGTGTCCAAATAAAGTACCCTGCACTTTAGGCACCATTTCTAAGGAGATTATATTGTCCTTACACCTAAAATTATTAATGTCCTAAATGAACAAGTAATATTTTAATAGTCTTACCATTTGCATTCACAGATGTTGCTGCTAAAAATGGCTATAAACCTGTGTTCAGGTAAAGAGTTAACACATAACTGTGTTATAGAACACACATAACACAAACTGTGGCTCTTTGTCAGCCTGTGCACCCTTGAAAACTTCCCCCAGGATCAGTAAGTTAAGTCATTCCTGTGTCTTCTACAATTTGAGGCCCTACGTTATGCCTGTTTAGAAAGAACAATTTATGTTTGGGTGTTACTTGCCTACTCTGCATTTCCATGTATTCTTTTTGCCCAGGATTATAGAGCCATTCTGCATTGTTTGGGTTCTTGCTTTAATGTGCTCTGCTAGTGTATGTTCTGCTCACCTTATTTATGGTCTCACTCATCCAGTTGCTTATAAAGTTGCGTTTACCCTGCCAATGAGAGCTATATTAAGAGCAAACATTCTTCTATTGCTTCTTGACTGCTTGTGTTCTTGGACTTGGTTGTTGTTTATATTCACTTGCTACTTAAATGAGGGTTCCAAAATGATACTGATTAAGCCAGATAGGATATGTACAGTATGCTGAATTAGATTCATGGTCAAAACAAGAAATCAGAAAATACCCAATTCCCATAAAATGTGAAGTTGGTCTAGAGTCATATTGGGCAATACTTATCTCTACTCATCTAATAAATATTTATGGATAACTGCAGTTGATGCTTTAGGTAGCCAGTCCAGATTCCTTTTCCCTTTCCAGATACCCTTTCCAGGAACTAGGTACACCTATTTCCTAGGTTATGTGAAAACTATACCTGTGACCTTTTCTGGAGAATTTCTTTCTGGTGGATGGTAGCCAAGATGGTGCTAAATTTCTGGGTTACAACTTACCTGTTCCCAAGTGAATAATGGTGGACTGATTCAGAATTCAAAAAGCTCAGCCCTCTGCCTCATGATGGGATAATGTCCAGTGCTACGTATAATCCAGAGCCTTACTATGGACCAGGACAAGGTGAGAATTTTCTTGAGGTACTATACTTTTGGCCCTTTACCCTTCCCTATCCCACTTCTTTCCCACTTAAAAGTTTTTCCTGAGGAACACTCCTCAATAAATCACAACCCACTAAATTCCTGTTTCAGGCTCTGTGTTTAAGGAACCAGCCCGCAGACAATCATCTACTCTGTGCGAAGTACTAAGGGTAAGAATTTGAGTAAGATATTAGCCCTTCCACTCCAAGTTCTTGAGGTTTTTTTTTTTTTTTAAGGATTTATCAAGACACATTCTGGTCCAATAGTTGTTGGTTCAATAAATAATTTCCTGTTCAATAAATAATTTCACAGTTTCCTGTTTGTTTTTTTTTAAATCCGTATATTCTTGATACACTTTACTCAAGAGCCACTTTCCTAAAAAGTTATGCAGCACAGTTTCTATAAGTTGAGTCATGTTTGAAATAGCTTAGGGGAATATGTTATTAAAAACATTATTGTTAATCCTTTCATAAACTGAATAATCATGAAATTACTCTACTTTGAAATTTGAATTTCTATATATCGCTTTAATATGAAGAAGATTCTGCTTTACTGGGTAATGTGTTAATACCGAAAAAATTTCCTGGTGGCTTCTTCCCAACCCCCTGCACTCCCCGACTCACCATTCTTACTTTTGGATTCCCATTTCTGTTTTTATAGTTGTGATACTCTGGCCCTGGTGTGCTCATCCTGCTGATTTACCTTATGCTGATGAAACCCATCTCTTTTTCTTTCCTTCCTCATGCTGGGCATGTGGGTGGATGGCTATATGCAAGAATTTGTACATGATATAGGGAGAATAAGGTGGACGGACTGAATGAGAAATAGAGGTAAACTCTTATTACACTAAATTCCAAAGGACTATTTACATTTTTTTTTTTTTTCAGTTCCTAAAGTCCTCTTTCTTCAGTTGCCACTGGAAACAAGTAGACCACTGACTGGGGCTTGGGAATACTTGAATAAACAGAAGATTTTGTTACACTGTAGTCTGTTAGAACACATTTGGGTTAGAGAAAAGAGAAGTGACTTAAAGCATGAAAAGTTTGAAGGTCGGGAGGCAAAAAGGTAAGTAGAAAGGTAAATCGAACGGGTGCCTGTGAGGCTCAGCTGGTTTAGCATCTGACCCTTGATTTCCGCTCAGGTCATAATCTCACATTTAGTGGGATTAAGCCCGCATCTGGCTCTGGGCTGACAGCGTGGAGCCTCCTTGGGATGCTTTCTCTCCCTCTCTCTCTCTTTCTGCCCCTCCCCTGTTCCCTCCTTCGCTCTCTCTCTCTCTTCCTCTCACTCTCTCTCAAAACAAACAAACAAACAAACAAACAAACAAACATTTAAGGGAAAAATAAATCAAAGTAAATGGAAGGAAAAGTGGTTGGGGTAAGAGATTCCTGGCATGCCTGTATGTTGGTGGAACTAGAGCTGGGAAGTACTCAATAACAAGATTGCGAGGGTACTCCATGGGCTGGAGGGGGTGGGTATATGATTGGGCCCACAGTGTACATCACATAGGCAGTGTATGCAGATAGTGAATGCATAGGAATCAACTCCAAGAGTCGGAATCTTGGATCTGAACCAAGTGTAGGGTAGTAATCCTGGCTATGTTTTATTTATTCACTACGAAGCCACTGTTTCCATAAAGAAACGGTAGGGCATTTTAACACAGAAGTGAAGAAAAGAAGACTACAAAAGAATAATGAGTTAGCATTGGCACAAATGGTTAAAACTGAAAAGCAGTATTCTTATAACCTCATGAAAGGATATGAGGAGGGATATGAGGAGTGAATAGAGTCAAAAATAAATGAGGGACATGACATTAACGATAAGTCCAAATGGCTGAGAGATTCAACTAATTTCTTAAATCTTGCTTTAATAAGAAAACAATCATACTTGTGTACGATTAGGATATAATTAAGTTTCGGCAAAAACAAAAACAAGACAAAACAAAACAAAACAAAAAACAGCTCTTAAAAGCAGAGAATGGAGTAATTGGAAAATTTGGACATTAACAAATCAGTGACTCTGGATATATGATGCCTACAATTGACTTGATAGTTGGATGTCACAGTGATTGAATTTGATTTTTGCAAAGTAATGAAAAAAGGAGAGACCTCTGTGGCTATCCAAAAGATGTAGTAATAATGGGTGAATGGAAATAATTTTCATTGAGGTAAAGAGAATGACTTTGGAGGCTGACTAAAGCAGTTTTAAAAAGGAACAGATGTTCATACAGAACACTCTTAAATATCAAGATGACAGGTAAGCAATATTATCTCAAGAAGAACAAATGGTGGACATCACTTCTGATAGCTTTATGGTAGACAAAATTATAAACAAGTAATAAAAGTCACCCCTGGATAACTCATATAGTTGAGTTTCAATAAATATGAAATAGATAATAAATATTCTAGTTAGATTCAAATTCAACCTGAAATTACTCCTATTAGGTTGTTAATTCGTAAAGGGCACCTGGGTGGCTCAGTTGGCTATATTGTCGGACTCTTGATTTAGGCTCAGCTCATGATCCCAGGTTTGTGGGATTGATCTCCCACATCAGGCTCTATGGTGACAGCATAGAGCCTGCTTGAGATTCTCTCTCTCCTTCTCTCTGCCCCCCCCCCAAATAAATAAATAAATAGCCTTAAAAAAAAGATTTATTATGAATGGCTAGGGAGCTAGTTGCAGTCATCTCTATAGTCGGAGTATTACAAGGTTCATCATTGTTTACCAGAATGACAATGTAGAAGTTGAAGGTGGCACTTGATTTAAAGGTATTGCAAATGTTAGAGAATAGGAAATAACGAAGGAATGCTAACACATTTACAGATATGAACCAAAGCATCTAAAATAAGATCAAGCTTGGAAAAAAAAAATAAATGCTGTAGCATAGGAGAAAACAATCTAACAGACACACATATTCAATAAGAAGGCAAACCTGGAAATCAGCAACATTGAAAAAGAACAAGCATGAATGATTATAAGAAACACAAGTATATTCTGAGTACAGCGAATATAAACAAAAGAACTGTTCCTTTAGATGCCGAGTGTAAAGAAGCACTCTTCAAAGGTCAGAGAGATGCCTATAGATATAACACGGATGAATTGAATAAAAAAGAAATGCTATTTAACACCTAGTATGTGCAAAATACTAAGCAAGATTCTCACAGAAGAAAGTATACTAAACATGCAAAATTGAATTGAATATCTTTATCACCCAAATATTAAAATTGAGGAAGCTTACAGAAAGAAGGGCAAAAACTAATGAGATAGAGAAGATGTAAGAATTCAACAAGTACTGAAATTTAACATCTGGTATGTGGAATGCAATGTGCTTGGTGTTCTGAATAAAAAAAAGGAAAAAGAAAAAGAAGGGCAGGATTTGCATTTGCTAGTTCCTGTCCTACAGTGTTTTAGCCTTATTTGAGAGAGAGATTTATATGCAACAGAACCTGCCTTGTATTTAAGAATTTTGAGTTTGTGGTACCGTTAAAAGGACAGTGCAGTGAGCAAAGATTCAGGATGGATTATGGTTATGAGATTAAGTGGTTAGGTGAGAAGTTCTGAAGAAAAGATTAGAAGACTAGAGGGAAAGTGAGGTTATATCAAACAAGAAAAGAATAAGGGTGAACTGAAGACGATATGTTTAATATGAGCAACAGACATGAGTAGTTGGTCAAAATCAAGGCTGGACTCATAAAGGAGTCATGCTATGACCAGCACAGGTCAAATTTGGAAGGTAAACATTTTGGGGGAAGGAGCAGTTTTCTTCCACTTGATGAATCTTATTTAGATACTCTTTACCAAACGGGATATTGGAAGCGACTTAAAAAAGCAAGACTCTAGAACCAGAAATCATGCAGGCTGATGCTGTCAGGATCATAGCTTTCACTATGCCAGAGAACCTGACATAACGTTGCCTTGTCATTCCCATATACTTCCCCATCAACTATAAACACTTAAATTCTTAAAGCACCCAATAAAGAGAAAGTTTTGAGTTTTCATCAGTAACAGGGCTTTTTCTACCCAAACATGGCTTTTAATGAAGGATTGGTTTCTTTAAATCTTTGGCAGAGATTTATTCTTTAAGTCTGTTAGTCTTTGGTGGAGATTTATTCTTTGAGAGCACAGATTCTTTCTAAATCTTCTTTGACTCAGTCCCTTTTGGTGGAGGACTATTTAAGACTACAGAGTTACTGTTACTGAACATGAACAGCAGGGCGAATGTATAAGATCAAGCCATTCCTGCATTATTTTTATTGCATATTTTATAATTTTACAATGTCCATATATAAGAATATTGAAATGAAAACTATAAGGTAAGTTGCTAATTTCCACCCTATAAAACA
The DNA here is from genome assembly GCA_030068075.1 of Paguma larvata. Lineage (NCBI taxonomy): Eukaryota > Metazoa > Chordata > Mammalia > Carnivora > Viverridae > Paguma > Paguma larvata. The sequence goes on along the minus strand of CM057824.1, from coordinate 93,139,844 downwards.
AAATAAAAGTTAAGAGGGAGTCTTATTTTTAATAAATTCCAGGCAAAATGTTGATGATTCAGATATTTGCTGTCTATGATATGATATTTTGTGATTTCTTGGAGGCATCAATTTTAAAGGTTAGTAAGGATATATAAATGAGGAAAAGTTAAGGGGAAATATTACAAAAGTATATTCAAAAGTCAAAAGCTTATTTAATAGAATCCTAGAATGTTAATTATGGAAGAAACCTTAGAGATTTAATTTAATTCCTCATTTTACATTTGAGGTAACTGAGACCAGAAAGGTGAAGTTAGTAGTTGACAGTGGTTCCAATTAAAATTTAAATCTTCTGACACCTATTCCTTTGCAGTCTTTTTCTTAAATTACATGCTAATCATCACTATTATTCAAAAAGTAGCCTGTGAACTGTTTTATTGGTTCACCAGGTAAATATGCGTATCCAAACATTTACTATTAATTTCTATATTTATGTCATAAATATATACATATGTATAATACATATTCATAAACAGTTAACATTTAGCCAACTAGTACCAGTCTGGAGACCACACTTTGAGTAGCAGTGACAAAATGACAACATGCAGTATTTGAAATTTGAGCAGCTACAGATGGTCATGGAATAGAAAGTGCTATGTCCAAGGAATAAAGGTCCAAAATTCAACTCTAAATTCTGCTTTTTTCCCCCTTTGATTTGAAATAGTAGTGGTATTTTGTTGCTGGATTTTCCCTAAACAAATTTGTTAATACTGCTTTCAGTTCTGACTTTTAGTGTTTCTACTTAATCTATTCCTGATCCCTTTTTGAGTGGTTGTCATAAACAAAGTGGGCGAATGGGGCTGGCTGAATAGGCTAAAGCTTCATCTCCACAAACCACTTCACTTGTGACCCAAGATAAAATGAAGCAGTTGTCTCTGAGGATGGGATGTCATTTGCAGGTTAACGAAGTGTTGTCCTTTCTTATGTATTTTGGAAATTGGAAACCACCTTTAAATAGTAAGTCAACTTTTTTGCTCAAACTGCTGAATGTTTCATTGCCGCCTATGTAAACAGAGTTCAGCAATAATGTTCCCTCGGATAAATATGCTCAACTTTAATCATTTTTTAAAAACCATTCTCCTGTGACAGAGGCCTAATACAAATGCCAAGCCAGCATCAGCAATAATTAACATACAAGGAATTTTATATGTTCTTGATATTAGAACAACAGGTTTTCTTTGAACCATTTTGACCTTAAAACATGGGGCAAAGTAATATCCTGCATACAGGAATGGTTTTCATAGGAATCCAAATAATTTTTTTATAAAACTTTCAGCAAATTCAATTAGTTTTTAAGTGGCTGTTAATACTTTCTAATATTAAATAAATATTGTAAGTTAGAGTTGACTCTGACTAGAGGAGTGACTATATGAGAACTGCCTTTCTCCTTATATTTATAATATTGTGTATATTATATGTATAATTTTGTTATGTCCAAATATTATGCAAGCATCAGAAACTACAAGAACAGCTTGTTGATTTTTATCTTGGAATATAAATCAAAGTAAAAGATATAAATCAATGTAAAGATGGATTTTATTTTAATAAATAAAACAAAGTTCTGCATATATTAAGACCACTTCACTGCTCTTGATAAAATGAATGAAATGTTTTAACAAGTATCTGCCATTTAATAATTCCATTTAACTCAGATATTGTCTTTTTGGTTTTCCATTAAGTAGAACGATTATATTAAATGAATTTGTGTAGGAAGATAAATATTTCAAATATGTTTAACCCATTCCTCCAAACTGCAGTCAATTTTGAGCAAGGGACAAGAATAGATGTGTTGGGTTTTTCTTGGCCACAGGAAGAAGATGGGATCGCCTTGTCATTTAATGAATTATCAATTCAGCAGGCACTTGGCATCCACACATATCCATGATATTTAAGTGACAAAGGACAGAGCGGGTAGGAAATAGGTAGGAATTTAGAGTAGGTGATCTCAGGAAGATCAGCAGATTATATACTGCCTTTGCAAATTATAGGTAAACTAGAATTTTCTGTACCTGGCTACAGTGAACAAATCACCCTCAGAAACCACAGAGTGAAGTATCAATTGATATTACAATTGGTAATAAATATCGTAAGATATGCTTGTGCCATTAACTCTAAAATTTTGACCTATATCATGGACAGTAAGGGAATCCTCATCTCCTATGTCTCAAGGCTCTTCACTTTATGGGCGGTGGGGGGAATGCCTGAGGTCTCATGGATAAGAATTTTTCTGGAATCGTTTTCACTTTAGCTGCAGCCATCTGACGCTAAAGGGGCTGTGGTGAGGTAAAAGATATTGACTGCTCTTCATTATGCCTAAAATTTTATCTGAGGTGAAAGGCATGAATCCTCATTGTTTGTTAGCTGAATGTACCAATCCCAGAGAAAATCATGATAGCAGATTGGAAATAAGTATGGTGATTATTAGTTAGTTTTGTGGATAAAAGAAATTCTATATACTATATTCAGATTGCAACTATAAATATGAAAAACATATAGTGAATCCTATTAAGAATTTAAAGTAAGTACCAAACACTATACTGATAAAGAGTCCTTGCTCTGCTTAATCTATACTGTGCAGTATTCTGAGTACCTTTATTCATATTTCAGCTCACTTTCTTGGGTTCCTTTATCTTGCTATGAGGATAGCATGTATTGCTCTTGAAGCCTGGGCTCTGGCATGAACACATGTAAAATCAACCTGAATCCAAATTGCAGCTTGAGGCCAAGCCCAACTGACTTGCACACTAAGGCATAGTCACACAGCTGAGCCTAGCCTAGATCAGTGGGACACAGACAACTTGAAAATCAGTGAATTGGAGGATGAATGCTTATTTCTGAGAGCACAGTTTGAAGGTGATTTGTTACACAGCATGATTGTGACAAGAACTGACTGATACAAGTATTATGCCTGAATAGCCTGAAGCAATCCTGGCTAAATAGACATTCTTTTAGGAAAGTGAAGTGACATCCATTTTGTCATTTGATTGGATTTAGGTCAGGCAATGATGAATAAGAAAGGAAAAAATTATCCTTTCATATTCTCATTTAAAATACATATGTATGTAGGAATGTGTGTATGGCTATTTATACACACAATTTGGTTGATTTAGAAAGCGGCATAAAATTTGCTATTCCATTTTTTTCTTGTAAGCCATAAAAAAACCATGGCAAGACTTAAAAGAAGTAAAAGCTCTTAAGTGCCAGTTAATTATCCTGTCACTGACTTAGCTGTACTAAAAGCTACTTTGAATACATTTGTGTTTATCTTCCTATTACCACCCCAGGCCTTTACTGCAGCTTCTAGTTCCATCTGTTCCCATACCTAGCTTTTATTTAGAATATAGTTGTTAATTACCTCTTTAACACCTCTCTGCTACTCTACACTGCATCTGACCCCGCATCACACTCAGTGTCTTCTGGTATAAATTATCTCTTCTGTTGTTCAGAGTTCCAAGTCTCCCCCATTTTCTCTCTCAAATCTGTATCTTCCCAATACAATTAAAGAGAAGAGGGGGATATACCCAAGTGAACCCTAGTCCAATCCAATCTGTGGTCCATTGTTTCACTGAAACCCTATTGTCCTTGAGAACCAGACTTCCATGCTTACTGCCTGGTCTCTTGAAACTCATAACCTTTCTTCTTAGTGTTTTAAAAAATTCAGGCAAATAGCGTATTGGTTGAAAAGATTTCTATTTTTTCATGGTCCCTTCCCCCTCTACTATCTTTATATCAGATTGTTTGGAAGTATGATAAGTTTAGAAAAGACAAATATCAACTAAGTGGCAAAATGGGATTGTTGGGATTATTTATAATGGGAGCTCCACATATACTAAGTGTATGGTTGAAAGAAGTAAATTCAGAAGAATAAGAGACAGCTACCCCATACCAGCCCTCTGAGCACTAAAGATCTGGGTTTCTCTCAGGACTAGGCTCTACCCTCTAGCACACAGAGAGAATAAACAGGGAGATACAGAAAGGCAACAAAATAAGATCAGTTCTGTTTACATCCTCTGTTGAGCCTCTGAATGTTCTCACTCCTCATAAAGCACTCTCATAGCACACGTGCTCCAGTTGGGTTTTGTCAGAGTCCTACTCTCTACTCTGGTTACAGCAAGCTACAATTGAAAGGTTGACAGTAAGGATCAGCAAGCTTCCTTGTGTTGAAAAATGAATGTAGTTAGCTGTCATTCTACTTAATGGAAATATTGCTTTCTTAGAATTGAGTGAAAAATCTGAGCTTGAATATCTGCATATACCTCTATCTATCTCTATTTCTGTCTCTATCTATATATAATTATTCTTAATCTCAGATGTTGTGTCAGTGAACTTTCAGAGTCCTAAACACTACTATGGGTGTGTGTTGGATGGGATCGCCAAGGAATGAAACTTAGAATTTGGTACTCAAACTGGGGTTATATTTAGATGAGGTCTAGGAACTTTGGAGGGAGTCAAGCTATAAAGTGTGGGGATAGATCCAAGTCCAAACAAAACTGATGTTTCTAATATGAACACATCATTGAATTAAGTCTCAGAGGGCCTAGTTTTCAGCTCTGCTTTGGCCTCTAATTAGGTGTAACTCATAAAGAACATGGCATTCAAGTCTCCATGAAATGGCCTTAAGAGTGAAACAAGAGTGAAAATTGGCAATGGCTTTACAGATTAATATTCTATACCTCCATGTGATAATCCTACCAAAATAATTTACTTCCTTATAGACAGTATCACACTAGTCATTCTGTTTAGGCATCTCTATCAGGCTATTGCCTATGACACAGAGCCCTAAAATTTGAATAGTATAAAAGAAACTTTATTCATGCTTCTATCTCTTGTAAAACAATGTGTAAAACATATAAATCATATTAAAAGCATGTTAGATTGCATTTAAATATAGTTACAGCAGAAGAGATAATTTTAGGTACTCCCTCAGAACTGGCAAGAACATCCTTTTTTTCATCTCTCCCATTTGTTATTGTTTGCAGACACACTGCATACCTAATGTTTGTTTTATGTAAACAAATAAAAACTCAATAAACAGTATATCCCTTCTTACTGTGGAGCTGTAAACTCCCATTTTAATGAGATCTGGATCTCACACAGTAGTTTTGATTTCTCTTCAAGTTGGTTAAAATAAGATTCTACCTGAATTCCTAAATCTCAAAAGCAACGATAGCTTTATAGACAAGTTTCAGTACAGAAAATGTTAATATACTGTCTCTGGGACATTTCACAAATAATTCCCCGAACTTTTTTTTTTTTTTTTTTTGAGAGAGAGCATGCAAGTGAGTGAGGACAGAGAGAGAGGGAGAAGGAGAGAGAGAGAAATGGGGCTCACCCAAAGTGGGGCTAAAGCTCACCCAAAGCAGGGCTCATGTTTACCTGAAGCAGGGCTTGTACTCACTCAAAGTGGGGCACGAGATCACCCCAGCAGGACTCAAACTCATGAACCATGAGATCATGATGTGACCCAAAGTCATATGCTTAACCAACTGAGCCACCCATGTGCCCAAATTCCCTGAACTTATAGAGTGGGTACAGGAGCAACAACTAGGAAAAAATTGTAATGAATTTACAGACTATTAGTCATATAATTTTACATGGTAATCCAACAGGAACAATTTATTTCCCTACTATACCTAAACTGTCTATGAAACAATATGGCACTAGTGGTTCAGATTAGGCATCTCTTCCAGGGCACATTAGGCATGAGGATACTCTTCACTTTTCCAGTCAAGGATAAGACATTTTCACAGGTAGTGAAGGTTGAACCTGGATTATGAGAAAAGTTTACATTTTTAAGTTGTCTCTCTTATTATCTGCTCTTTTTTTTTAAACATTTCCAAAACCTACCTTCTGTTCTTTCCTGTGTAAAGGCTTCACATGTCTAGTTTTTCTCTTCTTCAGAAAACAAAACAATTGAAAATGAAATCTCAGTAAAATATAGTGATTAAGCCTTTACATACTCATGTGTAAATGACTGATGAGGCTTATTATATTATATGCCCCCAGAGGTATTTCCATACGGAAACAGTTTCACACATCAAAGGGATGGGTATCTAGTGGCGAAAGCCTGAGTAACTCCAGTTCTCCAATGAAGAGCTTCCCAACTAGCATGCTGGATTACACAAATGTGACAGAAATTGGTTCCATGTGTGCAGAGATACTGAGCCCTTTAGCTCTTAGAGGACCCAATAATTCGCCCCTCATTATGAACATCCAAGTCCATTATGCTATAAAGATGCCATCATTTTCCATGCATTATTTGATGTGAAAAGAGTTTGTGGAAAGCTCAGTTAGGAAGAAGGCAGATTTCTTTGGATGGGGAAGTGGTGTTTCCATTGTGACACAAACTATATCACGGTTGTACTCTCCATCTACTTGATTTACTCCTAAAGATAATCCTAGGTGTATGTGTAGGGAGGGCTAAGAACCAGAGGTAGATTTACTAAATTCCTTTTATGTAAAGTATAAAAGCAGGCAAAATGTGGCTGCTCTTGTGGAAAGTAATAGCTGGAAGAAGGCCAGAGGGGGGCTTCCATGGGTTGCTAATAGTGCTGTTTCTTGATCTGAAGACCTATTTCAGGAAGCGTATTTGTGAACCTTCATTAAACCATACAATGGTTCAAAGGGCACTTTTCAATATGCATATACTTCAATAAAATGTTTGAAAAATGATAAGCAGAGGATCCAGTTATTATCAAAATGGAAAAGCCTTTCCTTTCATGAATATATTTGATGACATAGTGTATATAATTATAAAATTATATATAAACATTATATGCTATATACATTTATATAAACTGTGTAAAACGACATTTATCAACATTCTTCTTTTTAGGGAAGTAATATTGGGTATAGCAGTATAGAAATTTGTATGTAAATCTTACTCGCATATCACTGAATCAAGAATTACTTATATTTGTTGTCAACTTTACCTAAACAAAGATATAACCAACAAAGATAATACAGAAAACTTTTAGTTTTCCACTCGAATAAAAACATCATCAGCACACTGGTTGAAGACTGCTGTCAACTTAAAAAGTAGTCACCGTATGAGAAAACTTAGAATGTCTTTGTATCTTATAGTTCAAAGATGAAAGAATTCCAATATTTTCTGACAATATTCTGACAATATTCCTAAACGTTTACATGATATTGCCAAGAATAGTTGTGAATCTCAAAAAAACTTTTTTAAACCATCAATATTATCATACAAACTAATCACCTGCAGTAGGGAAAATATTGAACTCTTTCCATTTATTCTACAGACAGTATTACAAAAGTATACTCTTATAAAGAATCCATAGAAATATATAGAGCCGAAGCAAAAGTAGGGACAAAAGTATTAGATGTATATCAGTAATTCATTCATAAATGATAATATTTTCTCAATTTTGTTTTTTATGGTACCAGTTTTTACAATTTATAATTTATTGTGATCTCTATTTTTACTTTAATAAAAGTTGACTTTTATACCCAAATTATAATCAAATTCCTTTTTTCAAGAGGACTCCCAAAATATAGAAGTTTCAGGCCCCACAAAGCCCAGATGCCCATGCTGGGAATCACCATGCATATATTCCACAGCTAGAATGTGCCCTAATTGCAGAGCTATCTCCTGCTAGGCAAGTTGTCATCCATTCAAACACCCTTCGACCTTCTGACTCTTCCTACACTGTAAGTCAGGTCTTCTTTTCTACTTTCCTACTTCTATTTCTCTTTTTTATTCTTTCTTACTCTTAATTTTGACAGTCCTATTCTACACTATCATCTGAATTAAAGAAGTATGAATGGATACCTCTTCATTGTAACAGCCTTAATCCATGAATTTTGACATGTCCCATCTAGTATAATTGGGCAAAGGTCTATGTTGCACGTACTGCATCTAGGGCAATCTTGCCTAGATCTCTGATTCATCTAGCAGAGCACTAACATTTTCCTCACTACCTACAATTTCTTGCCTCTGGATACTGTCTATACCTTAATACCTCCTTCCATACTCCTACTCTGTCCCAATTTTCATGCAGAACCTAAGGGCGGAGGGGAGAAGTAGAGAAATAAAGTATGTGCTAACCATACATGAGCTTGTCTAAGACCCTCTCTGCTCCCTGGATGAAGGAATATCCTCTCACTGAAATTCTGTATGAATAAGGGGAGAGAATGGGCTCATTTTGAGCTTTCAACATTTATGCAGGAAACTGGTGAGACAGAAATAAAAGGCTTCTTTGGCAGACCATCTTATTGAAAACTACCATATTCTGAGTTAAGACCACTAACTCAGCATTCAGATTTAAGTCAATTTTCATGAAAAATGAAAATCAACGTTACATTTTTTTTTATGAACAAGGAGTTCAGATAAAAGTTTCAGGCCACTGTAAGAAGGATTAATTTGCCTGTAATAAACCTGACATGAAGGAAAATTTTAAAATCAATCTCGTGCTTAAAAGCAGAACACCGATGGTGCTTCCATGTTTCCTCTGTCTTCCCATTGCTAGCTTGTTGCCAGTGAACACACATTATGCATATTATCCACAAATCTTTCCTCTATTTAAATTTTAAAAAGAAACACCATGTTTTTAATCAATCTATTTGCACTTGCCTGTCAAAATTCACAAAGGCACTTTGATTTCCTTTCATTATTCTCAAGAGAACTAAACGCAGATGAATAAAAAAAAGAAAGGAGGGCAAATGAAGGGTTAATACATCTTGCTAAATTCAGACAAATGTAAAAAAAAAAATGGAGAACTGTGTTTATTCACAGCCTTTCAAAAAAATCTGTGCTATGCTTCCTTCCCAATGACAATTGCCAGAATCATCAGGTATAAATACAGGCTTTTGTTCCTTATCAGATTGTACTTCTATTTCTTTTCTACTTCACAAACCCCAGTTCTTGACATTAGAACCTTTCAATCTCTTGACTGAATTACAAGATCCTAGGGGCTGGGTAGACTATCCCTAAGAATATAAGGCATGCAATATTTTGATGTCGTTGGTCAAAGATCTATTGACAGTTGAGGGACCAAATACTGATCAGAGGATCAGGCAGATGGAGTCAAATGACTCCCAACAAGTTCCAGTACTGGGCGTAAGGTGTCTCTTCAGAGATAGCAGAACCTTCATTGGTTACACAAACTGGTTCATCATTAGAACTTTCTAAGTACATTTTTCAGATTTAGCAAATAAAAATACAAGATGCCTAGATAAGTTTGAATTCCAGATAAACAAAAAAGATGTTTTTAACATAAAACCCCTTTTCTGGGAGTGCAGCAAGGGGGAATACATTTATCTGAGTGGGTCCCTGAAATGTGAGAGGAGGAAGTAAATGCAAGTAGTTTGAGGGATGCATGTGTTTGATACATAATAGGACATATGACAAATTTGTAATTCCCTTTCAGTACACTTATTCCTAGCAGAATAAAAATATATCTGTAAGACCATATTTATCCAAGACCCTTTGGAAATGATTCATTCTGAAGAGCCAAGTTTTTTTGTTTGTTTGTTTCTTAATAGCTGAGGGGTTCTGTCTTTAAACAGTAAGCCATTTTACATTTTAACTTCTTCAAATGGAAACCTTTCCTAAAGGTATCACACATATATTCTTGCATTTTAAACAGAAAATACTGCTCTTAAGTCAACCTCTCTCTGTGAAGAGCCAAGGTTATAAGTATGACCATCTAATAGTGTAATTGATTTTGAGGTCTTTAAAATTCACTGAAGGATCTGTTGGGCTGTTTGCCCTTTCACTAAATATCCCTATTCTTCCTTGAGTTTTAAATTTTTGCATCTGCTTTTGTTGTTTTTCTATATTCTTCTGGTCAGTCTATGAACTGTTATTCTTGCTCTTTTCTAATTTCTCCAAAATTCTTTCTCCCTTGAATTTGTTTCTCCTTATCTCCCAAGGTTTAAAAATAAAACAGCAAAGCATTAAATTGAGTTCTTACCACTGTGAAATTTAAAAGACCCCCATATTAAGGTCCTAATGAGGTCTCCTACAAAGAAAGTGCATTAATAGCTTTAAAAAAATGACCACAGGATATCAAAATGGTTGCCACATAGATATTATACTCAAATTGACCACTAGCTAGTTCCAGGAAGGTGTGGTTATAAGGTGGGCATTTAATCTCTCCCAGGTAGATAAGTGAGTTGTAATATGTTCCCTCTGGATACGTACAGTGGTGCCTGAGATAAAAATTACATGAGTGTAGAAAAAAAAATGGGAGCAGTAACTGCAAACCTGGTGGTTCAGGGTCTAAGACACACTGGACACTGGCCATCCTGCTGTATCAGAAACTGTATAAAGAGATCATGTGATCTGCCACTCACTGGCTTCTGTAACTTTGTACTGTTCATTTAATCACCTTATGCCTTGGCTTTCTCATTTGTAAAGTGATGCTGATAATGAATACTACTTAGGGGGAGTGAGGAATATTTCTCTGGTTCTCTTTGCTTTTTAAAACCAGTCATATCGGATGCAGCACCCACTATTTTACCATGTAATCCATGCTTCATCATCCTCAATGGAAGAACTTATTTTATTTTATTTTATTTTATTATTTTAAGTAGTTTCCAATCCCAATGGGGGCTTGAACACCCTTGAGATCAAGAGTCACATGCTTAGGGCGCTTGAGTGGCTCAGTCAATTCAGCATCTGACTCTTGGTTTCAACTAAGGTCATGATCCCAGGGTTGTGTGATCTAGCCCCAGGTTGGGCTCTGTGCTGAGCATGGGGCCTGCTTAAGATTCTCCCTCTCTCTCCCTTTGCCCCTTCTCCTCCTTCTAGTCACTCACCCTTGCTCTCTTTCTCTCTCTCTAAAATAAAAAAAAAGAAATTATAATAAATACATAATAAATAAAGAGCCACATGCTCTACCAACTGAGCCAGGCAAGTACCCCCTCAATGGAAGAACTTCCTAATTTGATAGAACAGAATCTCTATTCTTTATGGTCATGATTTACAAATGCAGTGTCCATGTCTTGAACATAGGTTTCTAAGTTCCACCTGGCACTTCTGTGCTTGTGCATAGGAGAGAGGGGTGCATTTTGCATTCCTGAGAAGGACATTCTGAGCAAAGCCTGTCCTAGGGATTGGATCTCCATGTCTACTTCTATTCCCACTCCTTGCTTCTGCCAGTGGTTGGGTATATGCAGACCCAGACTTTTAGATGTGGAGGTAGCGTGGGGAGGGAATAAATTAAAAGACTCATTTATGATCCACAGGTGCCTCTTGTCAAACAAACCCTGAACTGTATAGGGTTGGGCTATGGTGTGTGTGGCAGGGATGAGGGGAAGTGGAGGGGTATTCCTCAGACGTTTGTCCAGCTATTAATAAAGCCAATTTGTCATCCCATTTGATCAGTATTATTGCATATAATTTTCTTTACAGAAAACTTGGAGGGAGGAGGTAAAACAGCATGAATCTAACTAAATTCCATCTAGAAATCTTATTACTCTTAGAGGATTATAGTGATTACATGATAAAAGAGTCTTGACACATAGTAGGCCCTGAGTTATTTACCTCTCCCTTTTCTCCCTGAAGAAAAGAGGGGAGGGACTGTGTAGAGGGAAATGAAATGGTAAAAGTGGCAAATCATAGTGTTCTACCTAATAGGGAAGCTGTGAGGAATAACTAATGAATGATTGTAAAGCCTTTTGGAGAGATAAAGTCTATAGAAATGCAAAATAATAATATCAGGGAAGTAAGATGTCAGTTGAATATAAAGGAGACAGCTTTTATTCCCCTACAAATATCTTGGTCACCATCAGCAGCAGTGGAGAAGAAAACAGAAAGAAGGGTATGTGACAGTTTAATAGTGTTTTGTTAAAAATAGAACACATTTTTAAGAGTGTCTGGACTTTCTTTAAAATGAAAAGATGAGCACTGATTCACTGCCTGCTAGAATAGGTTCAGAAGTGCCTCTGGCAAAAATCACTGGCTTTTCCACCTCCAATTTCTTACGTTAATTAAGTTGGGAGGACAAATTTGGTTTATGAGAAGAATAATGTCAGGAAGTGATGCTGGAAGGCGAAATGCCACTCTGTGTGGGAGCAGACTGTGAGCGTCCAACCCTGAGCAGTTTGGCCTTCCACCCTAGATTGAATCTCACTCCAGATACAAATCTCTGGTCCTGAGGACGTCCTAGGGGTTTACATAAGCTTAAGGAAAACTACCATCTTAAGGACTTAAACTCAAGAACCTGGAACAAGGGAAAGCTCTTGGCTCTTTCTGATGAGTGTTTAGGGTTATTCAGAGGTGGTTTTGCCCCAAATTTTGGATGATAAGAAATGCTTTGCAAAAACAAACAAACAAACAAACAAACAATCAAAAAGGCTTCTATGGCAAAATAAGTTGGGGAAATACTAGATTAAAAAAATACTAGATTAAAAAAATTAACAGGTTATTTTTAATTGTAGGAGTTCCTAAAACATTTAATGTTAACATGGGCTGTAAATTTCCAAAACACAAAAGGCAGTGTGTTCTCCAAATTTATTTGACTATGTAACTGTTTTCCAGAGTTTCTAGCAGGGCAAGCCTTGAAGCACCTTGGGAAATACTGTTCTGAGGTCACCTACAGACTTTTGTTTTTGACTTGGGCTCCTTAAGGATTTTCTAGAGGGAGTTGAATTCCTAGATGAGCCAAGAAAATGGAATCGAAGATTCTGTTGAAGTCTGAATAAGCTATTTAAATTGCATCTCAGACCACTTTAGTACCAATACATGATTCTCTCGATGTGTCCTAGAGTCTGTAGGTTGATGAATATATTCAGGCATTCAAAAGAGACTTCTTTGAGCTTACCAGGATCCATTTAAATTGCGACCAACCTAGGGACTGGACAATGATCCATCCTTCCTTGGCATGCTTATCAGGCAAGCCTCAGTCAGTAGAAATCTCAAATACATAGGGAACATGGTTTTTCCTTGTTCAAAGATAGTGGGAAATCTGTAGTGGTGATCACTCCACTAAATAGCCATAAAGGAAGCTTGATCAAGGTAAGAGAGGAACTAGTGTGTGTGAAATTCTCTGTTCACTCTGAGTGTGGGCTGCAGATGTCAAGGGCTGCTGGGCAGTGGTCATTTGAACCCCACATCAATGCAGATACCCATAGGCATCTCAGATGGCACAACAGTATAAATATAGACAAATTACTTCAGTATCTAGAACCCAAAAGTAAGAATTGTGCTGAAATCATAGAAAAGGATAAAAGAGGCCTCATTTTAATATGTTAAACACACACACACATACACACACACACACACACAACTAAGGCAGCCAATCTGAAGCAGAAGCAGATGTATTCAGGGTACAAAGAATAACACTTTTAGCTAGCTCGGCTTCCTTTCAAATGGTTTTTCTCAACAGTGAACTTTCTGAGAAATACATTTATATAGGTACAAAGCATGTGTCTCTGTGACAGCAGGAGTTCTTATTTGCATCAGATTTACTTCAACACCTGTTTGTTTCAGAGGGCACTGCCTTCCTAGGAAACACTCCAGAAAATGAATTACATAAAGGAAAGATGCCTTTGGAAAGAAGAGGCAGAACAGAGTATTCACAGTTCCTATAAATCACTGAGTCTACTTTCCTTGGTGAATAAGAGAGAGGTAATTTTTAAAGATTATTATTAGGAGAGCTGTGATTACCCTTGCATGCATAACTGTCTGATGTCTATTTTTAAACCATGTCCTTGGAACACAATGCATATTCGATAAAAGGTGTAGACTGAGCTATTTCAATAACTCAATCCTGCATATCTACTAAATCTTATTTGTCGAATTGCCATGAAATCTAAATGTTACATGGTTTTACTCTGTTGATTAGAATGACTTGGTATCTATCTCTATACATAGTCCAAACATCAACTTTGTACAGTCAGCAACAATCTAGATTCTTAAAACATCCTGAAAAGGGGACATGGCAACTGGTTCCACTTTAAGTTGTGCTTACTATTGACAACAGAATTCTCTAAAAATAGCATCAGTCTATATTTATGCACATCTAATTTACTCCAGAGGGAGAGACCCAGCTTCCACACTGAAATATGGTCTTTCTGATGACCATTAGGAATATCCTATTTTCTTAAGATGTGAAAGGCAGAACGAAGATAAAGGACCTCTACAGATTACAGTTTTTATTTCTCACAGTGGTGCTCTGAGCATGATAAATAACTTGGACGTAGAATTATACTTAACCAATTTATTCCTAAGATATCTGTTTCATTACTAGTCTTCCCTAAATCCAACAGATTAGAGAATTTTAGTGTGAATTGTAACCTTATAGATGCTACTTACTAAGCCTAAATTCTACAGATGAGAAAACTGAGTTAGGACAAGAGTAAAGGCTTCACCTAGACTCAAATTCCTACTTGATATCAGAGCCAGGTTTTCCCACAGACTTGGACCATAAGGGTCAAAGACTAGGGGTTTGAGAATCATCTACACTTGTTACCTTTCTGTATAGTAATAGGATGGAAGAATAAATGAGCAAAAAAAGAGAAGTTTACTGCCTCATTGATTTGATTCCTCTTCTTTGTCTTCAGCATGGAGGGAAAAGCTGAAAGTGAAATAAAAATGGTGGATTGGAGAAAAATGTGATTCTTCTTTTGGGTGCCTTCCTGAGTCCATGACACTAATATAGTGGATTTTGCATCAAGATGCAAACAGTTGATTTTGGCTTATGACTATAGATCCCTGAGTCACAAATGTCTTCTGCAGTGTAAACTAGTTTCTTATTTATTTGGAATTCTTCCTTGCTGAGATTTTTACCTTCCCTCCTCCCAATTTTGACAAGGCAAAAAAGAATTCTATTTCTCAACCCACACATATTTTCTCCACCCCTCTGTGTTCAACTTCGCTTTAGTTGTGAGTAGCAGGCGCATCTATACAAGCTTAGTAAGAGAAGCTGAAGCAGCAGGAGTGCTTTTATCCGATGCATTCACTGCCTTTAGCTACTCTGGACAAACCTTTGGCGGCTCTGCCACTAGAAACATTCCAGGTCTGGGATTGAACTGTCAGCAATGGCAGCCAACAGCAACTTACATAATTGCTGCCTTTAGCCAATTTAGCTGCAAAATACTAGATAGGAAGGCGTATGTATAATAATACATTTTTATGGGTTTCAAAGTGTGTCCTTGGCTGCCTTCTCTTCTCATTCTACTTACTTTACTTGGGCTGCAATTACCCCCTTGATATGGATGCTTCCCAAAATATTGTTTCGAGGCCAGGTCTCTCTGCTGAGCTATAGATACCTATTTCCCACTATCTCCTACACGTATTTACTGGATGTCATGCCGGCATGTCAAACGCAAAACATCAAAACCTAACTTTTCATCCCATTCCCACAAAACCAGCCTATCCTTCTGTGTCTCCTATCTCAATGTAGACCATCTAAATTCACTAAATAATATAAGTCAAAATATTGTTAAATCATCCTAGATTTTCAATTCTAGAATATAAACATCCAGTTAATTACCAAATAAAACTTATTAAATACATCTCCAATACATTCTCTTCCCTTCTCCATTATCGTGGCCTTTGTTCAACACATTGTCTTATCTCTAAGAGGCAACTAAAATTAATTCCTAGGGCTATACAGAATATCCTACCTAACAAGTGGAGAATAGAAATTCTCCTAAAAGCATTAAATTGTTGCAAAAATTCAGCACATTCAAGAATGTGAAAGCAAATCTCAGTGAAAAGGCTGGTATCTATAGATCAGTCACAATTTCTGGTCAAAATGCAATTAAATTAGAAGTTAGTGACAAAATTTAACTAGGAAAAAACCCTTGCCATTTAGAAATTCTAAATAAATCAAATACAACAGTATAATTATTAATAAAATAAGAATGAACAATAATAACTAATACCACAAAGCACCTCCAATGGGTTTTATATAAAGCAATTCTTAGAGGGTAACCTATAACACTAAGTATTTATTTTATAAGGAAATAAACTATAACAGTGGATTCAGCATGTAATTTTAGGAGTGAAAAAAAAGCATAATGAACTTGGAAAGTAAAAAGGAAATGGTAATAGAAATAAAAGTCAATATTATTGCAAAAGGACATGATAGGAAACAAATAATAGAAAAGATCAGCAGAACTAAAAGTTTGTTCTTTAAAAAGACTGAAAATTATCTGTCAAGAGTAGTGAAAAAAATAAAAGAGAAACAAATAAATATTAACAATAAAAAGTGGCCATGACTAAAGATGCTAGTCAAAAATCAATGTCACCATAGATTAAAAAGATGAGGAACTATTATATTTATTTTAGGAATTAATTCTATTGAAATTGGAAAACATTATGTCATTCTTAAAAATTTTAAATAAAACTTTAAAAATCTTAAAACAACATAACTTTGCAAAACTGATTCAAGAAGAAATAGTAAAAATATTTATAGTTTGGTGGCTCAGTTGGCTAAGCATCTGACTCTTGATTTCAGCTCAGCACATAATCTCACAGTTGCGAGCTCCAGTCTCACACTGGGCTCCTCGCTGTGCACGGAGCCTGCTTAAGATCCTCTCTCTCTCTCTCTCTCTCTCTCTCTCTCTCCCCCTTTCCTCCCCTACTTGCATGCATACTCTCTCTCTTTCTCTAAAATAAAAAGAAAAAAAAGAAAAGATTTATAATTTATAACCATTTTAGAAATTTATCTGGTAGATTTTAATCTTAGCATAAAGAAAACACCAGGCTCAGGTAAAATTGTAGGAGAGTTCCAATCAACATTTAAGAAATGAAATAATAAAAAGAATTCAAATTTACCATATTACTCCTGCATTTATATTTTTATTATGTATATTAACATTATTTCCTGCACAGGAAATGCCTTACAATTCATTTTATTAGGCGAGCAAAACTTTGAAACACTTCTTAATGTGTCCTGTTCTCCTCTATCTCTTCTCCCACACCCGTCCTTCATTATCACTGTGATCTTTCTAAAATAAAAATCTGATCATTCCAGTTCACTAGGGACACTCTTTCAGTGGTTCCTCACTATGAGCAAGATAAACCTCTCCTCATCCATCTCATCTCTGCCCTGCCTACCTTGCCACCCTTATCACTCACCACTCCCCAAGTGTTATTATTGTACTTTTCCAAAGATGCCATGCCACTGGACTTCTCTGCTTCTGCACTCACACATGCTCTGACTTCATATTCTTGTCTTTCAAAACCAGATTTAGCTGGTCCTTCCTTTGGACTTCTAGAGCATTTTTGCAAATTTTCTTCATAGCACCTACTCCGCCATATTGAATACTGCTTACTCTCCCAGTTTGTCTTTCTCACAATAATGTGAATTCCTTGAAGAAATTTATTTGTGGGTCTTCGGGACCCAGATCATGCCTGGCACATGGTGAATACATATCATGGAAGAAGTGCTCTTTTATATAGCTTTTCTGGTAATTTAATCATCAAGTAGAATCTGACTTTCATGAGAAAATACTTTCTAGGGGACAAAGAACAACCAAAAATGCACTTTTGGAATACAACCCATTTCTAGGTTGGGATCTATCTCTATTAGCTTTAGAAAGTTTCTCAAAAGTTTGGGATATGGGGAGACAATAAAAGCATCATCTTTCTCTCCTAGGTACTTCAAAAGACAGGAAACTTGCAGTTGCTCTAATATGAGATAGTGATGATATTGGGAAGCATTCTTTAGTGCACAGACACATGGCATCCTGAAAAAAAATCAATGTTTTACTTTCCTCCCTGCTGGGTTTCATTTCACAATACAGAGCTATCATTACAAGCCACCAAAATGTACCTGTTCGGGTTTTCATCTGTGAACAACATTACACTGATTTCAATTAAATTCCAAAACAGATACCCCAGAGTCCTCTCTAGAATTTTTAATATTTGGTCTTTAATATAAATTGATCCTTTGCTATTGAGTCAGTAACACAAAACCAGGAAAAGGCTTTGAGAATTATTAAAGTCACAGGCTGTGCAGCTGTATAGAGCATACTTGGGAACATGTGCTATAGAAAACACAGCCTTACATAGAGAAGTCACATATTTACAATACACTGGAAGTTCAGCGTTGAGAACCCAGCAAAGGATGTCAAGATGTTCGCTGCCTTCATTTGAATTGCCACTTGCAGTTCCCAACAAAAGAACTCATCCTGGTGCTCCTCAGGAGGATCTCCCATTCTAGGGTGACGGGAAGTCAAAAGCCTGAAGGATATTTGTGAGGGAGCTCAGGAGTGGGGAAAATACTAGATATTCTTGATTTCCAGAATGCTGGGGAGGTGGGATAAGGTCAGGGAGAGCCATAATGCTCATGTCACGAGGCTATGGCAGAACTAGAAATAGCAAACACAACTTTTTGGCATTCAGTCTGTTCATCTGACCACTGGACCCTGGAAACAGGTGCTGGAACCTTATGGAAAGCAATTAGAGCTCCCATTCAGATTACAGGCTTTTTTTTTTTTTGCCAATGCCAAAAGGAAGAAAGAGCTGATGAGGTTACCAGCCCAGGGAATTTTGCTCTGTGATTCTCTCCTTCAGTATTATGTCAGAAATGCATTCAGTGATGGAGCTCTGCCATTTATAGCATGTGTCACTTTGTCTTTGGGAGAGCAGAGGTAACTGAGTGAAGTTACTTTCGTTTATTCCATTTCATCTATCTGAGACCAGCATTTATTAAGCATGGTGCTGAGATTACACTTGATTTCCCCTCAGTTTTCTTTTATTATTTTTGCATGTAAGACTTGAGGAAAATAATATTGCTCTGGAGAGCAAAATGACTTAAATGAATCAGATGTTTTCTGGGTGTAGGTATTGCTATGAGACCAACTTTATTATGAGTTGTTATCATAGTTATTGCAACATGTAGCTATCTAAAGAGTAAACTTCAAAAAGCAGGCAGTTCACAGCTCTGTGATCCAAAGAGGGAGAAGCATGGAAGAGCAGAAAGAGCATTAACTTTGGAATCCCATTTCTCTCCCCTACTAGCGATGTATCCAGGAGCAAGTTACTGTAACCGTCAAAGCCTTAATTTATTCATCTGTAAAGTAAAGCTAATAGCTTTGTTTGCTGAAGGCTTTAAATAAATTCCTATGCACAAACAGTTTGGCACAGTTTTTGGCACACAGCAGGTGCCCATTGGATGTTAAGTTCTGTTCCTTGTTTTAGACATGCTTTTCCAAGAGAGCTCAGACATAAGATGTGGTCCAATAATCAGGTATTACATATTCAACTGGATTAAACTGTCTTTGTTATTTTGATTTCAAAGAATGAGCAAAATAACTTTTTGAGGCTTATTTAAGTTCTTAGCTAGGTTCTATGTAGAAGAACCTAAGTAAAAACAATAATTCTAATAATTTAGTGTTAGTACAATATCAGAATAACTTGAATATTAAAAACAAAACTTGTTTCTTACAAAAAGTGTACCAGTGGGTTGGTTTCCTGTTTCAGTCCTATACTGTTAAGTGACTCCAACACCCAATGCTGTTTGCTACAGTCACCCTTTCAAGTCTTGTTGCTCCCAGTTAAATATAGTTCCTTTTTAGTTTTGACATCAGTTCCAATTTCTATTCCTAATCTTCCTTATCCATCTTCTGACTTTCTGGTCTCCCTCAAGCTCACCGTGGTCTACTTCCTCTGTCAGATCTGTCTGACCACATGAAAGATAATTCATGTAGGAACACTAAAATAGCAAAAGGTAGTTCCCTAGTAACTGGTAACTGGTTTTTGAGTACAGTATAAACTCAACAGTGAAAAGTTTTTCAATGAAATGATTTAGCTTCTAATCAAAGCAAAATCACAGATTTGTGTCCAAAGCATTTTGCTGAAGACCTAGAAAGGTGTATGCACCAGCTACTGCTGAATAGGACATGGCACATTTGGGGACTACTCAAAGCCTTCTTATACTGAAAATCACCATGACATTTGCTGGGCAGTTTTGAATCAGACAACAAAGCCTTGTCTCATGTCACTACTGACTTCAACTGCCTATACATGGATCTTTAATGTTAAAAGAGTGTTAGCGACCTGCACTTAATTCATGGGGAGATTTGAGGCCAGCATATGTACCCATAAGAAGATAAAGAAAACATTCCTTATATTTTCTTGGGGAAAAGATCACCCAACCAGCACTATACCCCCACCCCACAGCATCCAATGGAATGATTTTAGTTCGCTCCATACTTTACAAAATCATGTTTCACCAATCTTATTCAAGTGTAGACTTATCATCTCTTTGTTACTATTACCTTGTTAACTTGAAATTGCTAATATAATCTATCTATCTGTAAGGCTCAGAATAAAACATTGCAGATGGCCATATTGGCAAAAACCCAAATGCATGAACCTACATTGGTATTTAACAAAGTGAAGAATGGAGTGGACTTTTGTTCAGATCCTCCTTAAGCCTACTTTGAAGTTGCTCATAGCTTGATTTTTTTTCCCTCTGATTTTTCAGATATGCAGTCTCTGATATTTATATAGAACTTATTTCTACTGTGATCATAGCACAAAAAAGAAATATAAAAATTAAGGACAAGAAGTAGTAATTTTACTCTGATTACTGTTCATATTGCATCTCTTCTAGTGAGAAAAGTATTAGTTTAGATTCATCTTAGCTATGGAATTTGCAGGAAATAAATTTATATCAGAGTCTTTACAACTTCCATTCTGAAGTCCCCTCCACTTATGGCTTGCCTGTCTTCAGGTTCAACCTATCTAAATGATCAACCTTGCCCCAGGCATTGAATTCTTCCTACCCTCAATCGAGTGACAGAAGGTGCTCTAGTTCATTCTTTAGGATTGGAAACCATGTCATCTTTGCTGTTTGTTTTGTCTCCCAAGACCTTGTACTTAAATTTAAATAGTATAACTTTTGCCTTTCTCTCAGAGTCTCAGCTTAGACCCTAATTCTGGTGACAACTGGATTCCTGTGTTCCTATACATATTTTTCCCTCGATGTATTTTTCTCTCGATGGCCTGCCTAGGTTCAATATTTGTCCAAGACTGGGGAGTGAACTTTTTCTCCACAGTCTTTTCTCTTCATCCTCTCTTAGTCTTGATCTCTCATCATCCTAATGACAGATTTGCCTTCCGGAATTCAAGTTTGGTTCTGGATTTCTGATTTTCTGCCCACCTGGCAGATCCCACATTTCTGCTAGTTCTCCATCTTGGCTTCTCTGAGTCTACACAGTCATGTAAGTGATCCTTTCTTGCTTGATTCTGTCATGGGTTATGAGCATAGAGAGCCAGTTGAAAGAGCTCATTAAATGAATAATTCCAGTGTCAAATCCCCAGGTGCTTATTCTTGCTCATTTGATATAGTTGTTCACCTAAGTTACATTACTACTTTTTTTTTTAAGGAGCAATAGAAGATTCCCTCTGCCCCCACATCCCCCATAAATATACCTTGGACACTCCTATTCCTATGTGTTAGCTCGATCTGTAGGTTTCTATTTCCTAATTTTTTTTTTAAATCAAGAAGTGCATCATTTATTAGAATGAGCAGTATCAGTTCAATAGGTTGAAGGCCTCCTCTATTGGGTTTTTTGGGAGATGGTGCCATAAAGATCAAACTTAAAATGTCTAAATCCCTAAAGAGATCATCTGCATTCCATCAGTCTGGGCTGAAAAACGGTGAGTCTAGTAAAGATAAATATTCTTTGTGAGATGTTTACTTTATTAGAGAGGAGGTAATTTTGCATTAGCCTATTCATTCTACATAAATTTACAGTACCTGTGTTTCACTCTTCTAAAAAGCCAACACAAATATATTTATCCTACGGTTTGCCCTAATATGTTTAGGTTGGCTATTTTTTGCTTGTGAAGACATACCTAAATCCTAGATACAGTGCCCTCATATTAGTGTTTACCTTAATAATAACAATACTTTCTCACGTTATAGATACATTTTCTTTTATTTGATCCTTATAATAACCCTGGGAAGGAAGGAAGATCACATTTTTAGTATTCTCAGTTTACAGAAGAGGGGACAGAAGCCTAGAGAAATTAAGTAAAATATTGAAAGTCCCCTTGTTAATAAAAAGTAGAATCCAGGTATTTCTCTAAATCCTCCCTTCTTTCCACCTAGCACTCCTGAAGGCTTTTCACCCAGGTACACTGGGAAACAGTCATGCAAATGCTTTCCTGGGGTCTGCAATACAGTTTCAAAATTCTATTTCAAATGTAAGATGTTTTCGATGTTCATGTTTTATTAAGAATTCAGGGAAATTTTGAATTCTATCCATATATATATCAGTGTGTTTTAATGTAAGCAATGCCTCTTCTGACTTTTCCACCCTTCCACTTGATTTTCTAAATTATTTTTTTTTTAATTTTGAGTTCATTATAAATTCACAGGTATTTGTACAAAACAGTACAGAAATCCCTGTGAAACTTCCACCCAGTTTCCTACAGTGGTAAAACTACAGCACAATAATACAATCAGGATAATCGACATTGATACACTTAAAATATGTCACATTTCCATTACCATAAGGATCCCTCATGTTTTATAGCCACACTACCACCCTTCTATTTCAACTCTTTCTTTAGCTCTGGGAACCACTAATATGTTCTCCATTTCTGTAATTTTGTCCTTTTAAGAGTATTACATAAATGGAATTACAGAATATATAACTTTTGATATTGGCTTTTTTCACTCAGCCTAAGTCGCTGAAGAATCACCCAGGTTGCTGTGTGATTCAGTTTATTCCTTTCTTTGCTGAGTAGTATTCCGTGGAATGAGTATACCACAGTTTAACTACTAACCCACCAAATAGTTGTTTTGATTTTTGGCTATTATGAATGAAGCTGCTGTAAACATTTGTGAACAGGTTTATGTATGAACACAACTTTTGATTTCTCTGGGATAAATGCCCAGGAGTACAATCAGTAGGGCATATGGTATCTGAATGTTTAATATTTTAAAGAAAATGCCAAACTTTCCCCCATCATCATTTTAATATTCCCACCAGCAATGTATGAATAAATAGTTTCTCCACATCCTTGCCAACATTTCGTGTTGCAATGGTTTTTTTTTTGTTTTAGTTGTTTTGGTAGACGTGTACTGCTACCTCACTGTGGCTTTAATGTACGTTTCCCTAATGACTAATGGTATAGAACATCTTTTCATGCGTATTTGCCACCTATATATCCTGTTCACTGAAATGCATGTCAATTTCTTTGACCAGTTTTTGACTGTATTTTTTTGCTTATTTTTTTATAGTTCAGTATTCAGAGTCCTTTATATGTTTTAGATATCCGTCCTTTGCTAAATAAGTGTTTTTTTCTCACTCTCTAATTTGCTTTTTAATCTTTTTCACAGGATCTTTCACAAAGGAGAAGTTGTTAATTTTGACAAAGTCAGATTTATCCATTTTTTCTTTTTATGGATCATGCTTTTGGTGTCAAGTCTAAGGACACTTTGCCTAGACCCTAGGTCATGAAGATTATTTTTTTCTAAAAGTTTTACAGTTTAAAATTTTACATTTAAGTCTGTGATCCATTTTGAATTAATTTTTGTACAATATGTTAGAATTAGGTTGGTGCTCAGTTCTTTTTTACCTGTGGATGTCTAACAGTTATAGTACCCCCTGTCCCATTTGTTTGACACCAACCCAGCTGTGGAGGTGAGGGGTTCTCATTACTATGGAGTGAGTGTGGAAGTACAGGCTCTCCACATGGACTCCACTTACACCCAGGGAGTGGAGTGGGGGGCACATTACTGATCATGGGGATGAAAATCTTACTTCCCTACTTGGCCTTGCTTGACAACACCATG
The DNA here is from genome assembly GCA_030068075.1 of Paguma larvata. Taxonomy (NCBI): domain Eukaryota; kingdom Metazoa; phylum Chordata; class Mammalia; order Carnivora; family Viverridae; genus Paguma; species Paguma larvata. The sequence continues at coordinate 93,116,070 of CM057824.1, read as the reverse complement.
GTAGGGAGATTGTGGCATCTCATTATAGCCACATGAATGTTGAAGGCTCTGGACTTAGCCTTTGCTGGCATGAGTGGGTTGGAGCCAGTTTTTCCTGTGGCATTTAGCTGGAGTAGAAAAGTTATTGTCTAAAAGTGTTCTGTCTTGATATTCTGCCTCTTTCTTAGTCTTTTGGTTAGAGAGAACAGGCTTCTGTTGGGGCTTCTTTTGTCTATGTCCATTGGCCTTTCCAGTTTCCAGCTTTTGAAACTCCAAGTCTAGGATATGTAAAAAGCAAAAAACGCAAACACAAGCAAACAAAATACCCCTTAAAAAGCAAAACCAAATCCAAAACCCAGAGAATTTATGACTATGTTTTTCCCCATATCCTGAAGTCCTCAACTAGAATGTCTCTTATCTCCAACTTTTAGAGTCTTCAATGTTTATTTTATATGTAACATTTTGGGTTTTGTAATTGCATTTTTCTTGAAAAATGGGGATAAATCTGTCTACTCCATCTTTCCAGAAGTGGATGCTCCCAATTTGATTTTTAAGTAAAACTTGATGGTCTAGAAAATATGTCATGTTTATTCTGGCAGGCAAACTATATTATTTTAATATGCTCTTCAAAGTCCATAGCACAAGGCTATAAGGAGAACAGATGCTTCAATAAATTACAGGATCTTTCATGCTGATGATTTAAAAAAGAGGTAAACTCATTTTCATCAGTTGTGTAATCTGTCCACTTAATGACTTTTAAGGAAGAAAATATAATTGATACTATTTTTTCTCTCTTACTTTATATTCCTCTAGATGTGTACCAGCTCATTTTCAGTGATTCCTCTCCATTCCATTCACTTGTTGTATTGACATCCCCAGCTCACCTGGATGCATGACAAAGCCACATCCTTACTGACCTGCAGGTTTCTGTCAGCCTACAAATATTTACTGAATGCCCCCAGGGGCAGAGGCTTGTGCTGGGTGCTTAGCAGGGTAGCAGCAGCCAATGTCCTTTGGCCTTCAGCTTCCCTAGGGCAAGGACTGTCAGACAGCTGAAGGGTACACAGGTGTTTTAGCTTAAAGAAAAAAAGAAACTGTCCTGAAAATGCCTTTCTTCAACAAAGCTTTTCGCGTATTATCTTGAAAAAAGAAAAAAATACAAAATTCTCTTTCCATTGATGAAGAATCTCTCTGACATGGAAACTGAAGAGAAAACAGTAATACATTTATGTGGGCTCTTCCACAAAACATCAGTTTTTCCATAACGGAAAAGAGATTTTTTTTTCATGACAGGAGCTGTGTCTTTTTCATGTATGTCTTCTAGCATGGTGTCTGGCACAGAGTAAAGGCCAAAATTCTTCTATGTCACACATAGAATGTGTGAACCCCAACTAGACCTTGAGAAGAGGTTGTCCAGAAAACTTAACTCCACAAATCCAAAGCATAAACATTTAAAAGAAAGAAAGAAAGAGAAAAAGAAAGAAAGAAAAAGCAAGCCGTTGTGTAATAAGTTTCATAAGATCACTGTGTGACACAGAAGCTCTGCAAATATAAGAGATTGAGGAAGAAGAAGAAGAAGAAGAAGAAGCAGCAGCAGTAGTGGAGGAGGAGGAGGAGGAGGAGGAGGAGAAGGAGGGGGAAAGAGGAGGAGGAGGAGGGGGAAAGAGGAGGAGGAGGAGAAGGAGGAGGAGGGGGAGGTAGAGGGGATAGGGAGGAGAAGGGGAAGGAGAAGAAGAAGGTGACCCCCAAAGATATGGAACATTTAAAGAACTGGAAGACTTGTTAATGAAAAAATTATTCATGACACTTTTTAGGCAAATTTTTCTCAAGACTATCAAGATAGGTTTAGAGACCATGGCAAGGAGATTTTACAGTAGGGAGAAAAGATTAGGCTCAACTCTGAATACAATAAAGAAAAGTGGGAAGTTATAGACAAGGAAGGAGTAGATGGAGTCAGTGGATGGATAATTACTAAAAGGAAGCATCATGGGTAAGGAGGGCAGAATTCTGGCTACCAATCTAACAGGATTCTTGCTGAAGTCAGGCCAGGGTAATCAGACATCACCTGAGGGATGGTAGAGGATGTTCATCTATAGAGGGTGACCAGATATCAAGGGTAAGGGATTCTGGATAAACTGACTTAGCAGGATTCTTGACAAAATTGAACAAGACAGGGACAAACATAGAAACCTGAAATTAAGGCCTTGCCAAAAAGAGAGCTCAGATGAGATTGACCAAAGCTTGATTAAGGGGAGAATCTTCATTGCTCTCTCCCTGACCAAACTTTAGTCAGGCTTCTCTGAGCCACCTTTTTAACTAAACCTCAATATTGGCCTCTGTCCTTACTGTAACTGCTTGGCATGGTTTTCACCAAAATCTTGCTAAGTCAAGTTTAGAGAGAAATCCCCTACCCTGCTCACCCTTAATATCTGATCAAATTCTTATCCTCTATTATCCCACCTTTGATATCTGACTGTCTTGGCCTGCCTTTAGCAAGAATCATGTTAGGTCAGTTCAGCAAGAAATCCTACCTAATCTTTGATGTCTTTTCTTGTAATTTTGAGCTGCTGACACCCTCCCCTGCAACCCAATCTCCTCTTCCATCCTAGTTCTTGGCTATAAATCCTCACTTGTTCTTCTTTTTGGGGTGAACACAATCTCACTCCCATTTTGGGATGGTCTCGACATGTTTAGCAACTGTTCTGAATAAAGTTTTTCTTACCACTTTAATATGTGTCAGAGTAATTTTTTCTTTAACAGAATATAAATCTAGAGGAAGACTTGATGGGCAGCTTCTTTTCTCCTCGTCTCTCTTATTATATTTCCTTCTATTACCTCTAAGAGTTAGAAAAACTAGGGAGATAAGCATCTCTCTTATAGACAGACAGAGCTGCTCACTGCTACTTCTAGATGTGTCCTTTTTAGCTGTATACCACATAAAACCAGACCTATTGTGTTAGGAAGAATGGGACACTAAGCACTCTCAGGTACATAGATTTCAGAAACTTCATTCTTCTTAACCTCTTAGGATTCTTCTGCACTGCTGGGAAGTTGGGACTTGGAAGTACATTTTTATACTTGAAAGACCCGTATCCTGGATTGGACTCCAAAGGGGGTGAGAGAACAATCACCTTAAAAGGGTTTGGGGTTGGGGAGGGGTGCAGAAGATGGGGGCTGTTTACCTCTTTTATTTACTGGGCAGCCAGAAGGCAGTGAGGGGCTGGAGCCTTGCTGCGATATAGAAACTGTCTATAAAAGAATGCCCTCTTACCCTTTCTTTGCTCTTACATAAGTTAAGCTGAAATTGGGACACTCAGGATGTGCTACACCCCTCCTTTCTCTTTGGTTTTCTTCAACTGTGACCAAACACCTGAGCGAAAGTCTGACATTCCTAACTTGGCTGAGACAACTCTCATGCTATTAAATATGCCTAACTCAGCTCCCTTATATTGGGCAATGTCTTGTTGACGACTGAAGTGATAAATTTAGAAGTGGAGGAATAATATGGGGTTTCTCTAGTGTCTGCTTGCCCAGTTGTAAGAGGTTTTGCTGACTATAGAATTTTGCTGCTGGAAAAGACCTTTGAGATCAACTAGGTCAACCCCACCTATTTTATGGGTGAGGAAAAATAATTTTAGAGAGGTGAAATAATATGACTTAGATCATCCAGCTAATTAATAGCTGGAGTGGATCTTGAATCTACATTTTCTCATTTTTAGCTTTTTCTTCTCCCATCACTGTATATGAAATCCCTGAGCTCACATTGGTGCAGTCTTTAAATGTTAGTTTGGGGAATTGATTTGGGTATAATAATATCATCTACTACATACAACCCCAGAATATTATGCTAACAGTAGCCCAGAAAGGAGGGCTATAGGAGTGCTGACAAGAGTGACTCCATCTTTGGCCCTCCATCTTATTCATGTCAGTGCAATGATTTCCCTCAGGGTTGCATGTTCCAGCCCCCTTGGAGGTTAATGTATGCCCTGACTAGAATATGGGAGGCTTGTTCTGGTCTTCCCTAACAGTTTCCCCCCATCACCTGGCACACAGATGGTGCCACAAGGTCTGTTAAGTGTTGACTATCAGTTGTGTGTATGCAGACCCTTTGACCTCACCACAATGCTCTTTGTACATTTCATCACTCTATAAAATCTGTACACTAAGGTCCGGACTTAGCAGAGAAAAGCTGCACAGCATCTAGATGCTCACCATCCAATCCTCCCTGTCGTTAAGTTACCCTGTATAAAACTCTGTGTAAACTGTGTGGAGCTGCCTGCTTCATTTTTTTGGTCTCAAAGTGCCTTCTCAGTTTGGAGGATACTTCATAATTCCCCTTTTACATTCTGACAATTGGCGAGCCAGCCAGAATGAGACTGAAAATGAAACAAGCAATGGTAAAGCGGCCATGCCAGAAGAAAGCCTGTGTTCATGGGGGGGAAGCCATGTTTATGGGGGAAATTCCAGGATGACCGGCCACCTCCTTGTGGGGAGACTTGGCCAATGATAGAGTGGGGACGCCTTGAAAATGCCAGGGGATTATAAGATATCCTATCCGAAATGTCAGGTAAGAGTAAATGGAAAAGGAAAAGTGAACAAACTATTGTTGCAGTCACTTGGCTATGGCTCTATGTATTACACAATACCACAGAAAGGGAATTTCAAGGAAGGAAAGAATTAGAATAGACTAGAGAAGCTAGTCGGAAACAGATGTAAGAGTTGCATGTTCCTCTCATGCGGACATTATGTCCAAAAGAATCCAACAGCAGGAGGAAGGCTTGGAAATTATGGCATGTAAGATGCCAAAGATGCAGCAGTGCAGACTACTGTGTGGTAAGGTAAGAATTATTATATCTCAAGAGAATTAGTACCCTAAAGAATGGGAATCTTGGGATGCTAACTCCTCTGATGAGGGAAACTATTTACAGGCATGAACTTTGATTCACACAAAGACCCAGGCCACTCATAAGCCTGAGAGTGACTGCAAAGAAATTCTCACTAGTCAGAAAACAACTATGAGGAAATATTCTGCCTCTGAATTGGTACAGCTAATAATCCACTTTAAGCAAAAGGGATGAGAAGTTGTGGCAGCTTAAGTCTCATGACTATGGGATACTGGAGGAGGTAGTATTATATTAAATGAGTCTGAGATGTCAAAAATGGCCTCAGCCACACTGCTTAGCCTGCATTTTGACAGAGATTATATGTCACAGACATGAGTTAGAATAGTGGGCACTTAGCTAAACTGATTGATTGGATAAATGCTGGCATTAAGATGACCTGGCCTAATGAAGGAAATGTTACCTCCCTTTCATTATGCTGAAACTTTATGGAAAAATTACAAAAAAATTATGTGTGAACTGGGAATAAAACATGCCATTTACACCCAGCCTAGATGAAGAATTATTTACTACTGGTATGTATCTTATGGTCAGTCTCAGAGCATGGTATGGAACTTTAATCTCCATCTTTGTGTCTATGTTAATTGACCCATTGCTGCAATAGCTGCTATGGTGGCTGACATAAGTGAGACTGAAAGAATCTGTCACAAGGGAAATACACAGGTTGAAAAACAGACAAAGGATCCTTCCAACAATAAGACTGCAGAAAGGGTGACCATCTTTTAAACAGTTATGGCAAGATTTAATATTATCTGGGACTCAAGAGAAAATATAGACAAACAACTCAGTTTGGTCTTCCTGAGCTTAAGGAAGGCACTGTCTAAAGAAAAGTGGTTTACTTCCTTGAAGGAAGGCTCAAAAAGTCCAGATATGTCAACATATTCCTCTGCTAACAAAGGAATTTCAGGGCTTGATATTGGCTACCTCTAAAGACTAGGAATTAGGCCAGCATTGCCCACTAGTGTGTGTGCAATAGGGGTGACTGGAGACCTCAGGTAGAAATAATCATTTATTGGTTTTGCATTAACAGACTGTACTAACTCCAATAGACACTGGGACAGAATGAACACTTATATATGATAACCCCTAGAAATTTGGGGGAGCAATAAAGGCTATGGATGGTTATGGGTGACAAATGATCAAGGTCAGAAAAACCAGTCTCTACTTACATATTGGCAGGTTTCCTCCCTGCTGTTTTCCAGTTGATATTTCCCTCATTCCTGAGTATATTTTGGGCATAGATGTTTTAAAGGATATGGACATAACTTCAATGACAGGTGAATTCAGATTGTGCATCCAAGTAGTAAAATCTGTTGTTGTGGGTCATGCAAAATGGGAACCAATATAGCTGCTGGTTCTTGGGGAGAGTAATAACATAAAACAATATAAGTAACCAGAGGGGCATAATGAGATTACCACCACCATGAAAGAAATAGAGAATTCAGGGGTAATCAGTCCTGCTCAAAGCCCATTTAATAGTCTGGGTTGGCCTGTAAAGAAATTTAATGGGACCTGGCAAATGACAATGAATTATAGGGAACTCAGTAAACTTACTCTGCTCATTCATGACGTGGTGCCTAATACAGTCTTATTGTTTGAGAAAATCATGGCACCCATTAAGATATAACATTGTATACTAGACCTGCTTAATGCCCTTTTCAGCATTCCATGTGGACCTGAATCCCAAGACTGATTCACCTTTATATGGAATGGGAGAAAATGGAGCTTCCAGACACTGCTCCAATGGTGTCTCCATAGTCTAACAGTTTGTCATGGGATGGTGGCCAGAGATTTGGAAAAATGGATACTTCCAGAGGAAATAGTGTTTTATCATTATATAGTTGGAATTATGTTAACTTGGGATGATTTATTCTCTCTGTATCAAGCAGCTGCATCATTACAAAAGTACTTAAAGTCATGAGGATGGGAGGCAAAAACTGACAATATCCAAGAACCAGGTCAATCAGTAAAGTACCTGAGCATCACATGGTCAGTAAGACAAAAGTGATGCTAGAGGGGATCATGGGTAAAATGTAAGCCTTCCCAGTCACTAAAATGGTAAAGGAATTACAGGCTTTGTTGGTTTATTGGGTTACTGGATATCTTTTATTCTCCATCCAGCACAGATATTAAGACATTCAGATACCTTGGTTAATAAGAAGAGGAGTTGATGGGATTACAGTGCTAACCAACTAGTGGTGTTCTTAAAGGCAAAAATGGCAGTAAAACAAGGACTAGCCCTGGGGGCATTAATGCCGGATATGCATTGTGAATTAGATATAAAGTTATATCCAGAAGGATTTGGTTGGGACTTGTGGCAATAACATAATGGGAAACAAATACTATTAGGATTCTGGTCTCAGTTATGGAAGAGAACAGAAACCAGGTATAGTCCCATTGAGAAACAATGATATTAGCTCTATATCTTGCATTAGACACAAGGACCAATTTCTGTCAGTAGGAGGATGGATTAAAGACATATTCAGCAAACCTTAGAGTATCTGTGCTCGAGGAAGCACCTTACAGAAAAGGCATGCTTATCTAGAACAAAGGAGCACTTATAATACTGGCCCACTGTCTCATGAACTGCACTTGTTACTAGGGCTGGTCACCTACGTCTATCTAGTCCAACTTCCAGAAGTCTGCCTCTAGTAGACACATGAGACACTTATGGGAGTTGCCAGGGAAGCCCACCTATTTAACCTTTCTCTGGCATCCAGCCAGATTTTGATGTATTTTGGTTCAAAGAAGGAACTAAACAAAGTAGTCACTGGGCAGAGTTGAGAGTAGTATGGATTGCATTGATGTATGAACCCATGCCCATCAACTTTGTCAGTCACAGCTGAGCAGCGTGGAAAGGGTTAACAACATGGATGCCACAATGGCAGAAAGAAAATGCAGCTACATTACATAGCCCATTGTGGGGAGTGCAAATATGGAAAGGTTTCTTGGGAGTATGCACTAAATCTGGTGCAGCCATGCATGCATGATATGTGTGTGCTCACTCCCCATGCATTTCCAGGCAATCACAACACAGATGCTCTAGCCCTGGTAGGAGCCCTTCTACTGAAGGAAATGCTGAGCTGTCTGATGTAGTAGAATGGATCCACCATAAATTGGGACACTGAGGTCCCCAAACTACTTGGGAAATAGTAAAAAAAGATTACATTTACTTTTAAATGATCTACGAGTTGCTGACAAGAAGTGCTTCCAATGCCATCTCAGGCAATGGCTGTTGCATCACATGCTGGGGCATACAAATGGACTCTATGCCATTTTTCATTGCCAACTATATAGGCTCTTTGATGGTATCAAAAAGGCACAAATTTGCACTGACCTATGCAGACATTTCCACAGGACTTGGTACAAGCCTTTGCCTGTAAAAGAGCCAATTAGGCTACAACTATAAGAGAATTAACAAAACCAGAGGGCATGTACAAATGCCAGCTCAGATAGACAGATCAAAGAGCACATATTATCTGCCATAAAGTCCAAGAATGGGGAAAGGACTGGGATATATTATTAACTTTCCACCTGTCATATAATCCCACTGCTGCAGGCCTAATTGAAAGGATGAATGGACTAATAAAAAAACATGTTAAAGACACTGTCACTAGCCAGCTCCCTTGAATGATGGCCTCCACAACTAATAGAAGAGATGCAACTCATTGATGCATGTCCACAATTGGACAGACATCACAATCACACATGAACAGCTAACAAACAATACCCAAGCTCCAGTGCTGCAGGTGCAGGTACTGTCAGGAGGCCTGAGCCCTATAAAGGACTCATTTTGGTTTGCCACAGTCCTTCCACTTGGTAAGATTCTAGTTCTTTGGAAATGGGCTTGGAGTGCCCCCGCACCTCAAGGTGGTCTGTTGTCCTCATCCCTTAGGGCCATGGGCTCACCTCTAGTATTGTCTTTAACCCCTTGTTCCATGTACATTAGGCCCAACACACACGCTCAGGTCACCCTCTTGGACCTCTGATGTTTGGTCCTGAAGTGCCTTTATTATTAGGGATGCCAACCTAAAAAACACCGAAGTACAATATAGACACACCCACTGATGATATTAAATGACAAAATGTATGGTATCATTCCTCCAGGAAAAAATCTAAGCCAGGGTGATATTGGCTTATGAGGACCAAAAAACTACTGGGTTGTTGGTAAATGGAGATTTGCCATATTTATTGCCTGTAAAACATTTGTCTTATTGCCTCTAGACTCACACTGTGGCTGTCCGTCCCTGTTGTCATGGGAAACACCTTCCTATTGTGGGCCACTACTTATGCTGAGGTTCACAATTGCTCCAAATGCTGGATCTGTGGAATGCTGTCACTATCCAGCTCAGAAGGGATACCGTAGGCAGTGATACCTCTTGATATCATCAGTGAGAATGGTGGCTAGGTCTAGTAACCCTCCCATTATATGGTAGGTGCCTGAAGAGAAAAAGTCAGACATCCCCTAATTTTGACTTACAGTCCACTAAGGCATACATTTACAATATAATTTAGCAGGAAACTAATGATTTCAAGATTATTACTAACTACCACATTTGGGATGGCTGGGGGCGGGTATGTGCAGAGCATGGTATATTAAGGCTAACAGTGCCTCTATGTATTGACAGGATTAATTATACTTCTGCCATTCCTTGACACATGGGATGGTTGCCCTACTCTTCCCATCAAAAAATATATAAAATATTAGGTATAACTGGATGGGATGAGGAAATAAGTCCATAAAGGCTGGGAATTTCTCTGACCCCTAAAATAGAATTTGGATATGTGGAAGTAACTTATGGCCACATCTATCTAATGGATGGACAGGGTGATACACCCTAGGTTTCTCCCACTTACCTGGGCGCAAATATGATAATCTTTCTGGGATGCCTCATAACTTGCCAGCTGTAAGGTCCCTATGGAGCCGAAGTCTGGCCTGGTGGGAATGGCAAGCCTCTATTTCCCTATCTCAATATGCCAGTCTTCAAGTAAAATTAAAAATTCAGACCTTAGCTAAATTTGCATCCTCTGTGTTAAATGATTCTCATCAAAGCATTTCTCTACTCAATCAAGAAATGCTCAAATGAGAATGTGGTTTTATAAAATGGCATAGTGCTAGATATTTTAACTGCCATCTAAAGAGGGACCTGTATCCTCATAGGACCTAAATGTTGTTCATATACACCATCCTATGACAGGAATGTCACTGACTTCATGTCCCATATGCAGAAAGTGCATCTCTTGCTGATGCCGTCACTAGATGGCTTTTTTTTTTAAAGTGTGTTCCATGCTGAATGTGGAACTTGAACTCGACCCTGAGATCAAGAGCCAGATGCTCTACCAACTGAGCTACCCAGTGATCCCTAGATGGCTTACTTCTTCACTGGGTTGCTAGGAAACTATAGTTAAAAGTGTTTTTTTTTTTTTTAATTTAAATTCAACTTAGTTAACATACAATGTAGTCTTGGCTTCAGAAGTAGAACCCAGTGATTCATCGCTAACCTATGACACCCAGTGCTCATTCCAAAAAGTGCACTCCTTAATGCCCATCACTCATTTAACCTATCCCCCCATGCCCCACCTCTCCACCATCCCTCAGTTTGTTCTATGTATTTGAGAGTCTCTTATGGTTTGCCAATTTCTGTTTTTACCTTATTTTTCCTTCCCTTCCCATATATTCATCTGCTGTTTCTCAAATTCCACATATGAGTGAAATCATATGATACCTGTTTTTCTCTAATTAACTTATTTCACTCAGCATAATATTCTCTAATTCCATCCACATTGTTTCATATGGCAAGATTTATTTCTTTCTCACTGCTGAGTAGCATTCCATTGTGTGTGTATATGTATAAACATATATATGTGTGTGTCTACATATATATCACATCTTCTTTATCCATTCATCAGTTGGTGGATATTTGGTTCTTTCCATACTTGGCCTATTGTCGATAGCACTGCTATAAATACTGGGGTGCATGTGCCCCTTCAAACCAGCATTTTTGTACCCTTTGGATAAATACCTAGTAGTGGAATTGCTGGGTCATGGATAGTTCTATTTTTTAATTTTTTGAGGAATCGCCATACTGTTCTCCAGAGTGGCTGCTCCAGTTTGCATTCCTAACAGTAGTGCAAAAGGGTTCCCCTTTCTTTGCATTCTTGCCAACATCTGTGGTTTCCTGAGTTGTTAATTTTAGCCATTCTAACAGGTGTAAGGTGGTATCTCAGTGTGGTTTTGATTTGTATTTCTCTGATGATGAGTGACGTTGAGTATTTTTTCATGTGTGTGTTTGCCATCTGGATGTCTTCTTTGGAAAACTGTCTATTCATGTCTTCTGCCTGTTTCTTCACTGGATTATTTGTTTTTTGGGTGTTGAGTTTGGTAAGTTCTTTATAGATTTTGGATACTAACCCTTTATCTGCTATATAATTTGCAAATATCTTCTCCCATTCGGTCGGTTGTCTTTTAGTTTTATTTCCTTCTCTATGCAGAAGCTTTTTATCTTGATGAGGTCCCAATAGTTCATTCTTGTTTTTATTTCCTTTGCGTCCAGAGACATGCTGAGTTAGAAGTTACTGCGGTTGAGAGCAAAGAGGTTGCTGTCTGTTTTCTCCTGTTTTCTTTTGTCTTCTAGGTATATTAATCTCATGTTGCTGTTTAAATTGCTGCTGTGGTGTAGGCATGTAAGTCACTTGTCAGCCAATATCTGGATCTATAGTCATCGTGAAAGAATGATGTGTAAAGAATGTGCAGGGCATGAAAGTTTGGGGGATGGAGAGTAAGTGTGGTAACAATATTGACTCCATCTTTGACCCTCCATCTTGTTCATGTCAGTGCAATGACCTTTATCAGGGGCAATGTGTTCCTGGTCCCGTGGAGGCTAATGTATGCCTTAACTAGAATGTAGGGAGGCTTGTTCTGGTCTTCCCTAAACTTGTTTAGATAACTAGCACAGATAACATATTTCCTCCTCTATCTCCTGACACACAGATGGTGCCAGGAGGTCTACTAAGTGTTAACTATCAATTACGTGTATGTAGACATTTTGACTTCACCACAATGCCCTTTGCACATTTCCTCACTGTATAAAATCTGTACAGTAAGGTCCAGACTTATCAGAGAATAGCTGTACAGCATCCAGATTCTCCCCTGCCCAATATTCTCTGTCAGTAAATTGCCCTGAAAAAAATTCTGTATAAACTGTGTGTAGCTTCCTGCTTTGTTTTTGGTCTCAAAGTGCCTTCTTAATTTTTAGGATACTTTACACTTCCCCTTCTACCTTCTAACAGAGACAGTCAATGTACAAATAAGTCACCAGAAATGGCTTGGATGGACCACTCTCTTTTCAGTCATTCTCGTGTGAAAGAGCATGAATGAGATTGTTTTGTTTGTTTGTCTGTTTGTTCACTTTATAGAGTAATGAAGCACATCTGAAATGTAAAATATTAAAGCTTAAGGTCCGTCACCGATTATCCAAGGGAGAAGTAGACACAAGCAGACACAGGAAGTCATGGAGGATGCTTGGCCTCCCTTCAGGGGATGCCTCCCACTTGCCTCTTCTCTTCAAAGCTCACTGCTTAACCAGCTGGGGTGCGAACTATGAGGGAAAAATTGGGAGCTTTGAGGGGCTCAGCAGCCAAGATACAAAGCAAATAGATGTTTACGCTATGGGATATAAAAGACAAAACATCTGAAATATACAATAAGCAAACAAAACTTTAACTTTCTATAACATACTTGTCAAATATTAACACTTTCTCTCGAGTGTAAATTCCCTTCACCCAACAGATATTAATTGTTCTGAACAGCTCAACTTAAGAGCATAAAAGCCATTGAATCATGTCTAATATTGGAGCATAAAATGTATTAAACTAAGGAAAATCTTTATTGTATTTAATGGTAGTCTCCTTTACCTTCTCTTACACTAATTTCTTTTTTTTAAATGGGTCTTCCTTTCCCCCCCCAATCAAGCTTTATAGAGATATAATCAACATTTTGTAAGTTTAAGGTGTAGATTGTGATAATCCCATACACATATATTATGAAATGATTACAACAATAAGCTGAGTTAACACCTACTTCACCTCACATAGTTACCATTTTGTTGTTGCTATTACGGTGAGAACATTTAAGATCTAGTCTCTTAGCAGCTTTCATTCTTTTACACTAATTTCTCTCATTTATTCATTCCTTTAAAATCCATCTTTCCAGGCATTTTAGTTTATAGCAGAAAGATGAGGATTTCTAGGATGAGAAAACATGAATGTAATTCATTTTACTTTTCATGACAACAATCTGACGAAACAGATACTATTCTCATATTGTAGATGTGAAAACTAAAGCCCTGAGATTTTAAGTTGCTTGCCCTAGGTCAGAAACTACATCTAGGTCTGTCTGTCTGTAATCAAAGCATTATACACATTACAGAAATGCTTTCATATTTCTGGAGACCTGGGGAAGATAGAAAGTAGTGGGATAGAAAAGAAGTGGTAATATTCTCTTTATAAAGGGTAGCTTCACTTTCCTATGAATGAGATGCCCAATGTGTATATTATTAAAGAAGTCTATGTAAGAGACCCATAGTTCTGCAAAATACTGAGTAGAGGAACAAGGGCCTCTGCTAATGATTTCTTGAAACTTGCCTCAGGCTTGCAGCTGGGAAGAAGAAAATGATTGCATCCCAAGGCACACAGTAACTTATGTGGATGGTTTCAGATATTTCCTAGGTTGGGAAACTTAAGGGAAAAATAAAATATTAAGGTGAGTTTTGAAATAGGATATTAAAAAATGCTCAATAGCCTTGGGCAATCCCTGGATGCTTGCTTCCATACTTCTAACTTGCAACCAACCCTTTGGTCCCACCACTTTAACTGATTGTTTATTACTTGCCTTTGCTCTTATATTGTTGCTGCCCTCTGAAATAAAATGCTTCAATCCAAAGATCATAGAACCTCTATAGAAACAGGACTAGTCCCTTGGTGATTTCTTCTTATCACTTTTCCATAGGTAGCTCTCAAAGTATTGTTATTACCACTTTCTCTCCTTTGCTGATACTTCTAAAACACATTTCCTTCTATTTTTCCCATCCTCAAGAACTGTATAACCCATTTCTCTGTTTTGTGCCACCATTAGAAGTCATTATATTTTTTTCATGTTCTCTTATTAATTTATTCCATTCTTTCTCATACAAACAAATACTCTTTTAGGTTAATGAACACCTTTCTCAAGTTCATCATACCTTCTAGATATCCAAAAGCTTGCTTTGGGTAAGAATAGTATCCTCAGTAGGAAGAAGGGTTAATTTGTTATCTAGAATGTTCTCTAGTTTTCCCATTTTTACTATTTGCCTAAAAAATTATAGAATAGGGGAGGGGCCAATATGTCAGAGCAGCATGGAATTTTTCTGCTTCTTTCATCTCTGAAATGCAGCTAGATCACCACCAAACCATTTTGCACAACTAGAAAACTTATCTGAGGATTAACACAACAATCTGCATAACTTGAGCCACAGAACTCGGCAGGTATGCTACATGGAGAGATAAACTGGGGGAGAGAGAAGCCGTGGAGGGTAGGGAGCTGTTTTGGCCTGCAGAGAGAGGGCAGAGATGGGAGGCAGGGGGTGGGGAGGGAGTACAGGAAAAGCACTCTCCGTGAAAGTAGCTGGAGAGAAAGAGTGGAAACACTCACAAGGGACTGAACAACAAAGGGAGGAAGGAGAAAGGAGATAGGAGAAAGGAGAGAATTTCAATACCATTAGGACTCTACAAACAGGGGAGCACAGAACTGAAAACACCACAGCTCAATACCTGGTGGAGCTCTTGCGGGAAGGGGAAATACCCAGGAGCAGAGAGTGAGGTCTGACAGGTCTTCGGGCCACATGGGGAGAGGTGGTTTACCTGCTGAGAGGTAAACCATTTGGTATAGGTTGTCTGGCCTCCCCGCAGGCAAAGGTACCAATGGACCCTGGAGAATAATCACATTTGCTGGTGTTGGAACAAGGACATTAGGGGCGGTGAAGCCTGGTGCCAGATGTGTGTTGTGATGTACCATAATCCCTGAAATGCTGCTTCTACACAATCACACAAAGTTTTTCTGGGATGAGCTGGTACCCAGCCAGTTTCTGGGCCTTTGCAGAGGTGCAGTTGCATGAACATCCTGGGGCTGGCACCTGGACATGGCTTGGCCAGACTCTCCCTTGAGGGTTGGAGAGGGTCTAAGCTGCAGGGCCCTCAGAAGTGAGGGGTTTGGAAACAGAGCCCCTTCTGAGATAAAATTCGGGAGGAAGGGGCTGCCTGGCAGGCTGATGGCTTGGTCACAGACAGTGCAGAAGTGATGAGTAGATGGAAGGCAAAAACAAAGGAGGTGTGCTTGATTGCCAGTAGGTGAGAGCACAGAGTTCTGATGCTAGAGACTGGGAAGCTGGGTAATGTCATTTTCACCTCTCCTGCGCATGTGCATACACAGGTGTGTGCACCATAATGATTCACCCCAGTAGGCTAAGCGGCACCATCTAGTGATGAACAAAGCCATTACACCAAGCCCCATCCAAGTGTGCCAACCAAACTCTAGAGGAACACCACAAGTCTCTCTGCCTGCTTAGTTTATGGACTACAAAGTGCTTCACAGTTTGACTTCTAGGGGAAACTGCATATAATTTCATTCATATTTCATTTTGTTTGCTGATCCCTCTATTCAATTTTTTTTCTTTTTCTTATTCTTGAATATAGAAAGAGAAAAAAATTTTATTTTCTATTTTTATAAAAATACTTTTCTTTAAATTTTTTCTAGTATATTTTTTATATTTTTTGTAATTTTTATTCTATTTTACTTCATTTAATTATATTGTATTCATTTTTTAAAAAATTTTAAATGTTTTCCAACTGTTTTTTCTTTTCTTTCCCTTTTTTCTCTATTCTATCAAGCTTCCTTCAATAACCAAACAAAATACATCTAGGATCTAGCTTCCTTTATTTGATTTTTTGTGTTGTTTTTAATTTTTTAATTTAACTTTTTTATTTTATTAATTCTCTTTAATTCCTCCAAAATGACAAAATGAAGGAAGTCACCCCAAAAGAAAGAACAGGAAGAAATGACAGCTAGGGACTTAACCAACACAGATATAAGAAAGATAACTGAACTAGATAGAATTTAGAATCACAATAATGAGAATACTAGCAGGGGTTGAAAAAAACATAGAATCCCTTTTTGCAGAAATAAAGAAGTAAAATCTAGTCAGGATGAAATTAAAAGTGCTCTAACTGAGATGCAATCTTGAATGAATGTTACAGTGGCAAGGATGGATGAAGCAGAATAGCAAATCAGCAATATAGAAGGCAAACTTATGCAGAATAATGAAGCAGAAAACAAGAGGGAAACTAAGGCAAATGAGCATGATAAAAGAATTATAGAGTTCAGTGACTCATTAAAAAGGAATAATATCTGAATCATAGGGGTCCTAGAAGATGAAGAGAGAGAAAAAGGGGTAGAAGGTTTATGCGAGCAAATCATAGTAGAAAACTTTCCTCGCCTGAGGAAAGACACAGACATAAAAATTGAAGAAGCACAGAGAACTACCATTAGATTCAACAAAAACCGACTATCGACAAGGCATATCATAGTCAAAAATCAAAAAATACACAGATGAGGAAAGAATTATGAAAGCAGCAAGTGAAAAAAAGTCCTTAACCTACAAGGGAAGACAGACAGATCAGGTTCTCAACAGACTTATCCACAGAAACTTGGCAGGCCAGAAAGAAGTGGCAGGATATATTCACTGTGCTGAATTGGAAAAATATGCAGCCAAGAATTCTTTTCTTTTTAAAGTTTTTTAAAAGTTTATTTACTTTTGAGAGACAGAGACACAGAGCGTGAGCAAGGGAGGGGCAGAGAGAGACAGGGAGACAGAATTTGAAGAAGGCTCCAGGCTGTGAGCTGTCAACACAGAGCCCGACATGGGGCTCAAACCCACAAACCATGAGATCATGACCTGAGCCAAAGTCTGACACTTAACTGACTGAACCACCCAGGCACCGCATGCAGCCAAGAATTATTTATCCAGCAAGTCTGTTATTCAAAATCGAAAGAGAGATAGAGTTTCCCAAACAAAAACCAAAGGAGGTTGTGACTACTACACCAGTCCTGCAAGAAATTTTAAGAGGGGACTCTCTGAGTGGAGAAAAGATGAAACAAAACAAAAAAGACTAAAAGTGACAAAGAATAAAAAGGACGAGAGAACATCAGCAGAAACCCCAAGTCTACAGGCAACACAAGGGCAATAAATTCATATCTTATAGTATTCACTTTAAATGTCAATGCACTAAACATTCCAATCAAAAGACACAGGGTAACAGAATGGATAAGAAAACAAGATCCATCCATATGCTGTTTATAAGAGTCCCATTTTAGAGCTAAAGGCAACTTCAGATTGAAAGTAAGGGGATAGAGATCAATCTATGATGCTAATGGATGCCAAATGAAAGCTGGAGTGGCCATACTTAGACAATCTGGATTTTAAAATAAAGACTATTACAAGAGATGAAGAAGGGCATTATATCATAATTAAGAGGGTCTATCTGCCAAGACCTAACAATTGTAAACATTTACGCCCCCAACGTGATACCCCCAAATATATAAATCAATTAATCACAGACATAAAGAAACTCATTGACAATAATACCATAATAGCAGGGGACTTCAACATCCCACTTATAGCAATGGATGGATCATCTCAGGAGAAAATCAACAAGGAAACAGTGGCTTTGAATGACACACTGGACTGGATGGACCTAACAGATATATTCAGAACATTTCATCCTAAAGAAGTGGAATACACATTCTTCTTGAGTACACATTGAACATTCTCCAGAATAGACCACATACTGGGATACAAATCAGCCCTCAACAAGTACAAAAAGAAGGAGATCATACCTTGCATATTTTCAGACCATAACTCTATGAAACTCGAAATCAACCACAAGAAAAAAATTGGAAATAACAAACACATAGAGACTAAACAACATTCTACTAAAGAATGAATGGGTTAACCAAGAAGTTAAAAATGAAATAAAAAAGTACATGGAAGTCAATGAAAGTGATAACGCCAAGGCCCAAAACCTCTGGGATGCAGCAAAGGCTGTCATAAGAGCGAAGTATATAGCAATCTAGGCCTTCCTAAAAAAGGACGAAAGGTCTCATATACACAACCTAACCTTATACTATAAAAAGCTGGAAAAAGAACAGCAAATAAAACCTGAAACCAGCAGAAGATGGGAAATAATAAAGATTAGAGCAGAAATCAATGCTATCAGGAAAAACAAACAACAAAACAAAACAGTATAATAAATCAATGAAACCAGGAGTTGGTTCTTTGAAAGAATTAACAAAATTGATAAATCCCTAGCCAGATGGATTAAAAAAAAAAAAAGGAAAGGATCCAAATAAATAAAATCAAGAATGAAAGAGGAGAGATCAAAAGCAACGCTGCAGAAATATAAACAATAATAAAAGAATATTATGAGCAATTATATGACAATAAATTGGGCAATCTGGAAGAAATGGACACATTCCTAGAAATATATAAACCAGCAAAACTGAAACAAGAAGAAATAGAAAGTTTGAACAGACCCATAACCAGTAAAGAAGTTAGTAATCAAAAATCTCCCCCAAAATAACAGTCCAGAGCCAGAAGGCTTTCCAAGGGAATTCTACCAACATTTAAAGAAGAGTTAACACCTATTCTTTTGAAGCTATTCCAAAAAATAAAAATGGAAGGAAAACTTCCAAACTCATTCTATGAGGCCAGTATTACCTCGCTTCCAAAACCAGACAAACACCCCAGTAAAAACGAGAACTATAGACCAATTTTCCTAATTAACATGGATAGAAAAATCCTCAACAAGATACTAGCCAACCAGATCCAACAATACATTAAAAGTATTCACCACGACCAAGTGGGATTTATATGTGGGATGCAGGGCTGGTTTAATATCTGAAAATCAATCAATGTGACATATTACATTAATAGGAGAAAGGACAAGAACCACATGATCCTCTCAACAGATGCAGAGAAAGCATTTGACAAAATGCAGCATCTTTCTTGATGAAAAACCCTCAAGAAAGTAGGGATAAAAGGTTCATACCTCAAGATCCTAAAGGCCATATATGAAAGACCCACCGCTAATATAATCTGTAATGGGGGAAAAACTGAGAGCTTTCCCCCTAAGGTCAGGAACACGACAGGGATGTCCACTCTTGCCACTGTTATTCAACATAGTATTAAAAGTCCTAGCCTCAGCAATCAGACAACACAAAAGAATAAAAGCATGCAAATCGACAAGGAGGAAGTCAAACTTTCACTCTTTGCAGACAATATGATACTCTATATAGAAAATGCAAAAGATTTCACCAAAAAACTGCTAGAATTGATTAGTGAATTCAGCAAAGCCACAGGATATAAAATCAATGCACAGAAATCAGTTTCATTTCTATATACCAATAACGAAGCAACAGAAACAGAAATCAAGATATCTATCCCATTTACAGTTGCACCAAAAACCATAAAATACCTAGGAATAAACCTAACCAAAGAGGTGAAAAATCTATACACTGAAAACTATAGAAAGCTTATGAAAGAAACTGAAGAAGACACACACACACACACACACACACACACACACACACACACACACACAAAATGGAAAAATATCCACAGTCCACACGATACTTGAAAAATTCTGCCTTTCCCCCCTCTGACTGTCCTGCTCGATGTTGGATTGTCAATAGGACATTCTAAATTTAGCTTTGTGAATCTAGAAATTAAATGCCAACATGATCCATTCAGAGTCCTGTTTCTATACACCTCGGTTTGTTTAGCCCTGAGGGAAAAAGTTGCAGGTGACCTTTCTTTCTTGTGCTTACTAGACTTAAAAATACATATAGTTAAAGTAGCTCAGTCAGACCTGCTGAGAAAGGCTATAACTGCCTCACAACAGGCCAGAATTTTGCTGGCTAACACTTTGTTTTCCACTACAGGGCCATTTAGGGTTGGTATGCATTTGAGAATGTGAATGTGAATTCTAAAGGGGTGTGTGTGTGTGTGTGTGTGTGTGTGTGTGTGTGTAGAATGTATATCCTACATGAGGTATTAATGTAGTATAAATGGGGTGTTTGAGATGTGAAGAGTTAGCATCTCCATTGTTTACTTCTTCCTTTCCCGTATCAGAAAATGCTGCAAAATATGTTTTGCTATTTTTTCCTTTAATTGCTCAATTTCAACAGAAACCCAGGTTGCAAAAGAAAGGTAGGCTCTGATAGATATTAAAGTTGGTGGATTCTCTGAAGTGGTCAAATCTGGGATTTAAAAAAAACTGAGTGTAGTATAATCATTTATCCATGAAAAGGAAAAATGTTTCTCATATATATTATGCATAATATACTGTACTTCACTTAAAGGAAAATAAAATAATAGCATGTTGCCAGAGCAACCTGAGACTAACTGGGTTTAGATGTCAACTTTATCACTTGCTAGCTGTGAGACCTTTTGAAAAAGTGGACTAAGCCTCAAAATTCCCATCTTCAAAATTAGATAGTAATACTTATTTGTAGGGTAATTGTAAGTCTTTTTTTTTTTCATTTCTGGTATAAAACACATAAAATGAGATCTACCCTCTTTACAAAATTTTAAGTGTACAGTAAAGTATTAACCGAAAGCACACTGTCATATAGCAGATCTCTAGAACATTTTCATTTGCACGACTGAAACTCTATGTTCATTGAACGGCAACTCCCCACTTCTCCCTTCCCCTAGCCACTGGCAACCATCACTCTGCTTTCCATTTCTATGGATTTTACTACTTTAAATACCTAATTTAGGTGGAGTCGTGCGGTATTTTTTCTTCTGTGACTGGCTTATTTCACTTAGCATAATGACCTCAAGGTTCTATCCAGTTGCAGCATATGATGAGATTTTCTTATTTTTTATGGCTGAATAATATTCCATTGTATGTATCACATTTTTAAAATTCATCCAACCATTGATGAACATTGAGGTTGTTTCCATCTCTTGTCTGTTATGAATATTGCTGCAATGAATGTAGGAGTACGAAGATCTTGATCTTGATTCTTTGGATAAATACCTAGAAGTAGGATTACTGGATCATATGCTGGTTCAATTTTTACTTTTTTGAGGAACTTCCAAACTGTATTCCATAGTGGTTATGCCATTTCACATTCCACCAATAGTGCACTGAAGTTACCTTCCAATTTATCCACATCCTAATACTTGCTATTTTCTGTTTTGTCTAGTTTTGTGTATAGTAGCCAGCCTAACAGGTGTGAAGTGGTATCTCATTGTGCTTTTCATTCACATTTCCTGATAATTAATGATGTTGAACATTTTTCCGTATGCCTGTAGGCCATTTGTATGTCTTCTTTGGAGATACGCCCATTTTTAATTGGGCTATTTATTACTTAATGCTATTTGATGCCGTCTTCTTAAATTTGTTAAGACTTGTTTTGTAACCTAATATATAAACTATCCTGGAGAATGTTTCTTCTGCACATGAGAAGAATGTGTACTCTGCTGTCGTTAGGTGAAATGTTCTGTAAATGTCTGTTTGATCATTTGATCTATAATGTTGTTCAACTCTTCTGTTTCCCTTCTGATCTTTTTTCTGTATATTTTATCTATTACTGAAAATGTGGGATTGAAATTCTCTACTATTGTTGTGTTGCTATTTCTCTGTTCAGTTCTGTCAATGTCAGCTTTACATATTTGAGTGTTCTGATGTTGGATACTTATGTACTTATAATAATTACATCTTCCTATAGAACTGGCCCTTTTATCATTATATAATGTTCTTCTTTGTCTCTTCGATAGTTTTTTACTTAAAGTCTATTTTGTCTAATGTAAGAATGCCTACTTTTGCTCTCTAGTTACCATTTGCATGAAATATCTTTCCCATACTTTTACTTTCAGCCTATGTGTGTGCTTAAATCTAAAGTGAATCTCTCTTAGCAGATAGGTTTATCTTGCTTTTATATCCATTCAGCTCTTCTATGTCTTTTAACTGGAGAACTTAATTTATTTACATTTAAAGTAGTTATTGATAGGGAAGAATTTATGGTCGCTATTTTGTTAATTGTTTTCTGTCTTGTGTGTGTGTGTGTGTGTGTGTGTGTGTGTGTGTTTTTTTTGTCCTCTCTTACGCTCTTGTTGTCTTCCTTGGTGTTTCATTTATTACTTACTTTTATAGTGATATACTTGATTAGTATCTCATTTATTTTTTGTGTATCTTCCACAGGTATCTTCTTTGTGGTTACCATGAAGTTTTCATAAAATATCATATAGTTATAACAATCTATTTTAGTTGATAACAATTTAACTTCAATTGCATAAAAATTCCCCACATTTTTGCTTCTCCCCCTCCACACACATGTTTTATAATTGATGTCATAATTTCAAATGATCTATGAATTCATTAATTCTTTCTTCTGTTTGATCAAATTTGCTGTTGAACTCCTCTAGTGAATATTCACTTCAATTATTCTTTGGCTCCAAAATTTGTATTTGTTTCTTTTTTATGTTTGCATCTCTTTGCTGATATTCTCATATTGTTCATCTTTTCTTGAGCCTGAAGAGCATCTTTATGGTGGATATTTTGAATTCTTTATGAGAATCCTTGTTTCTTTAGGACCGTTTTATAGAAATTTGTTTTGTTCTTTTCTTTGGGGCATGTTTTCCTGCTTCTTTGTGTGTCCCATAACTTTGTGTTGCGACATGCATATTTGAACAAAAAAATCTACCTCTTCCAGTCTTTATGAACTGGCTTTGTATAAGGGAAGACCCTCACCAATCAGCTTGGGGACTTCAGAAAACTTTTTTGGATGATAAAGTTTTTCTGAGTTTGTGCATTCAATTTCTCAATAGAATCATGATGGTACCTTTTTTGGGAACCATAATTTCTTGCTCCCTCTGGCGTCTACCTGAGGCACTGTAAATTCTCTTGTTCTACAGCATCAAGTTGTTCTGTTCTTTGTTTTCAGCAGCCACCAGGCATCCAACATCAGTTGGTTCCTCATTCAGCACCCAGAATCAGGAGAGAGAAATCTCAGTTCCACGAGGAGCCTTCTGAAAAGTTGGAATGCTGGACACCCACCCTACTCCTCTCCTTCCCTCCCAAAGGAAAAGCCTCAAGTTGTATGCTTTTTCCTGATCATGACAAACTGTGCCAGCCACAAAAAGCCAACCCTCTAATGATTCTTTATTCTCAACATCCTACAGACATCCAAACTGAGTTCCATAAGCACTCCAGCACTTCCATAAGCAAGACAAAAACCTGTCCCTTAGGCAGCCCTCCAAAAAGCTGGAACAATGGACAGGCACTCAACTCTTCTCATTCTCCTGAGGGAGAAGATGTGAGGTGATACATTTCTCTCAGTTCTGAGCTGTGTCAGCTTGGGGAATGAGCTGATGCAGAAAATGTGAAATTGCTCTTCTACCTATTTCAGTACAACTGTTCTCGGTTTTATGCTCACTTGGGCTACTGAAACTTCCTAAATGGATTCTGGAATTCTCATAAGGCATTCTGGACCATATATCATTTTTAAATTGGGTGTTTCTATGGGGAAACAAGGGATGGGAATTCTTATTCCACTATCTTATTGATGTCTCTCCTCTAGAAGTCTTAACTGAGATAATCTGTGTAAAGTACTGGGCATATTTCTAGTGTATAGTATATGCTCCATGTATATGATCTTGTATTATCACAATATCCTCCTTTACTGAAAATTTATATTATTTCCTGAACACAGCATGCTTCCATGTCTTACATTGTCTCTTCTGTCTAGAATGGCCTTTCTTTCCTTTTCCACTCGGTGAACTCATACTTAGCTTTCTGAAAGAGCTTGAGTATCATGTTCATTGTGAGTCTCCAGGGAAAAATTCCTCCTTCTAGACTTCTCACAGCATTTCTTCCCCTTTATCAGAACCCATATCATATTGTATTATAATAGGTTTCAGTATTATCTGTCTCTAAACTTTTTTAGGTTAGGGGAACGACCTAAAACAATCTATGTTTCTATTCCTGACACCTGTCTTCTGTCTAGTACCTAGCAAGGTGACTGGCATGAGGTGGTTATTAAATGTTTACCAATTGAGGGGCACCTGGGTGGCTCATTGGCTAAGTGTCTGACTTCAGCTGAGGTCATGATCTCATGGTTTGTGAGTTTGAGCCCTTCATTGGGCTCTGTGCTGACAGCTCAGAGCCTGGAGCCTGCTTCAGATTCTGCATTTCCTTCTCTCTCTGCCCCTCCCCTGCTCACACTCTGTATCTATCTCTCTCAAAAATAAACATTAAAAAATGTTTATCAATTGAATTGTATAGGGTAGCCATGCTGCTTTCTCTGAATCTCTAGGAACCTAATTCAGTTTCCCATTAGCATAAGAGAATAAAGTTTTGCTTTTTCCTAATTTGACTTTTTTGGCCTTGACTAAAATTCTCAGCCAAAATGAAATGTCCATAGGCTTGTTCTGTATGGCTCTAGAACAGTGAATGCATAAGCACAAAAGAGACAATGTTGAAATTGAAAGAAACTTTACAGATTGCCCAAACATTGCCCTCTCATTTACTAGAGGAGAAAGGCAACTTATCTAAAGTCACTTAGCCTTTTAGAAACAGTGAAGACATTCTCCCATTTTGGGTTTGTGTAGAAGGAAATTTTGAACAATGATTATGAATGAGATTTCATTGAACATAATGTTCATTGAGCATTATCTAGGCCGATGAAGGAGGACACATTTTGTTGTTATTGTTGTTGTTGGCTTGCAGAATTCTTCATTGAGTCTCTTAGAAAGGTACTCTAGGGGTATATAATACCCCCTTTAAAAACTACACTAGAAATTATGCATAAATAGATTCTTGGTGAAATTGATGTTAACAAGAAACTCATTTTACTTTAGTATTTGCAAATAAATTTGCAATCCTTCTAAAACATAGAGGCTTACCTTTCCTGTTAGTACTGTACTGTGCTTAGACACAGGCTAAGCAATTCCCTGATGTTGTTCTTACATAACAGGCCCTATTCTTCCCTTTCTCCTGTCATTATCCTCTTCACGAGACAAGAAATCCATGGGACTGATGGGACATGCCCTCCCATAGCCAGCATCTGTCCAAAAACCTTCTAGACCATGCTTTAGGTATATGGAATCCCCAAATCTCTTACCCAAATAGCAACTGGTCTATTCTCAGGTTCTGTCTGGGATTCCTTCCCAGTCCATTCTTTGGAGGGTAAGCCATATCCCCAGTGCATGAATTCCTCAGTGTAGAGGGTAGACAAGGGACAATTGTTTATGGAGAGTGTGTATGGATCTTAAATACATGGACCGGAGTGTCCACCCATGTGTTCACAAAGCGGCTTGTGCTATGAGACAAAATCAAGTGTGGAAAGAGGAGAGGGATGGGGTCAAGCCAGGATCCAAGATTCAGCTCTTAACACCATCACATTTTGGCTCAGAACTCTAAGGTATTTTACAATTTTCATTCAAATTTGGCTTCCGTGCCATTTAAAAAATAATTTTGTAAATTATGGCATATAATTTTTTAAAGCTTTATTTATAGCTTTAAAACATACATATCTATTAGGTTATGGCCTTCATTTGCACTTTAGTTCTAGGTCCCATAAATATTCTGGGAGGGACCGCCTACTTGGTAAGTATTAAGTATCATGAAAAAACTGGATTTGTTTTGATAATGCAACCTGTACAACAATTTGGATCAAAGACATTGCAAACATGTTTGGAATGTAGCTAATATGAACTGACTCTAAAACATACTTTGAAATTTCCTCTTAATTAAACTCTCAGTTATTGGCTCATTTATTTAAAATTTCCCTTTATATTCTAAAAATGGAATGCTACTGATTGAGTGTTTCAGTTAATTCGATCAATCAACATTTTCTGAATAATATTATTTATGAATGGATAGAAGCTGTTTCTGTGTATAGTGCAGGAAAATGGGAAAAGAGGCTTAAGCAAAAGGAGGTATTTTTATAGGGCAGCTAAGATGCATTTAGCCATGTTATATGAGAAAAAAATTTTGGTCCATAGGGCAAATTGTGACAGAGAACAGAACAACATAAATATTAAAGACACAAGATACAAAAGAAACTAACAGAGAAGCATTACAGTATATCTGAGGAAGTGTGTTAGAACTATTGTGTGAGATGTATGAGGAAATGTGGAAAATGGTGCCTGGAGATGAACAGATGTTGCCTCCATGATCATGGGCAATGCTGTGTTAATTCTGAGCATTGCACTTAAAAAGAAATGTGTGTGTTGGGGGGAATTAAAAAAAGAGGGGGTGCTTGGGTGGCTCAGTCGGTTAAATGTCTGACTTCAGCTCAGGTCATGATCTCACGGTCTGTGATTTGGAGACCCGTGTTAGGCTCTGTGCTGACAGCTTGGAGCCTGGAGCCTGTTTCAGATTCTGTGTCTCCTCCTCTCTCTGCCCCTCCCCTGCTTGCACTCTGTCTCTCTTTCTCTCAAAAATAAACTAAAAAAGAAATAAATAAATAAAGAAAGAAAGACATGTGGGGACTTGGAGCATGTCTACACGTGAGTGACTGGGATGGCAAAGTGTCTGACATCAAGGGAACATCATTAGAAAAAGTGCTGTCTTCAAATACCTGAAGAACTGCTACATGCGAGTTCAACCGACATTCTGTATCGTCCGAGAGGACATAAAGCAAAGGATAGGAAGTCATAGGCGAATGGATTTTTAAAGAACATATCCATAAACAAGCATCCAGCATTGTGAGCTCACCTTCATAGGTCCGTGAGGAAAGAGAAAATATTTGCTGTGTTTATGGCTGTCTCACTAGTGCAGTGGTTCTCAAACCTGGCTGAGCATATAGTGGAGGCTTTTAAAAAACTAGGGATACTTAGCAACCATTACCAGAGATCTGGATTTAGGAGGTCTTACAGGGGCATGCTTCTCTGGAGTCCTGAACTATTTTGTAGGGGTGCTGATGTGCACCCTTGTCCTGCTGTAACGTACAGGCCTGACACATGCTGAAAGTTATTAATTTATTGATGCCGGACCTTCACATTTGCTGTCCTCTGCCTGGAACATTATTCTCTAGACTTCTGAAAGTTTTACCCACTCGCTTCACTCATATTTAAAATCAGTCCATCTCTCATCACTTCTCTTTGCTTTGCCTTCTTTCACCTCTTTGTACTTACCCCTTATCTGAAATTCTGTTTTTCTGTTTATTGGTCTCTTTGCCACTACAATATAGGTTCCATGAGGACAGTGACTTTATCTTAATCTCTGCTGCATATCCATTGCTTAGGATAAAGCCTTGGAAAAGATAAATACTCAACAAATATTTGTTAAATTAATGTGTAGATAAATGTATGAATGAGTACTTATTGATTCGTAAATGGCAGATTGAGTGCCCTCTACCCCATAAACATCTTATAGGGAACATGTTTACACAGAGGCTAGCTGACCACATTATTTGAGGATGCTTTAGGAGAAATCATGCATCATATGGAAGATTGATCTTAAATCTTTCCTCTCAGTCACAGAGAACAGATAGGGATGGTGAAGAAGACATGGGAAGAGTTGGCATAAACGACAGAAAAATTAAGAAAGAACTAGAGAGCACTGGAGTGAAACAGCTTGCTGAGAAGTTGGCTATGGTAGCTGACTTGTTGAAATATTCACCACATTCTGAAATAACAGATGTGCACTCAGGGATCTGTGTGAGCATTTGTAATCTGCTGCTTTCTATGTCTTTCCCCTTCTACCTGCCTCCCACACACAGCAGCTTGCTGCCTGGCCATCACTCCCAGAAAGTCCTTCTTTTTTCCCAGAGAGAACCAGCTCCACCCCATTTAACCAAGGTCATATTTCACTTAATTCCAGAAGAAAAGGATCTGCATTCTTCCTTCCCTTAATTCTCTGTCCTCTTTTCTCTTGTCCCCTGCTACTCCTGCCCTTGTTCATTCTACTTAAGCCATGCTGACCTTCCTGCTCTTCTTTACACGCGGCAGGCATGCCCCCATCTCAAGGCTGTGCACAGGCTGTACTCTTTCCCTGGAAAGGTCTTCCTCCAGAAGTCCATTTGACTTCATCCCTCCCTTTCTTAAAGTATTTGCTCAAATCTCACCTTCTTAGTGAGTCTTACTGTGACAACCTTATTTAAAACAGCAACCTTGTCCTTTCCATATACTCTGGAGACCAATACCCTGTGCCATGATTTTAATTGTTCCATGTATTTATTGATAATGTGCTTTTAAATTTTATTTTATTTATTTTATTATATATTTTTTGAGAGAGAGCATGAGTGGAGGAAAGGCAGGGAGAGAGGGGGACAGAGGATCTGAAGCAGGCTCTACATTGACAACAGCAGGCCTGATGCGGGGCTCAAGCTCACAAACCATGAGATCATGACCTGAGTCAAAGTTGGATGCTCAACTGACTGAGCCACCCAGGAGCCCCTAAATTTTATTTATTATGTTTGATTATCTATCTTCCCACAACAGACACTCATACTAGAGTGTTCAAGAAGGCAGTGAAGAATTCTTGTATTGTTTGAAATTGTATTCCCCATGAGCAGAAGGGTACCTTACATATAGTATCTTCAATGATAAAATAAATGAATATAAATTTTTTTAAATCTAGGAAAAAGTTCACTAAACAATTCTAATTCCAATGAAAGAACCTGGCACCTCCTGGTTCTTTGACTTCAGATTCCACCTTGCATTCACATTTGTTTCTCTACTTCAATGATTACTTTATTCAAAAAAATATTTACATAATGTTGTTGTGTATAGAACGCCTCACCAGGCTCTTAAAGGAGGCAAAAGGAAGAGAAGACAGTTCCAAGTAGCTCACAATGCAAATATGAAGAAAATATATTGATAAAAATGTCCTCTGCCCAAAGACTGGATTATGAAAAATGCTTATACCACATTTCCTTTGCTAGCATATACATGTGAAAAATGTAATTGCTTTAATAACTTAACAGAAATCAGGGATTTGGGGGAAAGAGAGGGAGGGGCCCTTAAAATATTAAGTGCATATTGTGAATCATTGGATTTGTTTTACAAGATTTGCTGAATTTATCCAAGTGAGATGACCCCTGGCAGGAAAGGCAAGAGTGCAAGAGTGATGGGGGTGGAGACATTGGAGGAGGTACTGGTGAGGAGGAGGCATACAGGACAAGAACAAGAGAAAGAAGATCATGAGTCTAGAATATTTAGGATACTTAATCCCAACATGCGGAAATTATGCATGTAACCACGCAGCTCAGGTCACAGGCCAAAGCAAATGGTGAGAAAAATGAGAATCCTGGGAGAATGTTAAGCTATTTTCATTTGAGATGTTAAGGGCAGAAGTAGAAATGCAGAGGCAAGGATTTATATGAAAGAATATTAGAGTCACAAATGCTGGGGTGGTAAAGTGCCTTTTGTTCCTTATTTGACTTATGATTTATTGTGTGTGTACACTATAAGCAATTGAACATAGCTAGTTAGGTACCCCTTGGCTGTAATACTATTCATGGCAATCTTGGCTGATTATTGTGGACCATAAATGTAACTAGATAAAGAGGTGTCCTAGCTCCCACCTGCAAAGCAATACCCTAAAGGGAAAAATAAAGGTGATCAATTGATTAATTTAGGAATAAAGACTAGAATGCATGGCAGAGTACTAAAACAAAAACATCCTAATCTTCAAGAGTCAGGAGGAGGGGGACATAGACCTTTTAAAAGGCAGGAAGGGCCTATAAGGATTGATGAGAGCCATAAATCTAGGCAAAGCTAAAGAGGCCATGTGGGACTCTATGTGTGACATTATTTCAAACCACAGGCTTCAATCCTCAAATCGGTGGTATTTGAACAAATTATATATTCTAAATAGTAGTGGAGTGGTTGAGCATGTGAAGAAATCCTCTCCTTTAGTTTCTTGGCGGTGACTCTGAAGAGAAAACATTCTGGATCTACTGAGCAGGTAGGTGAATATGCACCCTGAACTGTGAGCATAGTGGATTTTATAAATTACCTTGGCAGAGAGTCAAGAACTTGGTGTTCTGCAGAAGCTTAGCCACTAACCAGTTGTGTAATCTTAGATTAGTAACTTGTACCAGTTAAATAGGGGATTACAAATTTCTGTCCTACTCAAAACTGCTATGAAATTTTGCATTTGTTGTGTAAAGAAAAATGTCACAAAAGCAGAAAAAGATCCCTTCCTGAGATATACAAGACTGGGTCTAAGATGTGGTAGTAAAAGTAGCAAGCTTCAAGGTAACTTGAAAGGGCTAAGTGGTTCCCTTCCACTTCTACATCTTTTAGTTCCTTGAAATTCTCCCCTTGTTTTCAGTCTTTAGTGATTAAGTGTAGATTTATTGCAGTGGTCATCTAAAAAGCACCAGCATTCCTGAAAGAAATAATGCCTGACACATAATAGGTACACGCAATGAATGTTTATACATCAGAGTTATGAGTTTACCAGATCCTTTCTTGAGTGATATGTAAAATAGGTCTTGTGAAGTATTGAGACTGATGCGTACAGAATTCAGAATGGAGAAAGGGGTCAGTTTTGTAGTTAAGTACATAACCAGTGGCTTGATGTACAACTCTAACACCAGCTCCATTCATTTTATGGTGGGTCTGATGCATGTTGAATTAAGAAAAAGACTCATTCAGTTAAAGTTACAGATTTATTTTTTGAGAGTCAGAATGCAGCATTTGTTCCTGGTGGCATTACAGCTAAAAGAAAAGAATAAGCACCTAATAAGCATCTATGATGGGTCTAGCAGTGTTGGGTGTTTTGTTTTCGCTTTAATATTTGAGCACCTCCTCTAGGAGGGATCCTGAGAGATTCAAGAGTAACAATATGGCTTTTATGTGGCTAATTTGCTACTAGGAAAAGTAGAGTTTTCTTAGGTAGGACATCTCTTCTTCAGCATATCCTTGGAGAGATCCAGTTGGGAAACACAGTCTATAGTAAGTAAATGGAGAGAGATATGAAAGAAGAAAACCCACTCCAACTGAATGGGACTTGCTTTTTTTATCTTTACTTCTTAAATTTGTGTCACTGAATAGCCCATAATCCAATGAACTTTTATGAATCTTTCAGTTTGAAGGGCTTTAAAGTGTAGCAAGGTATTTCACTGGTGGCTTACATGCTACCCTTTGCCTTTCCCACTTTGAAAGTAGAGAGGAGATTAACAGCATTATCTATCTTTGGAAGTTTCTGTCTTTAAATACCCTGATACCATGGGGGCTTCTTCCTGGCTTGTTTTCGGGAGGTCATCTGGTCCTCCATGTCGGGATACATGAGACGAGGATGTGAGTCTGAATATCTTAATGGCATATTCTATTGCATTTTATTATTATTATTTTGTATTATATTTTATGAAGGTAACATGATAAAAAATTATATACGTTAGTTAAAAAGAAATAATCTTAAATGGAAGATAGCCCTAGGTTCTTTAATGAATATTTCTGTTCTTGCAAAAAATGTGATAAGGTCAATGTTGACTGCAGATGATGAGCAGCCCAGTTCGGTGTTTACTCTAAATATATTGCTGCCAAAATCACCCTTGGCAGCACCCTGCTTCCTTCTTCCATCCGGATTTCCCACCAGATGGGGAGAGAGCTCATTACTAACCAGGAGGGGAGAACTGATGCTAACACACAGAGCAGCACTTCAGTCAACTTTTCCTTCTGCCCAAACTCCCAGTGGCCTCTGGTGAAAACCTTGGCCATGGCACACTGCAAATCCCAGGGCTCCTCACTAACACTTCAGTTTTCATGGAGGTCATGACTAAGCTGAGCAAATTTTCTTTGCCTGTTCCCAGCTGAGTGACCTGCTTTCTCAGCCGCACGATTTCTCTAATGAGATTGTTTCACAAAGAGAAGAATGAAATCAAGTGTCAGGGGTTTGGATCAAAGTGATTCTTATACTCAGAGGCATTGGGTCAGACTGTAGGTACAAATGAGCTCTTGGACCAGAGAGGGTCCTTTTGAGAGAACCCTCCCTGTACCACATCTCTCCTTTCTCCTTGTCATAACCCACCTTTAAAATTGTGGAAAGGCTCTCCCATGAAAATATCTGCATTGATTTTAAGATTCATGGAATATCTACCATATAGCTATTCTTTCGAGCACCTAATTCATCCTACACAAATTCCTGCATCAGTCTTTATTACCTTATTTAATAACAATTCTATAAGTAGAAAGTATTATTATTCCAAGTTTATTAAAGGAGAAACTGGGGCTCAGAAATTTTTGAGTAATTTGCCCCCAAACAGAGTGCTAGTAAGTGCAAAGGAGATTTTAACCCAGCTTTATCTGTCTCCAAAATTTATGAGTTCAAACCTTAAGACATAGCAGGTAATACATACCTACCACTGACTTGAGCACAGTGAGGGATGCAAAGATGAAATAGACATGAACTTAAATTATAGAAATACAAAGTAAGGAAGACTTTGAAAATTGTTGTGTCATGACAGGGATACAAAGGAAATGCTTTGGTGACACTAAGGTATGAGTAAGATGATGATTATTTAGCTATCATTTATTATGTTACTTAAAATGTGACAACAACTTATGAGGAAGATTATTCCCATTTTTTTAAATGTTGTTTTATCTTAAATCACTGAAGAAATAAAAGAACCAGAATTTGGGCCTACGTTTTCTTTTTCTTTTTCTTTTAATGTTTTATTTATTTTTGAGAGCAGAAGAGACAAAGAATGAGTAGGGGAGGGGCAGAGAGGGAGACACAGAATCCGAAGCAGGCTCCAGGCTCTGAGCTGTCAGCACAGTCAAGTGGGGCTTGAACTCACAAACTGTGAGATCATGACCTGAGCCGAAGTCAGACCCTTAACCGACTGAGCCACCCAGGCGCCCCTGGACCTACGTTTTCTGACCACAGTGATGTAATTCTAATTAACTGATGGAAAAACTTTACAGATAAATTGTAATTTCAGCTGGGCCTAAATGGATACCTTTTTTTTTTATAAGAAAAGGTTTTTTTGGGGGGGAGGGGACTCAGGTCATTCCAGGTAATGGGGAAAATGTGCACAACAGCTCAGACGTGTGGGGCACTGGGGTGCTCAGTTGGTTAAACGTCAGCTCTTGGTTTCAGCTCAGGTCATGATCTCACAGTTCCTGAGTTTGAACTCTGCATTGGACCATATACTCTCCATTGACAGTGTGGAGCCTGCTTGGAATTCTCCCTCTTTCTCTCTTCTTTTCTCTCTACCCTTCCCCTGGTTGCTCTCTTTCTCAAAATAAATAAATAAACTTGAAAAAATGCCCAGATGTACAGTAAGATAGCAGAATGGATTCTGGAATTGCTGAGTAGTCAATTATGGAAGCTAAAGCTGAAGCTAAAACCTAAAAAATATTACCTAAATTTTGTTTTGCACATATAGTGTAACTTATACAAGAGAAAAGTTTTAGAGTGGTCAGTTTGTAGGAAAAATTACAACACATAGAATAATTCTTTAGATATTCTTTTTTTATCCATTTTTAGTCTTTTCTAACAATGGTAATCATTTTAAGAAATAGCCATCTCATGACTCCATTTACTAGGGAAATATTAATTCAACTAAAATGTTTTCTGATTACTAACCATGTGCAAATAACGTATAAATAAGAGAGTAATGGCCAAGGAATGCATAGTAAGTTGAAGAGATATAATTCAATTCAAACGAAGACATAAAACACTGGCACAAATAACTCTCCATGTTGAGTAGCAGGCATGCGACAGAGATAGGAGGTGACATGTTAGGGGCTGTTAGAGGAAGGAGGTGGAACAGAGCTAATCCTTGAGCATTCTCTCAACTGATAATGATTCAGAGAGAAAAAAGAGAAAATAGGGCAGGGGAATTGGAGTGAACACACTGAGAGCTAGCAGCCAAGGAGGGCTGGAACACAGAACTCACAAAAGGGAGTCTTCCAAGTCTAGACAAGTATGGACAGGCTCTGTCATGGCCATGTATGCCAAGCTGAGTTTGGACTCCTCTATGATAGCAATGGGAAACCACTGAAGGGTGTTCGTAGTGTAGAGACAGCTGCAGAGTATTAGAAAATTTGACTCTGCAGTGGTAACTTTGAACGGTTTTGAGTCTGAGAGATTGCAGGTGGGAAATACCTGTTGGAATTCTATATTCCTTGTTCAGGTAAGTGGTCATGAAAAGGTTGGGAGGGGATGGGAGATGTTACAGAGAGAAGATCAATAGACTTTGCAAATGATTAAATTTAGGAAACAAAAGAGAAAAAAGAAGAGGGAGCTAGATAAATAATGGAAAGAATTATTAATATTAAAAGAAACTAGTTGTCATTAAAAAGATCTATTGGCCATGTTGAAACGGAAATATCTAACACATCCAATAAAATTACCAGCAGACATGGAAAATCAGACCAAGAGTTCATTACAGCCTGCTTTTAAGCTCTACTCTATATAGGCAAAAGAGCAGCCCTGAAAGAGTGTATATAGAGAGAAGACCAGTGGCAGAAAAATGAAGAGTACTTCTATATTCAGGTGACAAGGAGATGAGTAGCCATCTAAAGAGTTAGTAGAACCTTGGTAAAGTGTTATGGGACAAGGAGAGGAGAGTCAACTGTGTCAAAAGCTTCAGTGCTATAAATGAAGATGTGCCATTTGGTGTTGTTAACTTTTGGGGAAGAAAATAGTAGAGTGTCTGGGACAGAAGTCAGCAAGCAGAATTAATATAGGCCAAGATGGCAGAGGCAATAACTGTAATCCATTTTTCTTACAATGTTGGCAGTGAGAGAAAAGCAGAAAGATGGAGCAGTGGCTTGAGGAACTAGGGAAGATTGTACAATGGAAAACAGAATTCTATTGATATCTTTTAGATATGGCCTTTGAACTCAAGAGCTTAAATTTATTTATCTTAAAATATTTTCTTCCCTTAAACTATTTCCTTAGATTTATAGTTTATACTGTGTTTTACAAGTATTATTGAATTGAATAAAAGTCCTGTGTAAAATATAAGTATACTATTTTTTATTTGAACATCTGGATCATGAGAATTGGGTACTGTATTACGTGAGATAGCAGTACTTGATGAACTAACGGTTTAAGCAGATAAACTGTACTTTCACATTGTCAGGCAATTTATTTTCT
The DNA here is from genome assembly GCA_030068075.1 of Paguma larvata. Taxonomy (NCBI): domain Eukaryota; kingdom Metazoa; phylum Chordata; class Mammalia; order Carnivora; family Viverridae; genus Paguma; species Paguma larvata. The sequence goes on along the minus strand of CM057824.1, from coordinate 93,081,028 downwards.
TTTTTTAATGTTTATTTATTTTTGAGAAAGAGAGAGAGAGAGAAAAGAGAGAGAGAGAAAAGAGAGAGAGAGAGTGTGTGTGTAAGCAGGGTGGGGCAGAGAGAGAGGGAGACACAGAATCCAAAGAATCTGAGCTGTCAGCACAGAGCCCAATGCAGGACTCAAATCCATGAACTGTGAGATCATGACCTGAGCTGAAGTAGGACACTTAACCAACTGAGCCAGTCAAGTGCCCCAGACAATTTATTTTCTTTTCTGCACAGATTACTTGTATCTGGCTCTGTTTCCATATGTAGAGGACTTGTCTATGAAATGGTCCTAGGTGTGTCACTGACCAGCTCTGCAGTCTGGGACAAATTAATTGGCTTGTCTGGGCCTCCACACCATTTTCTTAAAATAAAGATTCTAGATTTGATGATACCTTGGATAGATTCCAGCTAGAAAATGTTATGCACATTCTCTTTCTTATTCCAGCTATATTTTGGGAAGAGTTTTAAAATCATTACATACATGTGATGAATAGGATTAGAAAATTGGTCAAGCTTTAAGAGAAATATCTCAAGAAGTGAAGATTGAATTATTTTATTTGGAAAAAGGGTAAAACATGAATGAGATCGAATACGGAAAATTCACCAAGGAGGGGGTAAAAGAGAATGATAGTTTCTGGAATGTTAAATATAATGTTGAAAAAGAAAATGAAAGGAAAGGTTGTCTTGGTAAAATATGGAAATACAATTTTTTATGTTATCATATTGTACTCCCAGACACAGGTTTTCTTTTGGTTTAATGAGTAAAGAGCCTGTTGTAGTCTTTCAAAGCTTATTCACTGTGCCAGACACTTGACAGCCTCTTCGGCTGCATTCTGTTTGGGAAATGAGAAAGGAAATAAGGGGAGAGAAGGAGGAAAGGAACAGAAGAAGTAAAACTCACGTAATGCAGGCGATTTTGTACAATATTTACTGTAAGATGGAAGTCTTGATTCCAAGGTGGTGATCAAACTGGAGATATGAGAGGCCCTAAGAGATGTGACTTTGTTTTCTGAGAAAGTGATGTGGGATAAAGAGACTCTTGAGAAAGTCAAGTGGAAAGAATCCATACGTGGCAAACCATGGTCTTGCCTTCATGGTCCTTGGGGAGGTGGAGTGTGAGATGCACTTCACATGATGCTAGTTCCAGCAGAATGGAAGTCCATTAGGCATAGGTTGTACCATGGTCTGAATGCTTGTATAAGCCCTCAACCCAATTCATATGTTAAAATTTTATCCACGAGGTGATAGTATTTGGAAGTGGGAACTTTGGGAGGTGGTTAGGCCATGAATCTGCCCTAACTAATGTGAGGAGTATGATCATAAAAGAGTCCAACAGAATTTCCTTGCTCCTCTGCCATGTAAGGTTGTGGTGAAGAGAGCCATGTAGGAACTGAGTTCTCATCAGACACTGAATCTACCAGAGCCTTGATCTTAGATTCCTAGCCTCTAGAACTGTGAGAAATAAATTTCTCTTCCTTCCTTCCTTCCTTCCTTCCTTCCTTCCTCCTCCTTCCTTCCTTCCTTCCTTCCTTCCTTCCTTCCTTCCTTCCTTCCTTCCTTCCTTCCTTCCTTCCTTCCTTTCTTTCTTTCTTGGCTTTTTGAGTTTTTATTTTAATTCCAGTTAGTTAACATATAGCTTTATATTGGTTTCAGGTGTACAATATAGTCACTCAACAATTCCATATATCACCTGGTGCTCATCACAACAAATGCACTCCTTAATAAATAATAATAAATGTCTGTTATTTATAAGCCATGTGGACTATGGTATTTTGTTACGGCAGCCTGAATGGACTAAGACAAGTGGCTCTGCTGTTTTCCACCAAGTTATCTCTTCATCCCCTTCTCTGCTGCTGTAGGACAAAATTTCAAAAGGTCTACCATATTGGGGACTAGCTGGGTAGTTGCCACTTAATTTCTTTCAGATTTGGAGACATCGCTCTGCACCTGCTGTATTTTGTGAGAAGACTCCTATCTCAGAATGGTAGGATGGGGGTTGCCTTTAGGGGAGTAAGAAAGAAAAGACAAGGATTTTTCACATCATGACAATTTCAAGAAATAGCAAAATGTTTTAGTATCTGTAAAAGCTAGCAAGGTGTCATGACACCTCTTGGCTGTAAATAGCACTCTTTCAGAACCCAAAACGTAATTCGAGGTGTCCTGCCAGTCTCCTCTCTTTTCTTCCCACCGCACATGCTGTTAATACCTGTCCCAGGCAATCCCGTCAGTTGTGACTTTGTGATCTGACCAAACTTTCACTATTTTGGTATTAAATTGGATTTGAACTTGGGTCTCCATTCAATTCAGTTCAATTAACATTTATTGAACACCCACCAGGCAAGGTCTTTAACCTTCTCTGTAAGTCACATAGAAACCTCTCTAAACAAGCAAATTGAACTGGAAGCCTGAAAGAGCCATACTTTCTTACAACACTTCCAGTATCTTTCAGTGCTTTGCTACTTAAAATATCTCATTTGCTTTAGAGAGCAATACTACTTAGTAGCTGGAATAGCTAAGAGACAGATTCCATATGGATTTTTACTCTAGTCAGGAGAGTGGGTCCTTCCAAAGATCATGTTGGTCTGATTTAAATTGGAAGGAGGGGCGCCTGGGTACCTCAGTTGGTTCAGTGTCCATCTCTTGGTTTCAGCTCAGGTCACGAACTCATCGTTTCATGGGTTCCAGCCCTGAGTCTGGCTCTACACTGACACTTTGGAGACTGCTTGAGATTCTCTTTCTCTTTCTCTCTGCCCCTTCACTGCTCACACTGTCTCTGTCTCTCTCAGAATAAATAAATAAACTTAAAAAAATTGCATTAAAGATCACCATGGCATAGATCTGAGTTGCTGCTACTAGCATTTTAGAAATCAGAACAGAATAAGTCCTTTACTCTGAGCACATCAAGCTTTTATTAATTGGATGTTTTCCTCTTTACTATTTGTTAATCCATTTTGAAAACACAGAAAGAGTGAGTTGTCATGGAGAAAGAATCCTGGATTGGCCATATAATGTTGTGGGATTCTAGACAAATCACTTGACCCTACCTGGGTTCCTCATTTCAGTAATGTCTCTTATCATCTGCACACAATACCTAGCACATTACACAATCAAGTCTCCTTCTTACAATTATATATTGGTCATTAAGTGATATTCTACTATGAGAAAATCATTAAATGTAAAACTGATTTTGTTCTCTACTCAAGTGTGTTTTAAATGTTTAGTTTGCTAGAGACAGAGACAATATTCTAACCATAATAATACTATTGCCAAAATAATAATATTTTCCTGATAGAGGCCAGTAGTCAGAAAATTGACAAGTGATATGTTTGACAGACTCCTTTTGATTTCAGTCTTGACAGAGAATTGGAAGTGATGATAGAAGGTCATTTTTATTCTGGCCTTTCAGGGAGTTGACAAAGACCTATCACTATCATCCAGAGTTAAGAAGGAAAAGTGAGACTTTGAGGTGATAATGGAAAGGAGCAATCTAAAAAAGTAGCTTTTGGAGATCTTTAAGTCAGGGGAAAAAGTCACATCCAAAGTTTTATTATTCAACTCCTTCATTTAAAAGTATTAGATTAAGCACTTAGAATATTTGGAGTATAGTTCTAGATGCAGGAAACACATTTAACAGAGCATATAATAGAATTGCCATGCTGAAATTAGCTAAATTAGAGGAATTCTTACTCCAGGGAAAAAAGTTTGGGGGAAACGTGCAAATTAAATCTGAAAAACTTGTCTTAGATAAGATGCAATCAATAGTTGTTGTCATTTGGTTAAGTACGTAAATTAAATTCAGGTATTTTAATTAATTTAAACTTTTCTCCACATTGTATCTCTTTCATATAATCATGAATTATATACTAAGGTTTCCATTAAAATAATACTCATCTTGAGGAATTTTTAGATCACAAGGCATTATTTAACCTTAAGACATGCATCCGATCTATCGATCTACTTTCTTTTAGTGTTATCTAATATAAAATTTTTCTTTGAGGAGAACCTATCACCGTATCACCCAAATCATTGGCAGCAGCACCTCATGTCAGTTTCTGGAATTTTAGGTACAATTTATAGGAAATATAGCTCAATGCAATGGTGTTTCATGTGGATTGTAATTTTTATTTTATTTTTTACTTTTTTATTTTCATTTTTTAAATGTTTATTTATTTATTTTAATTTTTTAAATGATTATTTACTTTTGAGAGAGAGAAAGAGAGAGAGTGGGTGAGGGGCAGAGAGAGAGGGAGACAGAGAATCCCAAGTAGGGTTTGCTCTGTCAGAGCAAAGCCCGACATGGGGCTTGAACTTCCGAACTATGAGATCATGAACTGAACTAAATCCAGAGTCAGATGCTTAACCAACTGAATCACCCAGGTGCCCCATTAATTGTAATTTTAAAAAATGAATTATGGTGGCATAAAAATGAAATATCTTGTGTTATATGTTAATTTTTAAATATAGTGGTTAATCTCTTAGTCAACCTTCACTTTACCACACCTGCCTTACTTAACTCTCTATTTCTCTGCCTTGCCTAACACTCCACCCACTGTGGATATCCACAGCAAGCTGAATGGTATTGGCTGATTCTGTATGGCTACATCCTTCTTCCACAGTTAAGTTGCTAACTATGATATGGTTGTGTATTTTCAAACCTGTTTCTCACAGTTGTACTATTAATTGTAATTAAGTAATTTAATTTAATGTGGTATAAATTGCTGAAATATATGTGTTAAAGAAAAGGTTTTTATTTGAAATATATTCAATACATTAGAAATATTCATTAAAGAAAAGTTGCTTAAAGAGTACTATCATACTGGATGTGTGTAAGACAGGTATAAATGAGTGAAAGCAACTGCAAAAATACTGCACTCAGGTCATTTTACAAAGGCCGTTTGGTTTTCACTGCACTTAAAAAAATCTAAAACAGGAAACTAAAGATAATTATTATGGGCATAGTTTATCAGAGAAAAATGAGCAGACTCACAGAAATTACTAAAATCCTACTTCAAGAGAGGAGGATATGAATGTACACTTATTTGTAGACACTGCAATACTGAAATGCTTATGGGATATGTATATTTTATGATTTCCACATTTGAACTGATTTTTCCAATATGTAACCATTTGGATTTCCTATTATGTCAGTTACCTTCTGTAATGAATATTTCCCAAAATATTTAACAGAAGATCAACAACCATATTTTATCAGAGATGGCATGTTGAATAAACTATATTTATGCTCTTACCAAATGGAGGCACCACCTTAGCTAAGCAAAACATCAATCTACATCATCTTTGGTAGAATTAGTCCTGAATAATGTGAGTTTTGAATTATATAAAATTTTAAGAAATATTTACATAAGGGGCACCTGGGTGATTCCACCGGTTAAGAGTCTGACTCTTAGTTTTGGCTCAGGTCATGATCTCATGGTTTGTGGGTTTGAGCCCCATGTGAGCCTCTGTGCTGGTGGCAGAGAGTCTGCTTGGGATTCTCTCTCTCTTTTTCTTTCTGCCCCTCTCCCGTTCACAACTTCTCTTGTCTCTCTCAAAATGAATAAACTTAAAAAAAAAGAGAAATATTTACACAAAATGGATGCAAAAAGAAGACTCCTTACACAAAAACTTAATTGTCTAGGTGTGTCTTATTAAATGGTGACATGTCAATATGAAGGAGTAATAGTGCTTTTCAGTATGGGAACAACTGCGGTCCTCTAAGGTTACCAAAACAAACATTCATGCAAAACTCCAAACTGAAATATATGTTTTGCTTCTGTGAGTAAACCTCCTTATGAGATACTGAATTAAACCATTTCACTATTTTGTCTGATTTTCCTTTGAATGCATAGCACCAGTATAGCACGTATTCAATAAATATTAATTTAGGAACATAGAACTTGATAGTTTTTATTCCATCTTCCTCAATGATTTTTCAGATTTGGAATCTATGCCTTTTCATATATATAGGAACAAAATAACAAAAGGAATGCTCTTTGACCTTAAAAGCAAGTATTGGAGGTCACTGAATGACTTAATGCCTGCCACAGAATTAGGTTGTTGTATGTGAATAGAGATGTTCCATTAGTGAAAATTTAGGTTCTCACAAATGATAAAACAAATTTAGCATTGAGGTCTTAAGGTTCTCTATCTTCAGAAAACATATAAACAAAAAAGTAAAGGGCAAATGTATAACCTAAAATAGAGCAAAAAAAGTAGGCATTGACCTTATCTCAAGATATAGCATTATGCTTCTTTCATGATATCAGACTGCTTCTGAAGGATGTTTCATTTCTTTTAAAAAACTATTTTTTTTCCATTCTGTTTTCCCTATTAGTTATACGATGAGTTGATATTATTTAATAAATTCTTTTGAAATGGATACTCTCCAAAAGATAACCAATAATCTGGCTAGTTAATAAAGGAAGAAATAGTAGAGTCATGCTATACAAAGACAGAAAAGGAAGGCTAAGTTAAGGAAAGAAAACAAAGAAGGAAATAGGTTTGCAAACAAATTTAGTGTCATTTTTGAGTTCCATCATAAATGTTGTCCAGTATCAAGTGTGTGTTATTACCTTATTTATATGAAAACCTGACTCCCTTATAAAAGTGCAAGTATTTCACATCAGCAAGGGTAATAATTCCATTGGTATATGAAGGATCAAAATCGTCTGCTTGTAAAAACTCAGACAAAGCTAAACCATAATGATTGAGTCCACTTTTCCTCTATAGGCAGATAATTAGCTCACACTATTACAAAACAATTGGGCACTGGAGAATAAGTACTTTAAAAAAGTGCAACATGCAGAAAAGTGGTCCAGTCTCTTGTATACAAAATTTGAACTACAGTGTTCTAGTTTCACGCACATCGTTTGTTTTGCTTCATCTAATAACCATAAACATGGTGATTCCCTCATCTAAAGCTTTAGTATGTACTAAAAACTCTTGATATGCTTGTTAAAAATGCATATTTCCAGATCCCTCCACCAAAGATTCTGATTCAGTAGATCTGTGGTGAAGCCTAGGAATTAGTATGTTTAAGGCACTCCGGTAACTTTTCAAGCAAGTGATCTGTAGCCATATTTTGGAAACACTGGATAAAGACCAATCTTGAACTTTTGGGTTTATGTTAAAGGTGAAAATAGAACCAAACTAGCATCTGTGGATTTAACAGTCTTCTTGTATGTAGTTGTCAACATTAGTGTGTTCGCGGATTGATGTCATAGTCTAGTGAAAGGAGATGAGCCTAAACTCAAATAAGCATAATGCAAAGCAATAAAATAGTACTCAGTGAATTGCATGGATGAACAACAGAAGAAGGGCTCAGAAGAAGAGAACATCATTTTCAGTTGTAAGGTTCAAGAGATGAATTCATTTGAAATGAGATTTGAAAGGTGAGCATTTACATAACAGCGAAAAGCATTTCAGTAATGAAACAAGTGATGAACAACCACTTGGAAGAAGTTTCCGTTTCTGGTGCAGCAAGTAAACCAGTGAGGCAGGAACACTGGATATACATCAGAGTGTACTGGGAAGAGAGTTCAGGGATGTCCACTGGGCTAAGACATTCAGGGTTCATTCTCATTCTTCCTTGATGTGGCTCTGACTTCCCTTCAGATTACTTCATCCAGATTGGCTCTTCCTGGTCTTCCTAGACCAGCTGTACCCACCCGTCTATAAAGTTTGGGAGCTGGCAGTTCCTCCCTTTTTCACTAAAGTGAGTTGCATTCCCTGCAGTTGTGGTGTTTACTCTCAATGAAAGAATAAGTTGAATGCTGCTTTCTTTCTGTTCTGCTCCTATTGTTAGACTGGTTCTTATCCCCTAAAATCAGTAGACAAGCTGTCTGCTCCTAACTCCCTGGGATTTTACCTCCTTAAGCTTCCACTGCGGAGATTTTCCTGAAGTAATAGACAGGTGCGTATCTTGATAAAGCTGTTCTCACTTAAATGGGCGTTTGCCAGAGAGATGCTACTTTACCTTCTCAGGTCTAATCTGAAACAGGAACTAAACTACACATATGGAAATTAGAGTTTTTGGCTCTTTATTTGCCCTCACTGCTGTCCCGGGAAGGCTTTTAGCAGCATCTGTGGGTAGCTCTTAGAGGATCCTACTTGGCCAAGAATGTCTGAACTAGTCTTCAAACAAGCCTCTGGGAAAATCCCCAACTGCTTGTAACTGCTTCTCTCCCTCCCTAAGGGAGAATGCATCTCCTTGTAAGAAGCTTATTTAGGAACAAGTTCCCTGAAGCTATCCTTCTGGTAGCTCAAAATCTAGGGATTCCTTAGGAGGAAAATGATACATAACCAGACCCACAGATTCCCAGTCTAGTATTAAAAACAATCATTAATGTAGTTTTCCCACAGCACTTAATGAGGATGTTGGCTGGGGTAATGATGAATTTCTGCCTATATCCTCTTGTCAGGGGCCTTCTCAGGAAGGAAGCTGCTGCTGGATGAGGCATTCAGAATTTGTGTTAAGCTCTTCTCAGTAGGAATGTCCTTGCTACTGCTGCTGAGGAGATGAAGAACTGAAGGTGAGGTATTAGCTCTCACTGAAAGCAAGAGCAGATCGACCCTAGGCTATTAAAGACAGTCTCTTTGGATACGTGCATTGTTATCAATAACATGACAGCTGTGCCTATTTGAAATTCAACCCCATGTTTCATACTGAACCCTTGGGCCGTTGTCAATTCGAAACTTTACAGAAGACTTCATCAGCTAAGTTTCAGCAACCTGCAACTCCACCTCCGTATAGTTTAATTGTTCCTGATGGAAACACCACCACCAAAATGATAGGTTCCAGGGGCTCAGAGACCCCAGTGTGCCTTGTTCTGCCAATATGGAAGTAATCTTAGCTACCACTTATGGAATAGTTGACACTGTGGCAAATACTTTACAAATTATTTCAGTTAATAATTGCAGTAGTTCTTTATGTTACTATCATTATCCACATCTTGCAATTAAGGAAATTGAGATTCAGAATTAAGATACTATTCTAGGTCATGTATCTTAAAAGTGTCAGAATTTGAACCTAAGACTATTTGACTCCATAACCAGAGTGTTTTAACCTCCCCAGTTTACTAGGGCCATCCGTGTCCCTTCCACTATGCATTTGCTCAGATTATTTGTGCCACCTGAATAGTTTACATATCTGCATTCCTTTCATTTCCTATATCTACCTACCAAAAGTCTATATTTCTTCAATGCCGACCCAAGTATTATCTTCTCTATGAAGCCTATCTTAATTTTCTTCTTCTCTTTGTTACACTCTTCTAAGCAGGTATGGGCTCCATTTTTGAGTATTCTCTGCAGCTCCCTTACAACTGTTATGGTTCTTATTTTGCCTTATCTATTTGGTCATTTAGCTGTAAACTCTCCAATTACGGCTCACATACACCCCTAAAAGTCTTAATCAAATATTTCCCATAAGACAGGTGCTCAATAAAACATTTATGAAGTGTTACTTGCTAAAAGTATTTCTGGGATTAATCTGAGTCAGGGCTCAGACTAAGGACCTGTCCTATTAGGTATTCACAGATGGGGGGCTGGGATCATGGGTCTTTGTCTCCCAAGTAGAAGACTAAGGATTATAATATTAGTTTATAGAATGTGCCAGGCTTTAGAAACTATAAAAGTGTGAGGGATGAGAGGTAGAATAAAGTACTCACCAAAGGTCACACGACTTTGAAACTTCAGACCATTGAACTGTGATTCATATTACCTTCATACTAGTGCAACATTCCTTTTACTACATCATGCTGACACAAACAGAACCACTAGTGACATTTCAAATACCTCCCCAGCAATTTTTCTGGTCTTGGAGTCCAACAACCTTTCCTTTACAATGTAACTGGAAACGTTAGAAGAATTCAGAACTTAGCTTTTAGAATTAAAATTATTTAACAGCTTTTAAAAAACAGTTTCAATTTAATAGAGTTTTTACTGTCATAGAAACTCTTTGCTCAAGTAGACATCTCTCTATTATTCACAGATGGATCATTAAGAACAAAGTTTGCTTTTGAGTTATTATTGACATTATCACCTACTCAAGTCAGTTAAATCCTTTGTTAAGCCATCTTTAGTGTATTCTTCTGAAGTTTTAAAATACAAAAAGAATTTTAAGGAAAGACTTTTAAAGTCAAACTCTTAAATAGAACATTCTCTGAAAATTCTACTTACATATTTAATACAGTTTGATTGAACAAATCATCACAGTCAATATAAAAATTAATGTAATTGGACTTTCCATTTCTAAATATGACAAAGCAATTGGTATTATATTAAATCTTCTGTTGAGAAAAATTATAAAAGTTGGATTAAAAAAACCCTACAGCTCTTCAAATTCATCAGAAAGCAACTAAGACTGCTGGATTTGGGGGACCAAGATCTGCAAAGGGAGGGTGACCACTGAAGTAAGTCTCATATTTGCAGCTGTCATGTTTGTTTTCCTTTGGAACATTAGTTGATTCAATGTATGCAAAACAAAACAAAACAAAAATTATAGGCAAAGAGGCAAAAAGAAAGCAGCAGTCCTTGAACTGGGGAGACATACATACATACATAATGCTACCAAAGCAGCTAGGACAACATCCTGGAATATACAAGAAATTTCCCCTAACATGGTATGTCAAATTCCAAATTGTATATGCATGGAGCAGGATACCAGGAAACCAGGAAGAAAACAGCTGCTAAAAGGCTAGAAAATTTAAGCAGAAATGTCGTTCTCATAGAACTGAGCAATAAAAACTGAAGTTAAAGTTGCTTAGAGGCTTGGTTAAATAGCACAGGCTTTCAACTGAAACCTTCGAAAGACTATTCTCCAACTGTAGTAAACCTAAATTAGACCAGCTTTGATTGGGTCAAGTTGATCTGCTCATTCTCTAACTGCCTAAGAATAGGAAAACAAATCTTCTTGGAAAAAGAAAGCATCACCTGGGTCTCTAACTAATATTGTTTAATAAAATTTCCTTTAATTTTAATTTCCTGTAATTTCTCTTTAAGTAGGTTTCATGACCAGCAAGGAGCCCAGTGCAGGGCTTGGATTCATAACCTTGAGATCAAGACCTGAGCTGAGATCAAGAGTTGGACACTTAACCAACTGAGCCACCCAGGTGCCCCTAATACAATTTCTGGTATTTGATAAAACATCACCTGACCTGCCCAGAAATAGGATTCAATAACCAGAGACTAAGATAAAATATATACGAAAAACCAGACCCCTAGGTGATCCAGGTGTTGATGTTATCAAATGCAGACTTTAATATCTTATAATTAATACATCTAAGAAAATAGAAGATTACTTGGACAACTTTAAAAAAAATGGAATCTCTAAAAACAATATACTAGAAATCTCAGAATTTGAAACAATACTCAAAATATAGATTTGACAGTAAGTAGGATCATTAGAAGACCCTACTTGATCCAGATTTAAGCATAGAGAATTTTTTTTCAGTAAAAGGAAATACAGCAATGGATATATGAGATATTTGGAACTTAACAGAAAGTTTGCAACAAGTATAATTGGAGTTTTAGAAGAAAAGAAGAGAGGTAAAATTGGGAAGAAGCAATATTTAAAGAGATGCTTACCAAGAAATTCCCCAGACTAACAGAAGATATTGAACTATAAATCCGAGAAGCTCTATAAACATTAAAAAGGGTGTATTTAAGAAAACCACACCTAAGCATAACATGTTATAACCACTGAATATCAAAGGGAAATTCAAAGTTTTAAAACACTTTGTAGGGAAAGACATATTACCTCAAAGGAGTAACAATAAGATTGACAGATGAATTTTAAACAGAAAGTGTGGAAGCAAAAGACAATGGAATGGCATCTTTAAAACACCGATGAAAAATATCTGTCAATCTGGAATTCTATAGCAGTAAAACGACCTGTTAAAAACTGAAGGGAAAATAACATTTTTTCTCAATTTAAACAGAGAAAATTTATTAGCAGGAGAACTACACTAAACTCTAAAAGATAAACAGACAGGAGTTCTTCAGTTAGAAGGCAAATGATTCCACAGTAATGCAGAATCAACGAGTACCCTAAAGGACAGATGTGTGATCTATCTAATTGAATATCTACCATTTATTTTTATTTTTATTTTTTTTATTTTAGAGAGAAAGCATGAGCCGAAGAGAGGGGCAAAGAGAGAGAGAGAGAGAGAGGAGAGAGAGAGAATCCCAAGCAGGCTCCACATTGAGAGCCCAATACAGGGATCTATCTCACTACCATGAGATCATGACTTAAGGCAAAATGAAGAATCAGATGCTTAACTGACTGAGCCACACAGTCCCCCTTAATATTTACAGTTTAAGTCAATAATAAAATCTTGTGGTGGTTAAGACAGATGTTGCCTTAAAATATGCTCTAGAGTATAGAGGTTGGTAAATGTATTTTAAAGGTTTCTTCATGTGGGAAGTGGAGAAAGTACCGATTTAGACTCCAATAAGTCAAGGATGCATTTTGCAATCTTCCTGGTAACTATTAAGAAATAATATTTAAAAGTGTATAATGAACAAATCAGCAAATGTGGAATAATTTTTGAAATATATGATCAACTCAAATGAAGGTATGGATGAAAAGAAAAAAGATACAAAAAATAGATGGGGCCAAGAGAAAAGTAATAATTTCATGATATAAAAATGTCTAAAATTGTAGTAAGGATAAATACATGAAATATTGCAATTAAATACTGCAATTATTGCAATTAAAAACATAAATTATCAGACTGAATATTAGCAGCAAATTACATACTCCTTCAGAGAGATACACCTTAAATTAAAAACACAAAAAGGCTGATAATAAAAAAGAGAGTCCTACAATGCAAACTCTAAATAACAAAGTATAAAGTTCATCTAGGTATACCAGAATTAAAGAAGAAAATATAAGGCAAGGATTACTACTAGAGATAAGGAGGAACATTTCATAATAATAATAAAATGATATAATATATATAATTCTATATTTTAGATATACCTAATCGCAAAGTCTCAAAATATATACAGCAAAAATCATCACACCCAAAGGGAAAAATAGAAAAATCCATAAAGTACAATATTTCAACATATGTTTTTCAGTAGCTGATAAATGAAGACAAAAAAAATATAAGTATATGAAAGATTTAAAAGTTTAATTTAATAGTGACCTAATTGAGCTATAAAAAACACTCCATACAAACTACAGCATAAAACATGTTTTTTTTCAAGCGCACCTTGACATTGACCAAAATTTACCATATCCTGTTCCATAAATCAAGACTCAATAACTGCCAAAGGATTGAAATCCTCTAAAGAGTATGTTTTCTGATCACAGTGAAATTAAGCTAAGAACAGGTAATGAAAAAAAAAAAACTAGAAAAGCCCCAGATATGTCAAATTAAGCAATACTCTTATAAATAAGGCACAGGTCAAGAAAATAAATTATAATGGAAATTAGAAATATTTTAAACAATATAACGATGAAAACAAGACATATCAAAACTTGAGGGATGCAGTTAAATTAGTATTTGAAGTAAATTTATGTCTTTAGAAAATAGAAAAGTCTGGACATAATAGAGTAAGAATTTATTTCAAGAAACTCTAGATGAGTGACAAATTAAAACCCAATAAAATAAAGAAAATAAAAAATAGAAATTAATAAAGCAGAAGGCAGATGTACTATTAAAAACTAAAACCAAATATTAGTGTTTTCTTTTAAATTTTTTTTTAACGTTCATATATTTTTGAGAGACATAGAGACAGAGTATGAGCAGGGGAAGGTCAGAGAGAGAGGGAGATACAGAATCTGAAGAAGCAGGCTCCAGGCTCTGAGCCGTCAGCACATAGCCCGACGCGGGGCTCGAACTCACACACCGCGAGATCATGACCTGAGCCGAAGTCGCACACCTAACCGACTGAGCCACCCAGGCGCCTCCAAATATTAGTGTTTTGAAGAGTGTAATAAAATTGACAAACCTTACGTGAGATTATTAGCAAAAAGAAGCCCACCTAAACTTCTGAATATATCAGGAATGAGAGGTGTGCAATACTACAGAATTTATAACATTAAAAATATAAAAATTAGATATAGACAAGTTAGCAGCAATAAATTTAAAAGCTTAGATGAAAATAATATATCTCTTGAAAAATAATTTACCAAAATTGGTACAAGATGTACTGAAAACTTAAGTAGCTTTATAGCTATTGAAGAAATTTAGTGCACAATTAAAATATTCCCACAGAGTAAACTGCAGGTGCTTCATTGAAGAATTCTTATAAACTTTTAAAGTAATGCAATAAGGCAAGAAAAATAATGAAAGTTATGAGAACTATAAAGTAAGAATAAAATTGTGATAATCACAAATGACATGATGGTAAAGATGGCATATACAAATAATAGTGAGTAGGAGATGCCAAACATGAAAGAGAACATATTATGGGACCCTATTTATATTAAAAAACAAAAAAAAAAAGGAAAACTTATCTCCAGTAAAAGAAGTAATCATGATAGCAATTACTTTGGGAAAGGTAGTATCAGGAAAGGCACAAGGCACAAGCGAGCCATCTAGGTTTCTGGTAATATTTCATTTCTTAACATAGGATATGGTAATACTAGCATTTTCACTTTGTGGAAAGTCATCAAAATGTATAAAATTTTTAATCTCCACTGGATGCACATTATAATTTAAAAGTTTATAAAAATAATGTTAAAAATAATTGCCTAATAACCCATGCCTATAATAGGCTTAAATTCAAATCAACAAGTTGGCAGTTAAGTGTGATACAAGCCTGTATATGAACTGGTGGGAGAGTAGAATAAACTGGGAAAATAATAAACTTGGAAAGAGCCAGCCTCGCAGGTGACATATTGCTAGCTATGTTTCTGTGCATCCTTGTCGTGTAACCACTTCCTTAGGCATCTTCCTCCCTGACAGGAGGGCCACTTCCTGCAGCCCGTTCCAGGACTGCACATTTAGGAGAGTGTTTAGAATAGAAAGCACATCTAAGCATAGATGGAGTTTTGACCGTGCTATGCAGAAAAGAGATATCCATTTTACTGTAGCATTTGACTATGAAATAGAGAAAATCTTGGGGCCACAGAGTCCAATCCAAGAGAATTTCAGTCTCTTCTGAATTAGGTCTTAACAATAAAAATGCCATAGTTCATGTTGTGAATTTCCAAATACACTTATCCTCATAAGTAACAAATCATATCAGAAAGACAAGATTTTATTGAATGTAGATTTCACTTATTTGGTTTCCAGTTCATTCCTTCCTCTCTTCTTCCCTGCTTATTAAAAAAGTCCTGCTGTTCTCTCAGCCTTAATAAACTTGTTCAGGGCCTGATCTCTTGTGGACCAGAGTTAAGAAGTAGATAAGGTGACAACAAGATATATAAAAGCAAAGAAGAACAGATAATATAAATTTGAGATAACAAGAAAATTATCGTAATAGTAAAAGCCATCACTGAATTATTTTCATATACTGTCTCAGTGTGCTTTATTATTTACTTTAATCTTGACAAAAACACTATGCAAAAGGCACTGTTAGCTTCATGTTAGTGAGGGAAGTGAGGTTTAAAGAATTGAAGTAGTTTATCCAGCGTCATAGGAATAGCTAGTGATTGGTAGAGTTGGGATTTGATCTTCTTCCAGTCTGTTTCAGAGCCACTTCTCAGCCACTGCATCTCACCCATCCTCCAGGAGAGATGGTCCTAGGGGCATGTCCTTTGTGACTGCATCTCAAATCCTGTCCTCCAATTCTTGACAATTTTTCCCTCTACACACATGTTTTGTTTTATTTTATTTTTGGAGAAGTAGCACAAACAAATTTTGATTACTGGGTTGATCATCCATAGCAAATTTTCATCCTGAGCCATTTTCTGCACATCTCAGTCACACACATGTGTATGTTGAGGGATCAGACCAATGCTAATTAGCAAAACGGATCAGTGATCCAAACTTAAGGGAGCGAAACAATAATGTAGCCTATTTTTATGTATTATACATGAGCCTATGATAAACCAAATATAAATTTCTTTTGGGTCATCTATTTTTAGAGTTTTCTGCAATACTATCTCTAGTCATGGTTTCCCTCTCCTCAATTTTTCCCTTATCAGGATAACTAAGTTAAGCAATCTAACCAGCCAAACTCTTGTATCAAGAGAATAGATACCATAAACATGACCTGAAGAAAATTTAGAAATTAAATATGTAAGGTTTTAAGTAATCTTAGTAAAAGAGGAAGGCCTGGAAATATGCAAATTTCCTTTCCTTGACCATCAAATCCCTGCAGAATCTAGCCTGTGCGCAACTCTCTAATGTCTTATGACAAGGTGTCTTTCTCTTACAGTGCTTTATCCACATGGTACAGCTTTCTATTCCTTTAGTCTTTGCTTGTGTTAGGGCCTTCGGTCCTCTTAATCCATCTGCCTGGAATGCCCTTTGCCTATTTCTTCCCATGGTTGGCTCCTTCTCACTTTTTAGGTCTCAGGTGAAATGTCTCCTTGTCTGACAGGCCATTTCTGAGTCCCTGTGCTGAACAATCGTCCCTGAGCCCTTGATCTCCTTTTACATCACCTAATTATTTTGCTTCTTTTGTACCACATCTAATAATCTAGGAATATATTTTTCGTTTGCTTTTTAAATGTATATTTTCTGCCTTATTCTCTAATACTTTGCTGTATTCATAAGGTACGTGATAAATATCTGTTGAAAGTTTGCTTGTTTGTTTGCTTGTTGACTCACTGTATTTTCTGAGCCTGCCTGTTTGTAGAATCTGCAACTTTCCCCCATCCATCTGTGGCATTGGGGTTGCCGGATAGTAATACACTTTTATTCCAGACAGTGCACATTTGGCCTTTCCTGAAAAAACAGTGCCTGCTTCCACTTCCCTGCCTTCATGCACTCATGTACTTAGCTCTGTGAGCTCATACTGATGGGATGAAATTGACCTGCCTGCTCTGCTACATATACAGGTACCAGGATGCCACAACAAGGAGCAAGGAAAACCAAGCTCTGAATGTCCAAAAGTAACCAAGTTTCTATTTTAGTAAGGGGTCAGAGAAGTTGACACAAACATGACAAATGCAAAGAGAAAGAGGACTGGAAAAATGCAAAGGTCTAATACATTCCTGTTGGATGCATCAGCTGTGACACCAACATAGAACACTTAGCTGCACTATGACCAAGCTCTTGCCATGTTAGGGCCAAAGACAGACTAGAATAAAAGAACAATGAGTTTTTAACCAAACATATGGTTTTAGATGACTGGCAAAGAAAAAAAAATATTCCCTTTCTAGAGGCCAGCATTTAGTAGATCTACTGTTAGGATAGGTTCTGATCAAAGAATAAGATGCTGGGCCAGTCTCTTCAAGTAGCTCAATAATTATTTTCCCTTAAATGCACCACATCTTTTTACCAGACTGGTTTCTGCTGGTTCTGATCCTTGGCTCCATTTAGTCCATGACAATCTATGCTAGTCCTTATGTACTTTGACATCGTCCTTCCATCTTGATCTCATGCTTGGCCCTTGAATTCAGCATCCTGAATAGGATTTCTCTGTTTTCTTGTTGCCTTTCTAAAATTATAACTGTTCTAACTATGCTGCTGGTTTAGTTTTGATAACTTCTTTATGAAAATATCTCAGCAGACCATGCTCAGATCCCATGAAAATAGAGGTGGTATCAGACATCACTCATTTCTTTAGTCCATTCATTCACAAATATTTATCAAGCATCTACTGTATGCTAGACACTGTACTAAGTGGTAAAGATACAACGGTAAATAAAATCAGCATGGTACCTGCTCTCAAAGAATTTACAGTTGGATGTGGGAGATGGGTATTTAAACAAGTCACTGTAATGACTACCAATAGGAAAAGAAGGGGTGCCAACCCAGCAGATAGATTGTGTGTATGCGCATGCATGGTACTGGATAAAAATTTTCTAGATGAAATGCAATCTAAGTTAAAATCTGAGAAATAGTCAAAATTAGCCAGGCACTTTGTATGAACACCAGCAAAATAAAATCTCTCTGTTTGCCACTGTTATGACATTGACATCCTGCTTATTTGGCTGGCTAGGGAGTTACCTCCAACCAAAATTTCCAACAAGAATGCTTCTGATCTTGGGAAGGTCAGTAGTTTCCTTCACTAAACAATTTGGGCAGGTGAAAGGGGTGAGGTTCTGTGCATAAACAACCCTAAAGCTCTCATTAGGCCCAGATCTTTTCCCCAAGTTTTATTAAAAAATTCAAGTTACTGTCAAAGAAAAATCTTAAACTGCACCATATAACAGGATTACCAGGGGTATAACCTAGTTCAAATGTAGGTTACCATGATACACCTTCTTCCCCAGAACTACCCTCTATGAGAACTTTTAGCTTGTGACGTCTTCTTCCATGATTATTATCTCCATATAGTTACATTGGAAAACTTACAATCTGACTGGAGGAGAAGACTTGGCAAAACACTAAGGTGGGTACCAGATCAGGGGGTTGGGTCTGAACCTGCACATAGAGTTCTACAGGACAGATCTCATCTAGTAAGCCTCTCATCCAAGTATGAGTGACTGGAAAAACGGCCTAAAAGAGAGAAGTTCAATGATTGTTGTCCAACTAGGCACTTCTACATGACCTTAATACACAGTGGAGAAATGTTCTGGCTTGCCAGATTGACACAATTGAGTATCAACTTCCATTAAATCCAATATTTCTTTTTTTTTAAAGTTTATTTATTTATTTTGGGAGAGAGAGAGAGAGAGAGAGAGAGGAAGGGAGGGATGAGCAGGGGAGAGGAAGAGAGAGGGAGAGATAGAATCCCAAGAAAGCTCTGTACTGTCAGTGCAGAGTGCAATGTGGGGCTCCATCTCACAAACTGTGAAATCATGACCTGAGCCAAAATCAAGAGTCTGACACTCAAGTGACTGAGTCATCCAGGACCCCTAAATCCACTATTTCTGAACCATGGGCTTCAATTTACTCTTGACATCCAGCTGGTCGCCCTCCTCTATTCCTAGATAGAACTTATTTTTTGGTAGAAGATATCCATGTTCTAAAGATATCCTCCATGAAAGTTGAGACAAGTATACTTATCACACAGAAAATAATTCACTAAAGATTGGGATTTAGTTTCACATAAGCTTGCTTCCATGATGAAATAAGTCCAAAAGGAAAAAAAGGAAAAAAAATGGGGACTTTTAGTTAAAACTCTTACAATTTTTTAACTAGTTCCCTATAAAAGATATCAGTCTAGATCCAACACTAGCACATTAAGGGGGTTCAAATGTTTCTTGGATTTAAGGTATGCATCCCTTCAGCCCTAATCTCCCCTTATCCACTTCTTGAAGATCACACCACTATTCTTCAAATGCCAAAAGCCATCTAGAGCTTGAAAGCCTACTTCTATTCAGCTTTTTGAGAAGCCCAGTCCAAATGTACCCTCAAAACCAATTATGGTCAAAATTAATATCTCAAATATTTTCATTTGCCTGATTTTGTTTTGAGAGTACCCTGGTGCTATTTCTCTTCCTCATTGTGAATATCTTAGAGAAGTCTATGTTAAATTAGCTGAATAATTTATGTGGAGTAAAGACACTCATGATAGGCATGAGAAGTCTGATTTTTCTTTGAAGAAGTCTAGTACCCATAGAGGTCAAAATTCATATCAGACAAGCAGAGAGCTCCAGTAACGATAGACACAGGACTCTGTTCCATATAGCACATCTGTTCCCAAGGGCTAAACCCACCATATAAATATGTTATGTTGGCAAACAGAGTCTATTTGTTTAGGAAACTAACCTCAAGCACTTTTGGCCATAGACCAATCTAATATTCAGCGTCAATTCTATCTTGGCCCAAATTGCATCCTGAGCATCTGGAGTATTCATTACCAATATATTTACTTTTTATTTTTAATGTTTTTTGGGAAGGTCTAAACCCCGATATATCTGTGGCAACTGGATAGAACCATCTAACCCTCAAAGGGCACTGGGGACAGTGACTAATTTACAAGGTTTCCTGCTATTACATAACAAGTATGTCATCAGTGAATTCTGTGCCAGGACAAAGGAGCTAGAAATTTGCATTTTCCATGTCAGCCTCAAATGCCTGTGCAGTGTAATTTCAATGAACTTAATAACTCATTTGCTTCTATTTCAAAGCCCTGGTATCATCCTTGTAGTTTTGATGTAATACAGCAAGACCAATGCGTAGCCTTTTCTGGAAGGCATGGTGAGCTGCTTATGCAGAATAGTTTTCAAAAACATACTCCCTTAAAACAGTGTGGAAGCTCCTCAAAAAATTAAAAACAGAACTACCCTATGACCCAGCAATAGCACTGCTAGGAATTTACCTGAGGGATACAGGAGTGCTGATACATAGGGACACATGTACCCCAATGTTTATAGCAGCACTTTCAACAATAGGCAAATCATGGAAAGAGCCTAAATGCCCATCAACTGATGAATGGATAAAGAAGATGTGGTTTATATATACAATGTAATACTACTTGGCAATGAGAAAGAATGGAATCTGGCCATTTGTAGCAGCGTGGATGGAACTGGAGGGTATTATGCTAAGTGAAATAAGTCGGGCAGTGAAAGACAGATAACATATGTTTTCACTCCTATGTGGATCTTGAGAAACTTAACAGAAGACCATGGGGGAGGGGAAAGGGGAAAAAAAAAGTTACAGAGAGGGAGGGAGGCAAACCATAAGAGACACTTAAATACTGAGAACAAATTGAGGGTGGATGGGGGGTAGGGGAGAGGGGAAAGTGGGTGACGGGCATTGAGGAGGGCACTTGTGGGGATGAGCACTGGGTGTTGTATGGAAACCAATTTGACAATGAATTATATTTAAAACAAAACAAAACAAAACAAAAACATACTCTCCTAAACCATACGATGTCCAGTTGTAACTGAATTATCACCTCAGTATGGAAGTCCTTGTCTACAACCTTTATGTCTCCTCCATCTTTTGTCCAACATTTTCAGGTGTGGGCTGCTCAGGTTTCCCAAGAGTGGACTGAGAGAGGGAGGAGGCTCCTCTGGTCCCTGAAGGGGGTAGGAAAAATTCTGATTGCCATGATTGTATTAATAACTGTTCCTGAGCCTGTTACATTTTCTGAGATGAAAATAATAAATTTTTGTTTATTTATTCATACATATGTGTGCACATATATATTTGGGGTCATTTTATAAGGGCTGAGGTGTTGCACAAATACATTATTATAGGAGTTATGCAATGTCCTAATAAAACTGTAATCTTTGAGAGGAAAAATGAGTATCTGTAAATATTGACATGTTGATTTTAACAAACCTCATAAATACATGTTTTATTTTCCATCCAGATTACAAGTGACTTAAGGATAGGGAATTATTGCTTTAAGATCAGAGCAGTATTTTTAAATGGTAGGCATTTAAAAGCTTCGAAGATGTTTGTGAAATTCTGTGCCGACAGTGTTGGTATTTCTCTTCAATTTGCTCAGACATTGTAAATCATGTGTGATAAGTGAGGAGAAAATGGAGGGCAATGTGAGGTTGATATAACTTCTCTGAAGGTCAGCCAGCAAGCTGGGGGAAGGACGGAATTAGAACTCACACCCCTCCATTTTCCAGGCTGTTGCTTAGCCCACTGAACCCCACTGCCTCTGACTCAGTGCATTAATATAGACTGTGAAACACAGATTGCCTGAACATATGGCAGAGAGGATGAGAAGATAATATTCCATGGCAGGATTCGTTCCTGCAGACGGGTGACTGCAAAGGCTGTGGTTTTTGTTTTTTTTTTCTTTTTCAGAGGATTCAGTAAGTGAAGCGTTAAGCACTTTTCTTATTTTTGTCTCCAAATGATACGACTTTTCTCCTTGAATGAGATCAATTTCTGGGTGTTCCTATTGTCAGGGGAAGTTAGTGGAAGTGAGGTCAGGAGGTGTGCGGATCTCCCCACAGGCTGTGATGGGGAATAAATGATAAGGCCCATGCAGAGCACTCAGCATTATACCTGGAGGGGTGCCTATAATTGCCATTCCCTCTCGTTCCTCAGCAAACCACATCCTGCATTTAGGACACAGATTCTAGAAATGTCTCCTGGCCTAGATGCTTCCATTCTCCTTAGCAATAATCTATATTTTATACTCTTAATATGGCCTTATCTATGTCTCTATTAATATAAATGACTAGATGCCACTAATAGTCTAATTCAGAGGTTTCATATAATACATTGGACAAGTTATTGTATATTTTGGCCCCATATTATTTCTTTGGCAGGAGACAGAAATATACAGGTTGCAAGGAGGAGAAGGAAATCAGAGCAAGGGACTCAAGTTCAGGGCTTCCAAGTCAGAGTCTAAAAGTGCAAGGACTTTAGGCATAACTTAGGGCTGTGCTTTTCAAGTTGGTAGATAGTCCAATGCAAGGAACTGGGGAGACTGTGGGTTGGGCAGGGTTCTGTACTCCTCAATTTATATGTTATATATCTGTTCTGTATAATAGAGTTTAATGTAAGAGTTTGGTTGGAAAAATAGAGGGTTTTGTAACTAAAAGATAGTTTTAAAAGCCTGATTTAGGAAATGGTTGGTTCTATACGATAAATTATAGTAGTTAGAAGTATGGGCACAGGCTTTAGTTGAACATAGCTCTGCATCTAACTAATCCTTTGAACTTGGTCCAGCCGCTTAGCCTCCCTGTGCCTTAGAATCCTTATCTGTAATAAAAGGGTAATAATTGTGTCTATCTCATAGGTGTGTAATGAGGCCTAAATAAGATTATACATGGAAGTACTTGACATTGAGACTGGCACACAATAAACACTCACTAAGAGATAGCAGCTGTTATAACTTTATCATTGATATTACCACTACTTTTGTTATTATTATTAGATCTATTCAAACAAATTGGATTCATTGACTTATTCTAGTTTGGAATTTATGGAGAATGCTGTGGTACTCTGATGATCTAACTGTGTATGATAGGTGCCCCACTCGTAAAAAGAGCATGAATGTTCTGGTGGCAACAGAATGAGAAAGAGATTCCAAGGGAAGATGGTATGTCAGGCTTGGGCCATGCCTACTGGCTGAATGTGTCCCGTGACAAACTGGAGATTGGTGTCTTTAAAAAAAAGTAATAATAATGTTTGTTTATTTTTGAGAGAGAGAGAGAGAGCAGGAGTAGGGGAGGGGCAAAGAGAGAGGGAGACACAGAATACAAGGCAGGCTCCGGGCTCTGAGCTGTCAGCACAGAGCCCAATGTGGGGCTTGAACTCACAAACTGTGAGATCATGACCTGAACCACAGTCGAACACTTAACCAACTGAACCACTCAGGGATCCCTGAAGATTTGTGTCTCTTACTTATGTCCCTTGTTATGGGTTGAACTGTGTTATGCCCCCATCGTCACCACCAAATTCATGTGTTGAAGCTCTAATTCCTAGTACCTCAAAATGTGACTGTCTTTGGAAATAGGGTCCTTACAGAGCTAATTCAGCTAAAATGACATCATCAGTGAGGGCCCTCATCGAGTACAACTGATGTGCTTATGAGAAGAGAAAATCTGGACACAGAATATACAGAGGGAAGAAATGCGAGGTCACAGGGAGAAGATGACTCTCTCAAACCAAGGAGAGAGTCCTGGAACAGACCCTTCCCTCACAGTCCTCAAAAGGAACCAGCGCTTGGACACCTTGATCCCAGATACCCACCCTCCAGAACCGTGGGAAAATAAACCGTTGTTGAAACCGCTTAGTCTGGGGTACTTTGTCATGGCAGCCCTAGCAAATATTGGAGATTTCATATTTTGGTTTAATTCTTAAAGGTAGCTTTCTTTCAGCAATCCAAATGCAGAGAAAACAAGCAGGGGACCAGCACTCCGCTGGAACTCCACTTCTACTCTTCCTTTTTCCTAATAAAATACTGCTGGTTCACATCAGGATCTTTAAGGCACCCCTCCCAAATCAGCATTTAATTTTTTTCAGCTGACACATTTCAGCCAGCCTTTTATCTGGTATTCTCTGCCACTTCTACCCTTCCGGAGTCATTAATGGCATCTCCAGCACGTAGTAGGCTTCTCAGCTGCAGCCTAGGGCCTGGCATATTCACCACCTAGAGGAGGGCCTTTGAGACTTATCAATCAAGATTTTCACCAAGCAATACAATGCCTGCCAAGATAATGCCTCTGGAATATCCTGAAATCAACTATTAACAAAAGGCAAACAAGTAAAAAAAATCATTAAAATTTTCCCCATCAAAAAAAAAAAAACACGCTTTTTTTCCCCTTAATATCCAGCTGCACCCAAAATAAAACAGCTATCAAAAAAAGTTCCCCCATTAGCTGTCAGTTCACAGCAACTTCAATCAGCTGGTGTGCCCGAGCCTGCGGTAATATCTCCCCAGCAGCCTCCCACATGCCAAACTTGACTGCTCTGTGTGAGCCACATTAAACTTGTCTGCCATCAATCCCCAGTCTCCTTTGCAGGCGAAGCTTAATGAGGTGAGGGAGCCGGCATCACCAAGAGGCAAACGCTGTTTTAAGAGGACCGAAAGGAGCTGAGGGAGGAGCCACCGTGGAGAAAAGCTGGATGGATATAGGCCATTGAGCAATAGAGTTTTTCTCCTAAGATCTTCTCATATTGTCATTTCCATGCAGACATGTTGTTTTCAAATCTCCTAATGTCAGAATAGGCAGTGAAGGATGAGTTAGGAAGCACCAAACCACAGCAAGCTGGCTACCCTCACATAATTTTATCTTATGAGAACTAGAGGATGCTATGCCACTTTCTCTCCATGCATCTCTTAGAGATCTCCAGTCTCCTCCTTAGGAGGAGCTAAGATGGACTACAGATTCAGATCTGGGGCTTCCTTTGGAATTCACAGCAAGAACCACTAAAAAGTACACAGTTTCTTTTTGCCTTATCAGACAAGTCTGGGTTTGAAGCATGTTCACAGGGTATATCATCACCAAGAGAGGTAATCTATCTTTCTCCCCTGAACTGACCCTGAAGGGGGCCTCACCTCTGGCAGTGGGACGAAAATGACAAGCGACCCATTAACTACATACAGAAAGAGCCCCCTAACTAATTCCCTGTGCTGGCAAGGAGAAAGTCACGTGGGGCAGCTCAGCCTTCTCCCTCACTCCCTTCCTGGGGCCAGTTTCACAGATTGCTTACAGACTGCTGCAGTGCTGAATCTGGAGGGCCTTCTTGGAATAGAAGCTGAACTTCTATTTGAAATGCCTCCCTCCTGCTGTTCTTAAATAACACTGACAACAATAATAGGCATTTATACCAATGGGGTCCTTCAGAACCTTTATTAAATCCTTCCAAATATACTCTTTTGCTTCTATCCAGCAAAGAAAATATGCTTTTTACACGTGTCCAGAAGATGGCTGTGTAGCTCTTGGCCACAGGAACTACCCGCTGTCTAAAATAACTCCCTTATTTGTGTCCAGGCTCTGACAAATGTCCAGCAAAGGCATGGGCCTGCAGATTTCTTTGACCCAGTAATGTGGTGTACTATGTTTATTTATTTATTTTTTTTTAACCACAGAAACTCAGCAAAGTGACCTTAATGATCCACTTGCTCAACCACCCAGCTGACATTTGAATTAGAATTGCAACCAAGTGGCCATCCAGTCTTGGCTTGAAATCCTGGGAAGAAGAATATAGAAGTTACTACCTTCTAGACAGTGGTTCCTATTGAACATCATTTTCTCCATTAGTATGCTTAAACTCTCTTTTACTAAATCCATTTAGCCTACCCCTTTCCCCAAAGACTGTGAGTAAAATGGTGGTTTGTACTGAACATGACCAGTGTTTGAAGAGTAACATTTTCTTCATGTCTTTTATTATACAATTTTGAGTAATTCTCTAATGATGCCACACGGCTTAATGAAAATAGCTGTGACCTTGGAGTAAGAAGATACAGGTGTGAGTCCCAGCTTGATCAATTACTACCTTGCAAATTGGGAGGGGTATCAATCCCACTGTTTATTAAATGGGAGTAAAGCTGTATGTCCTCAAGAGGGTTGCTAAGAGACTTCAATGGGATAATATATATGAAAGGAATTTGTAAATGGCAAATTGCTACATATACATAAATCGTTTATTAATTTTTTCCCTTAACTTTTAGGTTACTCCTTGGAAAATTATGCTAAAGTGGGTAAAAAAGGGAAAAGGGCAAGCACATAGCGATTTAATTAGATCTGCGGGACATTGCCTTCATATGGGTAGAAGAGCCCCCAGCCCTTTGGATTTCAGCACATAGATATGTGGTAACTTAATATGCAAATGAAAGGCCTCAGAGGGCACCCAGTCTCCACATGTGCCAATTAATCAAAAGAAACAGTATCATCCTCTAATTCCACTAATTAGAGAATCATCCATAAGCTACTGGGTTTCTGAGCTACTGAGGTTTAATAAATTTGCAATAAATTACCAGTAATACATTAGCCAGGGACTGAATTGCTACTGAGCGATACACTGAGGGGAGGGCTCAGGTTATCTATGTATTGAAAGGTTTCTTTTCTTACTTTTCTTATTGTTTTCCATTCTAAAAAGATTCTGAACCCCCTGGTTGTAAAGGGCCATAGATCCTCATGGTTCATTATGACAACAGGTCCAGAAATAATACATAGATGTAACTATTAAGTGATGTGATTGGAATTTTCAGAAATTTTCATACAAGTGGTTGTTTCCTTTAAAGCAGTCACCGGTACATTTCTACACTTGTTCATTAATACCAACATGGCTAAAAATTAGGGCATCCTGCGAGACTTGCTCTCACATACTCATCTATTCATTTGAACCTCCCAAACAGGTAGCAAATTATCATCTGAGGGTACATTTGAATTTGGAGGCAACTGAAAGATATTTGGATCTACTCTGGTTATGAAGTAGCTGATCAAGCAGAATAATCCTATTCGTCACCACTTGAAGGACCCATCTCATCACCTATGTGCTTATATGAGAGGATGGATAGTTCCAGAACAAGACTCTGGACTGGCTTGGGGCACCTGGGTGGCTCAGTCAGTTAAGTATCTGACTTCAGCTTAGGTCAGGATCTCACGGTTTGTGAGTTCAAGCCCCACATTGGGCCCTGTGCTGACAGCTCAGAGCTTGGATCCTGCTTCAGATTCTGTGTCTCCCTCTCTCTATCCCTCCCCCATTCATGCTCTTTCTCTCTCTCTCTCTCAAGAATAAATAAAAACACTAAAAAAAATTTAAAAAAAAAGGAGATTGGAGTGGCTTGAGGGTGTACTGTATGTGTCTGGTTTGAATCTGTTTATGAGGCGTTTGACTTTTAACTTCACTCAAAGTACAGATGCAAGAGATGGTCTTTGCTCATGCGGTTCCTTAACCTAGAATGTTTTTTTGTTTTTGTTTTTGTTTTTTCTTTTTTTGCAATTAAAGGGTTTGCAATTCAAACTACCCATCCTTTAATGTTCAACTCATATGCCATCTCAATTACAAAGAGTTTACTGAGGAGTCTCCAACAGGTACTTTTGCTGTACTCTTTGAGCTTTCATTGTACCTGACTTGAACCTCTCTTATGGAACCTATTATTTTCTTGGTTTAATGTGTTTGGTTTTATATACTTATCACTTCTTATAGGTAGTAAACGTTCTGGAGGTAGGATTTGTGTCTGAATCTCACATAACTAGATTAAACTTTGTACATTATATTTCCCCACTTAATAGTAGCTTAATAAATGAGTTATGAAGCAATCTGATATATACTTATGTATATACATGTAAACACACACACATACACACACACACACACAATAACCATACATACAGAAGGATGTCCAAATAAATACCTAATTTACTTACATAAAATATCACTCTTAACCGTGAAATGTTAAAAAGTATTTTCTTTAATAAAGGAGATGTGAGATATATATACATATATATATACATATATATACATATATCTCACATATATATACGTATATATATATGTAATGGAATATGTCTAATTTTCAACTGCCATTTTCAATGACATAGATGGAGCTAGAGATATAATTCTAAGCAAATTAAGTCAGAGAAAGACAAATACCATATGATTTCACTCATATGTGGAATTTAAGAAACAAAACAAATGAGCAAAAGAGGAAAAGAGAGAAGGAGAGAAACAAACCAAGAAATAGATTCTTAACTATAGTGAACAAACTGATAAGTGCCAGAGGAGAGGTGGGTGGGGGGATGGGTGAAATAGAGATGGGGATTTAGGAGTGCACTTGTCATGATGAGCACCAGGTGATGTATGGAATTACTGAATCACTACACTGTACATCTGAAACTAATATAACATGTATGTTAACTATACTGGAATTAAAATGAAAATAAAGAAAAAGAGCATTTCTTTTAAAATTAGAATACAAAAATTACTTCTATCATCACTTCTGTTCAGCATTATGATAGAGATCCCAGCCAGTACCATAAGATAAGAAGTATAAGGACTAGAAGGAAAGAAACAAAAGTATCCATTATGCACAGATGATAAAATTGTTTATATAATGATACACCCAGATAATGAGAAAAGTTCTAACTTCACTCCTCATAAGAAGAACAACTAACAACTATTCAGGAATAAGACACCACTGAGAATACTAGAGCATGGGAGTGAGGCTGAAGCACCTCCCTGTACTACAGAGACCAAGACAGATGGCTTTAGAAGGGTGAAAGAAGTGGCTACATGTTGCACCAGGCCAATGCACCACCTCATGGAATGATATCTTCTGAGCCCCCAAATCCTCCAATGGAAAAAGAGAACTCAGCATTAGGGATGCTTTGCTGGAGCTCCATCCTGATCTCATACCATGGGGACTGTAGGAGAATCTGTAGGGCTTAATCAGTGAGAATCTGACTGTAATGGAGAAAGGGGCACACATATCTTGGCAGACTGAGCTCAAACCTGCAGTCCCCACATAGCAATTCCAACTAGCAGCTTTTCTTAGCCAAAGAACTAAGCTGGGGGTGCACTCTGACCAGGGAACTCAGAGCAGATTTGTTTGATTCAGATTCTCAAATGAAAAGTTCTGCCAGACTTAGAGCCCTGTCTGCCCATGCCTGGGCAAGCAACGGAATCAGAGCCCCACCCACTGAGGAGAGTGTCTTCTGGCCCCATCTGACTAGCACGGCTGGTAACAACTCCAGGGAGCCAACTGGCTCAGCAGCACTGGAGACTAGAGAGGGGTGGGCAGTACTGATTGCCTCCAGAGCAAAGTCAGTATCAGGGATGGAGGGTTCCAGTGCTACCCACAGCCAGAGGGTTAAACTCACAGCTAAGGCTGAGGGTAGTGCTAGGGCCCTCCCAACTGAAGAGCCTGTCTGAGAAATTCAGGGTAGTGAAAAGGTGCTCCTTAGACCACCTTCCCAGTCAAAGGAGATGAGACGTAGCCCCACCTATTGTGAAGAGTGTCTTCTGGCTCCATCTGACCAGAAGTGCTGGCAATAACTCCTGGAAGCTGTGCATCTCAGTGGTGCTTTAGCTGAGAGAAAGGCAGGCAGAGGTGATAGTTTTCAAAGCAAAGCTAGTGGTCCAGTTCGGCTAGGAAACTTGAGAATTAGGTTGGCTTGAATTAAGACAACAAACAAAGAGCTTTACTGGCTTTAGAGCTGCTTTTCCACTGTGCCTGGGCAAGGAATCTCATCTGTAGCCCTACTCATCGTACAATACAGCATTCAGCCTGTCCGACCTGAGAACCTAACAAGAGCACATGGGAAGCTTTATAGCCCATTCAACAACACTGTGTATAGTAGCAATTGAACAGACAGCACAGCTGTGGTTTCCCCTGTCTACAAGGCAAACCTGATAGCCTAACCTGACCAGGGAATTCAGTGCACACTCTAGTCTTATTTGGGTCCTCAAATAAATTGTATAGGTCCTGGGCCCCATCCTGCTGTCCCGCTAGGGCAAGGAAGCTAATTCATAGCCCCAGATACTACTGAACATAGTACCTAATCCCAACCATCTAGTAAGCCTCACCCAAGAATCCAGATAACCATGGAGCCCATCCTAAAACCTCATTTGGGTAATAAACAAAGCCAGCAGTCCTATCCAATTGTTTCCATCCCCATTCTCAGAGGTCAAACAGTAACCTCACTTCAAAATAGAGCATAAGAACAGGTCCTGCCTGCCCAAAGACATTGCCAGAAAACACATCCATAAATCCAAACTGAGCCAAATGGCGAAGAGCTATCTACCTAAGCACACCTAAAAAGTCTGGAAGAAGACCCAGTTACTCAAATATACAGATACCACTGGAAGGAATCATGGATCACAAAAAAAATCAGATAAATATGATACTGCCAAAAGAAACTAAGTTAAGCTCTGATAACTGATTCTAAAGAACTGAAGATCTATGAAATGTCAGACAAATAATTCGGAAGATTCTCTTAAGAAAGTTTAGCGGAGAAGAAAATCCAGACAAACAAGTAAACAAAATTACAAAAACAATGCATGAACAAAAATGAGTTTTGGCAAGAAAATAGCAACCATCAAAAAAATCTTAAACTTTAAAATACCCTTTTGAACTAAGAATTCAATATAGACTGTTGAAAGTAGATTCAAGTGTGCAGAAGAAAGAATCAGTAACCTAGAGGATAGGATATTATAAATTACATAGTTAAAAGGCAAAAAGAAAACAGAATGAACAACAATAAAGAAAGCTTACAGGAATTATGAGAATGCAAAAAAAAAAAAAAAAAAAAAAAAAAAAGGCACTACAGGAATTCCAGGAGGAGAAAAGACAGAAAATGGGACAGAAAGTATCTTTAAAGAAATATGGCTGAGAACTTCCCAAACACAGGGAGATAAATGGACATCCACACCCGCGAGGCCCAGAGAATCCCAAATAGGCTACACCAAGACACATTATAATTAAATTGTCAAAAGTCAAAAATAAAGAATTTTAAGAGCAGCAAGAGAAAAGAGAGATTATATACAAGGAACCTCCTGCACACCCTCACCCAACCCCCCACCTCCGGTAGCCTCAGACCATCAGTGGATTTCCCAAAAGAAACATTTCAGGCTCAGAGAGAATGGAATGTCATATTCAAAATATTGTAAGAAAGTAACTGTCAACTGAGAATTTTATACCTGGTGAAGCTGTCTTTAAGAAACAAACAAAGCTAAGGGGATTCATTATCATTGGAAATGCCTTACAAGAAGCATTAAAGGGAATGTAAAATAATGTAAAGTGGAAGTAAAATAATTTTAATTAGCATAATAAAAACATAAGAAGTTAGCATAAATCTCACTAATAATAGTAAATGTATAGTCATAGTTAGATTCCACAATATGGTAATAGCGGCACATAATTTGTTTACAATTTTAGTTTAAAAGTTAAAAAAAATGAACATAGCAAAACTAACCATAAATATAATAATCTGTTATTACACAACATAAAAAACATGGAATTGTAGTAGCAATAACCTAAAATGTGTGGGGGGAGAAGTAAAAGTGTAGAGTTTACAGATTCTATTGAGGTTAAGTTATCAATTTAAAATTGAGTGTTATAAGTTTAAGATACCTTATGTGAGCCTCATGGTAACCATAAGGGAAAATCTTGTAGTAATACACAGAAGAACAGGATGAAGAAATCAAAGCATACTCATACCAGAAGACATCAAAATATTAACAAGATAAGAAGCAAAGAAAAATGGATCTACAAAAACAACCAGAAAACAGTTGAAATGGCAATATTAAGTCCTTATCTATCAATGGTTACTTTAAACATAAATGGATTAAATTCTCTAATTAAAAGAATATTGAATGAATTAATAAAACACAATATCCAACAATATGATGTTTATAAGACACTCATTTTAGCCTTAAAGACACAAATAGACTGAGAATGAAGGTATGGAAAAAGACATTTCAAGCGAATGGTTACAAAAAAAATAAGGAATAATTTTATTTTTATCAGACAAATCAGACTTTACACTAAAAATGGTAAAAAGAGACAAAGAAGGTTCTTATATAATGATTAAGGGGTTAATACATCAAGAAGTTATGACAATTGTAAGCATTTATGCACCCAACACTGAAGCACCTAAATATATAAAACAAACTAAGAGAGCTAAAAGGAGAAATAAATAGTTGTACAAAAATAGTTGGGGACTTTAATATTCCACTCTTAACATTAAATAGATCACCCATACCGAGAATCAATAAGGAAACAGCAGACTTGAACTCTATAGATCAAATAGATATAACAAAATATAAAGAATATTCTATCCAACGAGAGCAGAATACACATTTTTCTAAAAAGCATATGGAATATTTGCTAGGATAGACCATATGCCACAAAGTAAGTCTTAGAAAATTCAGGAAGATTGAAATAATTTTAAATATCTTTTCTGACCACAATGGTATGAAATTAGGAATAAACAACAAGAGGAAAATTGGAAATTCATGAACACATGGGAATGAAACAATACTCTCCTAACAACTATTGGAACAAAAAATAAAGAGGAAATAAAAAAGTGCCTTAAGACTAATGAAAATGGAAAGACAACATACTAGAACTTATGGGATGCAGCAAAAACATTTCTAAGAGAGAAGTTCATTGCAATGAATGCCTACATTTATAATCAAGAAAGATCCTAAAGAAACAACCTAACTCTACTCCTTAAGGAATTAGAATACAAACAAACTGAGCCCAAAGTTAGCAGAAGAAGGGAAATAATAAATATAAGAGCAGAAATAAATGAATAGGGAACAGGAAGACAATAGAAAAGATTAACAAAACTAAGAATTGGTTTTTTGAAAAGCAATATTGACAAATCCTTAGCTAGACAAATCACGGAAAGAAGATAAATGACCCAAATCAACAAATTATAAATGAAAAAGACAATGGACACAAAGAAATTCAGTTTCATAAGAGGCTACTATATCCCAACAAACCGGATAACCTAGAAGAAATGAAAAAACTCTTAGAAACATACAACTTGCCAAGACAGAATCAGAAGAAATAGAAAATCTGAAGACCAGTGATAGGTAGGAAGATTGAATCAGTAATCAAAGAGTCTCCCATCAAAGAAAAACCCAGGATCAGATGGTTTCACTGGTGAATTTTACCAAACATTTAAGAGACTCTTCCAAATATCAAACTCTTCCAAATATCAGAGGATGAATACTAAACTCATTTTATGAGGCCAAACTCATAAACTCATTTTATAATCCTGACGCAAAACCCAGAAAAAGAAACACTAGAAAAAGAAAACGACATGCTGATA
Source organism: Paguma larvata (assembly GCA_030068075.1). NCBI lineage: Eukaryota > Metazoa > Chordata > Mammalia > Carnivora > Viverridae > Paguma > Paguma larvata. The sequence continues at coordinate 93,047,782 of CM057824.1, read as the reverse complement.
TCCCTGATAAATATAGATGCAAAAATTCCTGTATTTATTTGTTTGTTTGTTTGTTTGTTTGTTTATTGGCTGAGAGAGAGAATCCCAAAAAGGCTCCTCCACTGTCAGCACAGAGCTGATGAAGGCTCAATCTCATGAACCGAAAGTTCTTGAGCTGAAATCAAGGGTCAGATCCTTAACTGACTGAACCACCTAGGTGTCCCTAAATGCTAATATCCTTAATAAAATACTAGCAAACTGAAGTCAGCAGCACATTAAAAGGATTATTCATACATGATCAAATGGGTTTTATCCCTGGAATGGTCCAACATATGCAAATCAACATGATATATCACATTAATAAAATAAGAAAAGCATTACATGATTACTTCAATAGATGCAGAAAAAGCATTTAACAAACTTCGATATCTATGCATGACAAAAACAAATTAGGCATAGAAGAAACATATCTCGGCATAATAAAGGCCATATACTTTATGGCCACAGCTAATATACTCAATGGTGAAAGATTGAAAGCTTTTTTCTAAAATCAGAAGCAACATAATGATGCCCATTCTCACACTCCTATTAAACATAGAATAGAAGTTTTTGGTAGAGTAATCAGGTAAGAAAAAGAAATAAAAGGTATCAAATTGGAAAAGAACAGGTAAAATTGTCTCTATTTGTAGATGACATGAGTTTATACACAGAAAATCCTACACTCAATCAATAACCTGTTAGATTTAGTCAAAGAATTCAGTAAAGTTGAAGGATATAAAATTAACATATAAAAATCATAAAAATACAGTAACAACAAATATTCTAAAAAATAATAAAGAAAACTATTCCATTTTTAATAAGATCAAAATAATAAAATATTTAGGAATAAATTGATCTAAGAAGGTGAAAAATCTCTAATCTTAAAATTTTAAGGCACTGATGAAAGAAATCAAAGACACAAATAAATGGAAAGGTTTCCTGTGTTCATGGATTGGAAGAATTAATATTGCTAAAATCTCAGTACTACCAGAAACCTTCCATAGATTTAGTGCAATCTCTTTCAAGATGCCAATGTATATTTTTAAAAAAAGTAGAGAAAACCCTCCTAAAATTTATATGGAATCATAAAAGACCCCAAATTGTCAAAGGAATTCTTAGAAAGTAAAATAAAGCAGGAGGCATCACACTCCTGATTTGAAGCTCTACTATAAAGCTACAGTCATCAAAACTATTGTATTGGCAAAAAAAAAAAAACAGACAAATAGACCAAAGGAACAGAACCAAGAGCCCAGAAGTAAACCCAAGAATATACAGTCAATTAATTTTGATAAAGGAGCCAAGAATACTAAATGGATAAAAGGCAGTTTTTTTTCAATTAACAGTGCTGTGACAATTTAAAACAAAAAGAAAACTGGACCCATATCTTACATCACTCACAAAAATTAAAGAAAATAGATTAAAGACTAAAATGTAAGTCTTAAAACCATGAAACTCCTAGAGAAAATTCCAGGAATAAAAATCCTTGACATGGGTCTTTGTAAAGATTTTTTAGATATGATACCTATAGCATGAGCAATAAAATAAAAAATATATAAGTGGGGCTACATCAAACTTAAAAAAACAAGCTTTTTCACAGTAAAAGAAACCAACAAGGTGAAAACACAGCCTACAAAATGGGAAAATAATATTTGCAAATAATATATCTGATAAGGAGTTAATATCCAAAATATATAAAGGACTTATAAACCTGAATAGCAAAAAACAATTTAAAAACCCACAAAAAAATAAAAAAATTAATTAAAAAAAACCCACCATACAACAATAAAAATGCCTACACACGAAAAAACAAATGACCCAATTTAAAAATGGGTAAAGTATCTAAATAGACATTTCTTCAAAGCAGATATACAAAAGGCTAACAGGTACATGAAAAGATGCACAACATCACTAGTCATTAGGGAAATGCAATAAAACCACAATGAGATAGCCTCTCATGACTGTTACAATGCCAAGAGATAACGAATGCTGGCATAGATGTGAAGAAAAGGGAATCTTTGTGCTCTGTTGGTGGGATCATAAATTTGTACAGTCATTATAGAAAACAGTATGGAGGGTCATCAAAAAATTAAAAACAGAAGTATCATATGATCCAGAAATTCCACTTCTGGGACTATATCCAAAAGAAATGAAAACAATAACTTGAAAAGATATCTGTACCCTCATGTTTATTGCAGCATTGTTTACAATAAGCAAGACATGGAAACAGTCAAAATGTCCATCAATGGATGAATGTATAAAGAATTTGTGATAGACACACACACACACACACACACACACACACACACACACACACCTGCATACATACACACATAATGGAATATTATTCATCCATAAGAAATGAGGAAATCTACCATTTGTGACAACATGGATGGTCCTTGAACACTTGTTAAGTGAAATAAGTTAGATAGAGGAAGACAAATACTGTATGATCTCATTCATATATGGAATCTAAAACAAAATCCCCAAAAAGCAAATGTAAAAAACTCATAGAAAAAGAGATAAATTGTGGTTACCAGAGGGGTGGGAGATGGGGAATTAGAGAAAGGTGATCAAAAGGTACAAACTTCCAGTTATAGAAATAATAACTACTAGGGATATAGTCTAACATGACTATAGCTAACACAGCTGTATGACATATAAGAGTTTTTAAGACAGTAAATTCTAAGAGTTCTCATCACAAGAAATATTTTTTCCCTTTTTTCTCTTTCTTTTCTTTTTATTGTATCTATATGAGAAGATAGATATTAGTCGAACTAACCATGGTAAACATTTAACAGTATATGTAAATCAAACCATCTGCTGTACACCTGAAACTTATACAGTGATGTATGTCAATTATGTCACAAGAAAATAGAAAAATTGTCTATATAAAAACCCAATAAAATGTATTCAATTTTGGAATTAAGACAATTTAGAAACTAGGTGGCTATAAAATAAAGAAACAAAAGTCAAGTGCATTTTCAGATACCATTCAAAAATCAGACAGAGAGGATCCTGGGTGATTCACTTGGTTGAGCATCTGACTCTTGATTTCGGCTCAGGTCATGATCACATGGTCATGGGATTGAGCCCTGTGTTGGGCTCCACACTGGGTGTGGAGCCTGTTTAAGACTCTCTCTCTCTTTCTCTCTCTCTCTCCTTTTGCCCCTTTCCCTCTGCTAATGCTGTCTCTCCCTCTCTAAATTTTTTTTAAATCATCTTGAAAAGGATATACATAATACCCAATATTATAAAGATGTCAGTTCTTCTTAAATTAACAAATTAGATTTAATGTAAGACTATCAAGGGTGAACTGTATTTTTTTGTTGTTGAACTTGACAAACTGGTTATAAAATTTATGTGCAAGGACAAAGAGCCTAGAGCAATTAAGAAATAACTAAACAGGGGTGCCTGTCTGGCTCAGTCAGTAGAGCACACATCTCTTGATCTCAGGGTCATGAGTTTGAGCCTCATGTTGGGCATAGAGTTTACTTAATAATAAAAAAAATACATAAAAAAGAAATACATAAACATAAAAAATAAGATGTGAAGAAGGTCCTTATTTATTAAAAAGCAAGTCTACTTATAAATATTTGGCAAATATAGATACAGATATTTAAATACAGAGAAAGTATAGCTACATATAGGAATAGAAAACTAACTATCAGAAAAAGATCTGTTTGTAAGAGAAATGGGATATGATCCAGCTGGCATTTCTGATCAGGGAGAAAAAGTTAAACTCTTAAAATCATGCTAAGATTATTTTATTTAACAAGATTGAAATAAATGAAATTATAGTTCTACCCAAGGACACATAAAAAAATGTCAGTTCTAATCCATTGAAATACATATATGCAAAGATAAAACCTTTGAAACTTTTAGTAAACAAAGTAAAATATATACCCATGAAGTGAGGAAAGATTCTCAAACAAGATACAGAAAGTTTACTTAAAATTTTTTAAAGTTTTTTTTTAATTTTTAAGTAATCTCTACACCCAACATGGGACTGAAACTCATAACCACAAGATCAAGAGTTCCATGCTCCACTGACAGAGCCAGCCGGGTGCCCTTAAGACACAGAAAGTTTAAATGATAATGGAAAAGACTGATAAATTCAATGAGACTAAACTTTTAAAAAAGAACTTTGCACCAAACATTTTGAAGAAATAAAAAGTTAAGACACTAACAAGGTATTTTTCCTTGCAATTGCAATTTATACAACTGATAAAGGGTTATTATTCTGAATAAACACGAAATTCATAAAATCACTAAGAATAAGATAAACTACACAAATATGGGAAAGATATGAATAGACAGTTCATAGACAAGGAAATACAAATGACTAATGAGCATATGAATAAATGAAACTTTAGTATCAATCACATACAAGTTTTAAATGGTATAATATTTAATATGATCTTGAAAAATTTTAAAGACTGATAATTTTAAGTGTGGCAACTATTCAGGGAAACAAAAGCTGTCTTAGTCTTCAGATGAATGTATAAATTAATACTGATAGAGACTGATGGTTATCTTCTATTATTTGTCTTTCTTTTCTTTCTCGTTAGTAATTCTATTTTTAAATGATCCATGGACAGGTAAAGACTTGATTTTCCAAGGGGATACTAGAAAAAGTACTGTGTGCATCTTTGGGGAAGAGGCTATGCACCTTGTGTGTGTGTGTGTGTGTGTGTGTGTGTGTATGTGTGTGTGTGCTCACACACGCGTGTGTATATTTTTCCTTCTTTCAGCCAAAATAGATATACTGGCTGAAGCTTCAGAAACCATTTGGACCTTGCATGAACTTGTGGATGAAAATTGTATATATGAGGTAACCTATACAATAGAAGGACCCTGCGTCTTCGACTCTGTGAAGTGTCTTACCATCTCTGAACTGTACACCTCCAAATTTCTTGAACCTGAGATAGAAATGCATGACTTTAAACTATTATGATTCTTCCTTTTTCATATTCACAGCACCCAAAATCTAAATCTAATCCTAATCAATACAACCTCATTAGGAACAGATTTGGCCTTATCCCATAAAGTTGAAGATGTACATATCCTACATTCTTCTAAGTATATGCTTTGAAGTTCCACATTCTTATGTGCACGGGGGAAGCACATAGAAAAATATTCATAATAATACGATTCCTTTTTTTTCAGTGTTTATTTATTTATTTATTTTGAGAGAGACAAAGAGCACAAGCAGAGGAGGGACAGAGAGAGACACACAGAGAGAACCCAAAGCAGGCTCCAGGCTCTGAGCTGTCAGCACAGAGCCCCATGTGGGGTTTGAACCCATGAACCACGAGATCATGACTTGAGCCAAAGTCGGAAGGTTAACCAACTGAGCCACCCCAAAACCCCATAATAACATGATTCTAAGGTCAAATATTGGAAATAACCTAAAAGACTATAAATAGGAGAATGGCTATTTCATTATAGTGTTTTCACTTGATGTACTACTAACAAACAGCCTGGAAAAAACTCAATCTCTAAAGAATCTATCAATGATATAATTTATAAGAATTCAACAATAAGGAAACTTAAACAATATATTATTTAGGGATACATCTATCATATAATTTATAAGTTAATGCAGCAGAATGATCAAATTTAGGATAGTCATTACCTCTGGTATGGGCAGGAGAGAGGCTGCAATAAAAGAGTGCTATAGGGGAGTTTCAAAATAGGGATAAGCTTTTCCTCTTTTTTTTATGCTAGGTGCTAGGTACAAGGATATTAATTTTATTATATTTATTTTGAAACTACACATATGTCTTAAATATTCTTTGAATGTGTGAAAATTTTTACAATGGGTAAACCAGTGGAGAGGACAAGTAGTGCTTGGATTTTGAGGTGTGTGTGTGTGAAGTAAATCTATTTTTGGAAATGTGAAGAGACTTAAACCTGACCATAACACTTAGGCTTAAGGACAACTGCTATGGCAAAGGACTTCTTTCTCAGCTTTTAAATATGCAAATGATTACCAAGGACTGCAATCCAAATGGACAAGAAATGACTGCCCCTTCTGACAGAGACTCTGAAAACCCAGTCTGTAATCACAACTGTCTCCACCATTGCTCTCACCTTCACCATCGCCTCAATGTTGTTACTTTGTATATTGTCTCTTAGGTTCCTGACAATTTACTGAAATCTTTGTATCATTATCTCAACAATCCTCAATAATCCTGTGAACTAGATATTATTACTTCTTTATAAGATCAGCTTATAAGCAGAGAAGTTAAGCTCAGAGTAGTGAATGAATAAAGTGGCTTTGTCATAGCTAGTAAATGGCATTGTGTGGGTTCAAACCCAAATACACTTGTTTCCAAATGTGTGATCATAACCATCATACTATTGCTTCTCCACAGCCCTCATTTCAAATATGTCTATTTTTGCTGTCACCCCTTCAGGCACACTAATGGGTACCGTGGTTTCTCTGAAGCAATATTCATGCTTTAAAGGGGCAACAAAGAACAAAGGATGTAGTAAAGATATGACTGATTACTGACAATACTTCTGAGAGTTTGGAAGATAAGACACAGAGAGAAAAGACGCAGGATATTCCGGAAAATTGAGGGTGAAAGGATAGAAATGGAGTAAGACAAATTAAAATCAGGGAAATTGCAGGGGAAAAAAAAAGGATCAGGAGAACGAACAGAAAATAACAAGATCATCCTAAAGAATTTATTTTTTCTTTTCTCCAGGAGCCTCTTTCCTCACCTTGGAATAGGTGTTTCATCTTCTGAAATGAGTTGGATAAATAAGAAAAGGTTGAAAAGTAATTTCAAGTCCAGAGAGCAAACCCTAGGATAGATTGTTTTTCCCTCAAAAGTCTTTCATCCACGAGGCTTTAAGGTCTTGTGGTTTTGGCAATAATTATGGCAGTGGTAATAATAATGCTGCCTAGCTGGGGTTTTCCCCCTGGCAGCGTGTATATACCAATCTGTTTGTCACAATAATATCTTCAAGTTCACATACTACTCTGCATAAATCCATTTGTTAGCCTACAGAAGTAAGGGCTCTTTCATGCCCTTGGACCTCAGTGTATTTGGGGCTGTCTATCTTGGACATCTGCGTTAATGAGGTACTTTTAGGTCAGAACAAAAAAGTTCTTGCTTTGACTTATTTTGTATATTTGAATATTTTAGCTGTGCATTTGAATGTATATATCACGAATATATGTAGAAATTTCTATGGAGTGTGAAAACTCAGATTGTTTGGTGGGAATACAACACTTAGTACTCGCAAAAATTCTTTAAAAATAGGATATTTACCTACTTATTAAAAGAGATAATTTTGGCACTACTGGTTAGCAGGTGGGGTATGTGAAAGAACTCTTCCTCCTCTAAATTCTGTGATATATGTGTTGTCATGAGCTCTATTATCTATATGCATTATATGGCTTTTATAGCAATCACTGTACATTATAATTCATTTAATCCATCTTCTTATCTTAATGATGTTATAAGAGTTGCAAATAGGAGACAGAAAGGAGGTAGACAGAATAATGGCAATAGTTTATTCAACCTCTCCTAGGCAGGCCACGGCCAGGAAATCCTTAATTCCACAATAGTCAGTGAATATCACTGGAGGGGAAGCTGCAGAGCAGTGGGGCCTGGAGGCAGAAAAGGGATTCAAAACAGGTTCCTTAACTCTTTGTTTTAAAAATTCAAAATTATGCCTGTATAATATTGATGAGAAATATATCATGATGAATTATGTCTGTTCATGTTTTTGTTTGTTTTTTCAAAAATTTCACAATAAACAGAGAGGTCAAAACCCAAGATGATTTTCTTAACTAGAGCAATGATGTGTTTTAACTATAATGGCAGGAAAGCTATTGTTAAAACTTCATGATAAACCTCTTTAAAAGGGCTTTATTTTATCTTCAAAAGCCCTACAGGGGAATGCTTTCTCATTTGCTTCCACATTACTACAAGGACTCTCGTTCTTACATGAAGAAAACTAGTTCTCTTTATTTCTGATTCACTGGTTGACCTAATACTATGAAGCTTTAAAACCGTCCTTGAATCAAGTCTTCTTTTCCTAATTCTTATTATTTCATTGCTGCTGAGCAGAATAATATGCCAGATATTATCTTCTTAGCTCTTCTTAAAAGTTAATAAAAAACAAAGTTTCTCTATCCTTTTGGTGACTACAACACTTAATTAACTCAGCCATTACTTCTTGTCAGTCATTATCACATACTATATATGTATTTCCTCTATGTACTATATACGAAAACAGTCAATTAGAATATCGGTTAGATGGTAGGCTACTGCAAAAGGAAACATTTCATGCTATTTCACATAGAAGGTGCTTAATAAATGGTTACTGAATAAAAGTATGGACCAATCATTTGTATAGATTTAGCAAAAATGTAGTTTTTGAAAAAATGGATTCTATGCCTACATTTCCCCTTGTGATTTCTTTCTAAAACACACTGAACTATCATTTGAAAAGGTAAGTTTTCTAGATACTGTGTGGCTATATAACAATATAAATCCTACAAATTCTATACATCCATTAGATAAAGATGAAGAAAATAATTTTCAAGAGTACAAATTTTATTAGGTGTAGAACACTGAAAAGAAAAATCTAATGGGAGAAAACTCTGAATTCTGGCTATGATTATTTACTATTTAGCTTCTCATTTTATGAACAGATTCTACTAGTTCATAAAGAAGTGTTTGATGAGTTACTAGAAACAATGTTGACAATATCCAGCATTTCCAAAGAAATGTAGTGCAAAAAGAAAGCCAAAAGTTGTTGAAACTAAATCAAACTACTAAGGCAAACTGCAAAACTAAATCATCTGATTCTAAAAGGACAATATTGGAAAAATCAAGGTAGAAGTTCTACATTGATAGAACTGCACACTAATAAGGACGAGTCGTACTATATGTAAATCATACTTTGATAAACCAGACTAAGAAAAAGGCATTTTTATAAGTATATAAATATGTCATTATTAAAAATTTTCTCCATTACTATGACTTTGGTGAAACTATGGCTTCCATGAGTCTCATGACTATACCAGAAGGGATGATGCTAAAATTAAAAAATATTTGGATTAAGGTTAAGAGTACCGATTTTGAGGTAGACAAAAATGGAAAACTGAGTTATGTCATGTTACTTTGGGCTAATTTAACAAAACCCATATAAGCATCAGTTTATTCAATGGTAAAATTTAGAAAAGAGTAAATGTATGAGAGGTTATTGTGAGAACTTATTATTATTATAATGTCTATAACACACTTAACATAAAGCCCCAAACATATGAATCATACATTACTTTCTACTGGGGCAACTGAAAAAGCTTCACAGACAAGGGTGAGTAAAAGGGACATTACTGGCAAGGAATATAGAATGCACAAAAGGACTGAGACAGACAGGAAAAGGACATGTAGTTTGAATGCAGTACTGAATCTCTGAAAGGGAGAAAAGGAAGATACATATAGAAATGTGGGATATCACCAGATGGTGGGTGGTGTCAAATGTTATTTTAAGGAGTTTGGATTTTATTCAATGAGTAATAAAAACCACTTAAACATTTTCAATTAGTAGAGTGACATGATTTAAGTGGTACTTTTGGAAGAATAATTTGGCAGCAATCGATAAGGACACAGTAGAGGGGAGAATATCTAGATATGGAAAGTTAGTGTAGAGATTAATATCACATGTAGGTGACAATGAGGTCTTGAAGTAGAATGGTGCAGATGGTGACAGTAAGAATGCAAAATGTATGAATATGGAGGATGTTTTGTAGGTAGAATTTATAGGATTTGTCTTGAAATTGGAGGATAGTAAGGGACAAGATAGAGAAACAAATCAAAGTTATTTCTGAGGTTTAGAACTTGGGCATCTTGGAATGTTCCTGAGCCATTACAGAGATTTGTATTGGATTTTATTGGTTCTATTCAAGATACTTTCTGTTTGAGATATAAACATGAAGGCTATCCAGATGGGGTTCTTGGCCAGTTTATTGTAAACATAAGTCTGAAACTAATGAAAGCAATTGGGATATAGTTTTGCATTTTTCTGATTTATAGAGATGACTGAAGTAGAGGACTGAGGACAGAGCTTTGGAGAATTCTTGCATTTATAAGAAAATGAGAAAGCCAATGGGACACAGAATATAATGTTTCTAAGAAACCAACTTCGGTAAGTGTATAAAGTTAGGAGCTTGATTAATGAAAGTTCAAGAGACTAAGGGGGGTGACAGTGTAGAGACAGTGAAGAGAGATGAATTATTTAAGAATAATTATTTATTCTCAGGGTGCCTGGGTGGCTCAGTTGGTTAAGGATCCAACTTTGGCTCAGATCATGATCTTTTGGTTCATCGAGTTTGAGCTCCGTGTCAGGCTCTCTGTTGACAACTCAGAGCCAGGAGACTGATTCGGATTCTGTGTCTCCCTTTCTACTGTTTCTGTCTCTCTCTTTCTCTCAAAAATAAATGAACATTAACAAAAATAAAAAGAATAGCTATTCTCTTGACTTTTGTACTTCGGTGCCCACCCAGTTATTCTCCTACTTTTCTGACCACAGAGATTTCTTTACCACCAAACTGTTGACGTTTTCTTGGTCATGATTGTAAGTAATCGCTTAGCAGTATCTTATGGTATCGAATTCTTGAAAGTCCTTCACTAATACCTTTTATGTAAATAACCACAAATGTATATTGCAAATGCTTATCTCTTTCCTGAGTCATAGCTTATGATTTATAACCATCTGTATAGTCATCTTCACACGTCATCACAAAGTCAAACTCAGCATATACCCATGGTACCTTCTTGCCTAAAGAACATCTCTTCTGGCTTCATTATTTCACTATTCTCTCAGTGTTAATGTTAATTTTATGTGTCAACTTGACTGGGCAACATGGTGCCAGACTTTTGATCAAATGTTATTCTTGGTGTCTCTGTAAGAGTGTTTCTGGATGAGATTAACATTTAAGTTTGTAGCCTACATAAATCAGATTATCCTCCCTAATGAAGATGGACCTCAACTGAAGACCTCGATAGAACAAAAAAGTGGGGTAAGAGAGAACTTGTTCTTCCAGAGCTGGAATATCATTTTTCTCCTTTCCTCCAAGTGAGATTTACAATATAAACTCTCTTGGTATATGAGGCCTTCGGACTCAGACTGGAACTACATCACTGGTTCTCCTGGGTCTCCAGTCTTACTGACTGTAGATCTTGGGACTTTGCCTCTATAGCTGTATTAGTTAATTCTTTACATAAATCCAATTCTTTGGTTCTGTTTTTCTGCAGAACCCTTACTAATATACCCAATCACTACACTTTCAAATCTTACAAGGAACTTTGATTTTCCCCTCTTAGACTTTAATCATTTGTAAGTTCTGCAGCTTCTGTCACCATGCCCAATACTCTTTTCTATTTCCTTTGACACCACTTGAGGCAGCAATAATGAAGTATTTTTCAGGACTATACTCCTATTTCTCCTCATTTCAATCAGTTCTACATGTGGCTGCCAGATAAGTCTACTTAAAAAAAAAACAACAAACAAACAAAAAAACAAAACAAAAAACCCACATTTTTTTGATCAGAAAACTTCAGTGACTTCTCAATGTCTTTTTAATTAATGCAAATTTATTAATCTTTCAATAAATATTCTTCATGAAATAGTCCCACTTTGTCAGAGGGATAAAAACTCTTTTATTTTGGTTTGAAACAATTAAGTACCCAAGGACAAGATAAGGGGAGCTGGTAAGGGGACGGGAGTTGAAGGAAGAAACTGGTTTAGCAGCTGTAAAACTAAGTCTAATTTTACTGAAGGCATAATATATACAAAAAAAAAAAACTCAATCTGGTCAAAAGTGGCTGAGCAAAATTAGCAAACAAGAAAGATCATTACTATTGAAGAGAATTCTCTTTGAAGAAAAAGATTTCAGAAGATATAAGAGAAAGATGATCTCTAGAAGATGAATGATACCGTGTTATTTTATCTTATTTGATTGGAATTCATGGTGAAAATTTCAGTACTAGGTATGACCCTACAGTATAGATATAGAAAAATTAGATAATATGCTTAGGAGAGTGAGCATAATGTTGAGTAAAGGGTATGGATTTCATGTTATTAAAGCCCATGCTATATTTCATGTTATATGAAATACTCTTTCATGTTATCTGAAATTTTAGCAAATGAACTCTTAATGTTTTGCTTGGGAATAAAAAGATTTATCAGGACCTGAGATGTCTTCAAATATATAAAGGATAATCAAAAAGACAGGTAATTTAACTTGTATAGTATGGCCCAGGCAAGCATATTAAGACCTGTTGATTAAAAGAAGATAGATATATGCTCACTAAAGCACTTTTGGAAGATTATGATTTAATCAACATAGTGCTATCAAAAGGCGAACTATGTTGCTTCAGAAAAGAATGAGTTTTTGGTCATTGTAATTTTTACATTTACTCAGAGTGAGTAGCCACTTGGAAGAAATATTAAAGGATTAATTCAAACATCAAGAAGAGTGTTGAGCTATATGATATCTAGACTGTCTTCCAAACCATGGTAACCAGGATCCTATCTTTCTGAAGCAGATTCAGCCTGGTCCCTTTAACATTACCATAGGTTCCTGCCAGACATGATTACTCAGATTCCCTTAGTTGTACACATTACCAACTCAATTTATTTGCTCAGGCTTTGTCCTTTCCTTGAAATGCTTTTTGACTGATAAACTGCACCTCTTACAATTGTTCCTACTACTGAAAATCCAACCTAGATTATTCCACCTTACTACATGTCTCCCAACTTAAATATCTTCTCCTTGTTATCCAAACTAGGTATGATGTTTTTATTATGTATTTATCTATTTATTTTAAATATAATTTATTGAAAAGTTAGCTAATGTACAGTGTATACAGTGTGTTCTTGGCTTTGGGAGTAGATTCCCATGATTCATCTGCTTACATACAACACCAAGTGCTCATCCCTCAAGTGCCCTTCTCAAGGCCCATCGCCTATTTTCTCTTCTCCTCCCCTCCCACCAATTAACCCTCAGTTCATCCTCTCTTTTAAGAGTCTCTTATAGTTTGCCTCTCTCTCTGTTTGAAATTATTTTTTCCCCTTCCCTTCCCTCATGGTCTTCTCTTAAGTTTCTCAAATTCCACATATGAGTGAAATTATACCTTGATCAGTTGATGGGCATTTGGGGTCTTTCCATGACTTGGCTCTTGTTGATAGTGCTGCTATAAACATTGGGGTACTTGTGCCCCAATGAATCAGCACTCCTGTTTCCTTCGGGTAAATTCTTAGTGGTGCTATTGCTGGGTTGTAGGGTAATTCTATTTTTAATTTTTCAGGAAACAAATTAGGTATGATGTTTTTAAATAACAGAGCACCAGTGAACATAAAAGAATACTGAAAAATCTTTGTCTTATAACCTTTCTTCTTCTCTTTCATTCTTTCCTTCATTTTCCCTTCCTCCATCTTCTTTCCTTCCTTCTGTCCTTTCTTCCTCCCCTCTTTCCTTCCTTCCTTCCTTCTCTCCCTCTCCCTCTCCCCCCTCCCTCTCCTCCTCCCCTCCACACCCTGTCAAGTTTAAATATGAATAGTTGACTGGAGAAAGTTCCATTGGTTTCAGTTATGAAAGAAGAAAAGAGAGCCAAACTAAAATAGAAAGAAGGTATTGTTTCATAGCCTTGAAGAGTTGAATGAATTAAATTCACCCTAGTTTTTTAAAGAAATTGGTATGTTATATTATGACAGACTCAATATCTATTGTTTTTGAATGGTCATGAAAGGTAAAATCCCCAAGGACACAGCCCTGCGAGTTGGAAGGGATTTGAAGGGGTATAATCTTTTGTCTTAAGGCAAGGAATGTAATCATTTCCTTCATACAGCAGAGGCAGAAGCTATGCCCCTTATAAAAGAGGAAATTACAGGACAACTTTGGTAATATATGGATCTTTATCATCAGAGGGTTCTTGTCTGGCTCAGTCAGAACATATGACTCTTGATCTCAGAGTCATGAGTTCGACTCCCAAGTTGGGTGTAGAGGCTACATAAATAAATAAATAAATAAATAATAAATAAATAAATAAATACACAAACCAACAAATATTTAATATTGGATCCCAATAAGAATACATAATGGATCAAAATACTGCTTTTGTATTTACAAGATGCTTTTATGTGCAATGTGTCATCTGTTACCACAACGGTGATGTAGACAGACATTGTAATCCTCATTTGCAGAGAAGAAAACTCAAAGTCAATGAAGCTGTTACTAAGATCTTGAACATTCTAATCCAGTAATGTTTCCACCATATCAAACATGATTCACCAGTGGGGCACCTGGGTGGCTTAGTCGATTAAGCATTTGACTTTTGTTCAGGTCATGCTCTCATGGTTTGTAAGTTCAAGCCCCATGTCAGGCTCTGTGCTGACAGCTCACAGCCTAGAGCCTGCTTCAGATTCTGTGTCTCCCTCTCTCTCAGTTCCTCCCCCACTCACACTCTCTCTCTCAAAAATAAATACACATAAAAAATTAAAAAATGATTCACTACTAATTTACTATGAAAGTTTATTTACTTTTTATTTTTGAGAAGCAATGACACTAAGCAAAAATTTTTTCCCTTTAAGATAGTGGCAAATTACAAGGGGCAATAGGGTTAGAAATACAGTATTATTAATAGTATTACTAATACTAATAGTATTGCTGTTAGTAGTAATAGTATTATTACTAATACTTTTCATAAATCATCTCATCCAAGGTAACAAACAATCTCATCCCATTTCGCAAATGGGAAAATGAAAATAAGTTTGCAATGAAAACAAGAGGAAGGGTCACAAAAGAAAAAGAAAAAGAGAAAAAGAAAGTAAAAGAAAAAAGAAAGAATTAGGGTCTAGCAGTTGCCTCAGTGATAAAGGCGTAGGTTTTAAGAAGGAAGTAATGTTGAGAGACAGAGTGCTACCATGAAACAAGGAGCATTAAGATGAAGCCAAGACCATCTGACTTTGCAATTAAAAAGAAACTGGTGATGGCCAAATTTAATCAAAAGTTAAGGAAGTGACTACAAAGATGAATTCTGTTTTCAGAAATTTGGCCCAAATGAAGAATAAATTTATTTATTGGTAGTGGGATGACATAAAATAGCAAAAAACAAAAAATCAATAAAATGAAGCCTTATGCATTTAAGGCAGAGAGCAAAGAATGAACAGTGAGATAGTGAAAAGGCAAAATAAGATCAATAGATGAGGGCTGATGAAGTAGAATATTTAAAAAATTGGGAAAAGACCACACAAATGGAGAGAGAGGAAAGAAAACACTGGGGCAGTTGGTGTTCCGGGAGCTTCTTCATTGATCCTAGAATAATGTTTAGCTTGTACTAGTATTTGTTTTAGGAGGGATAGTTTGAGGAGGAGAAAAGGAAAGATGAAAATGCTGATCCCAGAGATGGAAGGCAACATGGCGGAGGAGTAGGGGGCTCCAGTATTTCGCTTGCCCTTTAAAGGGGGACAACTGAAACCATTGTCTCTCTCAACTCCAAAAATTGGGGGGAAAAGGTGCTACAGCTGACAAGAAATGTAGGCGAAAACAGACACGGCCCAACTAAACCGTGAGTTTAATCTGGGTTGGATAAAACGAACTCGAACTCGGAAGTTGAGCTGAGGGGAGGGTGAGCGTCTTCGGAGATAGCTGGGAAAGTGCCCATCGAACAACATCTGAACGAGAGGGCCAGAGCGGGTGAGACTGCTACCATCCAGCCCCTAAGCAGGGCTTTTGAAGAGAAGGTCGGTAGCAAACAGCAGCAATCCCCGCGCGCTGCTGGGACCGCACCAACCCCGTCCTGAGCCACTGGGACGCGCGCGCCGGGGGGATTGGCAGCGGGGACGCAGGCGGCGCCACCAGCCGAGCACCTCTAACCCCGGCACAATTATAACGAAATCGGGGGTGGCAGACGGCCGCCTCATGGCGCCACCCTCGCCCAGCGCCCCGGGGCGCGCGCGCTGCCGTCACAGGCAGCGGGGACCCAGGCGGCGGCTCCTGCGGAGCACCTCTAACCCCCGCACAGTTACAGACAAATTGGGGGGTAGCAGACGGCTGCGCCACCGCGCCACCCTCGCCCAGCGCCTCCGAGCACACACGCCGCAGAGACCCAGGCAGCCCCAGGCGGCGGCTCCTGTGGGACAAGGCCGGGTCACCGTCCAGTAAACCACACTAGGCCGGCATTAGCGGTGGAGAGAGAACAGAAATAAAGGGGCGAATAAAGCCTCCAGGACTGGTGGCGCGGGTCTGGAGAGACGCCATTGTTGTCTCACAAGCCAGGAAGTCACCCCAGAAGCCATCTCTGCAGCGGTGGAGGCTGGACCCGCCTACACTAAACCACGCCCCTCCCAAACGATCAGCAGGAGCAACTGATCCAAGTGGAGATTGCTGCCTGGAGTAACGCCAGTCATTTCTTCTTTTTAAATTTATCCCTCCCTTCCTCATTCCTACCGATCCCCATCCCTGAGCTGGTCATCCAGGGTACTGACTGGCTTAATCATTTTTTTGTTTTTGTTTTTGTTTTTTTGTTTGTTTGTTTGTTTTGTTTTTTTTGGGTTTTTTTTGTTTTTATGTTTTTTAACCCACTCTTTGAGGACATGTCCTACAACCTCTTCTTTACTTCCCTAGCCCTTTTTCTGGAATAACCAGGCCGTATAAGTTCATCTAGACGACATCGATCTTTATTCCTTTTCCCTCACACCTCTCCTTATTCTGATTTCTATCAGTCTGGATTAAACCCTTTAGTCGCTCTACCTGGGCAAAGTCCATTTCCTTCTTCTCCCTGCACCAGTCATTATTCTGTCTATATATGCTCTGCCACCAGCACACTACATACCCTGTCCTTAACGTGTAGCTGTTACTTCAGGACATTGCCCTCAGAGAGTCACTTGTTATTTTTTTCTGTTGTGAACTGCTTGTCTGGACCATTTGTTGGTACGTTTGAGTATTTCTGTGTTCTGTGTGTCTGTCAGTTTTCCTTTCCAGGGCAACTTCAAGAAACAACCCATAACACATCCAGCCAAAATGACGAGACGGAAGAATTCTCCTCAAAAGAATCCACCAGAAGCAGTGACAGCTCAAGAATTAATGAAAACAGATATAAGCAACATAACAGAACTTGAATATAGAATGATAATCATAAAACTAATTGCTGGCCTTGAAAAAAGCTTAGATGAATGCAAGGGGTCCCGCGCGGCAGAGTTCAAGGACCTTAAAAACGGTCAGGAAGAATTAAAGAAGACATTGGAAGAAATACAGGGGAAACTGGAAGCAGCCACAGCACGGATTGAAGAGGTAGAGGAAAGAGTTAGTGCATTAGAAGACAAAATCATTGAAAAAGAGGAAGCAGATAAAAAGAGAGAGAAGCTGATCCAGGAACAGGAAAGGAGAATTCGAGAGCTGAGCGATGCACTCAAAAGAAACAATATCCGTATCATAGGAGTTCCAGAGGAAGAAGAGAGAGAGAAAGGAGTCGAAGGGGTTCTTGAACAAATCATTGCTGAGAACTTCCTCAACATGAGGAAGGAAACGGGCATGGAAATCCAAGAGGCACAGAGAACTCCCCTCAGACGTAACTTGAATAGACCTTCTGCACGGCACATCATAGTGAAGCTGGCAAAATACAAAGATAGGGAGAGAATCCTGAAAGCAGCTAGGGACAAAAGAACCCTAACATACAAAGGGAGACCTATAAGGGTAGTAGCAGACTTATCTACAGAAACTTGGCAAGCCAGAAAGGAATGGCAGGATATCTTCAACGTGATGAGCAAGAAGGACATGCAACCAAGAATTCTGTATCCAGCTAGCCTGTCATTCAGAATAGAAGGAGAGATCAAGGTTTTTCCCAACAAACAAAAACTGAAAGAATTTATCACAAATAAGCCAGCACTGCAAGAGATCCTGAGGGGCATTCTATGAAGACAAGGTTGCAAAGAACACAAACTGCCAGGGTCAGCCTTACAAACATGAAACTTACAGATAATACAGTGACTGTAAGCCCATATTTTTCAATATTAACACTGAATGTAAATGGACTAAATGCGCCAATCAAAAGACACAGGATAACAGAATGGATTAAAAAACAAGACCCATCTATTTGCTGTCTTCAAGAAACTCATCTTAAACCTGAAGATACCTTCAGATTGAAAGTGAGGGGATGGAGAACTATCTACCATGCTACTGGAAGTCAGAAGAAAGCCGGAGTAGCCACACTTATATCAGACAAATTAGACTTTAAAATGAACGATGTAATAAGAGATGAAGAAGGACATTATATAATAGTCTCAGGGACCATCCAGCAGGAAGAGCTAACAATTGTAAATATCTATGCACCGAATTTGGGGGCAGCCAAATTTGTAAAACAACTAATTACAAACATTAGCAACCTCATCGATAAAAATATCCTAATAGTAGGGGATCTCAACACTCCACTCTCAGCATTGGATAGATCCACAAAACAGAAAATCTCCGCAGAAACAATAGCCCTGAATGACACATTAGGACAGATGGGCCTCACAGACATCTTTAGGGTCCTTCATCCAGAAGCAAAGGAATTTACGTTCTTCTCATCTGCACACGGTACATTTTCCAAGATAGACCACATTCTGGGGCACAGGGAAGCTCTGAATAAATATAAAAGAATGAGATCATACCGTGTACACTGTCAGACCACAATGCTTTGAAACTTGAAATCAACCACAGGAGAAAGCCTGGAAAATATCCAAGAACATGGCGGCTAAGAAATAACCTACTAAAAGATGACTGGGTCAACCAAGCCATCAGAGAAGAAATTAAAAAATACATGGAAACAAATGAAAATGAAAATACAACAATCCAAACGCTCTGGGACGCAGCAAAGGCGGTCCTGAGAGGGAAATATATTGCAATCCAGGCACATCTCAAGAAACAAGAAAAATCAATAACACAAATTCTAACAGCACGCCTAAAGGAACTAGAAGCAGATCAACTAAAACAACCCAAGCCCAGCAGAAAGAGAGAAATAACAAAGATCAGAGCTCAAATTAACCATATGGAGACAGAAAAGGTAGTGGAACAGATCAATGAAACCAAAAGCTGGTTCTTTGAAAAAATAAACAAAATAGACAAACCTCTAGCCAGGCTTCTCAAAAAGAAAAGAGAGAGAACTCAAATAGATAAAATTGTGAATGAAAAGGGAGAAATTACAACCAATCCCTCAGAGATACAAGCAATCATCAGAGAATACTATGAAAAATTATATGCCACCAAACTTGTCAATCTGGAAGAAATGGACAGCTTCCTAAATAGCCACATGCTACCAAAACTCAAACGGGAAGAAATAGAAAATTTGAACAGACCCATAACTAGTGAAGAAATAGAATCAGTTATTAAAAACCTCCCAGCAAATAAAAGCCCTGGACCAGATGGCTTTCCTGCGGAATTTTACCAGACATTTAAAACAGAGTTAATTCCTATCCTCCTCAAGCTGTTCCAAAAAATTGAAACGGAAGGAAAACTCCCAGACTCATTCTATGAAGCCAGCATCACTTTGATTCCCAAACCAGATAGAGACCCAGCAAAGAAAGAAAATTACAGGCCAATATCCCTGATGAATATGGATGCAAAAATTCTCAACAAGATACTAGCAAATCGAATCCAACAGCATATAAAGAGAATTATCCACCATGATCAAGTAGGATTCATCCCTGGGTTGCAGGGCTGGTTCAATCAACGTGATACATCACATCAACAAAAGAAAAGATAAGAACCATATGATCCTGTCAATAGATGCAGAAAAAGCATTTGACAAAATACAGCATCCTTTCTTAATAAAAACTCTCGAGAAAGTCGGGATAGAAGGAACATACTTAAACATCATAAAAGCCATATATGAAAAGCCCACAGCTAATATCATCCTCAATGGGGAAAAATTGAAAGCCTTCCCCCTGAGATCAGGAACACGACAGGGGTGTCCACTCTCGCCACTGCTATTTAACATAGTGCTGGAAGTCTTAGCATCAGCAATCAGACAACAAAACAAAATAAAAGGCATCAAGATTGGCAAGGAGGAAGTCAAACTTTCACTTTTTGCAGATGACATGATACTTTACATGGAAAACCCGACAGAATCCACCAAAAGCCTACTAGAACTGATTCATGATTTCAGCAAAGTTGCAGGATACAAAATCAATGTACAGAAATCGGTGGCATTTCTATACACCAACAATGAAGCAGCAGAAAGAGAAATAAAGAAGCTAATCCCTTTCACAATTGCACCAAAAACCATAAAATACTTAGGAATAAACCTAACCAAAGAGGTGAAAGACCTCTACACTGAAAACTATAAAAAGCTTATGAAGGAAATTGAGGAAGACACAAGGAAATGGAAAAACATCCCATGCTCATGGATTGGAAGAATAAATATCGTCAAAATGGCAATACTACCCAAAGCAATCTACACATTCAATGCAATCCCAATCAAAATTGCACCAGCATTCTTCTCAAAGCTAGAGCAAACAATCCTAAAATTTGTATGGAACCACAAAAGACCTCGAATAGCCAAAATAATACTGAAGAATAAAACCAAGGCGTAGGCATCACAATCCCAGACTTTAACCTCTACTACAAAGCGGTGGTCATCAAGACTGTATGGTATTGGCACAAAAACAGACACATAGACCAATGGAATAGAATAGAAAACTCAGAAATGGACCCGCAAGTATATGGCCAATTAATCTTTGACAAAGTGGGAAAATGTATCCAATGGAAAAAAGACAGCCTCTTTAACAAATGGTGCTGGGAGAATTGGACAGCAACAGGCAAAAGAATGAAACTAGACCACTTTCTTACACCACTCACAAAAATAAATTCTAAATGGATAAAAGATCTGAATGTGAGACAGGAAACCAACAAAATCCTAGGAGAGAAAACAGGAAAAAGCCTCTTTGACCTAAGACGCACCAATTTCTTACTCGACACGTCTCCAAAGGCAAGAGAATTAAAAGCAAAGATGAACTATTGGGACCTCATCAAGATAAAAAGCTTCTGCACAGCAAAAGAAACAACCAACAAAACGAATAGGCAACCAACGGAATGGGAAAAGATCATCGCAAATGACATATCGGATAAAGGACTAATATCTAAAATTTATAAAGAACTTACCAAACTCCACACCCGAAAAACAAACAACCCAGTGAAGAAATGGGCAGAAGATATGAATAGACACTTCTCCAAAGAGGACATTCAGATGGCCAACAGACACATGAAACGATGCTCAATGTCTCTCATCATCAGGGAAATACAAATCAAAACTACACTGAGATACCACCTCACACCAGTCAGAGTGGCTAAAATGAACAAATCAGGAAACTATAGATGCTGGCGAGGATGTGGAGAAGTAGGCACCCTCCTACACTGTTGGTGGGAATGCAAACTGGTGCAGCCACTCTGGAAAACGGTGTGGAGGTTCCTCAAAAAAATGAAAATAGAGCTACCCTATGATCCAGCAATAGCCCTGCTAGGAATCTACCCAAGAGACACAGGAATGCTGATGCATAGGGGCACGTGTACCCCAATGTTCATAGCAGCACTGTCGACAATAGCCAAATCATGGAAAGAGACCAAGTGCCCATCAACTGACGAATGGATAAAGAAGTTATGGTACTTATATACAATGGACTACTACGTGGCAATGAGAAAAAATGAAATCTGGCCATGTGTAGCCAGATCGATGGAACTGGAGGGTATTATGTTAAGTGAAATAAGTCAGTCAGAAAAAGACAGATACCATATGTTTCCACGAATAGGTGGACTTTGTGAGACTAAGCAAAAACCAGGGGGAGGGGAAGAGGGGAAAGGAAAAAAAGACACAGAGAGGGAGGGAGATAAAACATAAGAGACTCTCAAAGACTAAGAAAAAACTGAGGGTAAGGGGGATGAGGGAGGGGGGAGAGGGGGTGATGGGCATTAAAAAGGGCACATGATGGGATGAACACTGGGTGTTATATGTAAACCAATTTGAAAATAAACTATTATAAAATTAAAAAAAAAAAAAAAAAGAAAATGCTGATCCCCAAGGCTTCTAGTTTACTTGCCAGAAGAAAGTGAGAAGAAGCTAAAAATATTATGAGATTTAAAACCTTGAAAAGAATGGAAAACTCTTGTTATATTTATTATGGAATGTATATGAGTTATTCAGAAAGAGTTAGCTACAAGTATTTCCCAGCAACAGCAAGGACTGAGTTGATATTAGAAAGCATGACTCTGATGGTTCTAAGAGTTTCTTTACAAGTACCTTGGGGTCTGGGAATATAAACAGGAATTAGACAGTGGCTATTATCCTGATTAGAAGTTTAGTACATAGTTTTTTTTATATATAACTTTGGAATGAGCTTCCAAGGGAGATTAACAAATCTCCATTTCCTCAAATCTCCAAGGATAGAATGAACAATTAAGTTCCTTTGAGTGCTGTGATTCTATGAATAATTTTGATCACCATATATCAGATTATTCTCCTCTAAATAGACAAAGGAGAGATTATTCCTTCTAAGCATGATATATTTTCCATTAGTTGAAATATTAATCTCTGCATACAATAGGTGCTTAATAAATATTTGCTAAATAATTCTAATTGCAAATAAGCTTTGGAGAGATTGAAGGACCTTTAGTGAGGCTTATGATTTTATGGTTAAGACTGGCCTTTCATCAGTAGCATATTTTTCACTATTTTTCTTACATATTCTATTAAGTTAAATTCACATATTCTTTGGATCTAAAACCAACTTGTATTTCAACTTCTGTAAGATTTAGTACCTGGAATTCACTGCACCTTATTTTAAGTTTGTCATACAAAATATATGACTCCATGTTAGAACTGAAGACTTAGAATTGGGAGAGATTTTGCTATGTAGAAAAATATTCTTTAAAATTTTTAGATTATTCATCCTTGCCAATTCACTTCCCTTTAAAGAAATAATCAGTTCATTTAAACAGTATATTTGTTATTATTTGGAGTTTCATAATGATACTAAAAAAAGTAGACTGCAACTCCTTTTCTGCTATTGAATTTAGTTGCTAAAATTGTCTCGTTGTAATTTGGAAATTTTCCACAGTTCTCTGATCTTCCGAATAGACAATGTTTGCAATTCTTCATTTTTTTCCATATCAAAGAAAAATAAGCCCTACAGATATCCCTCAGTTTGGAGTCTGTCTCTCACTTAATGTAAAAAGAATTGTTTTAATTTTTACTTTGAGACTATAGAGAGTAGGAAACATTTTCATATTAATTTTTATATCTAAAGCCTTCAATCCTGATTTTATAATAGCATAATGGAAAATGCTGGAATATGGCAAGTTAACAGACCCATTTTGGAGCTCTTAGATACTTTGAATAATTATTGAGACCTTTGGTTATTATCTGTATCAAGTCTTTTGAGGTTCATCTACCTCTCTTTTCCATCTAAAGGAGACCTTGGTCCTTGTGACTTCAGAAAGGACAAGCCCAAAGGTCCCAGCTGCGTCCCCCTTTCATTCTCTAATCTGAGTCATCTCACTCACCTCCTAAGGCCACGTATCTCTTGCTGTTCTCTGTTGCATGAAGTGGCCTTTATGCTTCAGAAAATTTAAAGGTCATTTTCCTTTCTTTGAAACCTCACTACATTTTGCTACTTACAGTGTCAGTTTCAGTAAAAGAAAACAGAGAGGTGAATTGTTATTTCACTGGTGATAACCAGAGCTTTGGGGAGTACCTCTGAGAGTTGTTTTCAACCCTGGGTCAAATGCCATTGTCCCAGACTGAGTTCTCTTCCCATTTTAACTCCATAAACTAAAACCCAACAATGGCATGGTATTCCTGAGGAGAAATGAAAGTTGTTCCATACAAGTTTTTTTTTTTTTTTTTTATCACAGAACATATTTAAAAAGGAAGAAAATAAGTGAGCTTACTGATCAAACAGAATGAGCATTAGGATAGGGCTGAGAGATTCTGACCTTCAAAGCAGAGTTCTTAGAAAAATATTGGGAAATTAACACCCACCTTACAGCTTAACAGAAATATTCTTTCTTAGACAAGTGGTTAGATATTTATCTAAAGTTGAGGGTTTTTTTTTTTTTTTGCAATAAATAGAAAGCAACAGGTATTATATTATAAATTGTTTTTTGTTTGTTTTGGGTTTCTATCTTTTGTAGTATTGATAGTAAGATCTTATTAAAAAAATGGCATCTTTTCTAGCCCTGCAAAATACATTTTCCAAGCCTGTTAACCTTGTAGCTTTATAGAATTACATTCTGATCTATTATTCTATAATCATTACATACCTGAATGCTGCCTTTCTTCCATTTTCTCACATCAGCTGGTTACTAATCACATGAAATGAATACTGATTGGATGGTATCTCTTGCCATGAATTCTGATTGGCTAGTTGCTTAGAAGCATGAAGGTCACTTGCTGAATTGTTTTGTACTTTAGTCAATATTATCCCTTGTTCTCTTGCAGACCCGATTTTTGAGAGCAGTATTTAACAACAAAAATCCCTCCAATCTGCACATCAGAATTCTAACCAAGAGCCCTTGCTCCCTCCCAATCTCCAAAACAGAGCTCCATGTACAGAAATTACATTATTCTTTTTATGGCACTTTCCTTTAAATAGTCACATAAGAAAATGTTCACATAGATAGCTAAGGAAACCCACCTATGTGTGACGAGATGTCTAACGGTGAAGATGTGACTAGCAATGGAAAAGAGTGAACTGGAGGTCTAAAGTGCACCCATCTCAACCACTTGTAGACTCTTAGTAAAATTTTTCCTCTAGAAAAAAAAAAGGTAATTTGGAAACATGAATGACTTCACATTGTATTCATCATTAAAGGAAGGAGGAGCTATATAGAATAAAACTGAATCATCACACTGTCTATTCTGCAGCTAAAGAAGGGAAAGAGTTGGAACATTCTCAGGCTTGCATCAATTGTTAATGGTGAATAAGAGGCAATATCATCTCATGATACTGGTACATGTGGAAGGATGAACTGTATAAAGAAGAGAACATTTATAGACAGACAGTCAGGGATGGGAGGCAAATGTAGGAAATGCAGACAGTATGACTCTTGCTCAGAAGTATACTCGCCAAGTTCCCTAAATTCCTATTTTAGGAACTGAGCTTCATAATCAGAATGCATCTTGTTAGTGCACCCTGATTTTGAACTCTGTCTTATAGGCAGATGTTCCTTATTTATGTATTTATGTAATCATTCATTCATTCACTCATTCATTCATTTTTTAAAATGAAAGGAGGAAAAATCCTCCAAATTACACACTATTCTTGTGGTATAGATGAAACAACAGAAAAGTGAGACTCCAGAGGTTCCCATTTTCTACACTCTTTGACTGGTTTCCTGTTTTTTCAACCACTCCCTATGTTTCTTTCCCCAGCATTATTCATTCTCTCTCTTTGCTCTTCTTTCCCCCTCTGAGCCTTCGCCTCTCATTGCTCCAGCCTCTCCAATTACTAGCAGTGCTGATTGTATTTCTCTTTCTTCTCTTTTTATCTTTCCCACTGTCTCAGCCAAGGCTTTTGAAGTACTCAAGATTTTTTTATTTTTAACGACTTCCTCCTTTTCTGTTTATCTGCTTGTCACTGTCTCTGCTTGCCTCAGCCTCCTCCCGTGGGCCGAATCGTTATCTCTTTTCTCTGTCTTAACCAATCATTGCTCATGGAAGCATTTTTTTAATCTAGTCTAAGACAGAGTATGAATAGTATCCAGGAAGGTCATTTGAGATTCTATTTAAAAATGAAACTAAGAAAATCAAACTTTCCAATATCATTTTCTTGCTGCTCTTGCTAAAACCAAAATACAATAGAAAATGAAATCCAAAATAAAAACCTGGCTTTTTGAGTCACAAACAGGAAAACGGAGATGGCTCACCTTGGCCATTATAGAACAATTCCAACATCTAAGGTGAAACTTAGCAGTATAAGTAAATTAATTGATGGGTAAATTGCAAAATACATTTTGATTTTAGCTTTTGTGCTCTTCAGTGTTAAGAGTTCTTATAACTATGCCTTTAGTCAACACATATTTACAGAGAGGACTGCCTACAGGGACAGTTGTCCAGAGTAAGTAGTTAACATTTAGTCAGAGAAAGAGTCATGTAGAGGGAATAGACTTCCTCATGAAAGGATAGTATCTCCTAAGGACAATAAATTATTAGATTACCTAGGTATTGTTCCCCCATCTGGGGCCTGAGAGAGAAAAAGGACAGGCAAGGCGTGTGTCTCCAGATAGTCAAGGATAGAGCCAGAGTGTTGTCTGTGTCAGCACAAAAGTAATAATATTAACATAAAGGTAATCAGAAACTATTGACTGGTGTTTAAACCAAAATGGCACAGGCCTAATTTATGTTGTAAAATAGTTATTTTTACAACAGTATAGAAAATTAACTGGAGGAATGTCAGGCAGGAAGTAGGGAAACTAGTTTGGAGGCTCTTGTGGCATCCTGCATAAAACATTATAAAAAGTTGAGATAATTTAGAGATATTTAAGTCACAAACTTAGTGACAAATTGGGTATGGCAAACAAGTAAATAAGGAATGACACTCAAGCTTCTGGCTTGAATGAATGAAAAGAAAGAAAATTCAAGAGAAAAAATTCTGTGAATGAAAAACATGATGAATTTCAATTTGTACATACCAAATTAAAGTTCATTTTGGGAAATGCAAATGGAGACTTTTTATCAAAGAGTTACCTATATGGGCCGAACACTCAGGATAGGGATGTAGACTAGAGTTAAATTTTTTTGGAAAGTATAGAATGTAAATAGAGATGTAAATAACTTGAATCATTCAGGGAGAACAGGTACAATTAGAAGAATCAGCCATTTTCATTCACTTCACAATTGTTATACATTTATTGAGTGTCTACTATAGGTACAATAGGATCAGAGAGCTTAGCTTTGTGGTAAGAGAGAAAAAAGAAGGAACAATCCTTGCCAATTCATTCATATATTTGCTTATGCATTTAATAAATATTTATTATATGATTATTACTCAGAATCTAGTAAGTTAGAAAGTAATATTAGCCAAGCCTCTATGGTAATGAAAAATAATTTCTAGTGTAGCTCTTTTGAGGAATAAATATTGTAGTTCAGGAGACAATGAAATAAAAACATGTTAAGAGTGCTATAGTAAGAGTAGCATAAATGAAGAGTGACTCGCGGGATCTATACAGGTTCTAGGTGAAGGTAGGTAATCTCAGGTAAAGTACTTGGCATGTACAGAACATAGAGGAATAGAACTGCTTACGGTATTCCAGAGCTAGTGAGCAGTCCTGTGACTAAAGTATATGTGGGGATTAGTTGGAGATTAAGGTGGAAATATAGACTAAGATCAGAATATAAAGAGCCTTGTAAGCAACAATAAGGAGATGAACTTTGTCCTAAAGGCTCTTGAGCCAGAGTTTTTACTAATAGATATGCTTAAACATGGGTTTTACAGAAGAAATTTTGGTCACTTTAGGGAGTATGGATTGGTTATAATAGGACCTAGAAATAAACATTTAAGATAATTTAGGTTTTTCTTATCTTTTTTCTTCCTTCTTCCCTCCCATCCTACCACCCTCCTTTCTTGCTTGCTTGCTTTCTTCATGGGAACTATTATTTAAATATCCAAGCTTAAAAAAATCAGTACCAAGAATAAAGTGCTGCTGTAACAAAAACTGCACAATGTAATAATCACTAAATGGTTAATTGGTGAACAAACTGAAAGTTTGGTGGCCAGTTATGGACTAGCCTTATGACCTCTGACATGAATTAGCAGCAAAAGAGTTGGGAAAACTGTCATCTGTGTTAACTTGTGAGTTAGGCTATGTGCTTACGGAATGAACAGATTGAAAAGATGTTCACAATCTTTGTTTGCTACTCTGGTTAACCAGAGGTCTGTGATAACCAGCTTCTAACATGGTCCTCAATGATCCCCATATCCAGGTATTCTTACGTTGTACCCATGTTACTAAGACTGGTATGTGTGATCAATAGCATATGGCAGAAGTGACTGCATGTCACTTCTAAGATTAGTTTATAAAAGGCTATGGCTTCAGTCTTGGGTGCTCTCTTGCTCACTCACTCTCTTTTACTTTCTCTGAACCATGCATTCATGAGGAAGCTAAGTCACGAGTAGCCCAAAAGAAAGGCCCAAGTAGAGAAAAAAATGAAGCTTCTTGCCAAACAGCCTTGTGGATGAGCTTGGAAGTCAACTCTCCAGTTGACTAGTGAATTCTCTAGAGACTGTAGCCTCAGTGGACGTTTGGTTGCAATCTCATGAGTGACCCTGCTCCTGGATTCCAAATCTACAGGAACTATGAGGTAATGTTTGCTATTTTCAGCCAATAAAAAAAATAGATTTGGGGTAAATTTTTTTATTCAGGAGTAGGTAACTAATACAGTTGCCTTTGGAAAAGATGAGCAAAAGAGAGAGTTGGCAACTCTATAAGCAGAAACAAAAGAAAACAGAATGCAGAAATTTGGAGCTTTGAAGGGTTGAAAGATCCAGCTGCTTCTTGATCCACAATATTAGGAGATGGGATTTTAAAAGACTTTGAGTAATAAAGGACCAATAAAATCTTTCAGTCGATTAAAGAGACTCAAGGGAAAAATCTAACTAAGGGTGGGGCCTCAAGGGAGCTACCATCAAGTTGTTGGGGGAAGGATATAGAGCTCAGAACTCAAAACATGTTTGAGTACTATGTCCCAAAAGAACATTAAGCATAGTTTTTAGCACATGTTGCTGACTAGAAGCCAATAGATCAGAAGCCTACTAAGATACTGCAGAATATATATCACCAAATAAATAATGAACTTAGACTAAAAAATTCAGAATTTCTAGAAAAAAGTAATTCTTGACTTTGTGTGTAATTGAGAAATTGGATGAAGAATTTTAGTCAGATGTTTGTAAAAGCTTTGAGCTACCATGAGAAGATGTTGAGCTGTAAAACTTGTACAGTCTCCAAGGTAAGCATATTTCCAAATTCCCACTTCACATGACATCGAGAAAATGGAGCTTGAGCGATAGCCTCCTTTTCCCCTACAGAGGGTAAAACTAGGAGCCCCTGAGAAAAAGAGGGCAAGAACACAAAATCGGAGGCTCAACAACCACCGGGTTGGGGCAGGGGAATTTTACAGCATAACACACAGGGCGATTTGGGAATTGCTTTGGACTTGTAACCAGTATGTGTTTCCCATTCATCCCTTTCCCCAGTGAAAGAGTTTACTGAGATTATACCTTCTCTATCCCACCATATGTATATTAAGTGAGAAGAAAGACAAGTTATCTTATTATTTCCTCATTTGCTGGGCTGGAAGGAACAATATCTGGTTCTCATGGGTAAGACTGTGGAATCTTAGGTGCATGCAGCATCCCGGTCGCCTCCCCTAGGGAGGAGGTGATGGCATTATGTGTGAAGTATAGGACCAACTGGAGGCTGGAAGGGCTGACTGAAGTACAGAAAATGCTTTGTGTTTACCATGTTTCATTTCATTTCCTCTTCAGCCTTCCCTGCAGAGTGAGTTCTGGCCAATGAATTGTGAGTGCAAGTGAAGTGTGGTTCTTCTGGGGTGAGGTAGTTATAAGCCAGTGGCCTTCCCTATCCTCTCCCTCTTCCCACTTTATGGTAACCTTGAAGGCCATTTTTTAGGATGGTAGAGCTACAAAGCAGAAGAAAATGATACACATAAGACTGTGATGTCAGGGAGGAATACAGTTTTATTGTGTTAGCCACTGAGATTCCAGGGACTAGAGTGGCAGGTGAGGTTAATTCTCCTGACTGACTTGGATTCCTTTCTCTTATCTTCTACCAAAAGAATAGTAAAAAAATTATCTACTAAACAAATAATATTAGAATTAATATCCTCAAAGTTTGAAAAACATTTATCCATATATAGTTTTACAATGTTTAATTTACAAAGAAATTTCTTAGATGAGTTGTGAATTCATGTTTATGCTATGCTACGATTATGTATCAGGACTTACTTTATGTATGTACTGAGTTCTGCATCATACGTACAAACGGCACTTCTGATATGGGATCTTTAACACAGGAATATATTGCAACCAGGAGAAAATGCTTAAATACACGACTTCTTTCTATTTAAACCATTGCATGGAATATCTTTCCTATCACTGTATACATGAAAATATTCAAACACTTCAAATTGTTTTAGCTTGCCAGACTTCTACTTTCCTTCTAGACTTTTCTGTACATAGGGTCAATAAGAAATTGTATGTCTGTGAGTTTTCTAAAGCCAAATATGTATTTCCTCTGGAAATAATCACTATCTAGATGAATTCCTATTCTGCTAATATATAGATTGTCCTTTCTTCTCCACAAATATGAGAAGATCCATCTCATCCAAAAGCTTTCTAACTGCATGGAAACAAGATAAATGTAAACCAGATAAATGGGTGACTTATTTATTCCTTAATTTAGTGAAAACAAAATCACCTAAAATTTTTCACTTCAAATGACCCCAAATATTATATGGATAACTTATTTTCATTATGAGCTACTATATTTCACTTAAAATGACACAGTCAATTCTCTTTATACAGCATTTAATTTGGTTCCCTGTGCACATGGTTTCCAAGAGTAGTAGCAAGGCACGAGTGCTTTCCCCAACTTGCTTCTGGGACAAGTTAAACATTGGCCATTAAAGAAGAGAATAGAATGGCACCAGGGTGAGGCATCCTTGATAATGATTAAGTGTATGTGGATTTTAATCTTGAAAATTAGAGAATATAAATTTAAACACATAGTGACTTCTTCATGTACTTTTATGATTTCCTTAACTTTCCTTTCATTTCCTTCATTTTCCCTTCATTTCCTTCATTTTTCCTTCATTTTTCCATTTTCCATTCATTTTACTTAAATCGTTAACATGGCTGATATTTTGCAAGATCTGAGTTGATAAAGATTCTTGTGGTTGAGTCATCTAGATGCCCTTGCTTGTTTTCATCAACATCATCTATTTTGTTCTCTTTCCTATGTTCTTATGACTGTCTAAAAATGTATCTGAAAACAATTAAAACTGTCACACTTCTATATGTTTTGATTCCCTCTCTCTTGCAGTGTTCCTTTCTCTCCAATAAAACCATAGCATTTCTTTAAATAAGAGAAATACAGTGATATCAAATACTGACAATTCATTTCTTAAAGGACATTCAACTTTCACACTAAATGAGTTTTTCTGAGGATGAGAGACTACAGTTCAAGATACGTGGTAAATAGAACTGAAGAAAGTGAAAGAAATTCGCACGTGGAGAAGAGAAGAAAAAAAAGTGGGGGAAGTAAATAGTTCATGTTCTGTAAATAGTACAAATGAACCGAGAATAAGTCTTGGTTACATTCCTGGTGACTTTCTGTTTCAAGAAACATCAACCACCACAATTATAGTTTGCATCATACTTCAGTTAGTATGGTATTTAGAAGGCACTTCTTCCCGTTAAGCCATAAGTAATCTGACAAACACCGTTATTCAATAAATACTATTTTCAGTTTGTACTAATGACAAGCTTTATTGCAAATGCAGCTTGATACTGGACACCACATTGGCATTATATCTGGCTACTAAATCCAAAATTTCATGTGATTCTTCTTGTTTGAGTTCTTTTCCCATGTTATCTTTGTCCATTTATCAATAATTAAAAGTATTCTATCAACACACTGGGTTCATATGATCGGTCTTCTCCATAGTGCTAAAGAAAAAAAATTTTTTTTTGTGTTAGAATTTCTGGTTACACCCTGGTATATCCTTATTGTCAGTGACCCAGGCACATGTTGTAAGGGTTTGAGGTATGTCTATTTCCAGGAGGGAATCATTTTCTATTTTTGTTTTTGTTTTTGTTTTGGAAGGGCATTTTGTTATCAACTTTTTTCTTGGATTCTTAGATGTAGAAAAGACTGCACAAAACCAGTTTCTTTTGTAGTCCTGGTTTTTAGCCATTACTGTGGAGAATGAAAAGTGGATTAAAGCTAGGCTGAGGACTTGACTTAGAGCAAGTTAGAGGGACTCTGGATAAATCCAAAATCTTGTTAGGGGTATCTGTTACTCAGCAAAATGATCAAAAAGAGCATTCCATGTATATTTCAGGGCTCTAATGTAAATGGAGATCAGTTGTATAGAATGGGTTTTTAGGATCAGCGTTAAGATCTGGAGGGTTTCTGAACTTAGTGTGTTGAGATGACTCACAAAGCAGTTTCCATGAAGATCAAGAGAATCCAGTTCCTAAGCAGCTTCTGTGCAGTGGACAGAGACTTTAAAGAAAATTCCTTCATTGATTCCTCCTTGAAATGTAATCCAGTCAGTGAGATAAAAATCTCCTTGCACTTGAGTCTTATTTGTCATAATTATGCATCTTTAGGGTTTCATAATGACCGATTTAATCACTTTGCCGTTTAGAGGGCTATAACAGCCAATCATGATAATAGGTTTGGTATTTGGTAGGAACCATTTAACGCCCAAGAGCCCTTATTCTGAGCCTCTTGATGCTACTTCAACTTGACAGGCAGCTTCTGATTAGCACACGTTGCAAAACCTTTGGTAAAATGCTCATTTCTTTTAAATAAACTCTGTGACCTAGTAGTAGGCATGTTGGCTTGAAAACAAGGTCACCATGTGAGAGAAGCTTTCTCCAAAATGCTTATTATCTTCCTAGTCACCCATTGTAAGAAGCTGAACACACCAATGGGCTTCCAGTTCCACAGTAATTCCAAATGTAGGTGAGATCTAATTGGCTGGTGATAATGCACCAGAGATTCCAATACAAGCTCTGTCACTGTCATTAAGTGATCATGGGGAAGTCACGAGCAGTCCGACTAAGACGTAACATTGGCCTATTCTCAACAGTGTTCTCCAGTAACTAGTCACACTAACATGATTAGAAATAACAAAAAAATTTATGGCATTTGTTCTCAATCTTTGGTGCACATGGACACCCCAGGAGAGTATGTTTTAAATGTATATTCTTGGGGCTTTTCCACAGAGGCTCTTACTTACTATGTCTTTGGTGGCTCCAGAAAACACCTTTAACAGGAATCCTAGTGATTTTGTAGCTGTATTCTTTTTATTTTTTATATTTATTTATTTATTTATTTATTTATTTATTTATTTATTTATTTATTTAGAGAGTGTGTGCATTTGAGAAGGGGAGGGACAGAGAGAGAGGGAGAGAAAAAAACTCAAGTAGGCTTCACACTGTCAGTGCAGAGCCCTATGTGGGGCTTGATCCAACGACTGTGAGGTTATGACTTGAGCCTAAATTAAGAATCAGATGCCACTTTACTGACTGAGTCACCCAGGTGCCCTTGATTTTGATATAAGTAGCCCTGGATCACATTTTTTGAAATACTGTATGCAGCCAATTACTGGTAGATTGGCTACTATAGGTAAAGAGGTCTCAGCATTTTATCTAAATGCATTGATAAAGTAGTTTTCCTTTCCTTTTTATTCTTTTTTGTTTTGTTTTGTTTTGGCTATGCCCCCATTTCCCAAAAAAATTGCTTTTCTAAAGTATTTTGTAAATGAATGCTTGAGTGCGTTTATTTCCTTGAAAAAAAAAAAAGAAGACAAAAAATTCAGAGTTTTGTGTTTGCATAGCCTGATTTTTAAAATGAAGAGAGATTAGACTTTGGAAAACTTTTCCAGGGTCATAACTCACAGTGTAGTGGTTTGATCATGTGATGTGGGTTCAAGTACCAGCTATGGCACTTACCAGATTTTAGTTATTTAACCTTCATATATATATATATGCATATATATATATATACATATATATATATATATATATTCTTTTATGCTTGTCATAATCATCAAGGGACTAGAGGGAAATGTTAATATCCTCAGATATCTTTATCTATCTGGGAAAAGAAAAATGTGGCTTCTAGTCACTCTCTCTAACTTAGTCTTCCTTATAGGTAGAATAAACTTAGCAGTGAACTAGAGAAAGAAAGAATGCCATTTAAAGATAGACAGGCAGCAACACTGGAAGGAATGTCATGGGACTGCACTGCAGGTGGTTAAATGTGCTGAGGTTGGCTCATGACCAGCCATACCTTTGCAAGCTCAGATGGCAGGAATAAGGCAATACCAGGCTCTGGGGTAAAGCAGATCATCTGGAACTGTCTCCTTTTCCCCACTCATGTTTGCTAGTGCATATGCAACAAATTTTTTCCCCCCACAAATAGCCCATTGTCTTGTTCTGAAAGGGGACAGGTGGATAGCCCGACGGCAGGAACTAAGTATTGTCTTTGCCATCAGTACAGTTTGAGAACATTTCAAGTTGTTCTTCCCAGATTAGATGTCCTCAGCCCCCATCTCCAACTTTGCACCAGCATCAGCCGAGTGTGACACGCACAAATGGGGACCCAATCAAAATGGGTGCCTAAGCCCTCGTTTGCAGTGAAGGCCATAGTTAATGAGGGCCAGAGGGTGGGTGAGGGCAATGTAGTGATGAGTCACAGAATTCCAACTCTCCTCAGGGTCAGAAATCTATTTTTGCCGCTGTAGCTGCTGGTCTTCTTGCTTAACAGTTTAAAAAATACATGTTTGGGCTCTCCCACATAGGTGAGATGATCAAAGCCACCCTCCTTCCTCTATTATCAGGATTAAAGTCAGCATGCAATTCAGATGAGTCTGAGTTTGATCACTTGAAACCTCAGAGATGAGTCTTCTCATATAAGGCAAATAAATATAAAAGTAAGATCTATTTTGTAAATTGTTTTCTTTATAAAAACTTTTCAAAGGTGCATTTATTTTTTGTATTGATAGCCTTTCTTCCTCTGTGGAGGTGTATGACGTGATGTTGACAGAGTTCATAAACATGACTATAGAGTTACAATGGAATAGATTGAAGGGAGTGTAAATTTATGACAAATCAAAGCTATCTTGAGATGGATAATTAAGAAGTTGCCTTGATGTGACTACTCATAAATTTATCTGCTGCCCAGATTAATGTTATAAGTTGGGATAACATTGACCTCCCCCAGGGCTCTCCATCTCCTCAGTCATAGGACTTTGAGAAGGTGGCAGAGTCCTCTTCTCTGCTTTTCTTCTTCTCTCCCTGCTGACACTTGGGTATGGATAGTGGCAATTTCTCCAGCATTTGTTTTCAGGTTTCTAAAGCTTGATAGAGCAAGCAGATATCTAGCCTCAAAGCCATGTATGCCTCAGCATTTTACCCTGTAAACAGGGAATTATTTTAAATTTCCCTTACATGCCATATAGGGTTATTTTTATTATTTCTAAGTCAATATTTGTAAAGCACAAAGATCTTGATCTTGATACAGAGTGATAAATAAATGCCTAGAAAAAGAAACAAACAACAACCTCTTAAAGTTTTCCAGTAGCAGTTTGAATATGACATAGACACGAGCTCAGCTTCACTGTAAAATCCTATACTTCCTTTTGACAGCCTTGAGGATATTAGGAAAAACTCATCTTTCGGCATTCATTCCGACTGCCATGTTACCTATTGCCATGGTGTCCTCTGATCTGTAGTGCATCTAAGAGACGTAAGAAATTTAGTATTCCATAAAGGAATTAATTCCTCAAAGTTTCCGACTATATTACACAGGTTCAGATAATCTTATTAACATTTAATGATTATGTAAACTAAATTCACCTATTCCTCTTTTGAAATTTGTTAAGAACTTGTCTCTTGAAAGTTTTCTAAGTCATGACACTTCATGCTAATTTGATTTTTTTATTTTCATGATTGTTTCCCCTATGTTCTTAAAGGAACAAGTCTTATTTTTCATTGTCCATACGAACATGAGTTCTTCATATTTTGCCCTGAAAACTGTGACTCTTTTCTGATGGCAGTATTTTTAAATTTTTTAATGTAAAAAATGCGGTACTTTTGTAAAATGCAAAATGATCATGTTTCTCCCATCCCTTTTCCTTTCTTATTGGTATGCAATATCTTTACTCCTGACAAATGAATGACTCAAGATGCAAATGCTGATTTTCTCAGCACAGGCACATTATACAGGAAAGGAACAGTGCTGAAGGGTCCTTGGGGATGCATACTCTTAGATAAAAAAGGCAAAGACTGTTCACCAGGTTGGAGCTCTGTTTTGAGAATCTAAAAATTAGGAGTTCAAGTCTGGGATCTTCCATATGGTAGAAGTTGGGACAAATAAACTTATTATATTTCCCCCACTCCTGTGATTTGAACCTGACCTTTGGAAATGAGCAGTGGCAACCCAGTGACTGACTCTAGAACATCAGATCTTCTGCTCTTAATGGTGGCATATTCAGAAAAACAAACAATCTGCTTCGGGGCAAGAGAGAGGAACCAGGATGGAATTTCATGAGTTTACCTCCTGGGGATTTGTGAGAAGTGACTCTAAAGAGGATAAAAGATAGATACTCTCACTGCAAACAAGAAGGGATACTAGTAATTTATGATAAAAACAACTGCCACCACCAATAATGCAACTTAATTTGGTAACCCAACTTGGGAATGAGTCATATCAGTTATACAATTAATTATAAAAATGTCAGGATCCTGTGACCCTTTCGTAAGGCTCACTTTCTCTTAATATTTTTTTTTTTTTTAGTCCTTGTCCATAACTGATGTGTTGTGCTGTTGAATAATCATTTCTAGTGGCAAGGCTTAACTCCTGAAAGGCAGCTTCATTTCAGCACAGAGTAAGTGCTCCTTACATACAGGTAGTGAAATGTTTTGGGATTTCTATGGATAAGAGAAACAATGTCAACTTAGTCATTAAGATTGAATTCTCTGGGCACCTGGATGGCTCACTCAGTTAAGCATTTGACTGTTGATTTTGGTTCAGGTCATGATCTCATGGTACTGATTGAGCCCTGCAATCAGCTCTGTTTAAGATCCTCTTTCTCCCTCTCCCTCTTCCCCTACCCTGCTAATGGGCATGTGATCTCTCTCGATTTCTCTCTCTCTCAAAAGAAAAAAAAAAATTCTCCTTTTGAAAGTCTGGTTTATGCTAGAATCTAAAATAAAATTTGGCTAGAGGTTACCCCACACTTCCTTTGGGTTCAATCTGTGGTCCCAAAGGAAACTGCAGCTGACTTGAGGTATTAAACTTTGCATTCTACATTGATTGGGATTTGGTTAATAACAGGCATTTGCATAGAGAGGATGAAGTGGTTATCTACTAGAAAAATCTTTCCTCTTACCTCTCCTCAAAACAGAGGTACCAGGTATGACACAGGTTAAGTGAGACTGTAGACCCCTGGGCATGGTATAATGTCTATATTTCCAAAGACAGGTACAAATAAAGTTTATGTAAAGCATTCCTAGAAACCTCCTTTGTATACCTACCATTGTTGGTCTTGCTGGTTTAAGCTTGTTAGCTTTCCCCACATAGAATTCATTAAAGGACTTTTTTCATAAATTATTTTTAAAGAATAAGGGAAGAAGCCTGTCCTGCCCCACAAGAGCTGTCCATTTTTTGTGTGATACCACCGTGATTCCTGTCAATAATCAGGTAATTAATGGTACACATGATCAATAGCTTGCCTCTTCCAGAGCTTTGGTATCCACTTCACCCAAAAGTGCCTGTTCATAGTGGAGGTCAGTGCTGATCCCAGATAAGGGGACCCTGTTCTCTTTGTTTAATTTAGTGCCCCTCCTCCACACAGTATTCAGGACCTAACTGGCTGCTTGGCACATGATACAAGCAGGGTACTCAAAGAATATTGAGAGATATTGAGATATTGGTCTCCATATCACAGACCATTAGTGTCTTCTCTTTTTAAAAGACACAAAAATTCTTAATCATTTGTCTTATGTTTTTGTTGTTAGTGAATTAAGGGAACTATAGGGGCACCCGGGAGGCTCAGTAGGTTGAGCATTCAATGTTGGCTCAGGTCATGATCTCACTGTTTGTGGGTCTGAGTCCCTCATCCGGCTCTGTGCTGACAGCGCAGAGCTTGCTTTGGATACTCTGTTTTCCTCTCTCTCTGCTCCTTCCATGCTTGCACTATCTCTGTCTTTCTCAAAAATAAATACACGTAAAAAAATAAAAGAACTATATATTACAGAGGGTGTTCGGAAGATAAAAAGTCTCAGGAACAGATTCAGACTTTTTTTCCCCAAGCACCTGTTTAATGACCAATGTTGTACTGGATTGATGGAGGTGAGGAGAAAGTAATAAAATAGGAAAGTATATTAGTTCACTTGACTTTACATATTACTCTTAGGGCAGAAGAGTCATTCAATAAAAAATTGAGAAAAGTGATAAATTATAGTCAATCACCAATGACTTACTCCAAGATCAAACTTTCCCCTAAAATTAATGGGTATTTATTAGTATCTGGTGCAGAAACCTGTATATTTTTAAATTTTCCAGGAAGCTCTGGTGATCTTTTTCTGGGACATATGAGTGGTCATCACAGAAAGCTTAGCTTGAGACAGAATATATTAACAATCAAAACTCGAGAGTGAATAAATACCTTGGTTATAATTACCAAACAAATGGTTAAAGGAATACTGTGAGAAATATCAGAATTTAGACAAAATGTTTGCTAGAACCTATTTTTATAAGCAACATGGAATTCGTGGACTGGATTATGGCAAAGTGGATTCATAACTGATGGAAAACTTTTCCCAAAGAATTAAAAGGATTGATGTCAGTTTGAAGCATCTGGAAAAGAACATGATAGTCAACTTTAGTGATTATAACTAGTTAAAAAGATCAAAATGGCTAAACTACAGAATAACAGTAATAATAATGATCACACATTGAGTTGTTCTACATGTTACATATAGTTAGGTGGTAGAATAGTATCTGAAGGATAAACTCCACTTCTGAACTGACATATGCAGATACTCCCACATCACCTTTTATTTCCAGGAATGTCTTCAGGAAATTGATGTTTTGTTTGGACTATTCTAACAAGAATTTTAAGATCATTGCCTTGTTATAATACTTCAACAATAAAACAAATCTACTAAGATTGCACGTAACAGGAATAAATAGAGTCCTTTCCTTCTGTTAAAAAGGATAATGTAAATTTGAGATGGGAAATAGATGGCTCATTAGTCTTGTGTGTGAAATCACTCGCAAACTTTTGGTTGTCTGTGATCGCACAGGCACTGGTATGGCTGTGGGTAAAACGTTCTCACCACTTTTCTAAAG
The DNA here is from genome assembly GCA_030068075.1 of Paguma larvata. Taxonomy (NCBI): domain Eukaryota; kingdom Metazoa; phylum Chordata; class Mammalia; order Carnivora; family Viverridae; genus Paguma; species Paguma larvata. Next base: position 93,008,598 of record CM057824.1, on the reverse strand, counting down.
TCCTCATGATACTCATTATTGCAAGGTTAAATTCATATTTTTGCTTTAACTTTTATTCATTTCTCACTTTATTACTATTTTCTTAGGAAGTATTATCTCCTTCCATTCCTCACTATCCCTTCAACTTTCAAGAAAAATAAACAAGATTTATTCAATCTCAAGGTAAGGATGGATGGGGTTCCAGGTCAGTCTCATGCTCTGGAGTTTCCTTTCCATCTTCCACCCAGAGATAAAACTCAAGACAGGATTCCTGACCTTCTTCTAGCAGGACAGAAGAGAAGTGGGTCTGGCTGGCAAGATCCAGGTGCAAACTGGCATGTTAGCACCTCTCTGTGAGTCATAAAAGTTAGTTATTTGTTATTATCTAGCCCAGTGGAACTCACACTCCAGTGTGTACAGAAATCATAAGGAAAGTTTGTCTAAATGTAGACTCCTGGACTCCACATCTAAGACATTGTGTTTCAGTAAGTCTGCAGTAGGGCTTAGAATTCTACATGTTTAAAAATATGCACCCAGGTAGATTTAGCTGCATGTTCACTCATTTGGTAATTTTAATTCTACATATATTTTTGAGAAATAAATACATCCTGGACATACTGTGCCTTCTAGGGTACAGCAGGGTCACCAAGGATATGGCAGTGCATAAGATGAACAAAGCACACACCATCGTGGAATTTATATTCTATTGTGGGGTTACAGATAAAAAATCTTATAAATAAGCAAAAATAAATTTTCAGCGGGGCGTGGGTGGCTCAGTCAGTTAAGAGTCAGACTTCAGCTCAGGTCATGATCTTGCAGTTCGTGAGTTCGAGCCTGGCATCAGGCTCTGTGCTGACAACTCAGAGCCTGGAGCCTGCTTCAGATTCTGTGTCTCCCTCTTTCTCTGCCCCTCCCCTGCTTGCATGTATGTGCTCTCTCTGTCTCTCTCTCTCAAAAATAAATAAATATTAAAGAGCTAAATAAAATAAATAAATAAACTTTCAAATAGTGACAGTGCTACCAGGAAATAAAATAGCACAGTGGCAAAAAAGTAGCAGGGAGAGTGTGCTTTTCTTAGTTAAGGGAATCAGGGATGGTTTCCCTTAGGATGCTGTATTCAGACTGACTGAGGCTGTAATGGTAAAGATGATTGTGTGTGTGTGTGTGTGTGTGTGTGTGTGTGTGTATGCATATGTGTGCATAGAAGTATATGTGTGTATGTGCATGTGTATGCATATGTACATATAGTCTGAGGCATACAATGTACAGCAAGTGCAAAGGCTCTGAGGTAAGAGGAAGCTTGGTAATCTTGAGTAAGAGAAAGCAGGGCAGTATAGTTAGAGCAGGGTTTCTCAATAGCAGAACTGTTGACATTTTGAACTAAATAATTCTTTGTTATGTGGGTCTTTCCTGAACATTGGAGGATTTCAGTAGCTTCTCTGGCCTCTACCCACTAGACGCTAGTTACACCCAACCAGCTATGACGATCAAAAATGTCTCCAATCATGACAAATCTCCCTGGGGGGGAGGTAAGGGAGGCAAAACTGTCCCTGCCTGAGAACCACTAGGATAGAGCTAGTGAGAGAAGGAGAATGGTAGGAGATGGGGTAATAGAGAGTGGCTAAATCATGGAGGGCCATAATAATCCTTGGATCCTCTTCCAAGAGATTCTGAAAATCTTTGGAGGGTTTTAATTGGGACTGAAGGAGCTATATAATCTAATTTATGTTTTTAAAATATTGCACTGATGGCTGGGTAAGGAAAAAAGGGGGTGGAAAGTAGAACTGGGGACTACTGGAATAGTTCAGTTGAGACCTTAATGGGATAAAATAGTGTTGAGTCAGAGGACACTGGAGTCAGAAAATATATTGGAAGTTGCTGTGGCAGGACTTTGGGTGGTCAGTAGACCACACTTGGAGAAATGACATTTTCAAGTCTTGCTATTCAAAATGGATTCATGGACCAGCACCATGGTCATCACTAGGGAGCCTAGATTTACCGCCCCAGGTCCCTGAGGAACATGCTGAATCAGAATCTGTATTTTAACGAAATCCCCAGATGATCGCTATGTAAAAGTCTGAGATGCTCTGAGAGGAAGAGTAGTCTGTCTGAGGTCACAGAGCGTGAGGGAAGTCAGAACTGGAACTCAATATTCTGTGCTCTGGTTCAAGATCCTCTCTAGCAGCCTGCTTGGGAGGATAATGTGCATCTTCTGTTAGAGTTCTTTCTTAACCAGAATGGTAAGTCAGTCCCTTAATTCTCACAGGACAAGGAAAAGTCACCCTTCAAAAAACAAAAGATTGAAATTCCTCCAGGGAGGAAGAATGAAAGATCCATGGTATCAATTTAAAGCAAAAAAGCGTTTAAAAACCAATTACCAAGCTGTGTTGTTGCTGCTCACAGGGCTGGCATCCTTCCCCTGCTCAGAGTGTTAACATTGCAAATACAAAACAAATCCCTTGCAAAGTGATGCCAGGATTGGGGTGTGGGCAATGATGAGGAGGCTTTGAGATCAGCCCCTGCATAGAGAGCTGTTTGGCTGCACATTCAGTGACAGGAATCTTCCAGATGACAAGCAGGAGGATTTGCAACTTGAACCATGTTTCTTCTCCCTCCATGGAAAGAGAGATTTTGGGAAAACGAATGCCAGGCTACGTTCCCCTTGTCTTTATCATCCCCTCCTCTGGCCAGCTAACTTGCCATTTTCTCATCCTCCAGGGAGATGGACCATTTGTCAAATTCTCTTCTCCTCAAAACCTAAGTCGTGAAATAGCTACTGTCCTATTTGGCAGCTCCTGCAGAGCTAATATGCTGTGCTTATCCCAATATGTGGTCCCCATCATATCATAAATTAGAGAGCCTGCTTTGGAGGATGAGCTTGAGGGGACAGAAGGATACGAAAAGTGATTCAAATCCTCAAGGCTGCCTTTCATTTGACAAGATACCGATCTCTGTCTCTAAGACTTGGAAGTGAGAAGGCAGCCTTGCCTCCTCCTAGCCTGGGAGTAATTTGGTGAACCCCTTCTGCCGAGGGGGGTTTCCAATTTCCTGGAGTTAGTGGGGTTTATAAAGGGCAGGTAAACCAACCGCTGTATGAGCACGGTGGTTGGTGGGCAGGGAGATGGCCACAGGCTCACCACAGAAAAAGGACAAAGCTGACTGCCTTTTTAGAGCTGGATATGAAACCGCTCCTCTCTGCAGGGGACTGGCCCCTGAAGCACACAGCTTCTGTCATTGCACAGCTGTCATCTGCCATTAGCAGGTTCCTGACAGGGACATGTGGAGCTCCCCAGTGCTTCTCTACAGCAATCGAAGCTAGTGTGCAGGTGTGTGTGTGTGTGTGTGTGTGTGTGTGTGTGTGTGTGTGTGTGTAGAGAGAGGGAGGGAAAGAATGTGTGTGCTGGGAAAAGAAAACAAAGAAAAAAAAAAGAGGTTAAAAAACAGATTCTAAACACTCAGATATTTATACATTGTAGAAGGAAGAAAGTAAGATTTGAACCAGATTTTCCATTTTGTTATTAGGGATTTTGGGTAAGTAATTTTATGCTCTTGGTCTTCCTTTTCCTTCTCCACAAACTGAGAATAGCTGCAATCTATGACTTATAGAATGCCTAGTAAGTACCGGGTCCCAGCTTAGGGCATGCCGTAGGCACTGTTTCCCTCAATCTTCATAAGAACCCAGGGGATGGGATCTATTATCTTTTTTTTTTTTTCTTTTTTGCAGATGAGGAAACTGAGGCTTGAAGTAAATTTCTTCCACAATCTCCCAGACGAGGGATGATGGAACCGAGATTCCACCCAGCTGTGCACTGCAGAGGCATCGTACATCAGTGCCTTCTCAGATGGGGATGCCCGCCTCGTGCTGCGTCTGGCTCACCAACTAAAGCATGGGTAGGAAAGCGTGGATCGGGAGGCACCTGTACCCCGAGTGCCACACTGGTGTTTGCTGCTGTTATTGAAGAAAATTTGCATCAGCTTATTTGTTCATTGAGGACTTGCTGAGAACCTGGTTCTAGTCTACAAAGTTTCGTTAGGTATAACATATGTGGAAAGGGAGTGAAAAAACAAGATACTGGCTCTTCCCTCGAGCAACTCATATCTAATCAAGTGTTGGGAAAAAAATAATGCATCTGTATAGCAGGTTCATAACACCAGGAATCAAGGACAGCCGATGTGCTCATCACATGATACTGAAGTAAAACAACTGCTTACCTAACCCCTGTTCTAGAAGATGGTGAGTTCTGGTTTCGGTATTTTAAAAATTGCACTTAATAGTAAGTACGAGACCTCCTTTTATCTCCTATCCTACCACTCTCCAGGAAATTCCAAGGGAAATACCTAAAATTAGTAAATTTTAATTCTGAAACAGGCCGTATTCCCAAAGTTGTAGTTTAACAGTCTAGGCACTGTATCATAATAAATGATGGTTTGTCTTCTGTTCATCACCAGGAAATGTTACTACTAGTAGGTGCTTCTGTGCTTCGATGGAACAATGATAATTGATGATCACAAAGATTAACTTGAGGCAGTGCTTTGTGGATCATTAAAAAAAAAAGGAAGGGAAGCTTCCTTTAGCATATATTTATATTTTATCAAAATAGAATTCTTTGGATATTAGTCACCAGTGATAAAACATGTGATGATATCATTGATCAGAGCATTTCAATTACCCAGTATGCCAAAACAAGTGACTCTGTACAGATATGTTCAGTATCTTCTTTCCCCTGCAAAAACTTAAACTAATTTTACATAATTACGTGCCTGGCTATGAACAACTGTAAGGGGCCATTCCTTGCATTCGTTTCCTATTACTGCTATAACAAATTACTAGAAATGCAGTGGCTTAAAACAATAAACCACTTACAGTTCTAAAGGTGGAAAATCTAAAATGGGTCTTATGCAGCTTAAAATCGAACCGTCAGTGGAGATGCATTCTGCCTGGAGGCTTTAGGTGAGAATCTGTTTCCTTGCCTTTTCCAGCTTCTAGAAGCTGCCTGCAGTCTCTGGCTCGTGCTCTTCCTCTGTCTTCATGCCAGCAGCGTGGCATCTCCAAATCACTCTCTGATTGTAACCTCTGCCTTTGTGATCATATCTCCTTCCTCGCTCTGATCCTTTTGCTTTCCTCTGTTTAGGACCTTTGTGATTATATTGGGCTCACCCAGATAACCCAGAATTTTCTCCCCATCTCTAAAATCTTAATCATATATGCAAAGTCCCTTTCCCCATATAAGGTAACATATTCCCAGGATCTGCAGATGAAAATGTAAACATCTCAGGCAAACATTTTTCTGTCTACCATACTCCCTTAACAATAACTTATTCATCATAATGTTTTTTTTTTCTTTGGCTTCCAATTTTTGGAAGCAACAGTCTCTTTTCATATATGATGGGTAGGGTGATCCTGAAATGAAAACTACCATAGTTCATGAGATTAAAGGAAGTACTTTCATACAGATCCTCCACCAGTATTGAACCAACAGGTCCAAGCCAGAGAGAAAAGGGCTAAGCTGGCAGTTGCCCACAGCACTGGTACTTATGCCCAGTGATGGGAGTTACTTAGACTTCTGATTCTTAAAGCCTTGACTTAGAGTATTAGAACAACTTGAAGTTAGGAAATAACAGGAAGAAAGAAAATGATGGAGAATATTTTCCCAGTGCCAGACAGCGGATAAAACAAAAGGAAATTAGGAAGGAGAAATAAAGAGGCAGAAAGCCAGGTTGGAAGAAATTTTGGAAGCCATCTGACAGGCTTTTTGAATTCACACGTTTGGCTGACTGCCCAGCTATACCATGTACCCTACATCTCTCTGTGCATTGCTACAGAAACAGGAAAGCATCCTTTGGGAAAAAAAAATATCGCCGGGCACCCAGTGAGTAAGGAAAAGTATGACTAAGGTCAGGAAAGAGATACTGGCCCAGGGGTACTGGAGGTTACAGTTGTGTGGACAGGATGTTCAGATAGGAAGAAAAGTTCACACAGGTCGAGCAGATGGGGTTTCTGTTTCTCACCTGTAGACAAATGTCCTCTCTGCTGACCTTTTACCCTAAACTTGGATTGACTGCTTGCCTCTGAATTATGTTGGATATTTCTTTTTTACCTCAAATTTGAGTGTTTCATAAGCCTTGCTATTTGCAAAACCATTAGGGTTTAAATAGGACACCTGACAGATCTATTATAAGCAATGTTTGAAAGAACAAGATCCATCATTTCACTGTGTTCAAGCCCAGTTAAGACATGGGAAAATTCCTTTCCAGCTAAAGCACTGGTGTAAAGGAAAGATGAAACTGTGTCATTGTTAGCTGGCTTTCTTTCTCTCTTTCTTTTTTTTTCTTTTTTTCTTTTGGTCCTTTGTATAGTGGGGCCACTTGTAGATTGGTGCCCTTGCACATAGACCATGTCTTTTTTCATTAGAAATTTTAATGGAACAACAATAACAGCAACTCTTTTTACTAAGAGCTTAAGAGGTCAGGTACTGTGGGAAGTGCTTCATGAAAACTATCTCTTTAACTCCCATAACAATAATGAGAATGTTATATTCCCCTCTCCCTTCTTTTGTAGGTCATTATGTGGCTGAAGGACGTCATTTTTCCATGGCCACACAATTAGCAGATCATATCCACTAACAAACTCAAAACCAGATTGTCCTACTTCCTAATTTTATCCTCTTAGCAACAATGTTTACTTCCTTTACGTTTTTCTATAAAGACCTTGGTCTTTACAGGCAAACTCAGAGAACTGCGTGGTATACAAAAATCTCTTCTCTTCAGATCACTTGATAATAAAGGCAAGATCTAATTGCATCTGATTTGAATATGGCAATACCCAGAGCTTCCCACACTTTGCCTTTCAAAAGTTGTTTGGTTCGTTCTAATTGAATCTCATTATTCTCTAAGATTTTTTTTTTCTTTGCAGAGCAGATTGTAGTAGATTGAATAGTGGCCCCCAACAAGATTTGTCCAAATCCTAACTCTCAGAACCAGTGAGTGTGATTTGGAAAAAGAGGCTTTGCAGAGGTATTTAAGGATTTTAAATGAGATCATCCTGGGTTTAGGATGAAACTCAAACCCAGAGACTGGAACCCTTGTAAGAGAAAGGAAAGGGAGAGCTGAGATACCCAGATGTAAAGACATGGAGGAAAAGACCATGTGAAGACACAAGCAGAGATTAGAGCTATGCTGAGGTAAGCCAAGGAATACCTGGAGCCATGACAAGCTCGAAGAGGTAAATAAGGATCCTCCCCCAGAGCCTTTAGATGGAGTGTTACCCTGTTGACACCTTGACTATACTTCTGGGCTCCAGAACAATGAGAGAAAAATTTCTGTTGTTTTCAGCCAGTATGCTGGTAATAATTTGCTATTGCAGCCCTAAAAAACGAATACATGGATGTAATTTGATGGTGCAGACATCAGAACAGTTTCAAGAACCTTACTAAGGGAAACTGTGATTCGTGAATATAATTGGGTCTTAGGAATGCAGATTTGTACCTTAGTTTCTTACTGATGTAAGCTAAGAAATTGCAAGATATTGGAATATTTATTTTTAAAAACCTATAAGGTAAATAATATAAGCAAATGTGTATATATAAATGTAAAAATGTATGAATAAATGTAAAGTAATCTTTATATCACTTGTTGTATGTTTGATTGGTTTCCTATGAAAGGCCAACAGGGAGACAAGTTCATATGAAGAACTTATCAATATCTGGTAGATTTTTCTTTGTTCTTGATCGAAACTAGGAATGCTCCTTGGCAATGGGTTCTGAAAACTCATGGAATTATTCATGGATAATTGGCCAGTAGCTCCCATAAAAGTTAGTGATTACAGGGTTGCCTGGGTGGCTCTGTTTGCTGGGCTTTCAACTCTTAATTTTGGCTCAGGTCATAATCTCATCATGGTTTATTGGTTCGAGCCCCAGGTCAGGCTCTGCTCTGACAGTGTGGAGTCTGCTTGGGATTCTCTCTCTCTCTCTCTCTCTCTCTCTCTCTCTCTCTCAATAAATAAATAAATAAATACATACATATATACATAAACAAAATTTTAAAAAATTAAAAATTTAGCAATTACAAATGCAGAATGTAAACATGGCTGGCATGTAGGCACTCCATCACTGACAACGGTAGTTGAAACTTATAAGGTTACTGTGGTAGATGTAGTAATAATGGTAATAGCAAAGGTACATGTGGTGAGAAAAGACATGAATAATCATTTTTGTTTATACCAATCTCATGTAACTCACTCATATATGGTAGAAGCTCCAAAGAAAAATAAGGAACAATTTCCTTATCTTGATGTTTCAGGGGATATTAAGAATCTGTCTGAACTCAGAAAGGTACCACCTTAAGCAGCTGAGATCAGAGATGGATTTTCTGGATCTGCTAAAACAACTCTTAACCCATCTCTATTAAGAAGTTGCTATTAGGATCGGATCAGAAGCAAGATGTGATGCTTATAGGCTGGCCATGGTAGCAGCCCTTCACACTTTCTGTAGTCACCCAATCGCCCACCCTTACACAGCCTGATAAATAAGATTATGGGTTACTGCTGCTGCCAGACACTTTCTTGGCAGAGCCACACCATGGAAAAGCTGAGTGAGAAATCACATAAATTCTTAAAGGCTTAGCAACATTGCACACTAGCCACAGCACAGCCCCTGATCCACTCTGACACCCAGCAGCAGAGTCAGCCTCTTGCGCAGACCTCAGAGTGCTTAATGTTCTAGGAGAATCACCTTTTCTAGCAACAATCAGCAACAGAACTGCCAGTAGTAGAGAGTTACAGCTACATACACTATTAAAACAAATTTTCCTTTCAGCCAGTCCTGGGATGTTAATAGGAATAACCGAATGGGACATGTTTTGGGTCTCCTATAGTTCTTTGGCATTCTCCATAAGGAGAAGACACCTGGGGTTTCCTATGTTGACAGGACATCAGGAAGGGGAGCAAGCAATAGAGTGGTAATATCATTCCCATCTGGTCTCTGGATTATGGCTGGATATCCTAAGTTTAAGAGAGGATTTAACTCTGTGACAAATCCAGTCTTAACGAAATGTGAGAACAGAGCCATTGCAAATCTCGGGTGCTCAGGAGGTCAGAGAAAGACAGATAGCCAGAAGTCCAAGTAGTCAGCATCGTGAGATCAGATACGACATGCTATGGATTGAACTGTTTTCCCTCAAAATTCACATGTTAAATCCCTAACCCCCGGTGTAATGATATTTGAAAATGGGACCTTTGGGGAGTAATTAGTATTAGAGGAGGTCATGAGGGTGGGCCCTCATGGAGGACTAGGCCCTTTTAGTAAGAGGCACCAGAGAGTATGCTTACTCTTCCTCTCTGTGGGAAGAGGTCCAGTGAGCACACAGTGAGATGCTGGCCATCTGGCAGCCAGGAAGAGAGCTCTTACCAGAACCTACGCTGTGCCCTAATCATGGACTTCTAGCATCCAAAACTGATTTCCTTATCTTGATGTTTCAGTGGATATTAAGAATCTGTCTGAACTCAGAAAGGTACCACCTTTTTTTACTTCTTTCAGAGTAAAGAAATCTGTTGTCTAGTCTATGGTATTTTGTTATGGCAGCCCACTCCAACTAATACACTATAGTGACAGTTAAAAAAAATAGCTTATTTAATTATTTTAAGTAAATAGGCTTATAGAAGTCATTATGCGTGCAATAAGAAGAGTCATCAAAATTAATTACTTTGACAGAAAATAAAAGATGTCTACCTCTTTTCTCATCAAGGAACAAAATGAATTCACCTGTCTTCTTCCAAATTCCTACTAAAGTAAGTTTTCTAAAGCCCAGAGTTACCCAAAGAATTGCCCATCTCTGTATCCATACTGAGTGACCCTAAGGTATGGGCAACCAGGTCTTTAGTACCATATGTTATATCTGGAATGACTCTGTTCTAAGGTAAAATTCTGGAATATATAATTTGTTGCACTGAAACAGTTTTCCCATGGCTTGCTCTATCTATCTACCTATTTATTGGGTGGTAGCAATTTTTTTAAATGCAGAATATCTCCTCCTTGCTTTATGAAGAATAACTTTCAGTAACTGTTTTCCTGTCTGTCTTTCAAATCCCCGTATCCCAATCTGGATCTCTCTTCCCACACTCAAAACAGCATAAAGCCTCAGTGACCAGGTCAAAAAAATAAAAAAAAAATTAAAAAAGGACTGATGTCATTCAAAGACTGACATTTCAGTTTTTATTACTAGAATACCTTGAAGAATTAGATCTGATTTGCATTGATATTTGCCAACTGAATTATTAAAGTTTTTTTTTCTCCCTTTTATCTTCCCTTCATCAGATTTTAACACTTTAGTCAATGGCAGTGTAAGTCACAATTTAACAACCCTGTGATTTCACAAAGGGTTCTGGGCTTTTGAATTGTTGACCAACTTGAGAAAAACACCTGATTTGATCCAAAAAATGAAAGTAGATGATGACACACAAAAGAAATGGCAAGGCGGTTTCTGTAAAGGAGTCTGCTTCTCACTAATGTCTCATAAAAGACATGGGGTAATTTTGTTGGCATGTCTTCCATAGGCAGGGCCACCCCATTTGAGTTACCTATTGAGATTTCTTTGTTTTATTAGAATTAATTGCAAACTCAGTACACTGGGAGATATGAAAATGAATATTCCCCGAGAAAGCTGAGAATTTCAGAAACGTGTGAGCATTTTAAGTGATATGCTAGTCTCCAAAACCATCAGAATGTAGATGGAAAAAGACAAAGTAGAAATTTCTGTGCAGTTGCTAAACTTCTAAACTTCTTCATCTAAAGTGATAAAAAAATTCTAACCATAGAGACGTGATAGTGCATTTATATATCAAATATATTTTTTAATTTATTTAACTTTTTTTAGAAAGAAGGAGTGCGAGCAGGGGAAAGGGGAAGAGAGAGAAGGGGAGGGAGAGAGAATCCCAAGTAGGTGTCATGCTCAGTGTGGAGCCCAACACGGGGCTCAATCCCACGACCCTGCAATTATGACCTGAGCTGAAATCAAGAGTCAGATGCTCAACCAACTGAGCCATCCAGGAGCCCCTCAAATAGATTTTAAAAACGCACACCATACTTACAACACACACATACCCCAGGTCATCAAAACATTTCTTATTGACTTATTATTACACAGAAAGAATTTCAAGTTCCTATACTCATGTTTCGTAAAAAATAGAATACAGTCCTATCTCAAAAAAGGTATATTTTTAGGGTAGGAGTTCTCAAAGTTTATTGTGCATCAGAATCACCTGGAGGGCTTGTTAAGCTACAAATCACTAGGGCTAGACTTTCTGATTCATGTAGGTCTGGTGTTGGCAGGCGGGGGGCAGAGAGGTCTGATACTTTGCAGTTCTAACAAGTTCCTAGGTGACGCTGATGCTGCTGATTTAGGGGCCACAGTCTGAGAACCACTGCTTTAGACTATCAAGAGACTCTGGTTTTATTACTTATTTTGGTCAAATGGAGTGCTTTATAGTTTGGCAGTTAGTCCTTTCTACTATCCAAATAGTAACGAAAATGACTACTGTAATTTGTCAGTATTTTGCCTTGTGGAATCTAAGATAACAGTCATAACAACGAGCACTTGAATGATGCTTTATCACTAATAAATAATTTCCATATACATTATATCACTGAAGACAATATATGAATCCTGACAGTTGAGGAAGCATTGTATTCATATTTTATGGACGGAAAGCAGAGAGCTTAAAGGACTTTCCCAGCAACCCCCCGAAAGTAAATGGTGGAGAGCAGAGACCTGAACCAGGGTTTTTTTGACTCTAAATTCTGTATTCATTCTTTCCACCACCTCACTCTCTCTTAATTGCTTACATTTGTGGAGAAACTTACACTTTTCAAACTACTTTCATATTCATTATCTCATTTGATCCCTCAAAGCAACAGCATGAGGCGGGCAGGGCATATAATATTGTCCACATTTTGCAGATAAAGCCGTTATAAAAGATGATGAGGAAAGCGGCTCCTGTCATTCAGGCAGTATTTCTTCATATCCTAGGCTAAATTTTCCTGCAATATTTAGCAGCATCAGATAGGGTAGGTAAAGCATCAGATACTCTCCTTTACAAGTGATAAATATTCAATGGTTCAGTATTGTTAACCCTACCCTTGCACCTACAGCATTTCTTTTTCTGGGTTCTTGGTAGAAATATGTTTGGAGAGAAGAAAGAAATGGGTAAAATTTAGGATTACTAGTCTGTAGGAAATGGGGAAAGTTCTTTCATGTCTACACTTTACATACTTAGGAAAGCAGCTTTTTCTGCATGGAGAGAAAGACTCTTCACCACAGTCCAGGGCTTTTCAAAGTCTTTTATTTTTTTAATGTTTATTTATTTTTGAGAGACATAGAGACAGAGTATGAGCAGGGGAAGGGCAGAGAGAGAGGGAGATACAGAATCTGAAGCAGGTTCCAGGCTCCTGGCCATCAGCACAGAGCCCGACGCAGGGCTCGAACTCACAGACTGTGAGATCATGACCTGTGCCGAAGTGGGCCGCTTAACCAACTGAGCCACCCAGGCGCCCCTGAAAGTTTAATGTGTATACAAACCACCCAGGGATCTTGATAAAATGCAGCTCCTGATTCAGAGGGTCTGGAATAGGGCCCAATATTCTACATTTCTATAAAGCTCCAAGGTAATGCTGATCATGGTCCATCCTTGATAAGCAAGGATCAATCCTATTTTTCAAGACTACAATGATTTTTATTATTCTCTGCATCATCTCTGAATTTCTGGGGTGGAACAGAGAAATTAAAATATAAAACATTGTAACAATAGTTGGTGAATAGGGCATACATTGTGGGACTTACCTAGGTGTTTCTCTGTGCTAGCTTATTTATACATTCCAGTATCTTCCAATCTATTTTGATCCCAAGATCCAAGATGATGCTTAAAATGTGATGCATGAACTCACAGCAACCATATTACACCTGGGTGGTGGTTAGATAGGCAGAATTTCAGGCCCCATCTCAGACACAGGAGAAGTTGAATGAAGGGCTTTAAGGCTATGCTAAGTAGTTTGAACTTTATCCCAAAGGCATCAGAAAATTAGGAAATTAGGTAGGAAAATTAACTTGACCAATTTTACATTTAGAAATAGTGTTTTAGAGGGAAACGTCTAGGAGTGAGGGGCCTGACTGGAAAACTATTGGGATTCAGATGAGGAAAAATGCTGGCTTACCTATGTTGCAACAATGACAATGGGAAAAGAGGAATGGATTGATAGACAGTAAGGAGGTAGAATCAAGACAACGTGTCAAATGAGTTACTGCTGGGGAAAAGAAAAAGAGGCTATGATCACCCTCAAGTTTCTGGCTTAGACAATTTGTATCTCTTACCTTTAGCATCTCCTTGAACTTGTCTTCTGACCTCTCAGCTTCTGACCACCTGGCATAAATGCCTTGATTCATGGGACCCAGGATTGACGGTTTGAGGGAATCTTAGGATAGACTCTAGCTAACATTGATAGTCATTTAATTATACAACCTTTATCCTGACTTTTTCTTGGATAAGTAAGTCTTATCAAATACAATGCCAGTCCTATTGTCTCCTCTTCTATAACGGTTTGATTGGCTCCCAAGTAAATCAACCTGCACTTATCTTGATGAATTTCACTGTACTAATATCTGCCCATTTCAACAATTTTACGATTACTTTGATCTTTTCAATATGCTTCTCCAAACTATGATTTACCGTTTTCTTTTTGTTTTGTTTTAATTATGCAGCCCCGCTGTTACTTTCAATAGCTTATTCCTGAACACAGTAGATCATTTTTTTTGGTGTTATGGTATAATCATCACCTGTAACAACAGTTTTGTAAAACAATAATAAACATTGTAATTCGCAACTTATAGGTTCTACATAGATATAGCAAATAACGTATTTGCTATTATATAACCAGACCCTAGGAAAACTGTCCCCAAGAGAAGAATGAAGACATCAATAAGGCATACTAGAAAATCTTTCCCTAATAAGATGTGGTCATATCCTTTTGAAAAAAGGAACACCACAACTGGGTATGTTGATGCAACATAATGTAACACAATATGAGATATAAAATATTGAGACCAGTTTTAATGAGAGAGAGCATTTAAAAAAATTTCCCTTGTTGTGCTGGAATGGATGAAGATGGCATTGAGGTTGTTTTTGATCAAATTCAGTCTCTCCACAAATTACCCCTACATAAAGCTGATATATAGATAACTAATAATCAAAATAAATAAAAATAATATCAATAATATCTGACACTGTACTAAGAACTTCACCTACATGTTCTCTTAATTCTCATAATAACTTTGGACAAATTCTATTTTTCTATTTATTAAATTGTAAAACACAGACTATCTGGAATAATGGCAACAAATATTTGAAATGGTGAGATTTTGAGAGATGTGGACTCTGTATTTCTGTTCTCCTAGGTTATGTGCAAAGTTTGTAATTAAGCTATCTGTCCCTTTCTGACCCATGCTTCCAAAATGTCCTGGAGCACTCAAATCCAAGCTAGTCCTCCAAGGACACATCTAGGGTGGTTCCTTTCCCTTCAGGAAGAGTACGCTGGGCATCTGATGACAAATCTGCGTAGGGTAAGACAGGGGTGCTGAGGTGGTGGTAATATTTGTCCAACGCGATCAGAATGGCCAGCACATCTGATTATGGAGATCTCCCCATGGCTTAAAGGTTGACAGTGTCAGTTATGAAGAGTTTCTCCAGTTATCACTGGAGGCCAGTAAATCATGTGGTTAAATTTTAGAGTCTTCATTTTCTAAATTACCCAATTGTTTTAATAAGAAGGCTACTGAGAAAGAATTTGTATTCACTTGATTAGGCTATTATGGAATCACCTGCATGGGCGAAGAATATGGTTCTTACCTAAGTTTAAGATATTCATACACATGAATAACTGCCTATATACCTGCTACACTGGGAATGTGTATATGCACCAGTATATACTGTGGCATATATACTAGTATATACTACTTTGTATATTTAAAACCAATGCACAAGTAAGGTACTGAAAATGAAATATAGGAAGATTTCTCTTTATTTTTTCTGCTCTTTGAAAGGGAAAACAGTAATTGTTTTAAAAGTAAAAAAAATTTTTTTAAAGAAAAAAATTTAGTATAAGAAACACTAACATCATGGTTTCACATAAAGATACTTGCCTGGATTCCTAAATACATTATTATACATTCTCTGCCTGGGATACTTTTCACTCTCCCTTTTTCTCAGTCAGGTTGTATTCACCCTTAAGGACTCAGCATAAGCTCCCCTCAGGGGAGCTCTGCTGGTCTTGCAGATTTTACTATATGGCCCTGTTTTATGGTCTTATTGAATGCTATAATTTTTCTTTATATTGTATAAATCTAATTAAGTGGTTATTCACGCGATTATCAGTTTAATGCTCTGCTTTCTTGTGGAAATATAAACTCCATTTGTGCATTGACCATGTCTATCTCTCTCTTCATTTTGTCCTTTTACAAAGTGAGCATTTTATGAATATTTTTTGCTGAAAGAATAAACTGTGAGACAGAGAGCAAGATTAATCTAGTATTATTCTGTGATGATGGGTAACATATTTTAAAACTGATATACAAGTAATATATTGAAAAGAAAACAAAGAAAGATTTTTCTTTATTTTTCTGCTCATTGTAAAGAGAAAATCGACTTTCTTTAAATGCAAGAAACAAATGAATATAATCGACATAATAGGTTAAATCAGTATTTTCACCTAAATTATCACTATCTGGTCATGAGCAAAGTCACCGGTTTGATTCTTCCACATCCATATACTACCAAGGTTAACTCAAAGAATCTCCTTTTTTTAAAAAAATATTTATTTATTATTGAGAGACAGAGAGACAGAGCATGAATAGGGTAGGGACAGAGAGAGGGGGAGACACAGAATCCGAAGCAGGCTCCAGGCCCTGAGCTATCGGCACAGAGCCCCATGCGGGGCTCGAACTCACCAACCGTGAGATCATGACCTGAGCCGAAGTCGGATGCTTAACCAACTGAGCACCCAGGTGCCCCACAAAGAATCTTCTGGAAGGTCCATACAAGAAAAGCCCAGAGAAAGAATCTCCTCAAACTTGCACTGTAGATCCTATGTTCTCTGTGTGAAATATGAAGTCATACTAATTCTGTTGTGCTAACTAAAAAGAGCTGATGCTACTTACTTGCAACATGTAGTTCTGGAAATTAGCTTAAAGCAATGAGTTTAGTTTAACATTACATAATTCTCTCCAATCCATGAGGGCAGAGTCTAAGCTATATATATTAATAATGGTTAATTATTAATTATCATAATTAATAATTGGTTAACCGATAATAGTAGAAGACAGAAAGGGCTAGAGCATTAGTGGAATTCAAGAGTATCAACAGGCAAGGATTCAAATTTGGAAAAGGAGTGACAAGGAATCTCTGACCAAGTGATTAAAACCCAACATCCAATGAGAAATGGGAATCCCTACTCCCCGCAGGTCTCTTACCAGCTTCCAGCACAAATTTTCCCACCTACCCTACAAAACGCAAAATATTTCTTAAGCGAGATTTTTATATTCCATATTAATGTCAAATCTGGCTTTTGGCTTGGACAAGAAAATTTTTACAGCACCTGCTAATTTGTTCTCAGCCTAAAGGGCTAAGTCCTCAGTGTGCCTGAGTTTGGTGGGTATAGAAATCTACTGAGGATGCAAAATAACCTTTGTAGAAACAAAATGCATAGAAACTCCTTCTGTAAGCCTGGGCAGTCCTGATACCACATGAGGTACACTTGAGAAAGTGACTTCCTCTGGAATGTGAGAAGAAAGATGTAGCAACAAAGTTAAATGAAGATGGGTACAGCATTACTCACAGAGGGAGATCAAACACTCCATAGAAAATACATGTTACGGTGCAATTGCCCTCTGGGAGTTATAGGATTATGAAAGTCTAACTTAATTAAGGGAGAAAATAGGTCACATTTTAAAACCACATACGTGACATATCATTTTGACTATACAGAATAACTGGAGAGAAAGGAAAAATTAAGAAGTCGGAACCATACGAAAGGCAACCGTAGAAGTCATCAACTGCTTTCTCCTCCTTCTAAATCAGGTATATGTTTTGATTTTGTATATATGAAAAGATTTACCATTCTTTAAACTTCCCTCTTTAAAAACACACAGTGTATTTGAAAAATAAATTTCGAATGTCAAAATAAAGAGAAGTAAAATGGTGTGACCAAATTTTTTAAAAAAAAACTGAATTAGGAGGTAATAAATATTCTTTTCTTCATAAAAATACATCTTTCAGCCTCTTCCTTTTCTCCCCCTTATGTCATCAAATGACAGGTAATCAGGTACATGTGAACCCTGCATGGAATCTTCCCCCTTTCATGGCTTGATGCCCCCGTGGGGTCGAGCTAATTACAGGTACATTTCCTCTGCAAGGCAGTCACACTCTATACTGTTGAAGGCACAATTAATAATTGAACAAAGCTACTGGATTTTTTTGCTCACACGGCCATGGGTTGCAGGCAGTTTTACTGTCACACAGGGAGCGGAGCCTCTTCCTGAGTGTCTCCAAGAAAGGTTTCATGTTATAGACTGAAAACGATCACTGCCTGTTTCCAAATTTTGAAAAGTAGGGAAAAAGCCACATAAAACCAAAAGAAATCCACCCCTTCCCCCCAAAAAAAACCTAGTTTCCTTTAGAGAATGGTAAAGGCAATTTTTTTTCTCCTGTTAGCAGGAATGTGATTATGATCAGGTGGTTATTTAGGTCAGATGTAAAGAGATGAAAGAGTGGGTCTGGAAATTAATACCCTTTGGAAGGGAAATTGGAGTTTGCCCTTGAGTCTGTAAATGCAGCAGGGAGCTAGTTTTGCATGTGACAGAAGAGAATTTGACCTACAGAGAAGGCCTAGATAAAGGATTATAGAAGAGTAAGATTCTTTCCCTTGGGATGTATTTAGGAACTTAATAGAGGATATCCCCAGAACCTCATGGGGTTATAAATTAGTGCAGAAAATCCTTGTCCTGTGACCCAAGCAATAGTCTTGAGCAATGGTCTGCAAACTTTTCTAAAGGGCCAGATAGAAAATATTTTAAGCTTTGTGAGCCAAGCCATCTTTGTTACAACTACTCAATTTTCCTGTTTTTGTACAAAAGCAGCCATAGACAACAAGAAAATTTATAAGCATGGGTGTGTTTCAATAAAACTTTATGGGGCGCCTGGGTGGCTCAGTTGGTTAAGCGGCTGACTTCAGCTCAGGTCATGATCTCACGGTCTGAGTTCGAGCCCTGCGTCAGGCTCTGTGCTGATGGCTCAGAGCCTGGAGCCTGCTTCAGATTCTGTATCTCCCTCTCTCTCTGCCCTTCCCCTGCTCATACTCTGTCTCTATGTCTCTCAAAAATAAATCTCTCAAAAATAAATAAACGTTAAAAAAAACTTTATGCACACTCAAATATGAATGCCAATTTTTTTGCACGTCACAAAACAGAATTCTTCTTTTTATAGTCAAACATTTAATCATCTAAAACCTATTTTTAGCTGTGGACAGTACAAAAGTGGGGCAGGCTGTATTTGGCCAACAAATTGCAGTTTGCTGATCCCCTGGGCTTACTATTGGAAATCCCTGTGAGTACAACGATTTTTCAAGCTGATTTTGAAGTCTCGAGGGATCTCTGAGTGTATGTAAATGCTACCTTTACACTGGAAGATATAGTCTTTTGTTGACTTTAAGACACCATGGATAACCAGGTTATTCAGGATTCAAATCAGATATTCATTATCATTGAAAAGTTTACTAGAGTCAGTTAACTATGAAGATCTAAACTGTTAGGCCCGGCCTGGAAAAATCTTGAAACTCTGATTCTATCTCATTATTTTTTCTGAACTCGAAGGATAAAAAAGGATACATCTTTGATGTATCATGAATAGCATTTTTCCCCAAAAGTAAAATAAAAATTAAAAATTAAAAACCCTAACTACTTAATAGTTAGTAGTACACAAAAAGAAAGTCTTTTTATTAACGTAATTCATTTCTTGATTATAAGTTGAAAATAATCTATCTTCCTTCTTTCCCTTCTTCTTTCTACCACTTGTTCCACAAAAACCTAGGAGGTTATAAATAACATATTTATATAGATGTTTAAATTAATTAGAAAAGGTGAGACAATAAAACAAGAGGAAAGCAAGAGAGTGGTCTATACATGAATTTGATGCCATAAAATCCCACATAGTTTGTTTAAAATTCACTTGATTCATGTACAATTTATATATGATTTCCTATATTCTTTTACAAATGGGCAAAATAAATTTGATTCTAAGTTTAGTAACAGTCAATTCCATGGACTCATAATCATTTATAAAAATTTACAGACTTCATTCATAAAGTACATAAACCATTGCTTAGAAAAAGGGCAACAGAAATACATAAGAGGAATTTCTTCAAAGGGTATTTTCAAAAGGAAACTACATAATAAAACTAATAATCTCTCAAAATAACATTATAGTAAATGCAATGACCTTAAGGGATATCTTTTATAACATGTTTAAATATGGGCCAATAGCTCTTATACCAAGTATCGTTCAGTCAAAGCAATTCTATACTGGAAAGGAATAGGTGGTGTGGGATTGGGGGATAATATAATTCAATCCAGGCTGAATGTGCTCTGGATGTTTAATTTAACCCAAGGAAAAGGTGTGTGATATCCAGAGGTTCACCCTTTATACAATCTTCCATATGCTTTTTTTCCATGTGAAGTATAAAATGGGTCTGAAAGGAAATGAGTTTGAGACTGACCTTCCAAATAAATGCCTCATTTATTGCTCTTATGTACTGTCAATAAATGACAAGTTGCATGCATTAACGATTAAGGTGGGTTTTGAGTGACCTTCTCTTAAGAAAATAGAAGCCTTTAATAAGCTGCCAAAAAAGGAGACCATTACATAGGCTAGTCCAAATTCACTTGAAAAATTAAAGACCGAACATGACATGGAGGCCTTTATTCCCAACTACAAAATACAGTTTTCAAAGATGCTTTAAGCAAACACTACCCTGGCCTTTTAGAAATACCTCAGGATAGCTTCCATATATGTCTTGTTTTGCACAATTTTTTATGGTGTTCATTCCAATATGACTATGTTGTGACCTCAGTCTCTACATACTTATATGAGGAAATTTTAAGAGAATATCAGATATAAGTCAATTAAAATTGAGGGCTATCTACCAAAATAAATTATGTTTTATATGAATAATCAATTCATAGCCCTTCTTTCTGAGAAATTAAATAGCAGGCTTTATTCTACAAAGACTGTGTCCTTGTAAAACCATGGCATTACATGTAAGAAAATGTAATCTGCAGAGCAAGAAAGTATGCATGCAGTCGACCCAAGTAATATGATACAATATTTAAGTGAAGTTCAAGAAGCAGCAGGGCCCGAGAGATCAGTTACGGTGACAGTGACGATGCTGGAAGGGGAGGGGAGGATGCAGAAGACATTCCTGGGAAATGATTTTTTTGACTTTGACTGAATTTGCATTAATAGCTAGGGACCCATAATGAGTCATACAGCTTAGTCCATGCCTAATAGCCAAATGCCAAGAACAAGACATCAGAAGTCACTAACAATTTTGTATTATTCCTGAAAGGTTTTTTCACCAGATGCTATACGTTAGGAAACCATAGTTAGAAAGCAAAGAGCAAAACAAACAAAGAAAACATATAAAGAACTAGGTAAATCTAATTCATACAAAACATTGCCCCAAGACACTCAAGCACAAAATTGCCTACATTTTAGACGTAATACTAAGTCTTTTAATGCATTTAATTCTTCTGTATTCATTGCCTTGAGGTGATGTTCTATTGAAAATGAAATAAATATGAAATGGTTGTAGACTTTATACAGATGAACACATTAGCAAAGACCAGGGAGGACCCTAAATGAGCCCTACTGCAGTTCTATTAGTGTTTTAATAACCACATACATGCTTGCTTTTCTGATCCAATGGAATCTCAGAAGCACAAGGATATCTTAAATAACTGTGTGGTATCTTGAAGACCAGAGGACTGCTTACCAGTTGGTGTAAGGTGTCTCCAGGTGATCACAGGCTCAGGACGGCCATTGGCCATGCAGACCAGGGTTACATTGCTGCCCTCATTCACAGTGACATCTGAAGAGATGTTGGAGATCTTTGGTGGAACTGCAAAGAAAAAAATGAATGGAATATGTAACCATGCCAGTAAAACCAGGTTTGAAGCACTGGTCCATGTCACTGGAAACAGCAAACTTGAGCTAGATGCTTTTGTGACTTAAACCATTTGAATTTTGGTGTTAAAAAGCCAGGGTGCTTTATGACCTTCTAACTATCACTGTCATATGTGATAGGCCAGATGATGCACATTATAGCTTAAAAACTGAATTAATAAGGCCTATGTCACAGATATCACAAAAATAATATTATTACTCCTAATACTTTCACCACCACTATTACTAACAATTTAACAATAGCTTACTTTAAGACCCTAGGTAGAGTACTCTACAAGTATTATATCAGTAACTCATTATAATAAAGAAATGATACCCTATGAGGATTTATTTACAGGTGAGAAACTGAGGTATAGATGGAGCTAGGTGAGAAGGAGAAAACAGATTTGAATCCAAGAAGATTCCAGGGCCTGCACTCTTAAGCAATACTTGAATGAAACTTCATCTTCACAATCCGGGCTACCAGATGGCTGAAAATGACGGAAATTACTTTTTGGTGGTGTGAGAAATGAGTCCCCGAGGGCTAGCTGTACTGCCGTCTGACTTCCTTCATTAGTGTTCAGGGCGGCAACATTAGATCTCATATTGGTAGGCTTAAGTGGAAAGTGAATTACTCACAAATTTCATCACAGAGGTTATGCACTGATTACCAATAGCAGAGTTTATGGTTTGACTGTGATTTTCTTTTTTTTTTTTTCTTTTTTTTTTACTCTTAGTTGCTTATGCGGTCTCCCTGAGAAAGTATGTGTCGGGGGAGGGACGAAAACAACCAGCATAAAGGAGTTCAATAATAAAAGAATCTTATTTTCTCTCTCTCTTCCTGCCCTGTGGGGACAAATAAAACAGGAACATTTTCTGCCTGTAGAGACTGCTGTCTGACAATCGTGATCACTGCAGATCTGTTACTCCTAACTGATAGGACTTGGGCCACAAGGGCCACAAGGGTCACAAGGAGGACTGTGGATCACAGTGCCATAAGGAGGAAGTAGGAGGAGGACTCATGACTTCAGCATTTCTCCCACAGTGGCATCTTACAGGGCTTCCAGGTAGAAACCAGTAATTCTAAATCAAACCCAATGGCAGAAATGGAATTGATTCCCATTCCATTGGAACCCAGTCAAATGAAGTTGATTCCCATTATTTAGCAGTATGTATTTATAGAGTTTCTATTTCCTTTTTATCTACTGGGGTTAATGGGTCTTTCACTCTTACTCACACATTGTCTTGCAGTATACCCTCCCAGACTTTTACATGAGGACCTAAAAGGTTATACCCAGTTTTTAAGGAAGAAGATGAGGCACAGAGAGAAATAATGGCTTGTCAAGGGCAATCCTATCAAGAAATACAGCTGGACTTAGAACTCGGGGTTCCTGAATGTCCAATTGTTCTGTTGTTTAATATTTATAGTTTTTAATTCCCTGCTGAATAAGCCAGTGTTCTGAACATCTCCAGGAAAGTACAGTGAACTATAAATCAATGATGATGTTCAAGAATACAATTTAGACACCCTAGGTATCTTCCTCTACAATCTAAAATCTGCAACAGGAAGTTATGTAATAATTATATGAGCTCGTATCACTCAATTTGTAGTTAATTCTGAATTGCAAGACAGTCCACAGAATAGAAAGAAGAAAGACAGTTGTGTTTTCATAAGAAAAATGCAGAGGGGCAAGACTTCCTATTCCTAATATAAAAACATGCAAATTTATAAAACAGAAAAGATCTCCAGTAGTCAGGCTCCCAGAATTATTACCTATGATAAAATTCACTCATAATTTTCTCTCATTTTGTAAGAGGGATATATATCTAAGGACTTTGCTTTTTTTAATTTTTTTTTTTGGCATTTATTTATTTTGAGAGAGAGAGACAGAGCATGAGCAGGGGAGGGGCAGAGAGAGAGGGAGACACAGAATCTGAAGCAGGCTCCAGCCTCTGAGCTGTCAGCACAGAGCCTGACGTGGGGCCCAAACCCATGAGCGAGATCATGACCTGAGCTGAAGTTGGATGCTCAACTGACTGAGCCACCCAGGCGCCCCAGGACTTTGCTTTTGAATGGCACCCAGGTGCCCCTATTTCTTTTAACTAAGGGCAATATACTCAGGTCCTGGATCTCAGATACTGGAGACTCAGAAAGTGATTGTGTTCAATAGTCAGAAATGTAGTCATGTTGACATTGTATCTCACCTTCCTCAGGGTCACTACCAATGGGTTTCACTCCATTGCTTGTCTTCCACTTCTTTGTACATTGTACTGGCTTCTTCCCATAGCATTTGTATCTGACGTAGTCATTTGTTCTAGAAATAAATCCCTCCCTAAATTATATGTTACCATCTTACTTTCGAGCCCCCTGTCTCCAAATATCTTGAAGGAATTGTTCTACATCACATCTTCATCTCCCATTCACACTTCAACCTACGGTGCAATCTGGATTCTCTCCCTAACCTCCAAAAAAACTGCTCTCAGGAAGCTCACCAATTTGAACCATGGTATTCCTACGTCCTGTGAAAAATTTTGTCATTATCTTATTTTTCTCAGAAGTATTTGATTTTGTACACCATTTAACTCCCTTCTTGCATTTCTTTTCTAAGTTGTCAGATTCAACTGTTTTTCATCTCACCCCTCTGGCCAGTCTTTCCAGTTTAACTTTTGGACTTACTTTGTTCTGTTCCTTAAATATATGTGTATAAGTTTGATCACTGTCCTCTTCCTTCATATCATTCACTGTAAATGATCTTATCTATTGTCTAGCTTCAGAAGCTAAGGCCATAGTATGTATGACTTTCATTAGCAGCAGCCCCAATTTTTCTCATGACTTTTACACTTACTTTCCAATTGATTACTCTAAATTTTCATCCAATACATCACAGATTTGAATCTCAAGATTCAACATATTCAGAAATCATCTTCCTTCCTACAGAACACTTGTAGTCTTGTTCACTGTCTTGGAGAATGGTGTCATCATGCGAACAATACGTTACCTCTCTTGGCTGTTCTCTCTCCTTTTACTACCCCCGTATAAAAAGGATCCCAAGTTCTGTGGCTTATGCCTTTTAAATCTCTCAGATTCACTCAATATTCCCAATCCCTATTCCCACCAGCCATAAGCATTTCTTTTTTTGCTTAAATTCTGCAAGAGCATTACAATGAATTTCTTTGCCTCTAGCCTTCCTTTCCTTAGGCTCACTGTCATTCATTCATCACACTGCAATAAGTTTTTTTCCCCTAAATTGCAAATGTGAGTATAATATTCTCTTATTAATCACACTGCCCTCAAGATATATCCAAACTGCCTAATATGAATTCATAAGCTATGGCTGGCCCCCTGGTTAGCTTTCAAGCCTTATATCTTACCCACTTTTTTCATTGTATCATCCTGTTAGATCAAATAATTTCAGTTCCTGGAATATACTACGCTCGTTTACTCCAAGGCATTTAACGTTCTAATTTTTCTACATGGAATAATCTTCTTCCAGCCCTTCATGTGGTCAGCCCCTTTCTCCCTGCAGATTTCAAGTTGTCAGCCTGTTTTCTCACTTTTTCCAGGAAGACTATCCTTTCATTTACCACCCCATTCCTACCCTTACCCCACTCCTGACTTCCTGTTGGGTGAAGCATCCCTCTTGTGTTCTCACATTGTGCCCCCTATTTCTCCACCATGGCCCTGAATCATCACTGATGGATTATTTAACTGTACCTGTCACTATACTGAAAGAGGCAGGTAAGAGGTCCTTGGTTTTCCTGACCTGTGAATCTTACAGACCATGGCACTTAGAACATGGTAGGCACTCACAGGGTGTTTGAAAATAGAAATTAATGAAAAATCCCTCCCTACTCTCCAACTTTTCTGAGCTCAAGGAAGTCATCTCATTGAATTTTTATCCGAAAGGAGTAAGTTTCATTTCGAGCCAGTAAAATACAGCTTTTATCAGTAGTTCTTTAACTACCCCTCTAACTACCTTGTTCATTATCAATTTTGGGGGTCTTAATTAAAAAACAAAATTAACCATGGAGCAAAGAAACCTTTGTGTATGTTAGAAATATAGGAAGTAAGATAAACTTGGTGTCCAACTTCCTGAATTATAGACATATTCAGGGTTTAACTTCTTTTTTTCTTTTTTACGAGGAGTAATTCATATATATTTGTATGGATATATATAAATACATATAACCTTTTTTAGTTTAATGGTTTAATATTTCCTTCTTAGTTTCCCATGGCAATTCATGCAGTGTGCATTTATGCCATCACTGATAATATAAGATTAAAGCAGCAATGCAAGGTCTTTATTCTATTACCTCTTAACATATTTATAAAGATCCTGGGAAGTAAAATGTATTCTCTTATTATTGCCATTTTATAGATGTGTACACAGGAGACAAAATGGGTAAAAAACACGCAGCTAAGTAATTATAGAGTTAGGATTAAAACCTAAGGTTTATAGGTTTCCCAAACTTAACTCTTCTTCTAGACCATATTCACTCTTGCAATAGTGGTTCCGAATTGTATTTTTTTGCTCTATTTTAATTCTCAGTAAGGACAACTGTAGGAAATACTGTTTAACAAGAGAATCTTATTTGTGTTGGTAAACATAAGTTGTTTATTTATCAAAACCACTGTAATATTGATTTATCCTCCTGGGTCATCACATATTCTGCATAGTTATTTTATTTTCTCCTGTAGTATTCCATAACATTTTTTTTTGAGAGAGTGAGCAGAGGAGGAGTAGAGGGAAAGAGAGAGAGGGAAACTTAAGCAGGCTACATGCCCAAAGCGAGGCTGGATTCCACAATCATGAGATCATCACCTGAGCCAAGATCAAAAATCAGATGTTTAACTCACTGACCCACTCATGCACCACCCCCCAACAATATTTATTCATAGGATGTTAGTCTGCTTTATTATATGTTCCTAAATGTAATGCCATGAACCATTTATCTGATGTTTTCAACCTATTCGGTTTGAGTGATCTCTCCAATTTGTCTGGATTATTTTGTTTTTCTTACTGATTAATGACAGCTTGTATACCTTAGGGAAATGATCTTTTATTGTTCTATTGTTTGCAATTTCCACAATTCATTCTTAACTTCTTAATTTTATGACCATTTTTGTCTTATAAAAGTTTTAAATTTCTTTGGTGAACTTTTTTTTAATGATCTATTCCATTGCTTTTGTGCATAGAAGGTCCCTTCTTAACATAAAATCAGTTAAATACTTATGTCTATTTGTTCTTTATCTTTCAATGGTTTGTTTCTCTTTTTATTGTACTCTTTAAATCATCTGGAATTGATTTATGGTGTGAGCTATAACTAGGCTTTTTTAAACCCCTGTAATTTTTTTAGTTAATTTCTGCACTACCACTGGTTAAATTATATAAAATGTATACATTGTTTTGGTTTTCAGAATTACCCTACATAGTGCTACCAACCTGGCCAGAGCAATATTTCTGGGAAATATATAAATATAAACCTACTTACAATGCCAAGTAATTTTATCAAAGTGCATTAAAATATGTCATTAATCTTTTGGACACCACACTATTATTATGTGTTGCTAGTTCCAAAAGTAATTGCTTATTAGATGAACACCTCCTAAAATATTGAGTGAAAAACATAATATAGATACCCTGCTTTCAGGACACGAGTGAAATTCATTATTCAAAGGAATTCTCAAGGTTTCCACTGCAAAAAAAAATACAAAATGAATACGCCACACTAATAGTTGTAATTTGAAAATCTGCATTTTATTAAATAGGTGATATTCTTTCACTGAAATCTACATAAATTCTGTGTTAAAGAAATGTACATTTTTTTCCATGCACTGCAAATTAAGTGACAGTTTCTAAAACAATGCTAACATCTAGGTACACTTGTACACACTCCTTCAACTGTGCAGTGAAGTAGTATTAAGTAGGATTATGACACAGTTGATCTGTCTCTGCCACTCATAATTTTATTGCCCTTCCTCATTCTTCTTGTAATTCCGTTACCCATTCTACCAGATCTCCAGAACTCCAGGGTTTGCCCTGGCTTTTGTGAACCTAGACTAGCCTGTACATAATTTGTACAGTTCTCTAGGTTCCAATGCATTCCTTTTTCTCTTTTGTATAAGGCTAACATCTCTTGTGTTTGACCCAAAGTGGAAATGCAGGCAAAGTCAGGACATAGTGGGGTGGACATATATCATGTGACCTACCCAAATCCATGCCCTCTTCTGTCTGGAAAGACAACCCTGCTATTTCTTTGGAAAACACCTCCCATCAACTGTCATTGGTTTATTGGAACTGTCAGTCGAGTGACCCATTCTCCTTTGGCCAAGGAATGGGTGAGTGACCAAAGCTGGGCCACTTAGACTCTCCCTCTCTGGAACTGGGTTTTTATAAGGAATTCCTCAAGCGAGGTTGAAACTGATTCAACTTGTGGTAGACTGTGTTAGTGTCCCCAGTTCTCCCCTCTTTCTGTATCCACACCTTTTGCCATGCCCATCCCCTCCTTTAGTGGGTGGCAGACACTTTTACATCCCTGGACTGTGTTGCTTGTTTTCGCCAAGGATTTAAGCATAGGGAATATAAGTAGAGTCTTGAGAAGTGTTGGCACGATTGGACTTACTTGGTCTTGTGCCTCTGCCATTTGCATGAGAAAAACGTGCCCATCTGAGCTTGTTGGTCCCAGGAGGAGGATGAGAGATGGCAAATGGGATTGCCGAATAAAATAGAGGGCATCCTGCTAAATATGAATTTTAGATAAACAACAGATACTTTTTTTAGTTTAGTTGCCCCAAATATTGTATGGGACATACTTATACTAAAAATTATTTGTTATGTAAACTACAAATGTAACTGGGCATCTTATATTTTTATTTAGTAAACCTGACGACTCAAGGTACAGAGTCACCTGTAGTGAAACACAGCCTGGATCTGCTGACTTGCACACTCATGAGAAATAAAAAATAACTATTGTTTATGCCCCTGAATTTTGGAGTGGTTTGTTCAGCAGCACTAGTTAGCTAATACATATCATGAAAGGGCAGTCACCTGAAAGGACTATTATTTTTTCACTAGTGTCTGCAACTTGCATCCCTGGAGATGCATGGCTTCTGTGCTGTCCAAGGCAATACTTTCTGTTTTTCCTATATGTCTGTGAACTACTCCATATTCTTCCAAAGAATATCCCTCTTTTTACATCAAAACAGCCAGTCAATTTATGTTGCTTAAACCAAAGAATCCTAATTGTTACAAATTGGGAAGCAGTCATAATAAGGGGAACATTTGAAGACGGACCTTTTCATAGAGGTAAATCGTCATTTACTCTTGGGTACTCCATTGGGTTTCCACAAAACTAACTGAGTTGCATGTCTAGCATTGGTTCTTATCTGTCAGTACACATTGCTTTAAAAATAATCCTAGGTTTGCAAGACCATCTAAATCTAGCTGTGAATGTTCCAATACCTTCATCCTTAGTCCCTAACTGACCAGCTGGCAGAAGGACAATAAATCAATTCCAGAGGAAGGAAATTGGCTTCCAGTTGGCTCATTTCTCTAACCTCAAATAGTTAGCATTTATACCTTGTATTCAATTCAAAATGTTATCCCTAATGGTGCAAATTATTAATAGTTTGTCTTATCAGTTATTGCTTATTTAAACAGGTGCATGTATTACTGTGTGTGTGATGGTGGGGGGTGTTAAAAACTTAACACTATCAACTTCTCAATTTCTAACCTTCTTTGGTGTGGCTAGAAAAGCTTAAATCCTATCTTTTGCATATATAACACACTAGAAAAGTATAGTGTATCTATATAACAGTTGGGTTCAGAAATCTACGGGATGCTTTTTGAGCAGCACTTGGCTTTAATAAGCAAGATCCAAGAATTCAACTATAAGAATAAAAATATACAATGTAACACGTTAATGCCATCTTGTGAAACATCAAACATCCATCTAGTCTGGCATTTTGCTTCTGAAAATGCCAATGAAGCATGTTGTGCTGCATGGTGTGGTAGCTTCCAGAATAGATGATAGGATTGGAAAATGTAGCACAGTTTGAGACCCAGGGATTTTGATCCTGCCCTGACATCAGCTCACAAGGCAACCACATATTCTCTGATATTTGCTTTTGAATCTTCCTCATGAAGCACACTGTATATGCTTGACAAATTTTGAATGAATAAACACACAAATCAATGACAAGTTATTTAAATATCCCTGAGACTTAGTTTCCTTATCTGGTAATTGAAAGTAATGTGCAAAGTTGATAATAGTCCATATTACAGGATTGCTGTTAGAGCCAAATAAAATTATTCCTGTAAACTTGTTTTTTAAACTGTAAGGAATTCTATAAGTGTAGCTAGCTATTATTTATTGCATGCTAACACTAGCTAATAAAGCAGTGTTGGCTTAACTCTTCCTAAGATAACATGATAACACGGTTCATGCATTTTATGGCTAATGGCATTCTAGTTATATTTTTGCAGACACCATTATTGCCAGAAGGTGTAGGTAATTACTATAATTCATAATTAATCATTAATATTGGCATTAACAGAAAATCACCCCAAAGATATGTATCCAGTTCTTATCTACTAATGGGCAGAGCTTTGCCAGTATTGCCTTTAGTCAATGTCTAGACATTTTATACTTATAATAAAAAGTGACACAAAGATGTGAAAGTATACAATCATAAACAAAACAAAACAAAAAAAGTTTTAGAAGCTTAACTCTTGAGCTCCTAAGGAAAATCTCTCCAAATAAAATGTTATCACTATTACATAATTTGTAACGTAAGGCTCAGTAAAAGCGAGGTCTTCTTTGGTTTGTTGTTCTTATAGACAACAGATGTTGCCAGGTGTTCTGTGTCTGTAATTTGGGTCTCTATAAAGCCTTAACACTGGTCAAATAGAACAACCAGCAATGATAATTTATTTTCCACTAGTATTAGTTTTCACTGCTTCTAGAATCCATTTATAAAGCAAGAAACATCAGCTGTGGAAGTAGGTATTTGAAAAGGAGTGCTCTAGAGGAACATGATTCCTTTTAAACACAAATTTCATGGGTGAGTAGGGAAAATGTGGAAACTATAGCTTCTTTGAGTATCAGATGAATATGAAAGTAGAAGAAACTCATTACACATATCAGTTACTCAAATTTCTTTGCCAGGAGTGATTACAAATGCTGCACTTATGCTTGCGTTAGAAGATGAACAAAGTAACTTAAGGAAAGGGGGATAATATGCTAGCAATTTAGAGGAAAAGATAAAATGTATATATAAAACAAAGCCAAGTACCATATGAGTGGTAATGTGGTAAAGTCAGAGGAATAGGAGCAAGAACCCTTGTGAGAATGACACATTGAAACAATGTGCAGACAAGAACAAGCTATCCTCCTGTACTCAGACAGGAGCAATTCCTGCATTATACATGTAACCAAATTCAGTGCCTGAAGCCTCACTTAACGTAGTCCTCTGAGATGCAGCTGGCATCTTACTGTGTTGGCCAAAGGAATAAGCTGGATAAGACATCTTCTTTGGCCTTTGAACCATAAATTATCACATTCTCAAGTGGCCCTATGAGTTCCTGGCATTGTCTCAGGTAGTTAGACTTACACCCAAATAGTGCCTACAGACTCATCCAGACAGTAGCCAGCATCACAAGGGAGGGCTAACTTGTGTCAGACTGCTCTAAATAACTCAACACAGTAGCCACAGTACAAAGAAATGCTATGAGCTTACTTACACACCACCCAGTGGTGGATGTGTACTTAGGGTGATACCTGTGTGGCATGGATATCTGCATCTGATTGAGGCTCCCAGTCGATCTGCATAGAAAGTACATTTAATTGGAATTCTTCTCTATTTATTAAATGTTCAGGATTACCCTGGAATTTAAGTGTGTGGGCTGGTTTTGAAAGGGGACAAGTTATTCAGGCACCAGCATTTGCATTCATGACCAGCTAAGGGCATCCATTATTGCTGCTTCAGCAATATGTATACTCTGTGGGATGTCAAATGGCTGTTCTCACGTACGGGTCATTGCCTTGCTAAATAAGAGCAAATGGAACTATCCCGACTCTGTTCACTGAGGCTGCAGTTACTCAACAAGTCAGCAGCTTCTCCAGTGTTTCATATTCCCAGACCCTGATTCCAGCTGTTTGGATATTTATTTTTGCTAATCTGGGAAAACATCCAGAAAGCTGATTTAATCAACTGATGGGAGGAATGAATCTGCTTTCTTCCCTTTACCTCACAAAACAGCTTTACCATCTCTGGTACTTACAGAACAGTCTTTAGATACTGTCCAACCACAGCAGATGGTTTTGTTACCTGGCAGAAATGGGGGTATCGAGCAGAGGGAAGCTCAAAAATATCAGGCTACCTAGGGTGGGTAGTAAAGAGCAACTGGGTGAATTCCAAGGGCTCAGAAATGGCACCCACAGACTCTAGCAGAGAAAAAGGAAGTGCATCTTTTCTCTCTTTGCACTCAAAACTCAGGTGGTATTCCTGGCATCTACTAAAAACCCACTTCTTGTTCCAGGAAAAGCCTGTAAAGATTTAGCCCTAAACCATGACATATCCTAAAAGCTACAAAATACATTATGGGTGGCCAATATAGATAGATAGATAGATAGATAGATAGATAGATAGAGATAGAGATATATAGATATATATTTTTTCTGTGTTCCATTAGTTTTCTTAAAAAAATATGAAAAAAATTGCCTGTACCCCATGGATGAGTTCTTTAGTTAATAACACAATATTAGAGATAAGTCTTTATTTTAAAAGAGGACAGGGGGTACCTGGGTGGCTTAGTCAGTTAAGTGTCTGACTTCAGCTCAGGTCATGATCTCATGGTTCGTGGGTTACTGACCCACGTCAGTCTTTGTGCGGACAGCTCAGACAGAGTCTGGAGCCTGCTTCAGATTCTCTGTCTCCCTCTCTCTCTGCCCCTCCCCTGATCATGTTCTGTTTGTCTCTCTCTCTGAGAATAAATCAACATTAAAATAAAAGAGCACAGGATTCTAAATTCTATATTTTTTATTTTTTTAGTAATCTTTACACCCAACATGGGGATCGAACTCATGACTCTGAGATCAAGAGTTGCATGCTCGTACAACTGAGCCATTCAGGTGCCCCAATAGAGGAATTTTAAGTCAGAAAGAAAGAAACTAGAAGTTAATAGAATATAGAAGTGTAAAGATTTAGAGACCAACTTTCTGTCTATTATGTTTAGGAATAATACAAATCAACGACATTTAGTGAGAGCCTATAATGTGTAAAAACATTAGGCTAGGCATGGCCAGAGGTGAGGAGAGGCTAAAACCATGACGATTATGACTTAGATCAGCCAGTTTTTATTATTTCAAAAAAAGTGCCGGTAAAAGGTTACTGAAAAAATAATAAGAATACCTACTCTACCATATTTTAAATGGTTTGCTGTTCCTCTCATTTCTTCATTTCATTTTGAGAATCAGAAATGTGAAGAAATAACACCGGTGCTTGTAAGAATCTCTTAAACTTAAAGATTTCATGCCCATATTAGTAGCCTAAATTCTATTTTTTTAATTGCTTAAGGCATATAGTGTTCTTTGAGTGTAGGGAGGTAGATTCTAATAGAAACCAACTAGGGTGAACTAAAGCATGCCTCGAATACAATGAAAATAATAAAAGTTGTTTCCTGCCACTGCTCAAGGGCCCAGAAGATAGAATATTTAGACAAAGAATTGGGTTGACAGGAGGTTTTTGGAATTTCTTTCTTTGCATTGCCCTTGTTCAAAGCTTACCAAGAACCATTATGAACTGAATATGGAGTATTCACATTATTTCCTTTTAAACAAACAGAGTTACCATCGTGAATTAATTAATACATTCATGCCAATTATAAGTTTTAAAAAATTATATATAATGGTAGGAAATACAGTAATTACTGCAAATGTTAAATATAACTAGGATAAAGAGAATACTTTCTGCCATTCTAAGTAGGCTTAAAAATTCCAAAGAGGTAAACAGGTATGCAGCATTTGTGGGAGGAAGGGAATATAAAGCCTGGAGTTGATGAATATGAGTTAGGTCTCCATTTTATCTTTCCTTGCCCTCTGTGTGAGGGACAAGGGAATATTAAATAACGAAAAAAGCCATAAGCAAGCAGAAAAGTAAAGAGAAATAATTAAAAAAATAAAGGTAATGTAATATCTGAAGTAGTATAATATTATACAATTTATGAAACTGATATATGTCTTGCCTTATTTGTTCTACACCCTATCCCGATGTGACAGCTTGGACAAGTTTTCCTACTATCCCCCTCCCCACCGCTTACACACATACATATTGGTTGAATAACTGAGGCTCAGTAAGGGTCATTCTCTTGGCCAAGGTCACAAAGCCAGAAAGTGAAAGTATCAAGTTCATAACCAGTTCATCTGATCAAGAAGTTCCAAGGAGATCTTGGTATTTCAAGACTAGATTATCTACGGCCGAGATGTGAGAGGCTACCATGTCGATTGAATTAAATAGTTGCAAAGCTGACCAGGGCACAACTACAGATAGGAAAGTCTAGATAGCTGGGTACTTGTACTCAGTACAGTGATGGAAATGTCACTGATTGTGTAGTGATCCCGGAAGTCTGGTTTACTGAAGTTTGTTTTCTCTGCACGATTCAGTTCAGATTTTTAGCTCAATTATAACATGGTTAAGAATTTGGCTTTCTGGGGGTGCCTGGGAGGCTCAGTTAGCTTAGTGTCTGACTCTTGATTTCTGATCAGGTCATGGTCCCAGGGTCGTGGGATTTAGCCCTGAGTCAGGCTCTGTGCTGAGCATGGAGCCTGCTTAAGATTCTCTTGCCCTCTCCTTCTGCTCCTCTTTCTCCTTCTTGTTCTCTCTCTCTCTAAAATAATAATAATAATAATAATAATAATAATAATAATAATAATAATAAAGAATTTGGCTCTCTGGTTTTGAGATATTTTTAAAAATAATGCATCTAAAGGATACAAACTGCTGATTCGAAGGGGCACATGCACCCCAATGTTTATAGCAGTGTTATCAACAATAGCCAAATTACTCTACTCCTCCCCGTTCGACAGACAGCCACATCTTCTGGTGCAGTGCCAACCGCGTCCCCAAGACACAGTGGTGAAGGTTGGAGTCAATGTATTTGGCTGTATTGGGAGCCTAGTCACCAGGGCTGCTTTTAACTCCGACAAAGTGGACATTGTCACCTTCAATGACCCCTTCATTGACCTCAACTACATGGTCTACATGTTCCAGTATGATTCCACCCATAGCAAATTCCATAACAAGTCAAGGCTGAGAATAGGAAACTTGTCTGCAATGGAAAGCCTATCACTATCTTCCAGGAGTAAGATCTCACCAACATCAAATGGAGTGATGCTGGTGCTGAGTATGTAGTGAGTCCACTGGGGTCTTCACCACCATGGAGAAGGCTGGTGCTCACTTGAAGGATGGGGCCAAAAGGGTCATTATCTCTGCCCGTTCTGCTGATGCCTCCATGTTTGTGATGGGCGTGAACCATGAGAAGTATGAAAACTCCCTCAGGATTGTCAGCAATGCCTCCTGTACCACCAACTGCCCTGCCCCTCTGGCCAAGATCATCCATGACAACTCTGGCATCATGGAGGGACACATGACCACAGTGCATGCCATCGCTGCCACTTAGAAGACCGTGGATGCCCCCACTGGGAAGCTGTGGCATGACAGCCGAGGGGACTACCCAGAACATCATCCCTGCTTCTACTGGCGTTGCCAAGGCTGTGGGCAAGGTCATCCTTGAGCTGAATGGGAAGCTCACTGGCATGGCCTTCCGTGTCCTCACCCTCAACGTGTCTGTCGTGGATCTGACCTGCCACCTGGAGAAAGGTGCCAAATATGATGACATCAAAAAGATAGTGACACAGGCATCAGAGGGCCCCCTCTAGAGCATCCTGGGCTACACTGAGGACCAGGTTGTCTCCTGCAACTTTAACAGTGACACCCGTTCTTCTACCTTCGACACTGGGGCTGGCCTTGCCCTCAATGACCACTTTATCAAGCTCATTTCCTAACAATAAATTTGGCTACAGCAACCGGGTGGTGGACTTTATGGTCCACATGGCCTCCAAGGAGTAAGAGCTTCCTGGACTACCAGCACCAGCAAGAGGAAGAGGAAGAGAAAGGCCCTCAGCTGCCCCAACACACTGTGAATCTCCTGACCTCCAGTTTCCATCCCAGACGCCCTGAAGAAGTGGAGGGGCTCGAGGAGCCCTATCTTACCATGTACCATCAATAAAGTAAACTGTATCCAGACAAAAAAAACCCCCACAAAAACAATAGCCAAATTATGGAAAGAGCTCAAACGTCCATCAGCTGATGAGTGGATAAAGAAGATGTGGTATATATATATAAAATACACTAGAGTATATTATGCTGAGAGAAATGAGTCAAAGAAAGACAAATATCATATGATTTCACTCATATGTGAAATTTAAAACAGATGAACATAGGTGAAGGGAAGGAAAATTAAGATAAAAAACAGAGAGGGAGCAAATCATAAGAGACTCTTAAATATAAAGAACAAACAGGGTTGCTGGAGGGGAGGTGGGGGGTGGGCTAAATGGGAGATGAGCATTAGAGAGGGCACTTGTTGGGATGAGCACTCAGTGTTATATGTAAATATTGAATCACTGGGTTCTGCTCCTGAAACCAATACTATACTGTATGTTAACTAACTTGAATTTAAATACATATTTTTTTTTAAAAAGAGAGAAAAACAATATACATTTAAAAGCCAGTTGACTTTCTTATCATAGCTAGCATAAACTTCAAGCCAGAGAGTACATTTTATTTTCTTGTTCATATTAGCTTATTTCAATGGATGTTAATAATATTCTACACAATTTCATTATATATATATCCATTATATATATATCCATTATATATATATCCATTATGCATATATATCCATTATATATATATATATACACACACACACATATCCATTATATAAATATAATATTTATATAATGCCTTTATAACTGCCTTTAATGCAGTTATGGGAATATTTTGACCTGTTGATGACCTATTAAAAGTACTCTAAAGAATATAATGGAAAAATGCTGATAATATTTATATCTATAATTACAAAAGCATGATCAATTATACAGTGGAAAGAAGAGACATCTTAACAGCCCTTATTTACCGTCTGTATTGCATTTCCTCTCCCCCAATTTGGCCAATGCAAAATGGGGTTTCTCTTCACTCTCCCTTCTCTTCTTAAAACTCAAGAGGGGGCTAGTGGTGGTGGTGAGAAGGAATGTTCTGTCCCTGCTTCCACAAATAAATCCCGAATGGGGCGAGTCTCATTAATCTTGAGCTAAATGTGAAGTTAGACATGGAGGCACCTTGGGTCCCCACTGTTTGTTCAGAGCCCTCGGCTTGTTATGGAGAAAATGTCAAAGATTTCTCTGCTTTTGCTCTGCACCCTGCCATGATGTTTTATTCAAACTTCCATGTCCTAAGGAAATAAACACTGGCTATCAAAATCCTCCACCTGGCTCCCAGTCTCACACATAAACATGCACAACACCTGTGTTTAGGAGAGCGGATCAATCCTCGCCAAGAGCAGTCTCCAGGTAACATGCTGTGAGGCCTGAGCTCTCAGGCCAGGGATTTCCGAGGCAGTGCAGCCCTCCATGACTCTCTTCCTCTCCCTCTCACAACGCGGGTGCTTATACAACAACACAGTGTGTCTGCTGACCCTGTCTTTCACCAAGGCGGATGTTTAAACTACGAGTTAAACTCTGGGTTCTTATCAAGAAAAAATGCTGGGCAAAGAGGGCAAGGCTGGGAAGAAAATAATATACACATGACTGAGAATGGGTGCAAAGCAGCCACGAGTCAGTGAGGGCGCAGGAGGAATCTCTCCTGTTTGGCTCTGCATCAGTTCTGAATTTCATATTGCCTGGGTGGCCAGCAGGGCTAGCAGCTTACCCACAGGCCCTATGCCAGAAAACACTATGGAAATTTATTCAAGTTTCTATAGACTGCATAGAAAATGTGAGCAACAGAGGGGACAGTGAGCATCGCCCATTTCTCTTCTTCACCTGTGTCCATCACAAGCAGAAGAGGCAGGTTATGGAGCAGGAATTAGGATGAGGGAGTCATGGTGGTCATGCCGTTGGATGCACACTGGCCCCGTCAGTCCTCTTGTCTACCACCATTCGACTGTCTGCAGGCAGCTGACTCGATGGCTGTTTTTGTTCTTAACAAACCACAGGCCACGCGAGGCAGAGACTCCTGCTGCAGCAGTGAGTGGGATTCTTGGGTTTTTATCAGTTCCAAGCAGCTCCAGATGGACCGAGAATCAGGCCTGTTGGCCATCGGAAGTATCCTTGTTTCTCAGTCCACATCGCCCCCTTTGTATTCTATGGGGAAAAGGAAAGTGCACCCTCTGTTACTCTACCTGTCCTTCCCCTGGCCTTAGGCAGGTCACTTAACCTCATTTAGCAAATGATTTGGGCCTAAGAGATTGTCCTTGAGGATCTCTGATTTCCACCAGACTCACCGGTCACGCTGGCATGAAAACACAGTGCCTAGCCTGATGTGGCTTCTCACTAACTGTAAACCAAGGGAGTGAATGCATAATTTAATGGAATCTTCAATATCACATGTAAAATTACATGGAAACAATTAATACTCAGAGCCACTTGTGATTACTTTGCTCTCTTAGCCTTCTGTTAACGCTTTTTTTCCAGTAATTATACAGCCGTCACATTTCTCTTGATGGTAAAAGAGCCCAAGCAGCTCAAGCCAAAACTGCAAATTTTTAGCTTTCTTCCTCTAATGCATAGAGGCTGTATGAGAGAAGGTAATATAAGCCTCTTTCCATGTCCTGTAAATTGAATGTATGCCCAGAGTAGCCAAGCTTTACATTTAAAAGAAAATCTCCAATATATTTAACATATATATGTGTGTATATATACACATACATATATAGTATATAACACATAGATACATATATATATGTATATATATATATGTTGGTAGAAATATAAAAAAGTATAAAGATTATAAAACATCTCTCTCTGTTAACTTTTCATGAAGCTCCAGAACACATCAGGCTTTCCCTTATGCTGGCCCCTCTGATAGTTTTGAAAGTCAGATCAGGTTTCAGCTATAAGCCAGCTGGTGCCATTCATTTAAAGGAAAACAGCTATGTAAGTGAGCAAGATTCTAATCACTAAATCTAATTACAAAGTAGAGTAAATTATTACAAATGTTTTTAGAAGTGTCTTAAAACACTGTAAAAAAGAAAAATTATCAGCCCAATAGAACTCTACTATGCTGGTAGTTGATAGCATCGTTAGGGATTAGGACATTCATGTGTATAACTGTTATATACTCTATTTCTGACACCTGAATCTAGCATTCACACATTAAAAACTTTATAACCCTTCTCTCTTATTCAATCAGATGCTAAACTGTTCGACTCAAAGTATACCTTGGTTTATAGATCCTAATAAGAGTAATAGGAACATTTCACTTATACTAGAATGAAGGGAACTTCAAACAGCTTCATTAAAATGGTAGCAATTAGTCAAGGGAAGGAAAAGGCGGTAGGGGAATGAAGAGATACTTTACATGGATGTGTGTATTTCCCAGTGCAGATTTACCCTCTTCTATTTCACATCCTTTATTAAAATATTTGAAATGCCACACATTCTCCATATCACAATGTAAAACTAAAAGACAAACACAGTAACATTTAATCCTTGGCTTCCGAACTAGCCGTCTGCTCAGACATGTCTTACATCAGTTGCGTTTGCATGCTGTCAGGGCATCATGGATCTCATCCTTGAGTCCATCTCCTTCCTGGAGGCACAGATGTGTGTGCTCATAGAGTTCAGAGCTCTTTCGAATGGTATTTCCCAGTCATTGTCTAGTATGTCCTTGGAGGTTGCGGAAGAGGCTATTAATGCTCAGCAAGTATCTGTGTTTCTCCACATTTTCCACTTCCCTTCCCTGTGGTTAGTTTTGGACCATAAAACTGGGTTTGGGCCAATAAAATGTTGAGGAAAGTGAGGTAAGCCACAACTAGGCCTGGCCCTCCAGAAATGTCAGCACGTTGCTCCAGCCACTTCCTACCTTGTGATGGCAACTGTGGGGATATTTGTCCAGAAGGCATAGCTGCTACGTAGCAGGGGGCTGCCTGACCTGAACTGGGCTTCATAAGGAAGAAATAAGCCACAAGAGTCCGCAATATCTATGGCAGCTAGCATTGATTACTCTGATGAAAACATCATTAAGAAGAGCAAACGATACAACCTTTATTTAGAAGTGTACTGTCCTAAAGTTGGAGTCGGGATGATATTCTCTCAAGGTCTTTCACATTTTGTGAATTATGACTGTTGAATGAACATCCTCTCCTCTTCCGTTCAATGAAGACTTTGATTGGCTGTGGCTAATGACTACACAATTAATCTTCTAGTCTACTCATCCATTTCTTTTTTTTTTTTTTCTGACCAATTGTAGCCTTTCATGCCTGACACTGGCCCTCATCTATAAGACACATAGAAGTCTCTCTTCTGCTTTGTGGTATCGAAGCCACAGTGCAGTCAGAAATGGATGTCGGCCTAATTCTGTGCCTTGCTTTTGTGTTTGCTACCTGTCAGAAAGTTTCCTACCTGCACACCTACTTTTGATTGCAAGCTTTTGGTGTTAAGAACCTGGAGGTACCTGCTTCTGGACCCCTGAGCCATAAATCATATATCCTAGGAATGTGGCATTCTCAAGTCTGAATTTTATAATATTATATAAGATTCACTGTGTAAAAAGCCAATGCTCTGTAAAATCTAAGCAAATACAGTGTAAAGGAATATTATTTGAATTAGCAAAATGGCATTTCCCATCAAGAGAGTCACAACCTCTATTCACGACTATAGAGAAAATGAAACAGTACAAGATATTTCTAGAAATTGCCTGAGGAAATATTGTACTAAAAATGCTTATTTTGTACTCCAGGTACTATAACCAAATTTCTCCCTATTTGCATATGCTTGCTAGTAAATAGCACAGCTGCCTGGAAATACATGAGTCTTGGGTTATATTTTTGGCTTTCTCTCTGTCTTGGTATCTTTTATACCTGCAGGGTTTTTTTTTTTTTTCCTTCCCCCCAGCTAGAGGAGGAGGACAATACCTCTGGAATTATTTAAGGAAACTGTGTTACATAATCAATCCAAGGACTCAGAGACCTCTATTTTATTCCCTTACTTAAATACAAAATTATACTTTATCAGAACAAATAAGGTTTCTAACAAGGGTGGGGTCTGTTCTTAGGTTTCGCATAGTGAAGTTCTATATTTGGCATTTTGTAGGCCTCATTATTACACAATCAGTCCTTCATAAGAAAAACATAAAGGAATTTCACTGACAATATTTCTAGTACCTGAGTTATTTTTAAGGCCAACCAGGGAGAATTTCAGGATAATAGTGAGGGGAAAATACTGAAAGTGTGTGACTCTGAATAGGGAATAAGATCTGACCCACATAAGTAAACAGAGTTATTTAAAAGCAGCCCCATTCACTAAATACAAGGCTTCAAGGGGACCTAGATTTTAAGCTCCATACTTCCTCTCATTCCCAGTAGGGCTCCTTCGGGCCACAAAAATCTCTCTATACCTCAGGGTATTCATCGCTAAAAATAACAGATAGAAATTTCCTAGATTCCAGGATAAATGTAAGGATTAACTAAATCATTTAGGGAAAGTATATTGGGTTTATATGCTTAGGATATTTGCTTTGAAGTTATTTTTTTCCAGAAAGCAAAAAAGGAAGATAAAATTGACCTGGGACTGTATGGTAACATGACTGATGTTCATGTGGGGCTCTAGAATATGCCCCATAAGTTTGTAATTATACTCGGGCTAGCACATGTTGTAACACTAACTGGGGACTTAGGGATTAATCTTTATGGTTTGTGTATAGGTCAACAATATCCTATATGAATAGATTCTATCTGACCTCAGTGGTTTAAGCTTATTCTATCGAGGATACAGCTTTAGAAATCAATAAGGAGGGCTGATCCTTGAGTTGAGCAACACAGTCCTATAGCTAATGCTTCCCTGTACCTATGAATATAAAGGTCAAGGGTCTAATGTCAAAGGTGTCAGAGTGACAAATGCTCAGATGAAAGTAATAACTCAGAAATATTTAAAGACATACAAGGGTAAGAACCATCTCTTTCAATATATATTTAAAGATTACAATTTAGTGGCTAGTCACTGGGTTCTGAACCCTGGAAACACTCAGATCTCAGTTCTTCAATTTACTAGCTGTTAAATCTTGGGAAAAACTTGAACTCGGTTTTCTCATCTACAGAATGAGAGACTTAACCTATTCCATGAGCCTGTCAAGTATTAAACATAATTAATGTGTGTGAAATATTTAACTAGATGCCTGGAATACATAGTATAGGCTTATAATAAATGTTGTTGATCTTTGAACATGTTAGTGCCACCTGACTGGGAGGTCGGGGGCAGTGGTTTAGAATATTTTTTGGCATACAAGAGAGAACGGATAAATGAGTGGAAGACAGAAGACTTATCTCTGGAAATATACTTTTGGGAGGTAATGATGACCAGTATCTTCTATTTATGTTCTGTGATTTCTCTGAAAAATAGGCTAAAGCATCTCTATAGTATTTATTTCTTTAACAGTGTGATAACACTAAATGCTTTCTTTCTATTTCTAATGTGTTTGCTCTCAGATGAGTTAAAGCCCAGCTCCCCTTCTGAGATGTATACTATACTTGCTTAGCACTGCCAATTTTAATTGAAGGCAATTCATTTGGTAGGTCTAAAGCAAGATATAGAAGTGCGAGTCAGAAAGGCAAGGGAGGGCAGGGCACCAGAACAGAACTTTTACCCCAATGCTTGTCATTTTCCCCGTATCATAAGACTAATGATGGAGATCTTCCCTTATATTGGGTTAGAGTTATAGTTGATTGGAAAACCATAATTGAATAATTTCTCTTTTATGCAATAAAAATACCGACCTTCAGGCAGCATTAGAATATTTCACATATTACTTCAAGTTTTCATGAGAGAGGGGGAAAAAAAACAACTTAATTTGATTCAGTTCCAAGGTCTTTCTTTCTTTCCTGTCAGGGTTTGAAATGGCCTATATTTAAATGTATAGAAGTGCCTTCAGAGAACCAGTGGTAGAGAATTAGAAGTCTGTAACTGGAAGCATCTTTTGGGGTTGAGCAATGTAAGCTATTGTGAAAGCTGAACAATACATGTTGAAATAATTAAGTCTTTTGGAAATGATTGAACTGGATGTTTTCAAATAAGCAAATCTACATTTGTCACTCTGAATTCTTTTTACAGAAAGATGGCGTTTCTCTTTCCTGTTTAGGTAATTAAAAAGAGTCACCTGATGATCATTCATTATCAAACATTTCCTCACATGGAAAAAAATGTCTTGAGGATGAGACCTTGCTTGTGAAATTTCACCCTTCAAAGGAAGTCTTTCTCCAGAAGCTATTATTCACTATTGGAGAATGGGATTAAAAGCATTACTTCACGCCTAAGTAATGTGTTCACAGCACAGAGCATCTCTCCCTTGGTGGCTAGGTTCCAGTGCCTGCATTTTATGTAGACGCCATGCACCATCCTGAAAAGCTGGACAGTTGCCAGTAGCATTAGAGTTTGGAGGAAGAGCTGTTGCTCCTTAGAACTTTACTTCTTTTATGAATATTACTGTCTCAATTTATTTTAACGTGATGAGCGGGAGAGAACGTGGGAATAAAATGCATACACAGAAGCCTCTATCTAACAGTCCTGCTGGTTTGGGCATCACAAAAAGAGGCACAAGAAAACCTTTGAGAGTTTAGAGCTTGCTGCATGAGAGAGATAAAAGTAGAAACAGCAAATTGGCTGCAGTACGAATGGCAGGTGCATTTGTTCACTGGAGGCAAGTTGGCAATTTAGTTTTCAATGACCAGCTTGTCTCTGTAAGGTTCACCTTTCAAAGTCCTCCCTTTTGCCCTCAATGTACATCACCAAAGTTCTGCCTCATCTTGAGTCCCTATGCTCTAGGTAACAGCAACTCTTTACCCTGCTTTTTTTTTTTTTTTTTCTTTTTCTTTTTTTTGGGAAAAAAAATATGTCCTGGTCCCCTTCCCTGCTCATTGGGAGTGGAATTAAAAAGGAAATGGAAATTGCTGAAGCTAGCGCAGTGGAATAACATACCCAAAGAGAAAGCAAATGTGTGTTGGGTATGGATGGTTTTGTCTTACCTTTGGAAACTCAAACTGAAGGGAGGGGAACTCTGGCAAAAACACTGAGGACCTCACTCTAGCATTTCTATATATAGCAGAGAATTCAAAGCCTTTTTCCTACTTCAGGATGGGACTTAAGAGATGCAGATCAGAGAAGAAGAATTCAGAAAAGAGAGGTTGATGAGAGCAATTTGTCTTCCAACTCTCTGGTTCAGATAAGCAAGGAGACATGACTGCTTCCTGGGTGCAGCTCATCTGGACAAAAATCCACCCATTCATTTCCCCTTCACATAAAAGCACACATAACCTTGAAATGTTCATGACATACTTGCCAACACTTGTTTATTTTTGTATCCACCATTCTTATTATATTGATTGGTCCTTTGAAGACCTGTGTTTCCAACATTATTAACTATCTTAGCAAGTCCTTAAAAGGGATGAAAGCACTCAAATCAGCTAATAAATAATAATAATAATAATAATAATAATACTTTATTGAACACTTATGGTGCAGATGGAAAACATCATAGTAGGATCTCTCGTGAGACTTCATTTTGGGGACTCTAAAGTGTCTGGAGTAAAGTAGGTCACATGGGGTGTGTGTGTGTGTGTGTGTGTGTGTGTGTGTGTCTTTTGCCATTTCAATGAATTTATTCAGTTGTAGCACTGTCCTATTCAGATCATAGCAAAAGAGATGAGAGCTCTATTTTTAATTATTTGAGGAATGTCTATACTGTTTTTCATAGTGACTGTACCATTTACAGTCTCGCCAACAGTGCACATGAGTTTCCTTTTCCCCAAACCATGGCCAGAACTTGTTACTTCTTGTGTTTTTGATGTTCACATGGTATTTAAGGCCTTCTCTAGTCAACGGAGTGGTAAACTGATCCTAAAAAATAATCAAAAGTAGAGCATATAACAATAAGTGATTTTTTAATTGCACGGTTGCCTGGTAGTAAACATCAATGTATCAAACAGGCTTGTTCCAGGTTTAGCTGCAAATGGATGAAACTCCTGTATCTCAAAATTGTCTCTTCTTTTTGTGATGTCAAAGGCCTCAGAGTTTCACTTAGCATAATACCCTCCAGATCCATCCATGTTGTCTCAAATGGCACAATCTCACCCTTTTTATGGCTGTGTAATATTCCATTGTGTGTGTATCATATTTTCCTTATCCATTCATCTATTGGTAGGCATGTAGGTTGCTTTCATGTCTTGGCTATTGTAAACAATGCTGCAATAAGCATAGGGGTGCATATATCTTTTTGAGTTAGTGTTTTTCCCTGGGTAAATACCCCATGGTGAAATCATTGGATCATACGGCATTTCTACTTTTAAGTTTTTGAG
This sequence comes from Paguma larvata, assembly GCA_030068075.1. Taxonomy (NCBI): domain Eukaryota; kingdom Metazoa; phylum Chordata; class Mammalia; order Carnivora; family Viverridae; genus Paguma; species Paguma larvata. The sequence goes on along the minus strand of CM057824.1, from coordinate 92,963,742 downwards.
GAACTTCCATATTGTTTTCCACAGCGGCTGTACTAATTCATATTCCCATCAGTAGGGCACAAGGGGTCCTTTTCCTTTACATCCTTGCTAACACTTTTTGTTTCTTGTCTTCTTGATTCTAGCTCTTCTGACAGGTGTGAGGTGACATCTACTGGGGTTTTGATTTACATTTTACATTTCCCTGATTATGAGTGATATTGAACGTCTTTTCATGTGTCTCTTGGCCATTGGTAGGTCTTCCTTGGAAAAATGTCTATTCAAGTCCTCTGCCCATTTTTTAGGCAAATTGTTTGCTTTTTTGGTGTTGAGTTATATAAGTTCTGTAGTTACTTTGGATATTAACCCCTTATCAGATATATCGTTTGCAAATATCTTCTCCAATTCAATAGGTTGTCTTTTTGTTTTGTTGATGATTTCCTTTGCTGTGCAAAAGCTTTTAATTTTGATATAGTTTCAATAGTTTGTTTCGTGTTTGTTTCTCTTGCCTTAGAAGATATATCTAGAAAAATATTGCTATGACTGATCTCAGAGAAATTACTGCTTGTGTTTTCTTCTAGGACTTTTATGGTTTCAGGTCTCACTAGGATTACTTATTTTTATGTTCCTGCTATGGGAAAATGTTATGTAATATGATAATAATATCTAACACTTATCAAGCACTTACTAAGTATTTTACACATATTAATTCATTGAATCCTTTACCATTCTAGGAGATAAGTACCATTAATATTTCTATTTTATAGACGAGGAAACTGTGTTACATAGTTGGCCTGGGTTAGACTCCTAGGCCTGCTAATTTCTATCTATTTTAAGACTCTGTGCTCTTGGGTGCCTTGGTAGCTCAGTCAGTGAAGCATCTGCCTTCAGGTCAGGTCATGATTTCAGGGTCTGTGGGTTTGAGACCATGTCAGGCTCCGTGCTGACAGCTCAGAGCCTGGAGCCTGCTTCGGATTCTGTGTCTCCATTTCTCTGGCCCTCCCTAGGTTGTGCTCTGTCTCTTTCTCTCTCAAAAATAAACATTAAAAAATAACAAAAGTCTGTGCTCCCAACTTAACCCCTACTCTTTATTCTCTATAGGCATCTGGCAGTCTGTTAAAAACTCTGAGTCAATTAACCTGACAATATGTCCTCTTTCTCTCTTATCCAGTCTGTCTCTCAAAGATGAATGCTTGGTACCAAACGATGATCTTATAGAACAAGGAAGGTAATCCTTCAGTTAGTGTTATAGAAATAACTACATTCTCCTGCTAGAAGCTCCAGGAGGGTAATGATCCAATGTGTCAGTCTATTCCTGATCTGTTTGGAAATTTTATACCTTTCTGAACATCCTTCTAGTTCAGGGCTTCTCAATCTTGGTCTTACTGATATTATGGGCTGGGTAAATCTTTTTATGGGAGTTGTCCTACGTATATATACAATATTAAGCAACACCCCTAACCACTCTCTACCACATACCAGTAGCTCTTCCTTCCCCCATCTTGTAGCCAGTTGCAACAATCAAAAATATCTTCAAATATTGCCAAATATCTCTAGGGGACAAAACCACCTTTGGTTGAGAATCACTGCTCTAGACGGTTATGTTGGATAGCCTAAGGAAGGACAACGACTTAATCAGGTTACTGGTAAATATAAATGGCATGACCCATTTTTCTCAAAGACAATGGCAGTGTCCACAATAGAGAGTTGGACCCTGAAATCAAATTACTCTTGTGTCTCTGGTTGGAGAGTAAAATTAACTATGGAATCAGGTTCTTAACCAGCTCGGTGAGGCATATTAATTTCATTCCTTGGGATGTTGTTTCAGTTAATTAAAAAGTGATAAAGGATAATTTCACCTATTGCCATTACTTTTTAAACATTCATTTCTAGACACTGTTCCCCTTTTTAAAAATTGATTAATTAATTAACTAAAAACCTTCTAATTCAGGTTCTTGCAGAAGGTTCTATAACGGCACCCTATTTACCTTTTTCCATGTAGAATGTGAACCATGCTGGTTCTGGCAGGCTGAAATACATAATTATTAAAGTCAGTTTAATGCCAACAGGCATGAAAAGGTTGCTTATGATTGTCTACTCTGCTTGAGGGAGGAGTGATGCCACTATTTACCTAACTCAAAGCAGATGTCATCTCAGCACAGGGCCACAAAATGGCATTTTCTGGCATTGAAGCAGCATCACAGTGTGAAATACTATCCAACAAAACTTACCAGGAACGCCACTATGTTAGCTTGCTGCTATGCAAAGCAGACCTGCCAATAACAGCTGCTGGCCTGTGTGCAAATGGCACTGTATGATTGGAGAGAAAATGGGAATAATCCATTCTTAATGTCTTTCCACCTACCCTTTCATAGATTCCTCTACTTCCCCGATCCTTCTTTACTAACTTAGGGCAAAGGTCTCATGATTCCCCTTATAATGTAGTATTACAAAGGAAGAATTCTTTAGATACATTGACAGACAGAATGTTCTCATGGGAAATACTCCAGGCTGATTACCTGGCAGTGTGTTGTGTAGTGAGAGAAATGCTGTCTGCTTGCTGGATGGAAAGCAATGGGAATAATAATATGTAAATTGATGTATCAAGATTTCTGAAAGCTCAGCGTTATTTCCCCTTGCCCAAAGATTTCACCTCGCCTTATTAACTATTCTAACAACCCTGCCTTTTTTGTTGTTGTTGTTTGTGTAATTCTTGTTTCCTCCCATTTAGCACATAGAAAAAGGCATTAGTAACACTCTTGGTTTTAAATGAACCCTATTAATATTCGCCTCTGCAAGGGACTCTGGGATAATTTTGATAAATGTGGCCGTGAAGCTGTTCTGACAGAGCTGAGTGTGATATTTGTGTGTTCATGGGGAACTGCTTCATGCACAAAATGGGGACAGACTGAGATGGGGAGTCTGGCAGTTCTCTCTTTCTGAGCCACAGCTAGGAACCTAAATTAGAAATGTAACTCTACTTCAACAACAACAAAAAAACCCAAACCCTAGTGCAAAACAAAACAAGCAATTTTTAAAAGATAACACCAACCCACTACTTTCCGATCAAGAGGTTCTGCATTTATCACAATCCTCAGCTCTCATAACACTGGTTGGCCAGATCCAGAGAGATGCATGGGAGAAACCTGTGTGTACAGGAGAGGAGGTGCACCTGCCGGGCTCAGACTGCGTTTCTCTCTGTTTCCCCCTAACAATGCAAATTGCCCCTGAAAGACTAAATGCCCTGTGGTGATTACATGCCCAGATGGAAGAAAAAAAAAAGACAGGCTGCCAATTCTGAAAGAGCTTTAGAGTAAATGTCAGAGGTTCTTGTATATAGGATCATTCCATATACAGAGATTGCCTGAAGAGGGCTTCACAAAGGTTGCTAGTTTTAAAATGGAATACATAAATAAGTGATGGAATACAGAAAGATTATGCACGGCATAAAGGCAGTTATTAATTATGCTAAAGAATTTTCTAGCCTAAGCAAGATGAAACTCCAATTGTGAACACATACAATAATAGAGAGAAAATTGAACTTCTTTCTACAACTGCCTCCAAATACTGCCCTTCATTCTCTTTAGCATTTCTTTATTAATTTTTATTATTAGATTTGATTCTATCTTGGGAACCAGTGTCTATTTCCACAACACAGAAGTACACAGACAACCACAGCGAGTGTGTCCTGCACACTGGCGGGAAACAATTACAGAACGAAGGTAGTAGTGGTAGTGGTTTGGTGACCACAGTTCAGGAAGGGATGGCAAATGTGGGAGAATATGAGAATAGAGAAAAATAAGAGAAAAAAAGTGTAAAGCCACAGACAGTTCGGAATGCTTGTTCTTGGTGAGGAGGTTTTTAAAAAGTACAAAAGGTAGGAATTCTTCACTAGTTGAATATTCCTTCAGTGTTTCTAAAATTTTTTTAACGTTTTATTTATTTTTGAGATATAGACACAGAGCATGAGCAGGAGAAGGGCAGAGAGAGAGGAAGACACAGAATCTGAAGCAGGCTCCAGGCTCTGAGCTGTCAGCACAGAGCCTGAAGCAGGGTTCGAACTCACAGATGGCGAGATCATGACCTGAGCCGAAGTCGGCCGCTTAACTGACTGAGCCACCCAGGCGCCCCTCTTTTAGTGTTTCTGAGACGCAGAATGGAAAGGTTGAAGCTTACATGGCTATCATTTATTGAGCATATATATAAGGGCGAGCCTTGTTCAAAAAATGTCTTTTTTAATTACCAGATTGTACTTGGAATGTAGATTATTATTATTATTATTATACCCACTTCAGACATAATTAAACTGAGGTTCAGAGAGATTAACCATGCTGCAAAGTAAACAGCATCACTCTCAGAAGGAAAACAGAGCAAAACAAAACAGAAAACAAAACAAAAAACAAGGCTCAAGTTTAGGGCTTCCCAAAGTCCCACAGGCTACAGAGTCAGAATCCAGTCCTATCTAACTTCAGAGGAGAGCTCTTTTTCTCCACTTACTCATGCTCTTCATGGATTTTTCCCTTGTATTAGGAGGTGGGAAAGAGAAATCCTTTTTGATGGGCTAAGTAGTGTTTGCTACTCAAGCCATTCTCCACCCATATGGAGTCTTCTCTAAAGAGTAATATAAGGCAACCCCATTAACATAACATTTCTTAGAGTTCAGAACACATACCAAAGCTGTATTTTTGAAGCTCACATGGCTCTTATTCTGGGCTGCACTGCCTTTGGGGCAAATACAGCTCTCCTGTTCTTAACTTGGTTGCTGGGAGCCTGCACCTGGTAGAGGCATCTCCATCTGGTGGTCCAATCAGAACCCATTAAGCATTGAGGTAGACTGCCTGGAAGTGGAAAATATGGAGCAGGGAAACTCAGCTTGGGCTGCATGACTTCACCTTTGGAAAAAAGAAATAGGAAAAAAAAATACAGCCTACAGAGCAATTGTTCCCGCACAGCAACTCTGGTCTAATTGATTTGGACACCACGGCTAATTTTCCCTCAGACATCTGTTAGCGCACATTAGTGGATGTCGTTAGGTAGGGAGGCGCAGATTAGATGGGGAGCAGAGCTCAAAGGCCCTGGTTTGGGAGACTAGAGCAGACGGAGGAATGACAACAGATAGAGTCTGCCAGCACCCCGGCAACAATGGATACTTATGTCGCAGCAACCCTGAAAAGACACGGTAATCGCTGGGAAGCTAAGAAGTATTTCTGAACTTCCAAGGGCAGAACAAAGGTGCTCCAGACACGAAGAGAGCCAAAAGACATATGAAATAAAGACAAGAACTGTCGGTGCTCCTTCTCTGTCTCCCCAAGTCTCATTCCTTCTCGTATTTCAGACATTGGCATGCAGTGACACTCATACACCAGTCAGGCAGGTGACAGAATGCTGGTCAGGTCAGAGTTGTACAAATCATCTCCCGTTGCAAAGGACTGAGAAATAAATCCCGATTTATTTATTCTTCCTTATGCAACCATTCTCAAATACTTAACCGATGCCAGAATGCAGTTCCTATCCTTTGGGACATGTTTTGCAGTTGAGCAAGTTAAAGAAAAAAAAAGTCATCTGATGCCCTCAAGGAAATCCTCTACGAGCTGGTCTATACTGATGACTGCTCTCCCAACGAATACATTTAAAAGATTATGATCCTCTTTCAGAAGCAGTACGATGTTATGCATTACAAATAAACTAGAGAAAGAAAAGGCTGCCATCTCGGTCCGAAACAGAAAAGTCTTACATACAGGCAAATATTTCTATCGGTGATATAGACTCAATCTTTTCCTCACTGCACCTGGCATTCTTTATAAAATATGCCTCTAATCATTTCACTCTCCTCCAAAAATCCTTACTTATGCAACCCCACATCTAAAGTCAAATTTCTTTGCAAGATGTTCAAAGCCCATCATATTTTGGGGTCAAGTGATTATTTGAACTTCATTACTTCAAATTCCTCTGATTCCATTTAAAACGGGCTACTTGTGACTACTTGAACATCCTAGCCAGTCCTCTACCTCTCCATGTCTTTCTTTTGACTCCCATCTCCCTTTGACTACCTGGACAATTCTGACTTATCTTTCAAAGCTTTGCCCCATATTCCCTCCACTGTGGAACCTTTCTCATATTCTAGAGAGTCACTCCCTTTCTGTGTGTGAATTAGACTTTGTTCATGCTTCCACAGATTTTATAAAACATAATTTTTTTGGCATTTCTACTCTTCCTTCTTAACTCCTTGGCATCCAAACTTACTTATTTACTTGCTTATTTAAAAAAATTTTTCAATGTTGATTTTTGAGAAAGAGAGAAACAGAGTGTGAGTGGGGGAGGGGCAGAGAGAGAGAGAGGGAGACACAGAATCTGAAGCAGGCTCCAGGCCCTCACCTATCAGCACAGAGCCCAATGCAGAGCGCAGACTCACAAACTGAGATCATGACCTGAGCTGAAGTTGAATGCTTAACCGACTGAGCCACCCAGGTGCCCCACCCCCTTTTTTTTAAACCTTTAAAAATGTTTTTTAATGTTTATTTATCAAAACATATTTGGACCTTGATGGCAGGACTAAGTTATTAGTCATCTTTGAATTTCCAAAATCTGGCACAGTGTGCGGCATAAGATAGGCCTCCAACAAATGTCTGTCAAAGGGTTGAATTTATGAATAAACTTTGCCACTGAATGTACCGATCTTCGTTGCAGATGGCGGAGTGATTCATTGTTAGAGAAGAGTATCAACAATAGGACTTCTGAATGAGCAGGTATCTTTCACTTAGTAGAGTTGACAAATGAATCCATCTTTTTTTTTTTTTAACATTTATTTATTTTTGAGAGACATAGAGACAGAGTGTGAGCAGGGGAAGGGCAGAGAGAGAGGGAGACAGAGAATCGGAAGCAGGCTCCAGACTCTGGGCCGTCAGCACAGAGACCTACATGGGGCTCAAACTCACAGACTGAGAGATCATGACCTGAACTGAAGTCGGCGGCTTAACCAACTGAGCCACCCAGGCACCCCTAAATGTATTCATCTTAAAAAAAAACTCTGTCATGCCTGCACATTCTTCGCATAAAACAGCAAAGAAAGAATTGCCAAACACAATGTCCTAGAATGTCACCAGTCTACCAAAGAAGGAATATTTTGTGCAGTGCAGTTCTGAGGGCTAAGTTATGATGAATTATATCCAAGACCTTGAAAAATGATGAATTAAAGTGGGGTGACAAAAGATAATGCACAAAGTTCCCACAGAAGCATATCTTGGAATAGTGTGATTTAGCTACGGACTATGAATTATGTCCACCAGAAGAAATATAAGAGAGTCACACAACTTACATCGTGAGTAGCTAAACAAATATAAATGTAATAACAATCTTCCCTGTGAGCTTCTTTTTCTTCTATACTACCTTAATGACTGGAGAGGGGCAAATCAGACTGAAATATTTATTTAGCACTTATTACATATTACACACTATCTCAAGTACTTTGATGTTATTTTAGACAAGGTATTATCATCCTCATTTAAAATTTAGGAACCGTGGTTAATGGAATTATATAACCCATGTCAGTCACAGATCCAAAGCTGTGGTACCAAAATCAAACAAGAGCTCTGGTTTTAAGGCCATGAGGCCTTTCACTACACAATAACTTTCTTTTCTCCATTCGGTATGGGACAAAATAAAACATGATGCAAAGAAGACACAGGAATTGAAAATAAAGAGGGCTAAGGCACTCCTGAAATAGAAGAGGTGAGAAGCAGTGCAGGAATGGACAAGTTGGGGTTCACTGCTGTAACTCTTACGGGAGCTGATGCTATAGAAGTTCGGCTGAGTACAGAACCTCTCCTTGGTTCACTCTCACATAACGATTAATAGATGATAAATACAGTGTGTTCTAGAGGCTTGCAGTGCCCTACTAGAGCTTGAAGCCAGGGGTGTCCATCTGTCCTAGCTTTAATGGGATTGATCAGGCTTTGCTATCTCTGCTTTCTGCCAAACAGAATCAGAAGGCATCAGTGTTAGTAATCTGGGAGCAGTTTTTGGCTACCTAAGTGGCTGTTAGTGGAATTTATGGACAGTAAAGCTCGATTCAGGGCCAGCCTGCAGCAAGACCAGGGAGTAGGCCGTTCATCTTCTCTATGTTCGTAAGTGCTCCATTCTTCCCAGTGACCATTAGCCAGGAAAGAAAGTATTTGATACAGTCCGGTAATTTATAACAAGGTGTTGGTGGCATCTGCCACTTCTCTCCTCCACCTGCTCCTAGAAACATCTATATGCCTTTTAAACTCAGTCTTAAGTTCTATGACTGTATAGTAGTTGCATTAGAAATTATAATAGGAGGGTTCTGATATAAACACCTTCGCTGACTACTTGTAAAGTTGTCTTCCCCCCCTTTTTTGATCAATGAGGGAACTCTGGGTGCTTCATGCATTTCCTAACTTTTATTTTCATGAATTGAATAATCAGTTTGCTCTTGAGGAGGGTAATTGTGAACACATAAAAATACATTTTTAAGATCACTGGTCAGCCTTCAGAAATTAGATTTAAAACACCAGTGTTGTCACTTTATATTTATATTTCATGTATATTTTAACCAACATTAATTTCTGGGTCAAAACAGACAGTGAGGTAGAGATAGGTTTTATACATTATTTTTATTTGAAGAAAAGTCAAAGTCCTGCTTATTTACCTTATTTAACAGAGAATCTGTCCCTTTAAAGAAAAACAATGAGTTTCAGCCCAGGGATTATTCTTTTGCTGGATAGCTTCCATTTGTACACTGCCTCGCTTCCCAGATTCCCCCTGCTCTGTGCCCTGGAAGGCTGACCGTATGAATTATGTTAACGGCATCCTTGCCTCTGGCTTCCAGTGGAGATCCTCCAGTGAGGAACATTGCTAAGAGATTTGAAGGACGGGACAGAGTGCGGTCTAGGCATTCATTGCCCTGGCTCCTGCACCAGTATCTCCACGGGCTGGGCACAGTCTCCCACTACAGACCCAGCTCTTGTCAGAGGCTCTCTGCACACAGCTCTCTCTTTTTCTGGCTTCTAGTCACTGTTGTTCCCTCTGTCTACCCACTTCATACTAGAGGCGTTAACAGCTCTCTGGACTTACTAGCCCCAAGGCTCTGCACTATCCCCTGTGATTTCCTTACCCCCTGCCCCTTGCCCAAATATTTATAAAAATATTCTCAATTAAACTCCTTTGAAATTATCCAATTTGAGTGTGCCATCTGTTTCCTGCAGGGACCTTTACTGATAAAGCCCTGTAACTCAGATTTACCTTTATTCTGAAGCCTGAATATGGTTCTTGGGAAAAGCAGGAAAAAAAAATGCAACCACGAAGTCACAGGGTCAAAACTGGGTGGTTTAGTCTAGAAAAGCACCAGGAAATCAGATGAATTTCCCAGGCCAGATCCTGGCCGTTGTCATGGCTCACATTCACCCACTAAAACACGCTTCCCAGCCAGGGTTTTAATAGCAAAATAAAAGGTTTGGAGTCAGCTATGCTCTCCCCAGGCCAAAGGCATATTTCCCAGTTACTTCTAAACGACTTCTTTTTTAAAAGATCCAAAATATGAGTTGCTATGAAATGCTGTCTTTTTTTCTAACAGTCATAAAATTCATTGGTATCAGCAGTGTGATCAATGATGTCTTGTGAAAAATAAATTTTGCATTTAAAGGACACAACACAGGGCACATTGGAGTCCGAAATTCCAACATGACTCCTTGCAACAATTACAGATTTCTGGGGAAGTGTTAAATAATAATAATAATAATAATAATAATAATAATAATAATAATAATAATAATCTTATTATTCTTATTACAATAATAGAATGAAAGAGCCGAAATGGTGACATAACGAAACCTTCTTCCACGGCTTCCTCCAGTAGAAACCTGGTGACAGTAGCATGAGGGACATACTTGGAAACCTCGCTGTCCCCTCCAGAGGTATGAAATCTGCAGTTAAATAAAAAAATGAAAGAACTCTGGCACCTGGCACAGCTAAGGGCTGTGAATCATCAAGGCCAGCCCAGGAGCAGCAAGGTGAATGACGGTGACCTCCCTTGTCAGGTTTTAGCCTCCTATCCATTTGGCACAAAAAAACGAGGGTTTAAAATAGCTTTCCTGCAGGTTCCATGTGACTCGTCACTGGACCCAGACAGCACAAAAGGGCTGATTAGTGAGGCAAAAAAAGAGGATCTTCTCCTGAGATGACTTCCAAAAGCTGCTTCTTGCAGCACAAATCTCCCTTTGAAAATGCGGAACTTTCTGGGTAAGGCAGTAGCATTCTCCCCTTCAAATGACTGAAATTTGCTTGGGAATCCTTTTTTTTAAATGAAGATCACCTTCTAGCTTTAACAGTCTTTACTTGAGGAAGAAAAGAAAATTCAAAGGACAATCTCTCACAAAAGCCACTAACCTAGTCTCCTTTCCCACTGGCCTTTAGCAAAGAATCCAGCCTCTTGTTTATAGAAAGTTGTGAACAATGGCTTCTTGACCAGCCCTGGCTGCCAGCAGAGGCATGGGGATGTCACTTCTAGTTTGGGTGCCTACACAGAACTTGAGGAAGTCCCCACTCATGTCAGGGCTGCCAGTTGAGAGGCACCGGTAGGTGCTGATCACTGAAATGGTGCAGGGGGCTGGGGCAGGAGGCAATTCAATTTTCCTCTCCTGATGGAGCAAAATTGCTCCCTGGGGGAATACAAGCGGAACAGCTGCCATCCTACCACCAACTGCTTCAGAACTTCATTGCACCCATTTAATCTTTAAATGTTGAGCAAAGAACAGAAAAACAAGAAGCGCTAAGATGTGAAGTGAGATAAAGAAAAGGCTGGAGGTTGGATTTAAAAGAAAACAAAGAGTGGTAGGGAAAGGAACCATGGGGTGAAGAATTGCCATGCCAGGGTGGTCAGTGATCCAAGTACTTCAGGACTGTGGATAGCAGATCAATGCTGGATGATAGCTTATGATTGTGGACAAAATCCACTGTGCATAGAGCTTGCAATGAAGAGAAAGGAAAGGAAGAAGGATGATGAAAGAAGAACAAGAAGACAGAGAAGCGAGAGAGGGAGGGAGACAGAGAGAAGGGGAAGGGGGGGGCGGACAGAGAGAACTTAACAGAAAATAGAAGAAATGTTACATGTGGCTTTTATTTTCCTCTTGATGCATTCAACATCTTGGGTTGCACTTTCACGAATAAGTACTTATTTTCATTTAAAATAATCACAGAATTTATACCTTCTATATAAATTTATTATAAGAATTGCTTCCTTCCAAACTGTTGTACAGAAAACTCACGGCTGGCATTCTGCGTCTAGGTTCTCACTGTGTCAGTAAGGCCAAGAAGTTCAATGTTAAAGGATGAGAGACAACAAGGCAAGACGTTCTGTAAGAGAGTTCTAGTGTTTAAACTCCCATTAAGAAAAAAATTATTCACCTGCTACTAGTTTCCAGGCATCTGGGCTCCATTACCCACGACACTTCCTGCCCTCGTGCATTCTGGTGGCGAACAAGCCAGTGTGGTATCACTGAAGGTACTCAGGTGCTTCCAAACCTATTTCATGTCTCATTTCCTATCCGGATGGGATGTGATTGTACATGCTATCTGGCCTCTCTAACCTGGTGGACAGAATAAACTTCAGAACTGTCTGCAGAAAAACTCAGTTTCATGAAAGGAAACAGAGTAGAATGAAGACTGAAAAGACTGGAAATGAGATTAGGGTAAAGTATCTCTATTTACAAGTCAGCCTGGCTCTGAGTTAGCATAAAGGAAAGGAGGACCCTGATGCCAGTGGAACCCATCACATGTTGCTTACTGTTACCAGTTCTTATAAGTTTAAACATTGATCTCAATTTTTTATTTGTGAACTATATATCTCAGTCCTAGATGTATAGCCCTGCTGCAAATATCAGGTGTTCAATTAGACCAGGTTATTTTGCTCCTAGCTCAAGGCACTTTGCAGAAAACAAGGGGCAATTTACTAATAAGTTTTTCCTACCCTCACTGTTCTTACAATTCAGAGAAGGAGACAGGCCGATAGACAATCATAGCACAATGATATGGATGACACTGTGGAATGAAAACAACAAAAGAATTTAGAGGAAGGAGAGGTCATTTATGGATGCTGGAAAAGTCTCTGAGAGGACAGCATTTAAGATGAACAGGAATAATGCAGAATATTGAAGGGGTAAAGAAGAAATTCTAGGCTGAGGAACACTTTGTGTAAAGGTTGAAAGGTAGTGAAATTTTTGAGTTTTCCAGGAACTGAAAAGTAATTTGATATGACGAAAACATGGGAAATGTAAGTCAATGTAAAAAGACACATGGCTTGAATGTAAAGGTTATAAAAATTCATGGGAATGATGAACGCTATGCTAAAGTATAGCACTTTATTAGTAGCTATTGGTACATGATGTGGAGCCATTCAAGTGGTTTTACATAAACGAGTAGCAGACATTGGTTTTTGAAAGGCAACTCAAATAATGGGGGGTTTTAGATTGGAGACAACTGCTAAATCTGCTTTCTTCTAATCCTGTACACTTAATGTTTCATTTTTTAATATCATGTTGGTTTTCTATTGCTGCTATAACACATTACCACAGACTGGGTGGCTTAAAGTGGCACAAATGTATTCTCTTAGAGTTTTAGAGATCGGAACTCCAAAATGCATCTCACTGGGCTAAAACGAAGGTGTTGGAAGGCTGTGGTCCTTCTGGAGGCTCCAGAGGAGAATCCATTCCTTGCCTTTTCCAGCTCCAAGAGGCTGCCTGCGTTCCTGGGCTCCTGCCCTCCCCCCCTCCCCCCCCCGGCACATCTTCAATGCTGGCAGTGTAGCATCATCAAATCTCTCTTCTCGGACACTCTGCCTTTGTCATCACATCTCCTTCTTGGACTCATTTAAGGACCGTTGTGATTACACTGGACTGACTTGGATAATCCATGATAATCTTATCTCAAAATCCTTAACTTAAATATCTGAAAAGTCCTTTTTGCTATGTAAGATAACATATCACACGATCCAGGGATGAAAATGTGAACACTGTCAGACTGGAGGAATTATTCTACCTGCCACAGACATACTTAGGTCAGAGTATAAAGTTTAAAAGGAGAGGGTGCAGTGTGATGCTCTAAGCACAGACTCCTAAAGACCTGTCCTGGATTTCAACCAATGAAACTGGCCCTATTTGGAGTTTCTCGTAGGCAAATCAAAATAGTCCAAGAGGAAAATGCTTCAATTAAGACTGTGTGGCCCCATCTACACAGTCTTACATAAACACAGTCTTACATGAACACATTTGCCAACACAATTAAGACTGTGTTGCCCCATCTACACATTTGCATGAACACTTCTGATCAACACTGAATAAAGATTTAACAAGAATACAAATGATTTTATCCACTTAATTTTTAAAAAAAAGAAGAAAAATACTTTTTGCAAAAAAAAAAAAAAAGGATTAAACATTTGGAAAACTGAGATCATTCTTTTACTTTCGCCGGAAAAATTAGCAACGAAAAGCCTGACATTTATAGTCACATTTACGACTGTGTGGTAATGTCCCATTGCAAGACCGAAGAATAATAGTGCCTTGTGTTTGAGATATTCCTTTCTGGGGTTTGAGGTGTTGAAACATTTAGTTATTTTTTTCTTATTCTTTATCATATTTTTCATGCTCTAGGTATATGAAAATATACTCTAATGTATAAGTATAGATGATATAAGAATGGAGTACAAAGATTCTTAGCCTTGAAATCAAGGAAACATTGTGCTTGTCCCTAATTTGTAATGTGATTAGGACCAGACTAATGATCACTATAATGCCTTAATTTTCCTGCACGTTACTGAAGTGCTAAGAAAAACATTGGCTCTATATATGCTATGGAGATGTCGTGGGATGAAAAGAGATAGTATATGTGAAAGTCCTTCGAATAAAGTTCAAAAATAATGGCGGTTACTATCCATTCATTGACCATGTCCTATTTGTCATGTGTGGTGCTATATTGGGGATCCAGTGAAAATGACACGGGACCTGAAGCCAAGGGTGGGTGAAAATTACTCAGAGTCAAGTACAGGGAGTTGTGATCATTGCCATAAGAGAAGTACAGAAATTGTGTGTTGAGTAATCTTATTTGGTAGTTGAATGATGATTTGAACAGTCTATTTAGAATGAGGTGGACAAGCATTCTCTGGAAGTCAAGGTTCAGGGGTGAGGGCCCCTTCCCCAACCCTTGAGGGGCACTGACCTACTTCATACAAATGACAATGGCAATTGGCAATGCCTTCAGCTCATAGATAACCCCATGGAGAGGGACCCCATGGAGAGAGCTCTTTGGAGCTCACTGGAGACCATGTCTCTCAGTCCTGGCTCACCCTGGGACCTATTCCGGGATCAGCCATATGTCTTTCTTCAAAAGTATGTGGATGAAGTAATGAGTGATTTGAGAAAAGTGACAGTGAATTCCATATGCTTCTTTTTAAAATCACTTATATAGCAAATCCCTTTAGTCTACATGTCAAGAGAAGATTTTTCAAGCTAAGGTTGCAAATTCCGTATAGGTTCTGAAATTCTGTCTGTTCTTACATCATCACTATTTTCAGAGTTTGCGGTTGGAATAAAAGATGGAAAAGGGTCCCTGTTTTATATGTGTGTCTGTGCTGTGTGTGTTTTCACAGCTCTTCTGATTTCACAGGACTATGAGGCAGCAGCTACATTAAGTTTGGAGACCGTCTCTTATAAAATAATATATCTTATTCCATAATTACATGAGTTCTCAATCTTTACTCTGATGCTAATATTATTTATTTATTTCATCTCTGGAATGTGTACCTGCCACAAGGAAGAGTACAACTAAGGAGATGGAATCAACAGATAATAATAGTATAATGTTTTGCGTATTAACACAGATTGTCTACTTGAATGAATAATAGTTGGCAGGTTTTGTCTGTTTCTGATTGGGTATGGATCAAATTGATCATTCGCGCTTCTGTCCATTCTCTTCCATTACCAAATATACATATCGAACGAATTTGGGCTATAGTAAAATCTGGTAATAGGCTAACTAGTTCATATTGGAATGTAATCCTTAACTAAAAATATGATTCCACAGTCGATAAACTGACCTAACTAACCTATATATGTCGTAAGTGTACTTATATTAATAGAAAGAAAGAATACATGTTATATCAATAACAGTCAGAAATAAGAATTCTTAGAAAAATTGTTCTAATTAACTCTCTGAGCAAAAAAATTATTTTTAAATAGCATATTCATTTTCAAGTTCAGAAAAGCAACTAAAAATATGATTTAAGTGCCTGTTGCTTCCACTTTCCATATTTTCTTTGTTGTCAACATCTCCTTCATCTGCCAGAGATCCCAAGTGCTTACAACGGACCTCTCTTTTCTGTTATTAGAAGAAAGATAACCAAGAAACAAATCCTCACCAAGACACTGGGGATCTAGGTATACCATTCCTTGAGAAGTTTTTATTCACTGATTTGTGGATTCACTAAATAAATCTTTAGTGAGTACTTACTATGTACTGAGTAGTATGCCCACTATGCATTCATAAAGTGAATGACAGAGACAGCCTGATGTGCAATAAAAAGGAACGCATAATAAAAATGCGCTATGAGGAATTCTGGGTGCAGCCGCAGAGATAGAGTTAGCAAACATCATTCACACTAAAGTCTAACTTGCTGAGATCTCTTCTGAACAGATTTCCCACCGAAAGTCAAGACCCATTGACACACTGTTTTATTTGTGGATGCTATAGACTCTCTGGTTCCTAGAAACTTTCACTTTGAACTTTGCTTTGCTTACTGGTGTCTTTACCAAGAAAGCAAAGATGAAACAGATAAGAAACACAAATCAGTTAACGAGGTAACTAGACTACAGGTAAGAAAGCTTAGTATATGAAAGTCTCTTTTGGCACATGCACATGTGACTTATCTTCATTTAGAGTCGTTTGTTACTTTTTATCTACCTGGCATCTTTTCTTGAAAGAATGGTACCCACCCGGTGGGGCTATCGTACAACTGGTACAGTGCTAATCATCTGACACTGATAGAGTGCTGGTCATCTGACTCATGCTAGCCAAACCAAGTATGCTCCCCTTAGAAGGAGTGGTTAATGAATGAGCATGTGACTGAAGTAGGGCCAATCAGAGTCTTTCTTTTCATGGGCTAAAATGGCTGGGGAAAGAAAGAGGAGTAGGGGAGATGTGGAAGAGAGAAAGGAGAAGAGATTGATTTATTCTTTGCGTCACCTTTACCATGTATGTAGAAATCCTGACTGAGAATAAGGCTAACATAGAAGAAATTATAGCCAAGAGGTACAGAGAAAAAATGGAATACTTATGAGATCATTTGAACTACTGGATCCAACCGTGCCTGAAATTAAACCACCCTTGTATTTTCCAGCTACATGAGCCATACCTTCCTCTTTCTACCTAACCTATTTTGATATGAGTTTTTGCTGTTGATTTATTCACATTAAAAAATTAAAACTGGAATGACTGGAATACGGTTATGATTTGAACACACATGCACACATGCATGTATACATATACACATATACATATGAGCTGAACTAAATACGATAGGCTTAATTTGGCAAAATGAATCTACTTTGGTGACAAGAGAGTAGTGTATGTAGTGTGCCTATGCCTTCCATGTCATGTGTTAACATAGGTATTTGAGAATGAATGGCATTTATTCCAGTGAAACTATAATAAGTTGGGAAAAATATTCTACAGGGAGTTAGAAGGGGCAAGTCTGTTGAATTATCTATGGTGAATATGCTTTAGTTTTATTATTATTTATTTATTATTTAGTTTTATTATTTTTTAATGTTTATTTACTTTTGAGAGAGAGAGAGAGACAGAGTGTGAGTAAGGGAGGGGCAGAGAGAGAGGGAGACATAGAATCTGAAGCAGCTCCAGGCTCTGAGCTGACAGCACAGAGCCCGATGTGGGGTTCAAACTTATGAATCTGAGATCATGACCTGAGCCAAAGTCGGATGCTTAACTGACTGAGCTACCCAGGCACCCAACTATGTTTTAGTTTTAAAATCAGAAAAGGAATGACGCAGTTCCATTTCTGAAGTAAATCAAGGAACGACTGGGCTCTAGTGTCAATTCTGTCACAAGTGAGCTCTTTGATTACAATTTACTCGTTTGTAAAAGGAGAGGGCTGGAGCAGTGGCTTTCACACTAGAGTCTGAGGATCCCTAGGGGTTTTATGGAGTATACTGAGGGGTGGAATGTGATATGGGGCAAAGTAGGACTCCCGTCCCCTTCCATCCTGCTTTGTAATACCAGAAGAACTCTCAACACATCTCTTTCAACTACTAAGCTCGAAAGTCAGCTTTTAACTGAAGAGTTTCTGACATTTAAAACTTGGGGGAAAAAGGGTAAACACTGGGCTTGATGCTCCAGAGTCCCTTTCGCTTTTAACATTCTCTGAAGCTAGTCTCCAAATGAAATTTTCTACCAGAAATGCAGTATTGCCACTCACAGAAAATAACCATCTTCTGTAATTGCTTTTATTTAATCCAAGCTCTTGGTCACATTTGAATATTCAGAGTCTTTACCTTTGAGAAGTATGGTACATAACAGCTAAAAAAGAAAACTTAGCCTCCGACTTCAAATTAGTGTTTTAGATACTCAGGTTCAGAACACTTAAGGAATAGAGAAAATATGAACCCAATTTATAGCACTATGACATAAAAGATAAAGAATCCTGATAAAGAAGACTAAAATTCAATGATTTATGTGTTTTGAAGGCACATACAAGTCTTCAGCCTTTTAGCCACTAGGAAAGAAACCGAACACAAACAAAAGGTGTTCATAAACTAGTAACAATGTTTTTGTTTGTTTATTTCCATGGCTCTATGTCTACTCTGTCCTGGACACCACGGCAGACCTTTGTACGTGTTCCCCATCTACTTAAGAACAGACATAAGGTTAAACACAAATACAGCTACAAATGCTAAGTGCCAGAGACTAAATTTGCTATGTCTGAACAAGAACGCAGCTCTTTTAGCACCTGGTAGGCTAGGCGCTAGCTAGCTAGCACCTGGTTAGCTAATTTTAAGTGATTTAGGTTTCACCCTAAAATCTTGTTTTACTTTTTTACTGGATAAAAGAGGTGAACTATTTCTACTAGAGATGTTTAGCATACTGCAGAGAAAAGGCATCTGAAGAAGTACTAGCCTTTTGCCTTACCCAATTCTCTTCAGCTACTTACATTTTTGAAGGGACTAAATGTAAGAAAAATAAAATTTGGAAAATATGTGTTTCTCCAATTCTTCTTACTTTGGATCCCTCTTGGTATATTGCTTATCGAAGTAAAAGAGTTGTAAGAGAAGACATCTAGCTCCTTAGAATTCTGACAATGAAGGAATTAGCACCTTTGTTCTACTTTTCTGAGCTATATTCCTTCTACCTCCAGCTTTTCTTATCAACCATTACAGTTCACTTGGGGAAAGGCACAGCATAGTTTCCGAGGAGTCAATGGGCTGCTAGTGTCTTCTATCAGGAATTTTCATTCAAATCTCAGCTGTGATAACCTAAAGGTCTTACACACACAAGTAGCCAAACAGACGTAAATGAGGTCTTTTAATTAGGTGTCTGGATTTCCACTGGCTGACTTGGCTGCATTTCAGTTTTAGAGGATGAAAAATCACCTGAAACCTCTCTGATGAAACACCGTTGCGCTAGCACGTGGGGGCTTGTGTGAATCATTAGGAAGGGTAACAAGGAGTCCTCACTGATCCCACATAGCATGCGGCCCTCCTGCTGTGGACATGGCTGGCTCCCACACCGCTTGGAGTTCTCCTTGAGTCCCCACTTCCCGGCTAAGCACAGCCATTCTGTGATTTCTGTTACGAAGCAATGCCTTATGACAGAAAATGCTGTAGATCAGAACTAGGAATGGGAAAATGCATAGGCTTTCTCTGTGTTTTTCTCTGCCTCTTTTCTCTTCCCTTCCATCTACTTTCATCACCTCCCCTCTTTCCTCTGCCCCCTTCTTTCTTGCTTAACTGTTTCTAGCAATACACTTCCATACTGGCAGAACTATGAAGGTAGCAAAATAAAAATTGATTGTGAATTCTTTTCCTTCCTCCCAAATCAAAGTACAAAGGTGGGAAAACACACAAATAACATCAAATCCTCTTTAAAGAGGTAAAACAAATACTCTCAAGTTTTCATCACTATGGAATCTCAAGTGTTACTGAATTGGTTGTTTCAAAATCTGAGAGATGGAAACTCTAAAAAGTAGTTGTTAAAAAAAAGTCCATTCATTCATTTTCACAATTTTAATGCCTTTAATATCCAAAGCACTAGACTCTGAGAGATACCGAAATAAAAAAAAAAATACCACAGTGAACATTTAGAAAAAATAATAAATCTCTACCATTTATATGTGTTTACTTTCTAGTAGACTGTGATATACAGAAGGAATGAGACTACTCAATCATAAGTTGTAAAGAAAATGTGAGAGAATAGAGTAGAGCCAGGGACTAGGAGAAGGCCCGGGTATATAACATACTTCATTGTAGCAGTAATGCTTATTACTTTCTCACAAGAACTTTTTAATATTAATATTTCCTTTTTTTCAAAAATTTCTAATATTTTTTTTGTTTTTTGTTTGTTTTGAGTAAGAAAGAGAGACAGAGAACTAGTGGGGGAGGGGCAGAGAGAGAGGGAGGCACAAAATCTGAAGCAGGTCTAGGCTCTGAGCTGTCAGCACAGAGTCTGACACAGGGCTCGAATTCACAGATTGTGAGATCATGACCTAAGCCAAAGTCAGATGCTCAACCAACTGAGCCACTCAGGTGCCTCTTTAATATTAATATTTCTATTTTGTAAACGAGTACACGGTACCTCTCCTGTATTAATATGTAGCTATTAATTAGCAGTCAGAATTTGAATCTTGGTTTCTTGGTTCCAAAGCCCATGCTTTTTCTAACATGCCACAAAGAAAACAGAAGTATGCATAACTCACTTACTGGAATATGTTATAAGATGAAAATTATGTAATTAACTATGATAAACTGCTTAGGTCCCTTTTCCTTAGGAGGCTAAGGGAGCAGCCCACCATGACGAGGTCTTAATTTTCCTCCATGCATAGATAGGGTGCTTGTGTGACACAGCCCAATCTGTGTGGTGAGAAGCAGAGTCAGGGGTAAGTACAGTTAACTTTTGAATAACATGGATGGGTAAGCGATTGACCCTCCACACATACCCACACAGTTGAAAATCTGCCTATGATTTCTGACTCCCCCAAAATTTAACTACTAATAGCTTACTGTTGACCAAAAGCCTTACCCATAACAGAGTCAATTAATAATTCTATTTTATGTTACATGTATTACATTCTATTTTCCTTCAATAAAGAAAGCTAAGAAAAGGAAATGTTGTTAAGGAAATCATAAGAAAGAGAAAATACATTTACGGTACCATATTTATTGAAAAAAATCTGCATGTAAGTGGACCTCCACAGTTCAAACCCAAGTTGTTCAAGGGTCAAATGTACTGATAGCTAACTCTTAAGCACATATAGTACATGAGGTATATATATGTATGTGTATTTATATCTAGAGCTATCATTTATTTTTCTAATTTGATTTCTAAAATAATTCTAGATTTCTTGGATCTGAGATTTGTGTATTTTACTAATTTCGGAAAATTCTTGATTATTATCACTACAAATATTTCTTGTCTTATTTTCTTCCATTTTCTTTCTGGGATTTTACCATCTCATGGTCTCATATAGATCTAGGGTGCTCTGTTCCATGTTTCTCAACTTTTAATTTCGTATATGTTCATTTTGGTTATTTCCTATGATCTGTCTTAATATTCATGGATTCTTTTCTCTCTTGTGTCTAGTCTGCTGATAAGCTCAACACAATAATTCTTTATTCTGATGTGTTCTCCATTTCTAATACTTCATTTTGGGTATTTTTTATACGTTCCATCTCTCTGTTGAAGTTCTTTGTCTCTTCATGCATGTTGCTGATCTTTCTCATTAAATCCTTTAACATATTTATCAGAGCCTTGAAGCCTTTTTTCATTAATTTTTTTAAGCATTTATTTATTTTTGAAACAGAGAAAACAGAGCACAAGCCGGGGCTGAGGCAGAGAGAGAGGGAGACACCAAATCTGAAGCAGGCTCCAGACTCTGAGCTGTCAGCACAGATCCCAATGCAGGGCTCAAACTTACAGATTGAGAGATTGTGACCTGAGCCAAAGTCAGAGGCTCAACCAACTGAGTCACCAAGGTTCCCCGAAGCCTTTTTAAAATACTTGTAATATTTGAGTCATTTCTGAGTTTGTTTCTATTGCCTATATTTTCTCTTAATGATGAACTCTATTTTCTTGCTTATATAGCCTCATAGTATTTTATCACATGCCAAAAATTCTGCATAATAGAATAGACTGAGATAAATAATGTATTTGCACTTAGGTAAATGCCCATCTCTCTTATTTCTGGACTGTTAATGTCGAAGACTGGTTCAAAATATAGTTGATCTGAAGCTCAGCTATGTTTAGTTACCTATAGTACATCTCTAAGTATAAACTCTCCCAATGACAGACTGACATCCCTTGGTCTTAATTTAAGATCTGAGGAGCAAGAGGGATTTTGTCAGTTCTGCTCTACCCATACTTAGACAAGACTTCTATTCTTTCTCTTAGGAGAAGGGGGATGGATTTCGGTATTCCTCTTCTTTCTTTAACTGTAGATGGCTGATAATTTACAATCTGTGAAGCCTAAAGTATAGAAGGTTTTGTTTGTCTGTTTGGCTTCTTCCTCAGACACAGACTGGTCCTGTGCAAGTGCCTGAAACTTTTGCTGCTGCTACTTTCTCAGGGGTAGACTATAGCCGTCTGGTGTGTGTATGAAGCCTGAAATGCCTCTTCCCAAACCACTCAAGGATCTTAGATTGCTTTAACTAACACCTCCTTATTCTTTTATCTTCTTTGATGTTGCATTGTATTATAGTTCCCTCTTATTTTTAATTCCAAAATTAGCCATCATGTTTATTTTTATTTTTTATTTATTTTTGTGAATCTCAAGATATTTATTTCTTAAAAAATGTGGTAAAATACACATAACATACAATTTACTACTTTATTTTTAGGTATACTGTGGTAGAGGTAGAGTCCCTCCCTCAGGAAGCTTGTGAATGCCTTCTCAGAACAAAGGAAGGCAACATGGCCCAATCAACTACTGTACACATATGCATAGTCTGACAGGACTCTGTAACTTGGATTGTGTCCAATCATACTATATGTGTCACCATATATGGGAGACAAAGAAGTAGGAACTGCATAAAAGTAACCCTGCTGCACTTGGGGCTCAGCCTTTTGGGTCTTAGTCTGCTGAGCCCGTGCTAGCACAAATAAAGCTGCTTCCTGGAAAGAAAAGCCTCAGTATCCTGTCCTTCCATGCAAGAATCCTGCTATGGTACAATTTAGTGACATTAATTACAATCATGGAGTTGTACAACCATCACTGCTATCCATTTTCAGAGCTTTTCTCTCATTCTGTGCTGAAACTCTGAAAAATAATTCCCCAGGGGTGCCTGGGGTGGCTCAGTTTAAAGGGTCCGACTTCAGCTCAGGGTCTCGGGTTCGAACCCCACCACTGGGCTCTGTGCTGGCAGCTGAGAGTCTGGAGACTGCTTGAGATTTTGTGTCTCCCTCTATCTCTCTGTTCCTCCCCTGCTCCCACTCTGTCTCTCTCTCTCTCTCAAAAATTAATAAAATACAGAAAAAAAAAATAAAAAAAATAACTCCCCATTCCTCCCTGTCCCCATCCTATGGTAACCACTATTCTACATTGTCTCTATGAATTCGACTATCCTAGGTACCACATTAAAGTGGAATCATGAATACCAGTCTTTTTGTGACTGGTTTAGTTCGCTTAGCATAACCATAGCATCTTCAAGGTCCATCAGGCCCATCTTTGTTTGTAGCATTAGAATTTCCTTCCTTTTTAAGGCAGATGATATTCCACTGTGTGAATTTGTTTATCCATTCATCCACTGATGAACACTTGGGTTGTTTCCATCTTTGGGTATGGTAAGCAACGCTGCTATAAACATGGGTTTCCTAACATCTGAGTCTCTGCTCTTAATTCTTTGGGTATTGAATCTCGAGGTTGACGACACAAATGCAGAATATGGTTTTCTCATAAAGCTCTTATTTTCCTTCTTAGACTCTTTCCTGTCTTCCTCCTTGCCATAACCCTTACAGCACTTCATTTTCTCTTTGGGGTCATTTTCTGCCAAGAAATACAGCTTTATATCCATTCACAAGGCAAAGCTAAATCAAAACCAGCAAGTTGACATTGATGCTCCCTTTTACCCCTCTTCAAATGTGCAGTAAGTCTGGAAAAAGAAAAATTTTGCTATAGGGGCAGAAAAAGTTTCTGTCTACTCTTCTAGGTTTTGGGGCTGGTCTAATAATCAAATTGATATAAGACAGATTAACAGGAGAAAAGCAAACAAAATTATGTATGCAGAGGAACCCAATAAAGATATAAAAACTCAAAAGGCAGCCAGGTAATAGATGCTTACATAACACCCTGAGCTAAGAAAAAGGGTTGGGGTCTAGGGAGAAAAAGAGGAACAAAGTCAGAGGAAGACAGAAGAGAGGCTTGGAAAATAAAGGTTGCCCTGTTATGCAGATAAGTTTCTTAGGTAAAAAGTTACCTCTTCAAATAGCTCTCTTCCTGGTACAGGTCCCCTCTGCGATGCAAATTTAGGCAGTTGAGGGGGAGGTAAAGAGCTTTTCTTAAGTGTTCTGGATTTTGATTGCCTTTAGCTCAAAATAATTCTTTTGCAAAGAAACACATTTTGTGGTGGCAAAATCTGCTCCCCTTCAGTCCTACCTTTGAAACTTCAAATAAGAAGTTTCACAATCCAGCAGCTAAACCGATAGATTGCTACATGTCTCATTGGGCCAGCCTCAGTTTTGGAATAGGTCCGTGTGGTGAATAGCTGCGTCTCATTTCAGGAGATGGGTGATACAGGTGCCCCCCACAGTTAGGCCTATATTGTATAAGCAGGCAATCATAAAAGCACATCTATGGAAAAAATAGAAAAACAATGACTAATGATTGGAGTAGACTCTAATTCCAGTTTCTGAGTTCTGAGGGCAGCCAGTCAAGAAGGTTTCTAGGTGTCAGGCACAAAGGATCTTCACATAGGGTGAGGGCGGGCAGTGGCAATCTCAGATTTTCCTGGTTTCCTGGTTTTCCTGGTTTCTAGGTTGAATGTTTCTGGTGAGGTGACTGCAAAATAGCCATTATATTTAATTCGATGTCTATATATAATTACCAAAAATTTGCTGATATCTTCACATAGGGTGAGGGCGGGCAGTGGCAATCTCAGATTTTCCTGGTTTCCTGGTTTTCCTGGTTTCTAGGTTGAATGTTTCTGGTGAGGTGACTGCAAAATAGCCATTATATTTAATTCGATGTCTATATATAATTACCAAAAATTTGCTGATATCTTTGTTCGCTATTGTATTTTACTCCTTCTTTCTACATTTACCTTTTCTCTTATTGAAAAAAACATTTTTACCCCCGAGGAGAGGAGATGTATCCATGAGGTCTGCGAATGTTATATCCTTGTAGTCTTTATTGGTTTGAAAATATTTTTATTTTGCTCTCAATCTTGAATAATGTTTCTCCCTGGGTTGGTTTTTAGGTAGCTGACAGTTATTTTCCCTCTAGTGCTTAAAACAATTATTCCATTATTTCCTGGAATTTACTGTTATTGAAGGATGGTCTTCAATCAGCTTGTTTTTCCTTTATAGGCAATCTGTTTTTATCATGAATGTTTTGAGACTTTTCTTCTTAGTCTTCCATGTGTTTCAGTTGTATCGACTAGTAAATATTTTTATTCTTTGTATTGACTGCATATGATTCTTTAATCTGTGATCTATGTTTTAAGTTTTGGAAAGTTTATTCAGGCCCAATTCAATTAATATCTCTCCTCAATTCTTCCTATTCTCTCTCAAATCTCTATTAGATGTTTTTTGCAATTAATCATTTTTTTCATATCTCGTAACATTGTATTTTTCAGATGTTCCATACGTTTATCAACATGGGATTCATCCTGGGCGATTTATTTTGATCTATCTTCCAATTTCTTAACACTTCTACTCTGTATAACCTAGAGCTTAACTCTTTCATGGAAGGTTTTGTTTTTCATTTTTTTTTTAACGCTCCTATTCCTGTCTCATGATACCCTGTTTTTTGCTTAATGGATAACTTGTTTAAAAATTTAAGCATAGTGATTTTAAAGTCCTTTTTAGATCACCCTACAATCAGCAAGTAATCCTCCAATATACTGGACTTTGACAATATATTTCAGGCATCAAATTTTCTCATGAGCTTTTTACATTTTAAACCTGTAAGCTTATCTTGAATGGGAATTACTATCCGAAAGAAGAAGCACGAGGTTGAAGATATCTCTTATGGGGTAGTCTCATGATTGTTTTTGCTGGAGATATATAATAATCATTA
The DNA here is from genome assembly GCA_030068075.1 of Paguma larvata. Classification (NCBI taxonomy): domain Eukaryota; kingdom Metazoa; phylum Chordata; class Mammalia; order Carnivora; family Viverridae; genus Paguma; species Paguma larvata. The sequence goes on along the minus strand of CM057824.1, from coordinate 92,938,244 downwards.
GCCTTGAATATATGTTTGTTATGTGGCCTTGAATAAACAATAATAAAATAGGGTGATCCTGGGCCCAATATCTGTTCATTTTTAAATTATTTCTGAGTTTGAAAGTAAGAAAGACCTATGCAAGTTTGAGATTTCTAGTCTCTGCTGCAGGAGTTATTCGGAACTATTTCTGTTCTAGGTCCTGGAAGAGGAAGGTGGGATTACTCCACAGCTAGTTCTCTCAGTGACAGATCTTTCATGACTCCTAGCTTTAAGCGTAGAGACCAGTCCCATAAACTCCTCTCTTCAAAGGATGTCTTGGCACTTGACCAGTTGTGCTACTACTGTGCACTTCTACTTTTAACTTCACTTAAGTATGTTTTCCCTTAGTGTTTGGCATCTGGAGATTACCTTGTTAGTTCTCAAACGTACTCTTTCCTGATGAACGGCTTGGGTTACCTTGAAAACTCCATCTTGGACATATGTGTTCAGCTTTGTGTCATTCGTGGGGAACTACTAAGGAATAAGAACATTCAGCCCAAAGAAGGAGACAGGATGTATAACATCAAGAATGGTTTTGTAGCGGGGTACTTGTGTGTCTCATGCAGTTACGTGTCGGACTCTTGATTTCAGCACAGGTCATGATCCCAGAGTTGTGAGACTGAGCCCAGTGTCAGGTCCAGTGCTGAGCATAGAGCTTGCTTAAGATTCTCCCTCTCTCTCTGCCCTTCTCTCTTTCCCCCCCAAAAAAAATTTAAATAAAAATTTAAAAAGCAGTTTTATAGCTTAATTAATAGCCACTATTTTCACTTCTTTTATCTAATTGAATTGAAATGGTAGGATATCACCAATAATCTTATTTTTCTTTTAATACAGAGATCATAAAATGGAATTCATTCCATTATGGTATATGGATAAAATTTGTGTGTGTGTGTATGAGTTTATGCAGACATATGTGTGTATATTATGTTTACATTATGCCAACAGAGCTATTTTCTTCTTTTAGCTACTTTTATTTTTTAATAAAATGTAAGTATAGCATAGTTATCTGTGGCCTATTCTGGAATTTTATTTTAGAAAAATACATTCTTACTTCAATAATGTGACTTTTGTTTAAATTATTTCTCAAAATTATTTTTGGAAGTGATTCCTAAGATCTTGGTACTCTAGTATTAAGGCAACAAAAGCTTATTCACCAATACTAAATCCTAACATTAGTAATTAAAGTGTGTGATTGAGCTGGGTAATACTGTACTCAGTAAAGAAATTAAAAAAAAAACACACAAAAAACACCAACACCAAAAACAAGTATTTATAAAGTACCAAAAAGTTTTTTTTTTATTTAATTTTTTAGAAGTAATCTCTACACCCAATGTTGGCCTCAAACCCATGACCCTGGGCCTCATGAGTCCCATGAGTCCCATATTCTACCAACTGAGCCAGCCAGACGCCACAACAAAAATTCTTCATATTGTTCATAAATATATCAGTAAATAAGAAATTCTCCAAAAAGATGAACAGATTACAACTTTTAAAGAAAAGTATACTATTAAAATATAGTGGACTAGTTTGAAGGATAAAAGTAATCTAAATTTATAAACAACCCATATTGTTTATAAGTTAATTTTGTTATTTTTATAACTAATATTCTTTGTGTCTGTATGTGTTTATGTTTGCTTTGTGTGTGTGTGTGTATGTGTGTGTGTGTGTGTGTGTGTGTGTACAAATAACTACCTTGAAATTAGAGTAAATTTGTCTAACTTAATCTAAACACTAAATCTGGATATCTGTTTATAGAGTCCCGATCTTTGGATTTGACAAACCTCATTAAGCATTTTACAACTGAAACTGCTACACAGTTTTTTAGTACTTTTTCTGAACTACATAGTACAATTTTTTTTTTAATCAAGTAAGCTGCTAGAACACACTGACTTGGCAAAACACATAAAATCCAACATAAGCAGCTTTTCTTTTAAGTGGTGGGAAATTTATCAATTTATATCACCTTTCCAAAGGATTGACTCATTGATCCTATGGGAAAAATAAGCAAAATAACTCTGTATCCTGCTCTGTGAAAGCCCAACAAGGCACTGAATATATGAATACGAAATCAAAGATCAATTAGGACTGAAAACATTTTAAATAAAGTAAGTATATGAAAAAATCAAATAAATATTCATTTTAATACAGACCTTCTAGACGTGTCTATTGCAAAAAATTAAGAATAATAATTTCCTTCAGAAGCGAGGGCATCCTATAAAACTCTTATGTTTCTTCTAACTCTCCCTTCCCTCCATGCATATAATTTTCCCCTCGTACTTTGAAGCATACTTTAATCTACTGTTATTTACTTTGCTTTTGCTGTTTCTTCATCCAAATTCTAGGTAAACGCAATAAGTGAATGCTGAGATAGAATAGTAAGCTGATAGATTATAGTCATATTTTCTTCCTTCTTAGGGTTTGGTCTTAGATGAAGAGGGTTCTAACAAAAATCGGTAATCTGGTAAAGCAAACTTCATTCATAATTCCTAGAGGGATAATTTCCTCTTCTTTAATGTCATAAGTATTTGGCATTTCCTATACAAGATAAATACGAAAAATTTCAGAAACATAGAATATGAATTTATACCTTTTTTCCATATGGAAATCCAGGATGATAAGTTATTTAAGACATTTTTCTTAATGTGAAAAAGTGTACAGAATAGTCCAGATGTAGCTAACTTGTTTGTAAAGTAAATAAAACTAAAAAAATTTCTAATATTAATTGATCACCTACTATGTGTCAGATAACATGAAAAAGACTTTAGATTATACTTTCTCTAAATATCCATGTGCACACACACATACACAAAACTATCGGAGTGTTACATTCGCTTTTTACAGAAAAGGGAACTCCGTGAGAAAGGAGTACTTAGTTTGCACCAAGTCACATGACTAGCAAATGAATCAGACTGGACTAAAATCAGGTCTGACTTCAGTACGTATGCCTTTAATCCACTACATACTAAATCTTCATGGCTATGTTTGGCATTTTGATAGGTCCTTAGCCTAGTATTCTAAATGTCTGTTTTATGATATCATAAAATAATTTTAAAAATAAATATTTAAAAAAAATTTACCATGTATGAGCTGGTTTTCAGATAACTTTTACCTGATGCCCAAGAACAGGATTCAGCAGCAGCACTCTGAAAGATAGTTCTTAACAGACAATACTCTCGGAAAAAAAGTCTCCTATAGAATGGGTGGATGGCATTCAGTTTGCAGCTTGTGACTGAGCCAGGAAAGGATTCTGTGAACAGCTGTTCACTTGGACTACTGGACCAGCATGCTTAAAGTAGGTCCAAACCATCCAAATAAAAAGAGAAATAATGCTGACTAAAAATAATTAGATTAATACATCTGAAACTATTACAATACTGTATGTTAACTGGAATGTAAATACAAACTTAAAAGATAATACTTATTATTTCATGACATAGCAATACTTCAAAAACAGCTATATCTCTGGTTTTTTCAGCATGATAAATTCTGTTTTGTTTTCTATATTTGGTGGATAGTTGTGGTAACTGTTGTTTGCTGTAGCTGTATAGGCAATCGAAATGCTCTTCGAATGTACTAGTAGGTGGTATCCTGGAATAAATGCAGATAAGGCATGTGGAGCATACTTACTTTCAGCAACACTGTTGACATAGACTAGTTTTCGTATCATAATCAAGTCATTTATCCATTCCATTCCCCAAATAGGGACTGTAGTAACTAACAGCACATATTTCACAGGTATGCATAGAACAAACCCAGCAAGCGCCGTGTATAAGCGACACCTCCAGATGGCCATTACCCTGCTCGCTCAAATTAAATACTCCCAAGAGAACTATTCACTCTCTTTTCCCTGTATCTCTCCCTTGTGTCCAAGGAAGCAGCATATTAGGAAAACAAGCAAACAAACAAATAAGCAAAATGACTTCTGGAATCAGAGAGACCCGAGTTTGAATCATAGAAGTACCACATATTAATCGTGTGAAACGGGGTGAGTTATTTAATCTTTTCTGTCTCCATTATCTCATCTTTAATAAGGCTCAAAATATTCACTCTACAGGGTTTGTGTAAGGTTCGTAGGTGTGAGTATGAGCGTCTGACACATATATAGTAAGTTCTTCGAAATAGGAACTATTGCATTATCATGATACTCCTTGCCACTCTAGTGAAAGCATGCTTTGAAGAAACCTTAAGTTAACTTTTAAACTCTTTATTGTTTTTCTGACACAATTTGGATATTTTTGCCAGATATTGTAGTCTTCACCTGTTTAAAAAAAATTGCCTCATTCTCTTCATCCATTAGAACTGTCATCTGGGTACCCTCTTTGTGATACTACTATTTTCTAGAAACTGACTTCGAAATCATCGTACTTCAGATTATCTTTACATCATTGCAGATCCCACCCATCATTTTTACCAAATTAACACCATTTGACCTTAAGAGACTTTTAATCTCACAGAGAGCAAAGACTGATACTCTTATGAGCTACGTTCAGAATTCTTTATATGACACCCTCCACCCTAACACATTTCTTCCTCATCACCTCCCATTCCCTCTGCTCCTAAAATCACATCATTTTCCACATATTCATTTTCTTTTTTATCCAACTCCTGTTTTCTTCAAATTTTTACACTCTTTTCATCCAGAGCCCTTCCTGGCGTTTGTCTGCATTCCATAAGTGATCTTCCAAATAACCATGGAAGTCTCACGTATTGCAAGAACTCTGTGATATCACTATTTAGAAAGCAAAGCCTTAGCTGGGTTCATATCTGCCCTGTGGAGGAATTCTTACCTTCTTAAATCAACTTAAGGAAAAGCATCGGTAAACCCCTTCAATGTGAAATCCCACAATTCCCTTTTTAGGCTTCACCTCAACTAAATATATTCCTTTGATGTCATCTTTTCTATCTGTGCATGATGTCTTAATATCTGAGCTTGTACCCTCCTAGAAAGCATATAATGTGTCTGCCTCAAATGGTAGCTCATGCAGAAAAGCTTCAAAAATATTACTGAAAGTTGATGAAGAGGGAGATGAACAAAAATGTGGTATTACTGGCTAACTCGAAAAACACAAAACCTTAAAATTCTAATTTCGCCCAGGCCAATTCTACCATGCCATGCCCAGAGGCACTCAAGCAGCGAGGCTGCACAGCTTACACACACTGCTGTGAAACGCAGACCTCATACGGCAGCCGAGGTATATAAATATGCAAATCATCGATGTATACAGACACGGCCTTCCAATGGAGAACACCAGCTGTCACAAGCAGCAACATCACTCTGAGGACTTGGCAATCGCGAGTCGGCAAATACCCGCTGGTTGTTGTTGCCCCATCAATCAAAGGCCATTTGGCCAGACTGCATTCTTGAACAGGTTTTCTCCCCCTTTTAACTCAGTATAACTCAAATAACTTTTTTTTAAGGTGATGGCATAAGCTGCTATGAAATTTGATCTGAGTCAGATTTGAGGAAGTTTGTTGTTCTCTGGGCATACATAGCCTTTCCTGTATACTATTTAAAAAATCTGAAAAAAAAAAAAATCTAAACTCTCCCCTCCATCCCCCGTCAAGCAAAAACATCAGGCTAATGTCTTGTTTCTCTTTATTAAAGAACTTTCAGGAAAGATTCTGCTGGGATATGGGTAATGGACCATGTGCAGAGTTTGCTAGTTTATTCATCTGTCTTTCAGAGTCTCTTGAAGCCTCTTGTTCCAGAAAACTCTGCACTCTTAGCTTATCACATGTGATTACGAAATGGAAGTGAAATGGGGAGAAGGACGAAAATCTAGAGTGACACTGACGACCCTGTGGTATCCCCAAAGTCTATGGAAACTTGTGTAATGGGGGGATGAATAAGGAATTTACTTCTCAGCAAACAAGGAATGGTTTACAAACATAGAGGCATTCTGAGAGAAGTTAATATGTCATCAATTTTAACACAGCAATATTATCCAGCAGAGGGCAGATTGATGAAAGTTGCATAGGTTTTATATGCTTTAGGATGTTAAAGAACAATCCCATTTTCCCCTTCCATAAACCATTCTATCCAGAAGAGTAATTTAAAATATGCCACAAATCATTATCTGTTCAGCAGCCAATCGACATTCAGGAAAGTTAGATCTACTTCTCTTTTCTGCTTTGGATTCTTTTAAAATGTTCTTATTTTTGTTAACTCATAGGCCTGGTCCAGCTCTTGTGACTGGATATTTAGTAGAAAATATAATTTATCTTTCAGATTTAATAATTTCTCATTGTAGCAAATATTAAAAGAAAAAAATGATAATTTTCTTTGGGAAACTTAAAATATTCAATAGTTATTAGTTGGGTGATGTTTGATATACCCTTATAAAGAAGTTCATGAGATTTATTGCTGTTTGAAAGATAGAGGGACTAGGGTACAGTTAATTACAAAGGTTTGTTCCTTCCATACAAAGGTAGGGTCACGATGCATCACAATGAATAAAGTCTAAGATTTTCATCAACTTTTGGGGCACCTAGAAGTCTGATTCTTGTGACTCTTGAGAGTGCACATGTACTCTCTCTCACACACACACACACACACACACAAAAATATTTTCATCAACTGGGAACATTCCTTATATGATTTTACCCTCCGCTACGAACCTGGATATTACTGTCAGAAAGTAAGACTACCAAGTATTTTCCGAACTTACTATTTTCTGAAGTTCTGTGTGTTTTCAAAGAGAAACAAGAAATAATCTGTGCGTGCTGGGAGCTTACATTAGTAGAAGAGATAAGATGTGTATTCAAATAGGCATGTTATAAATGTGATATGCGTTCAGAGAGGGATAAAGTGCTTTTAGTGTTACAGAAGAGAGAACTTGCTTGTGGATGGTATAATTAAATAAGCCATGACAGAGAAGCTACTTTATATAGAGTGTGTAGGGTGATTTTTTTCAAAACCTCAATGGGAACATGTTACTCCCCTGCTTAGAATCTTCGGTTGATTTTCATCTCACTTGGAATACCCAAACACACCCCCCTCCAAAACAAAGTAAAATAAAACCCTAACATACCTTGTAAGACTCTATGTATTTTTGCAGCCTCCTCTGCTCACCATGTTCCAGCGTACTGCTGCCTGCCCTAATTCTCCCTGGAATCCTCTTCCTCATGCTCCATGCCTGGCTAACTCTACTTTCACAATTTTGGGGAAGAGTTTAATTATCTAGGATACAGAGTATGCACATAAGAAGTCAGTTTTTGAACAATATGTTGAGGAAAAATCACTCAGAACTAGCCTCTTCTATATACAGTTATGAGAAGTTCAAAGTTTTCAGACAAGGAATGTTAATACCAGAGCTATATTTCACAACATCTGGAAATGATGTTCAGGGTGGTTTAGAATACAGAAAGATGAGAGCAAGAGATACCACTTTTCTTGGAAAAATATATGCTAAAGAGGTAAGGAAGGACTCAATTAGACGACATAGAAAATGTAACTCACAAAAATGTGTGACTGATAGATGGAAGAGATGGATGGGGTAGATGGGGGTGAAGAAGATGGAAGATGGAAATAACCACGCTTTCAGGGAGACCGTTGCCATTATTGAAAATAAGGAAATCAGAAGTAAGAGGAGGAGATGCTTTGGAGGGAATGGTTAATTTTACTTGAGCAAAATAAACATGGCATGGCTTATGCTTATAAAATATTTCTGGATTATATTCTCTACTCCACTCTTCCTCCCCCCCTCCCCACCAAGTGGCAAACCTGGCAACGAGGACTTGGAATGAAACTGTACAGATGTTACATTAAAGATAAAGTCATAAATGGACAGAATTTGGAAAGGAAAGAGAAGCATGGATGGCTCTGATGAAACATATACAAATACGATCACGTAACTAAAAAAATTTCAAGTTGACATGATCTGAGAGACAGAACAGTAAGAGATTATTTCAGTATATGAGAAGGAAAGTAATTGCAAGAAAAAAGAGAATTGGTAGCAGAGTATCTAATAGAAAGTTTTTTTTATTAAAGAGCACAAATAGAATTTTTTTAAAAGACTGGAATTTTAAAATGGAAGGAAAAGCAGAAGTTGTAAACAGAGAATAAAGATTAGAAAAAAAATGTTTTAGACAATGAGCTGAAAATCAGCTAGTGATGAGTGGAGATTTCTGCAAAGCATGAGGACTCAGTTGAGATTAGTATGACTTTGTAGGGTACTCAGTAAAATGCTATGATATCCCATTTCTTAGCAACCTTTAGATAAGATGGAGAAAAGGAAAACGGAGTTATCCCACGGCCAGGGATTGAAGAGGTCAAAACAAGATAATACCAAATAGACTTGAATTTAGGATGCCAGTAAGAAGGCCACCGAAATGTCAGACTGTGGGCTCCAGCTTGGATAGACAGGCAAATGAAGCCAATATTAAAGCAGCATCCAAAAAAGTCTAGAAAGAAGGTTTTTGTTTTTATTTTGTTTCATTTGTTTTGAAATCAGGGTAGGACATATAAATTTATGGCAAATTTGTTTATTCTACAATTGTACTTGATTTGTGGAGACTAACAAAGTCTTTTTCTAATTTTTTCTGACATTAATTTATTTTTGAGAGACAGAGAGAGACAAAGTACAAGTGGGAGAGGGGCAGACAGAGAATGAGACACAGAATCCAAAGCAAGCTCCAAAGCTTGTCAGAACAGAGCCCTGATGCGGGGCTTGAACTCACAAACTTTGAGATCATGACCTGAGCCAAGTTGGACACTTAACCCACTGAGCCACCCAGACACCCCACCAAAGTCTTTTTCACATGAAATCTGGGATTATTTTTCCTCCTCCCAAAGACATTGTAATTGTGTGTGTGTGTGTGTGTGTGTGTGTGTGTGTGTGTGTGTGTGTGTAACATTATCTTTAAAATATCTCTTTTAGAAAGAATATATCTTTGCAAGACATAAGACATTAAGGCCTCGTCATTTTTCAAATAGACAATTCTATGAATTTGCTTCCACTATGGATAAAACGAAAGATATAAAAACATTCAGGCAAGGAAACGATGGAAGGTTGGAGAAAAAAAAAATTGAGGTAGCAGGCACCAAAGAGAAATTTCACTCTGAAAATTTTTCTAAAAGTCTGCCCTTTCAATAATCACATTTATTATTTTAACAATTTTTAAGCTATTCTCCAAAGATAATACAAGCACACATATGCCCACACCCACACCCACACCCAAATTCGGAAACTAAGTGACATAAAAATTTACTACAAAGACAACATTCAAAACCACTACTCTTGGGGTGCCTGGGTGGCTCAGTTGGTTAAGCAATCAACTCTTGATTTCAGCTCAGGTCATGATCTCACGGTCATGGGATTGAGTCTAATGTAAGCCTCTGCGCTGAGCTTGGAGTCTGCTTGGGATTCTCTCTCTCCTCTCTGCCCCTCCACTGCTTTCTCTCTCAAAATAAATAAATAAACTTTAAAAACTACTGTAAAATCATTTTGATATATTCTATCTTTTTCTTTCCAATGGATGTATGAGTGCATATGATGTGTATATTTTTATACTTTACAAAATCGAGGTTAGGGATTATACTTGTTTATAACTTGCCACTTCACTTAACCATATGTAGCAAACATTTATCATGTACTAAATTGTTTTATAAAGCATGATAGTTAATGGTTGCTTAGTTGTGTAACACAGAGTTTTTAGTTAAAGAAAGAGAAAACATCTCCGGTTGTCTTGAACAGAGAAGGAACTCACTGCCAGTCACAAAATCACCGAGAAGCCTGCAAACCCAGAACAGTGCCAAAAAAAATCATGAGGGGAGAACGACTGCTGGTGAATCTGAACACGAGATGCCATACCTTTCACTATTACCAACATGGCTCTCAGTCCAGGCTTTAGTGAATCAGTGGTACAAGTATTGCCTGGTATGAACTCATCTCTACAGGTGCCACCAATTATCTGAATAGATTCTTTTGGTCTCGAGTTTCTTGTATTGGTTATGTCTATTAATAATTCCAAGTCTGTGGCAGGTACAATTTTAAGACCTGGATCTCATGTCTAAGCCATCCTTTTGAGAGTGTTTGTGTTTTATTTCTGCTTTTACACTGGGTGGTAATGTCTGCATCCCTGTACTGAAAGGACAAAAGTTCTAGACAGGGGAGAGGTTTGAGTGCTGGCAGCTACTCTACTGTTCATTCTAATGGTATTTCTACTTAGGAAATCACCTCAGTTTAACTTCCTTTTTCCTTATTCTGAATATTTTGGGTGTTTTCATAATTTTCTTTAAAAATAATTTGGTGATGACCACTTTGCACAAAAATATGCTTGCATTTCAGAGGATTTTCATGAAAGTGGAAGTAGTGGGTCAAATGATACAAATATGTTTTAAAACTTTGATCAACATTCCTACAATACCCTAGCAAAGTTTCCACTAATTTACACTCTCCACAGGGAGATATAAAAGCATCAGTTGTCATACTGACTTGCCAATTCAGGCGAGCCACATTTTGTTAACCCTTTCCCAGTATTATTGGTCTAAGAAATAACAATTTATCATTCTTTTGCTTTGCATTTCCTTGTTTATCAGTGAGGTATTAACAGTTTTTCATCTGTTTGCTATTTCCATGGGTCCTTTTATAAATTGGGACTTTATGCCCTTAGACAAATTTTAGTCATATTGTCTATATTGATGTTTTTCTCTCTTTATTGATCTGTTGAAATCTAGTCATATACCAAGGTCATTACAGTTTTATTTTTTTGTGTATTTCATTTTTAAATCACTTTATCACTTCTCTTAATTTTATACATTTATATATACATAGTCAGATTTATCCATTTTCCTTAATGATCTTTTCACTTGTTTTTATGTTAAGAAAGTTTTCCTAATTCTGTTGAGATACATATTTATTGATGGTTCCTTTAGCCTTTCCTTTTTTTTCTACTTTTAAATCTTTAAGAAATCTGGTATTAACATGAGTAGTTGTTCAGTAAAAATATAATTCTATGTTTTCTTTAAATAATTATTCAAAATCAACTGTTAAATAATCATACTTTCTCCATGATTTAAATAAATCTAGATCACGTGTGTTCTAATTACATGTGATAGTGTTTTATACAGTTAATTTATATCCATAGGCTTGGTCATTCTTAAGTCAAAAATACAGTGTTCTAAAATTTTGTCTTTACAAAATATGTTAGTATCTAGCAGTACAAAATTTTCCTGCACCATAAAACAACTTTAAAAAAATATTGCTATTTATGCCCACCTATTCATAATTATTCTGATAAATTTAGTATAATTTCAATCCAAAACTCCTTCACGGAAATTTTAGATATATAAAAATATTCTATATTTAACTTGGAGAAAACTGCCATCTTACAGTTTTTATCTGTCCATTCAAGAATTAAGTATTTCTCTTCCATTAAGAAACAAACAAAAACAGTCACAAAAAAACAGTTTTACTCTCCCTGGTAGTAATATTGATTTCTGCATTAGGTTCTCTATATTGTTTATTTAATTTATTCTTAAATATTTTTATATTATTCAAGCTTCATGAATGGACTTTTTAATTTTTTAAAATTTTTTTTAACGTTTATTTATTCTTAAGAGACATAGAGACAGAGCATGAGCAGGAGAACGGCAGAGAGAGGGAGACACAGAATCTGAAGCAGGCTCCAGGCTCTGATGAGCCGTCAGCACAGAACCCGACCTGGGCCTCGAACTCACAGACTGTGAGATCATGATCTGAGCTGAAGTCGGATGCTTAACCAACTGAGCCACCCAGGCGCCCCATTTTTCTTTTTTGAGAAAGAGAGGGGGTGATAGAAAAATCCCAAACGGGCTTTGTGCTGTCAGCAGAGAGCCTGATGTGCGGCTCAAACCCATGAACTCTGTGATCATGACCTGAGCCCAAATCAAAAGTCAGATCCTTAACCAACTGACCCACCTAAGCACCCCATTATTTGTGATAATGCTGCTATAACATTGGGGTGCATGTGCCCCTTCAAATCTGTATTTTTGTGTTCTTTGGGTAAATACCTACTAGTGTAATTCAGGGTCATAGGGTAGCTCTAATTTCCGCCTGATGAGGAATCTCCATACTGTTTTCCAGAGTGACTCTACCACTTTGCATTTCCACCGACAATGTAAGAGCGTTCCCCTTTCTCCTAGCCAACATCTGTTATTTCTTGCGTTGTTAATTGTAGCCATTCTGGAAGGTGTGGGGTGGTATCTCATCATGGTTTTGATTTGTATTTCCCTGCTGATGAGTGATGTTGAGCATGTTTTCAGGTATCCGTTAGCCATTTGGATGTCTTCTTTAGGGAAAAAAAATGTTAGTTCATGTCTTTTGTACATTTCTTAACTAGATTTTTGTTTGGGGGGGAGTGTTGAGTTTGATAAGTTCTTTCTATATTTTGGTTATTAACCCTTTATCACAAATGTTATTTGCAAATATATTCTCCCATTCCATAGGTTCCATTTTGTTGATTGTTTCTTCCACTGTGCAGAAGCATTTTATCTTGATGAAGTCCCAATAGTTCACTTTTTGCCTTTGTTTCCCTAGCTTCCAGATACATGCCTAGTAAGAAGTTGCTTCAGCTGAGGTCAAAGAAGTTGCTGCCTATGTTCTCTTCTAGGATTTTGATGGATTTAGGTCTTTCATCTATTTTGAATTCATTTTTGTATATAGTGAAAGAAGTGGCCCAGTTTCATTCTTCTTCATGTTGTTGTCCAGTTTTCCTAACACCATTTGTTGAAGAGACTGTCCTTTTTCCATTGGATACTTTTTCCTGCTTTGTTGAAAATTATTTGACCATACAGTCGTGGGTCCATTTCTGGGTTTTCTATTCTGTTGCATTGATTTATGTTTTTGTGCCAGTACCACACTGTCGTGATGAGTATAGCTTTGTAATATAGCTAGAGGTCCAGAAACATGATGCCTCCAGCTTTGTTTTTCTTTTTCAGGATTGCTCTTTAGCTATTCAGGGTATATTGTGTCTCCATATAAATTTTAGGATTGTTTGTTCTAGTTCTGTAAAAAAACGCTGGTGGTATTTTGATAGGGATTTCATTAAATGTGTGGATTGCTTTGGGTAGGATAGACATTTTAACAATGTTTGTTCTTCCAATCCATGAGCATGAAATGTTTTTCCATTTCTTTGTGACCTTTTCAATGTCTTCCGTAAGTGTTCTATAGTTTTCAGAGTACAGTTCTTTTACCTCTTTGGTTAGGTTTATCCCTTGGTATCTTATACTTTTTAATGCAATTGTAAATGAGATCAATTCCTTGATTTATTTTTCTGCTACTTCATTATTGGTGTATGGAAATGCAACAGATTTCTGTACATTGATTTTATATCCTGAAACTTTGCAGAATTTGTGTATCAGTTCTAGTAATCTTTTGGTGGAGTCTTTTGGGTTTTCTACATAGAGTATCACATCATCTGCAAATAGTCTAAGTTTTATTTTTTCCTTACAGATGAGGATGCTTTTTATTTCTTTTTGTTGTCTGATTCTGAGGCTAGGACTTCCAGTACTATGATAAATAACAATGGCAAGAGTGGACATCCCTGTCTTGTTCCTGATCTTAGGTGGAAAGCTATCAGTTTTTTCCCATTGAGGATGATACTAGCTGTGGGTCTCTCATATATGGCCATGATGATATTGAAGTATGTTCCATATATACCTACTTTGTTGAGGGTTTTTTTATCAGGAATGGATACTGTATTTTGCCAAATGCTTTTTCTGCATCTATTGAGAGGATCATATGGTTCTTATAATTTCTTTTATTAATGTGGTGTACAAAGTTGATTGATTTGCAAACATTGAACCACCTCTAGGTCAAGAAATAAATCCCACTAAATCATGGTAAATAATTATTTTAATATAGTTTTGGATTCAACATGTTACTATCTTGTTGAGAATACTTGCATTGATGTACTTCAGGAATATAAGCCTATAATTCTACTTTTTAGTGAGGTGTTTGTCTAGTTTTGGAATCAAGGTAATACTGGCCTTGGAAGTTTTCCTTACATTTCTATTTATTTGGAATAATTTGAGAAGCACAGGTATTATTCTACTTTAAATGTCTGGTAGAATTCCCCTGGAAAGCCATATGGCCCTGAATGCTTTGTTGGTAGATTTTTGATTATTGATTCAATTTCTTTGTTGATTATGGATCTGTTCAAATTTTCTATTTCTTAGTGTTTCAGTTTTTGTAGGTTGTATATTTCTAGGAATTTATCCACATCTTCCAGATTGTCCCATTCACTGACACAATTTTTCATTATATTCTCTTAAAATTGTTTGTATTTCTATAGTGTTGGTTGTGATCTCTCCTCTTTCCTCCTTCCCCACAGGACCACACCAATGGCATGAACTTCTAAAACTTTAGACTTTGAGCTCCACTGCTTATAAAAACTTGTGATAGTCATCTTCTCCCCCTTTTCCCAGTCAATGGTTTTGGGGAAGAGTTTTTCATGTGCAATCCTCTGTATACTGCTCTCTCTCTCTCTTTCTCTCTCTCTCTCTCTCTCTGTGATCAGGCCTCCCTCCCCTTCACAGCACCTGCAATTCTTTTCTCTCCCAGGTCAACTCTCAGCAGCTCCTACCTTCCACGATGTGACTGTTTTTCTCTATCTAGATGTGGAATTTTATCTCTCAGTCCTCAGGTCGATTTCTTGGGTGCTCAGAATGTTTTGATATTTATCTGGCTGTGTTCGAGGGACAAGGAAAGCATAGGGTCTCCCTATTACTCTTCCATCTTAACTTTTCCTCTGTCTTTCTATTTTTAGTTGAAAGAACCTCTATACTGTTTTCCACAGTGGCCATACCAGTTTACAATCCCACTAACAGTGCATGAGGGGTCCCTTTTCTCTACATCCTCACAAACACTTGTTATTTCCTGTCTTTTTCATAACAGACATTCTGACAGATGTAAAGTCATATCTTATTGTGCTTTTGATTTGCATTTCCCTGATGATGAATGATGTTGAGCATCTTTTCATGCCTGTGGCCACCTTCCTTACAAAAATATCTATTCAGGTTCTCTGCCCATTTTTAATCAGATTTTGTTTTTGTTTTTGTGTTTGTTTTTTGGTGTTGCAGTGTATATATCCTTCATATATTTTAGATGTTAGCCCCTTTTGGATGTGACCTTGCCAATATCTTCTCCCATTCAGTAGGGTACCTTTTTGACTTTTTGATGTTTCCTTTGCTGTGCAAAAGCTTTTTATTTTGATGTAGGTCCAATAGTTTATTTTTTCTTTTATTTCCCTTGCCTCAAAAGATATATCTCTAAAAATGTAGCTATGGCTGATGTCAAAGAAATTACTGCCTGTGTTAAGGGTGATATTCTAAAACCAACAACTGTATGCTAGGCATGCTCACTGCTAAAGTGTAAGTGCTCTAAGGTCTTCTCAATGGACAAGGATAGAAAATATACATACACATATACATATATATTTCTATATATCTACCTATTCATTTATTCCATTAAAACTCATGAATAAACACTAGTAAGTCCAATTTTGATCCAACACTACTCGGTTCATTTAGGCTTTCCCTTTTGCATATTTATACCTCTCTTCTCCATCAGTGAAAAACTGGTTGTCATTATCCTCAAGATATTTATGAACATTTTTCAATTCTCTTGAATGTAACTAAGGTTCTAATCCTCTATGATTGCCTCCCCATGCCTATGTCCTTCTTTTGTGAGCCCCGAGCCCTGTAGTGTTTGTACCCCACTTGAGTGGGCCCTGGTACAGGTTGAGTATGGCTGCTTTCCCACCACACTCCAGCATGCCTATTAGTTTGATTGAAAATAAGGAGAAGGGCCGTATTGTATTTTTTTTTCTTACTTTGTCACTGAAGCACACACAAGACTTGACAAATTTTAAAGACAACCCATGAAGTGCCTGGGTGGCTGAGTTGGTTAAGTGTTTGACTCTTGATTTCAGCTCAGGTCATGATCTCATGGCTCATGAGTTTGAGTTCAGCTTTGGACTCTGCACTGACAGCATGGAGGCGGCTTGGGATTCTCTCTGTCCCTCCCCTGCTCATTCATTCTCTCTCTCAAAAAAAAAAAAAAAAAAATTTAAAGACAACCAGGGTGCCTGGGTGGCTCAGTCCGTTAAGCATCTGAATTTGGCTCAGGTCATGATCTTGTGGTTCCTGAGTTTGAGCCCTACATTGTGCTCTGCACTGACAGCTCGGAGCCTGGACCCTGCTTCAGATTCTGTGTTTTCCTCTCTCTCTGCCTCTCCCCCACTAAAGCGCACATGTGCGCACGTGCTCTCTTTCTCTCAAAAATATTAAAAAAATGAACACGCCTCTTAAGAAAAAAAGACAACCTAAATCATCTCATTGTGCAAAAACTAAATGTTACCTAATAGAGCAAGCTTAAAACAATGAAAGGACCTCTATATTAAAATATGTATATTAATATATATATATGCTATCTTTCTTGACTGTTAAATATATGAATTCAAAAAGCTGCCTTTAATATTTTTTAAAGTACACAGTTTTCTTTTGTTTTGTTTTGCTTTTGGTAACGTATAGAAAACATAAATTTAGGGTAGATTAAAGTACTATTTAAAATATTTGAAAAGGTAGTGATCATTATCTTAGTAGGTAAAATATCTGTGTAAGAACTAGCACATCTGTAAATTGTCACAAATTATTATGTAAATGTAAGGAAAATAACTTGTAGTATAGATTGGATGTAGCTAAACTAGTGTATGTATTTCCAAAATGTAATAAATCCCCACTCCCAATATCATCCTAATCGCCATCAAAATTCTGACCATAATGCATTAAAATTGGTGTAATTGTATTATAATGCAGGATTGAATATAGGGGATCATTCACTGGCCTCTCTCTTCAGGTTGCTTTCTTCTTTTCATGCAGTTTGGGTTTTTACACTGAATCAACTCTGGGTTCTAAAATAACTTTGTCTCTATTCCCTTATTTTTTTTTGTCATCTTCAAGAAGACTAAATGCAGGTTAGAATAGAAAGCTTGTGGATACAAATAGTTGATTTAGTTTGATGGCTAAAAGGTGGACTGCAGATACATATAGAGAGCTTGGAGATAGTAATTAATTTTCAGTGGATGGACTTGACTTAGATAAAATTTGAATCCTTCACATAGGTGGAATACCAACTGAAAACAGCAAACATAATAGAAACTCTGAAATCTGAGTAGAAGTTATCTTTTTGTAAGACACATTTACATTTGTAAGAGAAATCTCCATTTTTAATGGTGTCTCCTTTGCTGTACCAGGAAGAGGGGGGTGATCCTAAATCTCTAGAAACTCTTATCAGTGGAGAAGACATGACTTAGATCTGCACAACAATCTTAATTCTGGCTTACTGTGCTTTCCTGGCAACCTTCCACAACTGGCTCCCCACCTCCAACATCTTTTGTCTTAAGCTGAAGATGGCATTCAGTATGATGGCTTTGGTAATTTGGGGGAATTACTCAGTATTTTTGGGTCTCTTGCATGTTATTAAACATTTGTTTTTATCCTGTTAATTTATTTCAGGTCAATATGATTCTTAGATTAACTAGAAGAACTTTGAAAGATACATAAAAATTTCTACTTCTCAATAAAGTAATATTTTCAAATATTTTAGCCCCCAAATTTCACTTCTTCCCATTACATTAGCTGTCTGATGGCTAATGTGGATACTGAAGACCTTTAAGTCAGTACCTGGCCTTTTAATAGCCAATCAAGAAGCTATTGTCTAAAAAATTAAGCTGAGGAGTAGGAAAAGTAGTAGACTTCAGCATAGAAACTCCAAATGAGAATTCCTGTTAATCATTAAGCTTCTCAATAACCAACAGAATTAACCCTAGATCAAATCCAACTAAAGAAGATTTAAAATTCTTTATTTTATTAGATTGCTTTAAAAATGTAAAGAGCTCCAGGCTAAGTTCAATTAGAATGCAGTGGCAAATATTTTGTATGAATTTTTGTAGGCAATGTTAAGTTACTGAGAAAATAATCAATGCAACATGATACTAATTAAAGAGGCAAAAGAATAAAGATGGAAGGGAAAGGAGAATAAAGTAAATACAGTAGTCCCCTTTCTTATTTGCAGGGGATATGTTCCAAGCCCCACAGTGGATGCCTAACCCATGGCTAGTACCAAACCTTACATGCATTATGTTTTTTCCTATACATACATATATGCGTATGATAAAGTTTAAATTATAAATTAGGCACAATAAGAGATTAAAAACAATAACTAAAAATAAAATACAACAATTACACAATATACTGTAATAAAACTTATGTGAATGTGGTCTCTCTCTCTCTCTCATAGTATCTTATTGTCTGGTACTCATTCTTTTTGTGATAATATGAGGTGATAAAATACCTAGGTGATGAGATGAAGTGAGGTGAATTACACATGCACTGTGATGTAGCATTAGGTTACTACTGAACTGACCTTCTGACTGTGTGTCAGAAGGAGGATCATCTGTTTCCAAACCACCATTGATTGTGCATAAATAAAACTATGGAGAACAAAACTTGGGATAAAAGGGAAATACTGTAATGAAAGAAGGAGAAATAAAAAATATATTATGAGAGACAAAAAGGACACTTGCTTGGAGTTTTGGGTAATTCATTTAGGTCAGAATTAGAAATTTTTAATGCTTCTAAGAATTTAAATCCTAAAAACAATAAGTTCAAGACTAGTATTTGTGAAAAAAGTAAGATTGTGTTTTCTAACATTTGAGTTTTACTTATTAAATTAAAAGGGAATCTATAGACATTACAGTTGAAAGTCAATATAGATATTCAAAAATTAATGAGATACAAGAAATTTGACTTTCTAAGTGCATGGATTTGAAAAGAAAAAAAAACAGTCAAACATGACCTTAAGGGGAGTCCCACTTTCATATTTTTTCCATAATTATATTGGTTTAATTAAAGTAATTATGCAATACACTTCCTTATAAGTAATAGATTCTCAGAATCGATGTATATGATTTGAGTCACATTGGTGCGACAAATGTCTAGGGTTCTATGTAATATTACAGTGACATTTAAATATTAACTTAGAAATACATTTCAAAAATGAAAATTAAAAAAAAAATCTCCAATGTTATCATATGCAGATGAGGCCATTTCTAAAACACTAGTAAGCAAATTAGAATAGCATAAAAAGAAAGTAAAAGGTTCAACATGGAAATGACCATTCTTGTATGGATAATTGGCTCAAGCATAATGTAATAAAAATTTGAAAATATGATTAACATTGTAAGGGGTGGTGAATCAGATATTTAAAAATAAGTCTCACTTTTAAAAACTCCTGTCATATTAGGGTGTCCTTTGTATTTACATACACATGGAAATTCTTAATGTTATAGTTTAAAAAAAACCTCATTTGGGGGGCCACTATTCCCAGCATTCAAGGACATCTGTTTTCTGTAAGTACATAGGTTATTTTATTTTATTTATTTTGTATATTTATGTTTCTATTATAAGGCTCTAGTAAGTGCTCCACAGAACTTTAGATAAAATTTGATGCTGTATCATTCAGGAAAATGAGTGGGTAGGCAGTAGCAAATTCCTCTCATTAATTTCTTAGATTTCTAGACTTTGGTTTTTCACATGTATCTGAATCACCTGCAGAACACAGTGTATTTGCAAATTTTGGCTGTATTCCCAGGGATTCTGGTTCAATTGTTCTGGGAGTGGTTTGCTGGAATCTATATTTTGACAAGTATAATAAACCAAAATGTTGACTTTGTTGCAGGTTATGTGAGGATCACACAAAGAGAGACGTTGTAAATGCAAGTGCCTTCATCTGTGGCATGATTGGAAAAAAAAGATCATAGGTGGATAACCTCTTGAGAAGAAATGGACATTATTAATAGAAAAGGTGTCAAAGTACTCTGTTTATTTTGTTAAAGTTAACGGTGATGTTTTCTTCATCTTTTGTCTCAGAATCTGTAAAGAAGGTGGTGTAGAAACCAAAATACCTGGCTTTAGAAATGAGTCCCACCATTCATTAGGTATCTCAAATGCATGTTCATATTTGAATAGCTTTGGCTTCCGTAGATGCAACATTCAATACCACTAATCACAAGTCAACCTAGAGATCTGTATATTTGCTGATGCAAAGCTTTCACCTGTATATCTCATGAGGAAGGTGTGTAGAGATGTCATTTAGCTGAAGATTGAGTTTAGTCAACCATGCAGCGTGTTTATTTCAACACTGGATATTTTATGTGTAATGACCTCATGAACTGATAACAACTTAGGAAATATTGGAGACGTTAAATAGTCACTAAGATGGTGCAGATACATAGAAAAGAAAATGAGGCTTCCAGGGAAAATGAAACATGAGAAACATTAAAGGGGTGCAAATACTTAAAAATTTATAAAGGTGCGATTTTTGAAATCTCAAGTAGTTTTTATGTCTCAACATTTTTTTTTCAGCTTCGATATCTAAAAATGGACAGTTTTGAAAGAGGAGATTTTCCTTCGACAAAACTAAGCTAGGTAAGCAGTCTTCACGGGTCTAAGATGTTACCATGAAAAGTGAGGTACTTGTCAATCTACCTGTTCTCCGTCTCAGGCCCAATGATCTTAGTGGAGTATTTTAGGCATATTTGTGGGGGCAGGTAACACTTTAGGAATATTTGGGAGTACAACACTATCTGAAATTGTGTGAAATTATGCAGGAACATTTCCCCAGATGTTCTTAAGGTATACAATTCTTTTAAAGTAGTGGTTCTCAAAGTGTGGTCCTTGTAATAGCACCATCGTTATTACCTGAGAATATGTTAGAAATTTATATTCTTAGCCCCTGTCCCCAGAACTATTAGTCAGAATTTTTGGGGAGTTCCACCAATCTAAAATTTAACAAACCCTCTAATTGTTGTTGAAGCATGCTGCATTTTTTCCTTCATATTCTTAATAAATGTAACTAAGAATTTAAAAGTGATGTTGGTCTAAGAAGCCAGTTAGAATCCTAAAGAAGCAGAGCCAAAGACTGAATGCTAAGGAAAAGGACAATGGAAGAAAATGGATGGGAGGGATACAAAATAAAAGCTGAAAGAGGCTGACATAAGGTAATTGGCAATAAATGGAAGCAGCTGTTAGACTCTGAGTAGGACCCCCAGGGCCAAAGTGAGCCTTCTGACAAATACAGGAGCAGCAGCAACATGGCTATCATAACACCATCATCAGCGTCATCACCATCGTCACCATCAACATCATCACCATTATAATCATCTTATTGGGTGAACGAAAACACATGATATCCAGACGGCTTACACTGATCATCTAATTTAATCCTTACAATAAAGTTAGGAAGATTTCAAATTTAAATTTTATCTCTATTTTACATATGACAAAACTGAGTCATAGAGAAACAAAGTAGTTTACCACCAAATTTATTCAAGTAGCAAGAAAGAAAACTGAGATATGAAGCAGGCAGTATGACTTCAAGGCCCACATTCTTAACTGCTATTCTTTAGCGATATGTAATAGCACCTTAGAGGTAAAGGTGGCCTCACCATTAGGCAAGGAAAAAGATGGAATATTTATTTAATGGCTACTTAAATTGGATTCACAGAAACCATGGAGAGCAAGCAGAACAGAATTTGAAAAATTCAAAAGACCCTTATATTTTGAAGGAAGGTGCTATGGGGTTGGAGGGAAGAAGAATGGGAGCCATATCTAGAAACGGAATCTTTGATGCGATGGACACATAGGATTGAGGCACGGAGTAGGAAGCAGTATGGACAGACAGCGTGGTGGGATGGAATCACAGATATAATCATGTTTAATGCCCTAAGGGCAAGTGGATTAGCCATCTGGTGTGACATATAAAATAGAAACGTCCATATAATCGTCAGAAAAATCCCTCTTCATGACTCACACTCAAGGAAGAGAAGATCCTTTCTTCGAAGATCTTTCTTTTTTTTTATCATTTATTTATTTTTGAGAGACAGAGAGTGAGCAGGGGAAGGACAGAGAGAGAGGGAGACACAGAATCTGAAGCAGGCTCCAGGCTCCGAGCTGTCAGCACAGAGCCCGGACGCGAGGCTCGGCTCACAGACCATGAGATCATGACCTGAGCTGAAGTCAGCTGCTTAACCGACTGAGCCACCCAGGCGCCCCCGAAGATCTTTCTTATAAGTATAGGCTTTGCCACTCATTTTTTCTTACACAGCAATGTGATTAAAAAAATACAATAATATCTTGAATCACATAGATATGTGTTTGAAACCCTGTCCTAAGCCAACAGGCTGCCTTGGGCAGACTCCTTATTGTCTCTGAACTTTAAGCTTTTGCATATTTATAGTAAAGTTATTAACATCTAATTAATAATAATATTAGAATCAAATGGGATAATGAACTATAGGGTTTCAGAAAGAACTGCGCCAAAATGTGCACCTTTGTCATGCAGATTATCGGAGCTGAAAAGAATCAAGACCCAAAGATTTAGGAAGAAACATTGATCTCCCCCCTAATTGCCTAAAAGAATTTAGATAGAGGACCTGCTCCAGAAAGATAGATATTACCATACAGAACTACATTATAATATGAACTAGGTGTGATAGATAAGAAGGAACCTTGTAAGAACTGTTGATCAAAGTCCTCTCTATGTCCCATTGTTTCTGGGTGGCCCAGTAACATTTGCTTACCAAACGCTGACTCTTTTTCATTTTCCTGTGAATTGCTTTCCTTTCTTTTCCTTCCCAGCCCTGAAGCCCATTCTCTTTAGTTCAGGGTGATATATATACTTCATTTTGCCTGACTGTCTTTGCACTCTCATGTTTATGTGGATTTCCCATACATATGACATTAAATTTGATCTTCTCCTGTTAATCTGTTCCATGTCAATGTAAGTCTTAGACCATTAGAAGAATCTTGAAGGGTAGAGAAAAATTTCTCCTTCACAAGAGAATAAAAGTGCATGGCACTTAGTAGGTTCTTCTCCATCACTTAATATTATGTTAATTTAAGCTAATTTCACTTATGCTGACATGGTATGAAAGTACATGCAAGTATGAGCTAACTTACTTGTGGCTTTAACTCTCTCAGGGTTAGTACATTTAGTTCATGACTAAAATGTACACAGATAAATAAGAAAAAGAGTGGGGGGAAGGGCTTGGAGCATTTAGTGTTAAGAGCTGATTTATATATAAATCTGATAGTTCTTAAAGCTATCACAAAAAGTGTCCCTTCCAGTAGAAAGTACTTCAGATTTGATTCCTGGTCTGCTTGGTTCCGACTTACTCCCTGAACTCTCTGTGTGATCGGAGCAAGTACCTTAAATTTAAGGAACGTCTCTTTCCTCATCTAGATTCCAAGGAATATAATACTCAAATTGCCCAATTTTATTTAGTATAGTACGCATACACATTTTCCAGTTGTGGTGTCTAGTGGCTCTTCAATGACAATAAAGGCTGTAAAGGTGTTAGAATTGTGTAGGGATCTCATAATGTAATGTGGAGCTGGCCATTAGATAAAATCTTTTCTAAGGGGCTTTGAAAAAACTAGTTATCTTTCCTTCCTCTGCCATTGCATGGGGTAGAACTTATATTTTGAGGAGGGTGTGTGTGCGTGTGTGTACGTGTGTGTGCATGAAAGAGAGACAGAGACAGAGAGACACATAGAGAGAGGATATACGTCTGCTTGTGTGTTTGAGGGAGCTGGTAAATTAACCGATTTACATATTTACACATTTCTGGTGATGTTTACATATTTAATTTTTTTTAACATTTATTTATTTTTGAGAGAAAGAGAGCGTGAGTGGGAGAGGAGCAGAAAGGGAGGGAGACTCAGAACTGGAAGCAGGCTCCAGCCTCTGAGCTGTCAGCACAGAGCCTGACGCAGGGCTCGAACTCACCAGTGGTGAGATCATGACATGAACTGAGGTCAGACACTCAACAGACGGAGCCATCCTGGCATCCCTGTTTACACATTTAATTGGGCTGTCTGAGATCCAAGCTCTGACATATCATGTTATGGAGCTCAGGCACTCTGTACTAAACTACAAGGAAAACACTCTATGCTTTGACTATGATAGGAACTTTGCAGGTCAGTAGACATGCCTTTTACAAGCAATAAAATGAAGCTGTCAGCCATTGCAAATGGACCAAGATAGAGGTCACATGACTAAACCACCTCTGGACCAGACAGTCTCTGATTTATTTTACTCCAGTTTCAATCTATTAATCAGAGGAGTTGGGAGAGCAATAATTCAAACGCTGCAATAATCAATTCTATAACACATTAATAGAAGCTACAGTCAAACTTTCCCACACCATTGACTGCACTGGAATCCTGACAGAAGCCCTAGGGCCATGCCTGATTTGCATTAAATTTACATAAAATTGTAAATCAAGAATACATGAACACAGCCCTAATATTTGTTAGTGCTTAGATCTTTTCTGATAGATGGATGGGAACTGCTAGTGGTTTGACTTCGCTTGCAATAAAACTGTGCAGCTGATCAGCTTTGTTCTCATTCTGCAGTTATGAGAAAGGGACCCATGAGAGCTATAGTTTGGGGGCATGCATGTCCCACTTAGGGTTTTCATCCTATAAAACCATGACTCAGATGTGCCCTTGGAAACCCCAGTCTAGAAACAGATTGTCCCCAATGACTTTGAAAATCCTTGTCCCTAGATTTGCTCACAAATAACTTACCATTAAATGGAGGTACAAATTACAAAGAAAGCTGGCCAGATGACCAGACCTTGGAAATTTTTATTTTCCAAATAATATTTACTATCATAGGAACAGATACTCAGTACCATTCTTTATGCTGAAGATAAAAAACAGGCCTTCAGCAAGGCCTCCTGTACCTAAAAGTTGATGAAGTGGACTTCACATGGTTCTAAGCATTCTCTGTGTTCTTATTACTTTCTTCCAAATCAACAGCTATGGCCTTTGCTATGTGCTTTTATATTCAGGGCTAGGAGAAAATATTCTTAACAAGAGTACTGGCTCACAGTGGCAAGATTCTGCTTTCTCCTTAGTCCTTTCATTTTAAGTCTATCCTTTTAGAGAGAAAATAGATGCTTAAACACAATCATATATTTGAAAGGCTTTTTCAGAAACGGTTTTGCAAATATTTTGTACATCATGTTTATTTTTTGTCTCTCACCTCTCTCTTACCACCTTTTCTTACCTTGCACGATCAAGTAAACTTGGGAGGTCTTGGGCTCATGCTGTGTCTGAACCGAGCAAGTATAGGAACCCTCATCATAGACATCCACCTTCTGGATTCGGAGGCTGTATTCCAGAGAATGGCGTTTCTCCAGCTCGACCCGAGGGTCCAGAGACCATTTGTCATGCCCGGCAAAAATGATGCCAGATCGGTTCAGCCAGGCCACCTTCGAGTTCTTGTCTTCTACAACGCACCTGACGGAGAAGAAGAACGACATTAGAACTTGAGCCATATCTGCATCTGCATTCATTCTCCTCATGATTGCCTTCAACAAGACCAATGAAGAGCAATAATATACGCGGGATGAATTATTGCCATGCCATTTCTTTGAGTCCTATGTATTGTCACTATGTATTTCTCCTAAGATCTAATTACCATTCAATGGATGGATGTCATTAGATTAGGCTCAATTTCGCCATAAACAATCAGTATGAAAAATGCAGGCAAAAACAGTTAAATAGGTATTGACTTCCCACTGGATTATCTTCTTCTTGTCTAGGAAAAGGTCATTCACACAAAACTCCATCTGTTTCAGTAACTGAGAATTTGACAAGTGATAATATGGCGTATTTCCTGAGTTGTGAATTATAAGAATTCTTTCCTAAGTATTTCCTAGAGTCTTGTGTGATGGTAGATTCAAATTATGCCCCATTGCTGTAGAAATTAGACTAGATTTCAGAGTTTGCCTTGGATTCTTCTAAGTTTGGAATGCCCTCTCCCAGGAGTGAGAAGTGTGTGAACAGGTCCAAAGATAAGAAGAAAGGTGTTATGTCAAGGAAATCAAAGCTAGCATCTTCTTGCCTACGTCTGGTTCCAGCTGCCAAGGGCAGCAGGTTGTCTGCTGGCAAGACAGCTTGCTACCAGCATTTCTGACACTTCAGAATGAATTCAATATTTTATGGGAGATGAAAAAAAACAATTCTGTGGCTCCTATTCCAGGAAAGATGAAGGGAAAAAATGTTTATTTGAATGACTACTTATTTTAAAAACCTAAAAGGATCTCTTTCTGAAACTTGCAAGACAGAGGCAAAGAATCTGGATTAATGGAGAAGGGGTAAATGGTTCACGGGGAATGTAGTTTTCCCCTTCAATTTCGGTCAGAATCTGGAAATGGAAAAATTGAGCAACAAACTTCTCTCTGTATCCCTTTGGCAAGATTTATGTCTGCCCCACAGGGAGACTGTCCCAGACCCTGTTCACAACTGTAGGGCCATCTGCTCAGCACTCTGGGGCATGAGGGATAGAGAGAAGGAGCCAGGAGCACGACAGCAGAACAATTAAAATACCATGTTCTGTATTTTCCAAAATGAGTCAAATCCAGGTTTTCTCTCAGGTTGAAAAAGCCAGTCACAGAGATTCTGTACCTATGCATTGACAGGAAATTGATGCATTCTCTACAGGCTGTCTACCGTAGCTACACAGAAGCCACCCCATCTCTCTTAAAAGGAGAAATCCCAAGTCCTTTAAAATACCTCATCTAGTGTTCAAAAGACACCCTTATCACATTATTTTTAAGTGAACTGAATATTTCATTTAACATGAGAATTATTTTAGTGAGTTGAATTCCATGATATGCAGGTGTCTCTCTTCTTCTCCATCTATTTATTTTCATAAACATAAAGTAGATGAAATCACCATTTGGTATCTCCATTACCCAATATGTGTCTCTCTGCCATGGAGATATTGCTGGGATAAATTATATGTGCTTGATAATTTAGAATTTCTCCATGACGGAGTACAAAGCTAACTTCATGGATACTTGCTGCTTCTTTCCAGGCCTGATTGTACTTTTCCTGTTCTACTATTTTGTGGCATCGTTTCTCTGTCTTTCATGGTATTTGTGGCACTTCTCAACTGAGAATCATTCATAAGTTAATAGGCTGTTTGCTGCATTTCTATATCACAAAAGAAGTTATTGATGTAGATTTACTGTGTTTTTCTTTTCTACTGAGAAGAATGGCAATTGACCTCTGTAAATGCATTTTAAATCTTCTATCATGTCTCTCCTTGCACTTTTCTCATCAAGGCAGCTCAACACAGCAGGAAACAGATATGCTATATCATAGAGAGGTACTCTGAATAATGTCTAGCCCCAAATATGGCCCTAATACGTTCAATTTGGGAAAAAAAAGACTGTATAACATATTTTACATAGATATGGCCTACAAATATTTTGCCCTATTCATTTAGGTACCTCCAAAAATTAATCTTATGTAATCTTGGGTACTTGATAAATGCCTCTTGTTAAACTGACAGTGTCACACTCACAGAGAAGAGGATATATGCTTACCTATTTTCCACTCCTCCATCTCAAACCTTACAGGATCGACAAATGAATTAGAGGAATTTCCTTATCAGCACAAGGTAGAGTTTCTAAGTCAGGTGTTTAGCGTCCTCTGGACATTTTAGCAATTTTGTCCATGGAAAAGGTAAAATTTCACTTAGATCATTATTCCAAAACATTCTCTGAGAATGTTCAGATCTATCTTACCTAAAGAGGTAATAGACTTTTTTAGAAAAATTGCCAAACGCATACAAATGTGTCTACCAAAATAATACATTATATGGAAATTTTGCTATGACAATCCACATAAGGTCTTATTTTAACATTACGTTTCTTCTTAATCATTTATTAGTTAATAGGCTGTTTGTTTTTAAAATTCAAATAAATACACACACACAAGTATATATATATATACACATACATACACTCACGCTTTTTATTAACTTAGTATGGTTAGCCAAGAAGCTAAGCAGAGCACAATGTAGTTTTTTTTAATTTTTATTTTAAGTAAGCTCCACATCCAACATAGAGCTTGAACTCATAACCCTGAGGTCAAGAGTCATATGCTCCTCTTCCTGAGCCAGCCAGTTTCCCCCACAATGTAATATTTTTAAAAGGGAAACCACTCCTCCAGATATTCAAGGTTTGTTTTTTTTTTCATGTAGTCAATGATTTCAAAGTAAATATATTGACTCTATAAAGTAGAATATAATATTTTTACAACACAACAAAACTTTCATACTGAAAAATGGCAAAAATAATACAGTTTCAGAACAAATTTAATTTTTTAAAATTTTAACATCTTGATTTAAGGTGGCAACTATTTCAAACCATAAGAAGTGAACATAAGAAAAAGACCACAAAAGTCAAAATAATCTCAACTTGTAGAACTTATGTTTGTTCAGTGAAAATTACCAGTGACACATGGTAGTCACAGGGCACCTAGTTATTAAAAAATGAGAAAATGCAAATTTAATGCAGAGCCAGGTTCCCAGCATCCACGACTGGCCAGCAAGCATCACGTGCTCCCATCCAGGAAGTGAGTTGGCCTAACTGTGCGTTGGGCTTTCCTGTAGAGTAAGTGAGAATTCTCATGCCATACCATCAGAACATAATAATGAGTTACCTCTGCCTTCCCCCCCCACCCCTGAACGCTGCTTCAACACCAGATAATCTAGTTCAGAATTGGATACCTAAAGACTTTATCTTCAAAATCAGCCTTGGCTACAGCTGGAAAAGTGTGAAGAGATGTATTTTTAAAAAATCCATAAGTGTTATGTATTGTTTAGATTTAATAGTGTTTCCTCCAGGAGCTTAAAATGTTGCAAATCATTCCAGAGTTTAGAAAGGACTGCTCCTTTAAGAGAGAGGGTGTTGGTGCCAAGAAGAGAGGCACAGAGAATGTCCCTCCACTTCAGGTGGGATTTTTTGGCAGGCGACTGAGAATATGAGGATGTAACACATTTCTCTAGGAAATCTACTATTAGTATCCCATCCTTTTATTTGGCTTTTTCTTATGACCTCATCATCCTCCACATTGCATTAGAATCATTTGCATTTATCTTTCCTTATAAGCTTATTAATGACAGTGACTCTCCCGAATTCACCTATGGAGCTCTCATGGGACCTAGACGCATACACCCACCAGGTACACAGGAGGCACTCACTGAAACGTAGAATAAATAAGCTGAATTTAATTTAACAAATTGATATTTAACAATTATCAAATACAGGTTAATTATCTAAGAAGTGGAGGATAGATGGGTAATTATTTTAACATTTCTTAAGAAATAATTAAAAGTATCGGGTTACAGGGATGCCTGGGTGGCTCAGTCCGTTAAGCATCAGACTCTTGATTTCGGCTCAGGGCATGATCTTACAGTTCGTGGGATCGAGTTCTGCATCGGGCTCAGCACTGACAGCATGGAGCCTGCTTGGGATTCTCTCTCTCTCTCTGTCTCTCTCTCTTTCTCTCTCTCTCTCTCACTCACTCACACACACACACACACACACACACACACACACACACCTCTCAAAATAATTAATTGTTTTTTAAAAAGTATCAGATACAAAGGGAAGATTTAAATAGAATTGTTGTGTATGGTATTAACATAAAAGTAAAGGAGAGAAGGAGAGAAAAGTGTGTGCTTGGTGCTTCCACAATGAAGATACATCATCCTTGGGAATTACATAACCTAAGTCACATGTGAAAAGTAAAAAGAAACATAAAGTACTAGATAAATGTTTACTGGCTTGTCCACTTTAACCATGAATCTGCAAATATCAAATGGGTTAATTACCTTAACTATGGGCCTACGATTTTTTTTTTAAATCAGCTTTAAAAAAATTACAGGAAAGGCAAGCAAACAAATTTTTATCTCCCCTGGTCAGTATATCTGCAGCCATAAAACTGTCACAAAAAATCAATGCCCCCATAAAAATCTCAAGCATTGGATCTCTGCAGACACTTTATACCAAGCATATTATGCGCATTTATACAAACTCTACACATGCTATATAAGCCCGCTTCCAAAACGATGAGTATAATTGGAGGCAGAAAAGAAGTTCAGTTTATAGCAATAGATTGCTTAATAGCATATTTACTGAACAGTATATCCATGATATAAGTTATACTGGGCCACCTGTTTTTAAGCCTGTTCAATTGCCTCTAGACACATCTCTTCATATTCAACACACGTTACTCGCTGTTAAAAATGTAACAATTAACCATTAGAATTTATCCAAACTTTCCTTTTTTTCCAAGGAATATAAACTTGTATTTATCCATTGATTACAAGTAAGTACATTTTACTCAATCTCTCACCAATGATCAATCCTCATACTCCTTAATTATAAGGATCAGGGCAGTGGAATTGGATAGGTAAGAAATTTGTTTTTTAAAATTAAGAAAGAACAGTGCAATTAGTGGCTCTCAAGTAGGGGTAAATCGTGCTTGCAGACGATATTTGGAAATATCTGGAGACATTTTTTGGTGGTCACAACCTGAAGTGGGGAGGTTGCTAGTGGCATCCAGTGGGTAGTGGCTAAGGATGCTGCTAAACAGCCTGTAAGATAAAGGATGACCTCCACAATAAAGATACCCCAAATGTCTACAGGGCTGAAGCTGACAAATCCTGAGTTAGACCTTGGTCTCTTGGTTTAAATATCTGGAAGTATAGGGCAAATGTCTACAGTGCAGTGGTGTTTTTTTCATAAGCATACGCTTCTTAATTTCTAGACACTTAACTGCCACAAGCAAGGGCTCTGAATCATAACTCATGTTCATGACAGAAACATCACAATGAAGTCTAGCCATGCTCTGGTTATAAGTTAGTAGGGAATGAAACATGCCCCTTTGCTATTTTACTTTAGTATTATAATTATACATCAATATAATGTGCAGACAGTACCCAGCTCACAATGATTTGACTTAAAATTGCTTAACTTTACAATGGTGTGAAAGCAATACACTTTTAGTAGAAATCATACTTTGAATATTGAATATCAATCTTTTCCCAAGCTACTGATATATGGTCAGATATTTTCTCATGATGCCAGGCAGTGGCAGTGAGCTGTAGCTCCTAGTCAGCCATGCCATCAGGAGGGTGGACAACCGATACACTTACAACCATTCTGTTTTTCATTTTAGGTACAGTATTCAATATATTATTTAAGACATTCAATACTTCATTATAAAATAGTCATTGAGTTAGGTGATTTTGCCTGACTGTAGGCTAATGTAAGTGTTCTGAGTACATCTAAGGTAGGATAGGCTAGGTAAGATGTTAGGTAGGTTAGGCATTTTTGATTTAAGATATTTTCAATTTATGATGGGTTTATTGGGATGTAACCCCACCGTGAGTCAAGGAAGCTCTGTACATGAATGATGGTAAACGGGAAAGCTATAACTTCGTTGCTTCCAATTTAATGCTGGAGACATCATTAAACCTTAGTATTTTTCTTTTTTTCCCTACATAAATCGGTCTATAACATCCAGAACAGATAAGGAAGAATCAACTCAAGTGGGGCAATTTGAGATTTAAGGAAATTATTAACCTTTATTCATTGGAAAGATAGTTTTTAATTAACTTTTATTATTTTTCACATTTGTGACTCTTCCTCTTTTTTAAGACGTGTAATGACTCTAGATGTGGATGGAAAAGAGGTCTTCAACACTGTGCTGGCCCGTTATTTTGACACTGTTTGCTTCGTAAATTTAACCCTACAGACAAAATCCTTAGCGAATCCACGACACTATCATAAAATGTAGAAGGAAAGATTCTTGGTATGAGAGATAGAGGTGTACATTCCCAGCATTAGCGTGTGAAATCAAGAAAAGCAAAGGATGGAATAATGTAGGCTCTCTTGAGTCAGGAGTTCTTTGTCTGGCTTTATGATATTATTTTAAGTATAATGAATTCCAGCAATGCTATGCAAAAGCATTAAAAACAATACATGTCAAATAAGTTAATAAACAAATTTAAATATTTTTAAATTATTAATCATTTTGGGTCCTCTCTCTTCATTACCATGTTCTAAGATTAAACTCAGAAATAAGATTATCGTGGGGATTCATTGCTGACCCTTTGGTGCATCTGCTAGTCTGGTCTGTAGCAAGTAGCTTCATCTCTTTTGCTGCCGTGTTCCATCTATACCTCTTTCTAGGCTTGATTTCTGGCTTTGAACCCTGCCTACACTCTTGGCTTCATTCTCTTGTACCTATGCATATATGCTCCCTTAGTTTTGATTGTCTTGAACCAGAAACTAATCTTAGTTTGATAATAATCCATTCTTCTAGATTCCTACTGAATTTGAGTCCAGTTATTATCAATATAGTATCTATATGGTGTGATAATCTCTCCTCACTCCAGCTGCTTTGCACACATTCATGTACAAATGCCTGCAAGCACACATGCATATGAACACACACAAATAAGCACCAACAGACATTCCACAGAGGGTGAGGACAGAGAGGTACCAAACCACAGGAACTAGATTCTAGTGAATCTATTACAGTCATGATGATTTAGGAATCTGTATACTTCCGTTGGGATGTTATGGCAAAAGGCATACTGTTGAGTTCCTGCAAGATAACTGATTTTAGTTCTCACCTTTAGAACACAGGTAATTCATTTAGCCTTTTTGTATCTTAGTTTTTCATAAGTGAAATAAAGCTAATGATACTTGACCCAACCCCCTAGAACTACTCTTAGGGTAGTTCCATGAATAAAATGAAGTGATGTACATGGAAACCTTTTATTAGATATAAAACAATATCTATGCTCATATTCATATTCTCTCATGATGAGAGTATGGTAGATAAGAAGAAAATAGTTAACATAGGGGTGGCTATAAAGGAAAACCATTGATTTTCAGGCCATTCAAAAAGTTTATCTCTTCAGAGAGTCTGATGGCACCCACTAAATATGTGTTATTACCTGGACTTTCTGATCAATCATGCATTTCTTTAAATATTCAATTTGCACTAGTTATTTGCATTTGCTATGTTGACAAAGCACCTTCTCTGTGGTTGGGTTACTATCTACTAGAAGGGTTCATCACCTTTAAGAGCATAAAAGAATCCACAATGGTCAATGATAAAGGCAGGGCAGTCTGTTATATCTGAAGCAATGAAGAGTCCTCCCTAGACATGCTTTTTATCTCTTATTATCAGTAAGGAGCACTTGTCCAGCCATACGTGCATTCTTATACAAACATATATATAATACATATATTGCTATATCTTCAGGCTCATCTTCTTTAGGAAGAGCATTAACCCATTTTCATGCAGGTGGTACAGGTGAAGTAGAGGAAGAGCGGAAATTAACCACCAAGTTAAGTACTAAGTATATCTCAGCAACCTGTCAATTCTAGGACAGTCTGTGTTCCTCTTCTTTTCTCAGCAATTGTGTCATCTCTCCATTTACATAGAAGAAATGAATGGAAAACAGGAAGATAGAAATTTTTAAAAGTGGTCAGAATTGAGGCTAAAGCCAGGAAAGAACCAAATTCTATCCCAGTCACAGCTAGGATCAATCCCAGGAACATGTATATGTGGTTGGAAATAGCTTGTCTAGGTTCTTTCCAGAGTCTCAATTGGTTTAGAAAATAAATCATGATTTTCTTAATCACACCGTAATTCAAGAGTCTCCATTTTCTTGTCAGTAGTCAAATGGAAAAGCCATGGGTTCCATAGTCTAGAAGCTTCGGCAAGTTACTTAGCAGAGGAAAGGCAGCACAGGGCGTGTTTACGGATTCAGGCTGAGGAACAGGACCCAGCTTCTTGCTCTGCATTCCAGCTCCCTCACATACTTGCTCTGTGCTCTCAGGATATTTGCTTACCTTCTCTGAGCCTGAGTTTCTTCATCCGTACAGTGAAGAATATAAAACTTTCTACCTCAATGGGTAGTTGTAATGTTTAAATCGGTGAATTTTAAATATACAGAGCACTGTCTGCCCTGAAAGGGTTCACTATTAACAAAGAGCTTCCGCATTTTTCTTCAGTAAAACATGGATAAGGACTATCTTCTCACATAACTGTGATCATTAAGCAGGCTAAAGTATTTAGAATACCCAGGAAGCTTGGGAAGAGCCTAATAAAATCTTGTCCCCATCGCTTTTCATAATTTGAGTCTTGGGCATTTCGTTCTGCATAAATCCCACTGTTGGGCTAAATCTAGCAACCTCCAGAAACGTTTAATCCAATTCCTTGCTTATTAACAGGCATTTCCAGAGCAATCTCCTTTTATAGGCCTGGGTTCTCTTGCATCTGACACCCTTCTGGTCTCTCTAGTCAGTAGTTGGTCTGCTAAAACCCACAGGTGTTAAACTGAAAGCAAGATGGTGCAGCATGATTATGGTACAACAGTGTAAACCGAGGTTCTAATGCCATCTCTGAACATCTGCAAGGATTTTTTTAATTGTTTTTTGTTTGTTTGTTTGTTTGTTTTGTTTGTTTGTTTGTTTGTTTTACCTGTGCACAGGTAGCTTAGGTGCTTAGGTCTTAAATGTCTCAGCACTTTCTCGCAGATCCAGTTAGAGCCTAGGGCGGCCTGGACAAGGATAACAACTGGTCTGCATGCTGTACTTTGGGATGTGCTGCAATCTGCTTGGCAGAAGCGGGGCTCCTCTTGGACTGGAAGAGTCACCGTTGATGCTTTATGGACCCTCAGGTTGCAACAAGGCTTACCCTTTCTTCTTCTCAGTATGTGACTGACAATTATCCTTTCACTGAAGTACATGCATCCATAACTCTTTCCTCTCTCTTTTTTTTATAATAGTTTATTTTCAAATTGGTTTACATATAACACCCAGTGTCCATCCCAACACATGCCCTCTTTAATGCCCTTCACCCCCTCTCCCCCCTCCCTCACCCTCTTCACCCTCAGTTTGTTCTTAGTCTTTGAGAGTCTCTTATGTTTTATCTCCCTCCCTCTCTGTGTCTTTTTTTCCTTTCCCCTCTTCCCCTCCCCCTGGTTTTTGCTTAGTCTCACAAAGTCCACCTATTCGTGGAAACATATGGTATCTGTTTTTTCCTCTCTTTTAAACTGCGGATTCTCCTCTTTCCTCATCACTTGGTCGAGTGAGAAGCAATCTTAAATTTTTCTTTTGTTTTGATTCTCGCTATGAGCCTCTGTTCTCTGTGAAAAACCTCTCTCATTTAAAAGGGGAAAATCGAGCTACCTTTAGTTGTAGCTTTGAAAGAATAAAATTTGT
The DNA here is from genome assembly GCA_030068075.1 of Paguma larvata. Classification (NCBI taxonomy): domain Eukaryota; kingdom Metazoa; phylum Chordata; class Mammalia; order Carnivora; family Viverridae; genus Paguma; species Paguma larvata. The sequence goes on along the minus strand of CM057824.1, from coordinate 92,903,066 downwards.
CTGAGAATTCTGGCTCAGGATTCTAGTTAAAGTTTTTACTTGCTATGCAATTAAAAACAATTCCACAGCTACTTAAAGAAAATTTTGTTACCTCCTGAGTCATTACAAAGTAAATGTCAAATGTATGCTAAGTTCTAGAAGGAAAAATGTGCTCTATACTTTGCAGAGTTTACTCTTTATCTCATTCCAGCAGTAGAGGGAAATAAAAGTGCTCATAATAAATTATAATGCAGTTAGGATGAGCATTCTGTTGCATGAGACGTGGCTGTAAAGTCAGAAGACTATTTTCCATAAGTCTTACTTGAAAACCCAGCCCCTTGCTTTATAGTCTTATCATACACAGCATTATGTAAATGTTATCACTGGAGCAGAACCACGTTATAATACGATTCCTCATTACATGCATTTAGATATAATTTGGATCGAATTATGCCCTCTAAGACATGGCAATTAATAAATACGCATGTATGATATCAGAGTTAACACCCAGTAAGTATATAGGTAAATAAGTAAGTATTGGGACTGTCTATCAGAGCTACCGTTAGAAAAGGGCTCTGCTCTCTAGTTTGACTTCCTTGGGAGAGGAAAAAGAAATAAAGGCAGATGAAAATAAAGAGCAAAAGAAGTCTATTTTTTAAATGTACTTTGTGGATACAGATGTGAAATAGGGGCTTCTGGTAGCTGCAAATTGAAGGAGCTCATATTATCACACAGATCCATCTTAGTGGAAGGAAATGCAGTGGTCCCCTCCCCCTGCTGACGAGAAGCCAATAGATCACCGATGACTGCTTATAAATCACAAGGACAGTTCTCACATGGAGAATTATAAATACAGGGCTTTTTCTGACTTCTACATTTGCTTTGCCCTCACCCATATTCTACCCCACCTCACTCCTTTGTTTCCTAACTCCAAAAGTATTTTTCTCCCCTCTAGAGTTTCTTCTGAAGGACAATGATGTGAAGAGGTCTTCATCCTCGTATGATACCCAATTCTTATCGTTTTTCTTCTTTCCCTCCCCATCATTTTTTTTTCCCTTCACCTAAACCTTTCCTTGAAGGCTTGTCTGTCTTGACCATAATAATAATAATAATAATCAGGACGCGAATGGGACTAGGGATCAAGTTATCAAAAGAGCTTCAGAAGTGACCGAGAGAATGGGCATGAAGGCAAGACCTGATGAATTTGAGATGAAAATCCATCTGTGAGCTACTGTAATGAACTCAGCCTACTCCAACTGGAGATTGATTCCTGACACTGCAATCCCCAAACTACACAGAGCCCTGACCCTGGAAGGGGGCTGGGGGAAAGGAAGCGTCTGGATTTGAGAGAGAGAGGAAGTTAAAGGCCATCACCTTTGGTACTACAACATCCACCAGGTAATTTAATTCTAAAATTTCACACCCAGCCTCAGTTAAAGAAAGAGATGCAGATATTTCAAGGTGAAGGGCATACACCGAGTTCTAGGAACACTCAGATGATTCAAAAGCACCATCTCTATAGCCTGAGAGAATTTGTATTTCACTTCCCCACCCCTCTGTCCCTAGGGCACTCTACGTTTGAGAGTGTGTTACAGAAGAGCCATCTTCTCTCACAGTGACTCTCAAAATATGGCTGTTAAATGATAAAACAGGTAGAAACACACACACACAGAGAGAGAGAGAGAGAGAGAGAGAGAGAGAGAGAGGGAGAGAAAGAGGGTGAGAAAGGGCTAAATCTAAGTGAAGATTAATAAGACACTGTTTTGAAATCATCCCTCTATTTTCTTCTGGATTACTTACATCACCATTTATGGTCAAGATCTTTTGACATGTCACCAGGTACTCTGTTGAATCTCTTTTTGTGCTCAAGAACCAGATCTGAGTGACAGCAAGAATGACGGTGACTAATTAACACTCAACATAATGTTGGTGTTGTGTTATTAATCATAACATTGATAGTAGTAGTCAATATTATGTTGACTAATTAATGTCCACTCTCCCCTAAGGAAATGTCACCTTCACCTGGCTCGATTAAAACCACTTTTAGAAGGATGTTGGTAATCCACTCATAGCCAAATCCAATCTTTTAATCCAAACTAGTAGCCAAAGAGCTATCCTTTCTGCCTTATGCTTCATGTCATTTATATAATCAAATATATTTTTACATCCCCCCCCCCCCCAGTATTGACCCCTGGTCTCCATCCATACTATCGCTACCATTGTTTGGGACCTTCTCATCTGTTGTCAATACCACTTCTAGCTAGTGTCATAGTCTCTTATAATTAACTGGTGTTCTAACCTCTGATATTTCATCCCTCACTTACAATTATAAAATTCATCCTTCATAAAGAACATACATGAAAGTCATCATGTAATCCTCTTGTTTACATGCACTTGCTCTTTTTACCTTTCACGGTTCAAATAAATTAGTATAACCTATGTGAGTTCAACCTCCCTTTGCAGCCTGATCTCTTGACATTACGCTCCCTCTCTGCTAGGAACTTTATTCTTTCATTTGGCAATTTCCTTCTTACTGCACAATCCATCTCAGGTGTGCCTTCCTTTGTGATGCATTTTCTAGATCTGTAGATGCTTCCTTGAATCCAGTAGCATTTTAATTCTTTTTCCTTCTCATCACTATTTTAAGAGTGAAGGACAACCATATCTTCTCCATCTTTGCACCTCTATTGACTCACAAAATGCCTGACACAGAATCCCTTAGTAATTGTTCAATGGATGAATGAATATGCCAGAATCTTTCTCTTCTCATTTCACAGTCTTAGAAATTTCTGCTTCCTAATACAATCTTGAAGGTAGAAGAGTCTTACTATTCTCAATGGTTTCAAAAGAGAAGTGTTGCAGGACAAGGCCCTTTTGTCTTTTCTAACCCAACCATTTTATTTACTTTCACTTGTTGCTATCATTTTCTCTGTCTCTCTCTGCCTGGAAGAGAGATACTATCTTTTTAAGGATGTATCTGTGATATATTCTAATATACATGTAAAATAAATTTTTTAAAAAAGAAATACAATATGCAGTGGAAACTTAACTCAAAGAATTTCTAAAAATATACTGTATGGTGAAAACATAAGATGTTTTCAAATTCCCCGTTGCCCCTCTTCTTGTCTAGGGGACTTGAATACTATCCTTGATATTATCTTACTGGCATCTCCTGCCCTAGAGGTTTAAAGATAGAAATTAAGATTTTTTAATCAATATTCAGATGTCACACTGAGAATGACATAACCTAATCTTTGTGAATTTATGGAGGGTCTGTGACTAACTCATACCCAATAATTACACTGTTTATCTCTAGTGAAATAGGCTAGTTTGATCTCACAAACTTTTAATTATTATTCGTTCCCCATTATATTTCACTGTAAAATTAGCAATTATCTTTTCTTTCTGGATAATAATACAACCACGATGCCTGGATGGCTCAGTTGGTTAAGTGACTCTTGATTTCGGCTCAGGTCATGAAATCACAGGTTCAAGAGTTCAAGCCCCGCATCAGGCTGCACACTGACAGTGTAGACTCTGCTTGGGATTCTCTCTCTCCCTCTTTCTCTGCCCCTTCATCCCTCTCCCTTAGAATAAACAAATAAACTTAAAAAAATGAGAGACAATAATATGACCAAGAAGACAACCAGGAAGGGTGATAAAGAGGTAGGTAAAATGAGATTTTCTTCACTGATACTTTGTTGTCTGGGAAGCCATTGAATTTAGACATTCTATAGGCTTCTGATCAATATGGGATGCTCTAGTTATTCAGATAAAACTATCTCCAGTCTTTAATATCAGTAAATTTTGTACACTTCTCTTCTCTGATTATTACACGATGTAATCTTTTCATTCTGCATGTCAGTGTCCAGTCATCAGGATCACACAAAACTTCCCCAAAATACAGAATGAGAGAAGAATAAGCATTGACACAATGTTTTTAATGATGTATATTTTGCTTTTTCTTGTCCTCGAAAGAAAGATTTCCTAGAGTTCCTTTTCTGTTACCCTAAATCACAGTATTCTCCCAAAGAACTCTATTAAGGGAATTACTATAGTTCGTGATATGTTGTTATATATTTGAACTTCAGGAATTGTGGTGTGGATGGCGTTATTAAGAAGTAGAATATTTTTTTACTAATTATTAAGTATTAATCAGTATACTTATTCTAGCTTGAGACTAGCATACCGTGATTTAATAGACATAGTATGAATCATATATTTTCGTTCATATTTTATGTGTCACTTCCTCTCGTTCCATTTATTTTCTGCCACACTTTTCACAAACTGAGACCATGAATCAAAGAAAATGGCTTATTTATATGTCTTTACCTTTTGCTCTTATGTAATACGAATCCTTTAGTCTTCCTGAACCTTCTTTTCTCTAGACAAGACCTACTACCATGTCACATGATGCTTTACATTAAAATTATACCTCTGTTAAACTATAAAATTAAGGAAGTCAGAGTCCTTAATTTCTCTAAGTATGTCAGTGCAGAAATGATTTGAGCACATAAAAATATGTAAGCATTCAATAAAAAATTCTCTAACAATGAAGGAAATTTCAAATATCACAATTTCCTGTGGATTATTCTACCTCTGTATAACACCTGATTGAGGGTCACAAAATAGGAACTTGAGAAAAATCTGCACTTAGAGGCCAGAATCAGGGCACGAAAAAGCAAAGAATGCACTGTTCATTAAGGAGATGCTTCCCCTAAGTGAGCCTAAGCTGATTTTCTTTCCCAATCACTGAGTTCTTCACGGGGTATCCACGGCCCCCACAGAACTCAGTATGAGCACTGGCCACTGAGTCCAATCTCATCATTTCAAAACCTTTTGGCAGTTTTCACTTAGGGATTTCTGGTAATCAGCAGCTCTTAGCCGCAACAAAATAGCAAGAGGAAAATAAAGCAAGATCAAAAGATACATATTCAATGCAAAACAGCTCAGCCTGTTAGCCCCAAGCAACAAATAAGTGGAGAACATTCTCCACAGTGTAGTAAACTATGTTTCTGGGAGGCTAATACTAGATGCAAATCTGCCAGAGGCAATGTTAAAAAAAAAAATCAACAAGCCAAGAAGAAAAAGCAAACCAAACCTGCATTTTTTGTTTTTCCATATTGTTCACCCAATCTTTGTCCATTATGTAGGATATCAAGTATTATTTTACATGCAAGATTAGAAGACATTAAGAATATGACATCAGCTATTAACCCTTTGGTTGCTTTGCCTAAATCCTTGATTTTTAAATAGTGTAGAAGATCAGATACCAGAGTTGCACAGGACAAAGGCGTGGTAGAAAACATGTTTGTTACAGGGTGATCTTTGCAGACCACCCACAAGTGAAGTAGGGCCAATTTCTCTAAATTCGGAAGACACATTTTAACTCTTTAATGGCACATTAAAATACTAAACCCGTTTACCCTACTTCTCCAGTTGGTGATGCTAAGTGTGAGATCAGGCCAAAATCTCCCCCAAAGACCTCATAGTTATATCACTCCTTCTCAGGTCAGACGAAAAGCAAGAAGATGTTATACGCCAGAATCATACTTGACTTAATGCACTTTTCCTTGCCATTCTCCTGAAACGTCCTACAGCTGTAGTGGAAGCTGAGAATTCCAGCTGTGCTTTGGGTGTCCCAGGGGCTTTCATAGCAGACTCTAGCATTCTAAACAGTGCAGGCTTGGGCCTTGAAGATCAAGATGCACAAACCTAGAAGAGCCGTCTACTCTCTAAAAGTCTTTGGAAAGTTTGGAGTGTGGGATAGTTAGCATGTTGAAGGCATTTTACAGGGCTCTTGGCTAGTGAAGAGATATTTTTCGGTTTGCCTAGATATATTTTTTTCCCTTTTTTGGCCATAGCTGGTGATACACAGTACAGGACAAAGAAATAAGTGATGCCTGCCAATCCTTTGAGACTCGTCTAGCCACTGTTGAAGCACGTTGTGAGAGGACTAACTGCTATAAAGACCTCTCAGCTTCTCCTGCAGTCTCAGACTGCCGGGCACATCCTCTCAAGAGAAAGAGTTTGGGAGCCGACTGGAGGGCGGCTGGCTGTGGACTGTGTACAGCCAATCAGACACGCTCATTGAGAAATGGTTACACAGGTAGTTAAGTGAATTCCTTTGATCCCTAAGAAGTTTACTCCCTCTGACTGGCGCCTAACAGAAAGCAATTCCTGACATGTGTGAGTTCATGATTTTAGACTGACACAGGAGTAAGTTCTTCATTTTCTTCAGTGCCATGAGAGTGTCCAAAGAGCTTACTTAGAATCACTTAATAAGTAGGTCCCTACTTTGAAGGTTCAGCCTGTAACATCGTTTGTAAAAACAGATCTTCCCAAAGTAATACAGTTTTTTCTCTTTTCCCTCCTCTCCCTTTCCCAGTTTTTTTGTCATAGATAATGAAAAATCTGCGAAGTATGTTCTTTGCACAGATTTATAAGACTGCTATTTTTTTAAATTCTGTTTCATTAATTCTCCTATTTTATCTATTAATGTGGGTAATGACATTTATTCCCTTTTTACTACTCTCCTAATAGGAGTCTTCTAATGAAGGAGATATACTGGCTGCCTGTTTTAAAATGTCCTTTCAGGGGTGCCTGGGTGGCTCAGTCAGTTGAGCATCCGACTTCAGCTCAGGTCATGATCTCATGGTTCATGAGTTCAAGCCCCGTGTCGGGCTCTGTGCTGACAGCTCAGAGCCTGGAGCCTGCTTCAGATTCTGTCTCCCTCTCTCTGCCCCTACCCGCTCATGCTCTGTCTCTCTCTCTCAAAAATAAATTTAAAAAGTGTTAAAAAAATTAAAATTAAAAAAAATTATTAAAATGTCCTTTCAGTGAGGTTGAGGTGGTCTCTGTAATGGATGTTTTGCAAAATCAAGGGACTCTGGCAACAAGTTGGCAGCATGCAAAAGCCACTCTGCTTCTGCTAACTACACTGAATTTTCAAAGGATGGGGAGATGAATAGAAGGATTTGGACAGTAGAAGACAGCTTCTCCTCCACTATGTGAAAGATAATTACTCAGTGAGATTCACCTGGACAGAAGCCATGTCCTCTTGATGAGGCCTGCTTTCTTGCAAGGATAAAACTCTCTAGCTGGATTACAAAACAGAAAGTTGCATTTTAACCTGGAATGCTGAATAGCTATGCCAGAGAAATGGGAGCTCTGCAGATGTTTTTAACAAGGGAGTTGAAGATCAGGAGAGGGATACCCCCTCAGAAATGTGGATCCTGGGACTACAGATGACCAAAGCCAATCACTCCTTTAGTGACAGAGAGTATGCTGATATGTGCACCTTAACCAATGGGCTCAAATGTATGAGGGAGGGCAGAATGGGAGAGAAGAACAGGATTCAGTTTGACTATGCAGTCTAAAACAGACAGTACATCCTTTCCTTAGAATTCAAAGGAGAGGTGTGGGGATGAGCTTCCAAATGACTATGACAAGAAAACTATTAGAAAGTTTAGGAATTAGAATGGCTCACATCCTGTAAAATAGTCATAGATCTTTTGATCTACAGCTTATAAGAGCTTGCATTTTTTTGAATCATAGGAAGCCCAGGAGTCTGCAGTTGGAAGGCCTGGATCTGGTAGAATGTACAAGGCAGATTCAGGAATGCCTGGTAATCATTAGTACTTGGGAAAGGAAGGCAGGAAAGGGTTTGCTTTGAAAAGAGAACTATCAAGGGAGTTAACTATGCTGTCTTTCCAGGGAATCTTCTTTCAACTTCCTGAAATAATTCACCCCACAATATCTAGATCTCTATTTCTCTTGTAGCCCTAGGGGATTTCAATAACAGGAACTTGCAATGTTTTGGATTTACCAACAGTTAATTCATGTAACATATTCTTTATATATATATTTTTTTAATTTATTTTTTTAATTTCTTTTTAAGGGAGAGACAGACAGATAGAGCATGAGCATGGGAGGGTCAGAGACAGACACAGAATCTGAAGCAGGCTCCAGGCTCTGAGCTGTCAGTGCAGAGACCTACACGGGGCTCAAACTGGTGAATCGTGAGATCATGACCTGAGCCAAAGTCCAATGCTTAACCAACTGAGCCACCCAGGTGCCCCTCTTTTTACATTTTAATCAATCATTACCTGATTGTTTCCATGACTCTAGCCTTTGACATTTTAAATTTGAGTTTATACCCTTGATGATTCGGTAGCTCTGAGAGAAGATTCTGAAATATTTTCCCAAGTGCTAGTGAGTTCAAACCTCTGGAATTTCAGCGTTGACATACTTTTCTTTTTCTTTTGTTTTGTTTTATTTTAGTATTTTCAGGCAGATGGAGACAAATGAAAAGGAATGTATGAACAATATTAACTAGGGAAGCATGAGAGAGTATGAAGCACAGAGAGAGAGAATCATACACGAACTCAGTGTGAGGAATGTGAGAAACAGACTGAGAAGGTGAAGAGAGAAAGGAAACGAGAGAGACGCTACAGAACAGCTATTAGAGAAGCAGAGAAAACCAGCTGATATGAAAAGCCAAAGGGAACTCCAGAATAGATGTTCGCAACAACTTTCCTTTACGTAGAAGGTACAGAAAAGAGAAATAACGATATTTGCATTCAGAAATGTAAGGTCACTCTCTCTCTCTTCATCTCAAGTCCTATATCCATTCTCTCATTTCCCTGTAGAACAGCAGCCCTGAAAGATCAGTAAGTGATGTAGGGTAGAGAAGCCTAGAAATGTAGAAATGTTTTCCCTGTATGTTTTGTGATTATAAAAAGCAACTTTTCTGCATCAAAACTTCAGAAAAGATGGAAAATATAGATAAAACAAAAACCATCAGAATATTAACAATGCTTATCTCTGGTATTTATATTTAAAGTCATACAGTAACACTTATGTTTAACTAGAATCGTATTGGACTTATAGTTTATAAATGATACTCTTGCATACATGTGCATAACTTTGAACTCTGCTTTTTTTAAAAAAAATTTTTTTAACATTTATTTATTTTTGAGACAGAGACAGAGTGTGAGTGGGGGAGGGGCAGAGAGAGAGAGGGAGACGCAAAATCTGTGGCAGACTCCAGGCTCTGAGCTGTCAGCACAGAGCCTGACATGGAGCTCGAACTCACCAGTCATGAGATGGTGACCTGAGCTAAAGTCAGACACTTAACCAACTGAGCCACCCAGGCGCCCCTGAACTCTGATTCTAAAAATGATTGTATTAGACAAGTAGTACATGCTAATCATTGAATAATATAACTTTCTCTTACCTACTTACCAGTAGTTCTAGAAGGTGTTCCCATAGAATAGAAATTCTGGGAAAACCAACATGAATACCTATGTAATATGTCAGATATAAGACTAGGCTTCAATGTTAGCTCACTATGCTCTCAGCACGATAAACTTTAGTTGGGGAAGTTGTTTCCCTCAGCCACTAAGACCCTCCCTCACTAACACTCTCAGGATTTGTAAGTGATTCTAACGAACGCTGGGCTGTATTCCCACATGCATTTATTGCCGAGTGTTGTGGGATTCAGAAATTAGAGTAGTGTAATTGGAGCAGGCAGACCGAAGAAGTTCAAATCTCAGCTGTACCACACATCAGAGGTAATGCCCTAGGAAAATTATTTCACATCTCTAAGTCTCTGTTTCTTCACTGGATTATTTTTGGACTTAAGAAATCACTACCTGTAAAGACCTTAGAATAGCACCTGGCATATGGAAAATGATCGATAACTGTTACTAAATAACTTGGATATTGTCACCGTTTTTATCATTACTATTGCTCTTATTTCCTAGCCACAAAAATGGAATAAAGAAAGATGAGCTGTGAGACATTAAAAAAAATATATCGAGGGGGTTGATAATTGCAAGATACAAGGGGCAATGAGGAAGGTCCCAAAAATGTCCACTCTGAGGAAAATACTGATTGAGATGTAATTCAGTGAGCTGACATTCAGAATGGGAATGAAGGAAATAGTTCAAGACCATGTGGGGAAAAAAGAACTTTATTTAAAGCCTGCATTCCAGGAAAGCAGGAAGGGTTAGAAAATCTCCCCGCTCTGTGTTCCTGGAAATGGCCAGCTGCAAAGGACCCCAGTGCCCTCACATAATCTGAGGTAAGACTCATCCACATCCTTCCTTGTGACTTCCATAAGAGTTGGATCACTTCCCGCCCTTATCAAACCCCAGGCTTCCTTCCTTCTTACTGCAATAGCCTGAATAACATAACTGTAAATTGTCTGGTGCCTTTTATTTTTTGCATGTGCCACCGTGTTCTCTGTGCTGGGCTGTTCTTTGAAACACGGGCTGGGAGCAGTGCCCAGAGTGATCCTGGACAGCGCATGCGATGGTAGGATGAAGGTGGAAAGGGAAGTTGTTATTCCTATTTGGTTGCGAATGTGTTCATTATATTATCCCTTATTTCACAAAATATATGCATTCCAGAAATGCATTTTTTCTGGTGCCTTAGGGTCTGCTATTAGAAAACCTGAGATCCCTGGGTATAATGAAATCCTGAGGTGTAATAAAATCAGACACTTAATAAAGCAGTAGTGCCGCTTTTCACACTCACATATTTAAAAGAAACAGTGACTTTGCTTTTACAAAACATTAACAGTAATACTCTCAACATTTATAATCTTGTGATACCCACCAAATAAGTCACACAATGAAAATACAGAAAGCAAACCCCTCGGGTAGATTTCAGGCTCTGATGATCTGCATATGCGTCGAAACATCCCTCCATGTGGGTCATAAAGTTAGGAATTTGGCATTCTTTGTCTAGTTTTGTTATTATGTCAGCGGGGTGCAGGGTCCCTACATTGTATCACATTTTCCTTTTATTTGATGCCACTGGGTTTAGAGTAGAGTATCACCACTTGTAGTATCCAGGGTAACTTGCAAATGTAGATGCTTTCCAATAGTATTTTATGAAGCGGAAGGAATTGTTTTGCTTATTATTCATCTCTTTGTAATTGTTTGCAGGTTTTAAAGTGTTTTGGAAACACTTTAAATGGAATCTTTCGTCTAGCTCAGATTTTATGGCCTGATAAAATGGGAACAATGTAGCATGCATTTGGGGGAAGAACTAATATTTTTTTCTCAAAATAAGCCAATATGGTAATGTTACTTTTTTTTAATGTTTATTTATTTATTCTTGAGAGAGCAAGAAATAGAAAGTAAGCAGGGGAAGAGCAGAGAGAGAGAGAGGGAGACAGAATCCCAAGCAGGCTCCATGCTTTCAGCACATAGACTGATGCGGGGCTTGAACTCACAAACCATGAGATCATGACCTGAGCTGAAATTAAGAGTCAGATGCTTAACCAACTGAGCCACCCAGGCACCCCAGACTTTTCTTGTTTTTAATGACTTGGATAGTTTTGAGTACTGGTCAGGTATTTTTTAAGATGTCTCTCTAATAATATTTGTCTGATGTTTTTCTTATAATTAGGCTGGAGTTCTGGGTTTGGGGGAGGAAACCACAGGAGTAAATGCCATTTTCATTACTTCTTATTACAAAGGGTGTGTACTATCAGTATGACTTGTAACTGTTGGTGCCAACCTCGATCATCTGCCTAAAACATTGTTTATCAGGTTTCTCTCCTGTACAGTTACTGTTTTTCTTCTCCCTTTGCATACTGTCCTCTTTGGAAGGAAAGTAGTATGAACGGACTACATTTAAAGACTAGGGAGTTATGCTCCACGTCCTGGAAGGCATAATGTCTACAAAGATTATTTGGCATCCTTCTGCGAGAGAAATTTGTCTCTTCTCACATTGATTTATTTGCTCCATTTCATACCAGTATGGACACACAGATATTTATTTTAGGATGCTTTCTCCCTTTTTTTCTAGACTTTTTTCTTTAGAATTGGTTATATTCCCCAAGAAAGAGTTGTGCGATATTCTGCATAGAAGTTAAAATCTGGTTGCCAGTATTTGGGAGTGTCAGTGGAAAATTACTGATGGGGTGGGGGAGCCCATATTTACTATACAAATGTCATATGCCCCACTCTTAACTGTATCTGGCATCCCCAGTAGAGAGATACTGTTTTACTTTCTTCAGGAGAATGAACCTAAATGACATTGTTTAGTTTAGCTAAGAAGAATCAGGCAGAAGCATGAAGAGAAGAAGAGATCTAGGGATTTAATTCATTTTTAAGGATCAAACAAACAACTTCTATTATATTAGTTGCTCCCCTCACTCCTAGCTTGATATTTCCCTGACTTTCAATGGTATATGGTGCTGCCAATTCCTAAAGAGTTTGTTGGAAGAAATAGCTTGGTTTTCAGCTCTTCTCATTACTGACTTAGGCTTCAGCATTTTCATGTCTGCTAAATCAGTTTCACTCATCCATCTGCTTTACAGCCTCCAAAATTGCTTTTGCTGTGCTCTCTTGTCTTGTTCTCTCCACCTCCCCTTGTATGTATGTCTTTAGGGGGAAAAATCCCTTTTAGCAGGTATAGAAGAGTTTGGGGAGAGCAAAAGTGGATATGTGTTCAATCCACCATCTTTTTACAGATTTGTTTAGGATTACAGAGTTAGCTCTGTGAGACCAGAGGCTCAGCCTTACTTATCTTTGTATCCCCATCACCCACACACATGCCTGATAAGGAGTAGGAGGTAATTTCAGTTTCTATAAATGAAAATAGGAGGTAGAGTCAAGACTCAAATACAAATCTAAATCCAAGTTAATTTTTGGTTTTTACATCACACTAAACTTCCACCCCCCCATCAATTATAAAGTTTGTACTTTCAATATTTAAAGTGGGAATTTTCATCCATAAGATCTCGCAGATCAGTGCTTTTCAAATTTTATGTGCATGCAAATGCTCTGGGGATCTCTTAAAATGCAGATTCTGATTCAGTAAGTCTGGGTAGGGCTGAGTCTCTGCTGGTCCAAGGACCACAAACTTGTGTAGCAAGGATGTTTACTGATGGAGTATAGCACTATATATTCTGGCACTGTAAAATGTTATTCCATATTTTATTTCTATTGTAAAGATACTATTTACCTAACAATTTTGTCAAAGTCAGGACTTGGTAGCAATAAGTTGAGTTGTCCTGGGTAAAGAAAGAACTAGGAGCTTAAGTCAATCTACCAGTTGAAAAAAGACTAAGGATATAAGGTGAGAGTGCAGCCAGCTTTTAAGAAAATGAAACAAACTCTGTGTGGGGGTGTGTGGGGGTGTGTATGTGTGCGCGCGCGTATGTGTGTGAGTGTGCGTGCGTGCGTGCGCGTGTGTACGTGTGAGTGTGTGCGTGTGCGCATGTGTCTTCATTTCAGGGGGAACTAGATTCTATCCATAAGATGAATGGCTGGGACTAGAAATCATTACATGACTATATACATGTATGTATTATCATACTTAATAAACTATCCTACACTGATTTAAAATGGCTTAACTATGCATGAAAGTTATATTTATTAAAAGAAGCAAGGGGATTAAAGCAAAGGGAAAATGATAATAAGAAAGATATAATAAAACAAATGTTGAGGTTAGGGCACAATATGTGCTGTGATTTCTGGAAGCTAATGATAGGGGTATCATAAATATGGTTCTTGATAGTTAGCAAAAAATGGATAGATACACAATCATTTGCATAAGTCACTTTGGCTAAAAAGACAATTTCTTTACTTTACTTTTACAAATAGTAGGCCACGTAATGTTCCATACAATACTGTCAAGGACTCCCTTATAATAACCGTCTTAGAAGACAATCAAGATAATACAAAGTTGTTCGGGCATGACTTTGGGTGCTAGTGATAGAGAGAATAAATGACAAACTTTTTTAAGGAACTCATGGTTTTTGGGCTAGATGAAGAAATTTCAAATAAGATGTGTTATAATAGAAGTACAAGGTATGCTGGTAGCCCAAATGAGGAAGAAATTAACAGCCAGAGGAATAGTAGGAGGTGTGGACTTGTTTATGGCGTAAGAAATAAAAAACATGTCTTAACTAATGTATATAACATGTTGCCCAATCTCTAAGAATACACAATCTTAGTCTAAGTAGGTTCTGCACTGTGGTCAGTAGAAGTGAAAACAAGCAGAAAAGAAAAGAAAAGAAAAAAGAAAAGAAAAGAAGGAAAAGAAAATTTTTGCAATTCTGGCAGCCAATGTGCGGAAACCAGTTTCTGGAAGAGGAGCAAGACTCAGAGACAGTACAGGAGCCCAGTAACTCTTTACTTGCAGAAGTCAGGGACACACGCTTCTGGGAAGGCAGTGTAAGGACAGTCACCAAAACAAGGTTCCCAGGAGGGTGAGTCCAGCTTCTGGAGCAAGCCACCAGGTTAGATGAACGGCACTTAAACAGCTTTGGTTCCCATACACTTTTGAAAATTGACTAAGGCTCTTTAACTTCTACTCAGAAAAGCTCCAAATATACACACATGCAAAGTTCGGTTTGGCTCACGGGTTTTAAGAATATCACAGATCTTTTTCAGTATTCCCTAGACCCTGAGTTTAAAGGAGAAACAAAATACATAAGCTAAATTTGATGGATGCATCAGACTATCATCATAACTTGAGGTTGGGAGCCATTTAGGTATTCTTGCTAACTCCCTTTACTTTAATTGTATGCTCATCAAGTGACCTTCTGATTCCAAAATATCAACAATTTGAGGTGGATGACAGATTCTGTGAAGCCCATTACGGGAACTTTAGGTTAAGAACACTCAAGCTAGGGGCAATGTGATGACCTAGAGTCATGAAGGTCATGACATGTTCAAAATTTTCAACCCAATCACGTTTCATTTGTGTGCACTTTTCTCATTACTTGAACTCACTGGCCTTTCTGCAGACCTTTTCACCCAATAATAGTTGCTTACTGTAAGACCCAAAGCTAAAAACTGAAATATTGCAGTCTTGTTTAGCACTGAGACCTCGGTGAGTAAGATAAGTACTTTGTCAATGTGTAAATATTGGACCCAGCAACAAGTTTGCCACTTTTCTGACCTTCCCAGGAAAAACAACCACAAACTTCACACATCATGAAAATTTATTTATTCTTGAGTCAGTTCCTGGTGGGCATGATGAAATGTTTTTTTAATCCACACAATTTTGACTTTACCGAAACTTTCTTACAGATTTAAAAGAATTAACTGCAAACTTTTCCCACAATTAGAATAGCTGAAAATGTTTGTTGAGTACAGTATATTTCATTCTCCACAACTTCTCTAGAACCTGTAAATTGTAGTTCACATTTAATGAGATTCTCAGGTGGTGCCAAGCATTCCTCTGTACACAATATGAGTATTATCTCAATGAAACTTTCCACCAACAATACTAAGAGGTAGGCACTTTTATTATGACCATTTTAGAGATGACAAAACTGATAGGTTAAACACTGTGACTAAACTGTATGGTCTTAAATGACAGAGCCAGGTCAAAATTCAAGCAGGTTGCCTTCAAAGCCTGCACTTTTCATTATTTCAATATACACCTTTCTCAATTGTGCAAATATAAGAATAAAAATATCAAAACATTGGAAATAAGACAAATGTGGAAATAAAAGAGGAAGCTGATTAAATATAGAATTCAGAAAAATAGAATTGAGTCGAATTCTATGCTATCATTAAGATATAGACTGTAGAAATAAATTTAGTGGGCTAGAAAAATATCATAATATATTCTTGAATGAAGAAAGCAAATATACTGTATTATAAAACCCATTTATATGCATATACATATATACATGCAAAGATACACACACACACATATATACATACAAAGACACACACACAAAAGATATATCTCAAAATGTTAATTATGATAATTACCAAGTAGTGGGTAAAAAGGTAGTTTTCATTTATTTTCTCAAGAAGCTCTCCTCCTAATCTTTGCACAGCTGGCTCCTTTTTGTTTTTTAGAGCTTAGTTCAAATGTCACCTTCTGAGATACATCTTCCCTGATGCCCTAGTCTGAAGGAGACACTTAAGTACTCTCTTTATATCTCTTCAAAAACTTTTTTTAAATTTTATTTTATTTTAGAGAGAGAGAGAGAGAGAGAAAGGAAGAAGGGTAGAGGAAGAGAGAGAGAGAGAGAGAGAGAGAATCTCAAGCAGGCTTCAAGCCCAATGCGGGGCTCGATACCACGACCCTGGGACAATGACCTGATTTGAAATCAAGTGTCTGATGCTCAACTGACTGAGCCACCCAGGCGCCCATATTCATATATCTTTTTGATAAGAGCTATATTATCACACTTCAAAATTATTATATTTTATTAGTAATTTTTATAGTCTTTTATTTTTCTGTCATTTCCACTATAAGTAATCTCCAACTGTGAATACCACATTCCCCTCTTGTTTACTTCTATATATTCCCATGATTTAGAAAGATATATAAATACTCTGTAAATATTTACTGAATAATGAGTGAACCAATGATAAATGAATAAATAATATATCTACCATTTAACATACTCTTAAAACTTGTCATTTTACTAAAGCACATCTCAACCTCAAATTTAACCAAAGGAAGCTCACGGATTTTCTCCTCCTACCCATCCCCACATGTAACTGGTTCACACTGACCTATTGTAAACATGGGAGACATGGAGGAGATGTTCCCTACCCTTCAGAAGGATACATCCAGTGGGCCCAAAAGATGTTGAAATATATAACTCTATCATAATAAAGGATATATAAGAGCTAATATCAACTATAGGTACTCAGAGGAAAGACTAACTTTTCCTGAGTTTCCAAACAGGAGAAGCAAAAATAGCTTGCTTGTTTTTGAAATTTTTCAAAAAAGTACAAAAACAATTCCAATGGTGAAATCAGTGACAGGAAGACAGCAGAACATTATTAGTGTTTGATCAGGTCTCCTCTGCCCATTTATACATAGATATAACCAAAGGTAGAATGAGCCACCTTCTCATTTGTATATGAGAGATTGTGTATTAATAAGAGGTTTGAGAAAGTGGCCCAGACACCTCCTTCAGTCACGGGCCACAGCTGAAGCATTTTTCTCAGAGATACAGTTTATCCTCTGCATATATTCTAAGTTTAACTTGTACTTCTGACAAAGCATATGGAAAGAAATAGTGAGGAAAGTCTAGGTTTTTCAACTTCAATGACATTCCAATAATAGGCGATGCTACAACACATGGGAAATATGATGTGGAAGAAAATTAAAAGAGTGATAACAATTATTAATTTACCATGGAAACTGAAAAATAAAAGCCATTCTGCTTTACTTGCTACACTCTCTTCTTTACCTCTCATTAAAACCATTGCAAATCAAAAATTTTTCTTGGATTATGTTTTTATTTAAAATGAATAAGTGTACCTAGGATACTAGGCCTGATTAATGGAAAACAAGGAAAAAAAATCTCTATTTACCCTTAAACTTTGTTAGCATAGCAGATATTAGTCAGATTTACCCAACTCATCCTTGGATTAAGTATGTCCTAAGTGCCTTGCTTTGATGTTGTACAACAGTCCCATAAATTTTGAGATGACTTAACTCAGACAATATAAGGTATGATTTGGAGAAAAGATCTATTTATGAAGGAACTACAGGAACACTCTCTGGAACAAGTGCCACTTACCTTTCTTCCCAGCAAGATATAATTTGGAGAACAAGACCTATATATCCAGAAACTATAAGAATATAAATATGGGTCCAGTCACTAGAGGAGAGGTTGGAGTGGGGAATGGGTGAAAGACGTGATGGGGATTAAAGAGTACAAGTATCATGATGAGCACTGAGTAATGTATAGCATTGTCGAATCACTATATTGTACACCTGAAACTAATGTAACAGTGTATTTTAACAATATTGGAAGTAAAATAACAAACTTAATAAAATAAGAATGTATTGGGGTGGCTGGGTAGCTCAGTCAGTCGAGCGTCTGGCTCAGGTGAAGATCCCTGTGTTGTGGGATAAAGCCTCACATCAGGCTTCTTGTTGAATGTGGAATCTGCTTAAGATTCTCTCTGTCTTTCTGCCCCTCTCCTCAACTTGTGTTCTCTCTCTTTCTAATACTAAAAATAAGTAAAAGGATATAACTATGGGGCAAAGACTTTCTTTCTTATGCCATGGTTGGACCACCAGGCATAAAATAAAAAAAGAAAAATTGAGTTTTTTTCATATATGTGGTGGAAGACTAACTTTTCAGAAAGAACAATGGCATCACTCAGCATTGTCCACTGATGTTCAATAATGAGAAGTAACTGAGTAACTTGAATGGAGAAAGACCCCAAAAGCTTGTAAATCTTTATCCAGTTTTAATAGAAGACCTACCACTCTTATAAGTCTCAGATAATCGGAGACATCATTGCTTCTCACTTATGAGAATTATTTGCGGGCTCTGAAGCCTTCTGAGTTGCTCCAGAATTATACCAGAGTATTATATTCTTAAACTAATCCAGTCTGAAGAAAATCATTCAGGCGTGCTTTCTGTCTCAAGCCTTGAGAAGTTTATTCAAATTAAATCATTTGGGGAAAAAACAAATCTAAATATATATCCTTTACATTTAAGCATTTTAAGTTAATTAAATATAAATAACTTCAGAAGCATTTTAGAGTATATTTACCACTAACCATATTTATAAAAGCACTTTATAGTTGTGTACAAGTTTCTGGACAGGAGAGATCTCAAAACACAAAATGAAAATGTAAAAATGTGAGAAAAATAAAAAAAAAAGATAGTAAATATTCTCCATTTAACTTTAAAATTACAAATGCAAGGTGTTAGGAGTTAAGTAAAAAAATGATAGTGTTTATAACAGACACTGCTTGTAGTCATGCACATACTCAAAGAAGAAACTACAACTGGGGTCATAAATATTTAGAAGTTTTACAAAAATATTCTATTACACATGTGAACAATTATTGTTTTTGTTTGAAAACTCCACTCTGAGTTTTGCACAGTAAAAAACTGACTGGCTTTTGCTGATTTGATGTGTGTGGGGTATACAAACCAGATAGCAGTGTCTGCAAGGATGATGATTTTTGGGGTTTCAAAAGGAGAGGGTTAGAAAAAGAAATTCCTGTCTGTAGCACTTTAGGGTCATTTATTTCCCAGGGACCTCTGGCTGAGCCTGATGTGTTCCCATTGTGTCTGATGTCCTAGCTCCTGTTGCCTCTTTCTCAACTTGAAAGCAGAGAATGGCTTCTGTTATGGGGAGCAAGATAGTGACAAACTCATTTCCATATCTAAAGCCAGCTCTGAAATATCATCATATAATGAAGCTTTTATGAGAACAAAATGAGACTTCATTTGTTTCATACGTATTTTTCCCCAACAATAATCAAGAGATACCATCTTTTGGGATATTCTGTTTGCTTTCCCTTTCTCTATTTCTCTCCCTTTCATAGCTGTTAGTTACTCACTGCAGACTTTTTTCCCTCCTCCTTCTTTTTCCTCTTTTTTTTTCAGCACGTTCCTTTATCTTTTCTTGGTGTCTATATTTCTTTCTTGTGATCCTTCTTTCTTGGTTGAATTTTCATCTGAGGGCATTCTCCCCTTCATTTATCCTTCTTCATTGCCTTGACTCTCTGCCTTTCCAACACTCTCCCAAACCCTTTTCTTTAACTTCTCTCAACTAGATTGTCCTATACTCAGTAAAAATTGGTTTTCCACAGATTGATTGCATTTATTTACACTATTTCAGTTGGAAAAAGTGAAATGGTGGAGCAATTTGTAATGAGTTCCTAGGAGTTGTGCTCTAAACTCACCTTCAATCCACTATTCATAATGAGCTTTATAAACTAGGGCAGTCTAATAAATAAATAGAAAAAAAAACCTGGAAGAGTGTACTTGATGGTATTTTTTCTGGCAACAATGAAAATCAGAATTGATTTGTAATTAGTAACCAGAAGAGAAAAGACAGTAAGATTTCAAGAATTAGGATCTACAGCTATACATGAGCTCATTGCTCTTTCAAGGTAAATTATACTCTTTCACAAAATAAGAGATCTATAACTGTGGTAAAAATGTGGATAATAGAATCTGAATTCTGACTCTTTAACTCTATGTTACACTATTTTATATCCATTTGCAGGCAGGTTTCTTCTGCAGATACCATGGATGAAGAGAAAGGATAGTTTTTTGGGGGGGACAGGATAGGGGTTGGAATATTGAGAGACTAAAATAAACATGGCTTTGAACTTTGAATATGTTGATCTGAAGCTTCTATATGAAATGAAAAATCATAACAAAAACAAGGAAACTTAAGCATGCAGTTAACGCATCTGGATGTTTTTCTTTGGCAATGTGAAAACACAACATGAATGTGAGCCAATCAATATGAGTCATGACCCAACTAGCTGCCTCAATGCAACTGGTGAGATTTGAGGATCTATGGAGGCAGAAAATTAAGAAGACAAGTCCCTCTCAAGGGCACTATCAAAGGGACATGCCCAAAGGACGTCAATGTCTCTGCCAAATTTCTCTTGGAAGTAAGGCAGGGTTGATTCGAGGTCTAATGAATAATCGAAAACAGTATCATGGATTATGTCCTTCTTTTATATTTGTTAAGCATCCAAGTCAAGAGTCAGAGCACTGTGGTGGGTACTTGCAGATATGAATAGAATTTTGATCCATCCCTTAAGAGGTTAAGAGTTAGTTGGAGAGATGACAAAAATCTGCCAATAAATCCTACTGCTTATACATGAGATTTGTCTAGATCCTACCTCTTTCTTGCTCTGGGGAAATTCAAGACATTCTGTGAAATAGAAATCTAGGTAGAATGAGAATTGCTGGTTTAGGTCTTAACTAATCATTTCTGTAAATTTCTCAGATGTCTGGATTCATGTAGTGTGATTCATTTACAGTGAATAACTCAAATGATATAGTAAGCATCTCCAAGAATTGCTAGGGATTGCCTAAGAAAATGAAAAATTCATATGCTTTTATTATTTAGTTTATTTATCACATGAAATTTCAATTAATTTGGATACCAAACAAGTTTGGTTTGTATGTTGAATTATATAGTGGCCGATACGACTGTTAGAACAATTTTCTACAGATATTGATAATCACATCAAGTGGCACGTATGTGCATTGGTCAGAAGATATAGATATACCTTCCCATTCTTTTGCATCTATGGACCCCACCTTATTCAAATAGGATTCAACCAATGTTCTTTTTTCCAACAAGTGGAAAAAAGGCAGAAAAGAAGAAAAACACATGTTCAAATTAATACTATCAGAGTACATTTGTGAATCTTAAATCATTTTCAGGAGATGTGCAAATTCACAAGTACAAAAATACTCATATGTAAAAATAAAAGTTGAGGAAAAAAAAAAGTTCCTTTAATACACCTTCTTGTAAAGTGGGAATTAGTGTCTCCAGATAGGCTGAAAGCTGAGTAGGCAAATATTTTCTTTTCAGTGTTTGTGGATGTTTCTTATAGAGACACTGGCTCACGTGGCAAACAGTAAAACCATTAGATTTAATGATCGAGACAAACTAAAAGGTGAATATTTATTAAAAAGTTTATTTATGTATTTATTTTGAGATACAGACAGCATGGTGGAAAGGCAGAGAGAGGGAGAGAGAGAAACCCAGGCAGGCTCTGTGCTATCACCAGGACAGGGCTCAATCTCATGAACCTTGGACCTGAGGGTAAGTCAACAGTCAGACACTTAACTGACTGTGCCATGCAGGCACCCCCAAAATGAAAATTTTCCATATTGCTGGTTTTTATTCATTAGGAGAATTAATTTAAGCAACATGTATTTCTTTTAAAACTACTATTGTGAAGGGTCAACTTCATACACCAAACTGCTTAGATCTTTAATAGAAGTTTTCAAAGCTTTACTGTCTCTGGTTCAACAGGTTCCTCAAGTCTTACATTTACCTTCATTATCACAACTAGGCCTGGTACTCTTACTACAAAGCACAAGGTGATCCAGGCCCTTAGAGTACTTTTATTGCTCATTTTAGTTTTTAATTAGAATCTCAGGTATGGTTGTCTGCATCTGTCAAATGTTAGCATTCACTCATTCATTTATTAAACATTTATGAAATGTTTTCTGTTTCAGAGAATGCCCTAAGTTTGGGGGATATCGGGAGAAAAGATATAATAGTTGCCCTGACAAGATCATAGTGTAGCAGAGGGAGTCATGTTGATTGAATAACTATGATCAATCAGACTCTTTTTTATAGATATCTCTTCATTTATTTCTCCCATTAAAACCATGAAGATGCTCATAGAACTTGGTCAAGTTCACACAGCTGGATAGAAGAAGTAGGAGTTTCTGGCTCCAATACCATGCTTTTTTCCCTCTAAATTATGTTTCTGAAAATTGGTAGAGCAGTTTCTCCCCACTATGCTTTAGTGAATTCCCACAATGTCCATGGGTGAGAGGTTAACTAGATTCCTTCATGTTATTTACCCTCAAAACAAATTCTCACAGCCATAGCTCCCATAATTGCACTGCGGTCTGTATCACATGACATGATGGACAAAGTTTAGAAAACAGCTGTACTGCCACATATTCTGATTACACAATCGAACACAATTTCAATATTCCAAAGAACAATATCATTTAAGTGATCATTATCACTATATGTGAGGTCTGTCCCATCACTATAACTGAATAAGGCAATCCTCACATTGTTCAGTAAAAAACAAACAAACAAACAAACAAACAAACAAAAAAAACAGAGAGAAAAGATCCAGACAATGTACTTCCTTAACTAAGATTAATAAGTAGAATAAGAACACAGTTCGGAAAAGAAGGAAAATTTTAATTCTCACTTTCATGTGACCTCCGCAAAGAAAAAGAACATTTAAAACAAGTCACTAATATTTTTGCTCAATGCCAATGATATGTTGCCTGAGTTAACTAAAAACCTTTCAGCATTGTGACAACATTCTTGGGTATTTGTCAAAAACAAATGTTCAGGCTACTGCAAAATAGAAAATCACAATGAGCTTGGTTTCAATAAGTTCACAGATGTCCGTGGTACAGCAGAAGAGTGTGAAAGACTATGTGATTATATTACAACCATGATATCCCTTGAGAATTCACAAAATGTGGATTGACAAGACCTTGATAGTTGGCAACGGAAAATACTGATAAAAATTTATTTGGCAATACAGAGGAGTGTCAAATAACAAACTAGTTACACAAGATAATTAAAAATACTGAACTTTTCTTTTGCATACACAACAGCTTATGGCAAAGCTCTGAGTAAATCACGAACATAAGATCGGAACTGCATTGCACTTCATAGAACATCCTCGGGCCAAAAAAAGACAAATAGGAAGGGTTCTGATTAAATATTTGCTCAGAAAATACTCTCTGATAATATAGTGCCAATTTCCTACCTTGGGTAAATAGCATCCCCCTTTCCCAAGGTAAGTAGGTCTCTGATATATTGGATTTTATTTACAAAAATGAGCTCTGGCCACAAAGCACACAGCAGTTATGTGAAGGGTATGGCCCAGCTTGTCTCAAAACATAGTCAGTACGACCTTTGGCAAGAACTCAGTAGAAAAATCACTTCCCCTAAAGGAGGCCCAAACCCCTTTCCCTGTAATCCTGCTAACACGATATGGTATTAATGAAGCAAGCCCTGATTCCAGTGGCCGTTGCACATATTGCCTCATTTGGCTTGGTCACTGGAAGGACAGACGCCAGCTGGGGATGTGCACAGGTGAGCATGCAAGGCTTCCATGGAAATGCTACTTTTCCTGCCTGAATGGCCCGGGGGATGCATGCAGCCCTGCAGGGACATGATATCGCTCTCTTGAGGTCAGCCCAGTAGAAGGGCAAGCCTTAAGAGATGCACCGGACTCTGGATTCTATGCGTTCATCTGGGGGGCGATTGGAGGAATTGAGTTATCAATCTCACTTTCAATGTTCGCTGTATTCTGGTCACCAACCCCACAACAGCAGCCTGATATTCTTTTATTACAGAGTCCAAACATAAAGATGAACAAGCTTTCCCAAGCATATCAGGAAACACTCTCAGTAGTTTCGAGGACAATATTTTAAGGAGACAAATACTCTGGGTAATCGCGCCAAAAAGCATACTTTCTAGCCCATCCCATGGCTGCTCTATCTAGTCAATGTTCTTTTTTTCCTCATTTCATATATCTGCCACTGCCTCCTCCCCACCTTATTGCCTGTTTCTCTTATTTATAAAATTGTTGGTCTATGATCCATAGAATCCTCTGGAAGTTTATTTGATCGATCAAGATTCCTACAAGGTGGTAGGCTGATATACTATACAAAGCCAAGGTTATTGGCATATGGATGGAATACCTGGGCTGAGTAAATCTCAACTGTGTAGGTACAAATGTGGTAGTGGAAGTTCTCACCTGAGCTGGCTTGGCCTTGTAAACATAGTTCAGTCATCTAATGCCTGACTGATAAAAATAATAGGTATCTAATACTAAAACACTTACTACAAATGTTGCCCTCTTAAAGATAAGACTTCAGAGCTGTGAAAAGAGATACGTTGAGTATGTTGGAAATATGATGCGAACAGGGACATCTTTTTGATGATAATGATGAAACTCAAAACTATTTTATTCTTATTCTTACTTTTATTTTCACTCTCTTTTAAAACATTTTGTTAATGTAAGTTTTTAAATAAAATATACACAGTATCGTTTTTTTTATATATAGTCATAGATTCTACCATATAAATTAAAAAAAATACATACCTATCTAGAAATTCTAAACATATTTCTAAGTACAGATCATGTCTGTGTCAATACTTTCCCCCTCCTTTCCTCTTCTCCATCATCCTTTTCTTTAAGACCTCTACAAATCCTTCTACTTCTTTTAGTAAGTCTTGCTCTACAGAACATGTCTTGTTCTTTTTTTATGTTTATTTATTTATTTTGAGAGAGAGAGAGTGTGTGTGTGCATGCACATGAGTGGGAGAGGGGCAGATAGAGAGGGGGAGAGAGAATACTAAGCAGACTTTGAGCTGTCAGTGCAGAGCCCTACTCGGGGCTCAATCTCACAACCATGAGATCACCACCTGAGCCCAAATCAAGAGTGGGATGCTTAACCAACTGAGTCTCTCAGGTGCCACAAGTATGCATTGTTCTTCAGCCACTCAGGCTTCATTCACTTTATTAAAGGATGATTGGGGCACCTGGGTGGCTCAGTTGGTTAAGTGTCCGACTTCAGCTGAGGTCATGATCTCACACTCTGTGAGTTCAAGCCCTGCGTCGGGCTCTGTGCTGACAGCTCGAAGCCTGGAGCCTGCTTCGAATTCTGTGTCTCCCTCTCTCTCTGCCCCTCCCCTGCTCATGCTTTGTCTCTCCTGCTCTCAAAAATAAATAAAACATTAAGAAAAAATTTAAAGGATCACTTAAGGATACACACTTTCATCTCCCTAACTTTGTAGGTTGGCTGAGGCCCACTTGCTGACTGTAGGGATGGTATTGAGGGCTAAGTCAAGCACTGGATCTGTTATTGGCTTAGAGACAGGAACATGACCCCAATCACAGCCAGTAAAATGGAATGAGGTGGCTGAAGATTTTTATTGACTTCTGGGAAAGAGAGGCTTGCTCTTCCTCAAGGAATTCAATGAGCAGAGGATAGAAGGTCTGCTAGAGCTCTCTTATGACCATAAGAAGAGAACCTAATCAGGAATACAGTAACAGGGAACTGAGTAAAGCAAGGCACAGAGAAAGTCGACCGATAATAGCAACTAGCCCTTCTACTGTGTTTCTCGTATTTGTGAACTCAAAAACTCCCTCACTGCTTAAGCTAGTTTAAGTATTCCGTGTCTTCTAACCATAAAGTCCTTAATGATAAACCCACTCTATAAAAAAGGCCAATAAGCAGACAGAGACTGAGTCCTATGCAAGTAGCTCCGACATTTTCAGGGCAAAAGAACCCCTTTGAATAACTGCCTCTCATACATCGAGAACTACTGCTCTAGTCCTTTGCAGCTCCATAGCAAGTTACCAATAGAGCTAGATAGGAAAGAAAGTAACCCAAATGTTTCTTGGCGCCTTGACAGGCAAGCATCTTCAACCTGGTAACACAGATCATTCCCCAAAGGACACCCAGCAGCTATGATAAGCCTTAACCAGAACTACTTGGCAATAAGGATCAGGATAAAGCGAATACAAAAGGTCGCACTGTCTTCACTTCGCTGCTGCACACCTGATGGATTATTTGTCATAAGACAAAGTTGTTTATATTTCCTTTGTGAAACAGGGACTATAAGGACTTGAACAAAAATGAACAGTATAATCTTCCAGTATATAACGTGTTTCTCATGAACTGCTCAGGACTGAATACGTCCTGAAATTTTTAAGAGAAAAATAAATCCTTAGACGATACTCGCTATCATTTGGTTATTTCTACAACTGTCTCCTTTTCTTCTTCTTTCCTTTCTCCCATTAGTTCTCTCCCTTACACATCTTATGGTAGTTTAGCACTTTTCTTTCTCTTTAACTGAAATAACAACAACAAAATATTTCAGTCAAGTTAACAATTAGTGATTTGCTATAATTTAGTGAATTATTTCACAGTGTATTGTGGCCTTAGGATATATGCCTCTACAAATAAATTTTATTGAATTATCCTGTTCCTTTGGCTTAAAACGTGTTCATCTTCCCCTCCTATATTTGCACTGCTTACTCTTTCCTACTTCAAATGTATCATTGTGGAGGGGCCAGTTGGTGCTGATCAATAACCTTTCCCCATCCTCAGTCACTCTCTTCTACAATACCATTTGTTAGTTACTTTACAGGGGTTCAAGTCCTTCATCCCCATGCAGATTGTAAGATCCATGAGCAGAGAGTATACTGTCTTGTTCTCCTCTGTATCTCCACTGTCTTGCTGCAGGAGGTACTCGATAGATATTTGTTAAGGAAATGTCTAAAATTTATGAAATTAAATAATTCTCTGGGCATGCACATAGGTATTTCTCCTTAAATTTTGCCAGACTCTCAAAAATCATATAAAAAATGTTATTCATGGAATGCTTATGGTATCTGAGGCACCATAGGCATGTAGAAAGTACCCAACGTAGATTACCAGCATGTATTTTTCATTTGGTCTTCACAACAACTTTGACAGGGAGACATTATTATGTTTGTAACCCATTTACAACTTAGGAAACTAAAATCTAGAGACACTAAGTTTATTAGTGAAGAATTCACAGTTCATATATGGCAAAGCTGGGATTCAAATCTAACTCTGACATTAGAACTGGTTCTCTTAATCTCATAAACATCACTACCAAACATATCTTTTCATACCTGTCTAGATAGCCAAATAGATGTAAGAACATGTCAAAAGGAATAACATTACTGGAGAGCATTTCCTGAGTGCTTACACAGGGTATTATCTATGTTAATTCTCGTATCAACCCTAAGGTGCAGGTCCCTTGTTTATCTTGAAAAAAATTCAACTCTCAGATGGAATTCAAACCCAATCTTGTCTGACTCCTGAGACTGGATTGTTAACTATTCTGGGACAGCATTTCCCTGACCTAGTGAAAGACAGTATTACTTGCCAAGTCACGGACGACAGGAACTACCAGTCTAGGCCTGTGCTGCAAGCTGGATGCAGCCCTACTGCATGGCCAGTACATTCATCTTGGTCAAATGACAGATGCATTGTGTCTCTAACTATGGAAACCAGGAATCACTCTGCTGGCTGACCACCAACCCTCTGTCAAGTAGAGGAAAAACAACCACAAGCCTAACTTTCATTATTACAATAGTGGTACCTCCTTCATTTATTTTATAAGCAATAAACTGTGCTCGTCCGTTGTTTCAATTAGGATGTTTCAAATGAGATTGAAGATAATGCATCCCATAATTTCTCACCCTTCCCTGTTCTGCAGGCTCAGGCAGAGCTGATTTCCAGGGTGGAATTTGCACTCTTCTGATTGATGAGGCTAATAAAGTGCCTTTATTGTGATATAAATAGCCTTAAAAATGTCGTAGAGAGTCAATATCAGTGTTTGATGGCCTCACACAGGCAAGGTCCTTGTCTTAAGTAGCACTAAAGCTTAATGAGTTATGTTTTTGAAAGAGTTTGTCATTGAATTTGGATATTGATTTGTGAGGCTACAAGGTGGCAAGACTCACATTAGTGACACAGATGGAGCAAACTATTTAAAAACCACCCATTTCTTTCACACACTAATATATCAATACTTTTAACACCCTATTGGATCATGCAGCTTTGGCAAGGGATTGGAACATGAGTAGAATAAACCACACAGGTATTCATTCGACTAGATCAATGACTGCTGCCTACCCACACTTTAGTTGTGAAAGAGCACAGGGGGCACTTCCTAGAAGGTACGAAGGTGTGTTTTCAAACCCCACCTCTCAGTCACACACATGTATGCAATGCACTCATACACACACAGAGGTCAGTCCAGAGATAATAACAGAACACAATATGATAACTGTAATAACTCCAAAGTGCTGCCCCAACTGTTAAACTGTAGTTGTTGAATTAGAGGGTAAAGGCTATTTAGTAATTTCTTTATGTAATGGGAATATCATGAGCTAAAGGTTATGGCCCTTTATCAACAGTTATTCTAGATCTTTCTTTCTCTGCCTTACAGTTTTAAAAGTTGCTTTAAAAATCTTACTTTGTTTTTCTCATTTCCTGTCAATTTTTCCATTCTTGACAGTATCATTTTTTCTCAGCCACTCCTTATTATTTTTTCAATCTTTATGCATTTGTGCATGTGTCTTGTCTTTTGTGCACATGTGTATGCCTCTACACATGCAGAAACAGAATCGGAAGAGGATACAGAAGAGAAGTAAGGGTGTTATGACATTGGGGTAGGAGGGCTATAATGTCAAAGCCACTCACTCAGTATATCACCAAACAATTAATTTATTTAGTTTCTTATATCAATTTCCCATGGTTTCTGTAACAGTTATCACAAACTTAGTGGCTTAAAACAACAGAAATTTATTTTCTCACAGTTCTGGAGGTCAGAAGTCCAAAATGAAGGTGTCAGAAAATCTCTAAAGGGACTCGCAGAATCCCTTCCAGCATCCTTCAATTTCTGATAATTACTGGCAATCGTTGGTATCCTTTGGTTTTACAGAGACATCGCTCTAATCTCTGCTTCCTTTGTCACATTGCCTTCTTCCCTTTGTCTTTCACTGTTTTATCTTCTTCTATCTTTTATAGAGATATTCATCATTAGATTCAGCGTCCTCCCTAATCTAAAATAATCTAATTTGGAGACCCTTACCATAAATATATCTACAAAGGTCTTTACTCCAAACACTTTGAGGATTTTAGACATATCTTTGGACAGGTCGCCACTCAACTCACTATATCCATTTATAGATATTCAATTTAATTAATTAATATACTAATGGTATCTCTTTTTTTAACAAGTAATGGAAACTTTATTTGGCAATAATATATATCCTAAGACTAACCATAAGTATAAAAACCTGGCTAATGACACAAAAGTCAAGAAACTCTGGGCACTAATTATTTTTCTCTTTATCCTTCCAATGAGGTATATATACATCCTGTAAGAAACAGTCAGTTCTGGGCACCTGGGTGGCTTAGTAGGTTAAGCGTCTGACTTCGACTCAGGTCATGATCTCAGGTTCATGGGTTCAAGCCCCACGTAGGCTCATTGCTGTCAGTTTGTCAGCACAGAGCCTGGAACCTGCTTTGGATTCTGTGTCTCCCTTTCTCTCTGACTCTCCCCTACACGTGCTCTGTCACTGTCTCTGAAAAAAAAATGCTAAAAAATTTAAAAAAAAGAAATAGTTCTCTATCTATATCTATACATATAGATCTATCTATCTATCTATCTATCTACATACATACATATCTTTATAGCTGCCCCAGCTAATCAATTTATTTTGGAATTACTGGTTAATCTTCAGAAGAATGTGAAATATCTCAAATGCCTATAAATTATTCTGCATTCTATAGAGGAGACCATTGTGTTTTATGCTAAAGAGGATCACTCTCATATTAACCTAGATAATGATGCCCTCATAAAGGATAAAGAATACTCAGAAGAGTGGAGGGTATGTTTGTGTCTCCAGGCAGTAGGTATAAACAGATCCTCGCTGCCCTTTTCAATGAAAAATCTCACAGGAATCAACATAGAAATGAGAAATACATTCATAGGGCAACAGCTTAGGAAAACAAAGCCTGGCCATCCTAATAAAGGAATAAACATATAGAGAAGCAATGTTTTCACATATGAAAACCTGGGGCTCCTGTTAGAAGGCAGATTCTAGTGCAGTAGGTCACTTGTAGGTCTTGAGAGTCTATATTCCTAACAAGCTCTCAAATAATGACCAAGGACCACACTTGGAGTACCAAGTTTATAGAGGGTCAAGTTATTCCAACAGGACTTGCAAATAATTATTCAGTCACATAGGCTAAAGATTATAAGGCTTTAACTCATTCAGCAGGCATTCACTGGGCTCCTATTCTGCACCAGTCATTTTTGGTAAATATAAAGATAAATGAAATATAATCTATATCCTCAAGAGTTTCTCTTTCAGTCAATTGTGGATTTTTTTGGCATCTATCTTCATTTTCAAACAATATTAGGAAAATAATGAAAATAAAATATTTTATAAATAGGCAAAAAGTTACCCTACATTTACTAATTTCCTAAAAGTGGATTCAGTTGGTCTCTATTCTAAAAGATAGAGCCTCTCAGCGGTGAGGGCAGCATCTTTCCTGAGGACTATTTTCAGGGAGATCGCATAACCACTCTTACTCAGATTTTGGGAGCAACAATCAGAACTGTCTTGTCTATGAGTTCCAGGCTAGAAGCAGATGCTGCAATGAGCGGGAATGACTCACAAAGAGATAATAAAACACTCAGAGAAGAAAGTATTTAATTTACAGGCAAATCAATAGGTTCTTGTTTTTTTATTTAATTTAATTCTGTGCCTTGCTAAAGAGATGTGCTTGAGAGTAATGGCCCTGGATGCTGACGACTTATGCAATTGCCTCCTTTTTCATGGTTTGGGTTTGGGTTTAAATTGTGGAACTCATGGACAGGTAGCAGTCAAAGCAATTTGTTGTCAGTTTAAATGAGAATGCACCAAAGACTTTTCTGATCATAATAGGGGTTTAGATGTTTGCACTGTCAATGAAAATATATATTCATCATTATGCATGCACACACACGTGTGTGTGTGTATAATATATATTTTCTGGAGGGTCTTTAGAGTCCTGGGATACTTGTGCTATGAGGAATCTGCTCATATTCCCTCTGTGGAAGGTAGCAGTGACTTTCTGATCTTCTTCAGGACTGAAGACTCAAAGGAAGTTGCAGTATCTTTAGTTTCACCCAGTAAATTCTCACAAAAAAAGCACCTACTATGCTGCCACCATCACAAACATGCCCTGATGCCAGGGACCTATTTTGAAAGAATACCTGTCCATGTTTAAGCTTAGCTTAAGCTTTGATCGGAAGCATTCAAGACCACAAAAATGTTTAGTTCTGATATTAGACATATTTCTTCTCCCATTTGTGGACTGAGGTTCTGAGACCAACCTTGAGTCCTTCATCATAATAACAGAGAATATGGCAAATGGCTATTCTAACTGTCATAACCAAATCTCACAGCATAAGGTAAAGATAAGTCTTTTTTAAAAGTTTAACTATCTCTTCACCCTCAAAGCAGACAAGATGAAATATTTGGCTTTGCTATAATCATTGATCAAACAGACTTATTGCCAAATGTATGCTGCAATATTTTATGTAGAGCTATATTGCTTTCATTATCAATCTATTCACCTTTATATTGCTCCTTAACGGTGTATATAGACCAATATATTACAGCACATACTGGACATATTTTTAGAATGGTAATGCTTCTCATGGTTTCTATAGCTGGAAGAATGGGAAAGATGCAGCAAGAGACAACTGTTTTCTGTTCTCTCACCAGCTGTGCATTGTATGACTCATTTCAGTATAGAGAGAGGAGCATTGTGGCTGCAGACAGAGATTTCTTTGGTTTACAGTATCTTGGTTCTTATGGAATATATGTCTTACTTTTCACAAACAAGCAAAGAGGCACAGTAGAAGAGAGATGATTTTATCAGTCCAAAATGTTACCATGATTTCAAGTTTCTACAAGTTCCAAATGCATGTGATAAAAGACATAGAAAGGGAGACACAAAGGATCCCCGAACACTAGGTTGGACTTTTCAGAATGTGAAATGGTCTTAGGTCTTAGAATTAAAGTCTCATAGCATGATGGAAAGGGTCTGTGTAGTTCTCACTCTGAACTACACTTGGTAAATTAAGATGTTTTGTTTAGTTTTTTAGAGGTCAATTCATTTCTCCTGTAGACATGGACCTGAAAAAACTTGAGGAAAAGCCAAGTGCAATAACTTGAATGTACCACCAGGTGACAGTATTTCTAAAATTAATCCGATTCTAGAGCATCCAGATCTGTTTTTGTAGAAGAGACCACATTTTAACAGACAGGTGAATGAAAAATCACGTGATTGTTTTAAAATAGTAAGTCAAATCACTAACTGATTTTGTCCCCTAATTACAATTATTTTAATGTGATGGGATCACACACCCAAACGACAGCGTGCAAGGTTACTCTAGTGGTGAATAGGCCAGAATGACTGGATCATTTTAGAAAAGTGGTAAGCAATTTGAAAAGCTAATTTTCAGCAATTCCTCTAAAGATCAGATCAGCTATATTAAACTAAAGGAGCTATGAAATGTAATTCTTATTTGTTACATGATGGCAACAACACACAATAACATTGAGACTTTAAGGCAATAGAAAGCAATAGATTCATAGCAAAATAACATTCATGTAACTTTGTTCAAAAGATCTATCTTGAGGAACTATATTAACTAATGTAGATAAAATGAATATTTGGGATTCATATGCTGAAACGGTCATAATTTTAAAAACGTGAAACTATAGAAGGAAAAAGTTTAAACTAACCCATATAAAGTGAGAAATTCAGGTTACTGAAAAAGAAGCTTAGGAAGGAAAGGAAAGGGAGAAGAGAAAAATGATAACTGGTTTTCTCCAAAGACTTGGAGTTGAATAACTAAAGGGATTTACCTAGGTCTGAATAGGAGAGTCACAAAAGTAAAATTCAGTGGAGCTAGATCAATCAAGAAACTCTTCCTATAATTAGGAGCATGCCATTGCCCAGCTGGTTAGTGTTGATGGCTTACGTTCCATTCATTTCTACTACAATGTCTCAAATACACTCACTGTCAGGTGACTGAAATTCTATTCAAAGTTTATTTGATTATTTGATAAATTTTATATGAAAATTTATTTACTGTAAGTGGCAAAGCTATCACATACATCTAGATCTCCTCATCATAAACAGAATCCTCCCCATTACATACCATTCAATTGTTTTTACTGTTTCTACTTATGGGCAGGTTGAAGATAGCTGAATAGAAGGAGTCAGGAGAAGGGTGAGAAGAAATGGAGGGAGGGATGCTTCAGAAAGTTGTGCATTAGTAAAGAAAGGTACAAATTATAGTTGGGAAAAAAGAGTGAGCATACTCTTAGTCTTCTTTTTCATCTTCTCTTCCCCTCTTCCATTTCCATTACACCCCTTATTCTCATTACTACTTCTATACCTTCTTACTCTCATCAATACTTCCCCAAATCCTAAGTTAAATTACAGCAAGGCAGGGAAAGGAATGACTCCTTAATATTGCTCATCAGCTTAGTCATTCTCTTTAGAACATATATAGTCCTCCTCACCAGAGTGTATAATGAAAAGAAGGTAAAAAGTAATTTTTTCATTTCCCCTAGAATAAGTTTGATCATCTATTTTTTTTCTAAAAAATATCCAACTTATCAAAGTTTTCTAATGTATTAGCTTAAAGTTGTTTATTTATTACTTTTATGACATAAACATTTCTACTATATTTTATGTCCCCTCTTGTACATACCACGGATTTTTCTGCCTTGTCTTTTTTTTAACTTGGTCAACCATTGCATAGATTTTCCTCCTTTAGTAGCCTTTTCAAAATAATTAGTTTTTGAATGTATTCACTCTTCTATTACACCTTGGAATATTTCTTCTTTCCCATTTTATATATAGGAATAGCTTATTTTATCACATTTCACTTTATTGAGCCTCACAGATTGCATTTTATACAAACTGAAGGCTTGTGGTAACTCCCCAATGAGGAATTCTACAGGTGTATTTACTCACTTTTTCTAACAGCATTTGCTCACTTTGTCTCTCTGTCACATCCTGGTAATTCACTATTTCAAACTTTTCATTATTATTATATTTGTCACTGTGACCCATAATCAGTGATTTTTGATGTTGCTATTCTAGTTGTTTGGGTGCCACAGCCACACCCTATCAGATAATGAACTTAATCAATAAATGTGTGTATTCTGATTGCTCTGGCACCCAGCTGTTCCCCATCTCTCTCCCTCTCCTCTGGTCTCCTGTTTCCTGACACAGAAAAATATTGAAATTCAGCCAGTTAATAACCTTAAACAATGGTTTCTAAGTGTTCAAGTGAAAAGAAGAGTCACACATCTCTACTTTAAATCAAAAGTTAGAAATGATTAAGTTTAGTGATGAAGGCATTTCAACAGCTGAAATAGGCTGAAAGCCAGATCTCTTGCACAAAAAGGTTAGCCAAGTTCTAAATGCCAAAGAAACAGTGCTTCAAGGAAATAAAAAGTGCTACTCCAGTAAACACACAAATGATAAAGCTAAACAGGCTTATTGCTGATATTGAGAAAGTTTTTGTGGTCTGGATCTGTGATCTTTTGATCAAATCAGCTACAACATTCTCTTAAGTCAATCCTAATCCAGAGCAAGGTCCTAATTCTCTTCAATTCTGTGAATGCTGAGAGAGGTGAAGAAGCTGCAGAAGAAAAGTTGGAAGCTGTCAAAGGTTGGTTCATGAGGTTTAAGGAAAGAAGCCACCTCCATAACATAAACATACATGGTGAAGCAGTAAGTTCTCATGTGAAAGCTGAAGGGAGCTATCCAGAAGATCTACATTCATGAAGATGGTTACACTAAACAAGAGATTTTCAATGTAGATGAAACAGTCTTCTCTTGGAAGAAGTCTCCAAGGTCTTTCATAGAGGAGAAGTCAATGCCTGGCTTCAAAGCTTCCAAAGACCAGCTGACTCTCTTATTCGGACTAATGCAGCTAGTGACTTGAAGTTGAAGCCAATGTTCATGTACCATTCGAAAAATCATAGAGCACTTAAGAAATGTGCCAAATCTACTTTGTGCTCTATAAAAAAAACCAACAAAGCCTGGATGACAGCATATGTGTTTACAACATGGTTTACTGAAATTTTTAAGCCCACCATTGAGACCAACTACTCAGAAAAAAAGATTCCCTTTAAAATCTTCCTGCTCATTGATAATACAATTGGTCACCCAGGATCTCCGATGGAGATTTATAATGAGATTAATGTTGTTTTCATGTCTGCTGTCACAACATCCATCCTGCAGCCCATAGACTGAGGAGTAATTTCAAATTTTGAGTCTTATTATTTAAGAAATACATTTTGTAAAGCTGTAACTGCTATGGATAGTGATAACTCTGATAGATCTGGGTAAAGTAAACTTAAAACCTTCTGGAAAGGATTCCCCATTTTAGGATGCCATTAAGAACTTTCATGATTCATGGGAAGAGGTCAAATTATTAGCATTAACAGGAGTTTGAAAGAAGTTGATTGTGACTGTCATGGATGACTTTGAGGCTTCAAGACTCCAGTGGAGGAAGTAACTGTAGATGTAGTGGAAATAACAGGAAAATGTGAATTAGGAGTGGAGCCTGAAGATGTGACTGAATTGCTGTAATCTCATGATAACATTGTAATGGATGAGCAGTTGCTTTTTATGGATGGACAAAGAAAGAAAGAGTTTCTTGAGATGAAATCTATCCCTGGTAAAGATGTTATGAAGATTATTGAAATGACAACAAAAGATTTAGAGTATGTCATAAACTTAGTTGAGAAACAGTGGCAGGGCTTGAGAGAATTGACCCCTGTTTAGAAAGAAGTTCCACTGAATACAAAATGCTGCCAAACAGAATCTCATACTACAAAGGAATCTTTAATGAAAGGAAGAATCGACTCATGGGGCAAACCTCATTGTTGTCTTATTTTAAGAAATTGACACAGCCACCCCAATCTTCAGGAGCTACCACCCTGATCAGTCAGCAGCCATCAACATCGAGGAAAGGCCGTCTACCAGCAAAAAGATCACAACTTGCTGAAAGCTCAGATGATGGTTTGCATTTATAGCAATAAGATATTTGCAATTGGGGTATATATACATACACACATTCATATATATACCATATATATATATATAATACACATACACATGTATATATTCAATTTTAATTTTTACATGTTTTTATTTATTTTTGAGGAAGAGAGAGACAGAGCACGAGTGGGGAGGGGCAGAGAGAGAGGAAGATACAGAATCTGAAGCAGGCTCCAGGCTCTGAGCTGTCAGCACAGAGCCCAACGCGGGGCTCGAACTCATAAAGCAGGAGATCATGACCTGAGCCAAAGTTGGACGCTGAACTGACTGAGCCACTCAGGTGCCCCAATATATATATTCTATTTGTAATTATGTCTCTCTATATATTTCTATAAATAGAGACATAATGCTATTGCATACTTAATAAATTCAGTATGGTATAAACATAACATATGAAAAGGGAAAACAAAAAATTCCTTTGACTTGCTTTATTGTGAAATTTGCTTTATTGCAGTGGTCTGAAACCAAACCTGCAATATCTATGAGGTATCCCTGTACTCTCTTTTTCTGAAACTCCTATTAGGCCTATTTCAGAATACTCATTCTGTATGAGTTAGGTATCTTCAGAGAATTAGAGTCAAATATCTATATCTACATCTATATCTATATCATCTACATCTATCTATATATTAGGTTTTCTTTTCTTTTTTTTAATTTTTTTTTGGCATTTATTTATTTTGAGAGAGATAGAGACAGAGCATGAGCAGGGGAAGGGCAGCGAGAGAGGATACGAATCCGAAGCAGACTCCAGGTTCTGAGCTGTCAGCACAGAGCCTGACGCGGGGCCCGAACCCATGAGCGAGATTATGACCTGAGCTGAAGTCGGACACCCAACCGACTGAGCCACTCGGGTGCCTTATATATTAGGTTTTCAATTGTTTGAAAGGTAGCATTCATATCTTCTTCAAGTCTTCTCCAGGTAAATAGCTCCAGTTCTTAAAAACTCAAATCTCATATGCCAACTGTTTAAAAATAAAGTGCCATATGGGCAATTGTGAATGAATCTTTTTCATTGAAATAGCAAACAGGAAAATAATTTCTGCTTTTTCTTCTGCATTCCAGTACCGTTCATTACATATCTGTGTTCTAAAATATATAACCAAATATAACGTGATTCTTAGTTTACATTCCTTTATCTACCACTACATTAGTGATTATAGGAGTGAGAGTTGTACTTGTAATATAACTAACCCCTAATATAAGATGGTTGCTTTGAATTTACAAATTTAAGAAAATTTAAAATTATCAGGCCATGAAGAATAATGGGATTTTTCCAGTGGGCTTGGAATTGAATTATATGGATGGTAAAATAGGTGAGATGTGACTTAATAGCTGCTTTTATTTGTAGAAACAAAAGAAGTCTTAGAGATCTTAGCTCACAAAGAGCCCAATATAAGTCAATAGTATGTTGTTCCCTTTTAGACAAAATGCCTC
Source organism: Paguma larvata (assembly GCA_030068075.1). Taxonomy (NCBI): domain Eukaryota; kingdom Metazoa; phylum Chordata; class Mammalia; order Carnivora; family Viverridae; genus Paguma; species Paguma larvata. The sequence goes on along the minus strand of CM057824.1, from coordinate 92,865,454 downwards.
CTTGAGTGCAGAGAAAAAGTCTCATTTTTCTTCCCATCACCAATACTAGCACATCAATTGGAACAGTAACTATGTGTTGTATGAATGAATGGCAATACTAACAAAAGAAGAGATCTTGACATGATAGTGTATATATTTCAAACGGGAAATACAGTCTGACAAGGGTAATGAAAGAAATTTTTAGATACCTAAAGAGTTGTCAGATAGAAGATGGATTAAGACTTTTCTGGTTGATTCAAGTGAACAGAATTATATCTATTTGGTAAAAGTTACAGTCAAATAAATTTGGGCCTAAAAGAAGACACTTAAGACAATTTTAACTATATAAAAATAGAATGCCCTGTTTTCATGGAATGAAGAGGCTGGAACCCAACTTACTAGAAGCATTGTTGAGGGAATTAATATGAATCACTAAAAAATTGAGCAAGATGATTTTTCAAAGTCCTACCAAGCTGTAGAATTAATATCTCAATGGTTAGAGGTAAAGGTGGATCATTAATTCCTTTAATTCTGATGTAACCTAAATTTCTCTTTATTTTAGGTATAACTTTCTTGGACTATTGATTTGAATTGAAATTGTAGTCAACTTGACAACAAGGATTTTTCCCCCCATATATCTAAACGTTAAACTTAACATATACTCTTATGATCTTATCTTCTGAGATTTGTATCATTGTTCCAAATTCCTGAAAACCTTTAAACTTCCAGGTCTGCTCTTGAGTGTGTTATATGTTCATCCACATTCCTGTTACACACCTAATCTCTGTGCTCAAATAATCCATTGAAAGAAACATTGATCCTTATCTGAAGAAATTCCCTCTAGGTTAACTCAACTTTTTACAAATTCTAGTCGTTTTTCTCCATTCTGTCAGCAATGGTATCATGGCATATATTCTCTAATGTTTTGCTAACAGTCGTCCATACTACATATACTCCATTCTTCTAATGCACAGTTTTGTAACATGGTCAGAAAAAGCACACAAGGTCAACCTGACATAACCTGATTTTTCAGTGACCCTGTCCCAGCTCATAGTAATCACCATTTTCTTTTTTCACAATTAGGTTTAGTAATTTGTCTATAATATTTTTCAAGAATTGGTAACTGGCCCTATGTTCTATGGTTTAGGACATCTATCTCCTAACTCTTTTAAAAAATGGGATGCAGCTTTTCCCATCTCTAGTCTTCTGATTCATTAACCTGGAGTTTTCAAAAATCCAAAATCAGTTTTACCAATTTTATCAGCAGGCACTGGGGCATATTTCATATAACCGAGGACAATGGAACTCACTTAAGTTAGTTGGATGCTGTCTATATTTCTGCATGTTTTGAGCTTCATCTGTTCCAGTTTAAAAGTCTTCCATCATTACCTAAATGACAATTCAAAATTGGAAAAAAAAGACTATTTTTTTCTTTTTTATCTGAACCTAGCTCTTCTTTATTCTTTCACTTAATTTGAATGAAACCAATACATATCTTTTTTTTTTGTCCTTAAACATTTTTCCCACAGTTGACCTAATTCTAATTTTAAGATTTCCAAACAGTATTCTTGGAGGTTTGTGGCATTTTTTTTAGTATTTTTTTCTTTGTCATGTCCTAATTCTTGAGCTTTTTTTCTACCAAAAAATGTATGCTTCTACTAGTCATGAGGAATGGTGTGCAAATGGCATGTGTATCCTCAGAGCTAAACAAGAACATCAGCAACAAAAAAGAATCAGGAATTGTGCTTGATTCGTTAATTATTTACTCATACAGGTCGACCATTTAGCCAATATCCTTTTATTTGGAACAAGAGTCCCTTTGCAGACCTGGAGTAATGCTTAGAAAGTGTCACAGAGGTGGCTTCTGCTCATCTTCTCTGGGTTGTGATTATTAGAAAGACCTCGGGTTAGTCCAATGAAGAGCAATGCAAGAAATTAAGCTTCTCCCATATTTTGAACCAAAACAAACAAACAAACAAACAAAAAACTTATACATTGCTACAACATAAAGGACTTTGGTCATTTTACCTTTATAGTTATACATGATTCCAAAGAAAATAAGTCATTTGGAGCACAAACCAGTGTTCAAGAAGTAAATATGGAGTGCCTAACAAGGCAGTTCCTAGTCATGTGGGAAATTCATGGATACATCAGTCCTAGTTGAGTTAATGATGCCAAAGATAATGACAAGCCATCCAACATCTTTGTTCCATTGAATCTTAGAGACTGAATTTACTTGTCTTTAGAAATACATCTGTCAAAGTAATTATTTAACATGAGACTGGTAAACAGAAAGAGGTCTATTCCAGACTCAAATAAATGAGTAACTGATATTAGACAATAGTCCCCAGTATGTTTCAATAGAATGTCAGTAATTTGCAGTAGTACATGCATGTAGCAAACCACTGATTTTGGACAACAGCACCTACTTTCCTCTATCTGCAATCACAGAAGTCAATAGAGAAAATGGCACAGGCTATGAAAAGACTAGTTATAATAGGGGCCCACTGCTATGCTAAGGCACAGACACAGAGTGACTGATTGCATAAGATCATCTATTCAGACCCTAATGAGCTGTTGTTAGTGCTCTGTTCAACCTTCCACTAGGCACCAATTATGTTTACGGTTAGCAGTTTGGGTACATATTGACTTCTCCGGAGAGTGGGTTTATGTGCAGAATTGTGGTGAATGGATCACAATCTGGCCCTCACACCCTCAAAGTGCAGACTCCAGGAGAAACTGCAATATAGTTAGAAATTTACTGGAAGAAAGAGAAAGGAAAGAGGAAGAGAAAACAGTATGACATAGGGGGGTGGAGAGCAGGGTGGAGTAGGAGTGGAGGTTGTATATTGCCTTTGCTGCCCCTAACAGGAAATTACAACAAATCCAAAAAGCTTGGCCTGTGACTAAAGAAGCATTTGTTCCTGACCATTAAACCTGGCTTGCTCACCAGAAGGATTTTACAGTCCCTTTGACCATGTTGAAAATTCGAGGATGGGGATAATCCCTTTCACTTCTGTTTTTTGTTGGTCTGCAAAACTGTTTGAGAGATTGAACCTTGGGCGTTTGTCAGTGAGGTCTAATGCACATTTTGCTCTCTTTCAATGGGTATTCAGCAGACTTCAGATCTATAAAAATTCGACTTAGTCGTTGCCTATTTTCTCATCTATGGGGGCTGGGCAACTCAGCGTTATCTGAGAGGTGCCAGCTGTTGCTATTACAGACAGCATTCAATGGTTCATTTATCCGAATATGTACTGTTACTCTGCAAGATCTCAGGGAAGGAGACTGTTGTAATGGTGATGTGCTTCTTTTTTGACGGAGCTCTTGAATAAATACCATTTTTTAAAAAGGGGGGACTCTAAGTGACTGGAAGCATTTCTTATACACATACTGACTTCAGCAGCTGAAAGATCTATGAAAACACCTTATATATCCACAACTCTACCAAAAAATATATGTCGTTGAAACAGCAAATATCTTTCTAACTATAGCACATACTCATGGTATGTATTAAGAAGCAATAATGACCTTCATTAATCTGATTGTAATTAACATGGTCAATTATTAGATGACTTATAAAATGTTGACCTGAATGTGTAAAGCTGATTCAAAAGTATATGGACTTTATTAAAGCCATTTAGTGTGCTTTAATTAGTAAATTATACTCTTCTGACCTCATGAGTGTGTTAGAATTTCACACACTTGCTTTTCACAGCAGAGGCCTGAGCTTAGTCATCACTTTCAATTAAATGAACATAAGAAATCAAGGCCTAGAGGTTATTTAAGTCAACAAATTATTTTTTTATTTCCCAATGTATAAATAGATCTCTATTTGTAAAATAGCTCATTACTCTTCACTAGAGTGGACTCTAGCTATTGTTTGATAATTGAGCCTAACATCTGCACCTGTCAACTTAAATATCTTTAGACATTTAAAGAACATTTTGAAAGCCTCAAGAATAAGCAGGTATTTTTTAGCAGGAGTACTGTGAATTTTTAATTGCAAATGGACACTTTGTTGAAATAATTCAAATATCAGCTACATGGTTGCAGAAAGAAAAATGAAAAATGGTGTTTCTATTACCAATAAAAAGGACTGGCCAAAGAAAAGCTAGAGATAGAGAGAAAGGGTTGAAGACTGCATGGGGCTAAGGGCCAAGAAAAGGAGTTTGATCCTGAGTGATGCCTGGTTTTAGAAGTCATAATGGGTAAGGATGTGATGTAAAGAGGCACATATCTAACTACCTCAAGGGCTATAAAATGTCCTGAGAGGGAACAGTAGTTTTAATTTGACCTAAAAATGTTAGAAGCAAATTTTAAAATATAAAGAAAAATATGGGGATATATTGGTATAATCCAAACTACTAATCTGGAGAAGAGAAACCTGCTGAACGGGTCGAAATATAAATTGCTAAATGTACTAAAGAAATGCAACTGCATTTCTTTAGCATATGTAAACTATTTTTGCCTCATAAAGCATCTCCAGGTAGTATCCTACTGGATCCTCTTGAAGGACTGCAAGAGTCCTTCCACAGAATCTCAGATGAGAGAAGGAAAACAGCCATAGTCTCTAATTCCATCCTTAACTAGTATAGAGCTTCTGCTTCACACAGCCCATTTTAAATCCTATTATTTCAAAAACCTTTCATTATGTTGAGCAAAAAGTTAGGCCGAGAGAATACTGAGCCGAAATTCAAAGTCATTGGCATCAAGAACCTTGCAATTTAATGAAGACGACAGAAAAGTAATAGTAGAAGTTATGAACATTGCATTAGACTATGAGAGAAACAGGCATGTGCATAGGGTGCCACTGGGTTCAAAGGAGGGCATTTATGTCTCTCAGCCTGAACTGGGGTGCAGATCTGGGACCTAGTAAGGATGGTCACGTGTCAGTTGAGTTTCTAAGGATGTGTGGGAGTTAACCAAGTATAAGTAGCAGGGATGGGCATTCCAAGAGAAGGTAAGGGTATATTCAGAGGTCTAGAGACCAGAGGGAGAGTGATTTGCTTAGGGACCACATAAATTCACTGTAACTAAATACAGAAGCCAGTGTACTCTCCATCTTTAAATATGTACACACATATATATATACATATATATATATCTATATATATATATATATATATATATATATATGTATGTACAACTGTTATGCCTGTTTTGTGTATCAGTTCAGTTTCTTTCCTCAAGTCATGGGGTTAAGGAAGAGGGGAGGGACAGGAAAATCTTACTTTGCTATTAACCACAGATTGGACACAGTACATGTCATGTGCCAGGGCTTGCCCATGGAGACCAAACTTCAGGAACTTGATCAACTGTGCCGAAAAGGTGCAGGTCACTCAACTTCATCAGTTCTCTAAAACAAAGACCAGAGAACTCCTGCCACCTTCCCACACAGCAAACTCTGCTGACCACCTGCTTCCAGATACATGGAGAGGGCTGAATAGATGCATGTTTCTTTTTAAATGAGACACTCAGAAGTGACACAAGACTCTAACCAGAAGACCAGAATTAGCTGGAACAAAGGAATAAGAATTTACTTATATTTCTGCTCAATGTTGTCTCCTTTTTAGTTGATCTGACTATTCTGGATCTGCCCTGAGACCTACCTAACCATACCTTACCTCTAGTGTAAACAAAATTCTTGGACTGTGCTTCCTCAGCAAGCTTGTTTAGTTCCTGTCCCAGATCAGGTATGATATAACCTCTAGGTACTAAAGTTATTTTAATTTTGGTATGTTTAAAAATTTTTAAATGCCAAGACATTCTATGGGCTTATTCTCATTCCCTAGAACTTGCAATACATTCTGTGATTAGTAGCAAACATCTATTGAGGGCTTTACTGTGTGCCAGATACCCTGCTAACTGCTTTCCATGTATAAACTAATTTATTCCTAATAATCATTCTATAATTTATATGCAACTGTTATCCATATTCTATGATTCAATCAACAACTTTAAAGCTAAGGAATGTGCAGAAGATCATAGCTAGTAAATGGAGGACCTGGTGTGTACATCCAGACAATGTGCCTTCAGAGTTTGCCTTTTTAGCCATGACACTGCACTACTGATCCACTCTGCTGTACAGTACATCAGTTGCACCAAACAGAGCTTATATAACTTAGAAAAGCTATTGATTGCATCTCCATTTAGGTCCTTTATTGTAATAATTAATTGATCAACAAATATTGAATGAACAACATTTATGTACCAGGCTTACTCTTTTAGGCATCTAGATACACAGGAGAAGAAATTATATGGCCAATATTCTCACATAGATTCAAGTCTCATTGTGATAATGGGAATTATAGATCATGTGAAGCAGAACCTGTAGAAGATCTAGAGATCAAGTCCAATTTACTTATTTAGCAATGGAAAAATGAGACCCTAGGTAAAGTTCATTGTAAGCACACACACACACATACACACACACACACACCCTTTACCTAAAGTTATAAACATATTAGAAAAGTGTGGACTAGAATCCAGTCACTGTATTCCATCCTAATGTTTTTGTCAATTATACACTATGAAGCACATAAACATTGCCTATAGTAAAGGAGATCCTCTGAGCTTGGTCTCACCTCTACAAATAAACAATTAAATTCTTAAAAAGCAACTAAAGGTAAATTTGCCAAAATATTATCAGTGTTTACTTTTCCATGATAGTATGGATACTTTTTTAAACTATTTTTTTTACCTAAAAAAAGACCTACATTGGGGTGCCTGGGTGGCTCAGTCGGTTAAGCACCTGACTTCGGCTCAGGTCATGGTCTCATAGTTTGTAAACTTGAGCCCCACATCGGGCTCTGTACTGATGGCTCAGAGCCTGAAGCCTGCTTCAGATTCTGTGTCTCCCTCTCTCTTTATTCCTTCCTCTCCCGTTATGCTCTGTCTTTCTCAAAAATAAACATTAAAAAAAATTAAAAAAAAAACCTACAATAAAAATATACAAATAGAAAAAAAATGTTTAAACTGAAAAAAGGAAATCCTCTTCTCAAAACAAACAAACTAAAATATCTGAATGTTTAGAACCACTGCATTCACTGTTCCAAAACTCCTTGGAGTTTGATTTCATGATCTATTGAAGTTCCTCTATAGCTGAAGGCCCTGTGTTATCTTTCAGCTGCTCTAGGCCATCTGAAAACACAAAGGGATTTCTCAGACTGTACCTACTTGACTTAGCTAATGACTCAACTCAACTATAGGAAAATGAGAGCAATTCCATATTTAGGAGCTAAGCTCTGCAGGGTTTCTCCTGAATAATGACTCCAAATTATGCCACATGCGATGGAGAGCTTGCTTTCTCCTAAGAAAAGATGACTTATCAAACTGTGCTATCTCTTTACAAAATTGACTAGGCAAAAGAACTTAACAAAAATGAAAACAGCTTTGGTGGTGGAAAGGCCACACAAATTTCCCAATAACGATTCCAGTAATTAAGGAAAAAAATAAGAGCAACCTGGAATCCTCAAATTGTCCCATTTTGTTAAATGGACTACAGACGCTTATTCCAACTTTAATGCAGCAGTGTGTATAAAATTATTTTTTATTTTTGTATAGAATTATGGTAGTAATAAAACTGATAGTGGATTTAATTTAGAATAATAAGAGCTTTTATAAGATGATAATCATAATGTTGTTACAAATTCATAGAAAACCATGGGTGGGCTGTCATATTATTTAGAGGAGAATTGGCATTGGGTCAATTAGATCATCTATCTCTCAGCCTTTGCTTGGGGCTGAGAACAAGTTACAGGGGCAAAAGGGTACTCGACTTAGAAACCTCCTCAATTCAATCTTGTGAGATTTCTTTGGGAATAGTTTTAACACTTTGCCTTTAACTAAAACCTCTTCTAAACTGTAACACTTACAGCAGCTAGCAACCTCTCATTCATTACATTAGCTAACAAGATCTTGTAGATTTACGTTAAAAATAACAAAAAGGAATCCCAAGATAAATTTTATATAAAATTATTGTCCAGTATTTGTTTTTAGAGCATCAAAACCAACTGAACAACTAGAACTGTAACAAGCTAAGTGTTCTAAATTGGACACATCTCCCCAAGAGCTAGGACTGGGGAACAACCTGCAGTGATAGCCTCTAACATAAGCAGCCTAGTGGTTTTCTTGGGCCTATCCACCGCTTCGTGTGCTTGTGAGGATTAATTAAGTTAATGCAAGTAAAGCACACACTTGCTGTTCTAGTATATATTTTCAGACAATAAAGCAATATGCCAATAGAAAGTATGATTCAGAACGATGACAAAGATGAGCACTGTCATGATAATTATCAATTACAAATATATATTGACCTACCTCGAGGAACTATGAGACCAAAGATTCAATTATGTTTGTTATGCCACTTGGTACATGATGTACCTTGACTAATTTAGAAAGGCAGTTTTAATAACAAAGCTTGGTATGCAAAGTGTATTCATATAAACTTTAATCTGTCTTAAGCAACCCATTCACTGATGAAATCAGTGGCTTGTGGTTTAATATGCTCTGGTAAAACTCATTCTCCACAATTATTCAAAATGATTGTTTTGAAATTCAAATCGAATCTTCTCACCCAGTGATGAAACTGTTCACAGCTTCCCATTGGTCTTACCTTGGTGACCTAAGGCGTCACTGGGTTTGACAAAGCCCTGCCTGGTCTGGAAGGTAAGGTCTTATTGAGATTTACCTAAATGCCCCTCCTCCCTCCCATCCATACTGGGCCTCTTTCGGCTCTTCCAGCATAGACTGCTCCTCGCTTTTTTGAGGCTTTGACATGCATTCTTCACCATCCCTCCTCATTTTCTTTAGTCAACTTAATGACATTCTCAAGAGATCTCCAAAGTAGAATATGTATACCCTACGGGGCATGCAAGATAGTCCTCTGGGCACTGGAAAGGGGGTAGTGGGGGGGAAACTTGTATTTCTGTTTATTTTTTACCCAAACTTAAAGATAAATTACACTTTGAAAATATTGAAAAATCCACAGGAATGAAACATATGCAGGTAATTTACACATAGTAAATGCATATTTGGAGCATATGATATAAAAATAATGTTTGCAAGCCACCACCTCAACTGTTATCTCATTATGTTACCTCATCATAAGTATGTCAATTGCTCAACTGTTCACGCCATCATGAATGTCTTCCTTTATCAGTCAGACTAACACAAAAACTCTCCCTGCAGACTCATAGTACGATACATCTCTGTGAAGCATAATGATAGTTATAATTTTACATTTATCTCTGAGAGGATTTAATTAATGTCTCTTTTCAATCACTGGACTCTCTAATGAGGGAAGGAACTGAGGTCTATTTTTGATCACCTTTTTTGTTTCATAATGCCTAGCATGCTATCTGACTTACAGTAAGTGCTTGATAAATACTTAATGAACATAGAGGTATGTGTGAGTGTGTGTGTGTGTGTGTGTGCGCGCGTGTGTGTAGCATATACATGTATACATATTTGAAATGTATAGTATACATTTTAAACACATCTATATATACATCTGTATTTGACACACTTACGTCTGTACAGACATATATACATACATATATATTAGCCAAAACGAAAGCTGTTCAAAGGGAGAGCTGATTTTTTTTTCCTTCTCTATTTGAAACCAATCAACCCTTTCTCCATTTCTCTAGTTCCTTTTCCATTGATTTCAGCGGATTATTTTTGTGTCATATGTTTATTTGCTATAGACTTGTCAGGACAAAGCTCAAATATCAGCTGGGTCCATGATGCCCTCAGTAATTGCAAAACTGTTTGCTGTAAAACAGATTAAGAGGCCCTACTCAGCAAGCATTGAGCCAAGTTCCTCCCTGGCCGCTTCAGGAACATGTGGCAGGGCTCGGTAATGTGATGGATAACATATGAAGTGCAGAGGGCTGCCCATATGCTGCTGCAATTTTCCTGTACAGGATGTGCTCTTTGGACTTAATAATGGTGATTTAGGACACTGGCGAAAATTCCAGTTCTCTTTAGGTCTCATTCAGAGTTCCCAGGCAGGGGGTGGCAAACCTATAATCCCACACTGCAGGAAAGAAAATGAAAGAAGGGAAAAGAGACCTCTAGGACTGACTTGTATTAGAACTGATCAGACCGGTTTCTACTACCTGCCAAAGAAAGAAACAGATATCACTGCTTGAAAAGCTAAAAATTGAGTAAAAGAAAATCCTTCTAATCTGAGTTGGGTTTGGAGGAGGGAATGCTGGTTATCCTTATCTTTCTCTTAAATTATCTCATCTGATAAATATATAAAACCAGTGGTGAGATGAGCAGAATACATGTTTGGGTTTGGGAAGAGTGACAAGATGAACAGCAGTGCACATGAAAGAGTGCTCAGGTTTTGGTGGGCAGGAAGTATGATGTAAGGGGGATACGACTATTAAATATTATGAAAAAGTCAAGCTTTACTGATGTAAACTAATAGTTCAGAATGCTGAATTTTAAAGGATATAGTCAAACTGGAAATCTTTTGGGGCACCTAGCCAAAATCACCCAAAATGTGATTGGTAGCATCAATTGGTTAAGCCTCCAACTTGATTTTGGCTCAGGTCATGATCTTGGGGTTTGTGAGTTCAAACCCCATGTCAGACTCTGTTCTTACAGTGCACAGCCTGCTTGAGATTCTCTCTCTCCCCTTTTCCCTGCTCCTCCCCCTTCAAAATAAATAAATAAACTTAAAAAATTTTTTTAATGTTTATTCAGTTTTGAGAGAGAGAGAGCGAGCAGGTGGGGCAGAAAGAGACAGAGACACAGAATATGAAGCAGGCTCCAGGCTCTAAGCTGTCAGCACAGAGCCCGACGTGGGGCTTAAACTCATGAACCGTGAGATCATGACCTAGGCCAAAGTCAGATGCTTAACCGACTGAGCCACCCAGGCACCCCAATAAATAAACTTAAAAACCTGAAACATTTTGTAGGAGAGAGACTAGTATCATGAGATGGCACAATGCCATACCTAAAATAGAATGGTTACAGAAAGCGAGTCATACTCAGTATGTATCCAGGGGAAAGGAAAGTTCTGGAGGAATGTGATTGGTAGCATCAAGTAGAAAGTATGTTCTGTGGAAGAAGTATTAGGTGGAAAATTAGGCATATCCCACACAGCCTTAAAAACCAGCACTGGGACCTGTGGATAGATGCTTCAGACATTTTCAACTCCATTTAAGGAAGGGTGTTCTTAGGCCTCTGTGATGACTGAGTAGGCAGACTAAGAAAGGAGGGTGAGTGTGGACCGGTGGAGGTGACCAATCACAGCCCAGATTACTGGTTTCCAAACCTGCCAGATTACCAGAAATACCTGGGGAACCTCCTAACCATGACTGACCCAAAGCCAATGATTCCTATGACTTAGACACAGTGTAGGATGATAGAGATGTAATTCAAACAGGCTGGGGAAGATTATTTCTAAGAGTCCCTTCATCTCTGAGATCTTGATTCTACTTTTCTGTATAACTTCTAGAGATAGTAATAATCAAAGAATTGGCAAAAGGAGAAGAGCATCATTGAAGACTTGAAAAAAAAAACGTGATGATTTATGAGGTTTTCAATGAGAATATTTAGTTTCTTTAGGTGCTCTTATGTTCTATACTTTATCCTCTGCTTATGTTTGCCAATGCAGTCACTGGCAAAGAGAAAATATAAAGATTCTTGGTGATTACTTCAACCAAGCCATTTAGGAATTACTAAATTCTCGAAAGGAATTATATTATGACTCAAAATATATGGAGAGAACATACCTCAATGAAAGGGGCAGGGGAGAGGACATAAACAGAAACCAGCAAGGGAGAATCATTTTACATAAAATATATTTGGCAACACTTTTGGTGAATGCGTATTGGTTGTGAGGACATACACTGTGAAATGTCTCAAGCTTCACTGCAGAGAGAATATCCGAGAAGTTTGTTAACATGCAGATTTGAAGACTGCACCCAAAAGATTCTAATTTAGTAGGTCTTGGATGATGCCAGAAATATTTGTTTTTAATAAGCAGAAGGAACAATTGCACAGACCGCATTTAGAGAAATTACAGTCCTCTCTGATAGAACTTTCCGCAATGAGAGAAATACTCTGTATATGTGCTTTTCAATGAGATAGTCCCTAGCCATACGTGGTGTTGAGTACTTAAAAAGTAGCTACTGTAGGTGAGGAACCGAATTTTCAATTTTACTTAATTTTGATTAGTTTAAATTTAAATAGCCAGAAGTGGCTAGTAGCTGCCATACCCAAGAGTTGAGCTTTAGAATACACTTAGTCCGGGGACAAGGAACATCACTTTTCCTTTTCATTGTGCCCACCATAGTGAGGAAGCAAAAGATACTATATCTCAGTAAGAAAAGCACAGAATAATATTTTCTGCAGGATGCGTCCATTCAATCCACCAGTGCATATAGCAGTGTGATTTTATATTATCAGAATAAACATTTTTATTCCTATCTCAGTCTGTAAATAGCAAGTCATGCCATATTCATAGAGTGAACTAAATGAACAATCTGTAGTTATCTCCATTTATTTGCACTTAAAATGAATGAACACAGAACAGTGGGTATGTTGTTGGGCTTTGTGGTGATCCCACCAATTAGCTTCATGACTATTCTGCTTGTGGCTAATCAGGTCAGGTACCTGAGCCTTGGTTAGGTTTTAGAAAGGGCTATACCATGGCCTTGAGAAGCTGCTTAAATCTATAGATCTCTCATTCCTAAAAGAACACTAGGGATGTTGACTGCCAAGAAAGTCACAACAGAAAAAATGGAGATTCCAAGCTGTCTCATAGATGGGTTTAGTGACAATAAATATTCTAAATCAAAGAGCATCAGGGTCTAGTATTCATGCAACAAAAAGAGATGACATAGCAGATTTTCCTTCAAAATTTAGTTGAATTCCTATGCCAGGTTTAGCAGGAATGTGAAGCTTTATCTCTGTTGGACCTGTTCTGAGAAAAGCATTTAGGTAAAAAAGCTAAAAAATGCATGTGTGCACGTGCACACACACACACACACACATACACACACAGACTAAATAGATGAATTTGGCAGGCGAGTGTGGGGCACAGTGGATTTGGAGGCTGGAATGTGAGTGCATAATCATGTCAGAATAACTCACCCCCAAACAGAGAATAAAATAAAAGGGAAGTGGGGCAGAAAAAAAGAACATTAATGGATCCACCTCCTTTGCCCCCAGAGACAAAGGTTCTTTCTGTACCCTTCACATTAGCATTTTGGCATATAAAAATGAATTCTGATGCTACTCTATAACAAATTACTGCTCTCCTAACTCAAATCTTAGACAACTTCAGGTGGCTGGCAATAAGTGGTCTTAGAGAATTGTTTTCAGAAATTCTGTGATTGACAGTACACATATTTTGCGTGAGTTGGTATTGGCAATATTTCATGACCTGCACAGCTTGGTGAAATGGCCTGGTGCCTGGGAGAATCTCCCCTAGAAAAAGGAGGAGGGATGGATTTTGTAGCTGATGTCTCTAAATCTTTCTCCAACGAAGGCAGGATATAGTGAGGGCTCAGTTAGTTCATAAATTCATTCCTTAAGACTTTGTAATCAGAGTTGGGAAATGATCCCCCAGTGTAATGTTTTAAAAAGAGCCCCTCTACATAGCACACCTCAGTTTCCTTTTGTGAGTAACCCTTTGTGGACTCAACTCCTTTGTCACAATTTTATGGACACAAGAGGGGAAGCTCATGTGATCACATACACACACACACACACATACTTTGCATTCTAAAGCTTTAATTTCACAAGATGTCCCAGCCTTGATAAATCTCTGTGACCTATTGTTCTGGCAGCAATTCCAGGCTTTGTTCTCCTTCTTATAATGCCTACTGCACAGGTTTCTTTATGGTTATCATGGTTTGGCCATCAGCCTACCTATCCCCTATAGGGATAGGGAGTCCCCTAGTCTCCTTACTCACTGACCCCACTAGGATCCACGGTCATGGGAAGTTCCTGGGTGTGTGGAAGAAGGGAAGGCGCTTGAAGAAGAGAGAAAACAAAATGAAGAGAAAAGAAAAAGACAGAAGGCCACGCATACATAGTTTACAGTTTTCAAATGCTTTCCATTTGGGATTAAGAATCACACAGGCATCCTGGGGAGTCAGGATTGTCTAGACAGATTCATAGTTGAGGCTAAAGTTTGCCAGAAAAGGTTTTTAAGTATTACTGACTTTTGTTTTGCATTTTAACATTATTTCCACTAAATTCTCAGCTTGAGTTGGATTCTTTGAATCATGAATATGGTGAATATTTGAACAAATGTTGGATAATAGTGCTTTTTAACTCAACCACTCATCTTGCTTCTTAAATTCCTGTTCTATTTACTTACGCGAAATGCAGTTAACAACAAGCATCTGGTTTCCATTGTCAGATTTAACACCCAACAAAGCCCTATTAGGATGGATAGAGCGACAGTATAGTTAAATCCTTTGAAACTCTAGCCCATTCTCCTTCCCTTTCATTCCTTATTTTACCTCCTAAGAATTGTGCCAAATAGTAAAGAAAATGAGTGAGGACAAGGAAGAGGTTTTGAGGTGAAGATCTCTGGGCGGCGAGGATGTTTTATTGTAATTAATCTTGTCTCATTTGAAATCAACATGGGCTTGCTAGCTAATTCAACTAATGGATACAGAGTATCTTTATGTTTCAGATCTCTTCTCAACACTTCAGATATAAGCATGCACATAAAGCATTCTCTGCACTGAGCCTCCAGCTTAATGAAGATAGTAACAGGCAATGGTATAATTGCCATGTATATAGTGTTAGGGGACCATGAACTGTCCCTGTTTAGTACTGAGGTATCAGTGAAGGCTTCCTGTAGGAAGAGAACTAGGTCTATCACTTAAAAATTTTTTTTAACGTTTATTTATTTTCGAGAGACATAGAGATAGAGCATGAGCAGGGGAAGGGCAGAGAGAGAGGGAGACACAGAATCCCAAGCAGGCTCCAGGCTCCGATGAGCCATCAGCACAGAGCCCGATGTGGGGCTCGAACTCACAGACGCAAGATCATGACCTGAGCCGAAGTCGGCCGCTTAACCGACTGAGCCACCCAGGCGCCCCTAGGTCTATCACTTAAAAGCGAGTGGTCGGGGTGCCTGCGTGGCTCAGTTGGTTAACTGCCCAACTTCAGCTCGGTCATGATCTCACAGTTCGTGGGTTTGAGCCTCATGTTGGGCTCTCAGCTGTCAGTGGAGAGCCCGATTTGGATCCTCTGCGCTCCTCTCTTTCTGCCCCTCCCCTGCTTGTTCATTCTCCCTCTCTCTCTCAAAAAAAAAAAAAGAAAAGAAAAGAAAAGAAAGAAAGAAAGAAAGAAAAAAAACCTTAAAAATGTGGGCGGTCTTTATCAACTATTGCCTCTCTCTCTAAGCCTGACTCCTCATATGCCGCTTAAAAAAAATATCCCATGCAGCTCTAACATACGAGGGATAGTAGATGGAAACATTCATGGAATCTAACTTTCCCATACTGATCACTAATGCTTTGTCCAGGCATAAAGTTAGTATTTCTTTTTATTTAATGTTTATTTTTGAGAGTGAGAGCATGGGAACCGGGGGGGAGGGATGAGGGGGCTCAGGGAGAGAGTGGGGGACAAAGAATCCAAAGTGGGCTCTGTGCTGACAGCAGTGAGCCCAATTTGGGGCTTGAACTCACGAACCAATGAGATCATTACCCAAATTGAAGCCAGACACTCAAACGTCTGAGCCAATCGGGCACCCCATAAAGTTAGTATTGTTGGGCAGGGAAGGATCCTAGGTTGAAATTCTGTACATTCGGCATATAAACCAAGTTTACCTACCTTTCTTCCTTTGGCTGGGGACCAGAGGTGGTCTCAGAAGCCAGAGCCTTATCTGCAGTCACAACTAACATCTCCTTGGCCAGAACCTGGCTCTACACTGCTTTTGAACCCCATCATTGCAGCTCCCTCCTCTTGTGTTAAATCAATAGTTTATGACATGTACAAGGGAAAGCTGTAAATTTAATTTTGTCCCCTGCAGTGCGATTCCTATCTTGTTTGCTGGAAACATAATGAATGTGTTTGCCCTCCAGACCCCCCACCCAGTGGAGCAATTGGAGGATAAAGAATGAGAAAAAAGCAAAGCACAATTAGGTAGATGGATTAAAGCTGGATTAATCAGAAGCCTGAATAAAGATAGGCATATGCCTTTTGTGTGTGAGAGTGTGTATGTTTGTGTGCGTTTGTGTATTTCCCCCCCCAGAAATCCACTAGATAGGAGATGATATTTATGGAAATCTTGGGCTCTATCTGTGCCTTGGACATTTAAGAGTCCAGATAGCCTATATTTAGTTATGAGGGAAACGTGAGCAGAACAGGCTAGCTGTACTTGACCCCATAGGCCTCATCTGCTATCACCCTTCCTCCTGCTTTGCTTCTATGCAGCAAAAATACCCAAGCTCCTCATCACTAGGGGCTCTGGATTGCTGAAGCCTTGAATGTCTTCCCTCACTCTATACATGATTAGCTTCTTCCTGTTGGTTCTCAGCTCCCTTCCCACGCCACCCAGGCTCTCCTGATCCCTTTAGCCCTGTTGCATAATCTTTAGAGCCTTTATCAACTGAAATCATCTTGTAGATAGATCGATCGATCGATAGACAGTTATATCTTTATCTAGATATAGCTAAATCTATCTATCATATATATAGATTTCCTTATTTTAAAAATTTGTTTTTCCAGTATAAGTTCAGTGGGGCAGAGAATTCGTTTGTTTTATTTCTTATGCAGTCCCAGTGGCTACCATAATATCCATCATATGCCATTGCTCACTGACCTGCTGAATCAGTGAAGGAATAACATATGGAGGTCGTAGCTACTCAGAAAACAAACAAACATATTTGAGCAGTTTTTGCTATTTTAACCGTACTCCAATTGATCTCATCACAGCTGCCATTTATATAGCATTTGCCACACGTCAGGTCCTGTTCTAAGTTCTTTGCATACTAACATATTTAATCCTTACAAAAAATTTAGGAGGCAAGCACTATTATTACCCCTATTTTTTAGATGAGGAAACTGAAATACAGAGAACACAGAGTGCTTCAATGACTTTGCCATGTTCACAGAGTAACCAGGAGGCAGAAGGAGCATTTAGATTCATGCCAGAGAATGGCCCTTATGGACTGTATTATATCATCTTTCAACTCAGATCACTATTGTAAGAAACTGCAGCCACTCAGCGCAAATAAGATAATAACATCAAAAGGCCCAGTGTGTGTGTGTGTGTGTGTGTGTGTGTGTGTTGTGTGTGTGTGTCTGTGTGTGTTGTGATTGCATTGGAGCACAGGCTCCCAGAACATATCGTCATTGCTGTCAGAAAAAAAATCTAGTGTAGAAGCTTAAAGTCCATCTGCAGACTTCCTATGACCTGAAGTTGCATCATCAAACATAGTCATCCTAGACCTTTTTTTTTTTTTTTAATGTTTGCTTCTTTTGAGAGACAGAGAAAGGGTGAAAGAGAGAGAATCCCAAGAAGGCTCTGTGCTGTTAGTGCAAAGCCCAACACAGGGCTTGATCTCACAAAACACGAGATCATGACCTGACCCGAAATCAAGAATCAGATGCTTAACCGACTGAGCCAACCAGCACCCTAATCAGCTTAGATCTTGAGCAATTTATGCAGCTATACTGCATATAAGTGAGACATTTCTTCGCTCATCATTTGGCCTGAGAGATTGTTACACAAATCTACTCTTCGAAAAGGTGAAGAGAAAGATGTGTGTGTGTGTGTGTGTGTGTGTAAAACTATGAAAGTAAATTGAAAACTATGAAAGTAAATTGAAATGAAAATGGCCTCAAGATCTTATGAAGTCTGTATAGACTTTGTACCTGCTCCATATGTCTCTCTCCATCCACCCATCCATTCATCAAATGCCTGTCCATCACTGTGTAAGTGATGTAAGCAGAGAATGTAAGCAGAGACCAAGGCAGATACTGCCTCTGCTCCCATGGAGATGCATTCTGGCATGTATCATTCTCAACACCGCCTGGCCCTCATCCCATACTTGTAGTTTTTATGCAGCGCCAATTTGCAAACAGGACAGAGAAACAGCCATCAGGAAGAGAAGCCCTGGGTAATGGGTAAAGGAGCAGTGAGAGCAAAGTGGGGGTATGAAGCCAGCAGGGAAAACAGGCGACCTGAAGAAGGGGCAAAATCAAAAAAACGAATGACAGCTTTGTCCCAACAGACCCAGCAGGTGAATCCCATGTGCCCAGGACAAGTGGGACTGTTCATCTTGAAACATTTTTGAAAGTGTTTTAAGATATATTAGTAGCAGTAAACAAGTTGCTCAAGGTATTTCTTTTTCTAATGAATACAAAAACTCCACTGGCCCCTCGCCCCCTCTGCTTGTTCTGCGGAAGATACCCTGAGAGCTCTTCTTTCTTTATTGACCAATGGGTCCGTTAGGGTGTAGGAGACGATATCCCCAGAGGGTGGGTCTCTCTCTGTGCCATGGTGAGTGGCAGAACTATGGCTGCATTTCCGAAGAATCAAAGGACATTAATTTACATTTGAAATGAGAGGGAAAAAATCTATCATTTTATTGTCAGTTTTGTTCCAATCAATCCACCCCTCACCAGGACTGCCAAGTAGACCTTTGATAGAAATCCATCCCAGAACTAGGATGTAAAATCTTAATGAGATTGTTTTGATGTTTACAACCTCTAAGAAGGTTCCCCAAATGTCATGTGGAGGGAGGAATTTCCTTCTGCATATACCTGATTCCTGAGCATTAACTTACCGAATTCTGACGAGACTCATGGGAATACCCCTGGCTATGCAATACGTGCTCACCCCTGCAGTGCGAGTTGACAGGGCAGAGGACAGCCTTGATGACCTGAACATCTCCCCAACTGGTGCCTAAAATTCTACCGCTATTGATTAATGCTTAGGGGAAATCAAGGAGCCATTACGGATTAGCTAAGATATTTATACGTTCAGTTTCTCAATTTAATTACCAAAAAGCACAGTGCAGTTCTTTATATACTTCTAAATACTAAATCTAATTCTGCTGTCTTACTGGTATCTTTTTTCCTAAAATGGAAATCTCTTAAAAGGAACAGGTATAGAAGACTTTAAAACTGATTTGTTGATCAAATGGTTTTACTCCCTACACTTACAAGTCAGGAAAAGACATATAAGAAAAATGGAAAAGGCAAGAAACACTCAAACTTGAATTGCTTTTTTCCCTAAACTGCCTCTAGTGAATCTAGTAGTGGAACAATTGTTCATGAAGACCCTTTGTTATTTTCCAGTTTACATCCCTCTCAGGAAACAGAATGAGAGAGACAGGTTTAGGCAAGGACTGAGCACTGAGCCCGAGGCGTTTGCCATATATTAACCTTCCAGAGCCTGCTTTCTTCGCAGTGCACACCCTTCTCTCTCTCTACCTCCCGCCACGAAAGGTGTAGCGTTGAACAATACAGTCCTTTTGCGTGTTTCCAGGAAGTCTGGAGTCCAGCAATGCCAACAGAATGCTCTCTACTCCCTGCAGAGAAAGCCATCACTGTTTGGAAGTAGGCCCTCCAGAAATGAAAGTTATTTTTATAGCCTTGTTCTTCATTTTAAAAGCAGGCCCCCAAATGATAACTCTGTTTTTTCAAACTCATTCCATTGTTTGTAGGATCAGAAGAATCATTGATGATTTGGGCTGAATGGTTTTAAAAACCTAATTTGTTTTTCTCCCTGCGCATGCTGTTGATTACTGTCAACGGGTCTTGTGAAACTAGACTCATCTATTTTTAATGCTTGCCTCTCAGTAGATTTTTAAGACAAATGGGTGTGAGTTTGAGTAAAGCTCGGGCCTCTTGTTATAGGCTGTAAACATCAATGGTGGGCACTGACAATGTACTTAGCCAAAGCCCACAGTTATTGATAACTGATGGGTTAAACCTCGTCTATGAGAAATCATGATCAGACAGCCACCTCTCCTGTTAGACGTTAATCCATTTCTTATGTTGCTTGTGTTTTTCTGTGTGCTTTAGCCATAATATTTACATTTTTCAGACACGAACATTTTTCTTGTTCCTCTTCCATGAGGCAGTGCAATAACACACACACACACACACACACACACACACACACACACACACACATATTTAAAGACTAGCCATATGAGTAAGCATAACTAAGTAAAATTCAATTTGGAAATTCTTTCAACCTGCATTAAAAGCAAGACAAAGGAAGAAAAATGTCAACATTTTTGCTTTTAATTGTCTTAACTTGATGTATAAATCAATTAGAGGAGACCCGCATTTTTGATTCAATCTAATTGCTTAGTGGCATAAGATAGATAGTATAATGCACTTGCTATATGGCTGTTCTTTGACTGAAGGATTGAGAGATAGAGATAGAACTATCTGTATCTGTATGTTGTTTTCTCATTGTAAAAGGTAAAACTTGCTTTGTGCTACAGGCATTGGATAAGCAGGTAATTTTTTTAACAAATATTTATTTATTTTGAGAGAGAGAGAGAGAGAGAGAGAGAGAGGAGGGAGTGGAGCAGAGAGAGAATCCCAAGCAGGCTCCATGCTGTCAGCACAGAACCCAACATGGGGCTCGATCTCCCAAACGATAAGATCATGGTCTGAGCTGAAATCAAGAGTCGGACACTTCACTGACTGAGCCACCCAGGTGCCCCGAAGCAGGTTATTATTATGTAATAATTTTATGATTGGGAAAGACAGTTATGCAGGGTGTTTAAGAACATGGGAATCAGAGTCCAATATAGTGACTTCTACCTCTTATGTGCTATACGATTGTGGCAAGTTAATTAATCTCTCTAACCTCAGTCTAGATAGGGGTATAATAAAACCCATTTTAGGTTGTAAGGATTACATAAGATAATATGTAACATACTTGCTATGTGATGAGGAATGCAACATTCTCCCTATGTGACGAGGAGTTGGATTAGCATTCAATATATTAATTAGTGCTTGGATGCTTTTGATTGTAAAACAAGAGAAAATCCTGACATAGGATTTAGGTAAAAAGGATAATTTATTATCTCTCATAATGAGTGTAGAGGTGGGGCATGCTCCAGAGGGGTATGTCAGATTTTTGGCTTTGCTTCTCTGTGCTCCCCAGCAATTTCCTCCTTTCTGTGTTAAGTTCAATACTCGAGTATAAGAATAATCTCTAAAATATTCCCAGCAATTTTTTTCCTCACATCTCATTGGCCAGAATTGGGTCATATGCAGAATAAAATAGTGGTTAAGAACGTGAAAACTGGCATAAGGGCGCTTAAGTTTGAATTCAGTGTTGTAATTCATAGCTATTTATCTCTAGGAAATTGCTTCATTTCTGTGCCTCAGATTCTTTATCTATAAAATGAGGATGTCAGTATTATCATCTTCATTGGATTCTTATGATGATTACATGGGTTAATACAAAGTAACCAATTTGAACAGTACTTGGTACTTAACAAATGTTTAATAATTATTTGCTATTTTAAATTCTAAACCAATCACTGAGAAGAAGAATTGGTTGATTTAATCACGGGTTATGAGCTCAAAGGATCACTTTTTGCTGAATCATGTGACTACATGGAAATTTTAACAAAACCGAACGACATTAGGTAGGAAACCAAGTCTGACCACCACACTCAAAGCGCTAATACTCTTACTATTCCTATTTTATTTAATAACATCATCACATTACCTTTTTCCCCTAACAAAGATCTATTGACTGAACTACAGGTAAGCCCTACCTGATGATTTTATTTTTCATCTATTATTTTGAACATAAAACATATATTAGTCAGTAAGTAGTTTTTAAAACATATGTGCACAACTACTTGTCACTCATGATATCACTGAAATAGGACCAGATTATAGTTTTGAGTTGTTATAAGTCTCCTATAGCCTCTGAACTCAAGAATCCAGAACATTTGAGCCCTCCTGTCCTCTAAGGAACCAAGATCCATGGACTCTGCTAAGGTAAGGCTAACAACAAAATGAAACTATGAGAGGTAGGGGTGTAAACATTGATGGAGAAGCAGACAAACTCCTGGGGGGAGGGGAACTGATTATTTATCTGTATCTCTTTAGAATTGAACATGGTGCCCAGTACATCGTGGGCCATCAAAAACTGGCTGATGAATAAAGTAGAGAGTGAATGAACAAGCATGGATCCTTTAAGAGGGGAGCATACATTCCTTCAAAAACATTTTATTTGCATGCAATAAAATAAATTAACTTGGTGTATGGTGCTATTAATTTAAATGCATTCAGTAA
This sequence comes from Paguma larvata, assembly GCA_030068075.1. Classification (NCBI taxonomy): domain Eukaryota; kingdom Metazoa; phylum Chordata; class Mammalia; order Carnivora; family Viverridae; genus Paguma; species Paguma larvata. The sequence continues at coordinate 92,843,203 of CM057824.1, read as the reverse complement.
TGTGATCCCCAACAGAATAAAGATTACACCCTCCCTCCAAATTTATTCAACAAGTATCAGTTAATCTATATCCTATCAGGTACTGGGCAAGTATTTAGTTACAGGTTAATGAGTAAAGGAGATAGGACCTTTGATGATATGGTGATGGTAACTGCCTGTGTATATGTTCTTTGTTATAATCCTCTGTAACTTGAAGACAAAACGGGTTAAAATCTGACCAGCCAGAATAGGTGAGAAGTAAAACTGGATATTTAGCAATTCCATGGTTTTAAGGATTTTTTTTTTGGAAAGTTTATCAAAAGTCTTTAAGTAGAAGAACCTTAATTATTAGCATCTCTGACTTTCGTGGAAATAAATATCTTCATAGGAACTAGATACATAAATCTGGAATTTGTTTCTGAGGCTTACCAAACAACTGATATGTTTTGTTTAAACTTGTACTAGAGAAGAGAGAATGTAGGGAAGATAAAGACAGCTTCAAACCTAGGTTTAAGAGCATTTGAAAACTCCTCAGGAAGACGCAAGCAATATTGTAGAGAGGATATGGGATAGAACTGTAAGCACCTAGTTACTCTCAAATATTCTCTCAAGAAGGCTTGCTTTCAGAATCATAAGTGTTATCGATGATTGAAGCTTTGCTCTATAATCTAAACGTGAAGATCAGTTTACTTACATTGACAGTGCTGAGTGAAGCACCTCCCCTAACCCCCATACAGGAAACAGAATAAAGTCTTCACACTTACAGTGGCTACTGGAAAATATAAAGAGAAATGACCGAAAGGAGAGAAGAGATTTCCATCTTCCCAAGTAAGATACAGAATCAAGTAAATTGTCAAAAATGCCATTTATTAAATTCTCAAAATTCTTAATATCTACTTATTTTAACATGCATGAATTTTGTTAGTTAAAGGAGCCACGTCGGCTGTCCTAAGCACTGGTTAAGCAGAGGAAGCCCCTATTTGCAGAAATCCTACTGCATTTCTCTTCCCAAAGTTTGCAATTTTAGAGAATGATAGGTACTGTGACATTTTTGATATGTCAATTGAGTGGTTACACACTGATCAATTTGTGGATAACAAAGATCTATTAGAATAACATTAATAGTCACTCTAGAACTTATAATTCAGTGCCATATGTCCAGTAATAATTCAAGACTTAAACAATATGTAAGGTATTCACCATCACCTTCTGTTAGTATTTCTTTACAGCAGGAATAGAAATATTTAAACTGAAAGATGAAATCTCTGTCTGTCTGTCTGTCTCTTCTTATGAATGTGCATAACGTGTTTTTTATTTCCCATCAAATATTTTTAAAATCCAGAACAATGTCTCACTGGATTATAAAAGACTTTTAAGGGCAAGCGTTTTCTTGAAGGTAAAGATGGAGTTTATTTAACATTTGATATTATGTCTGGTGTAATAGATTAAAAAGAGAAAGAACCATTTGATTTTTCTTAACCATTGAAAAAGCAATCTTCTGTTTCTCTACCCTTCTACCTCTTCCATCTTTTCTTGCTCAGAAGATGCATTTCACACAGTTACAATGTTAGTGGACAATCTATTTCCTACCCCTTTTGAAGAAGTATCTAGCACTTTGATTAAACAGTTTTTGATCCCCACATTCCCATACTTTTCAATTCTGACAGTTTAATTTCCAGACTCAGAACTTTCCAAATCAGAAAATGCCCAGATTTGTGCATTGTCACAGGTAAAAATCAAAGGAGTCTCATTTATTTCCAAAGGCTGTTTAGCTGCCTCTGGACATATTTAATATTATGACTCAAAAGATTATTTCTTACAGCTTATGGCTGCTGTATGAGCAACCATTGCAATTAGTTCTTATAAACTTTCCAAGACAACATAACAACCTACACTATTATGACTATTGATAATGACACCTTGCATTTATATGGTGCCTTTTATTTGAACTGATCCCTACACATTCTACAAGCTATATTCTTGGGTATCACTTCACCCATCTTCAGTATGCAGCCACCTTAGGGTAAAAAGTAATAGCTGTTTAACATAGCACTGGGCCACAAAACACCACATTAAGACTATCATTCTCCTTCAAATCTTCAAGGGGATTTTATAATAATAGCAATCATAATAGCTATGTCTTTTATTATGCTCATTCTTTTGCCCTACTCATAGACCGGAGGCAGCATTCAGTAAGAAAACACAACTTCACTAAAAAGAACCAAAAGAATTAGCTTATAAAATTATTGGTCATCAAATCCAGCCATATCTCATATTTATCCCTTCTTCACTTCCATAACCATGAAAACGAGCAAGTTACTATATTTCAGGGGGATTTTTGTGTCCAACTTTCAGATGGCTTTCTTACCTTTCTGCTGCTCCTATACATCTAGCTAACTCTATCTCAAATATAACATTCACTTAACCCATATCATGTAGACTGGTTCCCCATTATCTACCACATCATATATAAGCTCTACTAATTTCCTTTTAAAATCATTTTCATCCTACCCATCTTCTCTTTTACATTCTTGTCTTTGAACTTGACTATGTGGCTTGCCTTTTGCTTCAACCCATTTGCCATCACCCGGCCTTATTCTTTCAGTATTTCACCATTTTGCATTGGTCATTGCCATTCCTCTGCTACCCACCTTCATAAATGGCCTCTCTATGAATATAATGACAAGCCTAGACTCCGAGAACTCTTCCTTAATATAATTCACTACTGAAACAATCTTTGAGCCTATGTCATGATCCTTTCTCATGGTATATCAAACTGTCTCAACATATATGAGATTATCATTCTCTATTATCTCTTAGGTCTCCCCAATTAGACTATGCTCTGCAAAGCCTAGGGAAGGTTCTCTTATTTCTTCAACATTACCAAAGCATCTAGAGCATTATGGGAAATCCATAGAGTACTTTTAATTCATATTTATTTAGTACTCTATGGATTTCCATATTGTTGGGGAAAATAAAACAAAGGCAAAAAGAAAAAGACTGGGTCAAAGTGGGTGTCATAGAGGTACAGACAACCTTGCAGGGTGGTTCATAATGAAAACATTACTGTGTTAAGAAGCAAAGCCAAGTTTCCTGACTTTCAGGACAATGCAAAGAACTAATGTGCTAATGGTTATAGTAAATCCAATGAAAACTCAAATTGAAGGATGTGAAAGCCTAACACCCAAAGGCAAACTTATTTTTCTGTTTATAAAATTGCACCCTTGTGCAATAACACAGAATCATAAAATAAATAATTCCTTTATTCAGGAATTCATGATATAATATTCCTGCTAAAAACAATTCCCCACCTTGATAGAGCTCGGCATGAAGCTCAAAAAAACCTGCAATATTTCAATCATTTTCCTCACTGGTAGAGTCAGAAATGCAGACATATAACAACCGGTATTTTCAGACATATCATTGAGTACCCTATATGTGCAAATAATTGCACTAGAAACAGTAGGAAATGGAGCAATTCAGATTGATGAGAAATAATTTTTGCCCTCAAAAGAGGCAAGAAGGTACAAGACTGCAGGAAAAAAAAAAAGACACTAAAGAAAAATGAAAAAGGCAATGCTAAGTTTGGGACTAGTATTACAAGTAACTACTCCAAGTTAAAGTTGGAACACAATACCTCATTGACAGAGTGTTGAATATCTAAGAACAATTAACAGCATTTCATGATCTTGCCCAGTCTCAATGTAACTGCTGACACCGTCTTACTTGTCAAATTAATGAACAGACGCACCAATCAACCAAACAAGCAAACAACTAACGAATCATACCAAGTAACCTAAGGTTCTTCCTTAGCCTCAGAGATAATGGATATCAAAAAGTAATATTCACTGAGGTACGTGTGGTTAGGTAACTGCCTTAGTCCGTTTAAGATTCAAGCTGCTATAGCAAAATGCCAGAAACTTAATGGTGTATAAACAACTGAAATTTATTTCTCATGGTCCTGGAGGCTGAGGATCCAAGATCACGGTGCCAGGATGGTTGGGTGAGGGCCTTCTTCCATATTGCAGTCTTATGTCCCCCAGAGGAAAAGTATCTGTCTGAGGTCTCTTTTAGAAAGGCGCTAATCCCACTCATGAGCATTGTGTCCCAGTGACCTCATCACCTCTGTGAATTCAAATTTCACATATGAATTTTGGGGAGACACAAATATTCAAACTATAAAAGGACCATATCTAATTTTTGTTTCTTTGAACTACTTATAACTGGCAATATATCTAATTTCTGGCACATAGTGGGACTCATTAAATACTCATAGAATCCTGAACCATATTATGAATGGAAGTGGGTGTGAAAGAAAGCAATAACATTCTACCTTCGTAAGAGACTTTCAGGTGGGAAGGTCAATAAGAAAAAATAGAAATGGGTGTCAAAAAGCTTCTAATATTTGAAGGATTATTTAAGATTAGTATCAAGTTTCCATAACATTGTATTTTTTCTCTAATACAGTTGATTTTGCCTTTTTTTTAAGCTTTGGAAATGTTGTTGTGCATGCCGTTTTCCAAAGTAAAATCTTATTTGGAACCCAAGTTTTACAAGACAGATAAAAGCAAAACTGGCAAAAGTTGCAGTTCTTCTCATACGTAACATCTTGAGAAGTCTTTTAAGAATGCTAACAGGGGCGCCTGGGTGGCTCAGTTGGTTAAGTGGCCGACTTCGGCTCAGGTCATGATCTCGCGGTCTGTGAGCTCGAGCCCCACGTCGGGCTCTGTGCTGACAGCTCATAGCCTGGAGCCTGCTTCAGATTCTGTATCTCCCTCTCTCTCTGCCCTTCCCCTGCTCATACTCTGTCTCTGTCTCTCAAAAATAAATAAACGTTAAAAATGAGTCTCTTAAAAAAAAAAGAGACTGTTACTTTAAAAAAAAAATGCTAACAGTCCTGGGACTATTCAAGAAGTGCATTGCAGTTCTAAGGTGCAGCATTTGTGTACTTGGGTTGCAACTTTGTATGCGACACTGACTATAGAAAGGGACAGTAATTCCCAAGGCAGGCATTTCTGAATCGCAGTATGTCTCAGAGATTTAGAATAAGGAATTTGTTTGGATTCTACATTTTATAAGCGACAAGAGAAACTAGTCCAGAATCAAAGGGGGAAGCACTTCGCTCTGATCAAAGTAAGTAAGGATCCGTGTACTATGGGGGATATGAATACACTATGTAAGAAATCTCCCACGAGGCAGGCATGATGTAGCACTTTTGAAATTCAGTAATTATAAAATGGGTCTGGAAGTTTTATAATGTAGATAAAAGGGTTTTGTGTGCATTTTACAGGGTGAAATGTCAGAATGTGAGCAGGATCAGGAGAGAGTGTAAATAGAAAAAAAATAATAAATAAGAACAGTTCCTTAAGAATTGTCGAGGGATGGGAACTGTAATAAATCTTATTGAAGGTTTTTATAAAAATACATCTCACAGGGAAAAATGAGGGGATAATTTTATCAGAGTCTTCTAATGGCCTAGATGAGATCACCCCCAAAAATCACTGAAAACAGTCACCCATATATTGAGCACCTACTATGTGACAATCACATCTTAGTTATTATAGAGATGAAGAAATCAATAAAACATTGTCTCTGACTTGTGGGAATTCACAATCTAGAAGGAGAGGATAATGCTTCCATAATAAGCTGCTAGGATACGTGGCAGATCATGTTAAATTCTATCAGAGTTTACTCTATACTGGAAGTAAAATCAATGGAGAGTCTCAAAAGTAGGAGAGGAGTTTAGATTTTAAGTGAAAAAAATGAGAAGACACTGAAAGCAAGGTACATACATAATAACATCTGTCTTAAAGAGAAGCCATACTGATATTCCTGGGTATACGTGTATGTGGGCATGCACACTTGTACATGCTTGTGAATGCACACACATGCATGCAAAAGGGAAGAGACTTAAAGCAGACAGATCAGATAAGGGATGATTATAGATTCAGGCCTTATTACCTAAACCAGGGAGGTGGTAGAGAGAATAGGAAGGGCAGGATGGATGAGGGGGTGTTTGCTATACATGCTAAGAAGGTGTAGGATGAATGAAGACATGTAGGTAACAGGTATTTTGTGCCTCTGAAAAAGACTAGCAGTGAAAAGGGAACAGATTATTAGCACTTGGGAGTCTAAGATAAACCAAATCTACTTCTCACCGAACTATTTTAGCCTCCAAAATAGATAATAATAAAAGTTAAATCTTAAACAAATAAGATATTAAAGGGACATATTTGGATAAAACTATCAGTTCTTTCTTGGTAGAAAACCTACCTGAGATCCTTTTATGTGCTATCTGGTCTCATGGTCTTTTCTTCCCACTCCCCCTCGTATGAATCAATCTGAATCCTTGGAATTCTATTAAATTGAACTTTAATTACTTTATGGTTCATGAAGAAGTGTTGTTCTGGGGCCCATGCTAGGGTCTCAGCTACTCAATTTTTAATAATAATAATAAAAAAAAGCCTCTTGACAGTGGTGGTCTCCTCTCATTTCCTGAAGAATGGCCCCCATGATTGCACCATAGTTTAAATTTCTCCAAAAGTACAGCCAAACAGGTTAAAAACAAGGACTTCTAGACCAAGGCTATTTCCTGCCTGATCCTGCTGCCCTAGGCTGCCACCACAGTTCCCACAAACCACAAAAACCTTTGCAGGTGTCTCCTGGAAACAGTTTCATCTATAGTCACTTCCTCACATCCTTTTCCTCAACTCCTCAAACAAATATACTAGTAAGATCACTGAGGTGCATAACTCCTGCTCTCACGTACCTTCCATGAGAAATCCTGTCCTTGCTTCATACCTGAGCACTGGAAGATGAATTTCAGTAGATGGAGGTGGTTAGAAAGGGGATGAATGATTAATGATCATGCTTGACAGTCCCCAAGGATATTAATGTCAGAAAAATGTAATAAAATTGTACCAGCCAATTGCTGTTAGAAAGAAATACTTTGACTTTCCAGCCTCTTTACAGATTTTTTTTAATAGCATGTTTGTACTTGGCCAAATAACTAGTACTTATTCTAAGTACGTCTAGCATATTTACAATTGCATTATAACAAACAGCTTGGGCTCAGTTCTGGAAATGTTTATTCATTTTCAGTCCATAATTTTGTCATGTGACTAAAAGTTTTAAAATTATATCCACATACTCAGTCCCAGGACATCAGAAGCTTATGCACAATGAACAAATGTCGGTATCATGATTTGTGTTGGGAGCATATCCCTGGATTAGATGGACATAGTCCCTTCCCTTGAGGAACTTAGATCTCACTTGGGACAGCTGACAGATACCAGAAAAAAAAATAACTGCTCAAATGAACATGTGATTACAACTGTGATAAGGGAAAGGCAGGCAAAATACGGATGCTTTTAAAGTGCATTACCAGAACCTGAAGATATGAAGGTCTGAAAGTCTAGATTTCTTGTTCCAAATGTTTTTGTAGTATCACATTTTTTCTTAAGACCCAAAGCATTAGAGATGGTGCTAAATTAGTTAAATATCTGTCATGGTTGAGAAAAGAGCTGTTCCATCGGGAAGACTTTTTGGGAGATAAAAAAACATGGACAGCATCACGTGAGACTGCTTTTGGCTATTATAGAAGGAAAATGATCACAAAATCCCCTTAGGATGTAATAAATTACTCATCTTCATGGTTGAGGAAGTTAAGAAGGAGTAAATATGAGATATGACTGGATTTGATGATCAATAGTTTTATGGGCTAATTCTTTTGATACTTAAAAAAGTTATATTTTTGTTACTGAATCATGCCTCTGGTCTGTAAGTAGGGCAAAGCAACAACCTAATAAAATGCCTAAGTATCATTTTTTGCCATTATTACAAATCCCTCTAATCATGTGAGGAGAGAATAACATCTTGATGTAGTGTTTTGTGGGCCAACTATTACTCTTTCTTCCAATGTGAAGGCATCTGAAGGTGGGTAAAGTGATTCATAAATATAGTTTGTAGAATATTGAAAGATCTGCTCAAGAAAAAGGCAGCAGCACTTAAGTGCTGCTGAAAACAAGCCAAGAATGGTCCACAATGATTTTCATAGTGTTTTATACTTCAAATAATTATTTAAGTCCTTAGCCTGTAATTAATCCAGAAGTTTCCTACTTAGCCTACTGCAACCAGTTATGATGATCTTTAAAAATTAGAACATTGCACAATAATTCTAGTAGTCTTACCTGGGTCATTATTTTAACTTTCTGATTCTTCTCTTAATTAGAGTTGTACTAACATAATAAGGAAAGACAGATTTCCAACCTGCAGTGATAGTTGCTATTCGATACATAGTTCATGTGATTGTCAGCATCAAATATAAAAGTTGTTGTAAGGGACATTGGTAATAAGTTTTGAACTGGTATGATTGTTGTACAAGTATTTGATTTCAGATCTACACAGAAAGTTTATGTCTGTAATGACTTATGACATCTTAAATGCACCTCAGTTCTCTAAGCATGCCTATCATTCACAGTATCAAAACCCCTTGCAAATATTGCATGATGACAATAGTATAACTGATGCATAACAAAAACATTAACACACTCCTAAATACTTGGCATTTGTATGTCCCTTTACTTTTGCAAAGCATTTCTTCCTTCCTTCTTTCCTTCCTTCCTTCCTTCCTTCCTTCCTTCCTTCCTTCCTTCCTTCCTTCCTTTTTCCTTCCTTCTTTCCTTTCTTTTTTAATATAATTTTTTGCCAAGTTGGCTAACATACAGCGTATACGGTGTGCTCTTAGTTTTGGGGGTAGATTCCTGTGATTCAACGCTTGCATACAATACCCAGTGCTCATCCCAACAAAGTTTGCCTAGTATCATTTCTAAATAGAATGAGCCACTAAGAGTCACCTGGGTTTTTGTTGTTGTTTTTAAAATTTTCTTAATGTTTATTTATTTTTAAGAGAGAGAGCGAGCGAGAGCGAGAGAGAGAGAGAGAGAGAGAGCACAAGCAGGGGAGGGGCAGAGAAAGAGGGAGACACAAAATCTGAAGCAGGCTCCAGGCTCTGTGCTGACAGCTCAGAGCCTGACACAGAGCCTGACAAGGGGCTTGAACCCACGAACCAAACCACAAACCGTGAGATCATGACCTAAGCTGAAGTCGGATGCTTAACCGACTGAGCCACCCAAATGTCCCATTGTTTGTCTATTTTTTAAGAGAGATGCTTGAGCCCTTGCTAGACTACTGAATCTGAGTTTGGATAGGGGGAGTTGAACATTGTAATGGATATTTTTATATATTTTAATTTTAAAATATACATAAGTTTTTCATTATATACTAGGCATTGTTCTGTACATTGGTAAGACAAAGAGGAAGAGACTTAGACTTTATTGTCACAATGACTTTAGACTATTCAATGAGATTGATAACAAACAAGGAACATGGGGTGGGGTGGGTCAACAGTCACTATTATCTGATTGCTGGTGCCCGAATGCATATATCTGCATAAAACACAGCACCTCTTTTGAGTATCTTCCTTGGGTTTCAGAATTTGACTCCAAGGTTGAACTTAAGACTAAGGTAGATGTGGTCTGTTAGTTTTGATATATTTTGAAGTCAGGGATTTTCTGTATGTGACCTTTAGGGACAGGATGATTGAGGTGGAGACAGGGTGATGGTAAACCTAACATAGCATCCCAAACCTATTTCATGGCCATACACACTTTCAGCTGCACCAGAGAAAGCCAAATCAGTTCACCACGATTGCTTGTTTATCATGCTGAAGGCATAGCATGGGGTGCTAGAGATATGTCCAGATAAAGCATTAAACTTGGAGAGATTTTTAATTTGGAGAAACAGTGGAAAATGTTGAATGGGAAATAAACACATGTACAGGTGTCAGCGCAGTGTAACTGGTTGGTAAGAGCATATGGTCTCTGGACTCAGAAGGAATCAAGTCTTCCCAACTTTCTGGTTGGGTGATTTTGAAAAGTTACTCTACACTGTCAAATATAAGTTTCCCTTATCTCTAAAATGGAGATGATAGGGTTTAGGATAGATAGTGGTAGGATAGAATTCCTGGTACACTCTTAACATTCAATTAATAAATGACAATTGCTGATTTTAGTATTATAGTTAGTAATATTTAGTATTAATATTTGGATGTCAGGAACAGACAAAATCTTCTATCCAAAGATTTGGAAAGGCTTATAATAAGCAAAGACTGGATAGAAAAATATCCCTAATAATAAAAATAGCAAGAAGAAAAATAAATGGATAACATTACTTAGGGCATGTTTGGGAAAGAACCATTACAGCATGTGGGGTGAGGAGGAAAATGGACATATGAGCAAAAGAAAAGTGTAGTAAGATACTGAGTTGATTAAGTCTCAGTAAAATAGGACTTTAAATACCCTGTTAATAGACATCGAAGCCATTATATAAATGATAAGACTTTGAGCAAGAGGAAAAAAATTATTAGATGTGTTGTATTGATTCCAACTCTGACAGAAGCCTGAAGGCCAAATGTGAGAGAACAAAAAGTGGAATCTGAGAGACCCATTAGGAAATGGGTTTTGTGAAAGATTAGATGGCTCTGAAATCATTATTATCTTCACCAGATGACATTATCATCATCATCATCACTACAACCACTACCATCATAATTATAACTAAATTTATCAAGCACTGCATATACTAATGAACTTAAACTTGAACACAATCCTATGATATGGTTTATTACTATATTTCTAGTTTATATTTGAGACAACTGAGGTACAAGGTTCAGCAACTTGCCCACGATCACATACACAGAAAGAGTAAAGACCAGGCTATGAAACATAAGGATATGTAGGCAGTCAACTCTAGGGCTTGCATTCTTGATCACTACATTACACTGAATCTGAAAGGAAAGTGGAGAAGAGACGTAAAGGGTAGTTTCAAGACTGTAGAATCAATATGACTAGGTAACTGAATGGAATATGGAAACTATGAAAAAGGGGGAAGTAAAAAATATCCCAGACACTCTGACTTGGGGCAAGAGTTTACATATTGGCAGGAAGGTTTGAGGGATATGTTGTGGATATGTGCAGGGACATCCATGTAGATATAAATGTACAACCCTTGGGAATATTTTGAAATATGGCCCTATGAGTTAGAAAACAGGGAGGAAGTGAAGGAGAGAGGCAGGAATATAGTGGGAGAGAGAGAAATTGATTAGAGATATGGACTATGAACATACCAATCCAAAAATTAAACTTGCAGAGGTGAATCAATAGCTTTTTGGTTTCCAAATTCTTTTTTCTGTTACTCGTATATATTACTTGGAACTCTACCTCGTAACCATATACTCTTATGACAGACCTATCTATCATCTCCCTTTCCCTCTCTTCCTCTTTGTCCTCCTTCCCTTCCTTCTTCCCTTCCCTCTCTCCTTCCTTCCTTCCTTCCTTCCTTCCTTCCTTCTTTCTTTCTTTCTTTCTTTCTTTCTTTCTTTTTTTCTTTCTTTCTTTCTTTCTTTTTTCTTTCTTTCTGTCTTTCTTTCTGTCTTTCTTTCTCTCTCTCTTTCTTTCTTTCTTTCTTCTCTCTCTTTTTCTTTCTCTCTCTCTTCCTTCGTTCCTTCCTTCCTTCTTTCCATGTTCTATTGAATATATATTTCAGTATCACAGGTATTAAGATACAGAAAAATTGTGTCACTTTTCATGTTTTAGCTGGCTTTCCTATCATTAAACAGCTAGGGAGATGTGTAAAATTATTGTCTACTTTCTAGCATAATTTAAAGGTTGGAGACTGAGAAGGGGCTGCCATAGGACAGGAGGAATTACATATAATATTCCCATTCATTAATGGTGTCCCTCATCACCTTCGCCAAATACCGTATTTGAAGATTCATAGTGCTGGTCATATGACCTCTTTGATATTTCCCCCCTACTCCTTTGGGAATTCAAGCCCTCAAACAACAAACCAAAAGTAAAATCCCAACCCAGTAGAGAATATTCTTCCACTGAAAGAGGTGCCAAAGAATCAAATGTGAAAGGGCACAGTTTTCAACTTTAAAGTTTGAACGTTCACATTTTCCCACTTACCACCACTGAAAACCCATTTGGGAGCTAGCATCCTTGAAATCACACACATCCTTTATTATGCTATTCATATATTCAGCATTTACCATTTCTAGATGTAAAAATTCTAGAAATGTAAAATATACCATGCAAAATGCAGCTTCTTTTTGTGTCCTAAAATTACCTTTTTCACATTTTCGGGGGTGCCCCACATGCTCCTGTGAAAAGTGGTGTTCTCACTCTACACTTCCTTTGTGGCTCCATCTCAGCTCGGCCTTCCCCTGTTCTTAAGCAAAGAGTCCCATTCTCTCCATGTGGTTGGTCTCCACACAGCTGGGCCCCATCCCTTTGGCCCTTTAAGTTACTTACTCTCCACTTTCAGTATAGGTCTATTTTGTCACGTGCGGTTCAGCTGAACGAGAGCAGGGTTATGTTGTATTTAGTTTTGAATTCCCATCTGAAGATATCCGAATTTGGATAACTTTACTGGTATCAAATCCAGATGGTATCAGTAGAAAATGACATATAACAGCTTCCAGATCCATTGTTATACTTTTGTAGACCCCTTAGACTTGCCTAACCTACCCCTTCAATGTTCAGTTACAGTCTCTCTTAGGAGCTTATTTCAACCATTGAGTTGGCATTTCACAATCCCAAAAATTCTGGCATCATTTGGGAGACATTACTAATTATTATCTTCTTTGGATTTTTTATAAAAACTATAATGTGTATACATTTGTATTGGGCCAGTATTTTATGGTACCTTTATGTCTGATTTCCTATTATAGAGTTAAGATCCTGCCCCCTATTTAAAGAGTAAAATATTTTCCAATATGGATTTTTAAAAAATAACTTTTAAATGTGGTAAATGTAGAGGAATCTTAAAAGTTTTGTTATGAGTTACTTCTACTTATAGGAGCTATGCTATCGTTCTCTCAACAAAGGAGGATTTGTAAGCATTGATTGAGTCTTCTTTTCATTATGCAACCACCAGTATGAGCAGTGTGGAACTAAGATAGTCAATGATTTTGTCATTATTTTAGCTAATTATTCTGAATGAAATACTGGCTATCAGAAACTTATTGACCTATTTTATAAATAAAATTTATAAAATTTAATTTATAAAATTAAATAAAATTTATAAAAATTAAAAAAAAATTAATGTTTATTTATTTTTCAGAGAGAGAGAGAGAAAGAGGACAAGTAGGGTAGGGGCAGAGAGAAAGGGAGACACAGAATCCGAAGCAGGCTCCAGGCTCTGAGCTGTCAGCACAGAGCCCAATGCAGGGCTTGAACCCATGAACTAAGAGATCATGATCTGAGCTGAAATCTGAGCCACCCAGGCAACCCAAAATAAGTCAATATTTAAATAAGCTTCTCTGAATTTCCTTTATTCATGTAAGCCCCTATTCATACACTAAGCATCAAATGGTCCTTCAAATTCCCCCAAAGGATTTGTTTCTTGAAGTACAGGCCTAGTTGAGCTTCAGGCAGGCTCCTAACAAAGACAGGGCCATTTGACTGAAAGCCACTTTTATTATTATACTTTGAGTACCTCTCATGTAACCCTCCCATATTGATTTCTTGTGGGTGTTTGCTCTGGTTGGTAGATTTTTTGGTTTTTCTTAATTGTTTTTCTCTGTCCCAAAGATGCTTTCTTTTTGTTTCTTCCAATTGGAGATACTTTGACTTTGTTGGTTATTCAGACACTTTTGTTTTCTTTTACCAGCCCTCATTCTGCATGATCCTCAGTATACATTTACACCCTCAATTTCCCATGAGGTAGGTTAAATGTTTCCAGGTTTCTTGTGGTTTACTTAACTTTGCAAGTCTTCCTTTTAATTATTTTTTTTTCAGTTCCTATTTTTTGGCACAGTGTCCTCTCCTGGAGTTTAATAGCTGGGTGATAGATTTGTTCATTATTTCCCCTCCCTCTAGAATTGAGTGATTTTGCTTTGTTTGTACACATTTACACCTATCTCTAGCATCAGTTCTTGTTCAAATCTAAGGATCATCTCGACATTTCTTTTTCATTTGGGTTCTAAACACCATTTGTAGAAGTAGTCATTTGTCCTATCTAGAAATCTTATCATTTCCTATTTTTCCCCATATGTGTATTCACTCCATTTCCAGCCAACTCTCATCCCTTAGTATTACTACTTGTCCTTTTCATATAGATTTTCTGTGTCCCTCTATGTTTTAAAATTATGCTTGTTATTTTGGAGAGAGAATCTACAGTGTAGCTGTATTGCCACATTTTATTATTTAAGTGAGTATTTCCACACACAGTAATATAGTGTCTCCTTCTGCTGTAAGGTTTTTACTGTTTACATTCCTTTATATACAATATTCCGGACATCTCTATGTACCCTTCATATAGATTCCAAAGGCTATAAGCATTATACTCTATTGGTTACCTTGCTTCCTCAATACCACCTAGTCTTAAAAACAGCTATCTCAACCAATGTTTAACAGATGTTGAATATAGCTCAGTGCTTTCAAACATTCTAATTATCTTTTGTCATTGTTTAGCAGTAAATGAATGTTCAGGCTTTGTTATTCACTGTAGTGGCTTAAATGCTTTCTAAGAGACATTCATTTCCCTTCCCTTTCCTGTACTATACCCAGTGCTATGTCTTAATGTTGAAAATGAAAGATTTGGGGTGAAGGGGGAAAAGAATGCAGAAAAATCTCTCTAGTTTCTCCTTAAAGTAACATTTTTCTCCTAGAAAAAAATCAAAGGCTGCATGAAATGTCTACCCCTTTAAAAAATGTAAGCTGATTTTTTTTAAAGCTAGGCACTTTTATCCTCATAGCTTAAAGGCAAAGAATGAATGAAATGTAGAAAATGAAGGACATGTGACAGCATCAAAGAAGCAAAGCAAAGCTGGAGAGTGTGTGTCTGGCTATGTCAGGCCAGGGTGGGCCTTTTTAGGGAGACCATTAAGGCAATCTGGCTGCCAGATGAAGTCTTTATGAAAGGGCAGAAAAGATGTATAAAGTCTTTTTGATGTTTTAAAGGACCTCTCCTTTATACCCGCCCCTCCCTTTTTCCCCCATCATCTTATCTCCACCAATGCCATCCCACTTGCAAGGCAAACCACAACCATCTGTGCAAGTGTTTTATGTTTTAAAGCATTTGGATCTTGGCTTGATCTTTATCATGAGGTATACTGGTGCATTTTTCATTTCTTCTGGGAGAAAACAGTGAGTTGATGGGTAAAATGGGTAGAAGCCTCTAGGACATTTTGGGAAGCAGTGGTTAATCAGAGTGGAATTAATCAAGTCCTATTTACCTAATCAAGATAAGGATTA
Source organism: Paguma larvata (assembly GCA_030068075.1). NCBI lineage: Eukaryota > Metazoa > Chordata > Mammalia > Carnivora > Viverridae > Paguma > Paguma larvata. Next base: position 92,827,904 of record CM057824.1, on the reverse strand, counting down.
TTTCTTGAATAGACTTAATTACATCACATTGGCACCATTAGGACATCATGACAAATCCCCTCATCTTATAAAGAGGAAATGGAGCTTCAAGGACTCACAATTAGTTCAATGAAATTACAGGACTACAATCCATTTCTCCACACTCTTGCTTCGTATAATATAATCTCTCTCTACCCTCTCAGAAGACCTCAATTACAATCCCTACCCCTGCCTTTGTTTCTTGGTATTTGACTTCACCCCTTTGTCTGGAAAAACTATTTGATCAGCAGGGTTTGCTGGATATGCTTCTGCATATATTCAAGCCTATGGCTTTGGACAGAGCTGAGATACTATCGGAGAAAGAACCTGCTATCGTGAGACAACTTTCAGGGGACACCCTAGTGGTCAGGGTTGCAGGTAATAATGACCATGTTCCCTGGGACAAAAAAGCCACAACAGAGATACATTATGCCCTTACCTTGACCTCTCTGATTTTCATAGTTCTTCTCAATGTTTTCAGCTCTCTTATGTTTTAGATCTACGTCAACTCATTGGTTCATTTTACAATTTTTCCATATTGCATTTTGTTAGTTTAACTGGATATGCTAGTGAAGTACAGTGCAAAAGTGGACTGTCTTAAGAGGAAACTGAAGACCTCTTGGATTCAATCTTTAACTATCAATGTCCATTTGTACAGCTTTAATCAAATTACAGATGGGAAACCTGGACCAGACAAATGAAGTAAAAGGAAGAGGTCAGATTTCATAACTTTTAAAGAGATTTTTAGTACTATCTTTCTCTAAAAATTGGGGTGTATATTGGGGGAAGTAGCCTTTCCTTCCTTCTTTGCGTACACCTTACCCCTGACTCCTCCTCCTTCTCAATTACTGTGATCTTTCCATTGCCTCAGAACATCAGCAGTATCTTCTTCAAAGTATCAAGTACTCAGCATGACAGGACAGCTTCGTATTCTTCTTATTCCTTTACCCACTTGAGGGGAGACTTTGTCCTCCATAATTCTTATACAGTAAGTTACTGAGTTACAAAACTTCCCTCTGACTCATTCAGCATCCTTCTTTTTCCAGCACACAGCTTCCCCTCAATACTCACTCACCCACACCAAAGGTATATCACACCTGAATTTTTTTCACATAGTAAAAGAAGAAGTATTTTACCTTTGTACACATCTTTTTATGAAAATCATCCTAAAACATAAAAACAATAGGCTTTTTATGAGTCTGTTGGATCTCCTTGCTTATGTCAAACACCATACCTACATGTCCTTAAATGCTTTCCCTATCCTGAACACTTTTTAGGAGGAGTTCTTTGCCTCATTTATTGATCCAGCTAGGTACAAGGAAAAGCAGATGTGGAAAATCCATTGCCTCAGTAGGGCCTCCTGTCATGTCTTTTTCTGTCAAACTCCTTGGGAACAGTTAACTTTGAGAGTATCATAGGAGGCTCTGTTGATTAGAGGTCTAATATGACATTTTATAACATATTTAGGAATGCCTGGCACCTGTACATTTCCTGGGGCTCCCATGGAAACCTTTAATCTGTTTAGCCTCAGGGCTGCTTCTTCTTGTCTTAAGACTCTGAGGACTTTAGCTGCTTCTCACTGGCAGCTGCCAAAACTCATTCCATCGGCAGATGTCCTCACCTTCCTCCAGCCTCTTTGTGGAGAAAAGAGAGTCTCTTTATTGGCTCTGGAGTTTGCTGGTCCTAATAAATGCAAACAGGCCTCTTTTATTCTAACTTACGGATTTATCGCTGAGCATTCCTGCAACAGAGAAAATAAGGAAAACAGAAAATGTGGCGAGTTCGCCCTTAGTTCCTTGTACTTATTGAGTTTCTACTATATTCCAGACATGAGAAACTTAAGAGTAAATGAGAAATGATGCTTTCCTCCAAGAGGCTCCTAGTCTAACAGACAAAATCCACATATACTCAACAGATACTATGACAGGAACATGAATGGGGGGTGGGGTACAGAAGGTGTGGTAGAACAGATAGTTTCTGTTATACAGAAAGTTGAAAATATTCCAAAATTATAAAAGTCTTTGCAGTCTTCATCTCATGGCTACTGATTAATCGCATATTTTATTGCTTAATTCAATACTTATTTCTGAGTATCTACTACATGCCAGCTTTATACTAGGTACTGGAGATACAATAATGATGAAAACCAACTAATTTTCTAGTTTAAATTCTAGCGGAGGACACTGATAATAAACATGTAAACATACAGTTTCAGGTCATAATAAATGCTATGAAAAAGTAGATGAAAATTAATGCATGGTCAGTGAAGGTCTCTTAGGAGATGACATAACAGAGGAGGCCTAAATTAAGTAAGGTAGAGAGAGCTAGGTGATGGTCTGAAGGAAGAATTTTCCTGGTATAAGGAGTAACTATAGCAAAGGTTCAGAGGTCTGAATGATATTGACAGTTTGAGAAGCATGAAGAAACTCTGAACAGATATAGCAGAGCCCCTCAGTTGGCCATAATGGGAGTGTTTAAACCATGGAAATAAGCAAACGCTACAAATCAGGGTTCATCTATAAACCTGGATTCAGGAAATATACTATCTGGGCATTTCCACAGATCCAGAAAAAAAGCCTACTTCTCAAACCTCCATCATTTTTCCAAAGAGGATCTCCAACAGAGATAGACCGTCACAGAGTTTCAACCCTATAACCACAGTGCTGGGAAACTTCTACAGCTGTTTAGGTCTAGGGTAAGAAGATCTACTTGGCTTTAAATGGCCTGTATTATTTTGTAAGGAGTCATGAACCTCACCTTCCCCCATCTTTTTATTGAAGAAGATCCCTATTTTGCCTGCTCTACTTTTTGTCCTGTGGGACAAATACATCAGTTACACCACATGTAAATGCCAAATACAAGAGACAGAGGCCAGTACAAAAGAGGGAACATAAAGAAGCTGAACAGAGGAGGAAATAATTACTTCACAGTTTAAAAATACTGAGAAGGGTTCCCAGAGAGAATGTAAATGAGTATCAAGCAACATGACTCAAAAACCAAACATCAGGATGAGCCTCAGTTGCAGTAGTAGAAGTATGCACATGCACACATATGCATTAAAATTTTTCTATTTTATAAATCCTCCTACATCTTCCTACCCCCACCCTCAACTCCTGGACTGTCCAACTGTCACATAAGAGATGGAAACAATTATATGTGATAATTAAACATCTATGCTGCCAGTGAGTGACAGATATGCCTTCTTTCTCCCCCCACCCCTTTTTATTAGAGGCAGCCCAGAGATAAAACCTTCAAGTTATGAGTAATTATACCCTGCTGAGAAAAGTGATGGAGTGCCACACTCAGAAGGACTTATCAAGCTCTGAAAATGTGGAGTCAACACTTAAGACTTTTTTTTTTATTATTATTTTCCCCAACACTAACAGTTTCCCAGCTTGTTCCCAGAGGGAGATAAACAAACAGTGTGTACCTGCATTTTAATGGAAATAAACAGACTGGCTCATTCACTTTTTTACTATACTGGCTTCATATTTCCAAACCAGAGGGATACAGTAAAGAGTGCATGTGTCACAGCCCGTGGAAAGCCACAAGGAAGAAATATTTGCTGTTATTATGGGTGGAGTTTGATATAAATGGGATCATAACATTTTGTAAAGAGACCTTAGCAGCTTAGAATACTCATTCAGATGCTAGGAAGTGGTGAAGCACTCCATTTGATGCCTTCTGAGGCTCATGCTAAGTTAGATGTCCTCTTCTCTTGAGTACCTTCAGTGGAGAAAAGTGCAGGAACCAAGAACCACTGCCCTTCTGACAGGCAGTGTTCATCTTAGCATTAATATGGGCTACATGGCAACGTTGTTTAATCTGGGAACAGGGATGGCTGAGTTTGTAGGGCAGTCTCAAATTTATTTTTCTAAGACAATGGGTTTTGGGGGTCAATGGATACTTGTGACATAGGTTCTCAAACTTTAGACTGAATAAGAATCAGCTATAGGTCTTGTTAAAAACACAAATTCTTAGCCTCCATACACTGTTCTGATGAAATGAGAATCAGGAATTTGCATTTGAAGAAGCAAGCACTTTAGGAGATTCTGTTGAAGCGATCCAAGGGGCACACGTTGAGAAACAGTCTACAGACAGGTTTCGGGAAATTCGTGAAAGCTGATACTGAATGAAATAGCCACTGTGTGAGTTCTACAGTTGTGTGTTTTTCTTAGGATTTCTATGTGTCTGCAGTCAAGAAGGATAAGAACCTTGGGGAGACAAGCTGATTTTGAATAATTGGGGATTCCACTCAAGTTCTGGATCCTAACCAGCCTCACTGAATTCCAGGGTCAACCTGGAGGCTTGTCTGGAGAAATGAAACTCATTTTCTCTGCTGGTCTTATTTCTTGCTTTAGCTAATCTGGTTTGAACCTGATTTTCTATGCTGTCTCATTGGCCCAAGATTCCTTCAATTAGCTAATGACATAGTTCATGGCCTTTAGTAGGCTGCTAAAGCCATGTTTTCTAAACTATAAAAGTCTTTAGAAAGAATGGTAAATGTTAAAAATGTCCAAATAACATCTCTAGTTCCTGTTCAACCATATCCTGATTATCTGGTTCAGGAATCAGATTTAACTCCTGCGTCACTTAGATACAGATTGTTAGCTTGATGTGTGATATCCAGTAGGTTACGTAATACCCATAGGTTTCAGTCTTTTCATCTGTAAAACACAGTTAAAAATATCTGTTTAGGGGTCTCTGGGGGACCCAGTTGGCTAAGCACCTGAGTCTTAATTTCGGCTCAGGTCATGATCTCGAGGTTTGTGGGATGGAGCCCTGTATTGGGCTCTGTGCTGACAGCATGGATGGCGCCTGCTTGGGATTTTCTGTCTCTGCCCCTCCCTCCTCATAGACACACACATACACACTCTCTCTCTTAAAAAATAAAAAGTCTAGATTTCTGAATTACCATGAGGAAAAATGAGATAACAGGCATAAACTAATTTTAAAAATTGTTTAAAATATTGTATTACAGCAAGATTTTTTTGCAACGCAAGTGAATGTGGTCTCTGTGGCCTGATGATTGTTAAATCCATGAGAACAGATGACCATCGTAATAGGTATTAAGACAATAGCTCACGAGCCAAATAAAAGCTTTAACAGAGACTTTCTGATTGTTCCTATCAGTGAGTAATGGCTTGAGAACCACCACCATATGCTGTGCTGCTGGCACAGGAGTAAAGATGATCTAGGAGGGAATGGAACAAGAGCAGACCAGTTCTAAACTCTAGCTCTCCATCTACTTCTTCTTCTTCTTTTTTTAATGTTTATTAATTTATTTTGAGATTCAGGGTCCGAACTCACAAACTGTGAAATCATGACCAGAGCAGAAACCAAGAGTCAGACGCTTAACTGACTGAGCCACTCAGGTCACCCCATCTACTTCCTTTTAATCGCTTGTCTGTCTGCCCCACCATCCTCATCACCGTTTTGCACTCCTCTTCCCTAAATTTCTCTAGTTTCTCCAGTAAATCTTTCCTTTCTTTTCTTTCTCTCTGCCTGTGTCTCTTTCCAAATTCAACTCTTTCCGCCTTTATTTCCCAATTTTGAAAGAACAGTTGGAGAATATGAAGGCATATCAAAATATGATCCAGAAATGATACTTGGAAAAATGGAAGATTACAGGATTAAATGGATAAGTCAGCAAATATAGTCAAATGGATAGAGTTTCTGAGCCCCTCCCCCTCCATTATGCTACAGCTTTGGTAATGGTTAGTGCTATACGATTCTCTCCTGGTTTTCGGTGGCTTTCTTGTAAAGCAATTAAGATATTGGAATAGATGATCACTAAAGAAGCTTTTCAACTATGAAAGGCTGGGTGATGAACAGGGAGCTGTCCAAGCCAGAGATTAAATTTTCTTTCTAATTTCTTTTACCTGGTAAATGTAATTGGATTACACTGGTACCAGAGGTGCTTCCACTACCATTTAATTAGGTAACTTTTGTAATGATATGCTAACCACTGCACTGTGACAGAACAACCCCATGGTAGATGATTAGTTTCTTGTGCAATTAGAAATGAGGATGAGGGTGATGTTACTTGATATCCTTAACTTTTATAATGTTTTAGTGTTCATAAAGCACCTTCACACACGTGAACTCACTAAGTCATCACTAAAATCATGAGCTACAGGCTATTACCACATTTTACAAATGAGAGTGCTGATCTGGAAATCATTTCATTTGTTCAGGATTGACCAGGTACTATATATGGCTGTCTCCTACCTCCAGTAAAAGAAGGTGAATGGACTTTTGATTGTTTCAATTTTTCCTCTGTTGTTGAGATAACTGGAAGATTTGAACTCAGACAGTCTTCCTCTCCAAGTTTCCATCCATAGTGTTATTTGTCACAATTAGCATGACCTATAGCCCTAGAAATCATTAATTCATGGTAGAGAAGGAGTTCATTAAGACACTTGCTTTTGGAAAAGCAGGATATCATTTGTTTTGTAATGCGATGATTTCTCAGGTTCAAACAAAATGGCCCTCATCTGAAAGGCTTGAACCTTGTAAAGAAAAAAAAAAAACAGATTTATTTACAAAAACAAAATAAAATGCTACTGGAAGCCAGACACTGCACTAGACAATGTCTGATCCCATTTTGCAATAACATACTTCATTTTGGGGTTGAACTACCTCAAATTCATATAAAGAACAGAAGCTGGAGAAGATTTGAAAGCCTAGACACCAGAATGTAGGAAAATACACCTAAACCTTACCACCCTCTGGCTCACACCATTCATCTTCACTTTAGTGAAATGAAGAATACAAAACCATGAAAGCAAAAGATTACAACCCTGGCCAAACAATAAAATATTAACTGTAATACTCTTTAGGACTGAATTAAATGCCACACTGTACCCAGCTCCAGTCTTCTCTTTGCTGACCCCAGTTCAATCCTATATTCACTGTTTTAGTACATGCACAGTGTTTCCTTTTATAGCTAAGTCATGCTGAGTTTCAGACAGAGAGCTGAAAACCTTTTGTAGCTGCATTCAAGTTGCAGTCAGAACTGGTCATTCCTAAAGCTTACCAGCTAAGGCAAGCCCCCTCCCACAGGAAAGAGAGAAGTCAACACACACACACAAAATACATATCACACTAGGAAGAAGTGGAGGAAGCAAGAGAGATCGGGGTGAGAAGTGATGATAGGTGTCACAAAATGGCTATAAGATCTTTCTGCATAAATCAGAATATATCAAGTTGAAGATGGCCAAATGCACAGAGCCCCCACGTAAGACCCTAGAGAGAAATAGAGAGAGCAATCTAGGAACAATGTCAGCAGTGGATGGGACATGCAGAGAAAAGCCATTTTCTTTTTCAACTTCTGTGGATCTTAAGCACTCCACTCCCAAGGAAGCAAACTGTAGTGGTGAGACGGAGCGTTCCTAAATGACCCCTCCCAGACATCCATCTCCACCTTGCCTATACTTGGCTAAATTACTGCTAAAGGTACAGGTTTAAAAGGGACTTATAAAGAATATCACAAAGTTCTTGGCATTAAAATAGATTGGGGAGAATTATTAAGGTAAATTTGGGGATATATTCACCTCTCTGCTGATCCTTGGCTCTATTACTTTGATGTATTAATTAAACAAGGAGGCCATTAGATTGAGGTGGTTCTGATGCCCTGACATTAGAGTTTGGTTTGCTTGCAAACCAACATTTAAGTCTGTAAATACCTCAAGGTTACAAAACTGAAAAGTAAGGACAACCAATCACAAACAGAAACTAGGTTTTAAGCTATAACCAATCAATAATTTCCTTGCTTTGCTTCCCCTTTCTGTATAAGTTTTTTCCAGCTGCATTAAACAGAATGTTTCTAACCACTTCTGGTTTGTCACTGCCTGATTCCAATTGATTTTTGCTCAAATAAGTTCTTAAATTTTTAATATGCCTCAGTTTATCTTTCAATAACTCTAGGAGCCATTCCTCACTCCCCTTTTCTCTCTCGAATCACTGTGGAGCTGACTGGTACACATTCCATTCCACAAGCTCCCCTGTCAACTGAGTGTAGTCAGTGAGAAGAACTGGCAGAAAATTCGACAATGGGGGCACGAGGAAAGCCACGGTACTTCTTTCCCTTTTCCCTGCCTTGGCCACCATTGTTGGCTGTAGCTGTATCTTTCCTGGAGATCAATCCCTTGGTTTTGGTAATCCTAAATCTTCCCACTGTCTTTCTAGTTGCTGCTAATCTCGAGTTTCTCTGGGTATCCTCTAATTTGCCTCTCACAATTCCATTTCCTGTGTAAAATTTTTTTAATTTAATTTCTTTTATTCAAATACTCTGTAATTTATATTTTCCTGGTTGTACCTTCACGTACTCAACAATATTTTTTCAGACTTTCTAATATTAAAATCTATCTTAATACTTCTGATTAAATCATGTCATGTTAATATTCATTAATATAACACAAATATAATCACATTAAGTAGCCAATATATACAATCCAACTATATCTCTAAGCAGTTTTCCTGAATTTTCTCCTAAATTGCTATGACAATGAATCTACACCAGGATGTAATCTACCACAGTTGCTCTCCTCTGCAGTGTGCACAAGAGGCAAAATAAATTAGCAGGAAGAAAGCTGAAATAGTATTCCATCTAATAGTACTTTTTTGTATAGATGAAAGTCCAAAAATAAATAAATGTATTTTAAAAACCTGTTCAAGGAGAAAGGTCTTTTAGGAAACAGAGAATGGAGACGATTTTTCAAAGAAAGGTCCCTCCATAAAGCAATGTTTCTCAAAGTATTGTTCGTAGACCAATGATATCAGAATCATTCAGGCTGCTTGTTAACATTGGATTGTTCCTGGTCCCTTCCTGGACATATTGATTAGAATCTTTGGTGGCTGGAATCCAGAAATCTATTTTTAAAACACATTTAGTAAAAAAAAAATGGTGATTTTTTTTTTTAGCATGCATTAAATTTTGAGAGTCATTGCCCTAAAAGGAAAATAGAATACTAGTGGTGATTAGAAATGACTGAAGCAGCAATTATTTCACAATTGGAACAAAGCCCATATTTCAGAAATGTAAACACTTTTTTTTTTCCCATAACAAACATAGAGATGATGGTCCATTCCCTTCACCCCACCTTGGACTGATCTTCTTAAGGATTGAATTCAGCTTCTTCCGCTGAATTTTGGAATCCAGGGATCTTTAGCCGAGTTTTGTTATGATTTTGACTAAGACTATGATTAAGTACTCAAGGGGAAACCATTTGATCTATAGTTACAGTGGTGTTAGCCTCTGTCTTATTACATCAACTAGAATAGTTTCTGGATTTAGTAAGTCCTCTGTAAATATTTGGTTATGATACTGTTTTATCATCTTCTTATTCACAGAACCTAATACAGTGTCCAACTTATCAGTAAGCATTTGTTGAAATGAATTGAATTAATAACAATTTCACTAAACTCATTCTTTTCACACAAATTTACCAGTGGGCAGATGAAGACATTGGAGTCCTGTCTCAAGTAGATCGTAATTAATAATAGTATTGATTTTACTTCTCCCCAGTATACTACCTAAGCCATCATGTTCATTTTCAGGGATTTTCATTTCAGCTATTATTGCCAAGATAAAATTTCAATTTCTGTGAAGATTGTATTGTGAGAAGCAGAGAATTTAGGGGAAAATAGCAGGAATTCTTCCCTTTGAGAATTTTGCTTTATCATGTGTAGACAAAATACGAAGCCAGTGGTGAACCCTATCTTTCTTTTATAGTCTCACCTCCCTCTCCCTTCCCTCTTTCCTTCTTTCCAGCACTCTTCTTCGGATCACCTTCTTTCCTAGCACTTTATCATTCAAGACCTCACCTCTGTCTTGTGCTCCCACATTCTTTCTTTGTGGGCCACATTCCTGGTACTGCTGATTAACCATCGCACCCCCCAAAGCCTCCCATTGCCTAAGTTTTTTTTATTGCCATTGTCTCTCAATCTGTTAGTCTCTTCACCTGGGGGCCAAATGTTCTGCATCTCCTATAAGGTCCATTAAATTAAGGGGAGATTAGAAGTCATTCAAAGTTTCTCTCTTCCAAATTGTAAGAGTTTTTAAGCACCAGTCTCTGATAAATTAGGTACTCTGGCCAGCCCTCAAACAAAAATAATTACCCCTCTGACACACACACACACACACACACACACACACACGCACACACATGCACACGTGCGCGCGCGCGCGCACACACACGCACACGCACAATTTTTCTGTGTTCCATCCCCTACCTCTTGACGCTGCCTTTGTCTCTGTTTGCCATTTTTATCCTAGAAAGACCAGGATGGGTTTGGGAGAGATGCAAAAGGACTGCATGAATGAAGACTCTAGGTATGGAACTTAAAACTGCGTCCTTGTCACTCCTCCTTCCAAACGTCTCACCTTCAATATTCACATCTTGAGAGCCAGCTGCTTCAAGATTCAGACAACATCATTTTTTTAAACCTACAGTGCCAGGCAATCGTGGTTTACAAACTAGTATGAAGTATACAAACTCACCTTACTCAGCTAGATTGGATAAGTTACAACTCTACAGACTCAGCGTATTAAGTTAAAGATTGCTTAGCGCTCTGAGCCAACTCTTCAAAGCCTTCTCTATTTCACTTTCAAGGCAGGACAGCAGATTTTGTAACCCAATCATTTGGATTGTTCTCTTTTCTCCTCTGTAAAATCTTAATTCCTCTTTTCCAGTATTAAGTCATCTCTTTTGAATTATTCTTGATAACAATAACCTCTATTTCTTCAGAAGAATACTGGGAAACTGAGTCTGGGGAACCATACTTTACTTCTATAGATGTTTTCTGGGTATCTACTGAACACTAGTATAAGACCCAGACCTTGTTTCCAAGTAGACATAGTTTAGTGAGCAGAAACATGTATAGACAGCTTTATTATAATATGATGCAAACTACTGTTCATATATATATGTTCATATATATATCCTGTAGGTTAAAGGAGAAAAATGAGGACCTCAACATACAACATATCACAGTTCTTAACACAGAGAAGTGCATATGTGTGCGTGTGTGTGTGTGTGTGTGTGGAGAGAGAGAGATGGATAGGTACCTATGTACCTATCTGCCTAGAAAGTAACTAATTCTTCCCATAGAATTACAGGAGAGTGGCATTTAAACTGATATGTGAAGAATAAATTAACTTTCACCAGTAAGCTAAAGGGGAGAGGTTACTGCACAATAAGGAATACTATAAGAAATGGCACAAAGATACAGACAAAAATGACTTACTCTAGTAAGCAGGAACAATCTGGTTTGAGTGAAGTACAAGGCAGGAATAAAAGAATAAGGAGAGATGATGTTGAAAAGGCAAAGGTAGGAATAAAATGTTTTAAAAAATGCATGGCCTTTCTTTTTGTTTCAGTTGATTTATTTTGAGAGAAAGAGAGAGACGGGGAGGGGCAGAGAGAGAAGGGAGAGAGGATTGCAAGCAGGCTCCATGCTGTCGGGATAGAGCTGCATGGACTTTCTTTTGTAAGCATTTCTGTGAGACTAAATTCAGGGAGATCAGGAAATTGCCATTATTTATAATGAAACAGTGATGAAGATATGGCTACAGAACTAGAAGGACAAAGTAGATCCAATGCTCCTTTGGAAGGTGGAATTTCCAGGAGTTGGTGACCAATGTCTCCTGTAAGTGAAAGGAGAAAAATGAGAACCTATGATGGTTCGTGGCACAGGGAATTCTATTGCATGACTATGAAAATAAATGAATGAAGGAATGAGTGAATGAATTAATAAACAGAATGCAGAATAGTGAGACAGAGACAACAAAAAGATGAGTTGAAGGCAAATCCAAATTTCAAGGAGGCTAGCTGTGAAACGCTGTAGAGCAATCAAGTAGAGTAAGGTCTAAAGAAAGACTTGATTTGATTAAGGAAGTGATATTTAATTGATTTCTTAAAAAGAAAATTATTTCAGGGTGCAGAGGTCAGAATTGGTGAATTTATGAGAGGAAGGAGGTGTTTCTACCAAACATTGACTATGTCAAAAACTTTAGAGAATTAAGAGAAAGGAAGACTATAGATGTTGATGTTGGGGGATGTTGGGATTTCCAAGGGGAAACTTGGCAAATGACAAAGATTTGCACATGAGGTAAACCAAAGTGTGTGTATAAGGAAGCAGAGTCAGAAATATAGTAATAGAATACTTAGGGATGAGGAGAAAGACACTTTTATTTTTACTGCTGTTTATAGTCTCACTTTCCATATCTGTCTCTGTCTCTCTGTCTCTCTGTCTCTCTCTCTTTCTCACACACACACACACACACACACACACACACACACACACACACGGTTAAATGCATAGCAGGTATTTTCTAACTATTTGTTCATAGACTAATGAGAGTTTGAATAGTTAATAAATGCCAGGCAGGAGAGAGGGCACCATTTTCTACTGATATTCTGACATTTCGGGAAGCTGCAATCACACTTTTGGAGGAAGAAGAATATTCACAGTCATATATTGGGTCTTTAGTAAATACTATTTTAAAAACGATTTCTGGCAAACTATAAGAGGATTTTTTTTTGGCCGCATGCTCAAGTTGAGGACAGCATCATTTGGGTATTGTTCCCCTAAGTATAGAAATGTGGAATGTGTCATTCCCAATTAAGAGTCTGATATATCATATCTGGGTTTCCTAATGACAGTGGATTTTTCAAAGGAAGGTAAATGTGACATTCTCATCTACTGTGCAATTTGAAGACAAAGTCTAGCTTTCTGGACTTGCTTTTCTCCAGATGCAAGACAATCAGTTCATGACCCCAAACAGGGGAGACACAACCCTAGTGGCTTGATGTGTTATTTGTCATGAAATCACCTAGTCTCCTTTAGAATCCAGCCAGAACACTTGATTCAATTCGGTGTCCTCCAGAAATGGTGAATTCAACAGGTTAAAGCTGCATCTTGTGAAAAGTGTTCATTTGTTCTAAATTTACCACCCACGAATACGAATGACCCTTTGTTCTCCTATGAAGCAATCCAGGAAAAGCAAAAGAATCAAAATCAGCAGCACAGCTCAGGTGAGCCTGGTGCTGCAGTGTTTTCCCTTTTCTTGTTCCTCCTCTATTTGTAGGTAAATAAGCATCCAAGCTCCTGTCTGCAAAATTCAGTCCTAGCTCCCACCACCTTGTCAAACTCTTCAAGGGAAACATTATTGCCTTAATTGCTTAAACCCAATTTGCATAATATGGAGTTCTGACAGCCACAAAAACAGGGATGCAAAAAGGAGATTAACAAGTGAGGTGCACGCTCAGCCAAGCCTGTGCAGTTTGGAAACGAGAGCAGAGAAGAATTCATCGGATGGGTGGGTTCGCTGTTTCATCTGCTCTCTGTCCCTCCCCCCTGCACCTCCTTCTCTCCATCCCACCTTCCGGTTTGTTTGTTTCTCATTTGCATGCATTGGCTCCTAGAATGTGCTTAGACTGTTAATGGCCATTCCCAGCAGAGCCTCCTTCAGGCCCGGATAAAGCACAGGCGGCACCAGCCAGTACAGATTTTCAAACAGCCTTGTCTCTTTACACCAAGCTCATTCAAACATTCAAAATGTTAACACTTCTCAGGAAGGCAGGGACTGTGTCTTCCTCATCTTTGTGCTGTAGTGTTTTTTCATAAAATGAAATTGATTTCTCTTTGGAAGAGTCACGGGCAGTCAACTCTCTATGATTCCCTTCGGGACCCTCCTCTGCATGGCTGCCAGGGTCCCCTAGCCCCCCCAGGAAGAAGTCTGTCTGTACTATTCTGTCTTGGAGCACTTCAGTGGCTTCCTGTTGCCTACAGGTTAACAGACCCCTTAAAATGGCCTCTAATCTATATCCAGTCACCCCACCTTACTTTTGTAAAGGAAAGTTTTCCATTTACTAAGGCATTTGCCCAGGAGGTACAGAAACTAAATGCTGTTTCATTGTAATGCATCTAGTCAAAGTAAGTGCCTGAATTTTGAGGGAGTCCTTTCCCTCCATCCTCAGACCTTTACTGAAGACTCTTTTCCAACCAACGAAGAGTGAGACTTACTTTAACCAACTGTGTGGAGACCAACTGACTCATTCTGTCATATTCAGGGAGCTTTTCATCCATAATTGGCATAAACATCAAGAATTCCCACCTTCCATTACTTAGAAACCGCTGATGTTTTCTTTCAGTGAACTACTCTTTGAATTTCTTCATTGGTATTGCCTAGAAAGATGATAAACTCACCTCCTCCTCTCGGCCTTTGATTTATTCTCTGACGCTTGCAATTCTGTGTTTGCCCTAGCCTCCGTCTCTACATCGAGTATCACTTCAGTCATGACACCCCTGGTCCCACCCATCCACATCCTTTCCTCATTCCTACCCAGACTGAATACTATTTCCAGAAACTCCTGCTCCATAAAACCTTTCCCACTCCTAAATAAACTCCCCTAAAGTGTGGATCAGTCAGTTAAACATCTGGCTTCGGTTCAGGTCATGATTTCCCAGTCCATGTGTTCAAGCCCTGCGTTGGGCTCTATGCTGACAGCTCAGAGCTGGGAGTCCTGCTTCAGATTCTGTGTCTTTCTCTCTGTCTGTCCCTTCCCCACTCATACTCTCTTTCTCTCTCTCTCTCTCAAAAACAAACATTTAGAAAATTAAAAAAAAAACTCCCCTTTTCCCCTGGAAGTCCACATCTGTTTGCAAGTTAAGCATCCAGGCCCAATTACTATATGCAGATGCCACTAAAATTACCCGAGAAGTAGAAATATAGAAATGTGTTCTTGGTTGCTCAAGTGTATAAACACAATTGATTTTTGTATATCGATTTTGTATCCAATCACTTTCCTAAACTATTTTATAGTTCTAATAGTGTATAAATCCTCTAGTTTTATGTAGACAAGCATAGTTTCTACAAATAATAAGAACTTTATTTCTTGCTTTCCAATCTTCGAGCCTTTTATTCTCTTTCACCTCTTGCTGGTTCTGAGGCTTTCAGTGTGATGCTGTGATATTAAGCATCTTTGTCTAATTATTGATTTTCAAAGCAATACTTAATTTCACCATTACTTACTTTGCTCTATATTTATAGATTTCCTTTATGAGGTATAAAAGTGCCCTTTAATCCTAATTTACTAAATGTTTTTATTATGAATGTATATAAAATTTGATCAAATGTTTTTTTTTTCTTAATTACTTTTCACATAAATACCATCCCCAAATTCCAGTCTGCTTTTACAAGGAGGTGTATTTTGGGGCTCCCAGGTGGCTCTGTTGGTTAAGCATCTGACTCTTGATTTCAGCTCAGGTAATAATTTCACAGTTCATGAGTTGGAGCCCTACATCAGGCTCTATACTGACAGTGTGGATCCTCTCTCTCTCTGCCCCTCCTCTGCTCATGCTCTTTCCCTCTCTCTCTCTCTCTCTCTCTCTCTCTCAAAAATAAATAAAAATTTAAAAAGTAGGTGTATTTTTATTTTTCTCCTCAGGCATATACTTTTCCAAAAATTTCATACATGGCGTGACTACTTAAGCCAATAAGGTTCAAACTGAAATGTCTCTGCATACACTTTGGTTTCCGTGTATATATGTTCATATGTGTTTGCTGGAAAGGAGACTTTGATTCTGGAGAACTAAGAAGAGTGAAGGTAGAGCCCAAAGAAATGAAAACAGTGATCAATGAGCTGATATTTAGTCCTTAAGTCTAGAGTTTCAAATTGAACAAACAGATTTTGGATTTTTTTTTTTTGGCTGCTTACTTAAGAGGAAACTGTTTAGAAATAAATGATATATATCTACCTGGCTTTAGCATCCCAGGTTTTATTTGTGATGATGATGATGATGATAATAATGCTGTTTTGGAAACATAAATACATGATATAGGACAATAGTAGAGAAAACTTCTAATGGTGAAAGTCTAAATGAAAAGTCAGAGATATTTGATCAAAAAGCAATAACCAAGATTGTATGAAGCTAGACAGACTTTATACTTTGCCAACCCAGAAATATGGGGAAGCCAAAGTTTTTATGGTATTTAGAATAAACACAGAGAATCTAAAGAGGACAGTGACTAATCTAAATAATGGACTGACCCGTGAAATATGGTACTGGGCAGTAAAATGCTGACTTTAGATGTATATAACTGAGTTCTTATTAGATGTCCCAGATTTGAGTGTTGGACTTAAAAGAAGCATTCAATCTAGCAAAGCAATGACAAGTAGTTTCAGATCATCATTTATGTTAATGGAAGAGGCTCAAATCACTCCTTCTTTAATGAGGATTCTGCCATCTACCAGCCCTCATTTTCAGATATACACAAAAAATGAGGGAGGAGCAGCAGAGAGAGATCACAGCAGGACCTTGGTATTATGGGTTAAAGCTGTGTCAGCAATCTGATTGTACTTCCACACATGTAATAGAAGAGAGAAGTCAGGTTACAATTGGATTCTGATTGTGATACAGGCTATGAAAACAATGTTAAGAGAAGAAGGCTTTACCTAATCCAGTGATATAGGCTTTTATTCCTTGACACAGTTTGCTGAGCAGCCATGAGGCAATTCATAGCCTAATGAACCATATGTACTGTGATGTCAAGTAAACGGAGGTTGGAATTGAGAGAATGCTTACCATCAGCCACTTGAAAAAATGTACAAAGTTTAGTTCAAGGTGCAAAATGACCCAGTAGTATTGAAAAGCTACCCTGTAAGCAAATTTTAAAGATGCTAAAGGTGGGAGTGCCTGGATGACTCAGTTGGTTAAGCATCTGACTTCTGCTCGTCATGATCTCCCAGTTTGGTTCGTGAGTTCCAGCCCTATAACGGGCTTGCTGTGATCAGCATGGAGCCTACTTCGGATCCTCTAGCCCATGTCTGTCTGTCCCTCCCCTGTTCTCTCCCTCTCTCTCACATGAAAATAAATAAACATTAAAAAGATGCTAAAGGTGAAGCTTTTTCCATTTACGACAATACCATAGTTCCTGATAAGCATTAGAATAAAAAGAAAAGCCAATTTTAAATAGCACAGAGACAGAACTAATTGAGAAATGAATCTGTACAGACTGACATTCTTCTGAGCATATTACTATGCAACCGCATTGTTAGCACTTATCCTATTAAGGCAGAGATTTAGAAAATTTTGTTTAGAGACAAAATAAAACTTCAAAGAAACTACAGAAGTAAAATTAACTTCAAAGACACCCTTCTGAGTTGACTAGATACAACAAATGTTTATTTAAGCATTTAATGACTATCTAACTGATGTTTAAAGCTTACAAATATCATGGAAATAGGCTTTTTGGAATTGTACGTTTATGGAAGTGCTAGTTCCTTGTAGCGTTCTTTCCTCTTCATTAGATGGGGGGAGGGTAACCCTGTGTAATATATATTGCAAAGCAGCAGGTTGCAGGAAACCTGACCTCTTCCTGTCTTTAAGCACCAAGTTGGGGGCCCTGGGTGGCTCAGTCGGTTGAGCGTCCGACTTCGGCTCAGGTCATGATCTCGCAGTCTGTGAGTTCGAGCCCCGCATCGGGCTCTGTGCTGACAGCTCAGAGCCTGGAGCCTGCTTCACATTCTGTGTCTCCCTCTCTCTCTGCCCCTCCCCCACCCATGCTCTGTCTCTCTCTGTCTCAAAAATAAATAAACATTAAAAAAAAATTAAGCACTAAGTTGTCCTGCACTAGTGTAACCTGTGTGAAAATATAGATTTTTAGCCTCATCTGTAAGTGAAAAGTTCCAGTAATATGAGAATTTTCACAATATCACTTCAAAATTTGTATATTTTAAAACTAGATTCAGGGGCACCTGGGTGGTTCAGTTGGTTAAGCATCTGACTTCAGTTGAAATCATAGTATCATGGTTCGTGAATTCAAGCCCTGCATTGGGCTCTGTGCTGTCAACACAGAGCCTGAAGCCTGCTTTGGATTCTGTGTCTCCCTCTCTCTCTGCCTTTCTCCTGCTTGTGTGCTCTCTCTCTCTCTCAAAAATAAATAAACATTAAAAAATTTAAGAAATACATATTCAAAAATTCTGAAATTTCACTATTACTAATTCTCCTTTTAGAAGAACTGGGGGACATTTATTTTTAAGCACAGAGACTTCATGCTGAAAAAAGACAATGTTAACAATATTTATAGATCGAGGGTTACAGATTGTATACATATGAATTCATCCTGAAACTTTAATGGATGTTAGTGGCAAATGACGATTCCAAACAAAAACTGTTTGCTTCTGAAAAGCAAGAACTTACTGTCATAAGAAGGAAAAATAGTAAAGGAACAAACCTCCAGGTAAATAATTGCTGAAGGGTTGCTGTGGAAAACTGTGACATGTTCTCCAACATTCATTCTCCCTTTCAACTATCATCAGATTTCAGCTGGTCTCTGGTCACTCAAGGAAGACTCAATCCCCTCCTCTTCCCAACAGTTGGGTGCGACCATGAGACCAAACTCTGGTTAATGCAAAGCGAATGAAGGTGAGATGTGCCACTTCCAAGTTTGCACTTTTAAATTATTGAACATGCACCATCTTGGCACCTTTCCAGGAGCTTGCTGCTGCAAGAAGATGAGAAGGGGGAAAAACGCCTGAGTCGGGGAGATGGAGGCCACTTATTGGAGATACGAAACCACGCTTATCAAGAATACTACTTGTGAGCTGTTACCGCACAGAGAAATGACCTATTCCATTTCTGCCACTGTCTTTTCTGTGTTTGTTTCTTCTCATTTATCTGTGATAAGACTTTTAGCTTGAACCCTAATTACTTCGGCTGCCACAGGCTCAGAGAGGTGTGTTTAATTAGAGGAGACCTCTTGAGTGGATTTTGAGGAAGATGATGGCATGAATTATCTAGCAGTTGGGGATAGATAGATAGATAGATAGATAGATAGATAGATAGATAGATATACACACATATATGCAGTGATAGTGATCAGGATAATGCATAATAGATAGGATAGTTAAGTTGATTAAACAAAAAGGTTTTCACTAAGAAAGTGATAAATAGCAACCAATTTGTTCTTCAGTAGGTGAATGGATAAATAAACTGGGGTACATCCAGACAGTGGAACATTATTCAGCATTAGAAAGAAATGAACTTTCAAGGCATGAAAAGACATGGAAGAATCTTAAATGAATATTATTAAGTGAAAGAAGGTAATAAGAAAAGGCTACTATTGTATAAGTCCAACTATATGACATTCTGTAAAAGGGAAAACCATGGAGATGGTAAAAAGATCAGTTGTTGCCAGGACTGGCAGGTGAGAATGGACAGGCAGAGCACAGAGGATTTTTAAAGCACTGAAAATACTGTCGATGATCCTATAATGATGGATGCAAGTCATTATACATTTGTCTAAATGCACAGAAAGTACACCACCAGGAGTGAACGCTAAGGTAAACTATGCACTTCGAGGGATTACGATGTGTCAATGCAGATTCACCAACTGTGACAAAGGTGTCATTCTTTTGAGGGATGCTGATAATGGAGAAGGTCATGCAAGAGTGGGGGCATGGGTGTATGGGAAATCTCGGCATCTGCCTCTCAATTTTGGTGTGAACCTAAAACTGCTCTAAAAAGTAAAGTCTTAAAAAGCTCATAACGTTGGGGTGCCTGGTTGGCTTTGTCAGTTGAATGTCCAACTTTGACTCAGGTCACGATCTCAGGGTTCATGAGTTCGAGCCCCACAGAGCCTGCTTTGGATCCTCTGTCCTCCTGTCTCTCTGCCCCTCCCCCACTCATGCGCGCACTCTTTCTCTCTGTCTCTCAAAACATAAATAAAACATTACAAACCCTCAAAATGCTCATTTAAATTCAGTGACTTTTATATGTAAGTTATGCCTCAATAAAGCTGTTTAAAACCATCAAACAAACAACAGAAAAAGGTAAATGATGAATAGCATGGCTCAAATGTTTGAAGATTCAAAGTCACTCAGTATTGGAGAAAGTTTAAGAGATCATGTGGTCTATTAACCTTCTCAATACATGAGTATTTCCTACAAAATTTGGAATAAGTAGCCATGCAACAGGCTACTTGTACAGGCTACTTGTACAGGAAAGTCACTACCTCATAAACAGATTCTTTTTTTTATTAAAATTTTTTTAATGTTTATATTTGAGAGAGAGAGAGACAGAGCATGAGTGGGGAGGAGCAGAGAGACAGACACACACAGAATACGAAGCAGGCTCCAGGCTCTGAGCTGTTAGCACAGAGCCCAAACTGAGGCTCAAACTCAGAGACTCTGAGATCAAGAGCTGAGCCACAGTTGGATGCTTAACAGATTAAGCCACCCATGTGCCCCACAAAGGTGCTCTTTTTATTAAGCTTATTTAATTAATTAGGCTTTTTATTAAGTTCAAACATTGGAAAATCCTTCTTTAGACAGATCTGAAGTCTACCTCTCCTTAGTCTCTAACTGGTGGTTCAAGTTTTACCCTGAAAAGTGACAAAAGATAAGTTTAATCCTCTTACTATATAATATCCCTTTAAACTTTGTCATGTCTCCCTTTAAACTCTCTATTTTCAAATAAGCTTCCTCAGAGTTTTGAACTTGCCCTTACCTCCCATGACTTCCAAGCCCACTGCCATCTAGATCACTCTGCAATGGCTCTTCTTCGGTTTGTTGATATTCTTCCAATGTGCCTGGAACTGAATGTGCTGCTCTAGGTATGTCCTGATGATGACAGAGAACAAAATTGGCCTTCTCTGTTCTTGTTGTGGGCACTGTACATCTTATAATAGAGAATAAGACCAATTTATTTTTTTAGATATTTTATTTCTTTTATCTGGTAGCCCTCCTTTATTATCTAAAGTCAATTACTTTTTTTTTAATGTTTATTTTTGAGACAGAGAGAGACACAGCATGAGTGGGGGAGGGGCAGAAAGAGAGGGAGACACAGAATTCAAAGCAAAAGCCAATTACTTTTATATCTTGTCTGAGATGATATAAGCATGGGAGATTCTATAAGCAGAGAAACATGAAAAAAAATTTTGGTAATAATCTAATGCATGAAGTGAAGAGGAAGAAAGAGATACAAGAAACTGTTTAGGAAAAAAAATAGTAGGCATAGTAATGAATTGGATGTGAATAGTAAAAAAAAAAAAAAGATTAAAAAAATAGAAAACTTCACTGAAATAACTATGAGTTTAAAACAGGAGACTTGGGAAGGAGTGTTGGGGAGGAGGTATTAGGAAAAGATAGAGATTTTTTTTTCAGTTCTGCTGAAATGTTCACAGCTAGTTTCTGCTGTACTTGATGGGGAAAGGAGAGAAATAAACTATTTTGGAAAGAGATCATGTTCAGATGCAAAGTAGGACAGAGAGAGGAACGTTTGTTTCTATGTACTGTTCGGAACCATGATGGGAGTAGAACAGATGGTTTGGTGGTTCAGATAAGCACTTAAAGTGAGGCTGTTCTTATCCTAAGCTTATTCCAAACACCCAAGTTTCTTGAATCTGTGATGTGACATTGGAAATATCACAATCAGGAAGCTTTCAAATGAGATTTCTGGCACTTCCTGAGGCAGTTGTATTCTCCAAAGACTGTTTTAATTAAGACTCAGGAGATTAATTCTCACTGCTGATGGCTGTTATGGTATGAGCCCACACCTTCACCAAACAGATAAATTCATGCAGGTAATTGAGCCAAAACATTTTAATATCGAGTCCCAAGGATTTATGGCTGTTTTCATCACCAAGCCTGTACAGTTCATGTAACTGTGCTTGAAAAAGCAAGAGCTAACCCTCCACAAAGTGAAGAAACTAAAGAAAGCATTTATGTTTCAGAAGACTGGCAGCATATAATAAAATATATCTGGCCTCGAATCCCACTCTTCTAACAATGGATGACTTTGGGCAAGTTCTTTAATCTTCTGAGCTCTCGTTTTATAATTTGTTCAGAAATGCTTGCATTCTTTCACTCATTACTTCCCAATTAAGTGCCTACTATGTTCTGAGGAGCTATAAAGACACGGTCTCTGCTCCAGAGAGTTTACGGTCCAGTGGGAAGAAGCACATTTGACGGCAGTTTTCTCCTTACTTGTTTTAAAGTGCTTCCATGTGCCACATACCGTGCTAAACACTTGACACCATATTTGCTTATTCATTTTGCGCAAAAGCTCTATGAGGTTATTAGGATCTTCAATTACACATGAGAGAACCGAGGATGAGCAGTTTAAGTAAAATGCCCAGGTTAATACTTGAGATCAGGTATTTCTAATCCTGGTGCTTCTATTCTCAACGTCTGTACCAGACTACTTGTATCTCCCCAAGTGCTGGGTGGGGGAGAAGAGGGGAGTGGGGGAATCCCTGAGAGGATCCCATGCCAGTTCATAACCTAAGTCAGTGCATAGGGTTTGGGAGAGGGTTTTATTTCCATAAAGGTTCAGAGGAAAGGAGAGCACACTTTGAAACTGGGAGAAAGCATGTCTAGACTTGAACTCTTTCAGCACATGAAGATGCTACTGAGCAATCTAACACTCGAGAATGAACAGGAGATAGGAATTGAGTGGTGCTGGTACTCAGGACTGGGAGGTAACTATGGGGATTGAGGAGAGAATGAGGAAGAGGAGTGCAAATCCTTCCTTCCATGTAGTCGCCTTCCAAGAGTAGTAGAGCCCATTAGATATTAGAAAAGCAGACTTAGAGACTGGATTTAGGAGAAAGATGATGCAGGTTAATGACGTAGTTAATCCCAGAAGAAAATAACAGGGATCAAATGTCAACATGGTACCTATAAAGTGCAATAGATCATAATAGGCTTTATCTGATGAATTCTCCTCTAGAAGGTACAGAAACAGGAACTTTCTCGTGGTTATTAGTTACCAGAATACACTCACCCAATTTTACTCTTTAACTTAAAGCTGACCTTGCCACACTGCACCTCCACCATCCCCTCTCCTGCCAACAGTTCACCAAGCAATGTTCCAGCACTGAGGTCTTCTCTGTGGCCAGCAGTACTTTCATGGAGTTCACTGATAACCTCTCACGACCAGCAGCTTCTCTCCAAAATGGGCTGCAGTTCTCCCCCTTCTGCTCTCATTTTTAATACTGTGTAATCAGTCCTCCGCTTTTTAACTTTATCCAAGCAGACTCAAATTTTTTATTGGTAACAGTTTATGCTTCTGCCCTTGAGCTCTAGTAGCAAAAGAACTACATACATTTTAATAATGTGTTTTGCCATTTTGCTCTGCCATTTGCATATATGCAAGCACATGTGTATATGTATGTATAGGTGTACGTGTAATGTGTATATACTGTATGCATTATGTGTATCACACACACACACACACATACACACACACACACACAGAAGGTAGTTCTAAAAAGGAAAAAGGACCAGAGAAAGAGGGACAATGATAAGACAGGGAGTGGATACCTGAACAGAAGCTAAATGTGGGGAAATGTATAATAAAGCATGATTTATCAGCGACTGAATAAGAGAGTATTGGCACTTGGGGAAATTTTGTGCTGCCAAGCATTAGAGAAGTTGGACAATTTAAAACACCAATTTCTTTTTTTCTTTAATTATTTAAAACGTTTATTTATTTCTGGGAAACACAGACACAGCACAAGTCAGGGGTGGGGGAGCAGAGAGAGAGGGAGACACAGAATCTGAAGCAGGCTCCAGGCTCTGAACTGTCAGCACAGAGCCCGACGTGGGGCTCAGCCTCACCAAGTGGTGAGATCATGACCTGAGCCAAAGTCAGACACTTAACTGACTGAGCCACCGAGGCACCCCTCAAAACACCAATTTCTTATTCCTATCAGGTATCAGGATTTGTTGTGTTATGGACCAACCGTTTTGGATTCCCAGGCATCATATCTTTAGGAATTTCAGGATTTGTATTTATCAAACTGGAACTGAAGAATGAGAGAAGAGATTTGGGGGCCACTTATCTTCTGCCACAGTCAAGCACAATGGATAAGAAAACAATTCTGGCAGGGTGAAAAGAAGCAGTCATTCTGCATTCAAAAGTGTATTAAATGGGAAGCATGGTCCCAGTCCTGACCCTGAGATGAAGAAAAAGTGAAACAAACAAACAAACAAACAAAACCCCAAACATATATTTGAAGTACTGAAAACTACTTATTTACACACACCGCTTCATTTTATCTTAAAACTGGCCTATATAAAGATGTAATTACCCTATTTTATAAATATGAAAATTTATAAAGGCTCAGCAAGTTAACTTATCGGAGTCAACAGATCTAATAAACTAACACAGGACCAAGAACCTCAGGATTCTGATAGAATGGGCAGTTACTTAGACCCGAGCTGCAGGCAAAGGCAGTGATAAATATGTGATGCATTAGAAGCCCACACATCTTAATTTTGTGGCTTTTCATATCCTGGCCTTAAGGCTTCCAACACCCCTGGGGCGACAAACCAAGAGCTACAGGTGAAGAACAAGGGCTCTCTTCCGGCCCTGACAGTTCTGGCAAGAACTCTGTAGAGCCAAAAACTCTCCCTCCCTACTAGCAGGAGTGGTTCTTTAGAGGACGGGAAACAACCTCAGTCAAGAGACTGCCCTAGCAATGATCCATGACCTCTGCAAATATTAAAAAAAAAAAAAAAAAAAAAAAAACAAACACCACTATTTCCTGTGCGGCTCTCTTGGCCTGCCCACTGTCCCACCTGGAGAGTGTCTTGTCCATAATAAACTGTTTTGTGCTTGCTACTTTCCTTCTGGCTTGTCTTTATTGAGCGCGGATTGTCACATAAATCTTTCCTGAGAAATCCAAGAACTGAGTAGTCCATTCACATAATGCAGACCCTCCCACCAGTAACAATTCCTAATTACAGCTTTCTCCACTCTCCCACCTCATCTCCTCACGAGCTGGGGAGATCACTCAGCCATTCCCCCTGTTGGAGCCTCCACGGGTTTGCCTATAAAATGAGATAGCTCATCTAGATCAGTGCTTTCCAAATGTGTGTGTGCATGTGTGTCTGTGTGTGGAGGCAGAACCACCAACATCACAAAACATTACACAATTCTTTGCTTTATGTAACAGATACCTGACAGAGTTGTGTTGATTAAGGCACCAGTAAAGGCCTTGGTGTCCCACCCCTCCATCCCCACTATGACCCCAAAGAGATGCCAAGGGTCACTGGTCACTACAGAGAACAGTTTGAAAGCCTCTGTGTAGCAGTGTGTAAACAACTACATATTTGTGTAGGTGGGGGGGGGGCAGTAAACACATTGACAATGCCTTTTCCTACTGCTCTTTCTCAAATGACATTTTGTTCAAAGATTTACAGTGTGCGAATTAAGCATCTATTATGAGTACTGTCTGACAACCTAGTCTTACCTCATTGGGCTTACCTCTATCACCTGGAATTGGAGACTGCTTCCTTTTCTGGAAGAAAGACCTCCTAGGGGCACCTGGGTGGCTCAGTCAGTTAAGCGTCGGACTCTTGGTTTCAGCTCATATCATGATCCCACGGTTTGTGGGCTCAAGCCCCATGTCAGGTCTGTGCTGGTAGCATGGAGACTGCTTGGGATTCTTTCTCTCTCTCCCTCTCTCCTTGTCCCACCCCTGCTTGTGCACATACACACACTCTCTCTTCATAATAAAAAATAAACATTTCAAAAATCTAAAAAGAAAAAAAAAACTAAAAATGGGGTTGTTTTAAATTACTGAGCTGGGTTCTAGTTCCAGCTCCAACATTAAACTGTGGGATTTTGGATTCCTCGGCACTCTCTTGTCATTTATAAAATAGAGGTGATCCCTAAGACCCCTTCCAGTCCTGACATTGTACGATGTTATGCCTATTTTATAAGTTCCCAAAAAAATTAGACACTTTTCTATTTCCATAGTGCTGCATCCTCTGGGCTGATGGTTGCCTGCCATGGATGAAATTACTTTTTAATAACTACTAACTGGGTGTTTGTTTTAAAATTTTAAAGTATCTGCTTCAAGGAATAAACACATTTCTGTATCTAGCTATTTAAATGTGAGTTAGGAAAAGGCTCAAGCTCATAATTTTCCATTCTAATTGTATTGGTTGGACTTCAAGTCCGGGTGAGAAGCCTGTGCAGTAAGGGCTATATTTGAGAGTTTTGTGCTGTGACTAGTGTGCACTGGGGCATGAGTCAAGGAAGAGAAGGCCTGTGTGCATCTTTCATAGAAGCCAGGGGTGACTCTGTGGAAAATTTAACATTTTCCTTACCTCAATTGCTTCTTTCCTCCTCCCCCCACCTTTTATTTTCTCACCCATTTTTTAATAGACTTCTGTAGGGGCGCCTGGGTGGCTCAGTCAGTTAAGTGCCAGACTTCGTCTCAGGTCATGGACTTTGTCTCAGGTCATGGTCTCACAGTCTGTGAGTTCGAGCCCTGTGTCGGCTCTGTGCTGACAGCTCAAAGCCTGGAGCCTGCTTCGGATTCTGTGTCTCCCACTCTCTCTCTGCCCCTCTCCCACTCATGCTTTGTCTCTCCTGCTCTCAAAAATAAATAAAACAAAACAAAATTTGAATAGACTTCTGTAGCTAAAAATCCTCTTTTCAGAATACATAAGCTGCATAAAGGGTAGATGTTTTCTTTAATAGACCCCATAGTTTTCTTTAATATACCCAATGAAATGCACGCGAATTAAAGGAACTATCAACCTAGATTTGTTTTTAAACGTGTAACAGATAACACATACTGGATAGGTTGAGAGTAAAAGGTATTCATACAATTTGGTGGCATTGTAAAATATACAGCCCTTTGGATAAGTAATAGAAATTCCAAAATCAGAAAGACACTACTAGTAAGATTAGCCAAGAAAGGAAAAAAAAAATAATTGGATTCATCCCTTCACCAAATATTTATTAAGCACTTCCATTATATCAAGAACTGTTTAAAATCAGTCAAAAATTAATTGAAATTTATCTATAGTAATCAGAAATTAGAACTAAATATCCAAAAATAAAATACTGATCTAGTGTGGCATACAAATTTGTTAAAATAGTATGAAGGCGCTAACCATTAAAATATATAAGAATACGAAAACTACTGAAAATGTTTAAGCAATCATGTTAAATAAAAAAGCAAACCATAGGGGCACCAGGCTGGCTCAGTTGGTAGCCCATGTGACTCTTGATCTCAGGGTTGTGACTTTGAGCCCTAAATTGGGTGTAGAGATTAGTTTAAAAAAATCAAACTATAAAATTGTTTGCCTACTAGTAGGATCTCAACCGTGTAATATATATGTTCACATGGACATTGATTTGAAGGAAATATTTTAGAAAGTGAATCAGTTTTTATTAAAGTAGTGATATAGTGCAGGGTCCTTTTGAAAATGGTATTTAAATGTTGACAGTATAGTACCTTTGTTCAATAAGAAAAAAGGGGCCCCATTCTCTAATTACACTTTGTGTGAATGTGATGGCATTTAACTACATAAGAGACTTCTTAAGGTTCACGGTGATTCCAGTCCCACAATGTGGCTGCCTGAGGTCTGATCTTATGTGCATACCAACTGCACAGAAGATTGTATAACCCTTTGGAAACTGCTGATACTTTGAGCTCTAATTCTTTCTCCAGGGGAATATCTGAAAGTGGCTCCTTTGCTGATTTCATAAATTTTCATTTTCAAACTTTTCCCCTCAGTCCCTTTCTAATGAACTTTCTTTAAAAAAAAATTCTTTCCTGAAGTTTCATGCTGTAGTACTACCCGTGGGTATGATTCCCCGTGTGAGGATGTCAAATTTAATTAGATTGTTCTCTCTGTTACTTAATGACTCACCTAGGCTTACAAGTCCAAGATCATAACCTCCCTACTAGGCTGCCAAGTTAGCTTTTTCAAGGAACTACTATTCATGTTATCCAATTGTAATTATTTTAAACCATACCCAGAAAATAATAAAAATAGTAATGCTCACTTAATTAGACCCTTCACCCAAGGATATCCACACATTTTACAAGATTTCTTTATCAGTCATTTGCATTACACATCTAATAAATAGGTGAGCAATATTAAAAATCATACTTCTAAGGGCCTCTTAACAGAAAGGAAAATGTATAGACTCATCCTTGTTTCCTTAGTTTTCTTCTTATATTAACTTTTTACTCATTTGCAGATTCAATGGAATCTGACAATAGGATACAGAATCCAGAACTAGATAACACAGTAAACATTTGTTTAGCGGGGGACAGGGGGCATATAGATAATGAGGATATATTTTTCTGGATCCAAAAATGTTACTTTTCTTCTGAAAGTCTTTGCAGCCTATATACTTTCCTGTTGCTCACTGATCATCTTGATCTGTAAAGTACCTACAAACATGTAACCAATGAAGCAACATGACAAAAATTCTGAGACTTAAGAAAAGCCTTGTCAACCTTACAGAAGTCAAAAGGCACAAAGAAAAAGGCAACCTTATATCTATGCATAAGAGCCATATTCCTTCAGCCTGTTTGGCTTGAAATAACACTTGTGAAGTTGTGTTGTTGGTGATAGTGCTGCCGGCCCTAGAATGATTGATTCCTAGAAACTCTGTTTTGTTTACCACCATATACCCTGCACAATTGATGGTATGTCTTGCTTATAGTAAGTGCTTAGTATTAACGCATATTTGTCAAATGGATGAATCCGTTGTACTTTTGATTTCTGGATCAAAACCAGATTTTTCTCAGCTTGTAACTTATATATTTTGCTCAATGAATAGACTTTGATAGTAATTTGAACAAATCAGCTATAAAGAGTATTTTAGAAAATATCTGGGGTCAAATTGAATATGGATGTGTAGTGAATACACTAATGGCTTCCCTAAAGATATGTCCAAGTCCTAATTCCCACTATCTGTGAATGTGATCTTATATGGAAATAGGTTCTTTGCAGATACAATTAAAATGATCTCATGTTGAGATCATCCTTGATTTAGGACTGCCCCTAAATCCTGTGACTAGTGTTCTTAAAAAAGAAGACACAGGGGCACCTGGGAGTGGGGGGCTCTGTCAGTTAGCATCCAAGTCTTGGTTTTGGCTCAGGTCATGATCTCACAGTTTTTTGGTCCGAGCCTCACATCAGGCTCCGTGCTGATAGCGTGGAGCCTCCTTGGGATTCTTTCTCTCCCTCTCTCTTTTCCCCTCTCCCTCTTCCTAATGCATGAGTGTGTGGGTTCTCTTTCTCTCAAAATAAATAAATAAACTTTAAAAAAAAAAAGATGACACAGAGAGAAAAATAAACCACACAGTTGAGAAGGCCATCTGCAGACAGAGACAGAGACTGGAGCTAAGTTGCCATAAGCCAAGGGACTCCTCAAGCTACCAGAAGCTGGAAGATGCAAGGGAGAATTCTTCTTTAGAGCCATCAGAGGAAGTGCATCCCTGCCACATCTTGATTTTGGACTTCTGTTCTCCAGAAGTGTGAGAGAATAAATTTCTATTGTCTTAAGTCACCTAACTTATGGAAATTTGTTATGGCAGCTCTAGAAAACTAATATAGACCTTATGATAGATGGTATTAAGAAAGAAAGGAATTATTGCTATTTGTGTTAGGTGTAATAATGGTACTGAGGCTATGCAGGAAAACAGATTTTGAAGTTAAAAACTTAATTATTTAGTGGTGAAGTATATGTTGTCTTTAACTGACTTCAAAATATATCATCCAAATATAGATGATGTGACAAAATGATAATAATTATAGAATCTAGGAATTGAATATTCGAGCATTTGCTATATTATTCTATTATTTCCTGTGTATTAGAAAAAAATAAAATGCTTGAAAAATAGTTTTTAAAGCTATCTTATATTATGATGTTTAGTTCTTTAAAATAACAATCAATTCTCCAAAATAGACACTCAATTTTACAAATCATCTTCCAGTGTCTAAAAGAAAAGCTCTAATCTCCATATTTTTTCTTCTGTGCTATGTGACTGGCTTATTTAATCTTTTCACAACTCTGCTGTATGCATCTAGCTGTCCAGCTTTCAAAACCAAATTGAATGCTCTTCATGGTAACTCTTCAAATTTTTATTTTTCTCAGGTTAAAATCATTGATATAAATACTGAATAATCAATATGTTTCACCTGAATCCTATCTCTGTTTCTCCCCCAAAAGTTCATAAACTGCTGTCCAGAGCAGTCACCACAAATCTCCACACGCCTCCCCAACCCTCTTCCCCTGAACACGGGGTGCTGAACTCAGAATTGTTCTCATGCTTCACAGTCAAGTCCCCTCTTCAGACGATAGTCTGTCTCCTCAGCTTCTGAAAAGGGATGATTGTCTAATCCAGAGGCCTGAGATCAAAGTTTGACAAATTGCCGTTTACTTCACTTCTACTAGAAGGGGATTCCAGAAAATGAATTTCCTTTCTGGCATTCTTGGGTTCTCTCTTGTCCTGTTGCTGATCTTGACTAGAGGGACAGAGCTGTTCATTTGCTTTATTTTATCAACAGAAACTTTTTTCATAAGTGTCCTTCAGTGACGCTATCCTCTAGCCAACAGAACATATCTTTTGATCACTCAATGACTCAGTTATATCACAGGCACCACCTTGTCTAGAGAGAGTGACATCTAGTATCAGCTGTTCTTCATCCTTTCATGGCCCATATCCTTGCAGAACTATATATTGCATGGTTTAATCCTTTTAAGTGTTAATATTCTCTCTTTTTTGTGTGTGCAATGTAGACATATCACAGAAGGGCTTCATAAAGTGCATGGTTGGTCTTATTATAACAAGACCTCTTCTTCTAACTTGTCCTGCAGAGGGTGCTGAGGAGTCAGGATCCACAAATCCCCCCTCCCACCTTATCCCGTCCACTATACCACCACTGATTTGTTTTCTGCAGCCCTTCCTTCCTTCTCCTTTCATTCGGTAACAAACTCAAGTTGTTGAATTTTTTCCAGAAAATTGCAGCCAATGTTTTATCCCGATAACTTTTCTCACTATTACAAAGGAATTAAAGGAGTCCTCCTTGAGAGTTTGGCAAACTTGGGTTTGCCATTCTGCTTCAAGTTTGTCTAAAACCAATCCCCCTTCATAGTAAGGCATGTAAATCATCACAGAATCACTTGTTCAGGATTCATGAAAATACTTTAGTTTATGAATGTCTTCCAGTATAATGTATACACCTGCTTGTAAATCTATGTATCTTCTCCTGCACTGCTCTTCACATAGGTAGAGTTTCTCATCTTTATGGTCTCAATTTAACCACTCCATGTAATGGTCTTACCTGACCATACAATCTAAGGCACATCTCCCAGGTATACTGTCATCATAGCACTAATTAGAATATCCACTTATGTAGTATTTGTGGATTAAAATTTACTTTCCTTACTTGGTTCAGAGCTCCATGTCTATTTTCTTCATTACCATAAGCCAAGCACAGCACCAGATACACCAAATACATATGGTTAATAAGCATGTGTTAAATGAGTGAGTTTAGCCTATATTCAAAATCCAGCTTTACCCCACTTAACTGATGTCTGATAAATGTATTTTAGGCCCAAGCTATTTTCCTTCTATAACAAGATTCCTCCCCTTCTTTTTCTCTATTTTTCTTTCTTTTTTTCCTATCTCTCTTCTTATTTCTCTTGTTTTATCATCTTGTCCCTCTTTTCTTCTCTCTTCTCTGACACCCTATTTATGAATTTTATGGGTGACAGCTCACATATGGAAGAGATAGCCCCATTCTGTATCTATTAAGTATTGAACAATGGAACTGTTGATTCACATTTTAAAGGGTCATAACTTTCAGCCACAAAATTTTGCCTAGCATCCCAATAGCTGTGATTTTGAAAGTCTTACCAAAATTTAGTCATGCTGGTACTGGTTCAAGGAAGACTGTACATAAAGTAGTCTGCATTCTATTAATTCATATTAATTATATATAATTAATTATTATATAGTGTAGTTTAGGTATGTTTGTAAATACAAGATATAATAGTAAATACAAGCTAACTTTGTTTATTTGTTTGTTTATTTTTGGAAAAAGTAACAAAAACCAGTTCCAAAAAGTAAATTACAGGATGCCCAAGTTCATTAGAACTCACCTTAAAAAGAGAGAGAGAATATCATTCCTGTTAGTTTCTCTAAATTTGGTTGTTGTTGTTTCTTTAACCACTTTTTAAAATCCTCTTTATTTCATGTGGGTCATAATTTTTCCTAATCAACAAAACTGTTCCTGAAGAGGTTGCAAACTATTAGAGAAGACATCCCTTCAGAAAAACATCCTGTGATGGTATTCGTTGATGAATCAGTGTTGCCAGTGCTAATTATACTTTAATTATTAGTCTCACTAGATAATTTACAACTCGGGTTCTGGAGTCAGACAGTCTTGGGTTGAGTGAAATTTCCACCCTACTGATCATGTCACTTTGAGCAAAGTACTGAGCTCTCCAAGCCTCCCTTTCCTTATATGTAAAATGAGGGTAATGATACTGTCTACCGGATGTGGTGATTGGATGGGCCTGAAAATTGATTAGTGTAATACAGTGTAAGAATAAAAAGTGAGTATTCAATTAAATTATAGCTATTACTATCACTATGATTCACATATGTATTGCTATGTTGTTGTGGAACAGTGGTGATCATTTTGTTCTTTTTTTAAAAATATTTATTTATTTCGAGAGAGAGAGAGAACATAAGTGGAGGAGAGGCAGAGAGAGAGGGGGAGAGAGAATCCAAAGCAGGCTCCATGCTGTCAGCACAGAGCCGTACGTGGGGCTAGATCTCACAAATTGTGAGATCATGAACAGAGCTGCAATCAAGAGTTGGGCGCTTAACCAATGAGCCACCCAGACACCCCTGCTTTGTTCATGTTAAGTGTGAAAATAATGTGGCAAAAAAAAGGAGGTCAATTCTACGTGCTGTCATAAGGAAAATATGTCATGTATAGCAAATGTAGGTACCTTAAGAAAACCAGTCTGGACTCTCAAAAGGAGATCAACATTAATTCCCCCTTTACTCATGAAGGAAGTCGGGACCATTTGGGCAAGCTGCTATTCAATAGCTCATCTAGTATTTCCTACAGGCTCTTTCAAATGAGAACTGGAGGAACCACTCGGGAAGTATCAGCTTCGTCATGTTACTCCAGGGATCAGCGAAACCATCTGGATTAAGAAAGTAATAAAAATGTTTGACAAATTCAAATCCAAATAAATGTCATGTTTCATAAAAGTTTGAATAAATTCAGCAATTAATTTTCTCTAAATTTTTATTATGTTTTGCAAGCTTTTATTATGGAAATTTCACAAACAAAGGATGTCAAACCTTCTTTTGAAAGTGTTTTGTTGGGGGGGGATTATAGTCTCATTCTGCTAGATTAAGATATTCAGAGAAAAATCAGCAGAAACATTTGCCTTTCTCTTACATCCTCAAATAAGAATACAATAATCATGTACTTATTTAAGGAAACAAAAAGAAATCTAAAAGTTGTAATATATTCTCAGAGTAGTTACAAGGAAAATCTAAATTCCGGTCAATATTAACACAATAGAGGTAAAATTAGCTGGAAATTCCTGCTTATTTTAAATTTTGTTAAGCTAGGGGTACCTGGGTGGCTCAGTCAGTTAAGTGTCTGACTTCAGCTCAGGTCATGATCTAGCAGTTCATGCTGACAGCTCAGAGCCTGGAGCCTGTTTTGGATTCTGTGTGTGTGTCTCTCTCTGCCCCTTCCCTGCTAGCACTCTGTCTCTCTTTCTCAAAGGTAAATAAACATTAAAATTTTTTTAAGTTTTGTTAGGCTAGAAATAAATTTGCTATGTGGATATCACAGAGTTACACTCCTGATTACCAATAACTACCAGCAATTGCCAATATACAAAGCACCCATTCAAAAATTTCATTTATAATTCAGTCATTTAGAACTGGCAACATACAATATGAGAACAATTCTCATAGAAACACCTTTATAATTTATGCCTAAGTTCATAGGTAAGGCTACAAGTGACAATTTCATATAAAATCATTTTGAAGTACTTTACATCTACAAAAAGAAACTAATAAATATGTAATTTTTCAAGAATTATATATAAAAGTTTTAAAAATAAAAATCTAAATCGGAATAAAAAGTATTATTTCGTATTTATTTAAAATTTTATGTATTGGAGAATATGATGGCAAAACTTAAAAGGGAAGAGAGGTGTGATGTCTTTGGTAGAGTTTCCAAAGAAGGCGTAAAAGCACTTCAAAGACTTCAGAGGTTACTGTGCATGATTCTCTTTTTCCCCAAATAATTTCAGATCTTACAGGTGGTACAGGTAGATTTTCAGAACCATATGTAACTATTATAATGTATTGACTAATAAATGTAACAGAGAAAGAAAAAGAGGGGTAACAGATTTACAAGGATATGAAGGTGTGGTGTTGGGGGGACTAGATTTTAAATGAGCATGGAGAAATTTCTGGAATCAAAGGAGATTGCCCGGTTTTGAGCTGCATGCAGGGAATGACAGAGTTGCAGAACAGTGTATACTCCTTTGGCAGGTGATTAAGAAAGTGTTAGGGCAAAAATAGGGGTCTACTTATTCTATGAGCTGTCCACAAAATGGCAGGGATGTTTCTTCATGACGTTTTGGTTGACAAACAGAGAACGTACACATTGCATGAAGGAAAAGAAAAACACTTAAAAGGCTCTGCTCTGATGTACTTATTGAGCCTTTCAAGCTTGTGGGTAGAATATTTTTGCTTATCTTTACCAGGTTAACATGCAAACCTTCTGATCTTACAAACACTCCCTATTGCCCAGTCCTCTCTTGCCATGAATTAGTTATTGGGTTTCAGCTTTTTAGCATAAGACCTCTTCTTAAGTAACAGGGCAAAAACTAAATTGGTGGGGGAAAGGACATTTGATATTACATTGACACATACTGTAGTCCTATGCTATTGCAGCCACTGTCATATATTTCAAAATCTGTTTGGTTTCTGAGTTTCCTATCAGACAGTAGACCTAGTCCGGAAGTCCAGAGAGACTCTATGAATAACCTTTTCCCTGTAATGCAACAGTGCTGTCCCTAGTCTTTGGGCTATGTCACCTTCAATTAACCAGTGGCTCAATCAGTGTGAAGACAGCCTTCGTATTGTTACCATAGAAAGGTTTCTCCTTTGTGACTAAGCCTTTTCCAGCTGTTGAGATGTTCACCAATTGCTGCCTCAGCTCCTTGGAAGCCACTCGGCTTGCGTGCGCCGATGCATTCACTGTACTAGTAATTAATGCCGTTAGCTTTGTAATTAAAAAAAAAAAAAACTTTTTGCCTTTATACTCAGGGTGATAATGCTTCAAGTAAAAATTAATTAAAATGAGATGAATTGCCTTCAGTTAAACGAAACGGAAAGAGAAAGGGAGGGGAAAAGGGAGGAGGAACCTGACAAAGAGTTTGTAGCCTTATTAATGAAGCAAACTGAGGAGGTTGGGCTTGAAATTTCCTCCTGGTTCTTTTTCCTTTGCATTAAAGTCTGGGTTAATGGAGCCAAAAACTATCAGTTGGGGAGGGAATGCAAGGAAGTTCCACTTCTCCTCGACTTGACTATGGGTCACTCTGAAGACCACAAATATGAACGCCCATGTTTGTTCAAGTCCCCCTTCAATTTTCACATATTGGTCTTCTTGAAGTAATGGGCTGTGAAATTGGCTTTTATATTATTATTAATTAGATCTGATGCCTGATTTTTTTTAATACTTGATGCAGTGAAAAGGTTTTTTTTTTTTTTTTTTTTACAGGACAAAGTCCGAACAAACTCAATCACTGATTATAGCAGAACGCGAGTGAATAAACAGACTCTTTCCCATTCTGAAGCACAGGCCTGGTGAGAGACAGGTTCTGTATCTTCCACTTTCCTGTTACACAGGATGCAGAAACTGTGAAAAGCATAACCCTTGTCTTCCAAGAATTGATATACTTACTAGGAAAAAAAAACAACAACTAAGTTGCATAAACTACGTGTGAGTGTGCACAATTAAAAGCTACAGGCTCTGACACTTCTTTTTTTTTTTTAATTATGTTTATTTTTAAAAGAGAGAGAGAGACAGACAGACATATAGACAGAGTATGAAGGGGGAGGAGCAGGGAGACACAGAATCTGAAGCAGGCTCCAGGCTCCATGCTGTCCGTGAAGAGCCCAATGTGGGGCTCAAACTCATGAACCACGAGATCATGTCCTTAGTCGAAGTTGGACACTTAACTGACTCAACCACCCAGCGCTCCACCTGAACCAACTAGGTGCCCCAAAGGCTCTGACACTTCTGAGTGAAATGCAAGTCTATATACAGAGAAGAGGCACTTTGGTCTTTAGAAGTCAGTAGTGACTTCATGGAGAGAATGAACCAAAGGATGGGGAAGAGAAAAAGAACACAGTTAAGGAGGAAAGAAATTTCACCACAGATTAGAACATATAATTTCTATATATTTCAGTTATCAGTCTAGGGGGGAGAGACATATCAGCAGGCAAATAATTGTGGAATTTTTCAAACACCCTAGGAGCCTTTTGTATCAAAAGACTCTTTTGCTTCTGTTTGGTGTTCTATATAGATTGTCACACCTCGAACCTTCTACCCTTCTAAGCCCTGAGTCTCTGATATGCCTTCCTTAAATTATCAGCCAGAAACACATCCCACGAATTTGTAGATGGAAATCATTAAATAGTTCATCTTTCAAAGTTAGGGCCCTGGTCATGGTGCATGAACTAAGCACATTTATATATATATATGCACAGAACTCTCCACGTGAGTTTTAAAATTAGTACAAGAAGAACTGCCAGAGAGCCTTCAGATCATCTCTTGTAAGGACTAAATATAGTCCTCCGATTCCACAGTCATCCCATGTTTGGGCCATTTCACTAGCATCACCAGGTAACAGCTTTCCAAGAAATTGGTAGTAAGCGTGACCATATGACTTACTTTTCCAACGTCTGTTCTCAGATGGTACAGATTGTAAAATTAGATTCCTCAGACTTAAGAACAAAGTTGATATTCTCTTAGTGAAGCCATCTGTATTTGCGCAAAGGGAATTTGCAAAAGTCCCCTCAACCGAAGATGTTTAGAGAAAAATGTTCACTTGGTCCATTGAGTATCTAAATGGAAAGCCTACTGACAATCTATTCAGTCCTGTAGAAGCTATCCAGATGCTTTATGAAGGTCTTGGCTTGGTGGAGCATCTTTAGTTTCCAAGTGAGGAAAATAAATCATAGCCCCAGCTAGCTTAGCTTGAGAAAGAGATGGTTTAAGAGCTGTTTTTTTGTCTTTTCTTTTCCATTTTCTTTCTTTTCTTTCATTTTTCTTTTCTTTTCCTTTCTTTCTTTCTTTCTTTCTTTTTTCTTCCTTTTTTTTTTTTTTTTCTTCTTAAGCAGCAGGGTAGATTCGCTGCCTGAGGCAAGGAAGGTCCTGAGTCTCAGATGAGCACAGGTCTTAAACACCAAGAAGGTAGGTATGTGTATTCAAAATAGATGGGTTAAATGAAACTAGTTGGGCCTTTAATGGATGTCATATGGGCTTCAGAGCACCTACTGAACTTCTCAAACTAGGGAGAGGCCCGTACCATTTGGAAGCACCCTTTTGCTATATTAGTAAGAAATTAGAAAGCAAAGGACATTCATATACCCCACCCTACAAGGTTCTTAGAACCCTGTAGAAAAGAAAACTGCCATTTAGGACATCCGAGAGTTTGCAAGAAAAAAAAATATGCAGCCACATTTTAATTAAGAAATTTTCAACTAGACTATATTACAATAAGAAAAGATGGAACTTGAAGTAAAGAAGTGGTGTGGGGAAAAACGGGCCAGAACATAAATTATGATAAAATACTATCTTAAGGTGAATTACTGATGTCCCATGACCTCTGTGAATTCCATGTTGCAGTTCAATTTGCAATGGCCACATGGTATACTTGATTCTCCTCTCCCAGTTCCAGAAGGCATAGCAACATGCTCTGTGAGCAGCAGAAAATTCTCCTGCTGACTGTTTGTAGACTCTCCACTTGAAGTGCTGGACTTACAATCTGGTTCGAGCAAAGAACTGCTGACTGGCAGCTGGCACCTGCACAACTCCTGGCTGGAATACTTTAGGGCTCGGCTCTTAGAAACAAATACAATGAGATTAGAGATCCTGGAGTTGGATGCACTGGACAGAGACCGTTTCTGTGCACACTCTGCCTGTGATAGTTGAGTCTTCGGTTGTATATGTTGAACAAGGGCTTTCTTAGGTTTTTATAGGTCTGAACACAGATCCCATGGATTGGAGAACATAGGCTCATTCATTTTTCATTTTACCTTCTCTCGGGACATGAATGTTAGGTGATAGAAGAAAGAATGAAAGGGCATTACACATGGAATAATTCATGAAATACCAAATGTTTCCTGATAAGATAAAAAGGTGGAACTTGTCAAAAAACCAAATATGGTGAAGGACACTGTAGCCAACTACAAGATTTCATTCATTCATTTCAATAAGAAATCCCATTCCAGCAAAAGAAAATGATTTCTTGTTTAAAACTCAACCACAGAATTACCATCAGAGCTGACTGCATTAGTCCTGACAGAGGAGGTTATTAGGGAAGAAAGAAACTTTCTTCTGTGTTAACTGGAAGATAAGAAAACCAAGGTCTCTTCTGAAAATTGAAATATATCTTTTTTTCCATATCCCAATTTTTAATTCTCTGCTCTTGAATTGAGGATATGAGTACTTGCATTTCTTAGTAGTAAAATGGAAACACCTATTTTTTATAGAACTTTTCTCTATCACTTTCAACTCTGAAGTATAATGCACATCCCAAAATTATGTTTCATGGAAAATGTGGGTTCTTTGGGAAATGCTTAGATTAATAAATCTTTTAGAGATTCACAGTCTATGCTAACATACTAAAAGCTCTGAAGTGTCCTGAAGGGAAAAAAAAAACCTTTATTGTTTAATTAAAAATTTTTTTAAGTATTTATTTATTCTTAAGTGAGAGAGAGACAGAATGTGTGCAGGGGGACAGAGAGAGAAGACATAGAATCTGAAGCAGACTCCAGGCTCTGAGCTGTCAGCACAAAGCCCAACATGAGGCTCACAAACTGAGAGATCAAGACCTGAGCTGAAGTCGAGAGCTTAACTGACTGAGCCACCCAGGTGCCCCTAGAAAGAAAGCTTTAAATTGGTATCTACCATATTTTTTTGACCAGGAACTTATATACATACACAAATGTAATACAATTATATTTCTGCAAAACAAATATTCTGAGACATGAGGTGGGACATGCGATTATAGTAAAAGAAAACAGACTGATCACTCAAGTTGGCCAACATTTAAGTGTTTGTCTTCCTGCCAAAGTATGACTTTATTAACTTTAAAAATCATACATGCATATGCATGAATGTATAGCGAGGAAAAGGTGGAAGGTGAAAGAGAGGGAGAGAGAGGGAGTAGAGGAGAGAGAGAGAGAGAGAGAGAGAGAGACAGAGAGTGAGAGAGACTCAGAGACAGAGACAGAAAGAAGAGACAGATTGATTTTTCCCTAAATCTTAAATAACTTAGTTTCCATATCTTTGTTGTTTTATATAGCACTAATGTTGTATATTGGTAAAGAAAAAGGAAATGACATTTGAATATCTGCTATGCGTCACTAACTTTAAAAAACACATTATGTATGCTATTTCATGAAACTACTAGAATATTTGTTACAAAAACATCTCTCCGAAGACATCAGAATAAATCCAAGATGTGGCCTTACTATGTAGACAGTAGTATACCTCCATAGTTCCTGTGACTTCAATATTCCGTTTTTACATTTAAGTTAAATAAAGGCCTGAAGAATAAATACTATATGAATTATTTTAATCCAGATATTGTGATAGGATTGAGACTAAAATGAGTCTTCCTTTCCAGTTTTTAGATCTACCTTCCAAACACTACTCTTTTATATGAGTCAGTACATGTGAAAATGCCAATAGTAAATGTTTGTGGTGGTTTTTATTACCATTATCACTAGCATATCTGCACACTGCTTGTATTTCTCCACTCTATACTGATTAGCATGAAAAAACTAAGGACAAGCGGAGCCTGATTCACTGGTAATTAGAAAAAAAGAAAGGCTTGCTTTGTAGTGAAACATTACTGATTTTATCCTTTAATTTTAATTCTCTAAAAAATACTTTAATTTTTCCAGAGACATATTTGGTGTAGAATTAGATTATTTGAATGTTATTAATTTTTGATTTTAAATCTGTGCATTTTCTTTAAAAAAAATAAAACAAAAATGACCCAAGTTATACTAGTCAGAAGGTTGGGCAAAGGATTCATTCTCAGCCCATTAATGTATAGTATAAAGGCTAAACTCTATTGTTTCCAATATCTATGCTTTGAGATTCATCCAAAATCTAAAAGAAAAGAATACTATATACTAAAAAAAATGTTTCTCCATGTCCCTTACTCCCAAACCTGACCTTCATCTTGCCCCTCACTTCAGTGCTGGTGCCCACCTTGATTTCACCGGTGAAATGTGGTTTAGACCACATAACATTAAGTGATGGCTTTTTTTAATAGTCTCCAGTTATGAAATGGGTAAAATAAAAAGCATCCCCCAACTTCATAAAATAATAGCAAATTCCTGATTGGTACAAATGCTATTCAAATCCTTAGTTAACATATTTTGGGCCCACACAGTGTCTTTGATGTTATAGTATTTTGAAAAGGTCCATTGTTTAAAGTTTTTAATTTTGAGATATTTGAATTAAAAACAATATATGAATTCAAGAAATATTCAGAAAAAATTTCCTTTGAGCTATACTTTGATCATGTTACTACATCCTCCTTGGATTCTTTACACAGGCCTTAGATTCTTTATTTCTAAAGCTAAAGAGCTATACTAGATGATCTATATGGTCATTTCCTACACTAAAAATATGCTATGCCTCTACAATCTAAATATGTTTTCATACATAACATTTGGCACTTCAAAAATGGAATGTAAAAACTGAAGACACTAAAACTACTTTCTGATGAGAACGTCAAAAGCATGCCTGTATGAATAAAATTTACTGGGAATACAAGGCCTTCTCCCATCTTAACATGTTATTAAATCCACTTTCCACTCTTCCTCACGAAGACTCCAGCAAAGGTGAGCCTAACAGCAGTATGAGTAACAAGATATAGATCCTGTAAGTGGCATGTTCCTTTTTCTTAATATGTGTAACTCATTTTTCAATGTGGTGAAAAGTACATGCAACAACGAACTCAGTTGTGGTTTGGGAAATTTTCTCTTTGTTTTCTCTCCTCTTTTGCTAGCCTCTATGGTGGCAATGCTAATAATTGTTGATAAGTGAGAAAAGCAGGAAAAGTAAAAGGAGAGCAAGAAGCTTTGCCATTTACACAAGGTAATGAAGTATAGAATGGAACGCTTAGCATAGTGCCAAGTATGTGAGCTTCATACATGTCTCCTGGTCCAGTTAGTAAAGAGGTATTATAATTACAGAATATCTACTTTCATTCCCTTCATTTATTTTCACTATCATTTACTAAATACACTGGCACTTAGTCCTCGCAGGAAACCTTAGAGACCTGTCAGCCCTGAGGTTCAGAAAGGAGAGTAAGTGGCCAGATGTTACATAATCCAGACATAATTCACTGAGTAGGACTCAAACCCAGGTTACTTAACTCTGAAGTCCATGCTTTTATCACTACATCATTTGACAATACACTAAGCCAAGGTTCTCATGTATGTCTTAGAATTGATGCAGGGACAGGGTATCAGGTGGCTGACATTTAAAGTCCAGTCGAAATAAATGCACTGAGCAGGGATTCTCAGCCTTGAACACTATTGGGGTTTTAGAATGAATAATACTTTCTTGTGAAGGACAGCCTTGTACACTATAGGATAATCAACGGCATCTCTAGCTTCTACTCAGTCGATGTCTCAGCATCCATCCCTTCCCCCACCAAGAGGTAAGGACTAAAATTGGTTCTAGACATCATCAACTATTTCCTGAGGGGCAAAACAGCCCCAGACTGAAAAGCTCTGTTCTACAGGAATGATGCCTTTACTATGACCACCTCAGTAAGTGATCCCTACAAGGGAACGATACTTATCACAGGTCTGTGGATCCAAGATGTTCCTGGTTCTCTTCTACCAAGGAATTGGTTCCCTCAAAGGTTCACTGAACAACATGACCTTTTTGACTTTTACTAAGCTAATCAAGCTCCTTTGATCATTGCATCATAATTTTAATCCTGACATTTTAGAAAAATGGCTAAGATTATAGAACGGAAGCATAAAAGAGCTCTACTTTTGAAAAATTTTTCTGAACTTTTTATTATCTCTGCATGTTTGGGATCTGCTTAACCACAGGTGAGCCCTGGCTTAGGATGGTTTGCCTTATAATTCTTTGATTTTATGATGGTGCAAAAGCAGTACACATTCAGTAAAAAACATACCTTGAAGTATGAATTGTGATCCCTCCCGGGCTAGTGATATGTGGTAGGATACTCTCAGATGCTGGGTGACAGCAGTGAGCTGCAGCTCCCAGTCAGCCCAGTGATCATAAGGGTGAACAATCGATAGATACACTTATCACCATTCTGTTTTAACTTTCAGTATAGTATTCGATAAACTATATAACATATTCAACAATTTGTCATAAAATAGGCTTTGTTTAGATGACTTTGCCCAATAGTTCGTTAATGAAAGTGTTCTGAGCACATTTAAGATAGGGTAGGCTGAGCTATGATGTTCAATAGCTTAGGCATATTACACGTATTTTTGACTTAACAGTATTTTCAACTCATGTCGGGTTTATCAGGACATAACTCCATTGTAAGTTAAGGGAAATCTGTACCTGTCCTGACTGCTGCAGGGAGTTACTCACATATGGGATGCTGGCTAAACAGGCAACATTTTCTAAGTCTATCTTCTGGAGTGCTCCATGGCTCACATTTAGATGCAAGTTATCCAGGAATGGAAGGAGTGAAAAAGAGGAGGAAGATAACTGTGTCTAATGCCTTTATACAAAACCTATTTAATGGATGGTAGTAGAGACCCTTCCTTACATTGTTATGTCAGTTTCATTATTAGTTTCATGTCATGTCAGTCATCTTTCCTCCTTGTGTCCAATACAATCAGCCCATGAGATTCCAGTCTACCTGCCCCTTCTCTAAAATTAGCTAGGAAAATATAAACCTGATATTAAGGCAGTCCCTATGTATTGGTATTTGTTGACATAAGCGTAAAATATTCTCAGTATAAAAATGAAATGATGACATGGTTATCTTTGTTTTGTTTTGGGAAGTAGCGATGCTAAGCCCATCTGCCTGCAGCATCAAAAACAGATGGAGTTTTGTGCTTTTATTTTTCCCCTCACCTTATGCATCATCAACACCACATCGTAGAGCCGTAACCCAACTGACAAAGTTTTGATGATTCACAAGGTGAGAGTGAATTCAGCTTAGGTCTCCCTATGTGGCTGAGTATAGCTATGCTTTTAGAAACTATGAGTAGTAGACTTGCATTTGTATTATGTCACCTGTGATAGTCTAAGTCTAGAATAAAGGGAATCTATTCTAACTCTTCTTCTGTGAGGGTTGCTGACCTCACCACAGGACTGTGAAATATATATATAGTTCTCCACTGGGAAAATAAAGTGGATGACTTGGGGTCCCAATATACTGCCCGATGAATGTTCAAGTGGAAACACACATGCACGCACACAGCCATATGTCTCTGTCTTGATAAAGTTCACTTGCTAAACTATAGAAAACTAAAGTGACTTTCTGGCTCACTAAGCCTTGGAATTATAACTTGGGTTCCACAAATCCTAGAATACATGATCCAGAACATATGTTTAAAGAAAAAAAAAAGAAAGAAAGATTGGTGAAATCAAGATCTATTGAAAGCCAGAAATCCTATTCTTAAAATCCTAATTAAATTTAAGACAAAATACTATATTAAGAAATATGTTATTTGATTCACTGAATGAATTAAGAGTACTTAAATAAAAAATGATTTAAAATTTTAAATGACTGAAACAGAGAAGATAAA
The DNA here is from genome assembly GCA_030068075.1 of Paguma larvata. Classification (NCBI taxonomy): domain Eukaryota; kingdom Metazoa; phylum Chordata; class Mammalia; order Carnivora; family Viverridae; genus Paguma; species Paguma larvata. The sequence goes on along the minus strand of CM057824.1, from coordinate 92,783,998 downwards.
TTAACTTGCAAAACAATCAAGAGGCACCTAAGTGTATGTGTGTGTGTGTGTGTGTGTGTGTGTGTGTGTGTATACTTGTATTCTACCACTAATTGGAAGGTCTATTTTATATCTATATGTTATTATATATATATAGACCTATTATATACATATAACTATATGACACTCTAGAAGTTATTATATATATGTTATATGTGACACTCTATAGTTATTTATAGAATCTATAGATTCTATAAATCTATAATATTATAGATCTATATATATATAGTTAGATGGTAGAATCTATGGTAGAATACAAGTATGTCAGAGTAATATAAAAGTCACACCATTTAGACTTAGAATAATTTTTAAAATATAATTCTTAGAATACACTTAATAGGCTTCCTGATGATTGGTTATCTACCCTCTGCTTGAACTCTTCCAGAGATTGAGAGTTCATAATTTAAAAGATTCAATATTCTTCTGTTGGATGGATTTATTTGCTTTAAGTCATCTTGATATTAATCGAGTTTCTTTCCACCTCATCCCCTCATCATACTCACTAGCCTAGTTCTGACACTTAGATTAATTCAGAATAACTATACTCCTTCCTTGAGCTAGTCATTCATGAATTTGAAGACCATCATGTCGCATTCTTTTCTAGGTTAGATTTAATCAGTTAGGTTACATTCATGCTTCCTTGTAACAAGTTTATCATCTATAAATTCTACCCTCAATTGAATATAATGTAAATTGCTATTGCTTTTTTTCCTTTTTTTTCACTTTCGTAACATAGTGTATATATATTTAGTCATTTATAAGCCATTTAGTATTATATAAATATTTCTTTATTTTTAAAGACATTTTTTAGAGTAGTTTTAGGTTTACAACAAAACTGAGAGGGAAGTAGATGGATTTCCTATATGCTTTCCCTATCCCTACAAATGCGTAGCCTCCTCCATTATCAACATCGCTCACTAGAATGGAACTTTTCTTTAACCAAGGATGAATCAACATTGACACATCATAATCATTCAAAGTTCATAGTTTACCTTAGGATCCACACTTGGTATTATACCTTCTATGGACTGGAACAAATGTATAATGACATGTATCCATCATTAAATTATCATACAGTATTTTTGCTGCCCTAAACATCCTCTGTGCTCTGCCTATTTATTTCCCCATCCTCCTTTGATAACTACTTATCTTTTTTATTGTTCCTATAGCTTTGCCTTTTCTAGAGTGTCATATATTTGAAATCATACAGTTATGTCGCTTGCTCAGATTAGCTTCTATCACTTAGTAATGTGCATTTAAGTTTCCTTCATGTCTTTTCATGGCTTGATAGCTAAATTCTTTTTAGCACTGAAAACTATTCCACTGTCTGGATGTACCAAAGTTTATTTAACCGTTCACTTTTCTTGGTTGTTTCCAAGTTGTGACAATTATGGAGAAAGGTGCTATAAATCTGTGTGCAGGTTTTTGTGTGGACATGAGTTTTCAAGTCCTGTGGGTAAATATTAAAGAGTGCAATAACAAGGTCTTATGTTTAGTTTTGTAAGAAAGGGACAAACTGTTTTCCAAAATGGCTGTATCATTTTGCATTCCCACCAGCAATTTGTAAAAAAGTTATTCCATATCCTTGGCAGCATTTGGTATTGTCCGCGTTCTGGACTTTGGCCATTCTAATAGGGGTGTATTGGTATATCATTGTTTTAATTTGAATTTCTCAGGGGACTTATGATGTGGAGCATCTTTTATATCTTTATTTGCCATCTGTATATCTTCTTTGGTGTAGTATATATTAAAGTCTTTGACCCATGTTTTAATTGGGTTATTTGTTTTATTATCTTTGGGTTTTGAGAGTTCTTTTATGTAAGGATAAAAGTCCTTTATGAGAAGTGTCTTTTGCAAATGTTTCCTCCTGTTCTGTGGCTTCTCTTCCAAGTATCATGGCATTACGTTTGACGGAGCAGAAGTTTTAGTTTTTTTAAGTGTTAAATATTAATTATCAATTCTTTCTTTCATGGATTGTGTCTTTGGGGTAAAAAGGCATCACCATACCCAAGTCCACCTAGGTTTTCTTCTACAGTATTTTCCAGGAGTTTTATAGTTTGCATTTTACATTTAGATCCATGATCCATTTTGAGATAATTTTTGTGAACTATGTAAGGTCTATAGATAGATTCATTTGTTCTGCATGTGGCTGTCCAGTCAGTCTACCATCTTTTGTTGAAAGACCTATCTTTTTCCATTGTATTGTCATTGCTCCTCCATCAAAGATCAGTTGACTTTATTTATGTGGGTCTACTTCAGTTCTGTTCCATTGATCTATTTGTCTATTCTTTTGCCAATATCACATTGTCTTGATTACTATAGCTTCATAGTAAGTCTCAAAGTTGAGCAGTGACAGCCCTCCATATCTGTTCTTCTCCTTTAGTGGTGTATTGGCTATTCTAGGATCATTTGTTCTTCATATAAACTTTAGAACCAGTTTGTTAATATCCATCAAATAACTTGATGGCATTATTTCTTCATGTTTTTACAAAATCTTCATAGTATGCAAAAATATCCTCAAATGACATAGTTAATGGCTGTTATAAGAAAATGTGGTTCTGAGAACAAGTCAAGAAGCTTTACAAAAACAAATATCCTTTAATCTTCCCTTTTGCAAAGAAGATATTCATGATATGAATGCTTGATTGGCCCAAACAATACTTCTCATGAATGCTATTTATAAGATATGTGGAGGCCGCTTCTTTTGGAGTTTCCATAAAACCCGTAAAATTCCAAAAGGTCTTCCATAAGATTTTACTGAGAAAACTACATCACTGGACCTGGATTTGCTGCTCTTTCAGTATCAGAGGAAAACCTTGTCACGTAGATTGGAGTTAAAAAAGCTCAGAGGGGCAATTCACAGAAGCAAGATTGTAAAAGGTTGTGTATTAAGTAAGAGTGCTATATTATTAATTTTTATTGATGAATGTCTGCCAACTGAAGCAAAACATTTATACTAGATCTAGTTGGCACAATATCTTCCCTACAGAAAACACTATAGAAGAAGGTAAATTGAAATTATAAGTTCACTTGATGAAGATGAGATAGAGGAAAGCCAAAATAGAAAATGACCTATATAGCTAGCAGCACCAATTACTGAAGTTACATCAAGTATTCGTAACTCATATCCATGGACTCTTGGGCTTTAAGTCATCTGTGAAACTCAAGCTATAGCAAAAAAGTAGAAGTGTATTTATATGCAAATGTTTGCTTTTTGGGAATTAGAAGGCAACAGTTTCATCAGATTCTCAAGAGGGTCCATAAAACAAACAGTGGTAAGCATTAAATAATATGCCATGCTAAGTGAACAAGAAATGTTATGTCATTAATATAGAAACTTCTCTTCCTTCAACTCACAGACATCCACATTTTTCTCTTTCACTCCCTTTGTTCCAGGTTTCTTACAGACCACCCATTCTGTTCATTTATTCTTTATGCAGGCAATTTCTAAATATATACTCTTCTTTATATTAGAAACTTCTGCTCATAAAATATATATATAATTATGACATCGATCACACACCATTTGGGGTCTAATCGCTTTCCATGTTCCTGAATCACATATTGAAGGACCATTTCTGAGGGATGGGTGCATCACAATCAGTGAAAATCATCCATTGAATATCCCCATGTTCCATGGTCATCATGAGGAAGCTTTCAAATATATGCTCTCAACACGATCACTATGCGAGAAGCAATATTTCCAAGGGGATATCCATTGATATTGGGGATATGATGCTTTGCAAACAATAGTAGATTTGAATTCATCACTTTTCACGTTTACGTATCACTATTGGCAACTCACGATCCTTGAAATTTGACACCATGAAAGCAGGATTTTGTCTTTAGACTCCACTGTATCAGCTGTGTCTTCCAGTCCTCTCTCAGATAGTCATGCTGCACATTCCCTCCCCTGTGTTACTTTCTTCAGTAGCTCCTATCTCTGTGGAATACAGGAGCAGAAAACTACCAAAAGAAAGACAAGAAAAATAAAACAAATTGCCAATGAAAAATATCCAAAAACTCATCACAGAGAGAAGGGAAAAATCGAGGTCTCCACAGATGAGTGCTTTTAATTAGGAAGAGGGCTGAACAGCAAAGAGCTTATGCTAATAAGCAGCCTCTTTTAATCAGCTTATTAAAAAGAAACATTTTTAACAGCCAAAATAGTTTCAAAAATGGTAATTATTAGAAAAGCATTAGCAGGTTGATGGTAGGGGAAGGAAAGGGCTGGTCATGAACTGATATTAAAAAACTTCTTGGATACTCTAGACAGGCTCAGCGATCCAGAAGTGGAACACCAGCCGTGTGGGCATGCTCTGTGTCAGCTTCGTCTCTCTTCTTCCATAAAGGACTGTCTTTTTCTCTTCTTCACATCCTCTGGTTTCCCATTTTTGCCTCTGTCTTTTGGATGTTTTTTTCTTTGTCTCTGCTGCCCCATTGTTATTTCTAACCTGTTTTCCCAAATACTTTTTCTCTTACCTGCGTTTTTTGTTCCAATAGTTTGGTTCTTCTTATAAATATGCTTTCCTTGTGTACTGATTTTTGCAGCCCAAACATGTTCAACCTATCTAACTTGAATTTTAACATTAAAAAAATCCATTAAGATTTAGCTTCCAAGGGATATTTCCAGCACTTTGCTCTGTTCTGCATCATAGGTTAAAAAAATCCTTCAAATAATTATTGATTTCTATTCCATTATGAATTAAAATATCAGGATATCTTACCCTGAAGTAAGCTCCTAATTTTACTATGTTAGTAAAAGTATAAGCAAAAACACAATCTTCTTCTCTAAAAGGACAGAAAACTAATATGGGAACTTGATAAACAGATAATGGAAGAGGATGAGAAGTCAATCAGGGGACACTGAGGCACAAAAGTCATAGCTGCACCAGAGAGCTACTCCTTCCCTCTAGTAGAGACAGAGGAAATGATAGTGCTTGAACCCAGGAGCAAAATCTGGAACTATGCAGGTCAGTCCTGGGGATCTGGAGTCACAAAAGCAACTCAGTAGCCTATCCAAGTACCGACTGGAAATGAGAAAGAGAAATACTCTAGCTGTTCTCTTTCTTCTGCTCTCCAGTTTCCCACCATGCCTTCTACTGCCTGAGCCTAGCAGGAGGGTCAGTTGAACAGGGGAGTCTTGGAACCAAAAAGCCTGTGGAGGTCAGACTCCTGCTACAAAGAGAGGAGCAGAGCAGTTTGAGGACTGGATCCAAGAAGCAACTGCTATAGGTCCAGGACGCTCTAGCTCTTTAGCATAGAAAGGAAATGGATTATTCTATTTTCTTCATTTTTCATCTCCTATATGTTAGGAAATTGTCAATGCCTAGGTCAAAACGGAATTCAAATACCTATAGGAGACCTAAAATCTGGACTATTTTGAAATTTCTAAGTTCTCAAAATCTTAACTATACAACACATATTTTAACTTTGAACTAGCTACCCTGAAACAGTGAGGGTTCAAGAACTCCTATGCTTCTAGACAAAATTTTCCCTCTGTTTCCATATAATGTGGGGAGAATCAGGACTAGATACAGTTTCTGCACAGTTGCAACTTTTATTTATTTCATAAATCATTTGCTGCTAATAAACCAAATGTGTATAGGAATTTAGAAAGAAGATATGGAGGAGTAAATAGAAATGAAATTTATCACAAGTACTTGTTTATTTAAAGATCATACTTAAGGGTACCTGGGTGGCTCAGCTGGTCAAGCATCCAACTCGATTTCAGCTCATGTCATGATCTCACAGTTCTTGGTATTGAACCCTGCATCGGCACAGAGCCCACTTGGAAATCTCTTTCCCTCTCTCTCTTTCTCTGACCCCTCCACCTCTCTCTGTCTGTCTGTCTGTCTGTCTCTCTCAAAATAAACAAACAAACATTAAAAAAAACCATACCTAGTCTATCATAAATGATCTGAAAACTTACAATTATAAAATTTGTATTTCTGATAAGTGGCAGAAGGAACAGAATAGGTTAGTCTAATTTCAGTAGACTGTTCTATGGTGCTTGGCTAATTTTTACTTGTCTTCAATAAGTTCTCTTATGTGCTTTTTATGGTAGATGTTGTAAACTTTTACCACTCTGCTTTAAAGTCCACATCCCAAGTACATTCAAAATGAGATCTAGGTAAGATCTTCCTCAATTTCCCTTCCTACTATTTTAACGCTTGTGTGTTTATTGACCTTTACTTAATCCCTATCATAGAAACAGTATTCTGCCCCTTCTCACTGGAGGCCTATGCCACCCTAGGTCTCAGCAACCCTCCTCTCAACTCCTCTGGCATTTGTATCAGTTAGGTTCTTCTTGGGAGTGTGCTACTTTATCTCTTTTTCAACCACAATCATAACTTCAAACGTCCTCTAAATTTATTTATTCTCAACTTTATTTCCACTGATCTTATATTGTATCATGTAGACAGATATATATCCAACTGACTACTAGGCAAATCCATGTACTCATATCTAACATGTCTTTACTTTCTCTTCCAAATATCTGCTGCTTGCTTAATTATAGTCTATTTAAATTAAAAAACAAGAATCCATCTCTGTGTCTAGAATATTCTTCCTCCTACTTATCTTTGTGTGTTTCAATTTTTGCTGTCATTTTATCCTCTTTGCCTTGGTGAGACTTACCTAACCACACTAACTTAAAACAGTTGCCCTGTAGCAAGAGAAACAAAAGCAATATTAAACCATTGGGACTACACTTAATAAAAAAGCTTTGGCACAGTGAAGGAAACAATCAACAAAACAGACAACCCACTAAATGGAAAAAGATTTGCAAACAATATATGTGATAAGGAGTTAATATCCAAAATATTTATCCAAAAGAATTTATATAACTCAGCACCAAAACCCCACAAATAACCCAATTAAAAATGGACAGAAGATATGAATAGACATTTTTTCAAAGAAGACATGCAAATGGCCAACAGACATATTAAAATATATTCAACATCACTAATTACCAGGGAAATGCAAATCAAACCCACAATGAGATATCACCTCACACCTGTCAGAATAACTATTATCAAAAAAGACAAGAAATAACAGGTATTTGCAAGGAAAAGAGAGCCAAAGGGAATGTAAATTGGTGTGGCCACTATGTAAGACAGTATGGAAATACCTCAAAAAATTAAAAAATAGAACTGCCCTATGATCCAGAAGTTCCACTTCTAGTTATTTATCCAAAGAAAATAAAAATACTAATTTAAAAAGATCCTATGTTCATTGCAACCTTATTTATTTATTGCAATCTAATAGCTTAGATATGGCAGCAAACTAAATGTCCATTAATAGCTGAATGTATAGAGGAGATATGGTATGTATAGAGTGGAAAGTTTTTTAGTCATATAAAGGGTAAGATCTTGTCATTCATGACAACAGGAATGGACCTAAAGGGTATCACAGGAAGTGACACAAGTCAGACAAAGAAAATACTGTGTGAACACATGTATGTGGAATCTAAAAACAAAACAAAACAAAACAAAACAAAAAAACCACCAAAACAAACAAAACACAACAAAACAAAACAGAAACAGATTCCCAAATACAGAGAACAAACTGATGACTGCCAGAGGGGAAGAAAATGGGCAGATAGATGAAATAAATGAAGGGGTTTAAGCAATACAACCTTCTAGCTATAGAACAAATAAGACGTGGGATGCAATGCACAGCATAGGGAATACAGTCAATAATATTCAAACAACTTTGTATGGTGACAGATGGTAACTAGACTTATGGTGGTGACCGTTTTGTAATGCACATATTGAATCACTGTGTTGTATACCCAAAACCAATACAATACTGTTTGTCAATTTTCCTTCAATTAAAAACAAAAACACTCTGCTGTTTTCTTATTTCCTTATAAAGTCAAATCCAAATATCTTAGGAAAACAAAGCCCTTCAAAATCTGGTCTTTTTAGCCTTTGATTCTTACCTTGTTCATCTATACCCTATATTCAAGGTGTATAGAATTCCTCACTTTTCTCCAAATATATCAGACTCTTTGTTCCAACATATACTGTTCTCTCTGTCTAAGGTGTTTTTTTTACCTTTTTCCATCATAACATTTCCTCTAAAACCCAATGTAACCTCTTATGTGACATTTTTCCTGTGTCTTAACAAAATTGGTTTTGTCTCTTGTGTTTTACTTTAGTACTTACTACATCGCACTATGTAGACAGTATGCCTCCCACTGGACTGCCAATTCCTGTAAGGCAGGGAACATATCATAACCATCACTGTATCCCTATAGCCTAACACCTGCCTGCAATGGAATTTGCTGAATGGATGAATACATATATTTGTTAATTCAAACACATGAGAAACTATATCCATTTTTCTTGGGAGCTTTCTATTTCCTCAAAGGAAATCAAAATCGAGGCAGAAAAGTACCGATGCTAAGGGAAGAGAGAAGGAAGAAAGTGAAAAATGTGGAACATACTTCAGAAATGAAATGCATACTTTCATTCCATTGTTCTTAAGGAGAAGAAGGAAGAGGAGGAGCAGCAGAAAAAAAAAAAAAAAAAAAGCACGCGCGCCGCGCACATACACACACACACACACACACACACACACACACACCCCAAAAGATATGTAGACTTCATTAGTGTTCCATTAGTTCTCAAAGAAGTATCAAATCAAAGCAAATTAGCAATCATCCAATCCAAACTCTTCACTTTCCCAATGAGAAAAACTGTACATCAATAGGTTTGATTTACTTAAAATCACGCAATTAATAGGTAGTAGAACCTTAATCTGAGTTTTCTAAACCAATGATTAATAATTCCTTCACAAACCAAATTTTTCTTGCAGACATTTGCTAGTTCCCAGAATTAAAACACATTCTTATTCTTTCTACTACCATTTTTATTTTGACTTTCCAAACACACTCTACAAGCTTAAATGCAATTTTCTGATATATCACTGCCTAAGTACGTTTAGGGGAATACATAGAAAGATAAATACAAAAAAGAAACTTCATATACAAAATTTCACTTGATAAAAAAATGTTAGGAGGGCAAACAAGGTGTATGCATACAACAGGAGCCTATGACACTTAAACACATGTAATTTTAAATCTCTGGAAAAAATAATCTCTATACCTTTTCTGCAAAAGTACCTTATTTTCATTGTTATGTTTTGATATGAATGACTAGAGCAGGCAAATGCCAGTATTCACAGCCCTAGTCCTAGTTTGTCTGTGAAAATTATGCCAAGCGTGCAGTGCCATCTGCTCCTGTAGCGATGCCATCCTTCCATTTTTCAGCATGGTGATAAACAACCCAACTGCACATCATTTTCTGAGCTCCACAAACACCTCAGGGCAGGAGAGGGGAGGCGACGTGGTCCCCCTCTGTCACATCCAAAGAGATGCATACAGCAGGGTGTGGGAAGGGAGAATCAGTAAGTGAAGAATGGGAGGACAGTCCTGGAAACACCAAAATAGCCACAGGACAGTTTCTCTCCAACTTCACAAACGTCCTGGGAGTGAGGATGACAGGGCAGAGGAGAGGTAGAACAGGGATGGGGGTGATGTTCATTTGATAACATCTGAAATGAATAAGCCTCATATTATCTTTTTTATCCTCACTTTTTTAGTGACTATGGTCATCTTCTCACTAATAACCACATGGTCAGAAAATGGACATGTAATTAGAAAGCAAGTTGGGAAAATATTAGCAATTCATGCAGGGCTTATAATACCATTTTCAGTACAATGTAGAAGTGAGGTCATGGAACTCTAATCTTAACAAAGTGATGTGAAAGTTGAGACAATTATAAATTTGGGAGTGACCATTATCTAACATTAAATTGCTCCTGAAATTTCCCTACCTCTGTGTTTAAGCTGGCTTCTGTTTGTCCATAATCAGTGATAGGAAGCTCAGACAAGACTTTTCTCTCTATATTTCAGACTTTCTAGATGTTTTGATATGTATCTGTCACACAGTTTCTTAGTTTATAAATACAATCAGCATTATATGGCACCAGTGTTACTCTCTAAGACCTTAGAGCACAGGTTGAATAAGTATCTAAGAAAGTTAACACGTGAAGATATACATTGCTGATTTGAGAATAAAAATTCTACAAATAAGATATAAAAACTAAAATTAAGGAGATATTTGGAGGTATTACTGGAGAAATTGTGGGAATAAAGTATATAACAACATTTTGGAAAAGAAGAAGTTTTAGCACTAGGGTAAGCTTATAGTAACACTCACGGGAGAAGAGTTTCTGTGAAAGCAGGAGGGAATATCAAGTTGAATTGTGGCCTTGAATCAAGTATGTAATCCATAAGAGACTTTAGCAATTGAGGTCTATCTCTAGTCTTTGACTACTTAAAATACAGGTGAAATATGGAATGTAACCTAAAGCGATAATGAAAACCAACCAAATTGATCCATCTGAGAGAACTAATATAATTACTTTTTACTTCTCTCAAATGATAATTAAACAGCATGTGTCCATCTAGAGAACCATAGAGCATAGTGGGTTTGAGTTCACACACTATAGAGGAGGAATCATAGGCGATAACAAAAGAGTCATGACCCTGAGGACATATCCTCAAAGACATATTCTTTAGAAGTGACACTGTTAATCACCCAGGTAGTGACAGATACCAAATTCTGTACCAAGTAACACTTGGTTCTACAGATATAAAGATGAAGTACACAGATATCCTACCTCTAGAAGTTCAAATAATAGAAGGAAAGATTGATACACATATAACAAATCTACTTAGAAGCAAGGATGTAGGCCTACCTTCTGGAGTAAGTTAGAAGTGACTCAAGAAAGGAAATATGATTTTAGATTCCAGAGCTTTGAAAGATGAATGGGATTTTGACAGCTAGAAAAGGAGAACGGGGCATCCCACGCAGCTACGATGTTTGGACAAGACCTCTGGGACAAAATAAACCATTTAGTCCATATCCTGCATTCTGCAAAGAATACCTTGACTTGGAAATAAGTCAGACAAATGGGGCTATCTTCCATTTTATGGTCAAGCTATTCAATTTTCAGGTCAGCTCCTTTGGACCCTTTTGGCCTTGAACTCTCCACTCTACCGTGCTCGTGCCTCATTGGGGTTCCTTGAAGATGCCAGGCTAAAGACGCGTGTGCATACATGTTAGATATGAGTATATCCACATGTCTGTATGGACTCATGTGTGAAAAACTGGCACTTGCTCTTCAAAATGATACAATTCCCAACATTAGAGTCTTTCAAACGCAGTAAAGGTTAATAACACTTTCGAGACTGTGAGAGTCAGGGTATATGTTGATCTAAGTTATGTCCAAAATAATATCCCCTGATTTCAGGATTAGTGAGTCATCTAGTCTCTTTGTCTGATATTCCTTTTACCTTGGTGCCTGGCAAAGTTGTCTGCTTAATCCTGGGGGCCAGTGGTTCTCAGATGCTTCTGGAAACTAGAGAAGATGCTTTAGTATCTAGTCTTTTGGGAACTGCATACCCAGGAAAGTTCCTAAAAATACTACTCTAGCAAGCACCTTTGGATAATACTTAGCCAAAGTTACAAACAAGTATTACTTTGTAGCATAATATTATTGTTATAGTTTCACCAATGACAATATCATATTGTCAACAACCAAGCTACTAAAATGATCATTTGTAATTTACAAAGTACTTCCAAGAGCATTATCTCATTTAAGCTTCCCATGAACCCTAAAATGAACATTACTATGAACTCCATTTTATAAATAAGGAGACTGAGATCGATATAAATAACTGACTTGCCCTGAATCGCCCAGTTATTTGATATCGGTGCCAGAGAAAAACCCAGATCTTCTAACTCCTATGCCTTTTATTGTCCCAGAACGATGATCTCTGCTAAACAGACTCAAATTCAATAAAATGAATAATGGAGTGCTTGACAATAAAACTCACACTGTATTACCTAGCCAATTTTAGTTTAAAGATGATATTGTTATTTTCCCTATGAATACTTAATTCAAGAGAAAGGAGATCCTCTTTGCTGCCTGAGACACAATGTCAAATCTAGATTATCAGAAGTTTCTGAAACTTTTTATCTAATCTAAAAATTGCACACTACTATTGACTATGCATTTGGTAACCCTTCCCTTATTAAAGAGCTATTGCCTTCACCCTGACTTCCATTCATTTTTTAATTCATTCTTACAAAAACAAATATTCCAGAAAGCCCTATATGTAATGAAATTAAACATAAATAGGGGTGCCTGGGTGACTTAGTCGGTTAAGTATCCAACTGTTGATTTTGGCTCAGATCATAATCTCACGGTTCATGGGATACAGCCTTGCATCAGGCTCTGTGCTGACAGTGTGGATCCTGCTTGGGGTTCTCTCTCTCTCTCCCTTTCTCTGCCCTTCCAATCCTCTCAACATAAATAAACTTTAAAAAAGAAATTAAACATAAACTATTACCAACACAGTAGAAAAGCTATTTTACTACCTCTTTTTTCAGATGTTCAAAATTATGAGGAATAAAGGGGAAAAAAAAGAAAGCTATGAAAGGAAAGAAAAGGAAAAGGAATCCATTGTTGCCCATGTGCCCACCTCCCTCTTAGAGGTGGAACGAAACATGGAAGCAGAGAATTGATGATCAGATCATCCTTTAGGTGGGATTCCTTCAAGGGACAAAAGGCTAGCTGTCCATGTGTCCACCTACATCTTACTGCCTTATGTTCAGAACCCTGCTTGCTAAGACATACTCTCCCCTTGCAAAGGCATGTGGCCCCAAGCAACAGTTTGTGTTTTTATAAACCATGTCCCTGAAACAATAAACTGCTGGAACATATTATTGTTAATTTAAGGTAGAAACATCTGACTACAGCCTCTATTTGACTCACGATTTTTCTGATGAAATCCTCATTAGAATTTCATAAACACTAGTATCTAATGTTACTAATTCAGCCACAAAGCTTAGTGTTAATATTTTGCAGATGGCATGGTTAGTAGAAAAGGTAGAGATAGGAGAGAGGCATTAAGCACCTTAACATCAACAAACCCTTTCTAACAGAAGCCAGTCATGGGGGCCAAAACCACCCAGCAGGTGATTTACCCTTAAGGTTCATCACGCTGAAAGAAGGTGAATTCATTAGCAAAAAAAGAAGTCACAAATACATATACAGGTAGGTGAGGAAGATAGTTCCAGTCTAGTGGGTCACTCCTTTCATCTTAGGACTGTAGAGGGCACATCCTTTAAAGAAACTGAACTAGGCAAAGCAAAGTATTTAAGCAAGAATATAGCTGACCCATTTCTCAGGAGAGATTCCTGTAATGGGGTAGGAACTTAGGTTGAATGACATCTAAAAACAGTTCCAGTGCTATGATTCTATAAAAGATTTCAATTTGCAAATACCTTAACTTCATTTTAATTTCATATGCAAAAGCCCTTTTTTAGATATATCAAAATTCAGTCACTTGAATATATCACTTGAATCATGTTGTGCCTTCAAAATAAATGGATGGTAAAGAGTGTTATTTGTTAAGCCTAAGTCCTCAAAGCTGAAAAACTCATTCTGCTCCTCACACATTTGACCAATAGTGACAAATCACCAGCTGTAGGCAGCCCAAGCGGCCAGTGTTTATTAAATGTCTCACTCAACTCCAAACCTCATGAATTGTTTAACATACAAGAGAGACAAAAAGCCAGTATTTCTCCTTGTGTCAGCTCTTGTTAGGAGTGTCTCTGCTCCTCTCACTCCTGGCTAGGAACAACATTAACATTCATTGTTCTTTAAACACATGGGGGGTTGGGGAGCCTTTGTATGCATAGCCAATCCAGTGCCCTGTGTCTACGAATGCACACCCAGTCTATAAGCACAAAGAGACAAATGTGAGGGCCACACCAATAGTACATACTTAGAAGGCTAGGGCGGTTGTTAGTGTTCTACCTCCATCAGCAACAATTTGAAAATGCTAGAAAGAGAAAGAATCTAGTAGCCTCACACGAAGAAGAAATCCTCATGAAATCAATACAGACAAAATGAGACTTTTCAAATCACCCATTTAAAAGTTAGCCATAAGGAAATTGGCTTTAAGGTAGCTTGTGACCTGCAAGATGAAGATTCTTATCCAGCCTTTGGAGTAATTAGAGAATTTCATCACTGTTGTTGCTTTTCCATGCTGCTTCCTCCACTAGTTTGTGGGGAAAATCAGAGGGCACAATCTAGGGGTAGTAGATGGTTGGTTCATTTGAAAAATATCTAAAGGTACTTGTAATCATGAGTCCCTGTGACTCTAAGTAGTTAAATGTTTTTAATACCTATCTTGGATTTTCCTCTGAGAAGAAAATATTTTAGCATTATCAATGTGAATAATTCAAGGAAAGCATACTGCAACAAATGTCTACTTAGGCATACAACACTACCATTTCTGTAATTAGCATAGATTATTGTCCCCACAAATGACACCATAAAGTTAACCTTAAGGGATATTTCTGATTTGTAACAGCCTCCAGGAAGGCCAATTCCATAACACCCATCATTAAGAATTAGGAGATGATTCAGTGGGAGTTGGAGACATTAAGTCCTAATCCGATGCCTGACCAATGGGAAAACAAAAACAAAAATAAAACACTAAATATAGAGTAAGTGTATCTACTTCTAGAGTTTTTTGATCATATAATCTGGAGCTAAATCAGCAGTCCCAGAGATATTCCAGATTTGGAGAATTATCAGAGCTATGGAGCACAGCGTATGGCCTCACTCTTTCCCTCCTCTTTCTTCCTAAAGAGAGAGCTAGGGATCTTCTTGATATGTTACTATTGCAAAGGAATCTAAAAAATGGATACATTTTGCAAATTGAATAAATACAGAAATAAAACACCCTTCACCATCTGCACATACCAACCAGCCATATAACGTGATTTTCAGTAATCAGATGTCATCCATGGAAAGACAAAAAACGGGAGGTGGTATTTTCCATTAGCAAGACCCAGTTTCTAAACAAAGAGTTTCTGTGGTGGTTATAAACATCAGCTATTCTCCCTGGAGAAACACATTTTTCTAGAACATTGCATATATGTAATACATATAGCATGTTTTTATTACTATCATCTGTCTTCTATCTTTCACATATCTTTAGAGATGACAATTCACAACAGCTCAAAATAAGACTTCAAAGGCAAGGGAAAAAGAGAGCATGAGATAACATTAAGTGTAATAAACCTTAAGATTTCTCTTTATTGTTCACATAGCTGAAGCTAATCTGCAGGAAGCCTTATGTAGATTCCTCTCAGAAGTATGGAGATTTCTCATTTGTACATTGGATATTAGCAGGTGCAGTGCTTCAGTGAACTCAAAGTTTTAAAGTAGAAAAATAAAATGGATAAAACCAACAGAGTTTGAAATTTAAGAGTGGAGGACAATGTCAAGGAAGCAAGTTGAGTGATAGGATTCAAGCTGCTGTAAGGGTCATGGTGATAACTCTTCTTTCTCAAAAGGGCCCGGAAAGATCCTTCTCATTCTCCAAGCATCATAACATTTTGTAAGTACATGCTCATTTTCAGATCATCAAGTTCTTCCCAATTTAAACACCATATGCTTCTTCCCATTCCTGCCTTTCCCTAGAGTTCCACAATGGGCCCAAAATCATCTAAGGTCCAGCAGCACTGACTGTGCACATCCTTCATGGGGAACACTTAATATAATAACCTACAGAGAAGTTTCTCTGTTAATACACCTTACACATACATGGGATATTCTCTAAGGACAGGGACTATGATATATCTCATAATATCCAAAACACCTTTACCATCTAACACAGAGAAGAAGGTATAAACTTATCTGTTGATGATGAACGTCTCTGTATCCATTTTATAGTTGGAAGTCTGTCCATAAATTAGATCTGTAGTTGACAGTTCTTATATTCAGTCATATAACAAATAGATTCATACAGATTTCACTCACCACTACCTACTTGCTTTTCATAAAAGTACAATGGCATAATGTGGCCAGACCAAGAATGCAAAGGGAATAGACTATTAAAAACAAAAAGAAATTAAGAGAAGGGGGCCCAACATGTCATGGTAAAGATGCCTGTTAGCCTGGTTTACTCCATTTCTGTCTCTCATGAATAAACAAAACCAGTTCCTCTATTAACACCTTCTTTCAGTAATATCGTAGACAGATCCTGCTGGGACTCAGACTTGAAAAGAGTGCCATTACTTCACCAGAACTAGAAAAAAGCTAGCATGTGATTTCTTTATACAAAACTACGGCTTTATACAAACTCTGTTATACAAAAATCTGTTTAGTGGTTGAACTTGTTACTTTCAATCTCTTTAGAAAACTCTAACAATTTGAACTATTTCCCAGGAAATTTCCCAGAATCCAAAAATCTTCCCATAATGTATTTTTCCACAAAGCTCTCTGGTTAAAAAACTTATAAATTTACCAAGAATATTCACTTTTGTGTTGGGTGTTGGCCAATCTCTCAATCTCTCTTCTGTTTCTCTGGAGAAAATTTCTGATAAGAAATTGACTCTCATCATTCTTCAGATTGGAGGGGGGATCTTTACCAATCACTGAAGTTGGACATCAAGAAAGCACCTTTCTCCTGTGCTCTGTGTGACATGACATTTTATCTACATTTCCATCTCATTTCAAAGCACAGTTATTTCTGATCTGGCCATCATCACTGATGCTGATATTCATTTCAGTAACATGTTTATGTACTGATATAACAAATATGAAACTAAAATGAAATAAAATGAACAATTGAGTGCATTCGATTTTAGAAGAAAATCTAAAAGCATAATTATATTTTAGCACACAAGTTAAGAGAAGGAAGATTGGCCAGAGAGATGCGAACGAGTACAAGAGAGAAAGAGTATGATGCTTCAAACATGAATTTACTGACAAGTTTGCTACGGGGTAAAAGTCTTTGGTTGGAGCAGACACAGTTTAGAAGTCCACATGCTAGAACTTGATTCCTTGCCAGAAGTCTCTTTCAACAGCCACTTTGAAACATGTATATTTATAGACAAAGAGAGCCATAAAAATTGCATATGGTCTTTTGACTGCTTGAGCACTTAGCTTTAACTAGAGAAGTGAAGTGGAAGCCTGACTTAATCTTTCTCCTAGTTTTTAATACTTTGGTGCTACAACATTACATCTACTGTCACGACTTGCTACTCTTAGTTAAATCCCTGAAGGGCATGCTCTGAGATTCCTAAGACTAGAGGCTGAATGATCTAAGAAGGGGAAGGACTGAGCTTCCATGACAATTAGATGAGAAGTCCCTTTAGGGAAACAAATCAGCTTGGGCTTTAGGAAAAAATGAATGCATTCAGGAAAAAGTAGAACTAACGTGGCCTAGAGGTGAAACCATACTTAAACAGGAGGTGCCATTCAAGAAGGGTGTGTGTTTATTTTATTTTTTAAGTGACACATTGAGTCATAATGGGAACAGTCAGGCATCAATGGATTATTTATATTATGACCATTTTCCTTCTCTCCCAGTTTTCCTTTTTCTTCCTGGTGCTTCCCTGTTTATCCAATCTAATGCAATAAAATGCATAATTAATTTCTAAACGCTTCCGTTGAGCGGTGCAATTTGTCAAGTCGAGTTGTTAATAGAATTAAGCTTTTTATCAGCGATTAGCAAAAGAAGGTAAAAAAAATTAATTACAGAATTGTATGCCTCCCTGGTTCAAAGCCAGGTTTTGGATTAAATGTTCGATAAAGGTTTCCTGACACGTTATAAAACATTTAGCAAGAGCTGCTTTCCCCTAGTGCGTTTAAAACCTGTCTCGGTGCAAAACCAACCAGCAAGGCATGTGCATTTGGGCAGACCTTTGTGCATGCCAGCGTGGGGAGCCACGGAATCACTTCTACGAAACCCTGAAGAAACCATTGGTTTTCCTTACACTGCTCAAGACAAGGGACAAGCCATGACCTCACAGGTGTTTTCCGTCTTTAATTTTTGATAGTGTGATTTGCAGCTTGAGTGATGTTGAAGAATTGGTTGGAGGGAATAATAGAACAGTACACTGATGACATGATTAATATATAATATGCCTTCCTCTGTAATTATATATAACACACCTACACAGGTTAGTATGCAAAGGCTATTCAAAATCTTTGATTTTATCTAAATCTCTAATATAATTTATCCACTTCTAAGCTTGATACTTTCTTTCTTCTCTCTTCTGTGTTCTCATCACCTCATTTTCTTATGAAGCAGAGTAATTCAGTCTATTTCATGCCCTCACTTTCTCCAGTCAGGTGAGGAGAAAGGAAAGAAAAAATGAATCTGACATATAAGATCCTGGCAGCCATTGGGTCACTTTTTATGCGTGGCACAAATGACTGTCCTTCAATGAGAGGGAACATTTTACCTTTTTTCAACTGCCTATAGTCAGATACTCAGATTCAACAAGCACTTCTTGCCTGCTCCTCCATATTAGGAGCTCCCATGCTTTGGGCCATCTGGTTCCAAATCCCACCATTGGGCCCCTTTGAGCAAAGCCCAGGGCATGGTTTCATGGTTTCCACAGTGAAGTTGTGCTCTTCAAAGAAGGCACACTCAGTGTGTAGGTCCTAAGTTCTAAACTTAGGACAGAAGGCCAGTGGTTGCCCTTCAGTTTGAGAGTCATGTTCTCTAATATCCCCTACAGCAGAGAACCAAGCACTAGAATTACAGGGAACTTCTGCAGACTAAAGAAATTGGTACACATTTACAACTCTAGTAGATCCAATCTATGCATATACACACTATCCCTCAGAAACTTGGGACACTAAGGAGAGGAAGGCCCTAAAAAGACAGTATGTAAAACATTCTTCTCTGTCACAAACACGGTTTCAGTCTGAGCTGCTATTAAAAAAAGACAACAGATTGGGTGGATTAAACAACAAACGTTTATTTCTCGTACTTCTAGAGGCTGAGAAGTCCAAGATCAAAGAAACAGCAGATATGGTGTCTGGTGAGAGCCTGGTTTCTGGTTCAACGAGGGCCATCTTCTCACTATGTCCTCTTGTGACAAAGGGGCAAAAGAGCTCTTCAAGGTCTCTTTTATAAGGACACTAACCCAATTCCAGGAGGGCCCCACCTTCAAGATCTCATTACCTCATAAAAGTCCCACCTCCTAATACCATTGCATTGAGGGCTAGGATCACAACATATAAATTTGAGGAGGACATACATATTCAGTCCAGAACAGAAGCTCACTCTTTTGTTTTCTTGGTCCTCTTTTTCTCTTTTCACTCTCTTCTAACTTTTCTGCTTTCCAACAAACTTTGGATAATTTGTTAAGTAGTCACACATGATTCAATTTTAAGTATTCAAAGAGTAGTACAGTATGACTATTTTATGTAACAAATTTGGAATATAAAAAATGGTGTTAATGAATATCCCATATAAAATTATAGATTTTTTCTATTTTCTTTTTTTTAAATTTATCTCTTTTTTAAAAATTCTTTTATTCTTTATTTTTGAGTGAGAGACAATGAGACAGAGTGCGAGTGGGAGAGGAACAGAAAGAGGGAGACACAGAATCCGAAGCAGGATCCAGGTTCCGAGCCATCAGCACAGAACTCGACATGGGGCTTGAACTCACCAACTGCAAGATCATTACCTGAGCTGAAGTCGGACTCGTAACCAACTGAGCCACCCAGGTGCCCCTAACTATTTTCTATTAATTATAAAATAAACAAGATCTATAACAAAACATAACATGGAATCAGCTTACATATCTCGTTGAGAATTATAATGAGCAATGTAATTTCTCTGATTGTTTGAATTTAAGTTCCATGATCTCTAGCGACACTTAGTCTTGCTCATTATCACTGTAATCTCATTACCTAGAATTTCTGATACATAGTAGTTACTCCATAGATATTAGTTAAATCAATGAATAGTTAAGTGAAAGTTATTTATTGTGGGTTTTTTTGTTCTAACTATTTTATTAATTTTTTTAAAGTATTCTTTTGCTTCCTCAGTAAACACAGAAACATACTTTGACTTTTCTTAACGGCTCAGAATTTTGCAATGCCTCATTAAGTATAAGTAATATTAATTAGCATGATAAAATTAATAACCTGACAATTATCAGGTAAAATGGGAGGAATCAAAGCTGATTCTCATTGACCCTAATTGTCACCCACTTTGCTTTTGACTGATTCTTTGATTCCAGCTTGTTTTCTTGTCCTTAATCTCATTCTCATAAAAGAATGAAGAAATGTGCAATTCTGTGGCCCCCTAAACTAAATTTAATACGGCCGCCTTTCTACAAAATTAATGAGTAATCTAAGGATGAATCTATCTTCTCCCAAATTGTTTTCCAACCCTCATTTTAATCATTCTTATCATTTGTATATGTCTCCTTTGAATTTTCAGTGCTTTTAAAATACCGTTTCTTAACTGAGCATTAACAATAACTTAGTTACTATGGAAGCTTTGCTCCATTCTTTTATTTATTTTTTTTTTCAATTAAGAATCTTTTCCATTTCAAAGATTAGTATATTTGAAAACTTTGATCTTTGAAATACTCAACAGAGTGTCAGGGACAAATTTTGGGAAGGCTTTCTTTTTTACTAAATTTAACATAATTCTAGACAAAAGAAATGTTAAAAAAAATTCTTGTACTATATGTAGGTGATGACACTCTCTTTTATTGAAATGTATCACATTCTAAGTAATACCTAGGTCCATGGTTTGAATTAAGGAAGCAACAATCACCAACAGGAAAATAATATCATCACCTATTAACTCTGCTTCCTGAAGGTGAACACACCTGCCTAACACTAAAACAGAGTTGTTACTTTCAGGTGAACATATGCTTCTAGAGTGATCACTTTTTGCATGTACGATAATTTAAAGTGACTATTCAATAGGAAAATGAAAGAGAGAGACACATATTATGCATAAATTTGTACTTTCTTAGCAAATGGTTTATGTGTAACACTCTTGGAAATTATTAGAATATTTTCTATCGATAATATATTTTTTTAATATTAATAATATAGTGCTTATTTGTCTTCTTTCTGTCAAACCCTGAGCCAACCACTTTCCCCGGGCTGTCTGAGGAAATAAAGGAAAAGGAACATAACAGGGCAGACAAGACCCGAGAGACAGACCTATGTATGGGAGACGGAGATGGCTCCTTCACAGGGCAGAAGATAAGAAAGGCCACTATCAGGCAAAAGAATCCCCTGACCTCTGAGAAGGCAAAGCTCAGGATGGTGTAGGAGAAGAGCTGTTGCTTCAGAGAAGGGCTCCTGGCATAGCCAACGACGAAGCTCCCAAACATAATCCCAATTCCAGTCTCAGTGCCAGCCACCTCTACCTATGGCAGCCCCAGCCCCAGTGAACTTGGCTGTTGTACTGATGTCCCTTGAAACTTCCCTCGAAATGCAAGCTGCAGGAAGGAATAAATAATGTCAGGGGATGGGGCTGCCAAGCTGCTGAGACTCTCATGTGTCCGTGTCTCTGGTTGTTTTAGCAACACTGCAGACAGTGACTGGCTCAGCAGCTGGCAGGTGCTCCTGACCAAGAAGGGGGTGGAGATGAACTTTAAACAGGAATATATTTTCAGGAGAAGAGATAGTGTGGCAGGTGAGCTGCTCCCAGCAGAGGGAAGACCAATAAAAATTTTCATTTAAAAAAATAAACCCCAAACAAGGGTGCCTGGGTGGCTCAGTCGGTTAAACATCCAACTCTTGATTTTGGCTCAGGTCATGATCTCATGGTTTGTGGGATTGAGCCCCATGTCTGGATCTGCACTGACAGTGTGGAGCCTGATTAGGATTTCTCTCTGCCTCTCTCTCTCTGTCCCTCCTTGTTCTCTCTTGCTCTTTCAAAATAAGTAAACATTTAAAAACAAAACAGAAACAAAAACCCCACACACAAATTTGTCATTCTGTCCTCACTTCACTGAATCTGTAGACTTTTAGATTTGGCTTACCCTACACAAGAATTGTCTTTTCTTTCTTTTCCTTCCATTCTCCCTCCCTTTGTCCCTTCCTTCCTTCCTTCTTTTTTTTTTTTTTTTTTTTTTTTTACCAAAACATATCAACATATCAGTTCCTTGGTGCTCTAACACTGTTCAATGTGTTTGGTAATTATGACAACAGAAATTCAAAATTCTGCAGAATTGTTCAGTGGCTATACATTTAACCAATAAATTTTCACAATATACATTTGGCTATGCAATAACATGTCAGTCTTAAAATGCCAGTGATCTCTTGACAACAATGCACAAGCCTCAATCATTTGCATGTACTCAGAACCATTTATCTTTGCTTATTCATGACATATTGGTTCATAGGCAGTAGTTAAAAACATGCATACAAAATGTGGCTTCTATGTTCTAAATTGCCCTATGAGCATAAGACAGTACACAATGGCTATATTTTGCTCACAAGTGGTGAAGAATTTAGACTGGTTCATTTTTAGTCCTGACACTCTATCATTCATAAATGAAAACTGGAAAATTTTGCCAAAGCTTGTTCTTTTGTTCATTGTTCCTTATAATTATACATGTGTTTTCCTATTTTAAGGTTTATAAACGCTTTGATAGATTACTTCTCTGCCTATCGCAACTGGAAGCCAATCTGGTAGTGAAGTGCATGGAGGCCGTTTTTTATTTAGAAAGCAGTACACATAAGTAAGTGTAGTTGGGTGCTGGTGGTGTTGGTGTGCAATGAGGTGACAGGGTGCTTGCAGTAGTATGTTTGTCTCCTATTGGTCGAGTGTGTAACTGGATGGAAGATTGTTTTGATGACAAATACCCTCCGATGTAAGAGAGTGATTCTCTTCTTCACTCCCTGACGTCAAAACGACCAGCCTTCACCTCTGCCATATCATTGCTATGCACTCTCCCCCTCTTTATTCTCATTTTACTTAACCTCAAAACACTTTCCTTTTTCCTATAGTTTTTCTCCTCAATTTTCTACCTGCAATTTCCCAGGTATGGGTTGTTGCTTGAAAGGGTACATTTCCAAGTTTCAGTATTTGTCTCACAATAGGGTCAAATCTCTGGTTTGCATTCAGGAAGATGTTCCTTTCTCTTAAGGGAAGGGGTGCTAAACTTTTCTGCCTTTCGATCTTTTAAAATATTTTACATTTGTATAAACACATTTAAGTCTCCAAAGGGCTTAAATAAGCATTTTATTTCATTGACACTACTGAGGCCCTAGTGGTACATAAAACTCTTTAACCTCTGGGAGTCTCGGTCCTATCTAGTAATATACAGTATTTTTAAAAGTTGTATTAAAGCATATGACCTCAATCTATGTATACGTACTTATTTTTAAATAATGAACTGCTTTATTAATATAAGCCATACTAATATATTAAAACTGTAATATATAAAAAATAAAAATGAGATCCAAATATAGAATTTCTAATCATTTCTTCAAGATCTCAGTGTGTACTTTTGGGACCCCCTTAGAGACGACTGCATAGCCTGCCAGGTCATTAGCTATAGCGCTTGGACACCTAGAGGGAGTGCTGATCACCTGGGGAAACTTCCAGGAGGGGGTGGGGTGGAACATCAGTATTGCTACAGTAGCATAACTTTTAGCTTCCAAACTCTGGTTCCGTTTTCTCTGGCCAGAGCCAGATCAATATTTTTGTGAAGCTCAGAGAAATAGAAGCCAATTAGTGTGCATCTGTGCCTTGGGGAGGGAGAATCTGGGCCCAAGGCCCAAAGTCTAAGGCAGCATCTCCCGTGGGAGATCAGGCCTTCAATGAAGTGCTTCTCCTTGAGTGTTTGTTGATGGGGGTAGAGGTGTAGGCAAAGATAGAGCATCACCTGGGGGAGGAGGCAGTTGATTAACATTCTGGGCATGTGAAACAGTTTGTGCACAATTAACTTTCCTGAAGTGTATTCCAGCGCTTTCAAATTATGTTTTGCATAGTGTAATTCTATCCTATCACCCTTAGCCACATACACCTTGGTATCAGAATATTATAAATTATTTCTCTGCCTCCTTAGTGTTTACAACTTTCTGATAGAGCACTTGTAGATAGTGATCATGCATATTCCTTCCTAGTTATCACAGTGAAGCTAGAGCTATTTTATTCTGGTAATCTTTCTTCATTCATCCTAAAGTTCTTTAATCATTTTTGTTGTTGGTTTCTTCTTTCATTTCTGGTTATCAGTATCTTTCTGATCCTGGGGCGCTCAGACTTAGAAGGGGAATGCCAGATACAGTCTCACCTTACCGAATAAATAGGAGCTATAGGCTACAGCTTTCCTGTCCTGTGATAGTGTGTGTCTGTTTATGAAGCCAGTGCTCTCGTGCATTTTTATTATCTTAGCATCACATTGAATTATCAGCATGTTACCTCGCTATTTAGAAAACTGTCATCTGATTCTTTCTTCATCATGGCATCCTTCCACTTCATAACTTTGAATTTTTTTTTTCTCCTCTAGCTTTGCTTCGCTTGAAGTGATCTGTGGTTTGCACCATTTCCTGTTTAGGAAACAATTGCCTATCTAGAAAATTAGCACAGTCAATTAGCATCCAAGCTTTCTGAAGACAAGATTCTTCAGAAAATTCTTAGCCAACTGTGGGCAGGTTTGCAGAATGTACTGATCTGGGAAATCTCCTTTCTGCGATGCTCTAATTTTGATCAGTCTCTTTGCCACTGGATTGTGTGTATTTCTCCATCTGGGTACGCATATCTGCATTCACATCTTTTTCCTAAGTTAAAGTATGACATGGTTGGGGCGCCTGGGTGGCTCAGTTGGTTGAGCGTCTGACTTTGGCTCAGGTCATGATCTCATGGTTTGTGAGTTTGAGCCCCGCGTCAGGTTCTGTGCTGACAGCTCGGAGCCTGGAGCCTGCTTCAGATTCTGTGTCTTCCTCTCTCTCTCTGCCCTTCTCCCACTCATGCTCTGCCTCTTAAAAGTTAATAAACATTAAAAAAAATATTTTAAAAAAAGTATGACATGGTTGAACAAATATTTTAATACTCTATGTGGCTGATGTATAGAACAGAAGAATAATTTGAGAATATAATAAATACAAAATTACTTCCTAATGAGCCTAATGAATCGTCTTCCTTACCATTTTCTTATTATTTTTCTGACCCAAGTAGAGGTTTAAATACACTACTCATATTTTATTTGCCATTTTACATGTTTTTCATCGAAGTGTTGGGACTGTTATGTTAAAAGTGAAGCAGTTCTCCCATGGGCTATACAAACAGAATTAATAGTTATGAGACTATTTTTTGAGACTTTGTCTTATTGATACTAAATGAATTTTAATTTTAACTATCTAGGAAGTAGAAATCATAAACTGTAGATCCTAAATTGTGGTGTGAGAATTTAGTCTTCTTGGGTTTAAATTTTACAGGGTAAGTGATACAAATGCTGATAAATTTCCTCCCTGACTCCATATTGAAGTCTTGAATCTGCCTAAAAGTGCATTTTTTTTAGTGTTGATGTTTTAAACATTTTTGACTCCTCAAAATGTTCAAGGTCTTCTCTGAGATTCTGACCTTTTGTGCTGTAGCCACGCGACTGTTCACTCTGATGTTGTCTAGGAATACAAGATAGATGGCAAGTACTTTTTGGTACATGCAAAATAGAACTACTAAAACTTCTTTAGAGTACACACTATTGTATCTGTAAAGCTATCATTGCACAGAAAATAATGCAATAAATTTCTAGTCATAAATCACTTAGCACATCTTGCTAAGGGACCAGAGAAAGTGTTCAAAAGGATAAGTTCTAAAGAAGGCAGCAAGAAGAAGGAAACAGACATTTAGTGGGGAAGCAAGAAATCATGAAAATCAAAGCAAGCCATATAACATCCAGTTTTCTGTGCTCGGAACGCTCATCTAGGTCCCTCAAGTGCATGGGCTGAGGCGTTCAGATGGACTTGAAGAAACCAGTTTGATGGGTACCCAGTGAGGAGAAAGCACAGTGATCTTGTTTTTTAGGCTCCTAAAGCAATGGTTTGGTTAGGAGGTTTTCACGGCCTGAGCTGAAAACAAGAGTCAGAACCCTAAGTGACTGAGCCACCCAGGTGCCCCTCAGATTACATTTTGACCAAGGTGGAATTATCTGGAGTTGACTGCCTGCTAAGCTTGGGCAGTGAAATGGGCTTGTGATATTTTCCATATACTGGAAAAGAGTGGCTTTTAAGACACCATATCAGGGGCGCCTGGGTGGCTCAGTCGGTTGAGCGTCCGACTTCGGCTCAGGTCACGATCTTGCGGTCTGTGAGTTCGAGCCCCGCGTCGGGCTCTGTGCTGACAGCTCAGAGCCTGGAGCCTGCTTCGGATTCTGTGTCTCCCTCTCTCTCTGCCCCTCCCCTACTCATGCTCTGTCTCTCTCTGTCTCAAAAATAAATAAACATTAAAAAAAAAAATTAAGACACCATATCATGACTCTGGCACAGTCCAGGCAAATGCTGGATAGCTCAGTTTTTGAAATCAGACTCTCAGAGAGACTCACAGGAGCTAAGGGAGATTGTTCATTGTTTCTGCTTTGTGGTGAATACCAAGGGAACAAGAGAGGGAAGGGATAAAGAAGAGATAGAGAAGTAAACATTAAACTCACCAACCCTATTCTATTTTTAATCCGCTCATTGTCCAAGTCTCTATATTAGAATTGTCTTTTTCTTTGACAACCTCCCTAGTGATTTGGCAACTGTTTCTAATGTCAGTGCACTACTGTGTATTATTACTTCTCTTTATATTAACTTTCAGTTGAAGGAGGTTGGTTAGAGATTAGTCTCTAAATCGAAACAGGTTTACAATGCTGCACATATTTTACTGAAAATAATCTT
Source organism: Paguma larvata (assembly GCA_030068075.1). Taxonomy (NCBI): domain Eukaryota; kingdom Metazoa; phylum Chordata; class Mammalia; order Carnivora; family Viverridae; genus Paguma; species Paguma larvata. Next base: position 92,757,205 of record CM057824.1, on the reverse strand, counting down.
TGGCATGAAAAAGTATATGCTCGAGAGCTCCAAACTCCCTTCCTGAGGAAGGGTCACCTGGAGAACTGTGAAAGTTCATGTTAGGATTTTTTTAATTGGAAATTTGGCACTTCTTTGAGGTAGACATAATTTCTAAGAAATTACACGATTGTATTTCTATTAAGCTTCAAGGTGGAATTGCATTTGGTACTTCATATCATAACAGGTTTACATCTGTCCTTTTGATGATATGGTAACTTTTCAAATCCACATATAGAGGGCTCAGAGCCCTGCCATCTGCTTCTCCATTAGAAGAAATCCAATAGTTTATACTCTGATAGAATATGGCTTTAGAATATATGTCCTGCTGCTCTGGCCATAGTAATCTAAATAACTGTTCCAAAGTGATGGAGGTTTTAAAAGGATACATTTGCCCCCCCTCCCCGGATGCTTTGCTTCACACCAATTCCATGACAACATCTAGAGAAAAGATGCATCATCTTTCCTAGAGGTGAGCAGAAATTATATTCAACAGTGTAATTAGCTTGGTCATCCTTTAGAGCTCATATACAGGCTTCCTGAAATGTTTCCGGTGCTGAACAATGAAGGCCTCCGTTGGGTTCATTAGTCAGCTTATGATTTTGGCTGTTTGACCCTCGTCCTCTTCTCCTAACCTGGGCTAGCACTATAACACACTGCTCTCCGATCAAAATAAAAGACAATACATGTTTCTATCTTTGGTTTAATATTTTAAAAAGCTTTTTCCTTCAAATAACTACCAGCAAGAATGAAAACAGGGAGGTTTTTATCTCTTCATTTTTTTAACACAAAGGAAGTATTTTATTTTCTCCCCTTGAGAGTTTGCTAGCTGTTTTGTCTCCAGGGTCACAATTATTAAAAACTTTGTACTTAGCTTTAACACCCCTTTCCATCGCTAGCCAACCTCTTCCCTCCCCCCCTTTTCCCCACATGAGGGGAAATTGCACAGAAATACTACTTAATTATCACACCACGTAACTAATTAAGAGCAGGATGCTTGTGTATGGTATGCTAATGAGCTATTAGAGATCCAACATGCTTTAGTGACAAGACATGGGTTCCTATTCTACCCTTCACCTGGCTGTGGATTTCCAGTTGACAGTTAATGATGATGAGATGGGAATTTATTATGCCGCTTAGAAGCCAAGAACTTTAGGAGAGGGCAGAAAGGTTAAGCAACAAAATCACTCAGAGGAAGCAACACCTGAGCTGAAACCAAGAGACAAAGAAATCTGAGGATCTGGTTTATAGGAAACCATGGGATGTGTAGAGTACATGGCAGAGAGTGTACAACAAATAGGGAAGTCTCATTATTATTTATGATGGGCCCAGTGATGGAAAATGACATATTGAAAGCAAACTATTGATTAGCTACTTGTATATATGCCATCTGTCCACAGATTTAAGTATAGCAATTTAGAAGTCCACCCAAACAGCCTGAAAAAGATTGGCATTTCATGCAGAGGTAAAGGTTTCAGGCATGCAGAGATGCAGATAGAGGAAAGAAAGAAGATATGAGGAGAAAGGGAAAATGGAAAGAATAAATATATATAATCACTTTTGTCTAATTATGAGAAAAATATTACAAATGGAATAAGCAGGGATGTCAGCAAGGAGCAAGAAGATAGTAACATTAACGGTAACAGTAATGATAACCCACACTTACTGGGCGTTCCATTTCTGGGAGGCAGGCACCAGCTACGCACTTTACATGCATTATTTTTATAGATACCCCATCCTAGAGAAGACTATAATAAGGTCAATGGGTTCTGAAGCAGTGTCTCTGACCATTATTTCTAAATAGAGACTCAAAACTTAAGAGCTGTTGCAATACATCAGGAAGAATGAATTCCCACAGTGTATAATGAACTGGAATGCAAGTCAGGTTCTTCATTTTTTGTGTCTATACCCCCTTCTTCCAGAATATAATGGGTACTCATTTAAGAGGAAATTAATGGTGGAATGTTAACAATGTATGTGACCTTTGAAGAGATACATCCCTTCTTGTTAACAAATACTAATGGAGGTCAAAGAAGAAGAAATGGCTTTCATGAATTGATGGTGCCACCACCATGTGTTTTGGATCTGGTAAGGGGTACATTTTGAAGCAATAGAGTTATCAAAAATAATTTTATTTTGCTGTCTCCCCAATGTATTTGTACAGCATTTCTTGATGTGCCTCTGCTGGTGTTTCCCTTAAGTCAGGAAGGACGACTCCCTTTCTCCTCAAGGCTAATTATCAACTGAAAGAAGAAAAGCAGCAGTTGGAATTTAGAAGGATGTTCCTTACTTTCACAGGGGAGAAGACACTATGCCAGGCCCATCTCTGCCCCTTTGGGAATCCCAGAGTTAAGTTGGCAGAACTGTCATTAGAACAGCAGCTCCCTCAGTGGGCAGCTCATTAGGTTAGGAACCTCTGTTTTCCTGCCATCATGTGAATTTCAATATAAAAACGCAATCTCCATATGCGTTCACCCCAATATTTATTCTTCCCTTCTCCATCTATAAGAGAGTATCTGTATTATTGGTAATGAGCGCAACTAAAAATCTACATTTTGCTGCCTCTTTTATAGATGAATTGGTCCATGAAATGTATGAATGTCAATGGACAGCAATGTTTTCTGAAGGAGAGATAAAAATGTAAATTGTGGACCCCCAAAAACTTCCTTGACTCTTGAGGCTGGAAGCCCCTCACTAAAGACAGCAAAGTCATAGGCACCTGGGCGGCTCAATCAGTTAAGCATCCGACTCTTGCTTTCAGCTCAGGTCATGATCTCATGGCACAGAGAGCTACAGAGCCTACTTGAGATTCTTGCTCTTGAGCACACTATCTCTCTCAAAATAAATAAACATTTAAAAAAAAACAACAACAAAGATGGTAAAGTCAGACTACAGGCTTAGGGCAGTTGTGATATAATTTGATTCCTGGATATCGCTTCAGGACTATCTTACATTAAAGAAACTAAAAGCCCTCATCTGTTTAAGCCACTTTATTTGGGCTTTCTGTAATATACAACTAAATCTAACTCCAAATAATACATCCGTTTCCCAGTTTCTTCTTACTACTGCTAGACTAATAAGAATGGTCATTTAATTTTTCTCTTTGTGGTAGATAAAACACAAACACCCATTCTAGTTTATATGAAGCTATAAATGACTCTCTTGACTGGCTGACCAAAACTCTCTTTTCTTGCTATAATTCAAAGTTTAGTTGTAACTCCATCCTTCACGTAAGGCATAGCTTCTTTTTCTACCCCTTTTTTCCTTCTTAGCTATATCTGAGGATTCTTGCGGGTGGGTAGAGGTTTGGAAGTGGACAAGGAGCTTCTTTATAGTCTGCTGCTGGATGGGAGCCTAGGGGTTCATGACACATCCTTAATGTCCTTTAGGTATTACAGTCTGTGAGAGCATCAGAAAAACCAAAACCAAAACCAAAACCAAAAATCATTACTTGGGGCACCTGGGTGGCTTGGGCAGTTGGGCATCCGACTCTTGATTTTGGCTCAGGTCATGACCTCAATGTTTGTGAGATTGCACCCCAAGTCAAGCTCTGTACTGACAGCGCGGAGCCTGGTTGGGATTCTCTCTATGCCTCTTTCTCTGACCCATCCCTGCTGGCTCTCTCTATCTCAAAAATAAAACTTTCTCTCTCTCTCTCTCTCTCTCTCTCTGCCCCTCCCCCATTAAAGCTCTTTCTCTCTAAATAAAAAAGTAAACATTTAAACAAAAATTAATAAAAGTACATGTACATTTCTATGGGGCACTAAATAATCTCAGTATTGAAACATTGTTAAAGGAATAAACTCTAAAATTTGAATAATTAACCCTCTCACCATGAACCCTGATATATAATTTATTTGCTTATAAATTAAACTTTGTTTTCTTTAGTTTTATATTGAGTTCTCCAAAGCATGATAAACTTTTACACCAGATTCATGAATGAACAATGTCCTAATTATATGTGAATGGTAAATTAGTCATTTAGGAGCCTTTCAGTCATATAAAACCTTTACTGTGATGAAAGTTGTCACCTTCCTGGGGTGATAGAAACAGTAAAGGACTGTCATTAAACAATGTGAAAGGTCAACTTCCCTTCAAGTTAGCACTCCATTTTCCTGGATGGTCAAAGACTTAATATTCTTCTGCCCCGTGAAACTCAAGTTGAGTTGTTGGGTAAGATGGACCACAAAGCTTCTTTGTTGTATTTGGGATCTAGATTTTGATTGTGTTAGCAGCTGATTTTGTTAGAATGCCAGCAGCAGCGGCCTTGATCCTTGAGTGGCCAAAAAAGGACTACTCATGAAATGAAGGACTGTTTAAGTTGTTCTCAATTAGATCCAAGAAAATGTATTCCTGAAAGTACATGGGCACTATAATTGCTAACCCCTGGAAAATTTTGACTTGCTGAGGGAGTTTTAATGTTTAACATATGTTGGAAGGTTACAGAAAAACTTTCAGCTGTGACTTTTATGAGGACTCCCTATTTATCCTGTTTGAGCTGTGAACATGGAATGTCACTTTACAGAAGATGTTAAGTAACATCTTGAAAATGTTTCTTAGCCCTTTCATACCCACCCAAGCATCCCATTTGAATAGTTATATATGATAAGCAGTAACAGTAACGTAACTTAAAGTCAGGAAAATTTGAAGTGTAGTTCAGGTTGTTTAGTCTTTATCTCTGAGATCTTGACAAAGCCTATTTACTTATCCAGACTTCAATTACTTCATAAGTAAAAATAGAAGATTATACCACGTATACTATAGATTCCTTTCATAACTAACATTTTAGAATTGATTCCTTGAAGCCTTAAATAAATAGTAACCTAAGATGTTACAAGATGACATAATGATGTTCCATGGTTCTACTGTAAAGAATTGATGCCCAAGAAGAGAATTAACTAAAGAGTTAAGCTAATACAGGGCACCTGGGTCGCTCAGTCGGTTAAGCATTCAACTTTGGCTCATGTCATGATTCCACTGTTCATGAGTTCGAGCCCCGCATCAGGCTCTGGGCTGACAGCTCAGAGCCTGGAGCCTGCTTCAGATTCTGTGTTTCCCTCTTTCTCTGTTCCTACCCTGCTCACATTCCACCTCTCTCTCAAAAATAAGTAAACATTTTTTTTTGATTTGAAAAAGAGTTAAGAAAATAAAAACAGAATTCAGCCTTTCTGATATGCCATAATTTATTTCCGGTGTCTATATATAAGGTATCATGCTATTACTACCATAATATATTTTTCAGTATAAAAATCAATCTCACATACACAACTTAATTAGACTCATCTTACAGAAGAGAAAACAGATCTAGAAATCTGAATTTGCAAATATTCTCTAAGTTTGCAAATCTTGAAATAGTCCAGATTTGCTTTCTCCTTGTTAGCTTGTTGCATATTTTAAATTTCTTCAGGTGGAAATCATAAAAAAAAAACTGGATTGTTTTAGTAAACACCTGGGGCTAGGTTCTCTAGGAATATTGAACAAGAACATTCTACTTTACTAAAAGTATGAAAATAATGGAAATATTTTTCTTTTACAATTCCTATCTTAAATCATAGAAGTATAATCTACTTTGTGGATCGAGCATAAAATATAATTTGCTGAGGGATAATGAGCCAACTTATAGTTAGTTAAACGAGAAGCTGGGCTTTTACTATTGTTTTGTAGAAGGAGTAATCCAATAATGATACCCAAACTCATTCTTGGGCTCTTTTCTGCTACAGAGAAGGACAGCTAGAAACACTAACGAAAGTAAGAAAGTGTCATGAGTGTATTCCTAGATATTCTATCTGAATTGAGTATGGGGGAGTAAATATGGGTTAGTAGGCAATTGTGAAAAGAGAAAAAAATAAAAACAAAGATGAAATGGAAATAGGATTTTAGGAAAGAAAGCAGAAGGGCATCTAGGTGGTTCAGTTGGTTGAGCATCCAACTTCGGCTCACGGTTTGTGAGTTCAAGTCCCACATAGGGCTCACTGCTGTGAGTGAGGATGCCACTTCAGATCCTTTGTCCTTAACTCTCTGCCCCTCTCCCACTCATGGTGTCTCAAAAATAAATGAACATTTAAAAAAAATAGAAAAGAAAGCAGAGTGAAAGAGGAGATGGATGTAAAAATGGGGAGTTAGTAAAACCCTTTTTCTCTCTTTGTGACAGCATTGCCCACTTATTTATGCATATGCTTTATGAGTCACAGAACCACAAACAAATAAACATGGATGTAACAAAACAAATACAGGGACTATATACATGTTAATAAAACTTCTGTCCAGTGAAGCATTTGTGCATGGACAGAACTTACCATGAACCCTGTTACATCATGGAACTGAAGCCACTAATTAAGTATTTGGAGACAGGAAAAATAACACTAGAAAACAAAAAGTGAAAACCTCCTAGACTTTGAAATAGCATTCTTTCACTTGGCAAGGTATGTCCCATTGTTTGATACAAAGACAATTTGAAGTGGTCTTATTGCACTGATTGAAGTCTTCCCAAGCTCACTATTTGATAATGGTTAGAGGTAGCAGTCCCGTACACATCCTCAAATTTGTCATATGATGGTCTACTAGCTAATGAGGAGATACATTTTCTTGATAAAGAATTAACCTAATTTGTTTTGGTTCTGTGTTTTGAAACCAAGACTGGACTACATTGATGTTCTGTGTTTCTGTCAGTCATGGTTGTTTTTGCTCTGTTTTGATTCAAAGACACTAGGGATAACTATTCTTCTACTGGTGCATTCCATTATTTTTTGCATGATTTTGGCTTTCACACATTCAAGCTGCACATGAATAATGTCATGTATGTATAAACCTGTTCTAAGTATATGGTAGAAAAAATCTATTAACATGAAAAACTAATCCAGAAAATTTGGGTGCTATTTGGTTTAAATGTCTTAGCTTTAACAAACTAACTTTTTTTGTTGTTTAATTTTCTACTCTTTCATGGAAACAGCACTTCGAGTATAAATAACCTCTCGGAATTAGGTAAATTATTTCTAGGACTTTATGACATGCTAATGTGTTCCCTTGGATTTCCTGAGTCCTTCTGGTGTTATTAAGTGCTGTCATTCATTGTTTGAACACTACTTAGAATTGCTCACTCTTCCCCAAAAGGTCATCATAGCACTTAATAATTTCAGAATGAGATAAGCAGGACAGAAGACCTTATCTGTATATCAAATGTGAGTTCATGTGTGACCTGCTACACCAGCCAAACTTCTGTCCCTATCAATCCTATCTCTACCTCACCCTATCCTTTACTAACATAGCACTGGAAAAGGACTCCTTGATTTTCCATTCTCATTCTGGCTTCTAAATTGATTTGCTCTGTAACCTCTGACCTCCAGTCACAGATGGAAACCTAGTCCATCTTAATATAAAAAGGCAACAGACAGCAGTAGAATATTCATTTAAATGTATTCCAGGAGTGATAAAAGGACTTCTGGTCTATAATATAGAAAATACTAACTCCAAAAATTATTTGGGGTTTACAGTTTCAGTCTCAGATAGCAATTAATTACTACTCTCTTGGCAGAATCTATTTCAAAATTACAACTATTCTGAATTACATATATGTGTAATGTGTTTTTTGTGTCTCTCTTTGTCTCTATCTCTGTGTGTGTGTGTGTGTGTGTGTGTGTGTGTGTGTGTGTGTGTGTTTCCAGAAGAGCCTGGATGATGGCAGACCACCTATCACCTGTGTAAAAGGTGTTTTATCATGGACCAGAACACTAGCACCAGATGCTAAGATTCCACCTAAGTCTAAGTTTCTCATCTGGCTCAAATCTGTTATTTTCTATCTACACCATTTCTGTTTTCCCACTAAACTCTACCTCTTCCTTGTGTATCACCTCAGTACAGTTTTTTTTTCTGGTGTGTTTCACACTTAGTATATTATTTTCAAAATCTGCAATTCCCTTTCTGTCACCCTTTGAACTTCCCTGAGTTTCCATGTGTTAGAGTTCATGTATTAGAATTTGGAAGACATGTAGTTTGTATTGGAATAAGTTATTGCATTCTGTATTTTGTACTTCCGGTTTTGTTTGTTTGCTTGTTTGTTTTGCTATTCCTATTACTAAAATTTCTATAGTGAAAGAATAAATAAATGTCAGGAGTTGTTAAGAACTGTGACTATAAAGGGGACAAAGTTCATATCGTATATCCATAACTGATAACAGTAGCATCAAGTGGTAACATCCAAAGTACCGTTGCTCACAGCATAGGCATTTATTTTTGAACCCTTTAAAACATTTGTTGGCTATCTTACAAACATGGTCGCAGAGTATTTTTTGTTCCCTCTCTTCTTTCATAAAGTAATATCTGAAAAACATCTATGTTTAACCATCTCAGTCATTTTTGTGGAGAAATCCAATGTTTCTGTAGGTGGCGATGATGGGGGTGGAGGGTTTACAACTGAAAATAAATGTTGTTTATATATTAAGCTTGACAATAAAATTAAAAAAAAAACAGGATATAATTGCATTTTCTTTTTTTAACCTCATTTTTAGGCTTTCAGACCAATGTAGAAATATCATGAAGGAAAAAGAATAGTCCTACCTGATTTTTGAAAGAGGGATTATGAGTAAAATCTGCTTCTTAAAAGTATTAAACATCACTAGTAATGCTGCGATTGTATGAGGTAGCCATCCTTTACCCCTCACTTCCCCTCTACTTACATCTTCTACTCCTCCCTGCATTCTTCCAATCTGAGACTTATATACCAATTAATTTTATTCCCATAATGGACAAAAGGGCGAAAGCTTTAACAAATGTTAGGATCATTCTACGCTTAACTGAATAAGACCAAGTCGGGGAGAATCACAAGGATGAAAATATGTGACTGTGAAGTTCCTGACTATAAAATCACTCACACAAGGAGATAAAAAAACTAACAGACAAACAAAAAAACTCAAAACTACAGATTTTAAGGGTGATCACACTGAGAAGGAGCTGTGATTCAATATTAGAGCTGATTGATTTGATGGATTCAGAAGGCTTTTCCTTGGAAGCACACACATGACGGATATCCCCAGGAAAATATTCCTTTAAATACTGAGTGCTCTATAGTTCAGAACTTTTTTAAAAAGTTCTTTCTTAGTACAAAGAGAACATTATCTACAACTAGGAAATATTTGGATTAGGAAGAAAGTGCTTCCTTTATGTTAGAGTTGCATGCACCTCTTAAAGCTCTCAAAAAGATATATTTGAAATAAAAAAATCACTTTATGCATGATTAGTCAACAAGGGATGTAAGGATTATTTAAGAGTTAGTTTAGGCTAAAAATAAGTGCAGTTCAAAAAGAGAATTAAGTTTCACGGTATGCATGGTATTATTGAGAGAGCAGTGTCTTTGTGGTAGATACTAAGCTTAAAGATTGAAGTCTGTAAAAAAAATAAATCCCACGAGGAACAGAATATAAGTACAAACACAGAGAGCTAGCCCAGTGGAACAATTCTTACTGATAACATTCTACATAACCTGCTGAGAGAGAGAGCCAAACGGTGTCCATTATTGAATGAGCTGACCACCAATAGTCACCAAGGATGAACTCTGGAATGAAAAGGACCCCAGTGCATTCATATCCCTCACATTTGTTCACAGTCATGGTTGTGGCAGGTGCTGACACTCACAGGTTACTACACATGGAGAAGAAGACAAATGAATTGAAAGAAAAGGCTATAGTAGCAGTAGGGATTGCAGTTTTGAACACTTAGTCTACACAACAGTGAACACTTGAATGATGATCAAACAACGTGCAATAGAACACGGTCCCTGACAAGAGAGATCAAGCAACATTAGGTCTATAAACAAAAGTGAATCATAATATCCAGTAGGAAGTTACACGTGGTTAGCATGTGGCTAATATTCATGTGGCTAATATCAACAGCCGATACTTATTAATTCCGATAATACACAGGACTTAGCAAGTAGACAGCATCACTCTAGATACAAGAATTTCCAGGGCTGTTGTTTTTTTTTTCCTGATACTTGTTAAACATTTGTTTTTAACATAACAATTCATTTTTTCTTCTTGTGCAGGTTTGTACACATCTGCAAAAGAATGTAGGTCACAATCTGCTTACCCTGCCTACATGTGTCCGAGTTTTAACAGTCCCCTGGTATAAACATTGTAAGTGTCCCAGAATAAATACACCAAATGTTTAGAGAGAGATGATGGACTTAACCTCTTCTTCCTTTCATCATACAAAAGAAGAACGCCATGTTTGTTGCTTATTGTAAGAAGTCATTCTATCTTTTGCACACTCACTCAATTAGTACTGTGATGTACAAGATGTCACTGTATTGTTTCATAATTACTGTAACCCTATTTAATGCTATTTATCTGTATGAGATACTGTGCTGACAAAATGGCACATTCACAAGAGGGGGTGAAAGTAATAATCCTATAATAAAAGTGAAGTGTATTAAAGATGGAAAGCACTATTACCACAGGTAAAATCCTTTGAGGGTACTGAATGCCTCTCTTATTTATAATTTAGTCCCAGCAGGACAACCCTTCTGTGTGCTGATTATCAGAGCAATTCTAGCTTTGGGGAGCAAAAAAAAAAAAAAGTCACACACACACACCCAGAAGCTGAAATAAGCTTTTCCCTTCATGTGATTTAAGAGCTATTGTCACTCTGTGGAACTCTGAAAATTATTCCATTTGAAAATAATTCAGCTCCTAGATTATATATTGTGTAGGTTTCCTCTTCCTGCTCTTTACTACTGAGGACATTTAAATGAAACTATTAACTGGTTTTTTTTTTACTGCTTATTCTCCACCTGAAGTTATTATATTTAATTCATATGATACTCATCTGCAAAGCAACCAAACAGGAACATGAATTCCGTAGGGGAAATAAACAGGAATGGAAGGGTTTGTAAAGCATAAAGAGCCAGGAAAAGAGGAGTCTCTGCGGAGACAGGAGCACATGTGTGCTCTTTTCACCTCTAAGTTGATTATTTAACTTTACCTATGTTTGAAGTAAATGAGAATTGCTTCTATTGTGGCATAATTGTGGCTGTGGATAAAGTAAGAAACACTTTTTCTGTTGCACACATAGTTACCAAAATCAGTGCCTAGGATGACAAAGTTATCCATACATGATGCAAATCCGGTAACAATTCAACGCCCAGCACCTAGCCTACCTCATGGTTGTTATACAATACACTTTTGCTGAATAGATAATTTGAAAAATACATATGTATTGAATTAGAATGTATATCTCCAAAATTGAAATCTTTTTAAATCCTTTTGTATTAACTCATCTGCCTCACACAAGATTGTGGCTCTTCTAGACGATGGTCACCCTCGAGGGATAACCAAGAAAATCCTTATTCTGCCAGTACCTTGGGAGAATATATGTGATGCTTCACTCTACAAAACTGTCAGCAAGTCTTTGAACCTGGTGTTTGATTTTATTGTAGGGGAGTTTTCATTAAGAATCTTTTTGCTAGCACTTGCCACTTGAATACATTTTGGACATGAGTCACAGGAATGCATTCACCATTTTTTCTTATATTTAAAAAATATATTAAATTTTATGCATCCCTGCGAAAAGAGAGGTACAGAAGGACAGACTTCTGTCTTGCTCTCAAACATATACATGTCACCCTTTAGTAAATTAATAGTCCCAAGAAGTCTGCCTTCCAGAGGATAAAGAATCACACATGGGCACTGTCTGAAGCTCCCGCTCACAAAAGCCATATTTCTAGCAGTGTCTTTCTACAATGATGATATCCCTGATACTAGCTTTCATGGCTGCCCACAAAAGTATACTTCTCTCTCCAAATAAATATCTCTTCGTTAGTTTAACTACAGTCTCTGACTAAAACCAGCTTTAGAAGAAAATGAAAGCCCATTAATAAGCGTTGACTGTGTCATGTTACTGATTCTCTGTGTTGATTTTTACTTTTGTTAGTCTCAAATATTGTAAAAATATTGGAGAATATTATAAATTTTTCACATTTTAAAAAAGAATTATGTACTTCTCTAAAGAAAAGATACTCTTGGCTATTGTATTTTATTGCTTGTAATTATTGAAGAAATAAAACTATGTTCAATAACACTGTTAGTTGTATATTGCTGACTGCTAAGCATATATTATCTGTATTGAATTTTGGAAATCTCTTACACAGTACATGAAAATTTTGCTGAAATGTTAAGCATTTCTGGAGACACTTTTCCCACAAATTCCATAAGTTAATGATTATTGAACCCTGTTGTAAGTCAATTTTGCATATACTGTGATAGATTAGTTACATTTACCCTTTTTTCCAATATCATCCATTTTGGTACATGTTGGAAATTGTAGGATAATTCCAAACATTTACCATTATTTATGACCAGTCCTGGTTAGGAAAAAAATGATTTAGAAATCTGAGTTTGGGCCAAATACCAACCCTGTAATGCACCTATTTACAAGGAACCCTTTATATTTAAAGAACAAAACACTAGTGGGTCCAATTACTGATGGCCTTTGTAAACTTTTTGTTTTGGTGTAACCTAAAACAAACAAACAAAAAGTCTTCCCAGAAATATTTACACCACAGAAGACTAGATAATAAAAAGTGACAATAGTATTGAACCAATACATGACAACTTTTAACCTCAACATATTTCACCTATATCATCTGGACTCCCCACTGTGACAACGGAGTGAGAAAGTATAGCAGGTATTTTTGCTTTAGAGATGAAGACGCTTACCACACAGATGTTTTGAGAAGTGAAACATCTCAGGATCACAGAGCCAGTGAGTAGCCCTGAAGGGAACTGGACCTAGGTTCCAGTTCTGTCTTTATTCTCTATAATAAACAGGAAAGAGGGGATTTTCAGGGACTTGGTGACTGGACCTTCCAATTTATATGTGCTGTATTATTGTTCTTTCCTAAAGTAGCTTGACTGTGCATCAGGATTCAATTGGCTAAAGAATGAGAGCTAGTACTGTCATCCATTTCCATGGTGCTGGCCAGAAAGTTTTAAACCTGCTGTGTTATTGGATGATGCTTAGCAGCTAGGTCTTCTAATCAAACTTGTATACCTGGAAATAAGCCTCTTTTGAGAGTGTGGTTCACGTAAAGGAGAGGGTAACTAACAGCATTCCCTAGGCTTTTATCCTGTAGCTCCTCTTTCTTTCCAATAGTCTCACCTCTCTCCTTCATGATTCTGTTTACTTACCTCTAGCCAGGGGAAGTGATCACTCAAAACAAATTTAAAGAGTAGAATGAGAATGACATGCTACCTCTCTGAAAACCCAAGAAATGTGATTTTTTTTTCCTAAGAAATACCCATGTAATGAGTAAAATAAATGATCCTGTCCTCAAGAAAGTGGAAAACATTGAACACACAAATGAAAATGAAAGGGGGAGGTAAGAGAAGACGAGGGAAATGGTGGTGGAATAAGTATGAAAGAAAAACCAGCAGCCACAACCTTTGAAACCATGCAGGCCTGAGATGTATGGAATTCCTGAATCAAGGAAAGACAGGAAGTACAGGAAGTTAGTCTGAAGAGCTTTATGGAGGAGAATTTTGAGGAGGTTTGAAGAAGGGGGAGGAGGAAGGACATTAAAGGTACAAAGAAGTAGAGTAGAGGAGAGGCAGGGGAGGACATCTTCTACTTCTTTTGAAACTCTGACAATCTATTTTTCCAGCTTCACATGAACTGATGTCTTGCTGTTTTCAAAGAGAAGCACTTATTAGGAAAGGTGGTGAGATAGCCCATTTCCTTTGGTGTTCATGATAATTACTCATTTTGTAATTAGGTGAGAAAGAATGACAGCTGCATAACTGATAAATGCAAACAGAAGAGTCATACTTTATCTTGTACAATTGCCACATTCACACCTGGCAGACTCTGCATTAAACTGCCATCTGAAAAACAGGCACAATTGATGCTACCTTACAGGACTCTTGCGAGGACTACGTTTGAACATGAAACCATTTTGTAAAATATAAAACACTGCACAGAAAATAAAATGCTATTATATACTTTTAGTACGAATGCAAATCCAAGCACCTATCTCTTTATGTTGAATACATGCACTGTGAAATTTGAAGATCTAGTTACATCTTTTGAGAGGAAGATATTTTATTTAGAGTACCACTGCAATCTGGAGGGGTTTTTACCCCCCAGGATTTGCCTTTGAATTTTCTATGGCTATTGGGCATTTCCTCACATTGTCTATCTCATCTCTTAGTACTAATCAATAAATGTTAGTTATACTTATGTCTTGAGAGGTGTTGATGTGAAATGAAAACATCCTTCTTCACGTTAACAACCTTCTTAATTAACCTTCTGACACTGTCAATATGGAAAAGGATGCTATGTAAGTTGTTATTATGGAAAGGGATGCTATGTAAGTGATTATGTATATGCTGCTACTTTGTTTATTTTATATAAGAAAATCAAGATGCTCTTTAAAAACATCTTCACTCTTTATTGAAAATGAGGATAATTTTGATAAATTCCCATGCTCAGAACATAGACCAGACTCATGCTGGGCAGGATTTAATTGAAATAGTGACAATTAGTTTGATGTAACTAGGGACAGAGGATAAGATATAGACAAAAGGGGTTAGAGGTAAAGGTCAGAGTCAGCTGTCTCTGTTCTCTCCAATCCCTGATTTACAGGAGCAAGAACACCATGTAATATACAAAATATTTCTTGTATAATATCTCTTGGAGAGTCAGTCCCTGGAATCAATCTATAGTTTGAAGATTTGTGTGCATGTTTGTTCCCTCCCCCCCACCAAAATCTCTGTTGTTTTAGTCAGTGGTAGACAATCTCTTCTTGGCATCAGCATCTCATTGTAATTCTTTTTTCTCTTAGTATGTCCTTTCCTTATGGGAGCTTCCTTATGAAATAGAAATTTACAATATAACTTCCTTAAATGGCTTCAATATAGCAGGGATGAGGATTATATCTTACATATATCATATATATCCATGCTATGAACTCTGTCCCCATACTCCTTAATCTGTACATATGTATGCCTCCAGTCTCAGAAATTTAACAGTTTCTGGTATATGAATTTTAACTATCTGCTAAGCAGACCATACAGAACACCACCAACAAAAATATTCTTGAATGTAACTAAGCCAAGGATGTTGTGGTGCATCTTTTTGCCAAACATAAGATCCCCCACTAACTCAGGAATTGCAACGATATTCTTATGAAGGAAAGATGAGAAGTGTATATGTATGGTCTACTTCACCGTCAACATTGAGACCTACACTGAAGTCAGTGTCTTTCTTCCAGGCAAGATAAATCTGAGGCAAACTCTGGAAATGTTTGGTTTGGACCCTTTGCCAGTTACCTTTTCAATGCCTCTTCCTCTTCTTCTTCCCTTTCTCTTCTAACAAGCTGCCTATTGCCCTTATTCTGCTTTTGACCACCATGGCCCCATCCATACTATATAACAATTTGTCCTTCCCTTGACAGTTGGCTTTCTTTAGATGCATCTCTATACTCTCCCTCTCATGAAAGGAGTGCAGTGGTAGAAGCTGTAGTAGTAATAACAGAAATAGCAGTAGTAGTCACAATAAATTACATTTGGTGAACACTTTAATCCTGCATTGTCCTTAAATGTTCGTCATCTTATTTAATCAATATGACAGGACTGGGTAAGGGGGTGTTTCTGACTACATTTCACAAATGAGTAAATTAAAATTCAGAGAATTGTATCTTGTGCTACTTGCAATAAAAATTCTATAGGTGGAAACGTAATAGGTTTAAACTCAGGTTTTCTGACTCTAATTCAGAGTGTTGGAATTTCAAAAACCTTACATGTTATTGATAGAGGCGGAGATAGAGGAAGACAGTTATTAAAAGGCATAAAGGTCTTCTGAGCTATTAAATTACACCACAGAGACAAGCTGCCTATTGACAAAGCCATTCACACTGAGGTTACCTGTCCAGTAGACTGGGTGAAATAAAATACAAGTATATGGTTTGGTAAAACTCAAACCTATGTTAGAACATAAGCAAGGTTCCTCAAAAATGAGGCAATAAGAAGGAAAATTACCTAAGAGATTTTAATGGACAAACAGCCTAACACATATATGAGACACTGAGAATGTTACAACATAAGATTTAGTGGAGAAAATATCAAATACCATAGGGAGTTATGAGATTCATTAACAGAACAAACAAACAAACAAAAAAGCAGTGGTAGACTAGAAGACTTTAAACCTCTCACCAACTGAAAAATACAAAGAAGGTTCGAAAACTAAAGGATATAAAAAAAGAAACTCTTTGGAATAAGCTGTGGTAGAGCCTTTTGCCCAACTGATTGACGGCTCCCCAATCACCTCAAGAGGAGTTTCAACAAGACTCTCCAAGACCTTTACAGGAAGTGAGGGTTTACAGTGGACTTGTATCCAATTTCCACCTGAGCATTCAGAAGGGCAAGAGATGGGCTGAAAGTGGAGCTAAGATGCAGTGGATATATTCTATGGTCTTCACTCCCCAAAATCTCCAAGAATCTTTGGGTATTTTCTGTGTATTAGATATATGCCCTGCATGGCAGGTAGCCAGGATGAAATCCTCTTAGGTCCTTTTCAATAGGGCAACCTACACCCAAAAGATCAATTTAAGCAAAGAACAATTTAAGTTATATAACTTGATTACAGTAGGGCTTTAGAAGGAGCCAGTCATCCCTGGAAGAGGGACATATTCAGTGTGGCCAAAAGAGCTACAGGTGAGTGCTTTCCAGAGATAAACAGGGTCTCCTAAGAATCCTTGAAGGTTTTGATGAGAGAAGGAGTTAGCTTAAACTTTTTCCAGCATTAGAGAATGTAAAATTGTCTTATGATAGCCCCAGTAAGGTAAGATGTTTCCTGTTCTTATCCTTTCTCCTTCCCCCGAGCCCCAAGTCCAAACAAATTAAAAAAAAAAAAAAAAAGATTGAAAAAAGAATTGTTACTAAGAGTGAGGAAAGAGAAAAGAAGTTGGTATATTCTTTTCCCGATTGAAGGAGACCTCATCTTGAGATGATAGATGAACCTCAAAATAAAGATAAAATTGTTGACTAACTCTCGGGGTTTGACAATTTAATTTTTAATCAAATATATGATTTGTACTTAAAGCTTAGGTCTTCGCATTATCTGAGTGATCAGCAAATTCCTGGTCAAAGATGGGAGAAAAATATTCCAGTGAATAAATTTTTAAAGAGATACTGAGAACAAAAAATAAACACGATTTATAGTGAAACCCATAACCCTCACTTTTTCATAGCCCAGATAGAGGATGTGATGGCCTAAGAAATCTACCCAATTAAAAAAAAAATAACATGCCTCTCTCCTCAATCTTCTATAGTTCTTATTTTGCTTCTCACTAGTATAGTCCCAACTTATTCAAGACATTTATGTACAAATAGGTTTGTGACTTTATATATGGTCAGGATGTGTTAGAATAATGAATGAGACAAGTGTGTGGAAAACACTTTGATTACTTGTGTCTTCTAAAAATAAAGATGGAGGGTGATGGGCACAGAGGGGGGCACTTGTTGGCTTGAACACTGGGTGTTGTATGGAAACCAATTTAACAATAAATTATTTAAAAAACACAAATACAAATAAAAATAAAGATAGAAAATCACTATAAAGATTATTTTGTTTCATGCCTGAAGTTGTGTCTCTACTGTCAGGCTTCCTCTTGTGGAGTAATTCACTGCCTGGCTTCTTTAATTCAGGTTTGTGTGTCCACAAAATGGTCGTTTGTTATGTACTGATATTACAAAGATATCAGCATATAATTTTAAGATTTTTAAAAATATTTTTTCCTAGGAGAAAACACAAACATTCTGTTTTTATTCTAAAGGACTAGAAAGCATGCAGTTCACAAATAATGCATTTCCATGTTTCTGTTCAAATGAAAATTAAATTTTATCTTTTCTGAGGCTAATACATCATAGAAGCTGTGGACCATTTCCGAGATATTCAGCCTATCTTCTTTCCTACCACCAAGTGAGATATTTATATTTCATTTTTGTCTCCAGCACAGGGCGTTGCTACTTTGGTACTGAAGAAGGATAACTTCTGAGTTGTAGTGACATGGGTGTCACCCTGTTGTATCTAGGAGAGCCCATCAGCAACGTTCCTTCTATCTCATGGACTCCCAATCCAAAGAACCCACAGGGTAGTTGGCAAACTTCAGAATATCCCTAAAATGTTCAATGTCATATGAAATTAAACTGCTTGGTTTCTGAAATGACCAAGTTTACCCATAATTGTAACCCACCTGCTCATCAATGTTATTTGAATAAACATAAAATATGATACAATTATGAAAACAAAATAAACCAGGATAGGTAAATATATCCCAAGAATTCCTCACACAGTAGTAAAGTATCTTTGCTTAGCAAAGAGTTAAATGACCCAGCTAATTTCAAGGATAACTACATGGAGGAACAAAGACAGTAAAGGTCTTGATCTCAAAGCTGAGACTAAAATCCTTGATCTCGGAGTACAGATTGTTTGAAACATGAGCTTTATAGTTGGCTCAGCCTCAAATCGACTAAGTGTTTGGGGAACTCCCTTCAATATACTGCTCTGTAGTTGTGCCATGTAAATCATCTCATGCCAATGTCCCCCGGTATCTTCCCATCACATATGAGTTACAATTCCAACTTCTTACTGATGACTCTACAAGAGGTGATCCTCATCTGCCACCAATCCCTGCTTTACTCTTGCTCCTCTAGACACGTCGGCAACCCTGTCAATCTTCAAGCAGTCCAAAGTTATTGGTGCCATTCCCATTTCTTCTTTCTGGAATGCTATGCCTCCATACTTTTATGTGGCTCATTCCCTCTTCTTTTAGGACTCTGCTCTAATGTAACTACTCCAATGCATGTATATTTTTAAAAAGTAGAATACACTTTCCAAAATATCTCCTAATCCTAAAGCCCTACCCTGCTTCAGTCTCCCCCACCTCCCGCCTAGAATTTGTATAAAAATCAGGTCATGGTATTTATTGTCTTCTCTCACTAGAATAGAAGGGTCATGAAAATAATGACTTTGCTTCTACACCATGGCATTCCCTGTACCTAAAATAAAGCCAAGTGTGTAGCAGGTGCTCATTAAATGTCCTATCTCTTTCTACCACTCCCTTCCCAACACCAATATTTGCTAGAAAACCCTTAAAATAAAAAAGACTTGCACAGATTCTATGGGAGTCTGAGTGAGTGGAAGTTTCTGTGCCACTCCAGACTCCTTCCTTTAGAGAAAGGGAAGAGAGCTAGAGGGGCAGAGCTCTTTAAGTTTTTATTTTAATTTCAGTTAGCTAACATACAGTGGGAATAGAGCTCTTTTAAAAGAAAACGAAAGCAGGCTTCATCTCTAGGGCTTACAAAAAGGAGGGCAAAGACTGTGGGGAAGTAAGCCTAGGCCTGAGAAAGAACCCAGAGGGCTTCCCTGTAGTAAGTGTCCTGTGAGGTTCACAGCAGTCTTAGCCTACACTTTGAAATTCCAAGAGATGAGGGCACCAGAGGCAATGTCCTCTTTGTGTCCTAGGAAGCCGGGAAGCTTTACAATGCATATGGAATATACTCTGCAGCCCTGGCAGACATCCTGCCTTGGGATGACTTTCTTACTTAAGCCAAAGACCTTGAAATGGAGACCTCATGTGTAAATATGTGCAAATGTTGAACTAAATTTATCCCATAAAATTTTTAGGAAACAACCTTGCCATGGATACAAGCTGTTGAATACATTATCTGCTGGGGTTAACAGGGTTTCCTTCTGCAGAAATAAATAAATTAAAAGAAAGCACTGAAGGGTTCACTACTCCAGATTTGTCTTTAATAACATTCCATTAAAAATGACAGAAAGGCACAGCTCTCAGAGTAGCTCAGGCTCAGAGAGATGCTGTTCTCTTTCAGGCTCATGTCCTCAGAAGAGGCTTCTATGGTTTTAATCACTTCTCTTCATCTAACTCACCCCCATCAGCTCTTTTTTTCTTTCTTTCATTTTTTTGGTCTTTCTTTCCATCCATCTGACTATGGCTCATTTACCTTATCAGCAGAGGAATTGCTATCATATTTTTCAACGAGGGCTAGTGATTTTTAAACTATTTAGATAAAAATTTACATACATCATCTGTATCATGCAAAAACAGGATCTGGGGGAAAGTGTGTTTAGCATCTAGCTAAGTTTTTAGCAGTACAAGTACCTAATGCTGAATATTAATGCCTGAGTCTCTTTTCGGTTCCAAGTTCTGTTTTCTTATTTTGTCATCTCTAAAGTTAAAAAAATTAAGGGTAACTAGGGCCTGATAAGTGTATAAAAAGACACTGGTATCACTAGCTGTGACTACTTCATTCATTTCTATCCGGATGCATCTAGATAAACATACAATATTCCTCTCCAATCTCTCACAGATTGCCTCAAAATAGTCACTTACAGATACAATCAAAATTGGCTGAAGTTTGTAATATTTTCTTAGATGCTTAAGTGTATATGTTTGTAAAAAGGTTAACTGTTTATGGATTGATGCGACTATGTTTGCACATGTGTGTGTGTGCAAGCCCGCAGAGGGAAAGCAGAGATGGTGTCACATGCAGAGAGCCGTAGATTCACCTTTGCACATAATAAATAGCTGTGGTGGTGTTTGCCTTGTGGAGGGGAGGCCAGAACTGCCGAGTGCTGCTCTGTGACTCTCTCACCTACAGCTCTCACAGTTTGACCCTGTGATATGAGAAGATGCACTTCCAAGCACACAGGCTTAATTTGTGAGCCACACAAATCCCTCTGCCAAAGCCGGTTGAGGATGCATAATCATCAGGCTCTGGCACAGTACCTGTGAGTCTGCACACATTGGTGAAGAGAAGATCCCTGTGATATGTTTATTCCTTTTGTGTGTATTAGTTGTGGTGTCCTCTCTTACTGCAGCTTGACGAATTTAGTATTTCCCGAAGACAAAAAGGTAGAGATTTAAAACATTAAGGACTCTGAAAACAAAATAAACCTGAAAAAGAATGAATGTTGGAAAGGGAATAAATTTTGAAACATTTCTTTCTTATCAAATGAAAAAGATGGAAATCAAAAGTAATGAATGGTCATGCATTTAACTTTACCATTCTTATCACCAGCATGTCCCAAAGCCCCACCTCCAGTCTGATCATTTCATGCTCTAATCACTAACCCCACAGTACAGATTTCTCTGCCTGCTCTTATAGAGCTCTGAGTTTCTCCTCAACCACAAACATTAATGGGCAGCCTCCCTGACTAAGAACGCTGCATAAGCCTCAGACTTCATGTAATTCCAAACCAGCTGGCTTAGACGCAGGAAGCATGATACTTCCTCTTCATTTCTAATAACTTTGACCTTGAAGGACAACAGACAGTGCTGCCTCCCCAGAAGAGAGGCGGAAAAAAATTTGGTAGGATACTATGACCATGTAAAAGAGAATGGGGTATGTTTCTTTTCTTTATTTTAGGGGGAAGAAGGCAGAGCTTACGATCCTGGAGTTTTTGGTGCTATTGTCTAAATGAAGTGGAAGGAATGAGGGAAGGAGCAAGAAAAAAAAATGCAAACGAAGGCAGAACTGCCATTTAGCCTCTGCCCTCCTCCCTACCACTGACAATTACAAGCAGTGAGTTAAAGTATGTGTTCACTAGTGCACATGGGATTACTCTCACACTGTCGATTCTCACCGGGGACCTGTAGAGTGAAGGTCTGTGAAATTTCTAACTCTTTAAAAATTAAAAAGCCATTTCAAAACTTCACTCCATTTTGTTGTGCTCTCTCTCACAAAGTCTGAAGGTTTTCTGTGATAAGCTCCTAAACATACTGAGAGTTTCAATTTGCCAACTTCCTCATAACATGCACTACCTGAATTTTTTTCAACCCATTCTGATCTCTTGGGTCTTCAACACAGCACTATTCATTTTCCTGGCATAAGGCAATGAGAAATTTCTTTTACTCCCAAACCACCCGGTAGAATATTTTTCATAAGGGGACCTCAAACAAGAGCTGGGCTCTTGCATTAACTGCCCTAGTGTTTAAGACATGTCAAGACCAAGAAGAGACAAACAAGCAAACAGTAGGCTAATTCATTTGAGAATAAATGAAGTTAAGTTCAATTCTCTATAAATGTTTAAGTCATTCCATACCCAATAAAAACAGAGTTGTGCTTTTTCAGTCTTAAACCTCATGGGTTTATTAGGTTGGCCGGAAATGATTTATTTCAAAATACAGTGTATGCTTCGAGACAGAAACTAAACTCATAGAACCCAGAGTTTTTGTTTATCTGTTTTATGAAATTCCATGAAAGAAACAATCAGTAGCATCGACAGCAATCAGAGAAGGCCTAATACAAAAGAGAACACACCGATTTATAAGAGGGAGGCAAATCAAGACTGGTATGCTCCTGCAATATGAATAAACAGTTCAGTTCTCAGAAATTGACGATAGGGACTTTTCTTGTCAAACATTTGAAAACACTGCATGTTGTACCACTTTTTAGTTATTCACAATGCACCATAACATATAAGAGGCTCGGAAAGTCCCTGTTTCCCCAAACTTGTTTAATTTGGCTAATCTGTTTAAACAGCAATCCCTGTCTGTATTTAACTCAGAACAGACTTCTTTCCAGAAAAAAAAAAAAAAAAAAAAAGGAATTCTACTCTGTTCCTATTATACATGCGATTTCCCAGCTGTAGGTTCAGAAAAAAAAAATCTTTTATATGACTTTTTTCAAATTCAGAGTAGCTCAATGATAATATCTTTTGAAGTCAAATACACCATCTGGTAGTCAGTTAGTGGCACAGTCTAATGGAAATCTTAGTCCACTGCCTCCAACACAAAATTCACTCATTAAATTTTTAAATTATCAACCAGCAATATCAAAAATTAGCTCAAGATATTTATCAGTTTGCTGCAAAGAACAGAGACTTAGATCCGCCTTAGGAAAATAGGATTTATTGTGAAGACATATAGCCGAAAGCTAAAGCGTGACTTAAACACTATCATAGCACAAGGTGACCACATCAACTACTTTCCCTATTTCTCTCTCTCTTTGGATTTCTTTTGTCTTTTCTTTCATTACCTGCTAGTCTATCCTCTCCTATTTCCTATGACAAATGTCAGAGGCATCTACTCTGACTGATTAGCAAATCATTAATTTACTCCATTGTGCAGAGCTCTTTGTACCAGTTGATCTCATGGATTCTAGAATGGCATCTTTGGTCTGGGTGTACGACTCTCTCTTACAGTAAAAAAGGCCTCTGTTTGAGCAGCCTACAATCATGTTCATGAAAAGGCATGGGTTACTGGCATTTTAGTTCATAAGAGACATTGTATGTGGCAGTTTCCTTATATGGTGTGTCCCTGTACCCTGCTGCTCTGCTATGCCGATGTGGGAGAAATATTAAACTTCACTATCTCTGCTGTACCACATTCAAAAATAGGTGGACATTAAATATTGGAATCTATATATTGAAGAATTTCCTCCCACAATCCCCAAGAAATATGTAAAAATATCTAGACAGAAAAAAACTTTCTTATGCGGTCTTTATGCTTCTAAATTCTCCCTGATGTAATCAAATCTAATTTTTGCTGTTGCATTAATCTAATTGAGGATGACTAGGACAAGCCACTGTTCTTTTAAAAACATCTCTAGTATCTCTCCTTGCACCTAAGATCCCATCCCAACTCTGAGATTTCACTGAGGAGTCTATATATCTTGACTACATCTTTAAATATATGTACTCCTTCTGTCCAACAGGAAACTGTTAGTCTTTGCACTGGTTGCTAAGGATACCAGCCAAATTCTCATATTTATGCCTTTTTTCAGGTTATTCTCTCTGCTGGACATTTTCATCTTTCCTTCTTACCCTAATCTAACCTGTCTACTTGTCTGTACATAAATGCTTAAATTATAAGCCTGTGCCTTATTAATTAGGGTTGACATATACGGGTAATTGAATTGGAAACAGCAATAAAAAGAAAGAAAACAATAACCAGTTTAGATTTTCTGTGGCAGAACTAGGCCTTTGAGGACTCTGTCATGTAGACTTGGGAGGCTTGGTCTTATGGACAGACTATATTGAAATTAACCAAAAGCACTGGCCTAGGAGTCATGAGACTTGAACTCTAATCTCAGATACACTACTAACAAGCTATTTAACCTTGGGCAAAACACTTACTCTCCTTCAGTCTCAGTTTCTTCATCTGCAAAATGAATGCTTTGACCTAGATGATATCTGGAGTGTTTTCAATACCTTGCATTCTATAATGCCATGATGAATGTTTTCATTTAAATATGACTTGTTTTCACGGGTTTGCCACAATGAACATTAGGTTGGGAAATGACCTGAGCTAGAATCAGGGGACAGGATTTATCCAAGGCTCATTTCAGATACACAATGAAGCTTTGGTGGTTTCTCTGCTCCTCCAAAGCCCAGGTATTTCTCATACTCCACTACAACTTGCTGTGTTCATCAGGGCTTCAGACAGACTCTTGGTACTTGAAACTTTGGCAGAGTTCCCCGGTTGTGAAATAGACACATCCCCTTACAGACCAGATTTCAGAAGTTGCATTTAATCTAGAGTTTTCTTGGGAAAAACAGTCTTTGACTCACGCATGAAAGTGCCTGGCAGAGCTCCCATTATTATGGAACAATCTGCCAGGCAACAATTCTTTGTGGGTTTTTTTATTTATTTATTTTTCTTTCTCTTTATCTCTCTTCTTATTCTCTTCATACTATATCCCTATAAATTTCCCCAGCTAAGGCCACCACCCAGCAATCTTTTTCAAAGTAAATTGTGTAACAACAATTCTAGCAAAAAATAAAAAAAAAAAAAAGTCCTGGAAGAGTTATAGTTTGTCGTCTTTTGAAAGATACTTTTTCTGGGAACACCATCCAGGTAAAATGACACCCCTCACAAAAGATGTATAGAAGAAGGTATTTTCTTTCCTCTCCTAGAGTGAGTTAATTTAAAATTTAACTTTTATAATGCTCTGTACTTATTTTATTTATTTCATATCTGCAGCTTGGATGGAATGCACACTTTATAATTAAGTGCAAATAGTCAGTGTGTCAAGTCAACCCACGTTTAATCCTGGGTCTCACTATGAAAAAGCAGCATACAAGAATAAAAAGAAAATAAGGTCAACCATACCTTCTCAAATATACCAATTGTGTGTATGCGGTAGAAATAAGTTGTGAATATGGATAAAAGACATTGTGTGTTTATGTGTTACCTACTTCACGAGATAAAGAGAAATCAGGTTTGTAATCTCAAAGTAACTAGTATTTATCTGTGAGATCTTAAGCAAATGCAACTAATGCATAACCCAGAGTTTTCCTGAGAAATCAATAGGGCAAGGTGAACATTTGCGTTTATAATTTGGAGTGCTCTTTACAAATGTGAGATACTGTTCATAGATCTTTTACTCAACCTCAGTGTATCCTGGTCTAGCCTTCTGATTTCTGATCCATAGTATAAAACTTAACACCAAAAAATGACTTCATAAATGATCTTGTTCCCCACTTTCATTTTCCAGGGAAGATAACTGAAGCTCACAAGGTTAAATGGTTTGCTCACATACTGTCTCTGTTGCCCTGAAAGTGTTCACTTACAAGATAGTGAACCTAAGAGCAAGTAAGGGTAAAGGTCAGAATAATATCAATGTACAATAACCCAAAGGCTATCGCATTAACCTTTTTAGGTCTGAATCCTGTGGAGAATTACCTCTTGAACATTCTTATGTCAACCTTAACAAAAGGAAGTAAAAACTATTTCTTTCTCCATTTCTTTTCTTTCTTTGTTATGAATGAATACTAACCCAAGGGCCTTCACTTGTAATACCTTTATTTTCTTCTACTCACCACCATTTTCTTCAAAGACTGACCATCTTATTCCATTTTGCTTTTTACCTGTGAGGCCACAATACCTCTTCTGAATGTCCCTTGTTACTGGCACTGCCACCAAGATGATTTCTCTTTCAAAGGACACAATACACAGTACCATATGTAGATCACAATCACATCAGGGAACCTTATGAAGGATGTGACGAATATCTATATATGGTACTCCTTCATTTTAAATTTTAATAGAGGCTATCAGTAGCCCTGAAGATTACCCCCCCAATTCTGAAAATTTTGTAAAGTAGGAAGGGCTATACAAATATAGAATAATAACACTTTATTTCCTACTTTCATTTTTTTAAGGTAAGAAACAAGCTAGAGGAACAAGTAGAAGTTTAAATGTTCTTAACTTACAAGATAGGGATTAAGAAATATTATCTATGTTTCATGGAACAAAAAATGGTAGTAACTAGTAAGAAAACTGAGAATATAGTCATATGGAATTGGGAAATGAGCAGATGATTTGAATGGGAAAAATTGTTTTCATACCATAACGTCAATAGACAATATCTAAAACTGATATATCTAGCAACATTATTGTAAGGTTATAGTGAAATATATGGAGCCAATCAACATAACAAAACAAATGATAAATTGGAAAGTAGGATTTGGGGGTGGGTAAGGTAGAAGATTTTTTTATACTTTAATGTTTTTAGTTATGTGCATGTATTATTTTAAACATACGTACACAGTAGGAAACATACTTTTTCTTCTTTCAGGTCCATCTACAACATAAAAATAGTGCTATGCACAATATCCTCAGTAGATGTTGGTTGGTTACTTCTTTGGATGTTTAGTTATCTAGCTGCAGGGTTGAATGAATGAATACTTGAATACATGATAGAAGGAATAACCATCATCATCGCTATTATCTTAGATCTATACCTCCTGCACATGTACTTACTAACAGCAGAGTATAAGAATCCAGATCCATCATAGATGGCTGAAGAAAAACCATCTGACATTGAACACTGGTTATAATCAGTCCATATTGTAGATTCTTCATTGAAGATTATTCACCATTAATGGTTGCATTTCATACAATAGGCAGGAAGGACAATGTTTTGGGAACAATATTTCTATGTGATTTTGAGTCCTGATTTTACCATAATTATTTCAAACATTGATTGCTGAGTCTTACTATAGTCTACGAAAGTGTTTGAATATTCTAAGATTCAAAAATAAGGAGCAAAACAAATAATCACTTCTACTTCAGAAAAGTCATTTTACATGAAATGAATAAAAGCATGTGGAAATCAATCTGAAGTAAAAAGAAAACATTTAACAGACTATAATAAAGACTAAGATTTTTTTCTTTGGTTACCATAGCGGCAGTGATTTTTAAATACTATTCATACATTCAGCATTACAGTAATCAGCATTTCCTATTGTGCTTCAAGGTTTAAACGCAACATACAATGTTACAAGCTTAGATTGCTATTTAAATTTAAATATTAAGAAATGTTATGAATCAAAGGTTAATTTATATGTTGTGTGGATAATACCTGATGTGGGATATTATAGGGTCAGCCATTTCACCATTAACATCAAATAACAAAAGTAACCTGCACTTAACTTTCAAGTCTACAGTGACTGGACATAGCGGGTAGTGAGGGAGGGTGCCAGAGGGTGTAGAAATTCAATTTGTTGCCAGTAGAACTTACACATTTATGCTGACAACAGGCCAGATCAGAGGAGATGTAACTGTTGCAGTTCTCCCTGAAATCTTTTCCTGAAGCTCAATTAAAACTCATTGGGACGGGAACAGGAAATAGGAAACTAATAGCACAAATTTTATCTCCTAGCCTTAGGGGTAGACAAATGCCCTGTGTGGAACACCCAAGGTTGACTGAATACTAGAGGGAAGGGAGTGATAAAAGAAGACATGAGAATCATATCTTAACAGTTGAGAGAAAAAGAAAGAGTGTCCAGAATTGACATTATACATTTGTCCTACTCTTGTAGAGTCATACACATCCGGCCAATGCTAAAGAAAATTTGAATTCTGAATAAAATTAATGCTGGCAGGAACATCCTTTTCCTGGCTTCTATTTTCTACCTTGAAGGACTTTCAGTATAGTAATACCTTGACCTTCTGACTCTCTAAGGTGGAATTATTTAGATCTCAGGTGACATCCATGGATCCACGTTCTTGACTAGTTGCAACCACATTTAACAGTTGCAAGCTACAGGAAATTACTTACTCTTCCTCCATCTTGAAAATCATAAAGCTATAATTCTAGGTAAGTGTGACTATTCTTAGAGCTAAACTTTGTATTTTGTGGTCAGTCCCAAGGTCTAGACACAGGGGATAAAGGAAGTTGGAGGTAGGTAGAGGGAACAGAAAGTGTTAGCACACCATTTTAATTATAGTTCTATAGCTTTAGCTCCAGTTACAATTATCAGTAATAAAGAAATCACCATCTCATCATATCAGAAGAGATACTGTCTTCTGTGTTTTATTTCTTAATTGGATCAGAACTCGGAAAAGCGCCAAATAGGTGCTGTATATTGATTCCCCCCTTAAGTCTGCAAAAGGAAGATTCTATGAGTATTTTGCTATGAAAATCATTGAATTGATGGACACTATGTGAGGAAATATACTCCTAAAGTTTCAAAACCCAGATTCACAAGGGGGATAAAGCATTTTTCATGCTTTCACAATGGCACATCAGAAAACCTACATACTTGCTTACATAAATATGAAAGGGACATTAACATACAGTTCAGAATTAAGCACCCATTTCCATAGAGTATACAAGATCCATATCTGTGTATGCTTGTGCTGTACCTTGCTGGAAACATAATGCAATAAGTATGAGCAGGAGTATGGCCACTTCAGCCAAATCTCATATAGACAAATCAAATAAATTGCTAAAAAG
The DNA here is from genome assembly GCA_030068075.1 of Paguma larvata. Classification (NCBI taxonomy): domain Eukaryota; kingdom Metazoa; phylum Chordata; class Mammalia; order Carnivora; family Viverridae; genus Paguma; species Paguma larvata. The sequence continues at coordinate 92,728,433 of CM057824.1, read as the reverse complement.
CATGATATAAAAATATATTGCTGCTGCTGTCAACTCCCTTTGTTAATTTCCTACTGAACTTTGACTGTAAAGAAGAGTTTTTTCTCACATATTGGACAAGGCAAAACTGATACATTTTGTGGATTAATTAAACCATAAGAGCTTTGCTTATTATAAGAAATATCCTACAAACAACCTGCACTAAAAGGGATGTTGTGAGAATAACCTAGAACTACACTGTTTGATTTGAGCAGTGTTTGTTTTGTCCAAGTGAGATAGTTGCATGTCCAGAGAGTTCTTCAGGTATCAGGCTTATACCAGAGTAAGATTTCTTCCTTTTTCTACAAATAGAAATTCTAAATATCTACTGAGAATCCATTCCCATGGGTAATACATCAGACCAAGCACTGTGGGGAATTCCAAGTAGTTGAAGACATAGCTCTTACGCGATGGAGGTCCTTGGACTCTATAACCATGAAAACACCTGAGAAAATCATTCAAGTTCCTCATTTTACAGAGAAGAAGCTCATATGAAAAGAGTCCAGAGAACTTAAATGACAAGCCCCCATCACACAGTCAGTAGGGGCAGACTTGAACTGAAAGCCATGTGTCCTGAATGCCCTCAAATAATTCTTTTCCTGGTGTCTGTTGTGTCTGTTTGTGGAAGTAAAAAGCACAGCAAGAAAGCTGTCAGGATTCTAAGCACCATGCAGTATGTTTTTCCCAATTTCCTGCAAGGTCTACAAACAAAACAAATTGTTGTAACCAAATTTTTTTTTCAGCATCCTAGTGAAGTGACTGAATTCTGTATCTAAATTGAAAATAGGTGAAAGAGAGATGAGACACACAGGTAGAAAATGCAGAGGCAAAGAAAACTATATGACTGAAGTCCACAGGGTTATTAATACTCTGTTAATCAGAATCAGTAAAATCCTGGGGAGACCACTGAACCTCCCAAGGATCTGACATCATTGGTGTGGTCAAAGAAATTTGCTCCAGGTAATGAGCAGGTAAAGGGCAATGAGACATCTAGCTGAGGACAGAGTCATCATATAATACTCTGCCTGGTTAAAAAAAAAAAGAAATACTGCCTAATATTTAAAACAAAACAAAACAAAACAAAAAACTCTATTTGATAATGTTATCTTCATGTTATTCTTTGGTGGGACAAAAATAAGAATTGATATAAGTATGATATATAATATCATACTCTCTATTGATTAATTTAAAATTGAAATGCCACATTTCACAGTGATCATACATTTCAATACCTTTACCTTATTCTTTGCATTCTCGTCCTCAGAAATTTCTTTATGGATAGAATGAGAGTAGAAACCTCAAGATTATTGTAAGACACACTAAGCAAACTGATAAAGTCCACAAATTTCTTTGTATACTGGCTTATTCATATATGATAAGAATAAACTAGTTGAAAATTATATTTTTCAGAAAAAATACTTGTTTGTCCTTGGAGCTCACAGGAGGAGGGAAAAAAACATCATATTTCAGTTTTGCTCATGTTTTCTAATTTTATCTTCATTATTCTTCAGTGATACTCCCACCACCACCCCTTCTCTTCTTCCAGAATCCACCAACTCTATAGTCATAATAGATTTTCTGCTTATTGGCTCTCCTTTATCTTCTTTATGTGTGGCATCTCTGGCAGCCAAATAATCTTCCAAAAGGCATTCTGTGACACAATTCTTCAATGCATGTTTCTATTTCTCTTTATCATCCATCTAGGTATCTATCTATAAATCCATCTAGCTATCCATTGTGCTTTTGTTGCAGACACAGATACCTAAAATATAATGCAACAATTGACTTACTATCTCTTGGAAGCTAAAGAAACCTTCTGTTTGATTCTTCTCTTCTGGTTCCAACAGAAATCCCTGCAGAGCCATGAACAGAAGGGAGAAACCCTCCTTCTGTTCCCCTTTCTAATTTTCTGCCCCAAATCATGCCCAGTTTTAGCAAATAAATTATGGACGTAAAACCAGAAGCTTTATATCTTCTGGCTCCAACATGTTTAAATGTGTTTAAAAGATGTATGTGTTCAGAAGTGGGAAAAAATGGAAGTTAGAAAGCTTTCCTCTCATTTCTGGAGTTCGCTAGAGAAGAGAGGGAATAAGGGGAGAGCACAGAGGCACAGATTAATCTGAGCCATATTGTTCAATAGAAAATGTAGTTAAGGGGCGGCTGGGTGGCTCGGTCAGTAAGTGTCCAACTCTTGGTTTTGGTTCAGGTCATGATCTCACCACTTGTGAGTTCAAGCCCCACATCGGGCTCTCTGCTGTCAGGGCAGAGCCCGCTTTGGATCCTCTGTCCTCCTCTCTCTCTGCCCCTCCCTCTCTCTCTCTCTCAAAAATAAAAACAAAATAAACACCAAAAAAAAAAAAAAAGAAAATATAATTAAGTGTTCTCTTTTTAATCTGTAAAAATGTAGTCATTAACCTGTGGCTTTGGGAGAAAAATAGCCCCATAAAATTATTCCCTTATCTGTCAATTTAAGTATGTTATATATGTTTTGAGAACTAATTTCAAGACACAGTTTCACTTCATTTTCTATTCTTCATGCTGGTGATGGAAACAATTTTCAACTCAGGCTGAACTAAGCATTTATGACTTTTAAATATGCAAGAGACTGTCTGATATATTTGATTTATTTCCTGGTACATTACGATTTTCCCACCGTGCCAAGTTCTTGGTGCAAGAATCAGAACCAGGTACAATCTGCCTTTGTAGGGGTTTTTGATATTGAGCAGCACCTACCCTGATATATGGTGTGTGTATATGTCAGTCACTTAAAGACTTTGGAAGAAAGGTGTGAAGAGAGTGGGGAAAGAATGAAACCAAAACTAAAAACATTAACAACAACAACAACAAAAACAACAAACCAACAAGAGTGACAGGGTAATGCAGACGAATCCAAATAATGGAGTACAGGCTTTCTAAGTAACAGACTATAGGTTGCCTTTTGTTTTTACCATCTAAGTATTCTGCCCTTTCAATATCCCTAGGGAATGACCACCCATAAGGCCCTGAACTGGCAGAGTGGGAGAAGTAGAAACGCAATGACTGAATTCTTCCAAAACAGCAGCTGTGGGTGGGGAAGAGTTACTACTGACTTGCTAAAAGGTCAGTGATGTATAATGTGTGACAGGTAGACCCTCCAGGAGACAGCAAGTCACATACTGGAAACAATATTGATGGAGAACAAATTCTTAGCAAATATTATGAAAACATTGCAAAAGAACTGTGTAGAACCACACAGAACCATGCTCATTCTTTCAATATCGAATGGATTGAGAAAGTGAATAGTGATGAGAAGTTGCTATTAATTGAGAAATACTCTAAATGAATGTGAATGTCACACACTATAATATGTATTTACATTGGGAAATAATGGCAGCGGGTTAGGATTGCTCTTTATTTTATGTACAGATGTTTCCTGGTGTGTTTACGATTTTTGAGACTCTACAATATTTTGCTGGCTCTCCAGGCATCTGGAACCACTGAACCATTGCATCGGCTCAGAACAGGACCCAGTCTTAGCGGTAGAGATTCAGAGATCCTCACCTGTGGCTGGTTGTGCATGAGGCATACAGAGTTATGAGGCAGCTTATGCTTCAGAAAGGAAACAAATGGTCTGTGAAGAAGTCCTGTTCTGCTCTAGGAAGACATAAAGAGATAGGGCCTTCGTAGCACATCCCAGGAAACCAAAAAGCCAGTGGGAAAACCCACAGCTTGCTACAGCCACAGCCACAAGTCAAGTAAGCACCGAGCCTGACAGCTCAGGAAAATGACCCACTTCTTGCCGACTCAGACAAAAAGGCTTCACTTAGGCCTAGGGAAAGTGTCTCTAATAAGGCCATCCGTTAACCGCGTCGCCTGAGTCCCTCTCAGCAATTCTTCACTCCCTCCCTTCTCACCTCCTACCCTGAAGCCAGCCATTAATGCAGCAGAAACCAAGGAAAATGAAGCTGTTGGGCTCAGTAAATATTACTGAGCTCCACAAGGAAACACAGTCCCATTATTTAGGCTCCCATGTCTAAGGCACATTTTGATCACATCCATTTAGCAGAGAGGTGAAGAGAGAAAGCAGCCCAGCTGTGCAGCAGTCATCCATCCCCTCTGCTCGGGCAAAGCCATCTCAGAAAGCAAAGGAAAAAGCTTGGCATCAGTTCCCAAAGGTTTGAACCTAGATCACACAGGACATGAGAAACCACATATCACACGGAAGGAGCTCTGGGCAAGTACTCAGGGGTCTTGGTCTTGGAATTCTCTGCTCTCACATTGACTTGATTCGTATCATAAATAGAGTCACTTAAACTTGTAGCAATGATCTGTCTTGTCTAATTCTATCTCATCACATAAAATTGCAGATGATATTAGTAAGATAAGCAATCCAACTTTTGGAAACAAGGTGCTCAATTTGGGGAAATGCTTTAACTTTTTCACAGCTTCTGTGTCTGTCCTAATAAAAACAAAAAAAGAACAAAGCAACAAATACCTTTTAATACATGGTTACTGACCTAATACTTCAAATATTATTTCAGTCAAAAATAATAAAAGTTAATATATTGAGTATACTTTTCACATATTTGAGGAATTAAGACAATATATTTAATATTTGGAAATGAAAGGAAAAATTTTGATATCACCCATAACTAGGATCACATCAGTTTAAATATGTCTATTGAAATGAAAATCAGGAATAGAAATATGTAATTAAAAAGCCACATTTATATGCTTGTGACTTAAAGTATTTCAAGGTCGAAAGACAGACTATCAAATTACTTGTAGGCACAGCTGAAAATATGACCTTATGACAACCAAACTGATTTTGATGACAATTGACAGGGAACTCAGGAGAAGATGAACTCAACCTCCTGGACCTGAGGTCAAAAACAAACAAACAAACAAAAAGAAATAAAACCAACAAGGGAGACCATAACAAACACAATCCATTGACGCAGTTGAAGGAGGATGATAGAAAATTAATGTTCTCTTGGTAAAATGCTGATTTCCAAGACTATATCTCTTCCTCAAAGAGGTTTCTTGAGAAATTTGTCCACATCAAAGGGATATGAGGCATTTCAATAATGGCCTGAGACTTACGCATTCATTAGAGGAGTTACAGGAGATATGACTGAGCATATCCACAAGCATATATTCTTAGTAAAAAGTATTCCTACGAAACGATGAAATTAAAGTAATTAAGGTAAATGAAAAAAATATTAATAAAAGTATAAAATTATGAGTTTAGATATGATTAAGACAGATAGCAAGCAAGATACTTCCTTGACAGAAAGCCATCAAGATAGAACTGGCATTTTGATCCAGTTAGGATCCCTCCACCCCGATGAAAAGACCGCCTAAAGAAAAATGGTTGATTGCAGCTGTGTGAACACAAAATTCACCAACATACCCACCATCCGGAGCAACTCTGCTCGTTAAGGAAAAGTAGATTCTCTAGTTCAGTTCTCTTCTATGAAACAGACACCACTGCTCAGTGGCTTCAGATATAAAAGTATACTAATTTACTGTAGATATCATGGCATTCTGTCAAGAAGGAAGAAAGTGTTCCAAAATGAAAGCAGTGATAACTGTGACCCAATAATGCAACATTCAGTGTCCATGAGTTATCTAATTTCCAATAGTATTCTACATGATGTGCTCATTTTGTTTACCATGCCACATTTTGGGAAAATATTCCTTTTCAGATATGCATGCCTAAGGTAGCCCTAGGCAAAATTGTATATAAGTAACTGTTTTCCCCTATAATTCCCTATCACTCTATAAGTATGCTCATTTTTACTAGCTCCTTCTTCCATTACCTGGTCCCTAGACTTCATCTTTCTAAGCTACCAAAATACTTTTTTCCATTAGGATATACTGGTTGCAAAAAATAGACTTACAAGTCTATCCTATATGTATTTGTCATTCTACCAAATAAATATATAATTTTTCTAAGTCTGAGAATCTAAAATTCTAAATTATTTTGACATTTGGCTGTAAGTGGCTCACAGTTCTGAATTACATATGTCCTGAGTTTGTTTTTATTTTCATTTTTTTTTCATGAACTCTGAAATTAATGTGTGCCAATGAACATTGGAAAATGAAAGAACTAGAGAGGCCTTCACAGTATCTTGCAAATGCCTAGCTTCATCTTGAATGAGGGTAAATAGTAACTGAAATGTCAAGTTGTCTCTGATTTGAATTAAGCAAACTACAGAAGTCTTACGTCCTGTAGAAGATATTTGGGAGAAATAAAGATTTTGAGAAAACTGCCATATGTCATTAAAGCTTAGAAAATATATGAAAGGTATGCATCATTCTGCTTATTTCAAAATAAAAACATTGAAGAGTTGAATGTGTGTCTATGAGTACACAAATGATGTGAGTACACAAATTTTGATATGGAGGCACGATGTAAGTAATCCGTAAAAGACTTTTTTCTCTTCTCCTTATTCTCTTCCTTCTCCTTTTCCTTCTCCTTCTTCCTAATTAATAATTCAGTGTTCATTATGTCTGAGATGGAAGCAAATAAAACTAGAAAATATGCGATTTTGACTCTCCGTAAATTTGAGGAACACTGAATTATTCCACCCTGCTAAAAACTATGTCAACAGATATTCAGGAATATCTCAGTGATTCAGGGCATCTTCATGATCTGAACATGGCCCAGAGTAAGTGCTTGTGAAGTGTACAGAGAGGTTAATCAAAAATGTTACAGTCACTAACCCTACGAGCGAATAATCTGTATTTGCGGACTGGCACGAGCACACCCAGAGCACAACAGATTTAACAACTGGATGCACAGAGCAATCTTTTACATGGTGTATGATATTTGGGTTGCTATCTCTTATATCATTGTGAAAAGCAAGTGTGAACTGATGAAAGTGTTAGAACAGTCAAACAAATCTAATGGACAGCATCACTTGAAAGTGGGTAAAAGAGTATTAAACGACAGGGGTGGGGTAATACCCATGGAGGACTGAGATTGGGGCAACACATTATAAAACATCTTACGAATAGTCACGAAAAGGTCATAAATAACTTTTACCTTACTAAATGGAGCATGCCTAATAATACATATGTTTTCTCATTGGCTGTGCTAACTCAGCTCTGTCTGTAGATCTGGTAAAATGTTCTATCAATTCTACAAATATATTAGCACTGCTCTGTGACATATCCTGAGGACCTGAAAACCAATAAGAGACCATCTTTGCCTCAGAAAGTCAAGAGTTAATTGGAAGGAAGGAGACATGAAAATAGTTAATTCCAATATACATTTAATCATAGAAAACCGGGTAAAACACAGGAATAAGCAGAGGAAAGGGTAAGTCATAACATGGGGTCTGGGGTTGAAAGGAACATTCATAATCAGGGAGGTTTCTCTTAGTAGATGAAAGCCAGTTGGACATTCAGACATGAAGAAGTTGCTACAGACAAAAGAAACTACAGTGCCGATTCTGTGAAACAACATGAAATTCACGAGGAAACAAATGAGACACATGTGTTGAAGTTCCAAGCAAGAAGGGTGAGTGTGGAGTGAGGGAACAGAGCTACGGAGGAAACTGCGCAAGAAGGCATGGGTCTGTATGACATGCTTGTAATCATCTAAAATAAAGACAAAAGGAGGGATTTTAAGCAGGTGAATGAGAAGGTCAGCTGTAGAGTTTAGAAAGAGTTCTGTAGCAACAGTTACAGGGAGTGAAGTTTGGTGTGAGCCTGGGGTACGGAGAGCATTAGGGACGCTATTATAATAGCCCTGGTGATTACTAAGAAGGACTTACAGTAAAGTAATGGTGTTGATGATACCACAAGGGGATGTGCATGTGATGCTTAAATAGAAAGAACTGAAATTTTGCAAGAATTTTACTGTTTGTGCTTCTGAATGATCTTCTTATGGAGAAGAGGAACAAAGTCACAAGCTAAGAAGTTAAAGTATTCAACTTCAGGTATTATTAAGATTTCAAGATGGTACCAGATATCTAGAGTTAATTTTGCATAACAACTTTGCCTTTTAAAGATCAAGGACAGAACAGCATCCTTTTGCTTAAGCACACAGTTCAATGCCTTTTCCTATTTCTATGGAAAGGCTAAAGATTTACAGATGGTGATAAGCTTCGTATATAATCATATTATAGTTCCCTCAAAATCATAATATATCCCAATTATAGTTCAAAGTATTTTTTATAACAGCAGAAAGATTTCATTTTAGGATGAGCTCTTTTACACACATAACCCAATAAAAGAAAACAGAATTCTTGTTTAAGACAAGAGGTAAGAGGGAGAGGAAAGCCATAATGGACTACAGTATTAATTTATCTTAGCTAAGCCAAATCATTTTGTCTTGAATAAAGAAGCACTAGAAAAGCCCAAAGCCTAAGCCAAGATCCCCTTAAATCAAAAAAATCAAACTTAACCAAAGAAGTGAAACACCTGTACTCAGAAAACTATAAAACACTGATGAAAGAAATTGAAGATGACACAAAGAAATAAAAAGACATTTCATGCTTATGGCTTAAAAGAACAATTATTGTTAAAATGTCCCTACTATCCAGGACAATCTATAGATTCAGTGCTATCCCTATCAAAACACCAACAGCGTTTTTCAGCAAACTAAAACAAACAATCCTAAAATTTGTATGAAACCACAAAAGACCCAAAAATTGCCAAAGCAACCTTGAAAAGTGAAAACAAAACTGGAGGTAACACAATTCCAGACTTAAAGTTACATTACAAAGCTGTAGTAATCAAAACAGGATATATAGATTAATGGAACAAAACAGAAACCCCAGAAATAAACTCACAGTTACGTGGTCAATTACTTTTCTACAAAGGAGGAAAATACACGATGTGAAAAAGACAGTCTCTTCAACAAATGGTGTTGGGAAAATTGGACAACTACATGCAAAAGAACGAATTGGACCACTTTCTTATACACAAAAATAGACTTGAAGTAGATTTAAGATCTAAACGTGAGATCTGAAGCCATAAAAAACCTAGAAAAGAGCACAGCGGTAATTTCTCTGATATCAGCCACAACAACATTTTTCTAGATAACTCAAGGCAAGGGAAATAAAAACAAAAATAAACTCTTAAGACTACATCAAAATAAAAAGCTTCTGTATAGCAAAGGAAACAATCAATGAAACCAACAGTCAACCTATTGAATGGGGAAGATGTTTGCAAATGATACATCTGATAAAGGGTTATTATTCAAAATATATAAAGAACTGATACAACTCAACACCCAAAACCAAATAATCCAATTAAAAATGGGCAGGAGACACCTGAGTGGCTCAGTTGGTCAAGCATCCGACTCTTAATTTGGAGTCAGGTTATAATCTCATGGTTCATGGAATGGAGCCCCACATTGGTCTTTGCTCTAACAGCACAGAGCCTGCTTGGGATTTTCTCTCTCCCTCTCTCTTCCCCTCCCCACTCTCACATGTGCTCTCTCTTGCTCTCACTCTTTTTCAAAATAAATAAACATAAAAAAAGGCAGAAGATACGAACAGACATTTTTCCAAAGAAGGTATCTAGATGGCAAAGAGACACATGAAAAGATGTTCAACATTACTCATCATCAGAGAAATACAAATCAAAACTGCAATGAAATATTGCCTTTCTCATGTCAGAATGGCTGAAATCAACAACACAAGAAACAACAGGTGTTGGTAAGGATGTGGAAAAAAGGGACCCTCATGTACTGTTGGTGGGAATGCAAAATAGTGCAACCACTGTGGAAAACAGTATGGATGTTCCTCAAAAATTAAAAATAGAACTACCCTATGATCCAGTAATTGGACTACTGGGTATTTGCACCCAAAATGCAAATACACTAATTCAAAGACATATGTACAATCCTATGTTTACGGTGGCACTATTAACAATAGCCAAATTATAGAAGCAGGCCAAGTGTCCATCCACAGACTGATGGATAAAGTAAATGTGGTGTGCATGTATGTATATGTACATGTGTGTGTGTGCTTGTATAATATTAATCAGCCATAAAAAAAAATCTTATTTTCAACAACATGGGAGGAGCTAGAAAGTATAATGCTAAGCGAAATAAGCAGAGAAAGACAAATATCATATGATTTCATTCATACGTGGAATTTAAGAAACAAAATAAATGATCAAAGGGAAAAAGAGAAAGAAAAGAGAGAGAGAGAGAAAAAAATAGAGAAACTGAGAAACAGACTCTTAACTATAGAGAAAATACTGGTGGTTATCAGAAGGGAGGTGGTTACCAGAGGGGGTGATGGGTGAAATAGGTGAAGGGAATTGAAAAGCACACTTAGCATGATGAGCACTGACTAATGAATGTACAGAATTGTCGAACTGCTATGTAGTGCACCTGAAACTAATATAACACTATGTTAGCTATACCGGAATTAAAATTCAAAACTTAGTGAAAATAGAAGAATCTGACTCAAGCACAACCTCCCACCTCTCATTTCCAATTCCTTCTTATCCTTTATCTTCTTCAGATTAAAATAATGTATGGGCTAGCTCAAAAGAAAAAAAAAAGGGGGGGATAGTGAAGAAATACATAACATTATTATGAAAGTACAAACATGAAAACCCAGTGATAAAATCCTTCTTAATTTCACAAAAATAATTATTTATATTCATCACAGTTCTGTGTGTATTTTCAGAGTATCCTTCTAAGACTCACTTTGTAATGGGATACTGAAAAATGAAACTATCTAACCTAGTGAATATAATAGAAGAAAATGGCTTTCTGGGAGAAACCAAAGTTAGAATAGTTTGAAGTGTGATCACAAATAAAAAACTGCTCTCATCTTTCAGCTTGAGGGAATCTGAACTTCTGAAGAATATTTTCCCGCTGTCTCTCATTTTGAACATATTTCTTCAGTGTTTTTAATCATATATTTATTTTTCTTCACTTAATATTTTGAGTTTTTATTCTGTGCCCAGCACATGTCTAAACTTCCATATTAGGCTACTCAGCTTTTAGAGTAATTATTTATTTATTTATTTATTTATCTATTTATTTATTTATTTATCTATCTATCTATCTATCTATCTATTTATCTATCTACCCATCCATTCATTCATTCATTCATTCAATGAATATGTATGGGAAGAATTATTAGATACCCAGAATTGTGCTAGACCCTGATAAAACAATGATACATAAATGCAGTTACCATCTTTAATCTCAAAAGAGTTTGAAAGCAGGGGAAGGACATAGTGAAGGGATTCTCCTTAGATAGAAGACAGCGTAACATACCTTCGTCCTCCCCCACTCCATTGCAACAAGAGTTGGGTAGCTGAAGGGATGGATGAAGCTATAGTCAGATTCTTATGTTTAAAGTCAGGAAGTGAAGAATGTTCTTCTATACAAAAATTTAAAAGGTAAGATCATTTGGTGAGAGATGAAAAGGGTAGGGTCAGAATCTTCTAGTCATGTGTATATTCTTGAAAGCATGTAGAACAATTCTTAGCACAAACCTAGGGTTTCTGAAATGTCGATTGTATAAGACGGCTTTTTAATGGTAATGAAGGAATGAAGAATGAATGAATGAATGAATGTTTGTACTCAGAGGGCCTGACTAGTCAAAAGCTAGTGAAGGCTACAGAAGTGTCTTTCGAAGCAGGTTTTACTACTCTGTAATGGGGGACTCATCCCTGGGCTTAGTGAAAGAAATATATAGAAGATTTCTCTGTCCAGATTCCATAGCTATAGGGCAAAGAAATGAGTTGCAGAAAAGAACTATAAAACAAAAGTTATAATACACGATAATAGAATCATTGTTTTCTGCATGTCTCTTATTCTATTTTCTGAAAGCAGGCACATTTTGAGTGAAAACAGGTTTTATATCCCAGCAATAAAGAGGTATAACTATAAAAATATGTGTCATATCAGCAGGCATGTCTCTAAATAGAATGTTTTACCAAGTTTCCCATGAGGCGTCTAAGGCCCTCTAAATTATAGGGTATATGAGCTTCCCTGCAGGGCAGCCTTTGAACTACCACTCATTGTCAATCTAAAGCAGGAGTGGGAAATGAACCTTTTGGAAATGAAGGGTGTGTGTTCTTCGCTCAGCATTTCCAGGTTTCTCCCTTAAAATGGATGCCATCACCAAGCAAGACAAGAAATGTACAATCAGTATGGGTCAAGTGAAGCTTAGTAATTTTAATTGCATTCATTTAGGGAAAAAAAAATCTCACATCTTAACCTAAACCTTCAGATTTCTCTCTGCCAAATTTGACTTAGGGCAAAGCAATCAAAAACTGCCAATGCTCACTTAAATGGACAGAGCAATGTAATAAGTAATTCAGAAAAGTAGATAATCCAAAAATCACCTCTATTTGGGTTTGTAATGACAGTTTCAACTGATTTACTTTCTTAATTATATTTTTCTTAGGTTAATATTAAGACTGATTTGTAATCATTCAGAATATCCTAACTAGGTAGAAGAGGTCTGGAAATAGCCATGTCTTTAGAAGTAGCAGCTTTGGTTGTTCAGTACACTGACAATAATTCCCGAAGAGAATAATCCAAAATAGAGCACATTCAGCATGATATTAGTACCAAGGAAACCTCTGGGGCTTTCTCCTTTAGGTTGAGTCTGTGAAGAAAATCCTGAGTCACAAAAATAGTCATGCACCGTTATTCAAAATAAAAAAACATTGAGACATCTTAATGTCCAATAATAAAGGACTAGTTAAACAAATTATAATACATCAGTAAGATGGGTTCTTATAATATTAAAATAGCATTTATAAAGAATTCCAATGACTTGGGAAAGAGCCTAAGATATACCATAAAAGAGAAGAAAAAATCAGGTTATAAAACTGACTGAACAGTATTATCACCACTATGTGGTTAGGAGCCAACTGCTGGACTCTGGCTGAGTACATTTGATTCCTGATTGTATCAGTTACTAGACATTTGCCCTAGAGCAAATTACTTTACCTTCCTGAGCCTCAGTTTCTTTACTTGTAAAAGGCAGACAATAGCAGTACCTATCTCATAGTTTGTTATGAGAATGAAGAGATGTTTAATGTATTTACAAAATGCCAGGAACAGAGTAAGTAGGATACAGATACTATTTTTCTTTCTTCTACATGAACATAATTTTGTTCTTGGCACTTAATCTACTTAGAAATGCTTTCCCTTTTAAATTTTACCTATTAGCTCCCACTTTCCCTCTAAGGTCCTGCTCATATATCCCCTAAAAAGAGTACGGAGTTTTCTTCTCATGACCACCTACTTTTAGACAGAATTAATCACCCCTTCCTTTGCACTGTCAGAGCATTTTGTAATAAACATTATCCTAGCATTGATGCTACAGAATGGTAATCAAAATGTATCCGTTTCCTCATCACAATGTGGACCCCTCAATATTAGAGGCTGTCTCTTGTTCCTCCTCATATTCCCGGCAGCTTAGTACATGCCTGGCATAGGAAAAGTGCTCCCCCACGTTGGATTAATGAATGAAATGAACGCACGCTAATTTCCATCAGGAAAGCAGGTAGAAAGGAAAGATGAAAAGCCGTTTCTTTTCCTGTGACTTCCAAAGGCTCAGAGGTGTGTACTTCTTTCGCCCAGAGGAAGAATGGGGAGTATTTTCAGTCCATATTTCATGACTCCAAATCCTCAACATTTCTATTCTATTTTTATTGTTGCCTTTTGTAAAATATAATACTTGTCCTGATAACTGAACACAGTGGTAAAACAGAATCAAAAATGAGCTTAGGAGTTAAAAGTTCTACTGCTGACACTGAAACCATATGACCTTGAGCAAGTAACTTAACTTCTTTGAACATGTAAAATAGGGATAAAAATACACACCCTGCCCCCTATCTACTTCATAGGGTTATTTTAAGTGTCAATTAAGGAATGCATGTGATAGCATTGGGGGAAGGCAGTGTACAATTATAAAGTATCATCATTAGTCCTTTTGCTGGTAAAGCTTTGCTAATTCAGAAGTTCACGCTTAATATCAGACATTTTACAAATTTACAATCGCCTATAATTCTTTGACACGATTAAGAACAGTGAGTATTTCCCTCTGCCTCCTTTTACAGAGAAACTGTTGGAAAGATGAAGAGGTTTAAAACTTAAATAGAGTTCCTAAGGAACAGTGAAAGAGAGGAATGTTATTTACATTAATATTTAAATATACAAACGCTTTTCTTTGTTCTATTTATAAAGCATCAATTAGCAGTTACATTAAATATGCCCACATAATTCCTATTTGGTTGACAGCATCCTTCTTCTGATTCAAAGGCAAACTGAGACCCAACCTAGTCTACATGTGTTAATGCATATTACCAAACATGATCTGGAAAAGGAAAGGAGAATGCTTTTATATCTATTTTTTTAAGTTTATTTATTTATTTTGAGAGAAAGAGAGAGTCCTGCATGAGAAAGGGTAGGGGCAGAGAGAGAACAGAGAGAGAATCCCAATCAGGCTCCATGCAAAGTGCAGAGGCTGGCACGGGGCTCGAACTCATGAACTGTGAGATCATGACCTGAGCCAAAATCGAGTCAGTTGCTCAACCAACTGAACCACCCAGGTACCGCAAGAATGCCTTTCTAATTCAGAACTGCACAATAGAAGTTCCTGTGATCATGAAAATGTTTGATAATCTGCACTATTCAGTATAGTAGCCACTAGCCATATGTGACTTTGAGCACTTGAAATGTGGTTTGTATGACTAAGGAGCTTAATTTTTTTATGTAATTTAATTTTAATTAATTTCAATTTAAATAGCTATATTTGGCTAGTGGCTACTTACTGTGTTAAACAGTGCAGTTTTAAGCAGTCACTGGACTTAGTATGAGTGCTTGGTCATTAGCCAAATGAACACTTAAACACTTAAAAAAGAATGGCAGTTTATTATTTTATAATGTGAAATAAAATTTCCACAGACTTTCAGCATGGTGTCTTTTCCTCATTGCAAAAATATTATAATCAGAGGTTGGATTAGAGGGCACAGAATCAGAACAAGGAGAATGACTGGATGAGTCAAACACTGCATGGCATCTGGTTATGATAATATGGCCAACAAAACAAACTGGTCTTACTGCTAGAACACTTAGTCTGCCAGCCAAGGCTTTCCTTGGCTATTGCATTGGAGGACATCACTACCCTTGCTTCAATGACTCTCCTTTTCCTGGCCAACCCCCTTTCTGATTGACAAGTACTGCCTTCTCTTTTTCTGCAAACTCACACTTCATGTGCACTGGCAAACAGAAAAGCTTGTCCCATCTCTTTGGATTTGCTTCCCCATAACTCTCAGTCCAACACACAGATCTCACCTTTTATCAGTCAGAGAAATACTGGGAAGGCATGGAAGGGAAAGAATATTTATTTTAACCCTTCTGATAAGGAAAGAACTCAACCTGTCTCGGAACAGCCGTTCCTTCTTTTCCTTCAGACATACCATCAAGAGCATCTTAAGGTCAGACTGTAAATCATGTAAAATATCTTTATCTTTTCAAGGCAGTTTTTCGCCTATATTATAATCAAGGACAGGAGAGGTCGCAGAATTCCTACAATACAAGTCCTCACGGTGGCTGGTGGGAGTGGAACTTTTAGCTACAAAAACTGTTTCTCAGAACTAAACCAGGTTCTGGGAGGGGCTCATTCTCGGCTAAGATGAGGTCCTTGGCTTCTCAATTTGGTGTGTGGGTGATTCTGATATTCATTAAAATGACAAGCTGACAGAGTGAGGCACAGGCAACCTTTACCCACTCATCAGCTGTCCAGTCCTGAAATGTTCTGGACTATTTCGATCCTCTACGCTTTCTGTATATATAGCTTTTCAGACGCAAGCCTCGAATCTGCCCAGCATGATTCCTAGTTATACCAGAGCTGGCCTTTGAAACAGTTATTCTGTATTTACTGAATTATGAAGTTTCCCAACTGGAAAGAAAAATATCTTGAGATAATACAGTCCTGATGGACGATGGTCCAAGATCTCAATCCCATGTATTTTTACAACTTTATTTAGTCCAACTTCATTACACAGATGGGAAATCTAGGCTCAGGGAGGTGAAGGACCTTGATCAAGAACATACAAATAATGTCTAGGCAAAAATGTTGACAGATATAACTTGATGATGATGATCATGATGGCGATGATGATGATAAATTCTTTTGTTTTGTTTTCATATATAGTAAATAGATTACTAGAGTAAATAAACTGCTAGGTTAGAACATCAAATTGGGGTAGTAAAATACAACAATTTAAGTATACTTTAAAACATAAGATCTATTCAAGCCAGCAAGGGTTAAGGATAGTCATTTACAAATTGGTAGATGCTAGTCTAAAGCTACTGGCAACTGTTTTCCAAAAATCATGATGTGGTTTCTAAGACTTAGATAACCCTGGAAATTTGTAAAGTCAACTAAATAACCTCAAACATCCTTCCACAACCTCACCACTTGTTGGATCTATTTTACCCTTTACCCCCTCATATTAGAAGGGGTAATATATTGCCTTGACTATTAAGGATTAACTGCAGTTTTCAAAGTTGGCCGGGCTTTGGAATCAGTGGAGATTTTCACATGTTTTTCTTTTTAAATTATAGACTCCTTGGTCCCAACCCAAGGTTTTTGGTTGCAGTCTAGAATTTACATTTTTAATAAATTCCCCAAGTGATCCTGATGCATTATTTCCGAATCGCAGTTGAGAACATTCTACGCCATTTGCAATGAACTGGAGTTATTTATATATCTGTCTTTTCATCGGTAAATTTTAAATTAGAGGATAGCACTTTATTTTGTTTTGTTTACTTATTCGATTATTATTATTTTTTTGTATGGGTCCAACCCTATTTCTTGGTTTAGAGCCAGACACATCTCAGTTTGAATTCTAGCCCTGCCACTACTAACTACATCACTTAAGCAAATTACAAAACTTATGGGAGCTCTGATTGCTCATGTAATTGTATCTACATCAAAGGTTGTAAAATATAAATAAGTGATGTGTCAAGAAGGTAAACCATAATAATATATTTTTTAATAAATTGTAACTAGTGGTTATAGTGGTAGAGATAGTGGTATCAACAGCAGTTGTAGTGGTCCTATTAGTAGTACCTGCTCAATAAATGCCTTAAAAAATAATTTATTTCTTTATTTTGAAAGACAGACAGCATGAGTGGGGGTGGGCAGAGAGAGAGGGAGAGAGAGAATCCCAAGTAGGCTCTGTGCTGCCAGTGCAGAGCCTGACATGGGACTAGAATTAACAAAACCACGAGATCATGAACTGAGTCTAGAACAACAGTTGGAGACTTAACGGATGAGCCATCCAGACACCCCAGTAATACCTTCTGACTTAACTAAGGAACAAACTAAAACAATCTATTTCATCTAGAAGAAATAAAGCTCTGAGCATCAACTAAAACCTGTATGAAGAGTAAATGGGGCCAAGTCATGTTAGCATTCATCTCAGAGAGTGGCCATGCAGGAAAGGGAAGCAACAGGTACAGTCCATCAACAAATAGTAAGTTTGATTCGGCTGCATCTTCCTCAGACGGCAAGTAAAAGGTGGTCTAGATCTGTGTATCTAAACTCTTTTGCTACATCACTTAAGATACCTCTTCTTCTTGCCAGCTCCTCCCCCCACTCCAAAAGCAAAAATTAAAACAAAAATAAAAACCTTGTGCCAGATCATGAACAATTCACTTATACGGGAATTGGGTTACAAATGGCAATAGAGGTAGTAGGTCAAGCAAAATGTCCTCCCTAAAAATGTTGGTTCAGCCACCCTGATGGTCTCTGGACTTCTCCTTGACCTTTCTAGAGAGTAGGACATAAAACCCAACCATTAATATTCTAAGATTCAGCCTAGGAATCCTTGACAGAGTCACTCACTGGGAAGCATCAAAGATGACTGCTAGCAGCATATCCCCCTCCTGACCATGCTCACCTCCTTCTCCTTCCTTCGTTTCCATTCTCAGTTCTTTATTTGCTGTCTCCCCCTTTTCTCCTATGTCTTCATAATCCATTTCATTTTTCTTTTCCCTTGTTTTCTCTTCTCTTCCATTTTCTTTGCCTTTGAACCCATCTACAATTCTCACGAGCAGATCTTGGTGCAAAAGATCACACAGGGCTTAGCAGCTAGAGGATTCCTGTCAGGACCTTGAGGCCAAGTAGGAGGATACAGGAAGTAAGGACAATACTACAATAAGAGAAAAATAATATATTTATTCAAATGATTTTTAAAGGTTTGTCTTTGCAAACATGAATATGCATGTTTCTTTTGCTCTGTAGGCATGCAAAAGAAAATGTGGATTTAACTCATGCCATTGCACCCCAACAAAATTTTATTCAAAATGTGATTTCTTCCCTTATTTTGCAGTGACAGTTTTAGTCAATATTAAGGACTCAGTAACAAAAGTATAGTCTCTGAGCTCTATGGAAGAAAAGCATATCCTAGGGAGGACCCCATAGCTAAAAAATGATTTGGGGGGTATTTTTTCTCTGACAGGATCAGGTGTATTCCTTAACCTCTTATTTTACTTAACCCATGGAGGTCTGGCCATAGGGACAACATATTATTCTATGACTTTCTAACTTGTCCTTCAGTTAGTCACCACAGCTTTAAAACACTTGGCAGTGCTGTGCTAGAGTCACATGAAACAAAATGTGCCCTTCTGCTGATAAAACTTTGCTATCTGTGGAGATATTTTAGCCTGATGCCTGGATAATTACATGTGTAACTCACTTTAGAGATTCACGGTGACTTGAGGCAGATGCACCTAGCATGGACACATGGGGCCCTGCACTGATGTGGTGGCCCCTTGCCATCAGTGGTCATCGAAGTGGCAGCTGCAATAACCTCAGTGAGTTCTGCTCTCTCAGTAATCATCCAGTGCTGCCCATGTTCTCCCTCCATCAAGTGAGGGCAAGGACCTTCTGGCCCATGGGGGTTGGGCATAGACTGAAACAGGATGTCATGTGCTTTACAAAAGTCAAAGTTAGTTCAAAGGCCTCCCAGGGCAAAGAAGGGCAAGAAAGAAAGAAAAACTAGCATTTATAAAATCTTAGAATGTAACAGGCCTTGTGCTAAATATTTTCACACATGTCATATAAATTAATTCTCACAATTACCTAGTAAAGAAGTTAAGATAATTACCCAAGGTCACCCAGCTAGTTTGAAGCCAACTAGAGATCAGGTTTCCTAGTTTCCTAAGAAAGTTGGGAGAAAATAGGAAAGGGAAGTATGGGAAGTTCTTTCTACCAAAATGTGCATAAGAAAATCCATGTCATTTATTCACACATTCAACTGACAGGTATTCATTTCTACATGGTGTGATATTTAAGAGTTAAACTGAGTTCAAATTAGATTGATTGAGTTCAAATCCTAGCTTTAACATTTACTAATTATACAAGCTGGATAATCTTCTTATTTTCTCTACATATCAGTTATCTATTTATAAAATGAGACTAACAATGGTATCCCCTTCATAGAATTGTTATGAAGGTGAATAAATAATCCATGTAAAACCCTTAGCACAATACCTGAAACATTGCAAAGATTTCAAAAAACTCTGATAGAGCTCTCAGGCCGGTGGGGAAGACAGGCACAGAAACAGATAAATCACAACACAACATGCCAAATACTAAAATAAAGTTAAAAAGAAAATTCAGTGGGAGCTCAGAGGAGAATCCCTACCTAGCACTCCCCATCCTATAAAATGTGAAATGAGTCCACCTTAATAAAAGGAAAACAAAACTCACAATGGTATCTATGGAAACTAGCTGTGTCAGAAAATAGTTATGGGTTTAACTGGTAAAGACAGATAAGGTAGTTCCAGGGGCAATTTTTTCACTCAGAACTCCCCTGCCTGCTTCTGGAAGCCCTCTGGGGTTGCTGTATGGAGGGCTTAGCTTGACCATTAGTGCTGCTGTTTTTAGAGCTGTCAACATTTATATAAAACTGAACTCCTCTTATTCAAACATGCCATATATGAGGCCTAAGAATGAATCATTTTCCCTTAAAAAAAAAGAGACTATCACAATTTTCAGAAAACAAAAAACAGATAAATTTCTAGTTTTTTGTTTAATCTACTAAATGATGATGATATTTAAAAAATATATATCAGATAAAAATATCATTTAAGCTTAAAAAAGACACTTGAACACTTTTAGACTGACTCTAAAATTCAGTATTTCACCCCGATTTACTATTTTTTTCTCTAGTGTTTTTCTTTACCCACTAAACTGAATGATTGGCAATTGCCCTAAACCTGTCTCAATGTTTTCTGAACCTCCAGACCTTGCTCATTTCAGGCCCTCCATCTCATTCGATTTTACCATATCCTAATCTCTATGTCTCAAATTCTATTTACCAAGCCTCCAGGATTCACTCAGATGCTTATCCCTTCCTGAAGCCACATTAAGGAATCAAAAATTTCCCTGATGTAAAAGGGGCCCAATCACATCTACACTTTCTTTTTCTAGTCCTATACTAGTTTCAGATAGCCTCTTAACCTGACACCCATAGCATATGGCATACACACATTTTTAAAAATTAGAGGAGAGTAACCTATGAATCTGTGTCAGAGGCAGAGACAGAGCCAAAGGAAAAAAAAATATTACAATCAGACAATTTAGTATCTATCATATGACAAGCACTATAGGCAGTTCTCCATTGGCTACAGAAGAAGTAAAATATAATAACTCTACTTTTAAAAATTTTATGCTTAAAGATATAAGGCATATACCCAGAGAATAATTATTAATTTACAAATGTAAATATAAAATAATAATAGCATCTGACATTTTGCTGAGCGTTTACTGTTTCAAGAACTGTTCTAAGTATGAAGTAATATCTCTGTCTCCTATCATCTATCTACCTACCTATTTCCTCATTCCATCCTCTCCAGAACTCTAAATGGGTGGAAACTACTATTATCTCCATTTTTACAAAGGAGAAATAGAAGCACGGAGCCATCACTCAATCAGTAAATGATGAAATGATGAGTCCAGAAATCATGTCCTTGAAGTGTCTTTCGTATAAGATAAATAACTAATTTTGGGAATATCAAAGACATGCTCAGAAACTAACAGTGTTCGTGGGAGCGGGAGGAGTCAGTGTAGCAAATTGAATCCAATGGCATATAAAAAGAATTATTTCAACAAAACAAAATAAAAGGCATCAAGATTGGCAAGGAGGAAGTCAAACTTTCACTTTTCGCAGATGACATGATACTTTACATGGAAAACCCAACAGAATCACCAAAAGCCTACTAGAACTGATCCATGATTTCAGCAACGTTGCAAGGTACAAAATCAATGTACAGAAATCGGTGGCATTTCTATACACTAACAATGAAGCAGCAGAAAGAGAAATAAAGAAGCGAATCCCTTTCACAATTGCACTAAAAGCCATAAAATACCTAGGAATAAACCTAACCAAAGATGTAAAAGATCTCTACGATGAAAACTATAAAACACTTATGAAGGAAATTGAGGAAGACACAAGTAAATGGAAAAGCATCCTATGCTTATGGATCGGAAGAATAAATATCATCAAAATGGCAATATTACTCAAAGCAATCTACACATTCAATGCAGTCCCAATCAAAATTGCCCCAGCATTCTTCTCAAAGCTAGAGCAAACTTGCTGCCACCTGAGCAGGGATTGCTCACCAGTCGCACCGCCATCCCGTGGGGAGCGGGCAACCTGGGACCATTACCATTTCCCACCTGAGCCGGGATTGGGCGCTAGTCGCGCCGCAGTCCCCTGGGGGAGCCAGTGACCTGGGACCACCGCAGCTGCCCGCCTGAGCGGGAATTGCACGCCAGGCGCCGCAGAGGGCCCCGTGGGATGCGAACAATCACTGGGACTGCCACCACCGCTGTCGCCGGAGTGGGGAGTGCGCACAAGTCGCTCCGGCCAGGCGATCGGGGAGCCCTCAGCGCGACCAGCTGCCGGCGGGCCGCTAGTCGCCTGCGAAGCACCTCTAACCCTGACACATTTGCAGCAGGATCGGAGGTGGCAGGCAGGCAGGCGCCCACTGTCCAGTGGACCGCACTGCACCGGTGCCCATAGCGGAATGAGGACAGAAACAAGGGGGCGAGTGGAAGCCCCGGGACTGGGAACAAAGGACTGAAGGGACGCCATTGTTGTCTTACTGGCCCACAAGCACCAGCCCCAGGAAGTCACTCCCAGAGTCATCCCTGCCTCAATGGAGACCACCCTCCTACACTAAACCACGCCCATCCGCACAGGAGTGACACCTCTCAGCAGGAGCTACAAAGGACAAGTCCAGACCACTGCCTGGAGTAACTCCAGGTCATTTATTTTTAAAATATATGCTTCCTGTTATTCTTCTTACTGATCCCCACTCCTGAGCTGACTATCCAGGGGACTGGCTGACTTAAACAGAATCTTAACCCACTCTCTAAAGGCATGTTTTTCATCTCCTTCTGTACTTCCCTATTTCTCTCTCTGGAATAACCAGGCCACATAATCTTATCCGAGCAATTTCTGTCTTCATTCCTTTTTCCTTGCAACCGTCCTTATTCTGATTTCTCTCAGTCTAGATTAAGCTCTTTAGTCACTCTACCTGGGCAAAAATCATTTCCTTCTTTCCCCCGCAACTGTCATTATTCTTTCTGTAGACGCTCTGCCACCAGCACACTACATACCCTGTCCTTACCATGTAGCTGGTACTTCAGGACATTGTCCTCAGAGTGTCATTTGTTATTCTTTTTTCTGTTATGAACTGCTTGTCTGTATCATTTGTTGGTACGTTTGAGTATTTCTGTTTTCTGTTTGTCTGTCAGTCTGTTTCCCTTGCCAGGGCAATTCCAAGAAATAATCCAATACACACCTAGCCAAAATGATGAAAAGGAAGAATTCTCCTTAAAAGAATCTACAAGAAGCAGTGACAGCTCAAGAATTGATGAAAACGGATATAGGCAACATAACAGAGCACGAATATAAAATGATAATCATAAAACTACACGCTGGGCTTGAAAAAAGCATAGATGAATGCAAGGGGTCCCACGCAGCAGAATTCAAGGACCTTAAAAATGGTCAGCAAGAATTAAAAAAGGCCTTGGATGAAATACAAGGCAAATTGGAAGCAGCCACAGCACGGATTGAAGAGGTAGAAGAAAGAGTAAGTGCATTAGAAGATAAACTTATGGAAAAAGAAGAAGCAGATAAAAAGAGAGAGAAGCTGATCCAGGAACAGGAAAGGAGAATTCGAGAGCTGAGCGATGCACTCAAACGAAACAATATCCGTATTATAGGAGTTCCAGAGGAAGAAGAGAGAGAGAAAGGAATCGAAGGGGTACTTGAACAAATCATTGCTGAGAACTTCCCCAACATGAGGAAGGAAACGGGCATGGAAATCCAAGAGGCACAGAAAACTCCCCTCAGACACAACCTGAATAGACCCTCTGCATGACACATCATTGTGAAATTGGCCAAATATAAAGACAGAGAGAGAATCCTGAAAGCAGCTAGAAATAAAAGGGACTTAACATACAAGGGCAGACACATAAGGATAGTAACAGACTTATCTACAGAAACATGGCAAGCTAGAAAGGAATGGCAGGATATTTTCAACGTGATGAGCAGGAAGGATATGCAACCAAGAATCCTGTACCCAGCTAGCCTGTCATTCAGAATAGAAGGAGAGATTAAGGTTTTCCCCAGCAAACAAAAACTGAAGGAATTCATCTCCAACAAACCAGCATTACAAGAGATCCTGAGTGGCACCCTATGAAGGAAAGGTTGCAAAGAACACAAACTACCAGAGACAGACTTACAAGCATGAAACCTACGGATAATACAGGGACTGTAAGCCCCTATTTTTCAATATTAACGCTGAATGTAAATGGACTAAATGCACCAATCAAAAGACACAGGGTAACAGAATGGATTAAAAAACAAGACCCATCTATTTGCTGTCTTCAAGAGACTCATTTTAGACCTGAGGACACCTTCAGATTGAAAGTGAGGGGATGGAGAACTATCTACCAGGCTACTGGAACTCAGAAGAAAGCTGGAGTAGCCACACTTATATCAGACAAACTGGACTTTAAAGTAAAGGATGTAATAAGAGATGAAGAAGGGGATTATATAATAATCACAGGGACTATCCAGCAGGAAGAGCTAACAATTATAAATATCTACGCGACGAATTTGGGGGCACCCAAATACGTAAAACAACTAATTACAAACATAAGCAACCTTATCAATAAAAATGTCCTAATAGTAGGGGACCTTAACACTCCACTCTCAGCACTGGACAGATACACAAAACAGAAAATCACCACAGAAACAAGGCCCTGGATGACACTTTAGAACAGATGGGCCTAATAGACATCTTCAGGGCGCTTCATCCAGAAGCAAAGGAATTTACATTCTTCTCAACTGCACACAGTACATTTTCCAAGATAGACCACATTCTGGGCCACAGGGAAGCTCTGAATAAATATAATAGAATCGAGGTCATACCATGCACTTTGTCAGACCACAATGCTTTGAAACTTGAAATTAACCAAAGGAAAAAGCATGGAAAATATTCAAAATCATGGAGACTAAGCAACAGCCTATTAAAAGATGAGTGGGTCAACCAAGCAATCAAAGAAGAAATTAAAAAATATATGGAAACGAATGAAAATGAAAATACAACAATCCAAACACTCTGGGATGCGGCAAAGGCAGTCCTGAGAGGGAAATATATTGCAATCCAGGCCCACCTCAAGAAACAGGAAAAATCAATAACACAAATCCTAACGGCACACCTAAAAGAACTAGAAGCAGAACAACTAAAACAACCCAAACCCAGCAGAAAGAGAGAAATAACAAAGATCAGGGCACAAATTAATCATATGGAAACAGAAAAAGTAAAGGAACAGATCAATGAAACCAAGAGCTGGTTCTTTGAAAGAATAAACAAAATAGACAAACCGCTAGCCAGGCTTCTCAAAAAGAAAAGAGAGGGGCACCTGGGTAGCTCAGTCGGTTGGGTGGCCGACTTTGGCTCAGGTCATGATCTCGCGGTCTGTGAGTTCAAGCCCCACGTCGGGCTCTGTGCTAACAGCTCAGAGCCTGAAGCCTGCTTCGGATTCTGTGTCTCCCTCTCTCTCGGCCCTTCTCCTGCTCATGCTCTGTCTCTACGTCTCAAAAATGAATAAACGTAAAAAAAAAAAAAAAGAAAAGAAAAGAGAGAGAACTCAAATAGATAAAATCATGAATGAAAAGGGAGTAATTACAACCAATCCCTTAGAAATAAAAGCAATCATCAGAGAATACTATGAAGAATTATATGCCACCAAACTCGGCAACCTGGAAGAAATGGACAAATTTCTAAACAGTCACACACTACCAAACTCAAACGGGAAGAAATAGAAAATCTGAACAGACCCATAAAGAGTAAAGAAATAGAATCAGTTATCAAAAATCTCCCATCGAATAAAAGCCCTGGACCAGATGGCTTCCCTGAGGAATTTTACCAAACATTTAAAACAGAGTTAATTCCTATCCTCCTCAAGCTGTTCCAGAAAATTGTAACGGAAGGAAAACTCCGAGACTCATTCTATGAAGCCAGCATCACATTGATTCCCAAGCCAGACAAAGACCCAGCAAGGAAAGAGAATTAGAGGCCAATATCCCTGATGAATATGGATGCAAAAATTCTCAACAAGATACTAGCAAATCGAATCCAACAGCATATAAAAAAATTATTCACCATGATCAAGTAGGGTTCATTCCAGGGAGGCAAGGCTGGTTCAATGTTCGCAAATCAATCAACGTGATACATCACATTAACAAAAGAAAAGATAAGAACCATATGATCCTGTCAATTGATGCAGAAAAAGCATTTGACAAAATACAGCATCCTTTCCTATAAAAACGCTCGAGAAAATCGGGATAGAAGGAACATACTTAAACATCATAAAAGCCATCTATGAAAAACCCACAGCTAATGTCATCCTCAATGGGGAAAAACTGAGAACCTTCTCCCTGAGATCAGGAACACGACAGGGATGTCCACTCTCGCCACTGCTATTTAACATAGTGTTGGAAGTCCTAGCATCAGCAATCAGACAACAAAACAGAATAAAAGGCATCAAGATTGGCAAGGAGGAAGTCAAACTCTCACTCTTTGCAGATGACATGATCCTTTACTTGGAAAACCCGACAGAATCCACCAAAATCCTGCTAGAACTGATCCATGAATTCAGCAAAGTTGCAGGGTACAAAATCAATGTACAGAAATCGGTGGCATTCATATACACCATCAATGAAGCTAATCCCCTTCACAATCGCACCAAAAACCATCAAATATCTAGGAATAAACCTAACCAAAGACATAAAAGACCTCTTTGCTGAAAACTATAAAAAACTTATGAAGGAAATTGAGGAAGACACAAGGAAATGGAAAAACATCCCATGCTCATGGATTGGAAGAATAAATATCGTCAAAATGGTAATACTGCCCAAAGCAATCTACACATTCAATGCAATCCCAATCAAAGCTAGAGCAAACAATCCTAAAATCTGTATGGAACCACAAAAGACCCCGGGTAGCCAAAGTAAAACTGAAGAAGAAAACCAAAGTGGGAGGCATCACAATCCCAGACTTTAACCTCTACTACAAAGTGGTAGTTATCAAGACAGTATGGTATTGGCACAAAAACAGACACATAGACCAATGGAATAGAATAGAAAACTCAGAAATGGACCCGCAAGTATATGGCCAACTAATCTTTGACAGAGCAGGAAATAGTACCCAATGGAAAAAAAGACAGCCTCTTTAACAAATGGTGCTGGGAGAACTGGACAGCAACATGCAAAAGAATGAAACTAGACCACTTTCTTACACCACTCACAAAAATAAACTCTAAATGGATGAAGGATCTGAATGTGAGACAGGAAACCATCAAAATCCTAGAGGAGAAAGCAGGAAAAAACCTCTTTGACCTCAGACACACCAATTTATTACTCAACGCATCTCCAAAGGCAAGGGATTTAAAAGCAAAAATGAACTACTGGGACTTCATCAAGATAAAAAGCTTCTACACGGCAAAAGAAACAACCAACAAAACTGATAGGCAACCAATGGAATGGGAAAATATAATCGCAAATGACATATTAGATAAAGGACTAGTATCTAAAATCTATAAAGAACTTACCAAACTCCACATCCAAAAAACAAATAACCCAGTGAAGAAATGGGTGGAAGATGCGAATAGACACTTTTCCAAAGAAGACATCCAGATGACAAACAGACACATGAAATGATGCTCAAAGTCACTCATCATCAGGGAAATACAAATCGAAACCACACTGAGATACCACCTCACACCAGTCAGAGTGGCTAAAATGAACAAATCAGGAAACTACAGATGCTGGCGAGGATGTGGAGAAACAGGCACCCTCTTGCACGGTTGGTGGGAATGCAAACTGGTGCAACCACTCTGGAGAACTGTATAGAGGTTCCTCAAAAAACTGAAAATAGACTTACCCTATGACCCATCAATAGCACTGTCAGGAATCTACCCAAGAGATACAGAACTGCTGATGCATAGGGGCATGTGTACCCCAATGTTCATAGCAGCACTGTCAACAATAGCCAAATCATGGAAAGAGACTATGTGTCCATCAACAGATGAATGGATAAAGAATATGTGGTATATATACACAATGGAATATTACGCAGCAATGAGAAAGAATGAAATCTGGCCATGTGTGGCACCTTGGATGAAACTGGAGGATATTATCCTGAGTGAAATAAGTCAGGCAGAGAAAGACAGATGCCATATGTTCCCACGCATAGGTAGGCTTTGGGAGACCTAACAGAAAGCCAGGGGGGAGGGGAAGAGGGGAAGGAAGGAAAAGAAAAAAAAAGCCACAGAGAGAAAGGAAGGCATGACATAAGAGACTCTGAAAGACTAAGAACAAACTGAGGGGAGAGGGGGGTGTAGGAAGGGGGAGAGTGGGTGATGGGCACAGAGGAGGGCACTTGTTGGCTTGAACACTGGGTGTTGTATGGAAACCAATTTGACAAATTATTTAAAAAAATAAAAATAAACATTTAAATTATAAAAAAAAAGAATTATTCACCATGATCAAGTAGGATTCATCCCTGGGTTGTAGAGCTGGTTCGATATTCACAAATCAATCTATGTGATACATCACATTAACAAAAGAAAAGATAAGAACCATATGATCCTGTCAATAGATGCAGAAAAAGCATTTGACAAAATACAGCATCCTTTCCTAATAAATACTCTCAAGAAAGTCAGGATAGAAGGAACACACTTAGGCATCATAAAAGCCAAATATGAAAAGCCCACAGCTAATATCATCCTCAATGGGGAAAAACTGAGAGCCTTTCCCCTGAGATCAGGAACCGACAGGGATGTCCACTCTCACTACTGCTATTTAACATAGTGTTGGAGGTCCTAGCATCAGCAATCAGACAACAAAGCAAAATAGAAGGCATCAGGATAGGCAAGGATGATGTCAAACTTTCATTTTTTGCAGATGACATGATACTTTACATGGAAAACCCAACAGAATCCACCAAAAGCTAGAACTGATCCATGAATTCGGCAATGTTGCAGGGTACAAAATCAATGTACAGAAATCAGTTGCATTCCTTTACACCAACAATGAAGCAATAGAAAGAGAAATAAAGAAGCGAATCCCATTCACAATTGCACCAAAAACCATAAAATACCTAGGGATAAACCTAACCAAAGATGTAAAAGATCTCTACGCTGAAAACTATAAAACACTTATGAAGGAAATTGAGGAAGACACAGGAAGTGGAAAAATATCCCATGCTCATGGCTTGGAAAAATAAATATCATGAAAATGGCAATACTACCCAAAGCAATCTACACATTCAATGCAGTCC
Source organism: Paguma larvata (assembly GCA_030068075.1). Classification (NCBI taxonomy): domain Eukaryota; kingdom Metazoa; phylum Chordata; class Mammalia; order Carnivora; family Viverridae; genus Paguma; species Paguma larvata. The sequence goes on along the minus strand of CM057824.1, from coordinate 92,699,557 downwards.
CAATCAAAATTGCCCCAGCATTCTTCTCAAAGCTAGAGCAAACAATCCTAAAATTTGTATGGAACCACAAAAGACCCCGGGTAGCCAAAGTAATACTGAAGAAGAAAACCAAAGCGGGAGGCATCACAATCCCAGACTTTAACCTCTACTACAAAGCGGTAATAATCAAGACAGCATGGTATTGGCACAAAAACAGACACATAGACTAATGGAATAGAATAGAGAACCCAGAAATGGACCCACAAGCATATAACCAACTAATCTTTGACAAAGCGGGAAAGAGTATCCAATGGAAAAAAGACAGCCTCTTTAACAAATGGTGCTGGGAGAACTGATCAGCAACACGCAGAAGAATGAAACTAGACCACTTTCTTTCACCACTCACAAAAATAAACTCTAAATGGATGAAGGACCTGAATGTGAGACAAGAAACCATCAAAATCCTAGAGGAGAAAGCAGGAAAAAACTTTTTTGACCTGAGCTGCAGCAATTACCTATGCAACACATCCCCAAAGGCAAGGGATTTAAAAGCAAAAATGAACTATTGGGACCTCATCAAGTGTATTCAATAAGAATCCAGTGTTCAGAGAGAAGGGGGTTAGAAAAGAAAATACTGTTTGAGCAGTTAGAGGAAATCATATTTAATATCTGGGATAGATAAACTTCAACGAAGTCATAAAGATAACAGCAACTATGGTTTCTGTGAAGAGACCTAGTGGACAGAAAAGGACTAACAGGTGAAAAAAATGATACTTCATCCAGGACCTTGGCCACAACTGATAGAGTTGAGATGTGATAATTCAAGGAATATGGAGCCATCATGGGTCCTAGTGAAGCAGCAGGATGTGGATTGAAACCACTGATCACTAGGAATTACTTGAGAGCGTGATTTCACACAGTATCACACAATTCTATAGTCTCTACAAAATTCTGTCCTTGTTATATTTTTTAGGTTTTATTATTCATTACATACCTTCCATGTCCGACAAAATCCTTGGCAAATGATGGGTGATCATAGATAGCTGCTGAATGAATGAATATAGGAAAAGAAAGTTAGGTGAAAATAGGATATTGTAGTATATGGGAAGGGAAATAAAATAGGTGTTCTTCAAAATGAGGTGCTATGAGTTAATAAGAGTTATTATTGAAATGAAGTGAAGGAGAATGAAAGTAGAGAAGCAGGATACTCAATTTATCTGGAGGGATGTCTGAGTGATTTTTATGAGTACTGTTCTTGCAATGAAAAGAGCCCAAATCTAGTCTGCATGACTTAAAATGAAACCAACAGATATAGTCTATGATTTTTTTTAATTAGCAGCAGGAAAAGAGGTTTGCAAGTAAGCAACTGGATCAAACATCCATTTATTTTAAGAAGCCAGAAGTCTCTTCATTTAAACTGTTAATCCAAGTGTCTTCTGTAAACTCAGTAATAAAACAGTCATACCTACTGCTTATGGCAGCAAAGTTTCATCAAATCCTTTGTGTAGCTTGGACAACGTATATGGGATGAATCAAAAGGTGGGGTTTGAATAATAGATTGTATGAACTAGACATTGAGAAATTAAATTATTCATCTAAAGGATTCATAGCAAATCACAGGCAGATGTAGAGCCCTGTTTCCATTTAGTCTCTTTCCCAGGAGAAGGAAGGGATTCAGCATGACCATCTCTGAAGCTCTTCCAGTGTGAGGTTCTCTAACTCTATGTAGACTGTCTCCCCACTGCTATTCTCTAGCCCAGTGAGCACCCTGACTCTCCCAAGCCAACGGCCAGCCTGACCTTTATAAATGATCCTTAGCCATCTAATTAGCTCCAGGAAAGGTTTCTATTATCCTATGGTATAATTTTAGCTAACTTAAACTTGTAAGAAAAGTTAAATAACAAAAGTAATTAAACATAAATCAGTTAGCATTCAATGTACACATCTAATTAATGCCAATACCCACATGAAGGCAAAATTCACAGAAACAAAACTCAGTGCAATATATTATGTTTGGATACTCTAACAAGTACTTCTTTAAATATTTTCTCTGAAAGTGAAGCATGTGGGGATGATAAAGATAACTAAATGCTGTAAGGGTAGTGATCCATTTGACAGAGAGAATTAAAGCTCTGAATGATTTTAAATAGAAATGCAAACTCCCAATCTTTACCAGGCTGAGACTCTTTCCACAAGACGTAGGAGAAATGGAGAATGGGGAAAGCAAAAGAAGTAGAAGGTCAAGTTTGAGGTTCAACGTTTTACGTCCTAAGCTTATTAGAGGTGACTTCTTTTGCTGAGACAAAATAGTGCTGCATAGAATTGGTGGTGGGGGATGATTGGAGAATAATGCAAACAGTGATTTGTAAACTGAATTCATGGATCATAGCCCATTTTTCTTTAAACGGTGGTATTCATTTAATGTCACAGGAATACACCTGTTTTACAGAAAAGTCATATGCAAATTACACTAGATTACTATGCTTCCTTTCCTCTATAAAAAAGTGAACAGATTAAAGAATGAGATTTCCCTGCAATTTGGGTATACATATTCCCAGTTGCAAGTAGTATTTTGTCAGCCGTGTTGGAACGATTAGTTTCACTGTGTCATGCATCACCCCAGATTCCCCATTCAGTAGAGTTTGTATAGAGATGGATATGTGATTTCTCCTTCTATTCTATATCTTGCTAGCACCATCACCATTCATTTCCTACTATATATGAAAATCCATCCATACCAGCAGGCATAGCACTTGGAAGGACTTGCATGCACTTAGTCAGTTCATAAAACACAAACATTAGAGAACAAAGATTTTTTAAAAAATCAAATGATTTCTCCCATTGAAATAAATATAAAAAGAGGAATATTAGCTGAAGAGTGTGTACATGAGAAAGAAAAGGGATGTGTGTTAAATTTCTCATCTCCCTCTGGATCGGCACCCCTCTAAAGGTCAGCTTACTAGCCTCAGGTTTAATTCCCTTTCTTGCTGCTACTGTTCAGAGGTAAATGCTCGCTTTTTATTAAAAATCAAAAGCACAGGAGCTTGTAATCCTCTAGACTCAAAGTTTTTTTTTTTTTAATAAAAATGGAAAGTTTAGCTCAAAGCAATAGCAGCTAAAATTAGAGTGAAATCAGCAGCTGCTCTCCAGGGAAGATGGAAAACCAAACAACAGTTTGGTTTTTTTTTTCCTTTGACTACAATTTATGTTGTATTTTTTTCCTCCTTTAAAATTGGAAGACTTTCCAAACATTTGCATATGTCAGCAAAACAATACATTATGTTTATAACCCCCAACCTCTATTCTGAAATGATGTCAGACACCAGCCTTTCAGGTAAATGTGTGAAAACTGCTGTGTTTCCAATGTTGCAGCCCTTGGAAACAATGGCAGGAATTAATAGCACTTGCGAGGCATTAATCTGCACCACCAGTTAAACTTTCCTCCATTTTCCCCTTTGTACAGCTCTGTCAGTACACATGACACTTGTCACAAGCCTGAGTACTAGATTCTCTGAGGGTGCCGTGGCATCTAGCTGACTGTGTTTGCTCAGAAATCACAGTCAGAATGGGTCAGGAATCAAATATGGAGACAAAGCTTAAATGTCATGTATCCTCACTCTCACCTGCTTCTCTCCACCCTGTTTTCTGCCCCTTCTGTCCACTGTCCTTTGACACCGAATGTTAACTAAGCTTATTGCGGTAATCGTCTTGCAACATATACATATATCAAATCATTATGTCCTATACCTAAAACTAAGACAACGGAATATGTCAATTGTATCTCAATGAAAAAACAATGACATACCTCTCACTATTAACTACCCCAAACCCAAACATCGTTAAAGGTGCAGCACTCGCACATGATGGGACTATCATAAGCAAGCAGTGCATGGAATCCCATGCCTGGATAAACTTACTCAACCTTTTTTCCTTCATCTGCCTTCAGAGTTTTCTCTTCCTGCCTTCGGGATCATTGTGAGGGCATCCGGGCTATGCATTTTTCTTCCAACTTTCTTTTATGCAAGAGCTTCCCAAGCCAAACCTGCCCCTTACCTCTCTCGATGATTCCTTTGTGTGGATATATTTCTATGGGAGACATTACAAAAGGAAATCCCTCTTTCTACATACGGGAACAGGTTACTTAAAGAATAGCCGTGGTCATTATTAGCAGTTCACCTTTACTGGATGCTTACTATGTGTCACATACCACGTAAGGGGCTTTTCAGGTTCTTTCTCACTGAACCTTCACAATTCTTATGAGGAAGGTGCTATTATTGATACTTTACTGCTGAGAAAATGGACATAAATGATTAATGAGCTAAGATCATACAGCTGGTAAGTGATGGAACCTGAGTTCAAATCTAAATACCTTGACTTTCATTCTTTAATATTAGAATTAATGTTTCAGATCTGCTCTCCTACTTACACACACACACACACACACACACACACACACACACACACACACACATACACACACTCTTAGATTCTGAAGAAAATGGAGTATATGGCTTCTCAACCTCTCCTATTCCTCCAAAACCAACTAACTGAGTCAAATATGGGGCTGGTGCTGAGAGTGGATTTGAAATTTAAATTTGGTCCCAGTTATTTTCAATGAACTTCCATTCTCTGAAGCCTAAGTCATTTTTTAATAGTTCTTTTCCAAATTTCATCCATTCTACTTTGGGCTTAGTGATGTTCAATTAATATGTGAAATAATGACACAGGAAAATAATTTGAGGAAGGCACATGATGAATGCAATACTATTTCAAGGGAAGGCAGAGTATTTATGGGACAATAAAAGAGATCTGTAGTAACATTATCCACTGAAGCAAAACTATGTTGTAAGGGTCATCAACCCATATGTTTTATAACATAAACTGATCAACAGAAAGGGTTAGGAGAATATTTCCCTTGGGCGTACAGTTTGGGATAATTAGTCACATTTGAGGGATTTTACACCTTTCTCAGATGCATCCTACACTAGCCATTTTGAGAACTGATAAACTGTTGGCCACTTGGGGTATAGTAATTTTATGACCCAATATAAAAATAAATTTTATTGTATTGTATTATTGAAGTGGCTGTAACTATTCCATTGAGTTGTTATATGGAAATACGCCTGCCTCCTTTATGTGAATTCAACCAGGGACATCCAGACATTCTTCTTCAACATATTTTTGGGCTCTGTAAGTAGGCTTAATGCTTTTTTAAAAATGAAAATATTACTAGTAGATGTATTCTTGATACACGAGTCACATGCAAACACTACCCCTCCCTTAACATTATTTGAGTCTGCGTATTTTATGTTATATTTGGAGGCATATTGTTTACCCAGAAGATTTAGAACTTATGTATTTGGGGATGCAAAATTTTTTAAATTGACTATCTTATTCTTTTTGACAGATGGCAACTTTAAAAGACTTATTATAGGTGGACAAATCTTCTTAAACTCCAAACTCACCTAAGGGGATTTACTAACCACTTACAGGATCATATTCTCCTTATCCAAATCTTTCAATCTTTTTATTCCCCATTTCCTTCAGTCTTCTTTTCTTCCACCATTTTCTACTTCTATCCATCCCACCCCCCTCCTCTATTTCCCAACCTTCTTTCCTCCTTCCTTCTCTATCCCCTTTCCATTGCTCTGCAAACTATACTAGGCCACCAAGAATACAATATTTGCATTTTTTTAAACCATTAACAGAACCAATTTTACTAGTTGTGTGTAAACATTGGGACAAAATACATAAAATTGAGAATGTGTCAAGGAAAACCGGCTGCTTAGTAGTCACACAAGTTTTAATTTGAATAATTTGATTATAAAGTAGATTTAACAAAAAGAATAGGGTCTTACTGTTAAGATATACTGTCCAGTGAGCCAGGAAAAAACCAAAAACTCCAAACTCAGTAAGAGCAGGGATTATAAGAGAGCAAGGATGCAGGAAGAATAAGTACTGGTTAATATCAATTATATGTATGACCCAGCTCCTTTATACAAATCTCCATCTCCGGATGCACGCTTCTATTCCTAGTGCTACCTGCATTGTGAATCCCTTCCTCTTACCTTGGCATACCTTTTTTCAACTTTATAGCTTCTATAGTCACGGTGTGTTTTCTCACAACTCAAGTTTCTTAAGACAATTGACTCATAGGTTCACTACAGGATTCAGCTCCAATTTCCTGGGCTAACTAGGCCATTTTGTAGTAATACCCCGATTCAAAGTCCAGAACAAATTTCTTAGCCCATTTTATCATTTTACACTGGCCAGTTTATAGATTCAATTCTCCCTTAGCAGACACCTACTCTCGCCCGTGAATTGTGGTAGGGCTGAAGTGAGAACAGCCTGGAGGAGGCATGATGGCAAAAGCATAACACAGATAGCTCCCCAGCAGAGACTATAGGTGAAGGATGGGGCACTTTCCTTCACACAGGCCGTGTTCATTGCAGGCACCATTATGGAAATGTCTAATTGAGACATTATAAGCAGTATTCTTTATACCACCCTATTCTTCAGATTATCTGGTCCAGATATTTCTGTACCTAAATCCTCTTCCTCCTTGGTAACTTTCCTTATTTCTACCATCACTCTACAATAGCTGTTTCTCTCAGATTCTCAGGTTCTTGGAAAAACAGAATCTTTTCCTACTTAAGATCTAATTCCACCATCTCTTTATGTTGATACTAACTCTTCCAACAGATATGTACGCTAACTGGCAAACTTTAGCCAATGCCCTTAGAAACTCTTAGAACATACTGTCCTGCTTTCTAAGCACAGAGACCATTCGACTGCCTCATTGAGAACATTCTCTTAGCTTCGTCAGACTTTTTCACTTATTGACCATAAAGATTTGGGAACTAAGCACCCCAGACAATCTCTGACTCTTCGTCCCTGGGTCAAATTGTAATCGTTCAAAGAATCATTGCATGGTAACTCCTGCAAGGAACATTAGAGGAAGTGTTTTGTTATTGTTTATTTGATTAAATTTTCTATAGGTTTGACCTGCAGGAAATTGCTTTAAGAAAGTAAGCATAATTGAAAATGCTTCTTCTGAAGTTCTTTACGAATAAAAAGGATAGTTTTCTTTCTTTTTACAGATAATGTTTAAGAGTATTCTTCCTAAGTGCAATAAGAAATTTGCAGGTGTTGTGATATCTAATGCGGTCTCTAAATTCTTCAATTCTCTGTATTTCTTCACCTTCCTACCCATCTCAAATCATCAAGCATAATATTCATTTATTCACTCTCAGAAAATACTGAGTATCTACTCCTAAGAACCAGTAACTGTGGATACAGAAAGTTACAGTTCCCATTCCAGCCATTACAGAACTTAATAGCACAGTCTGCCTGTTTTTCTTCTTGTTTCTAAATATTAATAGCTGCTCCATGGTTAGACTGCCTAAAGTATCACCGATCTCCAAGTCCACCTTGAAAGGTAGTGAGATCTCTATCCTGTAGGTGAAAAAAGTGAGGCTCGGTTGACATATGACCTAGCTCAAACTCATAAAGATGGCACTTTGCAGACCCAGGATTCAAACCAGTCTGTCTGTTTCTAAGGACAGTTTTGGCAGTTCACCGCACAGCCCTAAAGATTAGTTAACATCTATCATTTGTATGTGCTAAGAATAGGGCTCTAAAGAGGTATAAATAACTGTCCCCTACCTTAATGTATTTTACAATCTAGTTGGAAAAAAATAAGATATAAAAAATATGTTCCCACTTCTTTTTTAGTCAGTCTTCAAAGTCCATAATTTTATTTATTTATTTACTTATTTAGTTAGTTAGTTAGTTGTTAGTTATATTTGCATATAGTTGGCACACAATATTACATTAAAGTGTGCGACATAGTAATTCAACTTCTCTATGTGTTATTCTATGCTTACCACAAGTGTAGCTACTGTCTATAAATGCACTCACCATAGAATCCTATTAGGATATCATTGACTATATTCTCTATGTTGTGCCTTTTATCCCCATGACTTACTCATTTCATAACTTGAGGCCTATATATCCCACTTTCCTTCATAAATTTTGCCTATTCTTCTAACACCCTTCCCTCTGGTTACCATCAATTTGTTCTCTGTATTTATAGGCCTGCTCTGCTTTTTTATTTCTTTATTCATTTGTTTTGTTTATTGGATTCTACATATGAATGAAATCAAATGGCACTTGTTCTTCTCATTCTTACTTATTTCACTTAGCGTAATACTCTCCAGGTTCACCTATATTGTTACAAATGGCAAGATCACATCCTTTTTCAAGGCTATATAATAATCCACAGTGTATATACACCACATCTTCCTTATCCATTCAAATATTTATGGAAACTTAGAATGCTTCCATATCTTGGCTCTTGTACATCATGCTACAATAAACACAGGGATGCATATATCTTTTCAAATTAGTGTTTTTGTTTTCTTTGGATAAATATCTAATAATGAAATTATTGGATCCTGTGGTATTTTTAATTTTAATTTTTGGAGGAACTTCCATATTGTTTTCTATAGTGGCTATAACAATTTACATTCCTTACAACCAAAAGTTGCACGAAGATTTAATTTTCTCCAGAGTCTCTCCAACATATGTTATTTCTTGTCATTTAAAAAAATTTTTATTTTAGCTATTATCACAGGTGTAAGTGATATCTCATTGTGTTTTCCCTTATATTGTTATTTATGTAAGTGGCATTTGAGTGATAGGGACAGAAGCATTGCTTTAAGTTGAATTTCATCTTTGAAGCAGCACTCTGGAACACCACTCAGGATTACTACTCTCAGGATTAATAGTCTTATACGTGATTTAGCCAAGTGAATGGCAGTTACTTGTGCAATAGGTAATAAAGCATTTTTGAGAGTTTGGAAACAAATCATAAAAACAGGATATGATCTCATTAAATTTAATTTCATTCTTTAACCAAAAAGCTTATGTTTAGCAACTACATTCTTTAAACAAAATTCCATTCCTTAAATTAGTCTTTGTGTGAGCAAATGTCACACATAGAAAACTGTATTAAAGACAATTCTTTGAACTCTGATGTACTGAAACCTATTTTTAAGACCTACAAATTCTAGGCATGCTTTTAGTTGTGCTTAAGAACTTAATGGACAAATAGTTACTAGTTTCCACTTTTGAGAGAGATAAAGAGATAGAGAAAAATATTTAGAAAGAGAAAGAGGGAGAGACATTCTTCTCCTTAAAATAATTAAGGATTTTCCCATCTTAGCAAATTATTCCTTAATCTCTGATCTGTACATTCTGAAATAAATTAGATATTCTTTGTACTCTGCTAAGTGTATGAATATTGCTGATGTAGCCTGGCTTCTTTTTACCATGGGTCTCAATTTAAATGACACCTAAAAGCTTATTTCCCAGATCACACTATATAAGTACATTATCCTCTTTATTTTATTTAAGCAATGAATCTCCATCATGATATCTTATTCTCTTCCTTCATAGTAATTCTGTCATTTGAAATCATCTTGTTTAGCATTTGTTTTTGCCTTTGTCTGTCTTTCCCTACTGTTCTATAAGCTCTGTGGACATGAGGATGAGGTCTATGTGGTGACAACTGTGGCTGCAGCCCTCAGAATATTCCGATCCTTTACTAGGCATTCAAGTATTATTTATTAAATGAGTAAACATATAAATAAATGAGTGAATGAATGAACAAATGAATAAAGGCAGTCATCAAAAAATTGATACCACAGCTCATACAGCAGAGCTTTTATCGTATTTTTTGTAATTGTTATACATGAGCCAAAGTAGAAGATTCAACTGATTTATTCTATTTATCTGCTAACATCGTCATGGGGGGCATCTCGCCAGATGCTCATAGCTCTGAGCTGAAGCAGAATTTCCCCCTTAATTCTGTCTCTGTAAAATTCAGGCTATAGAAGCTCTTTCTAAACCTTGACTTTTGCCTTTGGGATTAAGCAGAAGAGGCATTCTACAAATTACCCATCTTTGTTTTTACTTGAGACTCAGACTCCAGAAACTGGACTGTTTTAGATAACACAGTCAGATCTAAATAGGCATCTACACAGTATATGCTCAATAAACTTTCCTTTTCATTAATAATACTAGCATATAGTCTATTCACTGTGAGCTTGTAGACACCTGAGCCACAACAAACAAGGTTTTCTTCCCCCCCTGGATGCTCTTCTCTTTATTTCCTTAAATGTATCTTTTTGCAAGTCATGTTGGATGCGCATAGCTCCTGTGAGAAAAGCATTTTCTCTTGAGTTGAGAGAAATTATATTTCTTTTCTGCAGTTTATCTTCTCTTAGCTGGCCCACAACAACCAGTGCGTCTTGGCGTTATCCAGAGTATTTAAGACTTTATAGTCGCTTACATTCCATCTTAACTGGCTCTTTTTCTCACAGGCTACACGGACTGTAATTTCATGTCTTGCCCTTCCAGGGTTAGGTTGGGCGCCTCAGCCTCTCACGTCCCTCTCACACACCATAATCCAAGATGATAACCACTTTTTCCTTTAATGTTTCTTGGCCATCTCTAGAACAATGACCACAGATGACTCTATTATCACATTATCCAACCCTGGAAGGGCAAAAAAATAAAATTACAGGCCATACAGCCTGCAAGAAAAATACCCAGTTAAGATAGAATGTAAATGACTATAAAATCTTAAATACTATGGATAATTCTGAGGCACACTGGTTGCTGGGGGCCAGCTGAGAGAACATAAGCTGCAGAAAAGAAAAATAATTTCTCTCAACTCGAGAGAAAAAGCTTTTCTCACAGGAGCTATGGGCATCCAACATGACTTGCAAAAAGTTGAATTTAAGGAAATCAAGAGAAGAGCATCCAGGGGGAAAAGAAAGCTGTGTTTGTTGTGGCTCAAATGCCTAAGAGCTCACAATGAATATATTTAATATATACTTAAAATAAAATATATACTTTTAAATTCTAATTAATTATATATATTGTATAAAATTTTATATTTTAAGATACATATATAATATAATATAATGTAATATTAATTTTTTTCCAAGAAATCAGTAGTTTTCTCTTCCAGCTGCCCTCTGTTCTGATACAATATCTTTCTAGTCACACACTTATCCCTTACTTTACTGCCGTTCCTATTTATGAAGTGAACGACAAGGGGAAGTCACATATTGCCCTTAAAAGCTAAAATACTTGATTTCAGTAAAGGTACAGAGGTCCCTCAAATCTTGAAATAAATCAAGATTTGTTTTTCCAGTAGGAGGTGGAATTTCCAAAGCTAGAAAAGATATCTAACATACAATAAGAACAAACAGATCTAAGCATCATGCTTCCATTTTCTTAACTTGGTCTCTCAAATGTTACCCATTTTCTCTGTGATTTGTATTCTCTGAATTTACAACAGTATGCAGAGTTTTAGGGTGTAGGGTTTAAGCAACACTATTTGCCTCTGAGCTAAAGTTGCAAAAAAATGAAAAAACAAAACAAAAAAACTGAATATAGAGCTACTTTGAGCCTTCAAAATTATTTGGGAACCACCACAGCATAGAAAAGGACTCCTATTTTAATAATGAAAAAGTTCCACTTCTCTCCACCAGCCAAAGAAAAGTTGGAGGCCCCAAGCCCTCAAAGAAAACTGAGTGAAGAGAGCACAAACATATCTAAAGGCATTTATGATTTTTCCACAGGTTCCTTATCACCATTTTCAACTTATGATCAAAGGCTGAATAATTGAGGAATAGGAAATTTTACTCTACTCACATTTTCAAATCAGACATTTCTCATTGGAGTCTTTATTTCCAACTTAACTATATAAGTAATGACCAGTTTCAGTTTAATCAATCAAATTATCTATGTAGACATTTTAATTCAATCACTAGATGAGTTCTAACCCTTAGACTAACCATAATTCAGTGGCCTGAAGTCATGGTCTTTTATACTCTTGAGCACTGAAAAAGAAAAGCAAGGCAACTTTCATCAGGATTTGATCCCTATTCTTATTTAGAGTTAATCTAACATTAATTTAAATTTTTATCCTGGCTCTGTACTACCTCTCTTTGTAACTGCTTAAAAAGTAAAAAGAATTACATTGCTTTAACATTTCACCGAATCCCAATTCCTTGAACAGGTAAACATAGTCATCCTCTACTGGACCTCTGCTCTGAGTGTCTCCCAACTCCCTGCATCCTTAAATCCTCTGTTCCAAAATGATGCTAGAATACAATGTAGTAAAACAAGGACTATCCAGATCAGGGCTCCATGAGTTCCTGAGCTAAGAGAGCGACATAGAGAAGAGGAAGCAACATTTAACTTCATTAGTTTCTTTCTTTCTCTCCCTCCCTCCCTCCCTCCCTCTCTCCCCTCCTTCCTTTCTTCCTTCCTTCCTTCCTTTCTCCCTTCCTTCCTCCTCAGCCATGCAACTTTCAACACTTGTCTCAATTATTTCATCTGTAAAATGAGGAGACTGACTGTGATCTCACAGAGCTGAAGCGAGTAAAATATATGTGAAAAACTGACACTCATTATGCAGCAGAAGAATATTAAGTTGTTAACATTAGCCTCCAAGATTTTTCCAAGTGTCCCTGCCACCTTCCTTTTATCCTCATATAACTAAGGTTTGCAATGGTATGGAGGTGGGGGTGGGGGGAGCAGTGGTAGGTGTCACTGAAATCAAGCGGCAGAAAGCAGGAGTTAAAGGCCCATATTAAACTTGAAGTTACTCTGAGGAGTCCGTTCTTGGTGAGGAAGGAAAAAAGAAAGGTAGAGACTGGCTGAGAAAAACTTCTGGTCCCTCAGCTTCCAATTAAGTCTTCCTTAGATCTGTCCAACTCTACTCTACCAGTGCTTTTTGTGCTTTATTGTGCAAACAAATCACCTGGGGATCTTGTTAAAATCCAAATTCTGATGTAGAATATCTGGCCAAAGAGTTGCATTTCCAACAAGTTCCAATGAAAGTGAATGCTGAGGGCTGGGGATAACACTTTGAGTAACAAGGTCCTACATGACCCTCTATGATTTGTTGCCTGTCTCTGCTACCATACGTCCTACCAGCATTCCTGAACTTTCCCTTGTAGTGAGACCAAACTGTGTTTCCACGAACACTCTAGTGGTTTTCCTCTTCTATACTTTAGCTCACTTTAATTTCTATGTTTAGAATATTCCTTTTTACATCTCTTTTGGACACTGCCAAAAGATTATTTTCTCTAGGATTTTATCCTCAAAATCTCCATGCTTAGTTGTTGCACTGTCGTTCTTTCTATAATACATTCATATCAACGTTTAAATTTCTGTGGCTGCTTCTTCTTATTAGACCCTGAAGTTATCAAGCACCCAAAAACTCTATCTGACTTTCTATTTCCCCAGCTTCTAACACTCTTTGTGGGATACTAGAGCCCTTTGTAAATACTTGTTCAACTAAGTAGTATATAAAGAGGATACTGAATTTTAAACTCATACCTGACTGATGAGGCAGTTGAGGATCAGGTAGAATGTCAGTTGCTAATAACAACTTATTTTGCTTTTTACTATGAAATAACACTCAGTCAGCAAAGAGTGTGACTGTAATGGATGTTTAAAAAATAATAAAAAATATTTTAAAAAAACAAAAATAAATTTCTAAAAAATTATTAACAGACAGGAGTGGATTAGGTTGGAGTCTGTGTGACACGTGTCTTGAGGACATCTGTGAGTCTCTCTCATACCCATCCTAATTTGTGCTGAGACATTACAAAGGTCAGGGCACTTGAGTGCCCTCCATCATGACTCAGTTCTGTTCCCTGTTTCTGAGGCAATGATTCCCTCAACTCCCTTCCTCTTGTATTTTCCTTTGCAATGTTTTGTCTATGGTCCTCTTGGTGCTCATTAGCTGAGTACCCAAGGGTCTAGGCTTGCTCCTTTGCTTTCAGCCTCCTTTCCCAACTCTGGATAGAAAGAAGAGTAGTAATCCATCATGCAAAGGAAACGGTTTCCCAGAGTCACCTGGGTACTAAAGAGATGTCAGGCCAAGAATATTTCCCTTCATCACTTTCAATCTCTTTCCATTATGAATTTCAGCTATTCTTCTCTGGGCCTCAGAGATCTTTCCTGCAAGCCTGACATTGCTAATGGAAATTTAGGCTTAGAATTCTTCACTGACTTAAATTAATAGGCATACGATTGAGAATAAGAGGTATAGAGGTAACGTTTGTGTTCCTGCTATGACCTCTAAAAAGCATATTCTATTTCCAATATATGAAAGGAACTCAAATTAGATATTAACATTACAGGTAATATATTTTGGCATTATGTGTCTAATATGCTTCTATAATCATTAATTATTAGAATTGTCATGTAAAATGAGAACCATTTGTTAACGTTTAATATACTGAACAAGAGGGAATCAGTAGTAAAAAATGAAGCTGGTTAGGTGCTAATGAGAAGAGCTGAAGAGTGATCGGGGCATTGTCAGTACTACCTTGTCAACAAAGAAGGCCCTTCTGTATGCTGACACTTACCGCTGCAAAATGGAAAAGGGCTGGTGCTATTATACATAACCAATGAAAGTAAGTTAATTATCTTTCTTCAAAAATGGCCCATTTTTATCTGATTAAGTTATTTAAAAACATGTATATTTTTCTATATACTTGTGTAGAAAATTAAGTGTATATAATTTTTACTATTTAACATTGAAATGAATCTCCATGACTCTACAATGTAAGATTGTAGCTAGATGTACGTAGAAATAGAAACAAATGAGTTTGAATTTCCAGATCTTTATAACACAGACTTTCATTGTCATCAAGAATGTTTCCTAATTATAAACAATGTAAAATGTCATCCAATTCAGAGTAACGCACAGTAAGGCACTTTTGGCTTACGACAGTGTATGAATTATAGTGTAGTTTCTAATAAGAATAGACTACCGCACGTAGGTAGAACTTAATAAATGTTGTAAACTCACCTATTTAAATAATTAGAAACATGTATCAAATTTTAAGAAGCTCTAAGCTCAGCACTGATTGTACATTTTCTAATTTAGTTCTTAGAACAGCCCAATGAACTTGATCCATCTTTTATCCCCATTTTAAGGTAAAAGAAAACAAATCCCAGTCACCCAAGGCACATTAGCTATAAATGGAGAAATTCACACACAATGTCTTTTAACATTCAGCTATTTTTTTTCCATGAAAATTATTAAACCAAAAGATTTTTATTTGTTTCTGATTTTATGAAATTCTTTGAAATTAAAGCAGATTCCCCTATTAAGAATGAGACAGAAAATTGTTAGCAGGAAAAAACAACTTAATAAACACAATTTTTGTACTTTGCCTTCTTCATCCAAAGAATAAATATTTTAGCCAAATTTAAAACTCTTTGCTGCTACATATGCAATCCTTAGCTATCAAAAAAAAATCACAAATGGAGGCATGTCCAAATTTTTGAAATTCAGCAGTAATTCTGCCAACAGCGAGTGTTCATACTGTTTCCAAATATTATGGAGGAGGACTTTATTATATAATGGTAAAGACTGGATTAGAACAAATGTACCATTTAACTTCACTTCAAATATTAGATGGCATTACATCTAAATCTTGTTTTTCCAACCCATTTATTGTATTTCCCATCCATTTTATTTTTAGTGATTTATTATCAGTGGGATGTGAGAGGGGTAATTAGTGCCATGCATAATAAATAATCAAGAAGAATCTTAACTTATTTTTTAAAAGAATCTTGGCATGTCTGGCTGGCTCAGTTGGTAAAGCATCTCACTCTTGGTCTTGGCTCAAGTCATGATCTCATGGTTTCATGGGGTCAGGCCACATGTCAGGCTCTATGCTGACAGTGGGGAGCCTGCTTGGGATTCTCGCTTTCCCTCTCTCTCTGCCCCACCCCTATTCTCTGTCTCCTCTTTCTCTCACTCTCAAAATAAATAAATAAACTTAAATACAAACAAAACCTTAATTTATTTAAAATGATACTTTTTTTATTTATAAATACAAAGCCTACTTGGATTAAGTTAAATGCAATTTTGGATATCAAATACAACACAGCTCCTGGTGCATATAAGTTGCTGAATAATTACTACTTTCCATTTCTCTTCTCTACATCACCCTCACAAAATTCAGTCAAATAGGGCAACAAATTCACATGATCTTTGTATAGTGTTCATTTATTAAGCACATTAATATTGGGACTTTACTTTGACACGAATGTTACACAGTCTCTATTGGCTGTTCCAGGACTGGGGAAAATTCATAGTCATTTGGATAAGCAATTTTACCGGGTTCAAATATAGAAAATAATCTCGAACTTTTATTCAGACACGAGTCAGTTTTACTGTATTCTGCACTGTAGGTAGTCCTGTCCTTTAGATGTTTGCTGACCTAATGACTAATTAATATCAAAGAAAACTCTAACTACTTCATAAAGGTCAACCACTTAACACCATAAAACTTCAAAAGACCCTTCTAGCGCCTATGGGTTCCCCTGAGGGACAAGGACAGAGAAAGAGTGTGTTCAGGTTAATAGAGACCTTCAGCAACACTATTCCTGGCACCAGTAACACTGGCAATAACAGGATCTAGGTTAATGCTTCTTCATTTTGAGGGTGTTTCAGAGTCCCTGAGAAACTCATCACTAATTTTGATTCTATGATTCTATCTCCAGAGTTGCTGATTAAGTAGATCCAAGGTGGGTTCTAGATATCTTCATTTTTCATAAAACTCCTAAGAGATTTTGATGCAAACTGTTCAAGAAATACACTTTTGAAGATACACATAGCTAGACCCAGTCTGAAATCATCGAAGAAGACAGAAAGGCAGAAAAAATGTTACCTTCTTGCTTTCTTGCCCTACGCAATCTTACTCCAAAATCCTACAAAGAATATATGGTTTTCATTGGGTTTTGCTTGTTCCATCTAGTTTTTCCAAAGACTCTTACCTCTGTGGAGGATTTGGAGAACATGATTCTTAATGACTGTCATCTCTTTAGCCTCCAATAGATACAGCATTCTCTGAGATTTGGGAGAACTGTAGTATCTGAGATTTGGGAGAACTGTAGTCCAGTAAGTTTGGCAAGCCAAGTTTCACTTTCCTGCCCAGTGGATAAATGCAGTAGGCCTCTCTTTACAGCCTCTCTTATTGAATTGCAGGACAATCTCATTAGTAACTTGTCCCTTGGTCACCAGCCTCAAACCTAGAGGAAGTTCATCCTGAAGAGGTTCCTCAAACCTCTTCAATTCCTGCAAAGATGGTCCTTTATAGTCTCTTCTCTCCTGCTTCAGGCATGGATACTTGGACTTGTGAAAATCTTGGTAATCTGAAGACTGGAAACCAGGCAGGTAAAATAGAATTTGTTCTTTTTTTTTGTATTTTTAATCTAAGCAGTGCTCCAATTCCCCCTGAGAGGACTGGCTGTGGATGCAAATGTGAGAGAAAACGTCTAGGAGGAGAAAAGAGTTGATAGATTTTATCAGCTATTCCCCCAGAGGTGTGGACTGCCACCCTTCTCTGGTGCTAAACCTCATAAAAAAATGCTGAAGGAAGCTGACAAAGCTCTTTGAAGATGTTTTCACTGGAGTGAAGCGGCTGCAGTGGCACCCCTAAGTGGCACTTCTGTGTACACATCAAGTTATAAATATGCAAATTGAATCACTGGGTGCCACTAGTCCAACCATTCACAGTAGAGTGATTATCAACTGACAGCTTTAAGCTGGTTTACCCCTTGCTGTGATAGCTTCAGCAGATATTTTGCTTAAAGTCCTGTCATCCATCCATGACGAGATGGGGAAGAGAGCTCCCAGTATTCATCTTGCACATGGAGAGGTGGTATTTTGTAAATCTACCAGTGCTTCTTAAAAGCAGGGAGAAGAGGTGGATATGACAGACAAGCAGTCTTAATTAATTAGAAGCCAAAGAGTTTAGCAGGTTGGGGCGATCCTACCAAGAGTGGGCCTAGCTGTAGGCTTTTTAGATCATCTCTACCTACAGAAGCAGTGTAAGCAAAACTTGGTGTTTAGGTTAGATTGGCTGTCTTGGAATCACCAGGAGCTTGATAAAACTACAAATTCCCAAACTCTCTTCCTCGCAATTTTGTTTCAGAATTTGTGAAGTGGAATACAGAACTTGATAGGTTTGTCATGCTCTCCAATGATGATGAGTTGTAGTTATGGTTGAGGACCACAGTAAGTAAATCAAAGTCATAGAGAGTTCTTCCAGGACCCACGTCAATACTTGAATTACAGAGGTTTTAAACAAGTTTAAAAATGGACATTTTCCCATGAAGAAGTGAGAAATCCACTCTCATTGAACCTGGGCTAAATTTTGGGAACACGAACAGCTCCACCACATAGAGTACAGAGAGAAAAACCTTAAATGATATCTAAGTGTAGTTCATGAAAGATGATACAACTTCTGTCTGATTCTCTTAAGACACTTGTCTTCAGAGCCCTGATTCAACAGGTGAGAAGTCTTAGGCTGCCATGATCTACATAAAGGCACAACTAACTGTAGGTGTTTTAGCTAACTGCCCCAGCAGAGGAATCAGGCAACAGCCAGCATCAATTGCCATATATCTAAGTGAAGATTCCTATAGATGTTACTGGACCCTTACTTACTTTTGGCCCCCAAGCCATCAAGTCACCCCTAGCTTTGGGTCTTCCCAGTTGAGGTCCCAGATATTGTGAAGCAAAATCAAGATATCTTTATTAGACCCTGCCCCAACTCCTGATCCACAGAGTCTTGAACATAGTGGTTGTTTTACAGTGCCAAGTTTTGAAGTAGAACATACATCATGGCTAGATATCATTCAAGGCACTGTAAGCAGAGCAAGGATTATAGAATCTGATAGTCCTAGCTTTGTATTTCAATTATCCTTATCATTCAGTTAAAACCTGTGTAAAACCTCATGCTCTCAGAAGATCACATTCCCAATATGTAAGCTGGAGAGAAAAATAAATCTCAGGATTGTAGTAAAGATTAAAAGAGGCAATGTGTAAGAATGCACCTGGTACAGTGCCTGTAACATCATGAGAATTTAATAATCATCACTATTATCTTTTTATTGTTATTGTTGTAACTAATTATAAAAGATCCTTAGATATCTCAGTGAGGATCAAAGCCATTACCCTTTATGATTGAGGGGGGAAAAAATAGAACACGTCCGAGTCATGGCAAATCTTACTATAAAAAGAGAATTTTTCAGAATATGCTCTTCCAAACATACCCACTATGCAGATAAGACACTATGTTGAAATATTTTTTTTCCAGTACTGTGAACGTAACATTTTCCAACATAAGGACGTTTTTTTAATTTCAAGAAAGCAGACGGAAACACTGGACACTCATATGATAGTATTTATGTTAGGAAAAGAAGACATGCTTTGTTACTAACCATAACTTCTATATACATATTAATAGCAGAGTATATTTGTCACACAGCCTACCAACAATACTCTGCAAATACAGATCCAAAGCTATTAAAATAAATGTCTTCATCACTTAGTAAACCTTACAACCTTGGAATTCTTATGAAAAATTGGTGTTTCTCTAAAATTTCCCATATCTAGACTCTTCAAAAGTGATACTATATAACCACACCCAATTAGAAACATGTTTTATAGTTTTCCTTGGCTATTAATAGAAGGGAAATATTTCTGATAAGTTCTCTACACATCATCATCAGTGCTCCTATAAGAGAAGCTAGTATGATTATTTGTGTGGCATATGGAGGAAAGAGAAGCTAAATGATCCTTTTAGTTATCCAGATGGCCTCCAAGTAACTGAGATAATGACATTTAAACACTTTCAACAGTGATTTTTGTTTCAACAACTCCAAATTATGCATAGGTAAAATGAATTCTCTAAGAAAATATCTAAGTATTATAAAACTCTCAAAGATTTCTATTAACAAAATAATTCCAATCAATTCATCTGATTCAAAATGGAAGGGAGTAGAAGTAATATTTTTGTTATATATGAAAATAGTGCTAAACAATATTTTCCTTTTGGGGGTATTATTAGGTCAGATCCTAATAAATCTCTTTAAAAATGACCTGGAAGAAGGGTTATTTCCATTATGTTAATGATCCCCTAGATAAAGAAAGGGTGGAAATGGCTCATTAATGGAACTTGCAGGTGATAAGTTAAGATGTATGGCAGGCATCAGTGAAGCTTCTAAGATGTTATATAAATGGACCCGGAGAGGGTAGTCAAAAATAACAAAATGAGATTCAGCTTAGAAAAATGAAAACCAATACATCTTCAGCAAAATAATTCAATGGGCAGGAGAAACCTGGAGAGTAGTAACACTGACAGAGACCTGGAGCTGATAATGGAGGACAAATTAGATATCAGTTTGCAATGTAATATGGCTGCCAAAGGGGCGGATGCTATTTTGAACAGAATACAGTGATCCATTATGTTGGGACAGAGCAAAAATATAGAGAAATGACTCCCACTTTCCTTGACTCTGGTCAGGCTAAACTACTGTCAGGCTTCCCAATACCTGAAATGTGTTGAGAAATTGAACTGAGTACAGAGAATAGCACTGAAATGATTAGAGAAACAGAACGATGTATTTATGGGAAAAGATTAAAGGAGCTAAATATGTATTGCCTGGGCAAGCAATGACAAACAGGGCCAGGGTAGCAGTAAGTCAGTATTTGAAAGTTGTAATTTTCCTCAGGAGAAAGGGCTATATGAATGTAAAATAATAGCAACAGTATTAAAATGACACAGCAAGGTGTATAAGAGGGGATGGCATGGCCTCAGTACATGGCTAATATTTGAGATCATTCCTGACATCAGCTTTTCATGAAATAGTCCTTTTGGATGCTATGCTGTCGTTGGAAAGGACTGGAGAGCTCCTCTTCTCAATCTCATGGTAGAGAAACTAACTAAATTGTTACTGGGAACAATTAGATTTTGCGGACATATTTTTAGTGCTTTCCTAAACACTAGCCTCCATTACAGTATTCTTCAATCAAAATTATCTACTTATCCTTGTTTCCAGACTGTATATCAAATTTTGCTTTTGTTTCTCTATCCCTAAGAACTCAACCTTTTTTTTTCTTTTAAATGTTTATTTATTTATGAACCAGGGTGGAGGGAGGGGTAGAGAGAGAGGGAGAGGGAGAATCTCAAGCAGGCTCTGTGCTGTCAGGTCAGAGTCTCATGCTGGGCTCTATCTCCTGAGCTGTGAGATCATGACCTGAGCCGAAATCAAGAGTTGGAAGTATAACCGACTAAGCCACCCAGGCGTCCCCTCTAGAAACTCTCTCCTAAGTCAAACAATAAAGAAAATGGAAGATCTGGACGAATTTATACTAAGATGCTAGTCTGTGAGAGAACAGCCTAATATATATCCTAAATAAACACATAACAACGTATTTTGTCTTACAACAAGTTCTGAGTCCAATAGATGAGGAATATGTTTTGATATGGACCTGTCCCTGTACCCTTCAAATCACATTGCCTAAGCTTTCAAGTGGCAAATGCTGATATCTGAAGGTGCCCCCTGCACCATTCCAAGCTGCTAAAATAGCTGCAGCATAGTCTTAGAGACGCAGTGGGCTCGATTTAATAGATGTTTGGGGTTTTGCATTAAAACCCCAAACATCAAGCGCATGTGACATGCTTTATGACATATGAAGCTATGTGGGGAAATTTTCACGCAGCTACAACAAGCCAGGACATGCTCTATTGGAAGCTTGGATGTAAGAGAAATATAACTTAGCTCCCTTCCAGCTCTAACATTCTATGACTCTATAATTCAATGACTGAGGATCATTTTCATGATTCAAGAGTCAATATTAATGAATTCTTTCCAAAACGAAAACATGAGAAAGAAATGGAAAGAGAAATGAAAAGATATTCCATTATGTGTTAAGTATTTAGGATACCAGGGAAATACAATTTGGGAACAAAGTGAGTCATAAAGTATATAGGGTAAGCAAACAAAAGGGGGGAAATTTAAAAAAAAAAAGAAAGAAAGAAAAGACTGCAGTGACCATTCATCACTGATCCCTGGAGTCGAAGGGAGGCAAATGTGAAATTCTTGCACCTACTTGTGATATATTTGCAAAGACAGGATATCTTGCTCTGGGGAAACTTTAAAGAGTCAGACATCTGCTGTAGAGCAAACACAGTGAAACATGGGTCACTAAAGAGCCCCTAAGTTACAAGGAGGATAGGTTTGTGACCCTGAAAGTAGGCAATGCAGACAGAGCTCAAACCCACTCTAGATCTGCCACTGACTGGCCTGAAGGGATTGATGGGGAATGGGAAAGCAATGTAATAATCACCAGGGTCCACTTGTTATTTATATTTTAATAGTAAAGAAAATAGCTTCTTAGGTTTCAGGTAATTTCCTAATACAAGTGCTTTAATGGAAATAAAGATAGTCACCTAAGGCAGCCAGTTTAGCCAAACACAGTCAGTAAAATGTATCGTGTTGTGTATAAAATGGCCTGTACTGTTGGCCAAAGGCAGTCTTTGTGATAGATTCAGGTCACTTGGGGTTTACCGATACCGTGGCTCTCTGTGTTGATTATTAGTAGCCAAACACAAAAAGTATTTTAGCCATGTCTCATAAATTAGTTTAACTTCCAAGAGGCACAGCCTAGGTCAACACCACAGAAGTCAAAGACAGGATGCAAGTCACTCTGAAATACAGAGATAGGCAAAATTAGCGAGCCTGAGTGTGTTCTGTTTTCAACTGTATATAGGTAGGGATTCTTCGGCTATCTGATTTCTCCAAAGAAACCTGCATAGTTTTCAATTAGAGCATGACTGTATAGACACTGTGAGAATGTAAATTTATTATTCATAAGTAAGTAAGAATCTATATAAAATGTAGTATTATACATTAGATGTAGTATATATACAATATATGAATATCAGTAATAGTTGTGTAAAAAAGTAACATTTCAAGAACTATAAGGATTTGAACTGTAGAATGATAACCTCATCATGTAGGTACCAAAAATAAACAAACAAAAAATTTTTGTTCAGAGGATCCTGTGACCACATTTCATTAATGGTACCACCATCCCCCATTCAATGCCAGGTAGTTTTGCCATATGGATTGGCTATAAGCATTAGGCCATAAGTATGCTGCACTTTTTGTGCATGTCAGCTGTGATTTCATACATATAGACAAGAGACATGTATAAAGTTTCAGTGAAAGACTGTAAAATTGTAAAAGGAAAAGCAAATAAACCAGAATTCCCCCAGTCAAATATAGCTAGTGGGACAAGATAAGTCCAAACACAAAGTACAACTGATGGGTAGCCAAATTGGAGTAAACCAGGGAAATATACCACAACTCATTATAGACTTGCAGAGAGATTTGAGAAACTCTTCAACAGAGAAGATATTATTATACCTATAAACCAAAATTAACCATACCATATATACTAAATAAACCTCTACCTCCAGCCTCTTCCATTCCACCTCCTATAATTGTCACATCTGAAACTCATCCAATGCTAACATCTATAAAACCAACACCAAATGACCCCACATTTAAATTTCATGCAATTGAATAATGCCTGTTTATCTAGAAATAAACTGTGTCAAGGGCTTCATAAGTACATTTAACCCATATACAGCTCTAAGAGATAAGTATTA
Organism: Paguma larvata; assembly: GCA_030068075.1. Taxonomy (NCBI): domain Eukaryota; kingdom Metazoa; phylum Chordata; class Mammalia; order Carnivora; family Viverridae; genus Paguma; species Paguma larvata. The sequence goes on along the minus strand of CM057824.1, from coordinate 92,676,005 downwards.
TTATTCTCATGTTAAAGAAGAAAACTAGAAGGATAAATATTTAGTCAGTTTAGCAATAATGTTCAAAGCCTACTCTAGCTAACTCTAAAGTTTCCAGCAGAGAAGCAATGGCAAGAGATAAATAGAGTTCCTTAAAATCACTGAGACACCACTCTCTGATTTCTATATTATTCACTGTAGGCATTCCTTGAAACTTGTTTAATTTCTCTTAGGCTATAAGCAAAGAGATTGTGATACCTCATCCACACATGTATGTATGTATTTTATTTGTTCAACAGATATCTACTTAACACACAATTCTGTGTTAGGCAATGTGCCAAGTACTACGGATAAAACCATGGGCACGGTCTCTCCTCTAATGGAGATTACCATCTATCTGCCTGCTCTGTTTGATGAGGCAAGACTACTTAAAACCAAATAGCAGACAAAAAAAAAGGAAAAGAAAAAGAAAAAGAAAAGCAACCGATGCATTAAAATATGGAGAAGGCTGGGATTTATAGAAATATGTAGCTATGGAAGGGATCAAACCACTCATGAGAGATCAACCTTCTAATACTATTGTTGTCACCATCATTATTACTCTAGTTATGAAGTAATTTTTATTATTGTAAAATTGAAGAAATTAGAATTCTGCAGGACTGTCAACCCTCAGAGCAGGGGTCACTTGGAGAAGTGAGAATCAACAGACACCTGCCCCAAGGTTCAAGATTCAGAGTACGTCAATCTTCTCTCTTCTGTAAATGAACAGAGAAATAACTACCTTATGTGAATGACAATCATTGAAATGGGATGTCTCCAGTGACTTGCAGGAACAGACAAGCTGAGATGGATATTCAGTTACCCTGCATAATAAAACTGTGCTCACAATTTCATTAATTTCTATAATTTTAGTTTTAGATCTTTATTCCTCGCCCAACATTTCTAAATAATGTTATTTTTTTAGAACTTCTGTTTTTTTTTTCTCTTTTGATTGAGCCAAGGGAGAAGAAATAGTGTTTTGTTAACACATAGGTACCTAGCACAGGAAGATCAGAAAGTGCTTTCTAGAATGAGACATGGTAATGGTCAGTGGCTGCTCCACTACTCAGCCTAAGGAGCTCGTATAACTATGTGATAAAAAAACAGAATAAAACAGAGAAGGAAGAAACAGAATCGAGGATAGTGATGACTACTGCTTGCTTCCTATAGGAGTGTTTCTTTACTATGAATGTCATACAAGGTGAATAAATAAATATGATACACCATATATATAATCTAAAGGAAGAATGAATTTTGAAGTGAAACGAAAGGAGAAACCAGGAAGTGTTCTATGAATTAAAAGGTCTGAGTATACATTATAAAAATTAACACACATCCTAGAAGGGCTAGACTCTGGAACCTTAGTAAAAAATTTTTAAAAATTAATTACCTTTAATTGCAAATAACCATATCTCTATAGATAAGCATTTCATGGAGATGGGTACTGCTTTGCATTGTTAGGTGTTCCTATGAATGAGATTTTTCAATGTTATGTGCACATGTATGCCAAATGAGTCTGCCCCCCACCAAAACCAGAATAGGTTATTTATTTTCTAAGTGTTAGTTATATCTTATTAGAGTTGTAATAACTGTCTATAGTTTGAATGAGTATCTGTGGACGTTTGGAGATAGTTCCTGCTATCATTTTGATTGTTATTAATAATCATTATGAATCACACAATTTTAGAGATGAAATGATGCTTACAAATGATTGTCCAACACCTTCATTTTACAGAGGAGGACAGTGAGAACCAGAGAGGTTATATGTGTTAATACATGTCACAGAGGTGTTTCAGGCATGTCTGGGAATTTATTAATTCAGCAAACATTCATTAAGTACCTACAATTTATTGGTTTTTGTTGTAAACATATCCTAAAACAGTATTCTCCTGAGGCATTTTCAAGTATCTCTGTCTCTTTCCCAATACTTTTATTTATTTTTTAAAATTTTATTTATTTAAAATTTATTTATTTATTTATTTTTGAGAGAGAGAGAAAGAGAGAGCACAAGAGGGGCAGAGAAAGAGGGAAAGAAAGAATGGGCAGCACAGAGCCCAATATGGGGCTCGAACTCACAAACCATGAGATCATGACCTGAGTTGAAAGCAAGAGTCAGATGCCTAACTGATTAAGCCAACCAAGTTCCACATCCCTTATGCTTTTAATCTATATGTTCATTTTACTCAACAGAGTAGATTAAATTATATAAAAAGTCCCTCTATACCGAAGATCAGTTCCCAAACTTGATAAGTAAACTAATAAAAATAATTTATTTATATACAGTTTTGAACAATAGCCAAGTGGTGCTCTTAATTTATGTTGAAACTAAAACACAGAAAATCATCTTTCAGCAAAGGCAGGAACAATTCAGAGTATGGTTAGAATAATACATGATAAGTACATTTTCTTTTTTTAAAAGTTTTTAATGTTTATTTTTGAGACAGAGAGAGAGAGAGAGAGGGAGAGAACATGAGCTGTCAGTACAGACCTGGATATGGGATTCAATCTCATGAATCGTGAGATCATGACCTGAGCCGAAGTCAGAAGCTCAACTCTCTGTGCCACCCAGGCACCCCACGATAAGTACATTTTCTAATTTTTTTTAGAGCTATGCACTGAGCACTAAAGTTCTGATAATTTTATACACACATTATAGAACAAAGTCATGGTAAGAAAAAGTTTCCTTCTATTCATTCTTCATGAAATGAGCTCTGATGATGAAGGCCAGTCTTTAGATGTTATATATAGAACTTGCCTTTTCTCCCCTAAGCTTGTCCTTAACTTGAAGAAAAATTTTCACACTTGGTAGGTCAGTCAAATAATTGTTTCAGAAAACAAATACTGGCTCTCTTTAGAGTTAGAGGCAGATTCATTTAGGTAGAAGTTAACATAGGCAGTGTACCAATGTGTGTGCAGAGAATGGACACTACCTACAGCTGAAGGATTTGATCTCTTATATCAGGATACACTTTCATCCTTTCTCCTTTTCATTATGTAGTTTAGTCTCTCTCTCTCTCTCTCTCTCTCTCTCTCTCTCTGTCTCTGCTTATCTCTGTTTCTGTCTGTCTCTTTCTGCCTTTAAAATATTTGGATATGTTTCTTTTCATGGATTGCAAGATTTTCTATTCTAGAAATAACCTATACAAAGGATTTTTAAATCCTAAATAGAAATTGCAGGTAGTAGAGGGGTTCCTGGGTGATTCAGTCAGTTCAGGTCATGATCTCATGGTTTGTGAGTCCAAGCCCTGTGTTGGGCTCTGTGTAACAGCTCCGAGCCTGGAGCCTGCTTTGGATTCTGTGTCTTCCTCTCTCTCTACCCCTCCCCAACTCATGCTGTCTCTCTCTCTCTCTCTAATAAATAAATAAACTTAAAAAAAAGAAATTGCAGGTAGTGAGACAGTACAAAAAGGGCAAGCAGAGTCCTAACCAAGAGGACAAGACCATTGCTCCACAGTCCATCTATACTAGAACCCAAGGAGCTCATGCTGGACTTCAGGTCTTTGTCTCATATTTAAATCCTAACAAGATTTAAGGAGGCCAATGCCTTATCCATTAGGCCACTGGGTCTTCTTAAATATTAAGAACATTTAAGATGAAACATTGTAATTTGAATATGGAGGAATAAGGCAATGTGGAAAAATGGAAAAATAACAAATGAGAGTAGGAAAGAGGGACAGAAAATGGGAGACATGAAGTAAATGAGATGGAAAATATTACCGTCCATCATGTTTACAACATTTTTTCACAAGTAGACTTTGAAGCATATATGTAAGAAAAGTAAACAATGGAAGTCTGGGATATGTAGAATGGTCATTACATCTCGGCTTGCATGGAAAGGTCTTGTTGTACACCTGTTCCCCAGAACAACTATTGGTAGCAGTACTCTGTCCATTCTCAAAAGTTTCACAGTTTGAACAGATTATATGGTTCCCCAAAGGACAGAAATATCTCATAATAAGTTGGAAATATGACAAGTGAATAAATTTTATTTCATTTTTCATGCATAGTCCATTGTTTATACTATAGACCCATTTACTAAAAGATCATATTCCCTCATGCCTGAATAAAATGAATTTGATGCCCATTAGAAAAAATTCAGCCAAATTACATTCCTGGAAACTTCTTTACATATATATAAATATTTATTTATTATTGACAGACAGAGACAGAGCTTGAGCATGGGGGGGATGGCAAAGAGAGAGGGAGACACAGAATCCAAAGCAGGCTCCAGGCTCTGAGCTGTCAGCACAGAGCCTGATGCAGGGCTTGAACTCTCAAACCTCAAGATCATGACCCGAGCCGAAGACGGACACTTAACCGACTGAGCCACCCAGGTGCCCCTCATGGAAACTTCTCAATCGTGGACTAAGTGAATCCCCAGTCCAGTACCAACACACCAACAGTCCAAATATACTTAGCATTAGGGACTCAATTGCCATGTGTTAAACTTCATTTCTCTTTAATAAGGCACCTTACATTCAACGTTTGGTTCTTCCTATCCTAGGTAAAGGAAAGGACAGTGGCAATTAGAAATAGCTCTGCTGCGAGGAATAGGCATTCCCTAACCCCTGATCCCTAGTAGTAAATTAATGGTACATAACTGTGTAACCAGCAGAAATCAGCCTTCACTCCCATTTCATTGGACGCGTTTGCTGCAGGCATTTTCACTGGTGGAACAATATAACCAAACCAGTATTTATTCCTAACCACTAGAAGCAATTTCCAAAAACAGCTTTTCTTTTAATCCATTACTTCTATAAAATTTTAAAAATTAATAACATGATATAAAAACATCAAAAATTTATTGATGTTGATAAAGGGAAATAGACATTTATTGCCTGTAACAGTATGAATTCTAAAACTTGTTTGGCAATTAATTGCAATAACTATTACATTTAAAACATGTTTACTTTTAATAAATCCATCCCATTTTTGTAATCGGCATAATGATTAAGAGAGCAGGTTCTACATAAGAGACTCTTAAATACTAAGAACAAACCGAGCGTTGAGTGGGTGACGGGCACTGAGCAGGGCACGGGTTGGGATGAGCACTGGGTGTTGTATGGAAACCAATTTGACAATAAAAAATTAAAAAAAGAGAGAGAGAGAGAGCCGGTTCTGGATGTAGACTGCTAGGGTTTGAATCTTAGCTTAGCCTCTTAGCAGATGTGTGGCTTTGGGCAACTAATTCCCTGTATCTCAGTCTCCTCCATTGTGTCCACTGTATAGAGATAAAAACTAAACCTATTGTATAGGACAGTGGGAAAAACTAAATGAATTAATGCATGTAACATGCTCAGAAAAGTTCAAGCCTAAAGGCAATTAATAACTTACATGTTATTATTATGTACTAGAAGGGAAAGGACTTGCTTTCATAAAGTTAATATTGGATTATATTAAAAATATCTTATTTCACAATGTAAAAACTTTATATTCATCAATATGAGAATGGTTACATATACTGTACAATCCACACTATAATATTGTGGAATATTATATACATCAGAAAATGTTTAAATGAGTAAGTTGTATATCTATTGTCTTTGCTGGATTGCTCAGGACAAAAAGCAAACTCCAGACATTATTTGCTCAGTATCATCCCACTGTTTTTGTTTATTTATTTATATTGAGAGAGAGAGAGAGAGTGAACAGGGGAGGGGTAGACAGAGAGGGAAAGAAAGAATCCCAAGCAGGGTCTGTGCTGTCAGCTCAGATGCCTAGTGGGGCTCAATCCAATCCCACAAACCACGAGATCATGACCTGAGCTGGAATCAAGAGTCTGACACTTAATTGTCTGAGCCATTCAGGCACTCCATCATCCCAATGTAAAAAAGCAAACTACCATCCTCAAAGAAATGCTCTCTTTATGTATATTTATATTCATCCTACAAATAGGATGCACTGAATACTATACTAATGCTACTGAACAGTACTACAGCACTGAATTACAGTAATGATAAAAACAGGCACAAAATTTGGCCCTCAAGGAGCTTATATGCTAGGAAGCAGGGACCCGTCCCCCAACCCGCCCTCCACAAAAACAAATAAAGAAGTAAGTTACAGTACATCTAAGAGTAATAAGTGCTAGAGAATAAAAAAAAAATCAAGTAGTACAGCTGCACATAGAGAGTACCTAAGGAGGCAATGGCGGTTAGTGGGATCCTAACTTTAAATGGGGTGGTCGGACTAGTCTCTCAGGGTAAAAAAAAAAAAAAAAAAAAAAAAAGGACTAATACTACTCCTAATAAAGTAGACTCCTAAATAGGTAAAAAGGCGGAGTATAGTTCTATGGTTTCTGACTGCGTGCATGTATTTGTATGTTTTTAATGAACATGAAGGAATGTAAAAAGGAGAATATAGGAATATACCAAGGTACTATAGTTAAATACTTCAGGGAAGATAGAGATTGGAAGGAAATGAGATTGAGGGAGGCTATTAATGTCTTCTTTATACATTTGTTATTGGTGCAAGTGTTATTTTTGACATGAAAATAATTCAGAAAATTAGAGCAAATAAGTAAAAACAGTAAATGGGAGGTAAAAATCACCAAAAATCAGATTAATAAATTTCCTGTCACAGCACATAGTAGGTGCCCAGTAAATACTGGTGGGCCTGAAATATAAATATGTCTTTGTATCACTCAAGTACTCTCCAGGCCTTGGCAGAATACTCTGAGGACTACAGAGGTTAAATGTTGTCAAAGACACAAACCTTTTAACTGATAACATTATGGATTCTATGTTGACTTATCTGTAGGGTATGTAGGTATAGATTTACAGCAGTATTTTTTGTAAAGAAGTTTCTTCTTTTAACTCTGAAGACTGCCTGAGAGTCTATTGAAACCGTTTGCATAAAGGAAGGAGGGATTTGGGAGTTTGGGTGTTGGGGGAGGGGAATATAAGAACTGCATTGCAGACAATGAAGGCAGCACACCTGCTGTATCATACACACAATACAACTGATTTGTTTGAATTTTGCCTTTGTCTCTTGCCTACACCCTACTTTCCATTGGACATGCTGTTCACCACCAACAATGACAACAAAATGATCAAAAGCTAAACATCTGAAGGGAGAAGAAAGAGAATGAGAACACCTCAGCAGCATCAATCCCTGAATAATGGAAAGATGGCTTCAGCATCTGACAGGGAAATTGCAGAGAGGGTTGGCCTTTGCTATGTTAGGAAGGGATTCTGAAGAATTTTCCAGAGTCAGCAGCATATTGACATATGTAGCCATCCATCCTTAGCTCTCACATTATTTGTAATTATGTTCTTTCTCAGCTGAATAAAGCCAGAATATGTCAGCCTGGACTAAACACTCTAATGATTAGAAGAATATTCCAACTGCAGACTAAATGGAGGTGATGAACTAATTAAATAAATAAAAGCATAGCCCCCAAAGGTGTTGTCGGTTTATCTAGGCTGCTGCTGAAGATGGAAAAGATGGTTTGTGATCCAGTACCATTCCCTTCCAACTGGCTGCTTTGGCTCACATATAATTTGGGTAAATGCGTTTGAAACTCTTGAAATGTTCAAGAACAGAATTACTAGAAGCCAAACAAAGGTGTTACCACATATCTTCTCAGGGACAAACACCAACTCACTTCTCTTTAAATAAATCAGTATCAGCCACATGAGAATATTATCTTCTTTCAGGTACCAGAGTGTGAAAATGTCGCCAACGATGTCAGAGGTAATTTTAGCTACCCCTTCAGATGTTGTGACACGATTTTTCGTCACCTCTGTAATTTGGCTACAAGGTTAATCAGGCTTCACCATAGGTAGAAATAGAAGATCTACTCCAGGAATTTAAGCAGAAAATACAGCCTGACTTCTCTGACATTTCCACTAGTAAGGTAAATTGTCAACAGAAAGTATCCTTTAAACATCACACGTCAGTCCATGAATACCTCCTTAACATTAAGGTAGCGTTGGTTATCATGGTATCCGGGTTCTGAGATGTATATGATAAGAGCTGGGATGGAAAAGGAAAAGATGAGAAAGAACCAAAGTTAGGAACTTGACAGTGGAGGCCAACTGGAATGGGAAAATTTTAGTGGGGAGTCAGGAACCTCACACGGGGAGCAGTATAAAGAGAATCGAAAGAGTAGCAAGAAGTTACAGGTGGAAATAGGAGTGAGAAAAGGCAAAGCAGACTTGTTTACTTTACAGTGTCAGCTAGAGACAGCTCTGAGACTAATGATGCATCATTAAATAAATCTCCTTTCAAGTTTTGAGCTCTAATATGGAAATGCTCTGTTAGATAAAGATGCAGTAAGAGTCCCTTTACATTGTTCTCTTCAAAAAATATGGTGTGCCTCAAAGTAAAACATTCAAATAACTGAAAGTTAGCTCTTTAATCTCTAAAAAAGCTTTCATTTTAACAGTTTTTCCTGTAACTGATTATAAAGTACATCCATCACTTATTTTATTTAATTCACATTATTTCATTCCAACAAGTACCAATTATTTTACTATATTATATAACACAGTAAAAGGACTTTTTGGGATCTCATAGGATCCTTTAGTTATTGGCCCTACTGTGGAATGGCTCAGATCCTGCCCTAAGTTCATAGATGTTAAGTTTTTCCCCTTTGTCATTAGTTTCCAGTACACAGAAGAGCTTACTTCTTTTTACAGGATTTGAATTTCATATCCAACCTGGTTAAGAACAAAAGTACTGTTCACCTTCTTTCAACACTCATTCAGCTGGTATCTGTACCCTCAGAGTCTTCTCTGCTTATTTTTCTATTCAGAATATATGCTGGATGGTAGTGATTACCTCTAGTCTAACCGCTAATCAATTTGAGTATTATATATAAGCTAAAACATAAGGATCACGAGACAAAAACGCAGCTGCAGGCAAGCCAAGAGGAAACAAGGGTTACTAATGCCACATGCCTGGGAATATGACTAAGTGATAAAAAGGGTTGGGTGACCTAACTGGGAAAATTAAGACAAAGATAAATTATAGCCCTCTACTCTTGCTGAATTATTCAAAATGATCAATTAACTCTGGCAAGTTCTGCCTGTAAGAGTTACAGTTTGAACCATATAATTATGGTGCTTGATGATATTTAATTTAACACTGTATTATAAACTGTCTTGGTATTGTTATTTAATTGCTTCAAGTTCACAAGTTTTATTTCCTGAACAGGACTGTGCACGCCTTGAAGGCAGGGATCAAGTCTTTCCACCTAATTTGGTTTCCCCACATCTCCCCGGATAATCCAGTGCATGGAGAGAGTACTGCATAATTCTGTATTGAATTGAACTCTTCTATATGAATCTTTATTAATTAAGCTGAAGTAAGAATAGTATATTCTTTCTGCTACTATCTGACCCAGTAACAAAACAAAAATGGGAAGAGGAATAAAAGTATTTAGGTGTGAGTATTGAGAAGTTATGTAATATAATAATTTACATATAGTCAGATAATTATATAATTTATTCTCCATCTCGTATTGTAACATAATGAAATTCCTTAGTCATGTAAACTTAAAGTCTACAGATATAAGCATATTCACACAAACAATGATTATACATTATTAGATCCACTTCAGGAGATAATCACTTGAATCTATTAACTAAATGATTCAATTAAGAGAAAGTTCATGAAAATCATTGTAGAAGAGTTACTAAGATAGCTGAATATCCATTCAATGTCATCAAATGTGTGTGTGTGTGTGTGTGTGTGTTTTGCTTTGTTTTGGATACCTGACAGCTAGAATATCACTAATAGAATTTGGCTGAAAAGAATATTATCAGGATCTGTTAGAACACTTTTCTCCTTTTTCTTTTAACCTTTGAAACTAGAGCCACTACCTCCAACATACACACTTAACCCTGATCAGGGAAAATTGAAAAAAATAGAATTATTACTTTTGCTTTATCTTCATACACAAATCCTGAATTCCTCCTATCCCTTCCAGCCAGGTATCACTGATCCTTTCTCAACCATCCTTGAATCAAAATCCAAAGCAGGCATTTCCAAGATAAGATACATTGATGCAAAGTATTTGCTATTTACTTCTCTGCCTGTATTCTGTTTAAACCAACTTCTTAGAAATAACTTGACCACCAAGCCAGCCATTCCAGGTTTGACTGTCTCCACTATTGACTGGGCCATTGCTCTGACAATTACCAAAACTCTGGCTTTGTCTTCACTGGATTTGTAGAATCATAGCTCTGGTGACTTTCCCTTAGTAATGAGGGAGGTTAAATATTTTCTTGTACCCAGCATCACAGAATCATAATAATTTTAGAGCTCAGAGGGACTGAAGAGATCCTTCAATTTTAAAGCTGAATTGGGGATCACATGTAAATGCAACATTTTATGATAAGTTGCCTTATCCGTCAGTGGAAAGACCAAAATATATCTGCTACCTATGTATTCTCAAAGGAAATAGAAACCAGGATAGACACTGGGGCATCACCAATGTTTTGTAGTTCTATAAGGGAAGATGGAGAAGGCCATCAAAGACTTCTAAGGCTGTAAAAAAAGGGCCGTGTGTGTGTGTATGTGTGTGTGCACGCACAAATACATGTGTGTGTCCTATTTCCTTGAAGAAGAGAATATTCAGAAGATTAGATAAATACACACAACACTTACATCTAAATGGGATGACTAATTCCCCAGCATTCCACTACAGATGTTGCTTGCTCCTTATATAATAACATACAATTGCTTTTATATATTAATTCATTATATAATTAATATATATATGTTATATATTAAGTAGCTGACTTTATTAAGCTATTGATTCTATAAAATGAAATCTACTACATAAAGATAATTTGGGTTCAGAACATATATTTCTTTTTCACATTTATATGTGCATATATATTCTGAATTTTAAGATTTGAGTAATTAATTGCAATAAGGAATAATTGCAAATGCACATAGTCTGCTTTGAATTTTCTTTTATTTTTTCTTTAAAAAATGAGCATTCCTGCCGACTAGAAATTTCTATATGAAAATATCTGTGTAATTTTTCTCCCATTAGAAGTCAGTTTCTCATAATTATAGACCTAATCAAGAGTTAAGCCCTTATTTAACTTTACAGCAAGATCATGAAATTGCCAAACAAGATCACTAGGTCTGACTCCCAATGTTACTTTCTAAAATCAATGCAAAAAACTATAATTTTATAATAAGATAAAAGCAGATTTCACTCATTTAATTAATCTCTATGTAATTAAATGGAAAAAATGTTATATTCATTAAAAAGTAATTACTTTCAATATTTGCCATGAGAAGAAAATTATCAGAATTTTCTTTGATAAATATGAATCTTTTGTGAAATCACTGGAGACTTTATGGAACCCAAGTCTCTTCAAGTACAAAAAAGACAATGAATATCTGCTGGGATTATCCCAAATATTGACAATAGATGACACCTATAGGTTTAAAGACTTACGTAGATAATCTCAAATCATGCACAGTGGTTAACTAAACCATTCCCATAAAACTGGGTCTAGGAGATTTGAAACCATAATTCACCTAGTACATTACAAGACAATAAAAAGAAATGTTCATATACAGAGACCAATCCTCAATGATATGGTCAAGCATACAAAATGAATGGTTTGTTTTAAGGCCAATTTTATATATATCCTACATGGATTTCAGTGAAGATTTACAACCATGGGGCCCAATTATCTTGTTCCAAAGCTAATAATAATAAATAATAAATAACCCTTGAAAACAGAGTCTAAAAAAAATTTATATCAGTTCATGTTCTTCCTTGAAAGCAACAGAAAATTTCCACAGAGACTAACATAAGGAAAAGAAAAACAACAATGAGTTGATTGGCTTCACAAGGTAAGACACAGAATCAAATAAAGAAATAGATAAATAGTTGAATACATAGAGCCTCTGAAAGTAAAACTCCAGGGAAACTTCAGAAAGTTTAAATGCAAGAAGTCACTAAGAGTTTCCTTAGTTTTCATCTTTAAGATGCATGAGTTCTAATCACTTTCCAGTCTCACATGAGCATAATCCATATTAAAAGTAATGAGAAGAGCTGTTCAGTCTAGTTGACCTAATCAAGGTAGAGAAGGCTTCATGGTTGACAACCCAAATAGCACCAGGTGGAATGCAAGAATGGCAGTTCCCGAAAGGAAAAGCTAGTTGTCTTTACAAGAATAAAGGAAAAGGGATTCTGGCAGGCCAAATCCCTTCACTCAAAGTAGGCCTTCATTCAATGTAGGCCTTCATTCAATGTAGGCATTCATTAGACTTCAGTAGTGACTTAGTGTGTGAGGATATATGAATATAGAGAAGCTGTTGGATGGCAACAGTCTAGACACCTTGGGAACAAGGCACTAACCTCAATTGCAAGGACACACAAGAGAGAAAGGCACAAAAGTCTAAGAGTCTGCTCACATTTGTTAGGAAGAAAAGCTTTGTTATGCCAAGTCACATCTGATGGAAGAACTAAAAAAATCCCAGCCCATTAGATATGCTTGCTCATTACTGGAATACAATAATAAATCCACCAGTTGGAATATGTTTTTAAAACTTTGATATGAATGATATATTAGATGAAAGACATTCTGTCCTTATGCGCACCTGTTTCTATATAAAAATGTTGACAAAATCAAAGTCCTTACTATGAAATAAAAATGTGAGATGTTCAAACATTATACTTTAATGCTGGGTGCTAACTGGTTTAATGATTTTTTAAATAGTAATATGTACAAATAAAAAGCTAAGAATTATTAACAGAACACATATGAATTTGAATAATGTATTTGATAATTATTCTTCTCCACTAAAGAACATTTTTGGAATTATGTAGGATGTAAATAAGTAAATAGTCCGGTTACAAATTTTGGACTGCATTTAAATATCTGCCTGTCTTTGATAACTTTACCATATATAAAATTGCTTTTGCCCTATGAAATTAAAGGAAGGAAAAGCTAGCTTCCACGAAAGAAATTTTGGTTTCTTTGAGCCTTTTAATTTTGACTACTGTTAAATACCATAAAATTCAAAAATATCATAAAATGTTAATTATATTTTAAACATTGAGAATACAGACTATGATATATATTACTTTGAGTTTAGCTCTCTTCTAAGCTGAAGTAAATTTACACTATCTGTATATTTTTAATTAATTAATCCATCCATTAATGTGTAGAGAACATGTTCCCTTGAATCAGTAGCTGCTGAAAGAATAAAAAGTTTTTGGTGTGATTCAAACAAATAGGATCAAGATACTGAAGCTTTTCAAATGGCAAAAATAATAAAGGCATAGACTTGGACTCTCTTCAACACAGCACTGTGAAATCAAACTATATCATACCAATCATATCATCTTGGTAACACATAATAGTTACCAAAGGTCAGTCCAGCTCTAAGTACCTATACTATGTAAATGTTGTGTATACTGTGTAAACAGCCTATGCCCTTAAGCAGCTTTTTTTTTGTTGGGGGGGGGGGGCTTGGGAGATTTTCTACTCAGTCCTTAGGAAAATAAAACACCAAGGAAAAGAGCTTGAAGACAGGAACTCAAGAAAAATCTCTTCAAGGTTTAATTATTTAGGATGAGGAGTTCCAAAACAATATCCTGGATAATGAACTGCAGTTTACTTGAGGGAAACTTTTTCTTTTTTTAGTGAAATGGGTCAGGAGAGACTGGATTTCCTTGAGGCCAATAACTTACTTCTATCAAAAGTATCTCCTTCCAAGACTTATCAACTTTTAATAAAAACGAACACCAGGATTGATAAGCAATGAGAGTCAGTGTGTTTTTACATCTACCACAATATAGTTTTTGGTATTAACTATTCAGACGATTTATCACTGTTTGTGTCTTTAAATGGCCACTCATATAGAACTCTCATTTAAGATCCTCCCCATACATACTTTTAAACAAGTGAATAAAGAGTTTTAAGGAACAGGGAGAAAAGTTTCAAAGGACCAAAGGAGTTCGAGGGATATAGCTCCCAAAGAGGTATAGAGGAAATGCCTGAGAAGTAATTCATATTTGTTCATTTATTGATTTAAAAAATCATTTACTGAGTAAGTGTTGGGAATTCAGAAATGGTAGATCAATTCTGCACTCTTCAGTGTTTTCCTCTCTACTTTGCCTTAATAAGGGGATTAGGGAATGATTCTAGCTACCAAAACCAAAGATCTATTGATTTTGCTATATCATAACCTTTTTTGAATTTCCTTATCTAACACAAATACATATACACACATACTCCACCTGTCTTCCTGAGTCACTTTCCTGCTATCTGCACTGCCTGGGCCTTCACAAAATATGAGTGATGGGCAAGGGGTGAATTGATTTGATTTCCCAGACTTTGGGAATAAGGCGGCTGGCATATCTTCTACCTGAAACAATTACTTCTACACCTTGCTAAGTACTTCCAGTTGGCACATTTGACATTAACAATCTGTATGACAGCAGTTGGTTATTGATACTAAAATAATTAGGCCCTTCCATGGGAAGAGTGAAAGGGATGGACATAGCCTATATTGTTTGAATATGTGTATCTGAGGCTTCAAACTAGAGAAATCACAACCAACTGCCATCTGCAAAATAGGGTCACTAATATATTTCTTCAGCTGGGCATGGAGTATGTGTGTGTTAAATACTTCATAAAACACAAAAAGAAGGATAAGGTAGCCATCCATTATAAAGACATTAGGATGCAAATATATCTTATGATTTGCATTCCTTTTAGTTCCTTAATTCCTATTAAATGCACTTCTTTCTGACCTAAGCTGCTTCATCTCTGAATGGGGTATTTCTTTCTCTTTTTACATTTATTCAGTTTCTTGCCTTTATTTTAATTTCATATGAAACCCACTGCTTACAAGCAAGAGCAATTATTCACTGTTACTCTTATCTTTGTTTCCCCACACATTCCTTCCAGGCATAATGACTGTGACTATATGCCATCTCTGAATATGTCAGTCTGCAAGTCTAAACAAATATTCTCTTAACCAAAGGGCATGAGTGGTAGGTAAGTGAGTGGGAGCAAAATTGCTTCTGGTAAATGCAGCTGGGTGGAAAATGTTAGCTGCCTCATAGGTTCTTTTAAATGCTTTCATAATATTTCTCTTTTTTTTTTTATAATATTTCTCTTTTAATTAGTAGTGTGAGAGAGCACTGGTAAAGGCTCAGAAGGATGACCATGGTGTTCTACCACAGCTGTGCACAGAAGAGGGGGTGAACATACCCTGACATGTTAAAACCGTGCGAATCTACAGTGAAACAGGACTGAAAACAACTTTGCACTCATAACTCCAAAAAAGGTGATTGCCAAGAGAAGGGTAGGCGTTCTGTTGACTCTTCTGTAAGTCCTCCAAAACATGGTTGTTAATACCTATGTAGTTTACTTGTACGTCAGAAGACATACATAGTTTTAAACACAGAAAAAGATAAGTGCAAAGTTCTAATAAGTCTCCATACCTGACAGCGATTATCCAGATTCTGAACAAAGTAAGAGATCAGCTGAAGGAAAAGGAATTGAGATTTGTTCAATAAAACATGCCTAAGGTTAAGTGATAGTATTTGGAGAAGCCTGGCTCTGAATCTACTTTATAAGCTTCCTAAAAGATGGCTAGCTTAAAGAAGCTGACTCTAGCCGAATAGGTTTCTTTGCTTCCAATCCAAAAGAAAAGTAATGTCTACAATCAGGCCAAACACTTTTGTTAGGATTTACTATGAATATGATGTGGTAAAGGAAGAATTAGTGGCTGAATGTTCCATCAAGATAGGCTACAAGAGAGGTCAGTACTTCTATTAATTGTGGAGTTATTTTACAGAGAAATGACAAATACCTCTATTAACACAGAGAGAATTCATAAAATATGAATTGCAATTACTCCTAGAAAAATATTTGTATTTTAAAGACCTATATGGGCACCTATGTGGCTCAGTTGGTTAAGTGTCCAGTTTCGGCTCAGGTCATGATCTCACGGTTCATAAGTTCCAGCCCCACCTCGGGTTCTCTGCTGTCAGCACAGAGCCCTTTTTGGATCCTCTATCCCCCTCTCTCACTGCCCCTCCCTTGTTCATTCTCTTTTTCTCTCTCTCAAAATAAATAAATAAACTTTTTTAAAAAAGGCCTATATAATGTGCATGTATAATCATACATACATATATATATATACATATATATTTACACACATGTGTGTATATATGGAGATATATGTGTGTGAATATATATGATTTAACTGAAGAAAAATGCAAAATTGGCTGTAAATCTTCCCTATATAAAATTCCAAAAACAGACAGCATTTTAAAAGATGAAACATAAATTCATGTTCAATAAATTAGCATTTCACTTCATCAGAAAAGAATGCTTATTTTTGATAAAACTTGTTATGAGATTAACAAACAAACATTCTGGATCTGGTACAAGATAATATGTGCTAATTGAAGTACATAGGTAGGGTGTAAGGACAAATTCAAAAACCAAGCTTAAGACCTAACGTGTGAAAGATTAGGAAAATTTTAAAGAAGAAATAATTTTATTAAGTGAATAACAATGAAAGAAATTCGCAGGTTTTCCATGAGCATAAAGAAGAAAGCTAGAAAAAAGATCCTATATATAAAGGTCTTCAGACAGAGTTGCGAACAACACAATAATAAATAAAACATAGCCTCTGCCTACAAAGACCTTACAACCTACAGGCTGAGGCAGACAGATGCAGCAAATAGTTTTAATAAAAGACTGAATGCGATACACATAGAGTAGTCAGAAGAAAAATGTTATTTACAACATTAGCTGTAATCTGAGTCACAATGATGGAAACATTCATTCCAACGAGAGAATTACTCTCATCTTCTGGAAAACGTGTTTTTGGAACTCTTCGGTTGTGTTCCCTCTCCCGACATTGGAAGATCTATCAAAGAAAAGGGAGACCAAGAAGTAATAAAGTACAGGAAGGTGGGTTTTCCATCTTGCAGGTCAAGAATGAAGATTTGTTTTATGGATTGACATAGGAATTTGGAGAAGAGGAAAAGAAGGGTTACCTGAGGAACATAGAGATAGTCTGGGGTCTTAAGGGAAATACATTGTCATAGGTTAAATTTTGTCAATCAAAATCCATAGGTTAGTCCAGGACATCAGAATGTAATTATGTTTGGATATAAGGCCTTTAAACAGGTGATCATTTCAAAATGAGACATTTAGAGCAGGTCCCTAAACTAATATGATTAGAATTCTTATAGAAGGGAAAGGCCAGCACCTTGATCTTGGACTTCCTGAATTGTTAGATAATTAATTTCAATTATTTAAGCCACCTAATTGTATGGTATTTTGTTATGGTAGCTCTACCAAACTAATACATGGAACTAGTGAAGTTAGGATAAAAGAATAATATTAAAATAGATGATTTTAAATGGTTTTATTATGTGCTATATTCTATGTCCCTTTATTATCATCCAGCCTTTAAAAAAATGCTATTCACTTAACAATCTTGTGGTTGGTGTTTTGGGGAATAGAAGTGGTGTAGGAGGGAATTCAAGGAAGAGTCAAGACATCAGCTAAATAAGGGAGTCTATAAATACACAATTAAGAATTCAACAAGAGCAGGAATTTAGCATAAAAGTTTCCAGAAAGCCAGGAGGATTCTGGGAAGATGGTGGAGTAGGAAACATCAGAAATCTGTCTTCCTGAGCTAGACAACAATTGTACTGGCAGTATCTAGCTGCTGTAACTATTTTGGAACTCTGGAGTCTGTTGAAAACTTGTAATTTTCATGGGAAGGTTTGGATGGTAGATTTTGGTCAGTTTTAGCTCTTAACACAGCAGCAGCCACCCATTCCCCCTATCTCAACCCCATGGCAGGCAGCTGTATACATGTTCATGAAGCAACTTGCAGAAACCAAGGTGGGCCAAAAAGACCTTATTCTACAAGTATCAGAAATCTGTGCTCTGATTGCTGCTTACAATCATAGATGGGAAGAGAAAGAGGAGGATGCTGTCCTATGGACTAAGGTAAATTCCAGAGGATTAAAGGGTTGATAACTTCTTTTCCCTCATTTTTCTTTTTCTTTTAGGAGCCAGATATTGATGACTAAAATATTTCATAGCAACCATATAAACAAGGAACTCCCAAAGGAAGACACAGGCTCAGAAAGATCTCTGAACAACGTAAGTTTTTTCCCTCAGGCTCATACTTTGGCACAGAGACAGTCCATAATAATAATTAAAATCTCTGTAATCAAAAGACAAAGGTTAGTATAGTGGGCTTAAAAAATGATTCAACTATAAGCTATTTACAATAGACTCAACTTAGATTAAAAGACACAAACAGGTTAAAGTAAAAGGATGGAAAATGATATTCCATGCAAATAGTAACCAAAGGAAAGCAGAGGGAGATAAGCTAACATCAGAAAAAATAAAATTCAAATAAAAAATTCTGTAATACAAAAAAAGACATTATATATTAATTAAAAATTCAGTATAGCAAGAAGATTATCAACTTTTACACATCTAGTAATAGACCGTCAACACATGTGGCAAAAATTGACAGAACTGGAGGGAAGAAAGCCAGTTCTACAATAACAGTTGAATATTCCAATATCCCACTCTTAATAATTAATAGAAAAACCAACAGACAATAAGCAATGAAATAGAAGACATGAACAACACAACAAAGGAACTAGATCTAACAGATATAAATAGATCACTTTACCCACCAACAACAGAATACATATCTTTCAAGTGCACATGGACATTTTCTAGGAAAGATGACATATGTTAGGTCACAAATTAAGTCTCAATTGTTAGATATCATACACAGCACCTTTTCTGATCACAACAGGATGAAATTAGAAACCATTAACAGAAGTAAAGTAAAAAGAAAATCACACATTTGTGGATATTAAAGAACACATTCTGAATCAATGGATCAAAGAAGATAACACATGAGACATTACACATTACATAGAAATGAATGAAAATGAAAACACAACATATCAATACTTATAAAAACAGTGAAAGCAGCACTAAGTGGGGAAATTCAAGTGAAAAAACAAGGTTACATAAAACAAACAAAAGAAATCTCAAACCAACAACCTAATTTTATCACTTAAGAAACTAGAAAAAGAACCCGAAACTATCAAAAGGAAGCAAATAATAAAGATTAATACATAGATAAGTGAAATAAAGGCTAGAAAAATAATACAGAAAATTAAAAAAAAACACAGAAGTTGGTTATGAAAAAGTTCAACAAAATTGACAAACTTTTAAGAAAAAAAGAGAGGAGAATCAAATTAATAAATCCAGAAATAGAAGTGGTGATACTACTACCAATTTTATAGAAATTAAAAAAAGGATTATAAGAGAATACTATGAACAATTGTACACCAAGAAATTGGATAACTAGATGAAATGAACAAATTCTAGAAACACAAAACCTATCAAGACCAAACTAGGAGGAAATACAAAATGTAAAGAGATCTATAAGTAATAGAAATATTGAATCAATAATCAAAGACCTGATGGCATCACCAGTAAAATCTACTAAACATTTAAGGACAATTGACACCAACTCTTCTCAAACTTTTCCCCAAAAATAAAGAGTAACTAACTCATTGTATGAGGACAGCATTACCCTGATACCAAAGTCAGACAAAGATACCACAAGAAACCTACAGAGCAATAACTCTTATGAATACTAATGCAAAAGTACTCAATAAAACATCAAATTCAGTATCACATTAAAAAGATTACACACAATGGCAAATGTAGGATTTATTCCTGAAATCCAAGGGTGGCTCAACATACAAACCTCGATCAGTACAATATGTGACATTAACAGAATGAAAGATTAAAAAAAAATAAAAAAACAAGAAATCTCAAATGATTCAGAAAAAAAAAACATATGACAAAATATAACACCCTTTCATGATAAAAAACACTCAATGAACTAGGAATAGAAAGAAACTACCAAAACACAATAAATCCATTTATGAAAAGCCTACCTTCAAATATCATATTAAAAGGTGAAAGACTGAAAATGTTTCCTCTAAAATCAGGAAGATAGCAAAGGTACCTACTTTCACCATTTCTACTCAACAGTACTGGAAACTGTAGCCAGAAAAATTATCAAGAAAAAAGTAAAAGGCATCCAAAACAAAAGGAAGAAGTAAAATTATCCCTTTTTGTAGATGATATGATCTTATATATATAAAAAATCCTAAAGATTTCACACACAAACATACAAAATATTAGAACTAATAAATGAATTTAGCAAAGTAGGAAGACACAAAGTCAACAAAATCAGTTGCATTTCTATACCCTAACAATAAACAATCCAAAAAGGAAATTAAAAAAAAAAATCCATGTGCGGTAGCATCAAAAAAAGTAAAATGCTTAGGAGTGGACCAAGGAAGTAAAAGCCTTGTGCAGTGAAAACTACATAACATTTCTGAAAGAAATTTAAAAAGGCAAATGTAAATAGAAAGACATTTTTGTTCAGGAAACAGACTTAATATTGTTAAGACGTCAACACTACCAAAAACATTCTACAGATTTATGCAATCCCTACCAAAATTCCAATTATAATTCTTACAGATGTAGAAAAAGCCATCCTAAAATGTAGATGTAATCTCAAGACACCATGAATAGTCAGAAAAACAACATCCAAAAAAGAAGAATAAAGCTGAAGAATTTAAACATCCTGATTTCAAAACCTACAAAGATACAATAAACAAAACAGCATCATATCAGCACAAAGACAAACATATAGCTCAATAGAATAGAGAGTCCAGAAATAAATTCTTATATACATGACCAAATGATTTTTGACAAGGGTGCCAAGACCATTCAATGGGGAACTGACAATCATTTGAACAAATGATGCTAGGCAAAACGGATATCCACATTCAAATTAATTAGGTTGGGCTTATACCTAACACAAAAAGTAACTTAAAACAGATCCATGACTTAAATGTGAGACCTAAAATTATAAAACTCTTCAAAGAAAACATAGAGCAAAATGTTCACCACATTAGATTTGGTAATGATTTCTTGGATTTGACAACAAAGGCACAGGTAAAAGAAAAGAAATAGATAAACTGAACTTCATTAAAACATTTTAAAGATCCATACATCAAAAGAGTCCATCAACAGAGTAAAAAAGCCACACACAGAATGGGATAAAATATTTCTAAATCGCATATCTGGTAAGGGATAAATATCCAGAATACATAGAGAACTCCTAAACTTTGAGAACAAAAATATATAACCCAATTCAAAAATGGACAAAGGACTTAAAATCGACATGTCTCTAGTTATACAAATGACCAATAAGCATGTGAAAAGATGCTTAAGATCACTATTCATCACAGAAAAACAAATTGAAACTACAATGAGACACCACTTCATGCCCATTAGGATGGCTATTTCCAAAAGAAGAGAAAATAATAAGTGCTGGTAAGGATATGGAGAAATTGAAGGCCGTCACATACTGTTGGTGAGAATGTAAAATGATATAGCCACTGCAGAAAATAGTATGTCAGTTCATCTAAAAATTAAAAATAGATTTACTATATGGACTAGCAATTCCACTTCTGGATATATATCCAAAATAATTGAAAGCAGGGTCTTGAATAGATATTTGTATACTCACATTCCTAGCAGCATTACTCATAACAGCTAAAATGTAGAAGAAACCCAAGTCATACATAGTGACAGATGTATGAATGAGCAAAATGTAATATACACATGCAATGGAATATTATTCAGCCTTAAAAAGAAAGTAAGTTCTGGAATATCCTAAAACGTGAAGACATTATGCTAAGTGAAATAAGCCAGTCACAAAAAGACAAATACTATATGATTCCACTTACACAAGGCACTGAGAGCAGTCAAAATCATAGAGACAGAACACAGAATGGTGCTGGTAAGGAGCTGGGAGAGAACGAATGAGGAGCTATTGTTTGATATATATATAAAGTTTCAGTTTTAAAAGTTAAACGAGTTCCAGAGACACATGATGACAATGGTTGCACAACAATATGAGTGTCTGCTTAAAAATGGTGAAGACATGAAATTTTATGTTATGTGTATTTTGCCACAATAAAAAATTATGAAAAAAAGTTACCAGAAGTTTACATAATCTCTCCACCTCCCCTCCATCATACCTTCCCCACATAAAACCCTTGATATTTTCAGAAAGGTGTGAGGAAGACTTCAGAACTTATTTCACTGATTTGAATTTATGCTGGATAATTTTGTATATTGAAGAAAAAGGGATTCCAATAATCTGGATAAAATAACAAGCATCTAGATTATCACATATGGTAACATGAGGTTCTATAGTCAATACTGAGGTCTCATGAGGTAGTGGACTTTGGATTGGTGTTGGGGAAGGTCATCAAGAAAACATGACCACTGGTTGACACATGAGCTCAACTTCACAATCAGAGGCTCCTTCTCCCCTCCTCCATCCTTGGAATGTGCATTTTGCTTGCCTCCCCACCCCCAGAGGCTATTTCAAGGGCAAAACTTTGAGATAGTGACATGGTGTTAAGACCATCTGACAGTATGCATGACTGAGCTCAATTAAAGCCTTCATATAAACTTTTAAGATTTGGTGGGCAGGTGCAGAGACCTACCTGTCTAGCTGCTGTCCAAGGCAATTTGCCTATGTTAATTCCCTTGCAATTGCCACGGACTAATCTGGAGTGTCCTGATTCTTCCTCAGTCTCTTCGTGCCCTACACATACAGGGGCCAGTTTCAGTTTACACATGACAAGCTTAGAAACCAACAACTGGTTTCTCATATATCAAAGGCGATGAAGAACATTCTAGGGTGAGTAGACCAATATGATGCAATTAAAAACAATGTACAAACCTCTTAAAAATTCTAGTGTCTGGTGACACAAAACAAGCAAGAACTCTCACGTTTTATTATAGTAACCTCTTCCAGTTCCTCAATTTAATATTTAGTTCCATCATTAATGTCATATATAAAAGAAAATGTCACCTACATAAGTACTCAGATTATATGGTGAGACAGATCAACAGTAAAGAAATTGGACTATGGTATACATTTATGATCACATAAGAAAAAAATGCGATTGATACCTTGCAGGACAATGAAAATTTCTCTATTTTGCTGAGGAGAGCACAGGTCCCCTAGTCATTTTCAATAAAATTACATAAAGTTGTAATAAAATAAGAAGCTGTCTTATAATGCATTCAAGAGGATACATATTTTTGCATACAGACGTTTGATTTTTCATGAAAAGCTTTGAGAAAACTGGAAAGCATTTGTCACTGTATGGGTATAATGCCACTTGACACTTAGTACCTACCTTCTAAAATTTTAATAAGCTTGACAAGCATTATTATAACATTAAATATATTCTACCAGAAATGAAGTGAGATATGAAGAAGTTAAGGGTCTGGCACCATGTCACTAAAGAAGTCAACTGTAGCAATGAAAACCAAACTCTGGTCATCTATACGTTAGCTATTAACTTTTTGGTTATATCTTGCTCTATAATAATTCCTGAAATGCATCAAAACAACAACAACAACATACGACATAGAAAGGTCAGACAAATCTCTGTTGTTGGCAATCACTTTTGGCTTTGTGAAACTACTATAACTGTTAACCCTTTATTTACTGAGGCATTTTTGTTGTCGCCCAAACTACAGTAAGTCTAAAGATCTTTCTTTTTTCTTTTTTAAATATTTTTCATGTTTATTTATTTTTGAGAGAGAGAGAGAAAGAGAGAGAGAGAGGAAGAAGGGGAGGGGCAGAGAGAGAGGGAGACACATAATCTGAAGGAGACACCAGGCTCCGAGTTGCCAGCAGGGAACATGACATGGGGCTTGAACCCACAAACTGCGAGATCCTGACCTAAGCAGAAGTCAGACACTTAATGGAGGCATCCAGGTGCCCCTACAGATCTTTCTACAAGCTATAAAACTGAATCTAGACTTGAGAACTGGAGGTCACAAGTTCTCCTAGGACCCCAGAGTATGAATTGCTACCAATGGAGGTTCTGAAAATGAAAAAGTGGTGAAGGAAATACTCCCTTGGTGAATAAATAACAGATCAGTCCAACCTCCCCTGCCAAATGTATAGATCCTTTAATCATTCTGCCTTGGACCCGCCCCTCCCCCCAAAAAAAGACTATTTTCCTTTGATAAATAAGTCATTTACTTCAGAGTTGGTATCATGAGAAACAAATGAGTAAATCTCTGTGAAAACTCCTTTAAAATTCATGTTATCGTTTTCAAATAAATGCTTTGTCTTCTTTGTCTATCATCACTATTATGATCATTATATTATTACTAAGAGAAGAGAAAGAGACTTATTTTAACCACTGTTGAGGAAAAGGACTCTAAGCTCTATTCCGTGTTAAATGGTTTTGAGCTGCTGTTTGTTGCTGAGACAATATTTGAAAAATTAATTAAGTAAATCTTTAAATTAAACCTTCATCATTAAATATAAATCAGTTTTAAATGTTTTTAAAAGAAAATGTACTCATCAAATTTAGGAAATTTGTAATAGACCTAAAAATAAATATAGTAAAAATAACTCCTTTAGTCCTATCATCCAATGCTAAACACTACTAACATTTAGTATTTTTACTGTAACATTTTTATATGCACTAGGTTGGTTTTTGTTTTATATTGTGAATATCATGGTATACATAAAATTCTGCATCTTTCCTTTTTTCTCTTCATTTTTTAACAAAAATATTTTTTGTTATTTTTAATAATATCTCTATTTAATGGTAGATTTCATTTATAATATCTATAAGGATTTGTCTTGATTCTTAAAGTTCAGACTCAAACAATAATCCTGAAATTAAGTATTGTAAAGAAACTGGATGTAATTAACACATTCACTTTAAGAGCGTTCTAGAGTTTCACTTTAGCCATTGAATCCTCTAATACTTTCAGGATTAAAATCCTAACATACTTTTCTACACACTCAAGTCTCATTTTGTATAAACATACTTTAAAATGTAGACACTTACATGAACTCTTTATCATTTATGACTACTTTTTTTGTAAGATAATAACTATTGTGCATATTTTTACTATGTATATAATTTACTTTTCATTATTTTTATTAGATTCCAACAATACACTAAATTCATTAATATTCAGGGAGTTGTGCTAGTAATATAGAAATATTTACTCTTCAGAACTTTAAAATACTTAGTTAGACTAATGCTTGGCAAGAAACTTTTGGGACTCAATCTGTAAGTGGGAGAGGTGCTACAATTAAATGTTGTATGTCTTATCAATTCCTTACAAGGTATACTCTTTGAAAAAAAAAGGAATACTCTTTGAATTCTGATAAATGCAATCATAATAAGGTAAACACCCAGTGGATGATTAATTTTAAATACTAATGATGAGGTATTCTTGCATATAATTATTATTTCTCAAATAGAAAAATATTATGTCTCTAATTTGGATAACATGTATGATGAAAAAGAATTCCTTCTTATTACAGTAACAAAATGTTTTATATTCACAAGCCAAACTGGAGCTTGACCTGATGTTTCCAAAACAAAAGATAAAACAATAACAACACCTCTGATATCAGGCAATTATACTGGGATTGGAGTTTTATCCTTGAAACTATAGAAACACAAAAGCCATTGTTTAATTTTTGTTATTAATGGTTCTTTGGGTTCAGGAAAAGAACCATTGCCAATCTGTCTTTAAGCAATTTTCCTTAGAGGAGTTTTTACATGTAACTAGTAAGAGCACTATTTTGATTTACATACTGGATACCCACATACTAGGTATGTTTACTGATGCCAAAACAAAATTTAAAGGAAATTGAAGATGGAGAACACATTTCAAAGATGCCCCTGTGGGGTCAATTAGCACATATAAATATTTATTTAATCCATTACTTAATGCCAATTCAATATTTCTAAAACTTTTTTTGTCAATCAGTCCCATGTTCAATAACCTCTCCACAGATATTAAATTAAATCCAAATCTTTAGCTCCGTATTGTAAGATAGCTATGAACAGAATTTGGTTTATCTATTTTAACTCTTTCTAAGACAACTTCAAATTTTTTCCTTTGTATTCCCTCCTTTCTTCACCCTACCAGTTTAAATACTACTTCTCCTATCACAGAAAAATTCACTATTCAATTTATTGGCCAATGTCCTATACTTTCTTCAAAGTCCTAGTCCATTCACCTTTTATTTTGGTATCTGCTAATAAATATTTAAATTCCATTGAATCCTTTATTTTTTCATAAAGAATCTGTGTGTCTATGACACAGAAAAATATACAAATAGATTCCTGAGAAATAGAAAAGAAAAACATCACTGGTCCCCGTCAACCAATAAGGAAACAGAGAACTGCAGCTGGCTTGAAAATAACCAGTTAATTGGAAGCCAGAAATTGGCTTAACACTCTCTTGGAGTGTACCATGCCCTAGGTGTCTGTAATGCCGTCTTCTATCCCAGACACAAGAAAGAAAAGTCGTGATCTTATCCTTGTCCTGCAAGGTGGCCTAAATTTTGGGATGCCTTCCTCAAAATTTCTGTTTCCCTCTAGATCCTAAAACCAGGCACAGCTATTTCTTCTTTTCCTATACTTAAGGAAAAAGGCTCAGAGAGATGAAATGATTTGTCCTTATAGTAGAACCAATATTAGATCATAGGGCTATTTAGTCTGCAATAAAAGGTAAAAGGAAATAGAAAAAGATGAAACACAGAGCTTGGAAAACAAGAAAATAAAAGGAAAATGAAGTATGTGGGTACATATTTAGAAGTATATAAAAAATGGCATATAGGATCTTTATATGAAGATAAAAAGGAAAAAAGACTGAAAGTGGGTAGCAAACTGGCGATACATATCCTCGTTCACCAATGCCAGGATTATCCCAGTGATGTTGGGTCAAATTGCCTTGACAATAATTATCTCTAGTACTTTGACAGATCATTATGAAAACATTAGCAGGGCATTAGTGACAATTACCCATTTTTCACCCATTTTTCACACATAGTTTGCTCATTAGTATATGTGTGTCTAATAGCTGCATTCTAACCGGCATTTTCCTCCTTCATCTGAGATACAAACCTACTAACCTCAGACCAAGCCATACAAAACGACTTTATTAAATTATATAAGTACAAATCCATTCCACTTGTTTAAGATGAAATTCATTCATGAAGCCAGAAAATTATTTGACCCATCTCTACTTGGCAATATACAGTAACCTGTCATCTTCCTCTGATAAAAATGACATATTATATCTTTGGAGAAGAACAAAAGATTATAGCAGCATCCTCCAGACTTTCTCTGGTTACTTCCTATGCTTCTGCTATCCAGATCTCAACTTGGGAAGAGGGCAGCTCTCACTTTATTGTCTTTAGTCTGAGGAATATTCTTGTATTTTATCCATCTCACATATCAACCGCCTTGGCTAATGGAACCACTAAATCAGTTGTTCTCAACAATCTATACATTAGAATCACTTGGAAAGACTTCAAAGCAATAACTGCCATATGATCCACACCCCAGACCAAATGACTCAGAATTTCTTAAAGTGGGACATGGGCATCTATGTTAATTTATTTGAGTTAAGCTCACAAGGTAAGTCTTATACATAGTGGGGGTTGGGAGTTATTGCATCTTCAAATATATATTTATGCCCATTAACATGGAATATTAGGTAGTCTGGGATCTATAAAGTGATAAAGTTAATGAATCAGTTGGATTATTCCCAGTATTGATGGCAGATGGTGCATTGTTCTCAGTATATGTGAACAATATAAAAATCCTACGTTAGAGAAAAGGTAATTTTGAGTGGGTGTTTTGTAATTTTTTTCCCTTTTCTTGCACATCACCACCTGTCCTCCCACACAGAAAACACAACTAATTTTGAGTCATATATTTTAGAAGGTATAATTCTCTCATACTATTTTATGAGTGATTATGTTTTCCTAATTCAAAGAAGTCCAGCATGGATACCCAGGGCAAAGCTCCCTTCACCCTCCCTCTCCTTCCTTTCACTTGCAAAAGCTGTATGTCAAAACAATACCAGCCAGAATGTGTGAAATGAATTATTGAGATGCTAGGAGCTAAGCAGTCTCCGAGGCTGGTTGGATTATAGGACAAGCAGGGGTACATGTAAGTCATTGAGCTCCTCTCAGTCACAGGGTCAGAATCCAGATACTTTTATTTCCACAGGAACCTCAAGAAGGAGGAAATCAAACACAAAACCCAAGAGAAAGAATGTGATAGGGAAATACTGTATTTATATGACTCTCTCTCCCCGAGTCTAAAATGGAAGATTGAAATTAGGGAGAACTGAAATTAGCTGCACAGTCTTGGCCAAGATATTTCCCATCTTCTGGATTCAGTTTCCATATCCATCACATGACAAAGCTGATTAAAATCCTTTTAATTCTCAGCAAGCAGTAAAATGTTATGATTCTATGAAATAACTTCTTAAAGTCCCAAATAGAAGAGTGCACATAAGCTGACTTTAGCAATGTAAGGTAGATCTTTAGCCTTCAAATGTTTATTTTTATAGTTCCCATTACTCGAGAGCACTCCTAAAGGCACAAGGAACACAATAAAATGCAACTAGGCCAGGGCCAAGTTGAATCTTAAGTCCAAAGAGGGTGCACTGTAGGCAAACTAAAAACCTATCTAGACTGACAATCAGTGGGGCATTTCCATTCTCTAGTCATCTTTACAAATTAAAGATTCACAAAGATCTGAAGCTATGTCTCCTATGATTGTTAAGAGACTTTCATAAGTCTCTCTATATTTTATATGAATGCCTCTACTTAATATGGTTGCCTGTCTATTTAAAATTATTTACCCTATCTAGTTATCATTTGGGGCACTGAATGGACAAGAAATTTAACAGATAATGAATGCCTTGAGAACTGTTTGGGGGTATAAATTACTTGACTAGGGCTGCTGTAACAAAGTACCACAAACTGACTTAAGCCAAATAATCTGTCTGACAGTTCTTGAGGCTAAAAGTCTGAGATCAAGGTGTCTGCAGAGTCGGTCCCTCTGAAGGCTTTGAAGGAAGAATCTGTGCTAGGTCTGTCTCCTTGGCTTGTAAATGGCCGTATTCTCTGTGTCTTCATATCATCGTCTCTCTGTACATATCTGTATCCGAATTTCCTTTGGTAATCAGGATACTTTTCATACTAGATTAGGGTCCACCCTAATGATCACATTTTAAATTGATTGTCTCTGTAAAAGCCTTATATCTATCTAAATAAGGTCACATCCTAAAGTAGTGAGGGTTAGGACTTCAAGAGTTTTTGTTTCGTTTTGTTTTGTTTGTTTTGTTTTGTGGGGGGAGGGGACAGTAGGGCACAATTTAGCCCAGAACAAGGAACATTTTATCTACATGCAAAGAGCTTTAGCCATGGGTGATTTTAGTAGGTATGTGTACAATGGTCTTGTTGAAATGTGATTTAAAAAAAAAGCAAGGAATAGTTATTATTATTGATATTAACACTAGCACTACTACAAATAGATACCAATCATCGGATACTTACTATAGGCTGGATATTGTACTAATTACCTCACGTACATTATTTCCTTTAATCCTCAAAAGAACCTTGTGAAATTTTTAATATTATTTTCCTAATTTCATAGAAAAGGAAATTAACTCTTAGATTGGCCCAGGTTACATGGTTACTAAAGCAGTAGTGGAAGTTTTATAATCCAAATCTATTTGAATATCCTAAAGTCCCCAGCACACAGTAAGTGCCAATAACACAGTAGTTAGTATGACACAATGGTTAAGATAGAACGCATAGTAAACAGAGTGTCTGCGAGGCTTTTCTCCAATACATCTTCTATTCAGTCATAGAATTAGTTTTCTTGATGTTCTGTTTTGATAAATAAAAATCTTCATAACTTTACATTTCTTATGTCTGATATTCAACTATCTTACGTAGACATTCAAGGTGACCTGCCATCTGCCATCTGGTTATAATCTATGTTGCCACTCTTAATGACCACAAAATTTCCTGAATACTCCTAATTCAGTCATATGAATCATACTGTTTTCCATTTATCTCAAATGATATCTTCCTTCCTGGGGCCTCCGGTTAATGAAATCAGGGAAGTCTTACTGGAAGAAATAACATTTTTTCTGGATCTTGAAGGATAACTAGAATTTTGACAAGTGAAAGTTGGGCCTTTGGAGGAAGGGAGGTGAACATCTGAGAAGAATGGATGTGAAAAAGAGGGTATCATAGCAGAGCAAATGTTGTAGAAGCATTGAGGAAATAAGTCAGGCCACCTGACTAACAAATTAGGAAATAATTAGGAAGATACATACACTGACCCTACTTTTAAGAATTTCAAGTAACTGTTCAGTCAATTCACCTGAAGGTAAAGGTGAATGGACAGATGTTGAGTATTTTTCATTCTCAGTTACTCTCGCCATTTTACATCTCTGGGCAATTTATATCAACAACCTTCTCCACTGCCCAACAGGTATGTAACTCTGCAATTGGCTGGATCTAACAAAAGGACATTTCTACTTTTGTAAATCTTTTCTAAGATAAAAATAAGGGTCCTGAGATATGGAAAATTCTTTTACTAGATGCCAACAGAGAGAACTGTAGACTGGAGAAGAAGAGGCAGATAGAATAATTTTATCTCTCTTCCAAAGTGGTGACCTAGCAATCTGGAGAAGATTTTAATTTTCAGCTCCACTGTCTTCTCTTTCTCTGATCCTGGTCTCTAATAAACAAAGTATAGAGACAGAAAATGCAAATTTTTCTTTTGAACATGATGCCAAAGTGATTTGGCAAATCACAACAGTAGGTCTTTTCTCCAGTCCTAAGGTATATTGGGACCCAGCTCTGAAAGTTCTGGGCATAAGGACATTGGAAGGTAAATCAAGGCTGACATTAGGCATCTTAAAATTTAAAAAACAGAGTCTAATAGAAACACATTGAAATGAAGAAATAGGAGGCCAGGCCAGAGAAGGAGAAGGTTCTTTTGTGAATTTCCAGTTGAGAGTTGCTAAGCAATATCCAGAGAAACCAGTCAAGGGATCCAAGTTCTAATTGCAGATGTTACATGCCTGTCTTGCAGAGATGGGGAAGAGGTTTTCAACAATGAAACAGGATGCTGAGACTTCTCTCCTGACCTTGGGCCAAGACAATCTGCTTTTTAACTGGAGGCAACTGTAATCCATTCTGTGAACAGATGGTGTGTAGGAAAAAATGCAAACACAGGCTCTCTAGTGTCTATTCCAAAAGCTAGCCAACTTCCAGCTGTGGTAGATAGGAAAGGGATGATAAAGGTCCTAGTGGGTAGGGAAGGGTTGTGTAAAAAACAGAAAAGATACTTTCTAACAATGAAAAATAACAGGCGGAAAGGGATTTCTTTGGTTACAGTGATTCTGGATAAATTCACATTGCAATCACTTTTATATCAGTTATACCTCATAACTCTCCCATGATTGCTTCCTCTATAATAGGTCTGTATCTTGTCTAAATTCTACATTCTTTGTCCCTTTGATGATGACAAAACATTGTTCAGTTATTATTTATATTTCATTTCCTCTTCACATTGAACAACTTGAAAGCCATAAACTGCATTGCTAAAGTTTGGTTACAGGATTTACAAATGTATGGCAGGATCATAGACAAAAACTCAGCAAGAGGAGATCCATCCCTTGACATAATCAGGGAAAAGCAAACAAACAAGAATGAATATCCATGAAATATCCAGGGATGGGACAGTGTCACTTTTGAACATGACATTGACCTGTAATCTGTGTTGATATTCTCTGCTAATTTCTAAACTTAGAAAGTGTTGATTTTCAACACACTCTTACTATTCCTGGGAAATTTTTATTTAAAATATTAAAAAGGAATTTTAGGCACAATATAAATTATAATTACTCAGAGATGAGTGTGGAGGCATAGGCTCCAAGGAGCAAATATTCCCACGTTGGATTATTACTATTCCAGGCCATTTGGTTAAACTAAAGATGATAGTTTCAGCTAGAAAATTATTTAAAATAAACAGACCAAATATCCCACTGGTTGTGAATGCTGATAGACAGAGATTTCTCCACTGGGTGGGAGTTTAAACTTCATTAACTCAAAAGAATCCTCCACCTAAAAACCTCGATGTTAATTACATTCATATTCTTTTCTGTACACTCAGTTACATTTAGCAAAATTTACCGATATTCACCATATGCCAGACATGGATCATGGGTTCTAGGTTTTCAAAGATAAATAAAAACATAGACACTATAACCAAAGTAAGTATATATAGAAATTAAAAATTATAATTCAGTGTAACATGTCCTATGTTAGCAACTAAAGGTGCCATAGTTTTATGATGGAACAAGTATCAATTATTCCAGATTTGGTTAAAGAAAATTTCACGTAGAAGGTAAAGCTTGAGTAAGACAACAAGAGTGGGGCAAGAGTTCATTAGCCGAAGGGAAGAGCCACCTGGGTGGCTCAGTCGGTTAAGTGTTTGACTGTTGGTTTTGGATCAGGTCCTGATCTCAAGGTTTGTGACTTTGAGCCCCGCTCCATGCTGATAGTGTGGAGCTTGCTTGAGATTCTCTCTTTCCCTCCCTTTCTCCACCCCTCTCCCACTCGATCTCTCTGTCTCTCTCAAAATAAATAAATGAACTTAAAAAAGGGGGGGGAGGGGAAGAGGTTAGGTAAGGGCATTCCAGAGAAGGGAAGCTATCTACAAAGGCAAGGAAACACATAATAGCATGGTATATTTTAAAACCTGGAAGGAACGGGAAGGGGAGGGGTGTGGAAGAAAAACTAAGGGCTACACAAGAAATAATGACAATATCCATATTTTTCAGGCCATAAGGAGCCTCTGAAGTGCCATAACCTCTGCAGTAGATTTGGTCAGTGTTCTGCACATATCTCCTCAAATGCTCTGCCATTTTCATGTAATTGTACCCCACTAAGATTCAACAGAAAAGTCAGCATCTTCCTCAGTCTTCCCTCAGACTGCCAGAGTTTGTTTTTCTTCAACATATGGAGCACTAAAAGTGTCCCCAAATATGTGTTCCTCCAATAAAGCTCCTACCAATGATTTCGAGTGCTGGATACTCAGGCCTTCCTGTTTCAGTTAGGACAACTTTGAAGTATGCCTTACCTTCTGTGGTAGTCTGTCTGATATTTCACTCTCGTTTGTGATTTTTCCCCTCCAATACTCACTGTCCTACTCAACGACTGATTTTTCCTTGGAATGGAAAAATTAGTAAGTAAGTTAGACACAACTCCTCATTTCAGGATCCACCTCTTTGGGGAGTCCAATCAAAGATATCTTTTTAACTTATAGCTGTGCACTAATAAAGTGAATCTGTAGAGAAAATGTTTCATAGATAAACTAAATAGAAAGCTGTGATGACATTAGAAATGTCTCTAATTAGATTTTAGTATATGGCAAGGTTGGAGGCATTATGATTAGATGAAATTATACATATATACATTTACGTGGAACAGTAAGGATCAAGTCTTTAGTTATTTCATTTCCCTTGGGGCACCATTTCTTGGGCATGTCCTGAGTTGGAACTGATATTATGGCTGGAGGAGCAATGAATGTGGTCTTTTGACTCCAGGTGCATAGGGCTATAGGTATCTAAGGCAACCATTATGGAAATATTTTTTTTATCTTTCTATATTTCTCTCTTTATTAGAGAAATTTCCTTTCATTTTGACATATGTCAGGTTAGAGGACAATCAAATAAGAGGGGACCTTGTAAGGTTCCTTCATTACAGTGGCAAACATCCATGTTCTGTATACATCAGCAACATCTTTGTAGTCCCAATCCACTCTTTATCTTATGGGTATTTCATTGTAAGCCAGAAAAGGCTCAAATTTATCAAGCATGAGAAGCAACTAAATGATAATTTGTTTTTGATATATGTATACAACATTATCTATGATTACAACAACATTGAGAAGAACAATCACAGAGTCCATTAATGCACCTAAAATCCCATGCTCCCTCTGTTACTCCTAGCCTAGGTCCATGAAAAATTTTGCCAATACATCTTGAGCTTTAGTAATCTTCTCCTCTGAAAAATGAAACCTTGCTCCCCCAGCCCCCTGCCACACACACAAGTGCTCCCATGTAATGGATGCTGGCCTGCTGTAATCTTGACTCATTAAAGCATGACTCAGACCTGTCCCTTCATTATGCTCAATTTCTAATTTTGAGGACTGGACAATTTTAGACAGAAAGAAAAACTACACACTGAGATCTCTGATGCTTGAGGTTGAGCAACTTTTTATTGTAGTTGTGACTCTTTCTTCCTCACAATTTGCCACTCCGTTCTAGCTCCCCCAGTTGTTTTGAACTAATATGTGGTTTTCCTCCCAATCCTATTGCAAGAGGACATAATTCCTCAGAAAGTTTTAATACACAAAATCTTTCCTCTTTATTCCCCATCCTTTCCTTCATCATTAGCTCTTATAAGCCCAGTGGATGCCAACATACAGTCGCATTTATACTAACCTGAAAAGAATCAGCGAAGACATCTCAAATTCACTTATTTCCAAATATTATTGACATCTCTGCACCAGCTTCCTACCAGGCAGGCCAACTCTGTCCTTTGTTCTCATTTCTACAGTTCCTTTCCTCTTTGTAATCACTACTCCCCTCTATTTTCTATTCCTTCTGTTATTCTGTTCCTTTTTTTTTTCCTCTTTACTATCACTATCTACCCTGCTTCACATGTAGTGACTAGTACATTCATTTCCTTTCCTGAAAATAAAAGAAGAACTTCAAAGAGGCATGAATGATCTCTCCTGTTTTAATAATTAAAGATGAATCCACCACAAAGCTCGCTCTGCTGTTCCCTGTGTTCACATTAGATCAGAAATGGCATTTTTTAGCCCCAAAAGAAATGTATCAGAGTAGTTCCCACCCTGAAATACATGGCACGAAGCCCAGCTTTCCCCTGGAACCAGCGTGCTACCAATGGGTCTGTTTCAAAGTAAGTGTATTCAGAATATGGGAAGGAGGATTTGATAGTGTTTGATAATTCACAATTTAACAGCTAAGGAAAGGCAGCTTATTATTAAATGCAAATAAAATGAAATGAAGTCCGGCTGTCTGGGTGCAGATAGAAATTACACAAAGCCCATAAGCCACTCTGGAGATCTTAACTACCAGACAGAACAGAGCTCCGGTAGCTGCCAGCAAGCACAAATCCTTTCTTTGAAGGGGCCTGCACCCTGTATTATCTCCAGAGAAAGACTTAGATTATACAGTCTGCTTGGAAAACTAAGGTGTGACTAGAAATAGGGCAAGTACAGCCACTTCATGGAAGGCAAACATATTTTGAGGTTTAAAGTATTTCGACATCTTTAATTCCCATTGTTACTTTCCTCTTCTACAGAATGTTTTTTACTGGTCACTGGAAAATTGCCAAAGACACTCTGCCTAGAGCAAAAGGATATATATTGCTCCAGGCTACCCAAATTTACAACATTCATATGACTGCTTCCTAATGGTAACAAGTATGAACTTGAGGACATGACAATAATTTAATATAAACAGTATTTATATAACTTTGTTACATCTATTTATATTTTAAAATAGTGGAAGTATTTCAAAGCTATGGAATAAGACTTTTTTTTCTTTATCAATTAATTGGACTTCAGGGCTCTGCTGGACAATATTCTGGAGGAAGTATTAAAACTGGATTTGCAAAACTGAATAAAATTCAAAACGGTCATTAGATTCATTTATGGAAAACAATGCATCACTAAGTTAGTTTATTCACTAACTTAAAAATCTCTAGGGACACTTTGTTACCAGATCAAGTTCACATCATTTCTTAAGTAATTCTGCACTTTATAATCTTATTGGGGACTTCTATACATACATTCCTAAACAGATGGAAATTCTCATCTAGGTTTCAAGAGTTTTGTAGTTTCATTTCCTAAGGCCTAGGCCTGATACCTCTCCCCTTTGCAACTACTGAAATTCAACACATACTTCTAGGCTATTTCAAATCCTGTCTTCTTTTTGGACCCTTTCCTGAACGTACAACTCCCTTCTCTGAGGTGTCACTTAACCTGTGTTTTTCAGCATTCATTTTGGTACTCAAATACTTTGTAAATATACTGTATTTACCTCTTTGCATTGCTTACTAGTTTTATGTGTCATCATGTCCAGTCAGTAGATTATACATTTCTAAAAATCACAGATGGTATTTTAGACTTACCATCTATCTCCTGTAGAATGTTTCATTACATCCACCATAATTCCATCCTGGATATTTCCCTTGGACTCAAGGTTTCTTTGTCCATCTGTCTATTCGACATCACCCCTTGGAAATCTAATAGGCAATCAAACTTATTAAATACAAAAAATAAATAAATAAATAAATAAAAACAAAAAACCTCTCAATCTTTTCTTCCTATAATCTGACTTTCACACTGTTTTTGCCTTCTCAATTTTAGGAAGTTCCATCTTTCTAGTTGTTCACATTAAAATACCTTGGATTCATCTTTCTTTTTTACTCCATGTGCCATTTATCATGAAATTATCTCACTTCTATCATTAGAACAAATCCAAAATATGATCATTCTTCTACTTCCATTGCTAATACTTTTGCTAAGCCATCATCATCTCTCTCCTATAATAGTACTATTAAATTTGCTAATGAGTATCCTTGCTTCCATTCTGTACCCTGTGATCCACTTTCAACATAGGAACCAAGAGGTCCTTTGAAAACATAAGTCAGATGATGTCACTTATCTTCCCAAAATCCTTCAATGGCCTCACATTTTAGAGTTAGTGTTAAAGTTTTAACAGGGTAGTGTTAATGTCTTAACAGTGACCTGTAAAACCCTACAGACATTCCATTATTTCTTTAACTTCATCTCCTTCCCGTTCCACCATTCACTCCAGTCCTCCACATGAGCCTCCTGTCTATTCCTAAAAGTTTACTTATTTATTTCTAGTATCATCTGTTTCTCTCCACTACAATATACTAACTTATTGTGGGAACCAAATCTTTTCTTTTCTTCACTGTTCTATGGCCGAGTGCTAGAATATCACTAGGAAAGAAGTAGACACTCAATAATTATTTTGATGATATATGAATGAATGAATGAAGTCAGGCAATGTAGTCCTGCCAAATGCTGCCAAATTTTCCAATAAATCGGAATTGCTCTGAACAAAGTTTCAGAGAAAGGCACTACTCAAAGCAAGCACATTTCTCCTCTAGCACGGACAGTTGAATGTTTCCACCATGGCTAGAAATAGCAGGCTCCAGGCCGAACTCAGCCATAGGTTACCTGCATAACCCCAGGAAAGGCGTAATACTCTCCTTGCCTTGGAGAGTACATTTGTTATGATGGCTGCCTTTGACCTGAGGGCTTTTTATATTGTTTTATTAAATTTTTTTTCATGCTGTCTTCTCTTCAAATATTTAACTTCTAAAATAGAGTTAAATATCTCTTTAACATAGCATTCTATATCCAGAAGCAGACTCATGAAACAGAATTGGTAAATAAAATAATACTTATCAACCCAAAGTTTACACTCCTATGTAGGAAAACAAATAAAGAACTATGAACCATAAATTTAAAACATAAAACAAAGACATAATTAGCCTTTATAATGCTGCATTTTAATCTTGAGCTTGACAATTATATCCTCAATATAGTAACACTAGTTCATAGTATTTGCTCAATAGATGCTCAATGAGCAAAAAGATTTTAAAAAACCACATAAATAACTTATCGTTGAGAGTAAGTACTCATGAAGTGAGGGGGGGGATTAGGAGAAGGAAGATGGTATGAGATGACCAAGTGTGATCAAGAATATTGTCTTTCTTATTAATTTGACTCATTTCATAAAGCTCCACAGAGAGATAGAGTTTTAAGAATATTTGTTTATTATTTTAATTTTTTTGATATTTATTTATTTATTTTGAGAGAGAAAGAGAGATAGAGAATGAGCAGAGGAGGCGCAGAGAGAAGAAAAGAGAGAGCATCTAACAGGCTCCACACTACCACCACAGAGCCCAATACAGGGCTCGATCTCATGAACCGTGAGATCAGGACCTGAGCTGAAACCAAGAATTGGACGCCTACTGACTGAGTCACACAGGCACCCCAGAATTTTTGTTTATTTTAATGAATAAAGAAAGAGATGGCCCTTGCACCATGTAATACTTAGATTACATGGGGAAATTACTCAAATACTGAATGTGTTTGGATAAACTTTTGAAATGTGTATTTAAAGAGGGTGAAGAATATTTGGTAATTGCTAGAATCACAGACAAGGTTTTTAAATTAAAAGGTAAGCATCTTGAATATCATCTCAGCATAAAAGGACTATTAATGTTTTAAATACCTATATGTACAACCGCTGCACTAGATGCTAGAAATAAATAAAATATCACCATTTTTAAGGAGTTGGCAGTATCTGGAGGTAGAAACATAATGAAATAAATTAGCCCAAAAGAAAGTTTTGAGCTTATATGCGTTACCTAACCAAGACCCAGGTAGGTCAAAGACGGCTTCCCAGAAGGAGTGAAAATTGAGATAAAGATGAAAGCAAGAGTTTGAGTTAGAAGTATTGGAAAATGAACTGTGAAAGAGAAAATGGCACATTGGAAGAACATAAGGCCAGTGTAGTTCAATTTCAAACGGACTGAAAAGCCAGAAGAAGACAGAAGTCAAAGAACATGGTAGGTGGAAAATACTTTTAAATGAAACTAGGACAGTTGATAAGTAAGGGCAAGATTACAAAGAATTTGTTTGGTTTTGGAAATTTTAATTTTATTCTAAAAATAATGGAGAGCAACTGAAGTATTATAAGAGCAATGACTTAATTAAAGTAGAATCATATTTAGAAAGCTCTGCCTACAATCTGTAGAATAGATTGGAGATGAAACACTGAGCACTGAAGCCAGTGGGAGGTTCTTTCAATGATACAAGCAAGAAATAATACAGGCCTGAGTATGAGTAGTGATGATAAAGGAGGAAAATAAGGGGATAAAATTGAGAAATTTTGAAGGAGTGAAACTGGCAGAAACTCACTCCAGAAAATACTGGAAAAGAGAAGAAACTTAATGAGGCAAATCAGTTAGGATCAGACAGAAGGGAGTAGCACTAGAAGTGGGTAATGTAGCAAAACCCCTGTTCAGTACTGGTGAAAAATCAGAAACTTTGTTATTGTGGAGGGAAAACAAAAACAAAACAAACAAACAAAAAAAAAAAAAACCCCAGGAAATGGTAAGAAATGCAGTGGCATTGTCACTAAGCTCCCCAAAAGTGGGGTGCTCATCCACACCTCAATTGCCAATGTCGGTACAATTTCCAGCCACTTCTGACCTTGTTCCTTATAGATACCACTTTTCTTTTTCCTGAAGGCATATTTTTTTCATACTCCACTTTGACTCATTTAATAATTTTATTCACTTTTCTTTAGGTCTCTATAATGGTTTGATTCTATTGTTTAGTCCCCTGTGCATATGCATTAAGTGCCATGGGATGGACCTATAAGCAAATCCCTTCTCGTCACCCTCACCTTTAGAAAGGAATTACGTAGGTAGAGGTCCCCTAAGAGGAGGCCCACTGATGGCACTGCTATATTTCTGCTCTAGCCTTGTATTTTCCTGGGTCAACCCTGGCTTCCAGGACATATGAGACATAAACAAGGTAAGGCCTTGAAATAAATTATTGGTTACTTAATATCCCTCTGTACCTTGCCATATACTGAATATCTCAGAGCTTCCACATAATATCCGGGGAAGATTAATAGGTTAGGTAAAAGGTTGTTGTACTGTACTCTACATCTAAAATAATTTCATTATATCACTCTACACCCTCCCTCGCTGACTTGATCATTCTTTCAAATCCTTCAAGATCCATGTGTAGTCTTCTCTTACAAACATACCTAACCATGCCCTGATTCTTCTTTTGTGCAAACTTCAGTTTTTCTTCCTCTGACTAGCTCAGAGCATAGCAGTTCTTACTAATAATTAATTCATTATTCACGGAAAATAGACCAGGTAAAGGCTACATATGTTCTGCCAAATATACCTTAGATATACATATAGAGATATATGTGCATTTGTTAGATATGTTTATTAAGTTGTGCAAGTCTCTTCAGTCTGTAGATAATAACCCTGAGATCAGAGACTTGGTCTCATTATTTTTGCATCCTCATTGTCAAGTATGATATCTGATTTACAATAGGTAATTTTTTTAATGAAAACAACTAAATTACTTGCGACTCCATGAAGAACCCTATTTCGTGCTTCCATTGCCCAATATAGAAAGCCAACATAGAAAATTCAACCACTGTCATTTTTCAATAATACACTTCAATCTCTCATGGTGGAAAATATTTGGTGACTCACAGTCTAAACATACCATAAAAACAGCTGATATGATGCCATTTTAAAGTAATAATTACGTATTTTATTTGTGATTTCACATGGTAGAGCTAAAAAACAAATTTAGGCTAATATGTCTAAAGAACGAATAGACATTAGCACACCAACTCATTAAGGTACTGTTTGTAATTCTATTATGATGAATAATCACTTTTCATTTAAGAAAGATCTTGACTCTCCCTGAAAACTGTTATCCTATAAAACTGCTGATTGAGGTTAGGCCTGGCTAGGAAAAGCAGAATGTATACACATTACTTATATAAGTTTAATTTAAAATCAGCTTATCTCAATATCTCAATGATTAGAAGTAAAGAAATTGAAACACACACACACACACACACACACACACACACACACACACACTCCAAGATCTTGGTTTAAACAAAAGAATCATTTTGGTTGTTCATAGAAATATCAACTTAATCATATTATTAAATTAGTTTTCTAATAACTAAAATACTACTTATGGACATTAAGCCAAAATAAGCTTAATATATATGTGAATATATATACATAATTAGACATATACGTGTAAAACTGAAGTGATTTATTTACAGTATACACTATGAATACCTTCAATTTAAAAAAAAATAAATCTACTATGTGTGATACTAGATGCTATACAAACCCATCTAATGCTAATTATGCCTCTATTCAGCAATCCTTGTGTGTATGTTGTACTCTGTCATGATACAGTAGACATATGCGTGTTTTGCCTGTGCAGTAAGTACATCTTTATGCTTTTCATCTGGTTGAAACCACCCTTATCTGCTAGGACTACTCCCTTATCATCCACCTATGTTTTAAGTGGAAGCTGACAATCCCATTGCCGTTAGCTTATGATGGAGATATGGACAATCACTGTATCTCATTCCTCTGATCTACAGCAATTACTCCAGAGAGGGCATAAAACATAAACCAAGTTAATCAGTCTTCTCTAAGCTAGGGTAATTAAATAATTTATTACTCAAACTAGACTTTTGAGTATAAAAGAGTGTTATTAATAGCTATGATGACACAAGAGGTTTACAGTTTTCTGGACAATAAACAAAGACAAATGATAACCTTCTCAGAGACTTCCTAGGTAGTGTTGGCATGGAAAGTGTCTTTTCCTTTATGGTTATAAGTCTGTAATTATAGGTATAAAGCTAGTGCTGTTGGCAACCATGTAGTCCTGTAATAAGCGGAAAAGTCAATAAGCAGCACAGAAGAAAAAAGCCAGAAATGAGAAAACATACAAATAGGAGATGGATAAAGAAAAAAACAAGAGTGTACAAAAGTTAGAAAGTTATTTTTCACTGCATCCTGAAGCCATTTCCATTCTTATCTGTAGGGACAATTATTTTTTCAAAATCTAGTAAGAGTTGGGTTTTCTTACCTCCAAATCTCTGAATAAATGACATATTGTAGGCCATATAGCTCAAGTCCCTTATTTTATAGACAGGAGACTGACCTCACACAGATTAAATTACTTAGCCAAGAGTCCAAAATATTTACAAGTAGGCATATAACTCAGGTCATTGCCTCTCCTTCCATTTCTCTCTCTCCCTCCCTCCCTCCCTCATATATATATATGCACACACATATATATGTAAATACATACATATATGTGTCTATACTTATGTCTATACACACATATATACACATACACATACTTTATGTTTATACATATATACATGCACATACTTTACATGTCTATACATACACATGTACATATATATACTTTACATATATATAACTATACATACATATGTATTAACATGTATATATATATATATACATAAAACGTCTCTCCTATATTACTCTAAATTATGATTTTATTCTTTTATATTCTAAGAGAAATGTATATCTCCTTCAAGGAAAGTTTCATTAACTTCCTATATCCTTTATCCAAGGAAAATTTAATAAATGCTTCTAAAATTAAGAGATAAATAAATGCAGTGCAGCACTTAACAGTCTGCCTCTCATGAGTTTCCTTTGTAATGACAAAAATGGACAGGAACCCAATAATTTCTAAACATGTATACCAATGGGTAAATTTTCATTATAAAATTTTAATGCCCCCAAATATCCATATTTCTAAAGGCATTAACTATGTGCATATGTGAATTACTATAAAACAAAAACAAGAACAACCAGTCTCATAGAGGTAATTATGCTCATTTGAAAGAAGAAAGATATTTCATCTAAGGAATCGCATTTTCAGAAGGTTTTATGTTGGGAGCCATTTTGGGCTCGCAGGTTGAGACCCCTCCCTGTGTGGAAAAGGTTGAAGCAAAGCTCCCACCAGCCAAACTAGAGCCTAGTCTTACCTCCTTCTAAATAATCTTTCAGGCCTGGATTTCTTGAACTGCTCTCGTTGGCCTAAGGGATATAATGCTCTTTGGGTTTATAGCATATGGACATATGGAAAAGGGGGCCTGGAGTGCAATGTCTTGATGGATAAAATCTGAATGAGAGAAACCTGGCCAGAAGTAACCTCATAGTTGCCTCTTGGGGATAGGTTACACAAATTGATCATACAGAATAGCAATTATGAGTTGGCTAGAAATTAGTAGTCATTAGGCCCCAAGACTCCTTGAACCAAACTAGATTTTCCCTGCAGGTATCACATTGTGTTAATCATCCCCTCAGCCTCACCATAAAACCTCAAGGCACATCTCGGAAAAGTTTCTCTCATATACATCTCTGTAAAGTCTCTCACTGATAGGAGAGACTGTAAAGAGACTTAGGACCTTCCCTGGAGGTTAGCCTAGCCCAAAAGTTAGAAGCACTGTTTATAGATAAGTTACAAACTAAAATACCTACACATATCTTCATTGATCAGCAGCAAATATTGAGCACCTTCCTGAGGTTAACATTTCACAAATGCTTTTGTAATTCTCATCCCCACACTCCCTTATAATAAAAAGGCAATAACAAAATACTCTTGCAAAAGCTACCATAAAAGGATAGACATGAGCCCTTACGATTATGGATAGAATGACTCCTAATCTACCTATAGATGACTAACATAGGTCTTGTGACAACAATGTATGTTGTAAAGAATGCCTTGTCACTGATGTAATGTCACTCACTAC
Organism: Paguma larvata; assembly: GCA_030068075.1. Taxonomy (NCBI): domain Eukaryota; kingdom Metazoa; phylum Chordata; class Mammalia; order Carnivora; family Viverridae; genus Paguma; species Paguma larvata. Next base: position 92,632,521 of record CM057824.1, on the reverse strand, counting down.
CTTTAAAAATAAAGACACTGAGACCAGCCGGGCAGAGATGCCAGAATTGCCAGGGCTGCCTGCTTGGTCATCAGCCTCCATCTCTCTCATGGCTCTCTTACTTCATTTCGCCTGACTGTCCATCCTTCGTGGACCCCTAGATTCGCCGGAACAAGGACCCCGGCAGTTTTAGAGACATGAAACATCTAATAGAATGAAATCTCCATGATGACAGACAGACACCATTTCCATCTTAATAACTGCTGTCAGAAAAGGCAGAAATTAGGACTGGAGAACTATCCTTGCATGAATAGTAACAAGAGGGGAAGCCAAGTGGATTAAACATGGGGAGAAAATTCTTTTTTAAAAGGGAGTGTATACCTAAAACAGAGTCAGGGTAGCCACTTAAGAGCCAGAGGGCAGTGAGGTTGAGATGGAGGATCGGAGAAAAAGACGCTGAGGAGCATCTTTCAAAATCATCAAAATATGAATAATGGATTTCTACTTCCATAAATATCACTATAATTACATTGAGACAACTAAATATGCACCCTAGAATTTCCTTTTACAATACATGTTTATTGAATTAATAACTACCAGTAAAGCTAAATTAATCTGGGAAATATTTAACCATATATATATATTTAAAAAATTCTTTGATACAAATCATCTCAATTGACAACCTGAAGGACATGCCTTAACCAAGTCCACATTAACAAAATTTAGCTAAGAGTCTAACTGAAATAAGTCTATATGTTCTCAAAAATTTTTAGATCAAATACATATATAGTCTTATTATTTTACACATTTTCTCAAGATTGACGTGAATGTCTCTCATAGGCGATTAGTTAACAACACAAAATGTGTCAAAATTTATGTTTGGCTTAGAATCATTTACATGTTAAAAATAAGAGATTTATGAGAAAAATATTTTTCTCCTAATGTTTTAATTCACGTTTCAATAAACAAATGGTAAAATAGTTCACTATTTGAAATTTTACTGCAGATTTTTAATAGGAAGAATGAAATATGAATATTCTATGAGTTCCATGATTATATTAATTAAAAGTTTTAGATTCAGTTCCTACAAGATCAAATTTAAGTATCTAGTTCTTATGATGAAATAGTGAAAGTTGAAATTCTATTTTTAATGTCTCAGGCAATATTAATTTCTGCCTGCCCTACTGAAGGTCCTAATAAAGTAAAAATATACCCAATTATTACTAGAATTAATTGGCCTGAATAGATGGTCACTGTAAATTCCTTGAGAACAGTTCCTGCTTCCTTGCATTGTGCCTTACACAATGAATGCATAGAAAACATGTGACATTCATTGATGGATGAATGCATGGATGGATGGATAATGGGTGGGTAAAAACAAATAAGTTGTACAGGTGAAGGGAGACATCCTTTTATTATTTTTACAAATATAACAATAATGATAATGACTATGATGACAACCACATTGTATCTTTATACATCATAAAAGAAATACTCTAATTTCATTAAATAAAAGACCCTTTTTTTCTTCTCATCAGCTGACCTCAGGCAGATCACGATTCCAAGGATGAATCAAAATTATCTTTATTGGATTAAATATCAAAAGCCATGCTTAAAATTAAAGGAGAAATATAGGTCATACTTTTACCTAGAAATTTTTTCTTGTTGTCTTAAATATAGTTTTCAAATATATGGCAAATCTGTTTCTCTCCATTTAAATGTATCATTCTCTAGTATCTGAGGTGGGTATAACAATGCAATTCATGTCTTTGGATATAACATTGTACAAAAACAAAAGCTTATTAAAAAGTGATGAATCAAGGGGAAATAGCAATAAAACCAGACCCAGATCATTTAAATCAGAAGCCAGGAGTTTTGATTCAAATTTGACAGTCAATGACATAGGTAGGGAGGCAAGGAAGGAAGGAAGGAAGGAAGGAAGAAGGAAGGAAGGAAGGAAGGAGGGAGGGAGGGAGGGAAGAAAGAAAGAAAAAAGAAAGAGAAAGAAAGAAAGAAAGAAAGAAAGAAAGAAAGAAAGAAAGAAAGAAAGAAAGAAAGAAAGAAAGAAAGAAAGAAAGAAAGAAAGAAAAAAGAAAGAAAGAAAGAAAGAAAGAAAGAAAGAAAGAAAGAAAGAAAGAAAGAAAGAAAGAAGGAAAGAAGGAAAGAAAGAAAGAAAAGAGATTCACTTCCTAGAGGTAGGTAGCTCAAAAAGACTCAAAGAACAAGCATAGATGAGTGATGCTGACCACAGTATTTCTGTGAGTGGGAGACTAGAGTAATTTCCCACTCGTAACAACAGGGCTGTCTGGGTTTCACTTTGGGGGTGTCTTATATCCTATTATGTTACACTATCAAAATTGCAGGAATTGTGGATGCTATGCTATTACCTTCTAGACAGACAAGCTACTAAATTATTTGTATGGGGAAGATGAACCATTTACTTATCTTCCTGATATGGGCAGATGATAGGTGGGCACTGTCTGGGAGACAGACAGTAGTGGGGACTTCTCTGCCTAGACTGAAAAAATGCCACTTTTTGAGATGTTTTATCTGACACACTGATAGCAACAAATATATCAGTAATATGAAATGTTTCCAATATGATAAATAATTGGAGAGTAGGTGTTACATCTTGACTTTAAAAGAACAAGTAAAGAATATGCAAAGCTCCATTAAAAGGAACACTTTTTGTGATTAACAAGAATGTTAATTATAAAATAATAAAATGGAGAATTTTAATAAGTCTCAAATATTTAGATCTATAAGGCTCATTAGAGGTGGTATAGATTAACCATTTCCACCCCCTGAGGTGAAGATACTGAACCCACAGATGTTGAAACCTATACAAGATCACGTAGTTAGCTATAACTGAGAAGGAATATAATCCACCATTCTGATCTGTCAAGAAGGATATATGTGAACCCTAGTAAGGAGAACAGAAAAAAAAAAAACTACATAAAGTTGGACAAACTAGAAAAAAAATAAAATTTATTATTGGTGTTCTAGCCCAGAAAATTATCTGGCAAAAACTTTATAAGACATCTAGATTTTCCTTACATTCACTTTGCTGCAAATCTAAATAGGATTTTCTCATGGCAGTTAAATATCTATCTCTTTTTGTACAGCAAACTATTGGATTGGGAGTAACTTGTTCTGTGAGTGTTCTGCATTATGAGCAAACATTTCTAATAAATTTTAACTTGATAAACGAGTGATGTCTTGCAATTTGAATAGTACACAACGCCGAACATCACATGATCAAAACTGAGCCAATGTTTCTTGAAATTCGCTACAATGATCTACACAAGTGCTGTGGATTAGAAGAAGCATGTTTCTAGAATGTGTTATGCTCGCAAACCAAGGTTTTACTGTACTTTCTTTTAGTACTGGCTAAGATCCAGAAATAAACATCTGCCCCCAAAATTTAAAAAAAAATAAAAAGAAAAGTCAAGAAAGGACATGGTATCCAAAAGTTTAGAGGATTCTGGGAATACACAACATGAATGAAGGAATACAGGCCATTAATACCAGTGATGAATAAATTAATATACAGAGAGATGTATCCAAACACCCAGCTCTTTCTATGCCTTGTCACATTATACACACAAGTTAAAGTCAATAATATAAAGTATAGCCTAGAATCAGTAAGTGGTATCAAAGGGTTATTAGCTTTAAATTCTTGGAGGCATGACTTTCTTTTAGGAGGAATGATGTCATTATGAATACTTTTTGGCTATTTCCTTCTGGATCATGCCTTACTAAACCACCTCTATTATAATACTGGCATAAATTCACTTCTTGCCTTTCCTATTTTTATTGATATTTAGATCAAATAATCCCACTTTATCTTCCCATTTCTTTGCATCTTCTTCCCATTCTGTGATTAGGGGTCGAGTAGAAAATATTCACTACTACAAGACAGAGCAAAAATGGCAAATTAAGAGAGTATTCATTTTTCTTCTCTAAAGACATACCTCCTCCTGTTTCCTTCTACTCTGCACCCTTATAATAAAAAGGAAAACTAAAATAAGTGGTCATTTTTTGACATACATTAAGTGGACAAAAAAGAGAAAAACGGTGAGAATGAGAGTAAAGATTAGCAAACAGAGCAGTAGAATATATAAGTATAAAGAAAAGCCATATGAAGATTAGAAAGGTAAAAAGGTGGAAAAATAGTTAAAAGAAATTGTGGGGGGGAAAGGATGTACAGAAAGAAAAAGACAAGAGATGGCTCTTTTTAGTAATTCTTAAGCCTGTCTTTGAGTCTCAAAGCATCTGCTGTAAGATTATGAAAAGAATTAACTTTCTGCCTTAACTAATTGATTTTTTATTTAAATTTCAAGTTCTTTAAAAAGACTGATAAAAAAAATAGCCAAGCATATCTTCCTGTAAAGGGAACACACAGCACATTGCCATCAGTTCATCATCCATTCACGTATCTCTCTCCCTATTCATCTTCCATCTAACTTGTCTATACCGATAGGTTATTTATGTATGTGTCTTTCCAACCATGTATCCATCAAACACCTATGTGAAGCAGATACAGGGAGACTGCTTTGAACACAGCAGAGAGAGCTTTGCTATTTGATGCAGAAATGTGAAGGTAATTAAAATTAAAGTCAAATTTAAAAGGCCCTAGTCTACAATAACTGACGACCCTTAGCTGAATCTTCATATTGATTATTTGAAATCTTAAATAATATTGATTCTCGATGGTAGCAAGCCTTTGAGGAACCTCTATGCCACTTAGTTGTTTTGTTTTGTTTTGTTTTCCCAGGAAGGATACAACAAGATTATATTCTCTATATTCAGGTTTTTGCCTGAATGCTTATGTTATGTATGAGGATGGTGTAAGTATAGGCCAAGGATTTGCACAAAAGCAAATGGTGACTTATGAAGGCAAGCCTGGGCTTGTCCAATCTTAGGATATTGTTATTTATTGTTCATGCAGTACTCTTATTTCTGTGGTACATGATTTGCATGCTTGATTTGCCCTGTCATGTAATTTGATGGATTTGCATGCTAGGATCTATAAATTGAGCATGACAGGAGCAATCCAGAGGCCAGCGTCTACTAAGCCCTGCTTCCCGAGTGGCCACCGATGGTATGAACTCCAGAACCACCAATCATTCAACAGAGAAACCCATTCTAGTGACAGTCTTCTAAATCATAAACTTCCAGGAACACAGTAAAAATGTAAACAGGTTTTTAAAAATGTTTTATATAGTATTAAAACAAACTATTATATGAACCTCCTTAGATAAGGAGGTAAATACCAGAGCCTGATGTAAATTCATTGAAAAGTAGCCTTTGAGGTAACCATGACGCAAACTTCTTGTCAAACTAGAGACAAACATGCACTCTGAGAAATATGTTGTTGAAACATATATTAAAAATACACCAAATCAAATTCATGTTTTCCTTCTTTACACATATCTGTGTCTTTTAAATTTTATATAATGAGTATACATTGTTTATAATTGGAAAATATGATTTATATAAAAAGTTACACTTATAAAATGGTTAAAGACAATGTAAGTCAATAAATGGATGGATGAGGCATTTATTAATACTATGTGTTTGTTCTACAAATGGAGAAAGAATGTTTGTTTTCTTCCTTTGGAGAAATCCACTAAACTAGAGAATTTATTTAACAAAGACAAACCTAAAATGTGTAACTTCCAAAAATGAAATCTGAATGGCGAAGGCTATTTAACATCTTTTTATTTTTGGCATTTTATATTGAGAAAAAGCAGTGGGTATTGAGTTTTTTCTGCCTATGAATTTAATCACACCTGAATGACTAATACAGAGTTTACATTAATGTTCAACATATGGAGAAACATCCTATCTTGTCTATGGGCATTGCAAAGATAGGCGTGGCAAAAATAGATGTGCAATCCCCACAACAATGATGCATGATAGATATTATTTTACCCAGTTTATGGACTCAGAGAGGTTAGAGAGATTGCACAACATCTCACAGCTAGTGAAGTAGTTGAGTCAATCTGACTCCAAAGTCAAGGTCTTTGCATCACACCAGGAGCATAACTGTATGAAAGCATAACAATGGGCAGTTTGAAAATAAGTTTGTTTACTGACTCTCAGGTAAGTATTGTCTATAAAAGCATAAATCCTTCTTTGCTATAGTTGTAAATAGAGTCGTTTCTGGAGAGAGTTCTTCTTTAAGTGTGTGGTCTAGGGACTACCCAGACAGACCATAATCAGAGGACATACATTCTATTCCCAGGACTGTGGCTGAGTCATTTCCCACTGCAGAAATGGGGAGGGGGGGGAGTACGTTGCCATTCTTCTAAATTGGTTTCTCCATCTGCACACCAGAGATCATATCTGCCTCCTAGTTCCCTCAGAAATGTGTTGGGAGCTCTAATGAGTTATCGTGTGTAAAGCTCTTCAGGTTTCTTGGATGAGAGATGCTTTTAAGTACAAAGCTTTAGGTTATCATTGACATTGTTATGAGACACAGTAAAAGCTTAACAACCAGCTGTTTGTTTAAGCATTTTCCCTCTGGATCCTTCAGGCACAATGTAAGACAGGTGTGGACAAAGCATAGTTTTTAAAGCCAAATTTGGTGTTAAAGGCACTTTGCAGTGGGCTTGGTCATCTTTCTCTTTAGTGATGAGGAATATCTGAGGGAGATGAGACAACTCATTTTGTCGTTGTTGTTGTTGCTGTTGTTTTGTCAGCACCAGGAAGCTGCTTTGCATGCTAGGGTCTGTAGTTTTCATTCCTCGAACCTCCCTTTTAAAGATGAAAGTTAAAGTCCTCTGTTCCAATTTAAACCTATGGAGTGCTCTGGTAATCTGGAAATATTAAGGCGACAAGTAAACTCAGCCCCCTCCATTTGATCCTTTAGAATGGCACTAATTAAGACTGGGAGGGTGAGCAATAGATCCATTGTTATGCTAATGTAAGGTCTGAAGCACTTTTCCTGCCATCATTTAATTACTCCATATTAATATATAAATACAAGGAGACAACCAAAGATGAGGTAGGTAGAGAAAAAAACTGTGCTTATTGAGTTAATTATTAATTACTAGGAATTTTCAACAATGGAACATTAACATCTTGCCCTTTTAAATGGTAATAAATAGCAGACATATGTCTAATTAAGGAGTTGTAAATGCTTTGAAGGAACTGAATGGAAAGAGAAAGACACTTATCTACAGAACTGTACTGAATAAAAGAGCCAACTCTCAGGTAGGATCTGCTCAGATTCCCTCTATTTTCTCTGCCAGGGAACTTCTGACTGAAGGGGAGGACTCATGGATTCTTTAAATGGTCTCTTTCCAGAATAGTGTCTGAGTGGACTGCAAGTGAATCTCACTTTCTGATCCTTCTTGAGTTTTCATTTTTAGGATACAATTTTTATCACATTCAGACAATTTCTTCTGCTTCTGTTGCTAAATCTCCATATAACACCAAAATCATAACTCTAAGTAATAGGATTCTTAACACTCTTCGTAGACTGTTATAGTGAAGAGAAAGAAAAGATTGTTTTAAATAAGACCCTTGATTCTTAGTCCCCACCGACTGAGGCTAACTTAAATATTGTATTACCAAGAGGAGACTATAAATGGAGTTTCACACAAAGACTTCCAGTGTCATGTGTGTTATTCCAGTGGACTCTGGCAAAGCTGAAAGACACTGCGGAGCAGAAGAATTAGTGTTAGGAGAAGCTCCTTGAACCTTTCTCCATCACCTGCTGGAATTCACCTTTGAAACTGCTGGCGTGTAAAATCTTTGTAGGATTACTGAATTAGTCTTTCTGATCTTGGCAAAAACTCCCTTTGCTTTCTTCTATTCCTAGCTTCTGTTTTGAAAACAATCTCCTTAACTGCTTTCCATACCAAACCTTGGAGCAAAATTCACGTCACAGCAAAATATGATGTGATCAGACAAGTGCACAACCGTTGTCCTTTGGTCCATCTGAGGGATTCTGTGTCAACTGCCTGTCCACATCAGCACTCCTGTCTTTGCTCTATATCCTCCAAGCTTGGTCACCCTGCCAGGAAAGACAGGGTTTTCTCAAGCCGTCTCTTCTCTGTTCTAATCTGTGCTTCTGAAACGTGACCAGCAAATGTTTTCTAATGACTTTCTCAATTTATCACCTTCCTTCTGGCAGTGGTTCCCCCACAGCCCCACAGTAGCTTTATCCCTCCAGGCTGCAGGTGTCTGCCTGTAAGCTTTTATTACTGAAACAGTTATTACCACTAAATCTGCTCCCCTGGAACTATTCCCTCAGAGGTACTTGTATGGACACAGCTAGAGGTCCTAATTGTTCATACATGATTGTACTTCCCAACAGCCAGAATGGAGATGAAATCATGAAATGAACAGGGAAGCAACATGATAGATTATATTAAGTGAAAATGATCCACTCTCTAGGAAAAGTCACAGAGGATCCTCTTGGCTCTGCCTGCCTAGAACTCACTTAGGACATAACAATCCTAATATCGCAGTCTTCCACAGGAAGGGCATTGCAAATACTTACTTTACTGATGACTGTTTCTACACCTCTCGCAATTTGCTTGAATGCTCAATTCTCTTTATAGGAAATGTTTTGAGAAACCAAGGACCGGTCTCAATAAGAAATAGATTTTTGATGAGAAAACAACCTACCCCCAAGCAAGATTTAAACAAGCACTGACCATTCCTAATTTAACGACATCTTTAGAAATCACTAATTACATCAAAATTTTGGCTTGGATTAAAACAAGCAGTCCTATCATTAAGAATCTAAGGGATAACTAATCTCCATACTTAAAAAAATAGGGAATTTTGTTGTTTAACATTATTTTTGTCCATGTTTACTGAGATAATTAACATATGGCATTAGTATTTAACACTGTTATGAGTTAATACCTTCTTAAATATCATGGAAAATAAAATAAACCTAAGAATTCAGAGAAAAATGAGAGCCCCTTACTATTCTTAACATAAAGAAGCAAACCAGGGAATAAATCTGAAGTGCAGGCACTAATAAAGTGTTGGTGAGGAAGTAGAAATTCACTCCTGAAAGTTAATACTACGAAGTTTTCAGTGAAAAGTAGTTGAATACTCAGTGGTTATTCTAACATTTGACTACAGCAGTGACTCACAAAATATGGTTGTCTGAAACTTTTTATGTGGCTAATTTGTACCTATACTTTTCATTGCAGAGTGGCCTCTCTCTTACTTCTTCCATGAATTTGGGAAGCAGGGGAGGAGAAAGTATGGGTACCTGTATTGATCCACTTTAAAGTATAATGACCTTGCTCCTGGTAACTGAATTGGTTCAGTGAATATCTAATCTATAAACAATTAGATTAAACCTCTCCATCCTTCATGCAAGTCAGTAAGAGGGCACATAAATGCATGGGGAGTATATTTGAATATCTTGTATGACTATTTTAAGGATTACTTGGTATATCTGTAAACACTAGGATAGTGCGTAACATAAAAGAGACGCTTAGTAAATAAGGACGTGTTTCTTTGTTTTTTAATGATCTTTTAAGTGTTAAAGTAGTTTTCAGGATTTTTAAGCAAGTTGTTAATATTTTTTGGAAAACCTATTTTTTTGTAAATGAAATATAGAAATAGGATTTTAAGTATCTCTCACATCATACAATGTTTACATATGTATGTATATATTTATGTACATATATGTGAGAGATATCTCTGACATCATATAATGTTTACATATGTATGTACACATGTGTATACATATACATATACGTATGTACATAAGTGTATATACACATACGTGTGTATATATGCATGTCACCAAAGAATACTTTTTCCCCCCAAGCATGATTAATTTGAGATCATTTATAGTTTTTCTAGTAATTAGTTGTTATAATGGCATAGTGCTAGGGTCACTGAAACTACTGTAAACCGGGATTCTTAAACTTTAGCCTGCACCAGAATCACCCAGAGGATATGTTAAAACACAGATTGCTAGGCAACACGACCAGTGTTTCTGATCACTAATTCTGGGTGGAGCCCAATAATTTGCTTTTCTCTTAAACTTCCGAGGTGAAGCTGAAGGGGCTGATCTAGGCAACCACGTTTCATGAGTCATTGCTGTAGTCAAATGTTAGAATAACCGCTAAATATTTAGCTACTTTTCACTGAAAACTTCACGGTATAAGTTTAAGGAGTGAATTTCTACTTCCTCACTAATACTTTATTAGTGTCTGGACTTCAGATTTATTCCCTGATTTGTTTCTTTATGTTGAGAATAATAAGGGACTCTCATTTTTCTCAGATTCTTAGGTTTATTTCATTTACCTATTATTTCTTTTTCTTGTCTGATTGCTCTAGTTAGTAATTCTAGTACCATGTCGAATAAGAGTAGAATAAGCACCGTTGTCTTGTTCCTGATCTTAGAGAAGAAGCTTTCAGTCTTTCAACATTGAGTATGCTGTTCACTGTGGGCTTAAAATAGATGGCCTTTAATATGTTGTTGAGATATGCTCCTTCTATGCATAATTTGTTAAAATTTTTATATCATGAATGAATGTTGATTTTGTCAAATACTTTCTGTGTGCCTATTGAATTGATCATATGATTCTTGTCTTTCATACTTTTAATGTGATACATCACACTAGTTGATTTGCATATGTTGAACCATCTTGTATGTCAGGGATAAATCCCACTTGGTCAAGGAATAAGATCCTTTTAATGTACTGCTCAATTTTGTCTGCTACAATTTTATTGAGAATTTTTATATCTCTGGTCATCAGAGATACTGGCCTATAGTTTTCTTTCTGGTAGTTTCCCTTTCTGGTTTTGGTATCAGAATACTGTTGGTACTGTACACTGAATTTGGGAGTGTACCCTTCTGTTCGATCATTTGGACGACTTAAGGGTTGGTGTCAATTCTTTAAATGTTTGGTAAAATTCACCAGTGAAGCCATCTGCTCCTGGGCTTTTATTCCATGGCAGAATTTTGATTACTGATTCAATTTCATTACCAATAATTGGTCTATTCAGATTTTCTATTTCTTCCTGATTCAGTGTTGGTAAGTCATATATTTCTAAAAAATTTTTTTCTGTTTCTTCTACGTTATTCAGTTTGTTGGCATGTAGTTGTTCATAGTAGCCTCATATAATCAATTGAATTTTTTTTTTGATATCCATTGTCCTTTTCAATTTTGTTGATTTGGGTACTTTCCTTTTTCCTTGGTTAGTACAGCTAAGGGTTTGTTTATCTTTTCATATTAAAATTTCTTAGTTTGATTAATAATTTCTATTGCTTTTCTGTTCTTATCTCATTTATTTCTGTTCTAATCTTTTGGTATTTCCTTTCTTCTAACATTGGGCTCAGTTTGTTTTTCTTTTTCTGGTTTCTTAACATATAGGGTTAGGTTGTTTCCTTGGGATCTTTCTTGCTTTTTAATGTAGGCATTAGTTACTATGAACTTTCCTCTTAGAATTATTTTTGCTGGATCTCATACATTCTGGTATATTGTTTCCAGAGAATATTTTCATTTGTCTCAATAAATCTTTTTTATTTCCTCTCTAATTTCTTCTTTGACTCTTTGTTTGTTCAGGAGAATGTTTTCAATTTCCATGCATTAGTGAATTTTCCAATTTTCCTCCTGTTATTAATTTCTACTTTCATGCCATTGTGGTCTGAGAAAATAATGGGTATGATTTCAATCTCCTTGAATTTATTAAGGCTTATTTTGTGGCCTAATATATGATCTATCCTAAAAAAATTTCCATATGAACCATTCTGCTGGTGTTGGAGATTATTTTCTGTTTATGTCTGTTCAGTCCATTGTTCAAATGGGTTGTTCCTTATTTATGCTCTGACTGGATGATCTATCTATTGGCAACAGTGAAGTTTTAAAGTACCCAACTATTATTGTATTACTGTTTATATCTTTGTAACTCTGTTAATTTTTGTTTTATATATATATATTGCTTAATGTTTTTTATTTTGAGACAGAGCATGCATGCACACACATGAGTGGGGGAGGAGCAGAAAGAATAGGAGAAAGTGATTCCCAAGCAGGCTCCATGCTGTCAGTGCATAGCCCGACATGAGGCTCAAACTCACAAACCATAAAATCATGACCTGAAGAGTCAGATGTTTAACCAACTAAGTCACCCAGGTATCCCAATTTTTGTTTTATATATGGTACTCTAATGTTGGGTGCATATTTGCAATTGTTATATCTTATTCATTTATTGGCCCCTTTATCATTATATAATGGCCTTCTCTGTCCCTTATTTACCATTTTTAGTTTAAAGCATATTTTGACTAATGTAACTACCTCTTCATTTATTTGGTTACTGTTTGCTTGAAATACCTTTTCCATCTTCTCATGCTCAGTCTGTGTGTGTGTTTAAGGCTAAAGTGAGTACCTTGTGGGCAGTATATTGTTAGATTTCTTTTTTTTTTTCTTTTATTTTTTTTAATCCCTTCAGCCACTCTGTGTCTTTTAATTAGAGAATTTAATCAATTTACATTTAAACTAATTATTGATAGGTAAGGGCCTACTGTTGCCATTTTGTTAATTGTTTCCTTGTGGTACTACAGCTTCCTAGTCCTGTAATTCTTATCCTATTGCATTTTATTTATTTAATTATTTATTTATTTATTATTTTGTGTGATGTGATGTCTTTTGGTATTGGTATCTTTGACTACTTTTGTGTAATTACTAAAGGATTTTCCATTGTTGTCACTATGAGGCTTAATACAAAATATTTTAAATTTCTCAAGCACCTGGGCAGCTTACTTGATTGAGTATCCAACATCAGCTGAGGTCATGACCTCAGGGTTCATGGGTTTGAGCCCCACATCAGGCTCTGTGCTCATAGGTCAGAGCCTGGAGCCTGCTTCAGATTCTGTGTCTTCCTTTCTCTCTGCCTCTCCCCCTACCATGCTGTGTCTCTCTCTGTCTCAAAATTAAATAAACAGTTAATTTTTTTTAATATTATAATTTGTAACACCATATTTTAAGCTGATAACTTCAATAGAATTTGCAAACTTTACACTTTTACTTCTCCTTCTTACATTTTAAGTTATTTCTATTATAATGTACATGTGTTTTTATATTGTTTAACTAACAGGTTATTACAGTTATGATTATTTTTGCTACATTCATTTTTTTAACTTTCAAATTACAATTGTAGATGAATTATGCACCACCATTACCATGTTGCATAATCTAACTATGACTATGTATTTATCATTGCCAGTAACATTTATACTATCTTTTTGTTTTTATGATGTTAATGAGCATTCTTTTCCTCCTCCTCGGAAAACCAAAACAAAAGAACACAAATGAAACAAAACAAAAACCTCTAGCATTTCTTGTAAGGTAGGTCTGGTGGTAATGAACTCCCTTAGTTTTTGTTTGTTTGGGAAAGTCTTTATACTGTCATTGTTTCCAAAGGCCAGTTTTATTGGGTATGTCACTGGTTGACAAGTATTTTCTTTCAATATGTTAAATATGCCATCTCATTCTCTTCTGGCCTGAAAAGTCTTTGTTGAAAAATCTGCCTAAAGTTTTTTGTTTGTTTTTTTTTTGTTTGTTTGTTAATTTTTTTTAATGTTTATTTATTTTTGAGAGAGAGAGAGAGAGAGTGAGTGCAAGTGGTAGAGGTAGAGAGAGAGAGATAAACAGACAGACAGAATCTGAAGCAGGCTCCAGGCTCGAAGCTGTCAGCATCAAACCAGATGCAGGGCTTGAACTCATGAACCCTGAGGTCATGACCTGAGCTGAAGTCGGACGCTCAACTGACTGAGCCACCAGGCACCCGAAAATCTGCCCAAAGTTATGGAGGTTCCCTTGTATATAACTTCTATTTTCTCTCACTGCTCTTAAAATTCTTTATCTTTGACTTTTGACTTTGCTTTGACATTGAACTTTGACAATTTAAGTAGAATATGTCTCTCTGTAGACCTGTTCAGGTTTAACCTATTTGGGTTTCTTTGGACCTACAGATTTGGATGTCCATTTCTCTTCCCAGGTTCAGAAAGTTTTCTGCCATTATTACTTTAAATACTCTTTGTCTCTTTCTCTTTCTCTTCTCCTGCTGAAATTGCCATAAAATGAATATTGTTTCTTTTCATTTTTTTCTATAATTCTTATAGACTTTCTTCAATCTTTTTATTTTTTTTTTAATTTTTGCTTCTCTGACTAGGTATTTTCTAATATCCTATCCTCCAGATCACTCATTCTTTCCTCTGCATGGTTAAGTCCACTTTTGAAAAGTCTCTAATAAATTCTTCAGTTCAGTTATTGTACTTTTCAACTATAGGATTTCTGGGTTTCTGTTTGTTTGATTGTTTATTTTTCCTTTGTTTGGTGTTGTTTTGTCTTTATGTTTACTATTTCCTTGCCAAACTTCTTGTTTTCTTGTTCATGCATTATTTTCCTAATTTTGTTTAGTTTTCTGTTTTTTCTTGTAGTTCACTAATTTTTTTTTTTGTAATTAATTCTTTGACAGTTCATATATCTCCATTTCTTTAAGGCCACTTAATGGAGCTTTATTAGCTTCTTTTGGTGGTATCATATTTACATGATTTTTTGTGATCCTTAATTCCTTACGATGGAATCTGAGCATGTGAGTAATTGGGTTCCTCTTCCAGACTTTATAGGTTAGCTTTGGCAGAGACAATTCTTTACCCAAAGCCCAGTTTGGATTTCTGGGTGTGTCGGCTGGCAATGTCCTTAGGCAGGTGGGGCCTGCTCTTATGGTCTATTTTGGGGTGAGGAAATTGTTCAACCTCTGAAGAGAGGAATGGATGGATATGCCATTGGCTTAGAACAATTGGATATGATTGCTAGGGATTCCCTACCCAAGTGAGGCTGCAGGATTGGCTCCACAGTTGCCTGGATTCTCCAGTCAGATTTACTAAATGGTAGGGACTGAATACTACATTCAGTAGCGGATGAGACTATGAATTAGCTTCCCTAACCTGGCCAGGGCATCAGGATGGAACCCAGAGCCAATACAGCTCATTGTTTGGGGCCCCAAATCAGATGAGAATATGCTCTGAATTCCCTCATCAGGTGAGGCCATGGGTTTTGCTCTGCAAATGGGGGAAGCCGCGGTGTATGCTGTCTTCAAGAGCCACTGTACGTAGGACTATTGATTGTGTATGTGCTCTGGTTAGATTCCCTGGTCCAACAGGCTGAAGGCTGTATTCAAAATTAGTGGGGTTGTACATTAGATTCCCTACCCAGGTGCCGTAAGAGAAGCAGTTCTAAAGTCAGGAAAGCTCTTTGTTTGTTGTGTTAATTCAAGGTGACCCACAACCTAAGTGCTCTGACTGAAAAGGGACATTGACTTTATTTTCTACACTATCAGCTCTGCTGATCTGCCTCTCAATTCAAGTGCTGGTGAACCTCCAAAAGTTCTCTCTAGCCCTTTTGCTCAGATGGAACCAGAGACATTCTCCACAGTAGGCAAGGTGGCCTCAGTCCCCTTGCCTGGGAAGGAGGGAGAGGGTCCACTTCAAGGTAATCTCAATTCCCCAAACAGGGTCTCTAGTTGGTAGGTCAGGAGCTACCCTCACCCTTGATTATGATTTAATTCTCCCAACTTATAACACAGGAACCCTCCCCACCCTGCAGTGGCTTTGCTATGGGGGCAATCATCGCTGTCTGCCCACCTCTTGGCTCAAGTGTCACTGAGTCACACTGCTTCTGGGAATTTTTACCAGTCTTTCTGGTCCAATGGGGCCAGAAGATTCTCTCAACACTAAGCAGGACAGTGATTTAGCTCCTTGCTTGGGCATGGACAAACAAGTTCTGGGGACCATAAAACTTTTCATTTGAAAATTTGAATCAGGCAGATCTGCACCCCACTGAGTTCTCTGGTCAAAGTAAGCCCTCTACTTGGTTTTACAGATGAGCAAAGCTGCTGCTTGGGATTAATACTTAGGCACTAGAGGTATGAACTTGGTCTGCCAAGATATGTGTGTGATTGTTGCAAGTCGTCCCCTTTTTCCATCCCAGTCAGATTCCCAGTGGTTGAGCCCACAGTTTCCACTTCAATCCTTGTGGTATGAGTCAGATTAGGGGCTCCTTCAAAGCAACCCACAATGCTGGTGGGGGGAGATGGCTGTTCCTCCTGGATCCTTTTTTCCCAGCAAAAATCAGCGTTCAGAAAAGATCTTTCTGCATGGTGCTATGCTGACTTGGGGAAGGGTCAATGCAGTCAATGAGTAGCCTCTTCTCTTATTCTTCTAATGCATTCTGTTTTGGTCTCTGTGGTGCTGACAGGGGAGGGGGGTGCTTCAGCCTCACCCCCATAATCTGGAATTCTCTCCGAGATTTCTTGTTCTTAAATAGTTGTTAGTTCTCCTGTGACTAGAAGTGGAGTCCGGAACAATCTATGTGCCATCTTGGTGACATTGTTCTCCTCCTTCATTTTAAACTGGCTGTTGCACACATCATACCAATTTTCATTTTAGGGAATCTCTATTTTTGGAGGGTGAATTTTATAGTTGATCTAGGGACTGTTATCACTGTTCAAAGCACACTGTGGAAGCAGAAATGACAGAAGTATTCACTACAGGAAAAAAAAAGGCAGTAGAATCTTTCTTTTTTCCTAAAATACCCCCTACATTTTTGGTAGCAGGTTTTTCAAAAAGCTATATCCTACAGTACAGTGGATTTCAATAATGCATCCACCCTCTGTGTTTACTGCACAATTCCTTCAGCACGTCACAATGCTGCCTTCCGTGTGCCTTTAAGTTAGTTCATTCATTCATCAGATATGTATTAACATAGGGCTGATCTCACCAATCCTACGTCACAACAATTTGGAGCCGACAGAGCAATCATCCAACATTGGGTCCTTCTCATCTCAGTGGGAATTATACTTCAGATAAAAATTATCTAATTCATTAGGAAGCCTGAGGAGACTCTTCAGTGTGCCTTGAGGTGTCAGAAGAAACTGGAGTCAGGGAGGAGTCAAACTACTATTGTTGGATCCTATCTTTATTGGCTCACAGAACTTCACCAAGTTCTTCGCGTTCTACTCTGTGGTCTGCTGTAATCACGCTCAACTCTGGATGTGCACTGCCATTTAATTTCCACAAAAATCCTGACCAGTAGTGATCAAGTTTTCACAGTTGATAATGACCCATTTTTAACCTATTTTTTTTGTGTGTGTGTGTGTGTGACCGAAACTTCAGTCAAGTTTCTGTCTTTCTACAAGCCCCTGAATTCTACTTGCCTCGAAACCTGAGCAAACATTTAAAAAGTGGACTGTACCTCCTTATCAGTTTCTTCTTGGAATCAGCTGACCACAAAGAAATACTTTCCTACCGTGTCCCAGAAGTCATTCCCCCTTGCTTGTCTAACTTGCCCTCCAAAGAATCTGCTTATCTCTGCTTACCTTTCCTTTACCCTATAAAATAAAACTTTTTTTTTCTGTTTGATTTTGAGACACTTGAAGATTTCTGAGATCACAGTGTTCTCCCTATTGTAATCTTGCTTTCTAACTAAAGTCTCTTCCTATCCAAGGCCGGATTTGTATTTATTTGACACTAGTTATTATTATGAGGCTTATAGAGACGCTTGAGGTCTTATGAGGTCAACTAATACCATAAATTATAGGAGTAAGGGTGTATAGAGAGATGTGTCCAAGAAACAATTACTTCGAAAAATAAAGACACGCATTTCCTGCCTCATGATATTGCTGAAGGTGGACTATGGATATAATAGCCAAACATGACAAAGGTCACAGGATGGAGTTAAAGCTGCTATAATAAATATAGGTAGAACGATGAGCTTAAAACCAAGAAACAGGTTCCTTGGTCCTTTTCAATATGCATTGACAAAATGATCAGGGTAGGGGACTGTTTTCTGGAACTCTGGCAAGAAGAGTTACCCAGATTGTCTTGATTTTCTTCCTCTATCTTGGAGAGAGAGCTGACATGCCCTCAAATTATGTGTATAGATGATTACTGCAGACTGGAATGATGCAGGCATTTGAAACTTCCCACAGGTAAAGTGTCAACTCAAAGTATCACAATAAATAATAATAATGCTTTACCCTTTATGTGCATTGTAATGCCGCTGATGTCAAATTAACATAGGCCCTTGCAGAGAATGCAAATGAAAGCTCTGTAATATGTCAACAGGGCTTTGGGCAAAGGATGGAGTGCGAAGCAGCCAGAAGGGGAAAGACAGGTGGTCTAGAGGGGGATGGGAATGAAAGGAACGGGGCAAATTTATTCTGTAAATTTTGTAAATTTTAAAGTAAAATGTTTATTCCAATTCAAACACTTTCCTTAAAGCGATGACATTCACAAAGGCTTCACTGTATATTCTTGCAATTCTAAGCATAGAAATCATACATAAATTCAAGGAAGCAGAGTTATCATTCACACGGGTTTATTTCCACCGAGTAAAACATTACTTCATTCTGTAAAAGCAAGGTAGAGTGGGAAATGGTTCTGGGCCACTTGCCTTCAGCTAGCATTATTGAAATAAATGATTCATTAATTGAACACTTCTATGTGACAGGAAGTGTGTCAATGCTGGGACCACAAAGCTGGACAGAATGAGTCTCAAGGAACTCATATTCTTGGTTGTTCTATTTATCTTCTCTACTTCTAGCACGTTCTACCCAGCATATCTCTGAGCTCCTCTCCTTCTCAAGATCCATCCTGGCCTACTTTCACTACTTTTCCAGACTCACAGAGTCACTTCCCCCTACTCCTTGGGGTCTCAAGCCACCTAACGGCTCGCTCTTCAAACCACACAGAGTTCCTCCCTGGTAGCTGCCAACATGTGCTTTGTACCAGGCCTGGAAAAGAGGCATTTTTACTGACATGTAACTGTTAAATAGAGGGCGTTAAGGGAGCACCAGAATTAGAGCTGGAGGGATGAAACACTTGCTTACAAGTTTGAGGTACTACATGTGGAAGGACAATGAGGTACAGAAGCAAAATGGGGATAAGAAAACAATGAAGTTAAGTGACTGTATCAAGCGGGCGGTTGTAAAGCTGCTGTAGCTTTCAGGTGGAATACATGCTTCCTTTGAGTCTGCTATTTAGTGGAGCTGGTACAGAAGCTGACACGCTACCTTAAACACATCACGTTCTTTCTGCACACGCTTACTTCTCTTTGAAATGCTCCTCTTCTTATCCTTTTAATGACTATCTAGCCATCTTTCAAGACCCAGGACAAATCTGCTCTTACAGGAAGCCTCTCTCAATTTTCTCTTGTTCGCATAGCACATGATACTCTGTGAAGGACTTCTCACATTGCTGTTTTGCAACATATCTGCAGGCATGTCCATGATGACAGAAACTTTTTTTTGTCCTTTTGTGTTCTCAGCATTTAGAGAGTATCTCAATAATAAATAATGTCTATTGTTAAATAGAATCAAAGGAGAGTAGAAAGGAAGAGGCAGGCAGGCAAGAAAAGCAATAACAGGGAGGGAAAAGGCAAAAGGAAGGGACAGAAGAAGGCAAGAAGAGAAATAAAAAAATGAATAAATCTCTTTTTTCCTCTCTCACATTTGGAAGCAGTCTTATGATTGCCTTTTTACTTTCACTTTTTACCCCTATTTGTTCTAATCTCTCATTTTGTTTTACTCACCACAAAAATGTGCATCCCTCAATTCTTGAAGTTCAAGAAGTAGCAGCCTTTTTTTTTTTTTTTTTTTTTTTCGGCTCAACAAAAAACTCAGAGGAAAGAGATCTTTATTCCTTTAGTGTGAGCACCATTAAGTAAGCCCAGAATCTGGCCTTCCACTAGAGTGGATTTGAAAACAGAGGTAGGTATGATGGGGTTTAATTTCCTCCTCCTTAAAAGGAAGGGATTCTCTTGCACTCTTAACAGGGCTGTTTCTCTGAGCCAGCCCCAGGTTGAGAAAACCTATTTGGGTTGGGGCCAAGGGGCTGTGCTGTCCATGCTGGAGGATGGCTACACTGGAGTGAGAGCAGAGATTAATCAATCCAAGACAACATCTGTCAGGATATTGAGTTTGGCTCTTGTTATCAGCTGCCTGCACTTCAGGGGCTGTGTAATATTCAATTTGATTATCTCTCACCTGCAAAGAGTAAGCTTCTCTCTTTGCTTAAAAATCACTGGGACTAGCTGAAGAGGAATCGATCTGTGGAGAAAATGCTGACAGGAAAACAAATCAGAAATAGGACAAGGAGATGAGAAAGGAAGAGAAAGAGTTTGGCTTATGTCCTGGTCTTTTTGGTTTTGCTTTTTTTTGTGTGAGTTGTGTGTGTGTGGGGGGGGGGTGTGGGTGTGTGTGTGTGTTTTGTTTAATCAACTGGGTTAGTTCCCTGTTGCTTTAAGGGAATGAGATTCTTTGTTTCATTTGTCAGTCCTGATTATGATAAATGATGACAAGAGGACAACATAACTCTTTTGTATTTCTTTCAGACCCAATTAGTAGAAAAAAAAAAGAAAGAAAAGAAAAAAAAAAGTTTTGCTCTTTGTCTCTAAGGACCAGGACCCAAGTCTCATAGACCTTATGGATTTCCTGCTGGAAAGGTCACAGCAAGGATCTATGGCAATTCTGTACATTGGAAAGGAAACAAACTACCTTCTAAGGAGACAGAAGTGACAGGTTTGAATCTAATCACAGTTACTGTAATAACCTAAACTCCCTTGATATGTCACTGAGGTAATCTTTAAAAGTTGTGCCATCTTTAGGGCATCTGATTCCTAAATATGTGTTTACTCTTTTTCACTCCCTCTTACTGATACCTGGATTTTTACTTGGTCATTTTCCTGTACAACCACAGTGAATGCATTTTTATGCCATTTATGTTTATTTTACAGTACTACTCTTTTTTCCACTACATGGTAAAACTTCCCAATCCAATCTTTAGCACTGATGCCACTCATGAGATTAGTCATTTATATTAGTTGGCTAGCTTCTAGATGATGCCACTGTTGCCAACCTTTCCTCACCTTCAAACTATCTCATAGGCCACAGCTATTGCAATGTAAGTTACCAAATCATGTCCCTTTTCCAAAAAATAAATACATAAAAATTTAAAAACTAAATTCAGACTCATAAACCTTATATTTAAGGTCGCTAATAACTGATCCATTCTATACTTCCAGATATTCTACTTTCTCTTTGTCATCTTCATACTTGCCCAGCAAAGATTCACCATTTTCCTAAATCACTCGAGCTTCCCTAGTTGTACCTCAATTGCTCATGCTCACATGCGTACGATGCTTTAACCGTAACAGCCCACTCTCAATTTCCTGAACTCTCGATATGCCTTTAAGAGTGTCTTCCTTTGCACATGCTATTTCCTCATCCTAAAACATCTGTTCTTCTTCCTTCTAACCATTTTGGATTAACTCTTACTTGAATGTTAAATAGTCAATATTGATGTCATCTTTCTAGATGTGTTTCCTCTTCTTTCTCACTCTATGTAGATGATTCAAATATTCTCCAAAGCAGCCTATGCTTTCTTTTCTCTAGCATTATACCTGACGATGAATGGACGGATGGGTGAGTAAATAAATGAAATTATACTTTGTGGAGTTGTGTACTTTTCTATCCTTCCCACATTTATAGAAACATTCTTACCATCCTTGAAGGATCTTTATTTGCTATAAATCTTGAAAGTTTTCCTTGACTATGCTCATTATAATTAATTCCTTCCTTTATAAATTTCCTAAATACTTATTCACTAAATCATACAGCTTTTATTTGGAATTTGTAGTAATTGGATCATTCCCTTTGTTTCTGGAAAGTTTGGGGAATAGGCTAATGAGATTTTATATAATGCTGGTTTTAGGATCATTTAAATTTCTTTTCTAGAAAATGGGTGCTTTGGGGTTTAAATAGAGATAATGTCCCTAGAAAAAATAGAAGAGTAAAGTAGGGCAAAGTGGGGCAATATTCAGAGCATGAAGACAAGTAAGATTTCAAAGGCAACTATTTGGGAATAAAACAGTAATCTTTAAACAATCTAAAAAAGGTACCAATAGGAGCAAGGCAGACTGGTAGAAATACAAGTAGGTAAATTAAAAGGATATAGACAAAAAGGCAAAATAGACACTGTGGACCAGAAAACGTAGGATAACTTGATTATTGTTTAACATTGAGATGGATATAACTCTTGGTATTCACCTATTTGTACTGGCCATTTAGAAACTTTGAGCCAACCATTCTGGATACACAACTGAACAACTAGTAAAATACTTATCATAGTGTCTTTCATTAAAATGACTCTCATACACCAGCTTCTTTTGACTTAAAAATTCTAATTGCTTCATTTTGCTCTTTATCACATTTAGAAGTGATATTTTACTTATTTTTATTGATATGTATGCTAAGGCATACATTTTAAAATTTTCTAGAGAGGATAAAAAAAGATCTCATGTCTTGCCGTACCTAATAGAGTAGGTACTTAATGTCAGAACTGTACCTTGTATATCGTTTAGAAAATAAGGCAGTAACAGAGATGGGGCACTACAAATTTCAAGCATCCTGTGGCGATGATGGATCTAAGGACAAAATGAAAGATTTCAGTTATGTGGGTCACTATTCTCTCTGGATATAGAGCAATTTAAAAAATAAATGTATTGGCAAAGGTATGAAATCAATTCTATAGGGATAGGATGGTCTTTTCAACAAATGGTTCTTAGCCAACTGGATATATAGATTGAAAAACACGAAATTAGGATCTACCTCACTCATACACAGAAATCAAGGAAAAGTGAATCACAGACTCAAATGTAAGAGCTATGACTAAAAAAAAATTAGGAAAAAAAATTTAGAATAAATCTTTGTAACTTTAGGATAGCAAAAAAGTTCTTACATCTGATACCAAAAGCACAATCCATTAGAGAAAAACTTAACATATTGGCCTTACCAAAATTAAAAACTTGTATACTTCAAAATAAAATGAAAAGATGGGCCATTGACTCTAAGAAAATATTTGTAAACTTATATATCTGATAAAGGACTGTATACATAATATATTTAAAAATTCTTACAATTCAGTAATATGGTGAACACACCAACTAAAAATGGGCAAAATCTATGAATAGCATACTGTTAAAAAATATATTCAACATAAGGTATTAGGTCAGTACAAATTGCAACCACAGTATAATACCACTACACACCCATTCAAATGGCTACACCAAAAGGAAAACATCAGTAAAAGTTGGCAAGGATGTAGAGAAACAAAGTATCATACATTGCTATTGAGAATATAAAATGCTGTGGCTAAGTTGAAAAAGAGTGTGGTGATTTCTTAAAAGTTAAATATAAATTTTCTATACAATCTAGCAATTGCAACCTTACGTATCTACAGAAGATAAATTAAACTATATGCTAACATAAAGAATGGTTCACAAATGTCACAAATGTTCATAGTAACATGTCCATAAAAGCACGGAAGTGTCCATCAACTGATGAATGATTAGGTATATCCATATAATGGAATATTCTGTCATATAAAAAAATACCTACTGTTGCATGCTATGATATGAATGAAACTTCAAAAGTATTATGTTAAATGAAAGAAGATAGATGTAAAAGACCACATATTGTATAATTCCATTTATAACAAATATATAGAGACAGAAGAACAGACTGGTGAGTAACCAGTGTTTGGGGTAGGAATGAGGAGTGACTAAAATGGATTTAAGGAATCATTTGGAGATGATGAAAATATTCTCAAATTAGATTGTGGTAATAGTTGCACAACTCTGTACATTTACTTATAATCGTTAATAATAATTTTTACATAGATAAATTTTATGATATATGTTATAAGTCATTAAAACTGCTAAAAGTAAATACGCAGTGCTGAAAAGCTTGCATAAGCACTGGTATGTCTCGGCTTCAGTATCACCCCTTCAGAGGGGCTATACCTGGAAACTTTATTCGAAGTACACCCTTCATAGAGTCTATTATTATACCACTGATTTAAAGTTATAGCACTACCACATGCTATTACTGTTATACAAGTATTGGAATGTTTGTTTATTGTCTTTCTCAATTTGAATGTAAGCCCCATGAGGGCATCTACTTTTACCACTTTATTCTTACAATCTAGAACAGTAGCATGCACAAAAACATGGTTAGCAGTCATTTGTCAACTAGATGGATGGGTGAATAGATAATAGATAGATAGATAGATAGATAGATAGATAGATAGATAGATAGATAGAGATAAATGGCTGAGGAACTGGATGATTCATATTTTCTAAGCAAATCAGTTTTATGTATTTTTAGGAAATTCAGGAAAACAATCTTCCATTTTGAAAGGGGAAAAAATTCAACAGAAGGGAAATGGCATTTCCTCATGATTAAGAAAGCAGAACCCCTTCCCCAGATTAGGCATCTGAAACTTTAATTCCCAAAAAGGACAAGTTGCCAGAACTGAGCACAGCCAACTTCCACCTCTTTCTTTCTTTAGCCATCCCATTAACAAAACGATTTTCTCCAGGGTCTAGATCCAATTAAGAGCAAGGGCAGCAGAGAGGAGAACATTGAGTGAAGCAATGTTAAAGACGTTTGCACACATTCCTCAGGGGGATAGAGAAAGCTTTATTGGCACTCCCACCCCTCCCCCTACTTTTCCCTCTCCATCCCCCACCTCCTAAACTCCTTTGCAGAAGGCATCAGGACAAAGAAGCACCCAGCATTCAGCTCACGAACAGAAAATAAATACACTGGGAATACCCCATGGTCCCTGGCTGAATACAAAGCAGTGATTCAGCAAAGAAACTGCAGCCTCAGTGAGAACAGAGAGCCTGCACTGAACACAGCACCAGGAACAAGAGAAGAGAGAGGGGGGGACAGAGAGAGAACATCTTAATGTCTTCACCATCTATCCCTCTGGTGCTGTCTCCCACAATAATGAGTTTAAATGCAATCATAAGTGAAAGAAGAAAGGGAAAGGTGAATGGACTGATAACACTGCACAAAGGGGAGAAGAATATAGCAAGATAAAAAATATTCATTTTATTACAGATTTAAGACAAGAATGAACTAGAATCTAAAACAGGTGGTAGAAATAGGTGATTGAAAAAGGGAAAGTGCAGAAAAATAAGTGATATAATTTATTGGTTAGTTCAAAATGAACCAGGGAGCTGTGTTCCATTCATGTCCTGTGGCCACTGACTTCAATTATCTTGTTAAAAAGTCTGAGCTTTCCTTCCAGTGTATGTGGTGGGGATAATGTGCACAACCTCCTTTCCTCCTTCACTGGGGTCTGGTGAGTACTAATTAGGCAAAGTATGTGACATGTCTTTAGAACTTTAGAGTGCTAGATAAACAGAATGCTTTTTTGAAGTGCCTGTATATTGTTGGTGCTGAATAAACATTAAATCACACTCAAGTTTTGAAGCTGAGCAAGAGAGAGCAGTTTATAGATCATTGGGGAAAGATTTAAATTTCATTGCAGCATTTCTAAGCTAGTGACAAAACATTACTAATTTTCCATAGCCCTACCTTCTCCAAGGGACAATGGTGGGGGGTGTGTGGGGGGGATTCAGAGAAAGCTTTCGCTAATGAAAATTGAATGTTTTATAATCAAGTGAGGGTCATAGGATGATACAGAGTATAGCAGTATATGGATAAAAGGTAGAACTCATAACTATAGGAAAGACATCATAAGGAATATCTCTAGGCTTTACATAGAGACTCAGTCTTACACAAGATGATAGAGGAGATATTGTAGATTAAATATCATGCTATTTACCCAATAGAATCTATAGAACCTAGTAAGTCAAATGCTTTAATAAGAGTATTGGAAAGCCAGCCTTTCCATTCTTCTGATTGATGGAGCTCTGTATGCAGCAAATAAGGCTGAGTGCCAGGTTAATACTCTACATATTAAGAAAACTTTGGGGAGTGTGCCATTTTATTATAATTTCATTTCTCCTGTATGCAGAATTCCATTTTTCTTACCCTTCAACTAGATTAAATACTGTAAATCACAGCTTTATTGATAGCAAAGGAGGTATTTGCATTACTCTTAAAAATGCCATCCTAAGAGGCTGAATTCACTAATGAAAAAAAAAAAAAAAGAAAAGAAAAAGAGTGGAGTTTGCCAAGCCAAATAAATTCCCTACTGTGAGGGGGCTGGGCCTTTAGATCTGGTGGCAACACTAGAGGTCTAAGTCATGAAGCTTTTGCCAAGTCATCCACTCTGGGAATGTGATTAACACACAAAATCAGCATGAAAATAATTTCAAAAGACTTGTTCACCTCTGGTATTTTCACTAGCCCTAAAGACTTTATCACCCCATATTTACTTCTGATAAAGGAAAAATCGATGTCCTGTTATCACTCCATATATGGTCATATATGATCCATAGAATGGGACAGAGCAATAAACACACTTAACTCTGTGCCTACCATTAAAGGAAACTATTGAGTCCCTGCTATTTATCCAGCTCTCTTCCAGGCAATATGTGGGGCAGAGAAAACAAGGCTTCATGGAAACAGTAGTGGTCTAGACTAGCACCTGCTAGTAACTAGTTATTTGATCATAGGAAAGTCATTTATTTTCCCTAGAGTTTTATTTCCTCTTTAAAATGCAGATAATATGATATACTTGAATATCAGTTCTAGTAGTGGAGGAGCGGTTACGCAGGCCAAGGTGTTTGTGTGGTCTCCAACCTTCCTTAATTCTATCATTTAGGGAGTTTGATTTCTAGTTGAGGATAGAAAGCTAAAATGTATGAAAATATTAGCAAACACTGAAGTACTAAATTGTTTGGTATTGCCTAGAAGTCCCCCAACCCATAACATAATAATAAACAAGCAAAAATAAATAAGGAAAAATAACCAATTGAGGACAGTATAACTGATGATTTCTTATAGGAAGGAGGGCCTAAGTGAGTAGAATTTAGGTAAACGGAGGGAGGGCGAATGAACCATGCACCCTGAAGAAAGACAAAACTTTAATTATCTATCTTTAAATTTATTTATTTTTAATTTTACTTATTTTTGAGAGGGAAAGTGAGAGAAAGAGGGATGGTAGGAGCAGAGAGAGAGGACAGAGGATCCAAAGCAGGCTCTGCACTGACAGCAGAGAGCCCGATGCAGGGCTCGAACTCACAAACTGAGATCATGATCTGAGCTGAATGAGCTATCCAGGCACCCCAAAACATTAATATTTTTAAAAGAGAACTATGGGCATGTATTATCAGGAAACATTCCTGACAAGACGATAAGATGGATATAACAGAGAGACCCATTAAGAATGGATTATGCTTGTGGGGTACCTTGGTGGCTCAGTCAGTTGCGCATCCAACTTGGGCTCAGGTCATGATTTTGTGGTTCATGAGTTTGAGTCCTGTGTCAGGCTCTGTGCTGACAGCTTAGAGCCTGGAGCCTGCTTCAGATTCTGCGTCTCCCTCTCTCTCTGCCCTCCCCTCCTTGTGCTATGTCTGTCTCTCTCTCTCTCTCAAAAATAAATAAACATTTTAAAAATTAAAAAAAAAAAAAGAACGGCTGGTGCTTAGAAATTCAGGCTGACGGGATACAGACTGGAGGCCAATTATAGTTGATTAGCAAGGAAAGGAATTGATGAAAATCTGTGTCTGCAGAAGAATCTAGAAGTTAAGACTACAATCTCCATATTATTCACTCCTCATTGCCAGAACTCAGCACAGTGCCTAGCATAACGTAAGCACTCAATACATGTAAAGACTGAAGTCAGTCATGCACTGATAAGGGTTTGGAATAGAGTGATAGCAATGGGAATAAAGAAGTTCCATTATTTAGTGAGAGCTCATTAAAATTACTAAGTATACAGGAAAATAATAATAGTAGTAATAATAATAATAATAATAATAATGATAATTAATAATAATACCAATAGTATAAACTGTAACAGCACCAGAGCACAATTGCAAAATCAAATCTGAAATGGGACTGTATATATGTTGTGACTGCCCTATGTCTTCGCTCTTTGTCCTGAACTCGAGAGCCATCATCGCCATATTTCCTAACTTTGAAGCAACATAGAGCTGTCAACGTCAGAGTAAGGCTGTATTTCATGGTAAAGAATGATGAGCCAAAGTAGTCCGCATTACGGTGGGGTATAATTATAATTACTAATCTCCCTCAAGGTAAAGAAGTGTGCCAAGAAGTTTGAAACACACAACCAGTTTCTGGTAGGACACAACCTGAAATTGGATTATTCTATGTATTATTCCCTCACTTCTTTACTGAAATGCCGGCTTTCTACTTTTTCTCTCTATCCCCATTCAAGTTTCACCACAACCCTTAAGACTCAGCCCTTCCATTAAATATGTCCATAGTAACACGGCGGCCTACAGCAATTTTTTTTTAATTATAATAGTTTATTTTCAAATTGGTTTACATATAACACCCAGTGTTCATTCCAACACGTGCCCTCTTTAATGACTGTCACCTCCTCTCCCCCCTCCCTAACCCCTCTAACCCTCAGTTTGTTCTTTGAGAGTCTCTTATGTTTTATCTCCCTCCCTCTCTGTGTCTTTTTTTTCCTTTCCCCTCTTCCCCTCCCCCTGGTTTTTGCTTAGTCTCACAAAGTCCACCTATTCGTGGAAACATACGGTATCTGTCTTTTTCTGACTGACTTATTTCACTTAACATAATACCCTCCAGTCCCATCCATGCTGCTAGACATGGCCAGATTTCATTTTTCTCATTGCCACGTAGTAGTCCATTGTATATATGTACCACATCTTCTTTATCCATTTGTCAGTTGATGGGCACTTGGTCTCTTTCCATTATTTGGCTATTGTCGAAAGTGCCCACAGCAATTTTTGAAAAGCCATCGGAACCCTCATCAAGAATATATCGCTTTCATTGTTACTTAATAATTTTTCATTCGCACACATTCCTTGAGGGACTAGAACAAGTACGGATACAGATTTTTGTGGAGCCTGAAGTTTATACAATGTGGATTCTTTCTTTAAAAAAATTACAAAACGGTAAGTTAAAAATTAAAGGCAAAGCTTCAGAATAGATGGCCCATGCAAGTGAAGAGACCCAAAGCTTAAGCTTCACTGTAAATCTACTTCTGTTGGATATTTATTTAATCCCCATAGAATGTCTGATACAGGGTTATGCATACTAACTACCCATGCTATACTCTTTCCCTTAGTAAGTTCATCTAAACTATAGTTAAAACTATCTACTAATAAGGAAACATTTGATGATCCTCAGGTATGCAGTTCTTTTTCTGAATACCAGAGTCCTCAGATTCATTTGTCAATGGGCAATTGTACCTGAATACCTAATGGCCCCTCAAACTCAATTTAACTAACTAAATTAATCTTAATTTGAAAAATCTCTTTAATTCCACATATTCTGTTGTATTTGTTTTCTCTCTTCCCCATATCTATATTTCCAAAAATATTTTACTTTATTTACTTAGGACTCTCCTCCTGCCAGTCTTCTCATTTCCATTTTCAAACAATATTTTAATTGAACTTATCCTTCCCTGGTCTAGGTTTGAAAAACAACAAATCATTTACATGTGAGATATATAATGTCTACAGATAATACTTAAGGTATGTAGAGAAGTTTGGAAATTTTGCAATAATTCTGTAGTTGCCCAAGAGACTCGGGCTTGGGAACTAATTGCCTAAACCTTTTCTTTTGGGACTAACACTGAATGAAACTGAGACATTATCCACAAGAAATTAACTGTGACATATTTAGGCCTTTGTTAGATAATTCTTAGGGTTCCTTGTCATTATCTTTTAACAAGTTCTATTTTTATTTTAGCATCCACGGATTTTCCATTGGGAAACTCACATCCATGGGAATATTTTCAGCTTTACATACAGATAACCCACTTTGGAATGGGGCTATGTGTGTTTTACTGACATCTGATCATTCCGTAATCTGCTTGGCCTTAAACTATCTCTGTCTTTTCATTTCTCCCTTCAATCCTTACTTTTGCTTGCTCAAATTTTCTGAGCTCTTTCAAAATGCTACATTATGTATTTAAAAGTCACCTGGTTCCACAGGCAAAGCTGCGCATCAATGCTTCTTTCACTCTGAACACTGCAAGGCAACGATGAGGTAATTGGCTAAGAACCCATCAACTCAACAGAATAGAGTCTGGTTTAATACTCTGATAATTGCTATTTACAAATTTTAACAATTGAACTTTTAGGTAAATTAAAGTCTTTTTACAAAAAGAAATTTAAAAAAGGAAACATGCATACAAAAAATAAGAAAGTAAAAACACTGAATTTGGTGGAAGACTGGGTTCAGCAAGAGTTGGGAATATGAATTACCTAGATATATCGATGTATGGCATTTGCTATTTGACCTCCAATTCTGTGGCAGCAGAGGCTATCTGAGTTTAAGACAGGAAAGCAGACATTTAAAAGTTCTAGCTTTGTTATTTCTGAGGAAGATAGCGGATACGAAATGTTAGCGAGTGATACAAACAAAGCACTCCTCAATTCAAGAATAGCAGATTTACCCACAGGCAAACAAAGTCCATAGACACTCCTACCCACTCCCATTTTCCTGAGATCACCTCTGATGATGCTGCATGAGTCAGCAGAGAGAGGGTTCTTCTATCAAATAGTTGGGGATGTGACTTAGTCCTGTCAGGGAGCAGAAGGAGCCAGGACTAGAGTGGTTCAAGGCCTAGGATACCTAAGTCCTCAGGGTAGAAGGAGAGCTAACAGGAAGTATGGACTGGGAGGTAGTATCATGTTTTAACCTTTAGGGGAGTAAACGAAGTAACAGTTTGAGCCATGTTGAACAATGTAACAAATGAGGCCCCCATTTAACCTGATCAATTTTATCTAGCTCGATGGAGCTGGATGAATATAAAAGTATCTTTCTGAGATCAGCTTTATCTTAATATTGATCTACAAAGAAAGATGAAAGTCCTCAATAGATCTTCCATTTTAATGAAACACAGCTCCTCTCTCTTATCATATTTGCAAATTCTCCAGTGGTAAGAAAGTTATAAAGGTATGAATATTAAAACCCTCTGAAAAATGATTAGAGAACATATTTCTGAATGAAATTCTTCATATGCAATCAAAGTAATAATGGATGCCAATAAATAAACACACAAAAAATAAATTAGATATACAGAATATCACAGAATGATAGAACATAGTGGTAGTATATGAAAAATCATCCATTTCAAACTTCTAGTACATAAAAGTTTTTGTTTCTTCATCCTTTTGAAATGACATTTCTTAATTGTGGTTACGTGGCCTCTGCTTATATACAAATATGACTAAATATTTACTTCTTTACAAGGAAATCTATTCCCTTCGGTAGAACAGCAAATGACTACACACACACACTGTACACACACATGTAAAAGATTCTTCTTATTTCATTCTTACACTAACCTTCTAAGATAAGAGAATAAGTATTATTATCATTTTCATTTAATAAATAAAGGTCTTGAGGCCCATCGGGGGTAAGTAATTTTCCCTTATTTGTTCTTGCTTATGAACCTGGTAGTTGGTAAAGGCAGTACTTGGAGCTAGGTCTTCTGACACAGAAGCTGTGTTATTTCCATCATGCCATAAAATTATGTGAATGATCATTTCTAAAAGAATTCAGGGGCGCCTGGGTGGCTCAGTCGGTTGGGCGGCCGACTTCGGCTCAGGTCACGATCTCACTGGTCTGTGGGTTCGAGCCCCGCGTCGGGCTCTGTGCTGACAGCTCGGAGCCTGGAGCCTGCTTCGGATTCTGTGTCTCCCTCTCTCTCTGCCCTTCCCCTATTCACGCTGTGCCTCTATGTCTCTCAAAAATAAATAAACATTTAAAAAAAATTAAAAAAAAAAAAAAAGAATTCAACCTGGGGGCGTCTGGGTAGCTCAGTCAATTGAGCATCCAATTCTTGATTTTGACTCAGGTCATAATCTCATGGTTGTGAGATTGAGCTGTACATCAGCATAGAGCCTACTTGGGATTCTCTCTCCATTTCTCTCCCAGCTCATCCCTAACACTTGCACTTGCTCTCTTTCTCTCTCTCTCAAAATAAACAAATAAACTTAAAAAGCAATTCAACCTGATTTGTTTATTTAATTTATATTCCATTTAAATTATTAAAAATCCCAAATTATTTCCTTTTCTTTCCTTATTTTTTGAGGGGGATTAACTGTGGTATAAACACATATACATATGAACAATGTTATTTTAAACAGAGAGTGATAATTTGCCCCTCTATAAGCTTTCAATCATTTTTAACTTATAATTCTGTCAAAAAACAGAATTTTCTTATCTTTGTGCTTTACATATGGTATGAAAGGTATGACACAAAGCTATCCTCTTATTTTTGGGTCAAATACATGGTATTTGGTGCATCAAATTAAATTGAGTTCCTATTAAAGAATACTATGACCCAAGTTCACAATAATATTCAGATTCATATTGTGTATAAATCTATTGTATATATTAATAGCACATATATGCTTTTGCTTTCTTACATTATTATTAATATATGCAAAAGAATCTAATTTTTTAAATCTTGTATGCAAATACATCTGTACAACACAATAAAGTATATTTGTGATATATTTTTATGCATTATAATAGATTATAAATACATACTTATATTTTTAGAGCTAGAGTTTGAGTTGTTTTATTTTATACAAGCATTGTATACATTTTTTCATATATATACTTTATGTAAGTGTATATATTATATCCTTTAATATAATAGTTTATACAAGTATTTTGCATTAATGCAAAAATATTTTCAAGTTTCCTATAACATGACATTTATAAGATAATGTAGGAGGTCTTTTCTTTTTCTTTTCTTTTTTTTTTTTTTTTGAGCATATCACCATATCACTTACAGCATCATGCATTTCTTCTAATGAACTCAACCATACTCAAAAAGTTAATGTCGGACCATCTTTATTTTAAGAGGTAAGTAGAAATTATACCCATTTTGGAGTTAAAACAATAAAATCTAATTTGCAACTTTCTACAGTTAAGGCTTTGTGGAACTAAAGCCTAAATCCCTTTATGTTCAACCTAGAAGTTTATCTGATCTAGTAATATTCTACAGACTTTAGGCTGTTCCTTGAGGTGCTGATGATATTAGATATTAGTTCATCACATCAGCATCACAAAAGATAGGCAGAAGAATAAAGGTCAGAAAGAAGGTCAAGGAAAAATCCATCTGCTAAGTTAATGATTCTGCAATATAAAATGCTGATCTTAAGATATGCTCATAAAATTACATCCTGAACATGCATAAGATGAGAGCAATCTTGGCTATGTCAAGATAAAGATCAACCACTAATTGGCAACCATATGTGACTCAAACCCCATAAAATAAACATGTCTGATATATGTATACTACAATGAAGTGTAACTGAAGAAGCACAAAAATTAGAAATCAGGAAGCCAAGTGATTTTCCCAATTGATATTTTCACATGTATACATTTGGCCATACATGACTTTGTGTTGACTTTCATTTTTATCTATATTGTTCCTAGCAGGGAAGTGAGACAAATAACTTGATAACTTGAAAATACAGAAACTCACTATAGAAACGCATCACCAAAAAAATTGCAATGGAATACGTAGTAATACATAATTGTATGAGAAGCTGGGTTTTATGTTCCTCAGAGTTACAGGCTTTTCCTCTGACCTCATATAAATTACACTTTTGTATATTATGGCAAAACATACAGAGAGAATTTGGGATTGTTAAAAAGTCTACTGTACATTCTAGTTTGAATTTTTCCAGGAGTGAGTAAAGAGCTCAACATTGCAAAACCCGAGAGGCATCATTGTTCAGTATGAATAATCACTTTGAGTCAAATGAGTACAAGTGATCTGTAGCTCATCTCGTTTCATAAGAAAGTAGAACAGATGAAGTGAATACACTTGTTGCACAACAGTCCTGCTAACTGTAATCCCCAAATCCTCAATTTAGTCCCTCAAAGTTCACAGGGACTTCTAGAGGGAGAAAGCCTCAGCTGCTCCCAGAAGGTATATTCCTTCTCATAAGCTACCTGCTGGAACTCCGAGCTCTTCATAGACACTGGACATGCACTGAGTGACTCTTACTTTTGTCAGAAGCTCAATATCAGCATTCTTTGTCTGGGCACTTGTGTCTGAAGTTTTGGGTTCCCCTAAAATGCTGCTGTATGCATTTCTCATTCTCTTGGAAGCTATGCTTAAAAAGAGTAGCTGCAATGTGAAATGTTGAAAGGGTGTCTGGCCAAACCTCTTATCCCCCACCAATGATCAGAAAATAATCTACCTCTGATTTAGTTACATTCTTCAACCACACATTTACAAGTTCTCTAGTAGTGGTGGGCTTTACCACTAAGATAATGTTGCTTCATTCCTGCCTCCTTCAAACTTGTCTCTTCTTCCATAAACCAATTTCTGATCTACTTGATTTAGAGTATGACTATCCTTCTCTGTTTAATTCAGTGAGTAAATATTTATTTGAACACCTGTAGGTACTAAGCTAAATTCCTGGACAGAAAGGTAAAGTAGAAGAGACACCTGCCTTTGAAAGACTGATAGCACATTTGAGGCAAGACAAGAGTGACTTTAAGTTTTAGTAAATGCTGGGGCATCTGGGTGGCTCAATTGGGTAAGTGTCCAACTTTGGCTCATGATCTCATGATTCATGAGTTTGAGTCCCTTATTGGGCTCTGTGCTAACAGCTTGGAGCCTGAAGCCTGCTTCGTATTCTGTGTCTTCCTCTGTTTTTCTGCCTTTCCTCCACTCACACTCTGTCTCTCTCTCTCTCAAGAAAAAATTTTAAAAAATTAAGGGGTATAAATGCTAAATTGAGGTATATATATATGATCCAGAAATTCCACTTTGGGGTATACATCTCAAGGAAATCTGTATCTTAAGGAGGTATCTGCACTTCCATGTTCATTGCAGAATTATTCGCAATATCCAAGATATGTAAACGACCCAAGCACTAACCAATAAATGAAAGGATAAAGCAAAGATGAGATGTATCTATCTATATCTATATCTATCAATCTACATTATCTATATTATCTATATCTATTTATATCTATCATCTACCTATATCTATCATCTATATCCATATAATTGATATCTCTTTATGCACACACATAAAGACAATAGAATATTACTTAGCTATCATTATTTTTTTTAATCTTGCCATTTGCAAAAGTATGGGTGAATCTGGGGAGGGGCATTATTCTAAGTGAAAAAGAGCTAAAGACAAATACTATACAATCTCAATTATATATGGAATCTTAAAAAGGCCTATGTCATAAAAATGGAGAACAAAAATGGCAGTTGCCAGGGGCTGGATGGTGGTGGACATGAGAAGATGTTGTTAAAATGGTAGACTTTCAGTTATAAGATGGATATGTTCTGAAGAACTATTCTATTGCACGTCATGGTGACGATGGTTCATAATGTGTTTTATACATGAAGTTTGGATGGAGAGTGGATCTTGGGTGATTTTATCACTACAAGAAAGGTAGCTAGTGAAGTGATAGATATACTAATTAATTGATTGTAGTAATCATTTTATACTGTATCTGTATATGAAGTCATCACACGATACAGCTTAAGTACTTAAATTTTATTTATCAATTATAACTCAATAAATCTAGGAGAGAAACAAAAAAGATATGCAGAGAGGCTATCTTCTACCAATATTAAATAGAGTACTTAGCCCCATCTGGGAGAATTAGAGAGGATTCCTGAATGAGATCATACCAAAATTAGCCTTGAACCTAGAAGAAGCAACAAGGAGGTAACGTTACAAAGAAGTATGGCAGGAAAAAGTGGAGCAGGGAAGAGAAGTTTCCAGGCAGAGAGATGCTCATGAACAAAGGTAAGAATGAGCACTGTGTGTACACACAATCATGTGCTCATGAGGAGAGATTGTAAGTGGTTCTGGGTTAGTAGATGCAATGAGGTAGCAGGGCATAGATAGTTACCTAAGCTAAGGACCTTTGAATTTGTGTTGTGGATAATAAGAAAGATTTGAAGGACCTGGTGATATTTCTAGATTCATACTGGAAAACAGTCGGCCTGGTATAGTCAGGTGAAGTCAGGCCCATGGGGTCTGAAAGGACTAAGTAGAATAAAGATGTAATCTAGCAAAGTTGCCTAAGTCGGGGAGAAACAAGTAGTGTCAATTCTTACCTCATTTCAGACCTCTGTCTCTGTCTTTTCCCCTCCTAACTAGACCAGGTTTAATGATTCTGAATGAGTTTTTAAAAATGGAGTTCAGCACTTTGAGATTTATCTTCATGTCACTCTTTGGTTACACTAGCTTTGATACAGAGCTTCACTTGTATCCTTGACCAAGTTCACTATCTTGGTAATATATCTGGGGTGTAAGTCTCTTCCTACTGAGGGATCTGCCCTGTATAAGCCAGCCCTTATCCCATGGGCTCTGTTCTCTGAGCCTCAGCCTTGTGACTAAGTCTCTCTATAAGCTGACAAACCTCCCTGTGACACCTACCTGCCTACATGCAGGGCTCACTGAGAATTGCTGACCTGTGCAACTCTCTTCCCTTACTGTGCTCTGTCCTTTTTTGGTGTAACATGTTGGCCCTGCTTTGGCTCACTTACTAAGAAAGCTTCATGAAAACTTATTCTACATGACACACAAGAAACACTCTATGTACTTGTGATAGGACTTATTATGCAGTGCATCCACCATGCCAGGAGACTGTCCAGTTCCTCTCAGGGACCACATCAGCCCATCATTAGCCCAAAGTAAATTCTGTACAAATCAGAAAATAAATTCTACCTTCCGCTAAGAATTTTAAGTATCATCTACAATGACTACAAATGTACAGCTTGGACCACAAGCTCACTGTGCAGTCGTCCTAGTCAGGGTCTCTAAGAGGGACTTTAACTAGGTAGAAAGTCATAGGTAACAATAAGGAGGTAGTAGGGTTAAGGAACCCAAGTGAAGTACTGGGGAAAAGAGTTAAAAATTCAGATAAGAAATCTGAGTAACAGAGAGAGTACCAGACGCAAAAAGGAAAAATGAAAAAAACAAAAAAACAAAAAAACAAAAAAAAAAAAAAGTTATATAGGTTCTTCCATGTACAAGACTGGCTTTTTGAATATGATAAGACAGATACTGCAAGTGAAAAAAGAAAGCCTATGTGGTTAAGACAGAGAGTGGACATATAAACAGTAAAGCAAGTACTGAAAACTTCCTCCTTGACCAGCACTAGCTGCATGTTCATCCATAGAAATCTCAGCCCTGATTTGCAGAGATGAGAAGGAGAAAAGAGGAATGGAAGAAGAGGAGAGAGGAGGAGGAATGAGAGAAAGGGAAAGATAGGAGGGAAGAGAAGTGTAGAAAAAGGAAGACAGGAGAGGAGGCAAGTGGAAGGGAGGGGGAGGATGTGGAGGGGAGAAGAGAAAGAAGTGAAGAAAGGGAAAGACAATTCTAGCATAATTTTAAACAACCTATCCTAAAATAGCATGAAAACCAAGAAGATAATTTCAGTGCTCCTGTGGAATAAAGATCTCTGAATGAGCATTAGGAGGCATGAATTCTAGTTCTAATAGTCACTCAAATCTTTAGACAATCAATTACATTTTTCTTTTTTCTTTTTTTTTTTTTTTTTGGTAGTCTCTAAACCCAATGTGGGCCTTGAAGTCTCTAAACCAATGTGGGGCTTGAAATCACAAATCCTAGTTCAAGAGTTGCATGTTCTCTTGACTGAGCTAGCCAAGCACCCCTAAATATTTTTCTTCTCAATTACATCATTTTAAAATGAATTGGTGGACTGCCTAATCTCCAAGGTCTTTCCTATTCTCGATTTCTACAAGTTAATGCTATGGTACTTAACAAAATATGAAGCAATGTGTTTTTTTTTATGAAGGTTAATGACTAATTAACTTGAGATGATGTTTTGATTATAAGTGACTACAAAAAATGTTCACTCATCCTGCACTCCTGAAAAGAAATTCAACTATATTCTAAGGTACATGTAACTTTAAAGACTCAAAGGGAAAAAAAAACTGATACAAACAAAGAATAAATGACCATCCATAACCATAGAAATAAAAACAAAAAGCTCATTTTATCAAATTTTCTAATGTTCTTTATCAAATTTTCTAATGTTCTAAAGGTTATTTCCTACTGTGAGTATAATGACAATAATCTTATTAAGAGGTCATATTTTATGCCTTTTTGTAGTTTATAAAGCATTCCAATACATAATATCTCACTTGATTATCATAAAAATAGCTTCTGAACTTATTATATCCTTGAGAAAATCTTTACCTATGAAACAAAGGCTTGATCCTGAGTTCCAGCTAAAGACTGATCACCATGTAAAGTTGAGATGAATTTCACAAACATGTAACTACTATCTTCTATTTGTGTATATGGCAGTACAACTGCACATGATTAAGCCTGTTTGAATAAGTTACCACTGAAGACATTTTCCTTGCCTAAATATTATCTGTTTTCTCTTAGAGACAGTAGTGTAAAAGAAAACACAAGAACTGTTTTGTGTCTTGTCTAATGTAAATGAAAGTGAGAACACAAGACAATCATCTTTAAAAAAATCAAACTTTAATGCTGTTTCAATAGATATTATGTAAATTGGGTCCATATTAAAATAAAGTCACTCCATTTTCCATGACATTGTACTTATGAGATCGTATGATAAAGAAATGAATCTATGATGATCTCATTCTTCTCTCCCAATTGAATTTGTACATCTTTGCTGTTGACATATTTCCCAAGCCATATAATATGACGTTAATTTTTTACTACATATCTATTAAGTATTGCCTCAAAAATGGCTTGTAAAAGAGATTCTTCAACAAGTAAAGCAGTGATTCTCAACTCTGTGTACATTTCAGAATTATTTTTTAAAAATACGTATGCCAGGCTATACACGAAACTAACTAAATAAGAATTTTTGAAAGTAGAGAATACGTGACTTCAGTACCTCTTTAAGTTTAAGGTGTTTATGAATCTTTTGGGGATCTTGTTAAAATACAAATTCTGATTTATTAGGCCTGGGATAGACCTGAGATTTTGGATTTTAATAAATGACTATGTGATACCTAAAATGCTCATCTGCAGAACACACTTGTATTAGGAAGAATCATTGGTTCTCAAAGTGTGGCCCAGTCCTGAAGCATTAGCATCATCAAGAACTTAGACTCTACCAGAGACCTACTAAATCAGAAACTCCGAAGGTAGAAGCCAAGTAATCTGTGTTATAACAAGCACTCCTGGTACACATTCTGATACACCTTCAAGTGTGAGAAATACTGTTCTAAGCAAAAAAGCTCCCTAAAGCCAGAATAATGGGCTGAATGTGGTTGGGAATGACCAATATTTTTATGCTTACGTAAGAGTTTACAATTGAATAAACTTTCCCACTTGACCACATCTGAGCTTCTTAAAACCACTCTGTACAGTAGCTAGAGTACCTAAAATAGGCAGTTTCAGCATTTTATAAATGAAACTGAAGCTCAAATATTTAAGGGATTTGTTCAAAGTCATGTAGCATGCAAGGATGGATCCCAAATTAGAGTCCAGGTCTTCTGAGTCTTACACGCTAATGAGTGGGACATCCGGAAACAGGGCAAATGGCTGTAAGCCATAAGTAATGGTCTGAAGAGAAGTGCTGAGGGTGACAGCGAGGGGGACCAGCACACATTTAGGCAGTTTCCTATCCCATGAGTCAGATATCTGTACATGGAGCTCTCAAAGACCACAGCAAAATATGTACTTGTCCTTTTTTTTTTTTTTTTTTGCCTGAGTTTGCTATTATATAGAACCGGCTTCAAGAAACACAAATGTTTAACCCTCACCAACTAATTTAGTGGAAGAGTAGGTCACCTTTGGTTGTTCACCCCACAATTCTACAGATAATTCATTGAAAGACAGATGACTTAGAACTGAAAAGTCGCCTTAATATATGGAGTGTATGTGTATACATACTTAATGTGCTTCGTACTTAAAGAAACACAAATTATCACAATTTGCATTTGTCACATGAGACTTGGCTGCTGTGTTTCTCTGTCCATCAGTAACAACAAATGATAAAATTTACAGGTATATCAGTTTTAAAAAATGTATCTAATATGCCATATTCCTAGACAATATATAGTGTGCTCTACTTTATTATTTACCAAATATATTTGATAAAGGATTTAATGAGCAATGAAGGGTTCTTAAAGTATGAGTAAGAACCAATAAAATTTGATTATCTTTAGTGAGTTAGCCACAGAGAAAGAAAACTTCATAATTGTCACAAACTTTCCCCAAAGACCCATGCCCACAAAGTTTGTTTTCAAATAGTGAATTACAAGTGGTAGAAAAACCACATATTATGTCAGGAGTATGTTCGAGTGTTGACACTTTCTTTATGAATGTAGGCGTTCCAGATGCCTTACAGAAAAGAAGCCATTTTTTCCCTTGAAATTTGCACATTTTCACATTGTACTGTCAAGTAATTATCTTTTGTGTTGTTTCCTCTTTTTCCCCTAGTGTACAAACAAATGAGGAAATAAAGATCAAGAATTTTGAAAAATTAAAAACTTAACTACATTAAACTTAGATATTTGGTTTCTTATAGTTAATATTTATTAGGTACATTTAAGTGGGGAAAATATTATCACCATAACAAGTATTATAATATATTGCAAACACCAAATAGGGTCAGAATTATGAAATAAATAAAATTTCAATACCTCAAATTTAAAATATTTATACTCACAATAGTTTGAAACCTGTGCATTTCATCATATATGCATTTATGTAAAATATGCATTTTTATGTAATTTTTACAAAGTTACCTTGTGAGTAGATACATTGGGATGAATTATTTTATTATCTTTCTAGACATATGCTACTGATATTAAAAATACAAAACTTTAAAGGCTAGATTAGAATACTTCCTATTTCCATTTTTCCTTTGGCTTATCGGGAGAGCTGCATGATTTCAACATGCCAAGATTAACCTGGGGGAGAATCTCTATGGGAGCCTGTGTGTGAGGGTGGAAAGTTAGAAAAAACCAGTGCTAGAAACTTGTCTAGTAACTGATGGACTCTTACAT
This sequence comes from Paguma larvata, assembly GCA_030068075.1. Taxonomy (NCBI): domain Eukaryota; kingdom Metazoa; phylum Chordata; class Mammalia; order Carnivora; family Viverridae; genus Paguma; species Paguma larvata. The sequence continues at coordinate 92,591,543 of CM057824.1, read as the reverse complement.
TTGTTGGGGGTGACAGTGGGACAGGTGGGCTCTTTTCAGAAAAATACCTGAGATGTTCTCACAACATGAGTATGTCTTACACGTTACTGTGCATGCAAATATAAATGCAGATTCTGGTTCGATACCTAGGAAGGAACCCCATGTACTGTTGTTGCCACCTCTGGTCTGTGGATCATACTTCGATTCTATAACTTTAAGATAGAAGAACTCATAAAAAAGTTCATGAAGATGTAGATTCTCATCTGGGAAACAACAGGGTTAGGTTGGTATATATGAGAATATATCTCATTCCACCTATTTTTGTCACCTTCATTCTACAGTCTTTAATTTTTTTATTTTATCTTTTTTTCCCAAATGATAGAAATTACAGAGCAAGATCCCCAAGACTCGTATACATTTCCTATTTTGTATAATTATACAAAATGAGCATCAGTTCCCCAAAGAGACACTGTCTTGTCCATGGAAATAAGGCAGTAAAGGTAAATATTTTAGGGACAGTTAGCCAAACTCCCATCCCTAACCACCAGAACTACAAACCTTCCTTGTGTCCTGTTGCCATTTCGGATTATTCAGGGCCACAGATTCACTGAGAGAGGATTTTTTTTTTCTCCTCGCCTTTTCAGTTTCTCAGTGCCAAACATCTACTGTGGCTTCCAATGAATCAAGTTCTCCTTCCTCTCCTCCCCTGGAAGCTCATGCTCCCAGTAAAATGTCACAAATAAAGTAAAAGCAAGCCTTTCCCAGGCTAGACTTGTAAACAGAAAGCAAGAAAACCATTCTTCACCAGGAAACTGACCCACAAAGCTTACCGGGCTCAGTTAAAGAGATTGAGAAGAAGGTCAGCTAAGAAAACAAAGGAAACTCTCTCCATAGTTACTTCTGATAGAGCTCCATCAACCCAGAAATAAAAGCCTTGTCCAAGGCAAAGGAAAGAAAAAAGAGGGCACGTTAGGTGAGGTCTGGAAAAGCAATTGACTCTCACAGGTGACTTCTCTGCACGCTCTGTTTGTCTATCTTCTCTTTCTCAGTGAATAACTGCTTCTATATTTATTCTCATTTCTCACTATCCCCATTTTCCATGCCATTATGTCTACTAAAGTGTAATACTTAAAAACTCCATTTCTTTAATGCCACAGACACACAGAAACACATCTATATTGTATGTAGATATTTAGGTAGTAAGACACCTCTCAAAAACACAGACTTCTATGCATATGCTATATGAAAATAAAAGAATATCTTTTTACTTCTGAATTAACATTTACAGGTTTATCTAACTCTTTGATAACTATAGCTTAAGATACAGGTGATACTGACTTACAAAGTTCATGGACATTTAAATAAAAACTTAGACATCCAGGATATTCACTTTTCCCATATTCGGTCTTAAAATCAGCAAAAATGAATCCTTCCGGGGATAGCACAATTTTTTATAGAATGCTTCCCCAGTAAAGGGTTAATGACGTTAGGGAGTGTGAACGTTAGCAGTTGAGATGGCATGCTTATGTGTTTGCAAAAAACATCTTCTGCATCTTGTCCAAATCCCTTTGCAAACAGATAAATTACTCTATAAATCTTATTACTCCATGTGGATAAATCACACATGCAGGTTTGCAGGGCTGGAAAGCTGGTAGGGAAAGCTGCTTTGGATAGTAGGATCGCTGGGATTCATAATCACCCAGTGCTCAGGAAACGAAGAAAGGAGCACTCACGTATTAGGATTTTCTTGGTTTTTACAATCTGCAGCACCACACACACACACACACACACACACACACACACACACACACAGAACACGATACCCACAACACACTCACACACATTCCTCTCTAACAAGGCTGGAGATCCCAAAGCAGGACACTGTGACAGCCAACCAAATTTATTTCTGAGAAAAGGAAAGAAAACTTTGCTGCTCTAGGCAGCTCTGCTAGAGAACTGCTCCCTGATGCCCTAGGGTTTATGCACTATCAGCTCCTTGCACACAGATTATAGGTTTATTTTCTATCGTATACTGGTTTTTATTGCCACAACAAGCAATATTAACTGTATGGACAGACTGACACTGAAGCATTTTATTTGGACAAAATGAGATTTTAAAGGATCTCCAAGGAAAACATGTTTCTTTTCTTTCTTTCTTTTTTCTTTCTTCCTTTTTTTTTTTTTAGCATCTGAAAGAAATTTAAGAAAGCTAGAAAAAAGGACAGGAGGTATGTACAGTGGGTAGAGAAGGGGCAGAGAGAAGAGAAACATAGGAAAAGAAGCTGGAAGCTTTTTAGAAATAGAATTAGGCTAGGCTCCATCTGAGTTTCTCTAGCTCGCTGTCCCTTATAGGGGTCAAACTCCCAAGGACTGGGACTCTTGTTTCCAAATTTCAATCCCAAATTATATTTCAGAGTTTGGCAGAGCTGCACAGAGACAGGACTGTAAGGTCAATAATCAATCTGAAATACCCATTTTACGCCAGGTTAATTCTTGCGTAACCTTTGTGCTTAATACTACTATTCTTAAATATCAGCAATTTGGCAAGTTCCTTTTTCTTTTTTTCTTCTCTTCATTCATGTGTTGATTCCTATCCACATTCCAGAAAAGGCTCAGTAACCGACCAAAGTTCTAATATTGATTTATTGCCCTCGATGTCAATTAGAAGATCCTTACAGAAAGTCTCCAGTCCTGACTACTGCTGGGGCAATGATAGTCTTGATGTGCATATTCTCTCTCCCTCTCCCTCTCCCTCTCCTCTCTCTCTCTCTCTCTCTCTCTCTCTCTCTCTCACAGCACACAGCATAGATAATGCAGTACTGTGTACCAGTCTCCGAGAGCCATAATTCAACAACTCCTCTTTCCTGATTAAAGAACACCAACAAAACTCTTAAGTGCAAAGCATCTGAAATGACAAAAGCAAGAATACTGCCCAAGTGTCCCTAACAACGTAGATGAAGTTAGGCTCTCTTGATAAGAGAACCAGGGTCCTGAGAAACCAAACACATTTAAGCAACATTGCTGGTCCTTACGGGAAGCAGAATTCCTTTGAAATTTGTTGGCAAATACCTGGGCCACTCAGTAAAAGGCGCGTGTGCATGCACACACATACACACACACACATACACACACGCCTGCAGCATCAGAAGCCGGAGTTTGTGATCACACACACACACACACACACACACACACACACACACACACACACACTCGCGCGCACAGCAGAAAAGTTGCCCGAGAGCCCTACCTGAGGATGGCCGTGTCCCCCTGCCTCACGGTGATGTTGTCCGTGCCTCGGTTAAAATCCACGCTGCGAACAGGCAGTCCTGTGGGAAGAAGGCAGAGCAATCTCAGTAGGACCAGCGGCAACTGTTTCCGATCAGGCTGAACTCTGCCGACCATGGTGGCCACGCCGAGGTGCAGGTCCGCCGCGTACTCTGGAGGGTGTGTGCGTGCTGCTCACGCCGAGAGGGCTTTACAAACACAGGGCTTTCATCAACGGCCAAGGCGGAACGGGCTTTGCCAGTTTGTGCTCGTTGCCACTTTCCCTCTCTCTCTGCCTGGCTCAGTGTGTCTTCCCTCTAAGACTTAACAAAGCCCTGTAAAACCCGGGCGGAGGGGGGGGGGGGAAAGTCAAGGGAACACAATTTAAAAGGAGAGAGTGCAAATGTAAACCCCCCCAGGAAGGAGGAAGAGCAAGCTGCCGAAGGAAGGCGCTCTTCTCCGGTCTGCCCGGGGCTGGATGCTCCTTTGCCAGTGTCTGAGCTGAGCTCCTGCCCTCCCTAACCCACTTTCCCAGGCGGGCGGGCGAGGGAGCCGGCACCCAGCCTGCCAGGGAGTGTAAAGAAACCCACACAGCGGCGGCAGCAGCCCGGAGTCTCTCCCCCCCACCCTCCCCTTTCCTGTTTCTCCCTCCAGTCCCTCCCCTCCCCTCTGCTCGCACCTCCCCCGCCCCCCGCGGATTTCAACAGCCCCTCCACGTCATCCCCTCCGCCCTCCCTCCGGCCTGGCCCCTCGCTTTGCACAACTGCCCCCTTCAGCAGCAGCCGGCCTCGATGAAAGCCTGATGCGCCTTTAGGTTGTCAGGACAACAGCTCCATCTGAGGCCTGGCTGATTTCCTTAAGAAGAGGGAATGGAGCTTGGATGTACTGTGCAAGAGAAAGGGGAGAAGGAGAGGGACTGGGGCTGGGAAAGCACAGGAGAAAGAGTGTGGGAAAGGACAGGGACAGGGGAGAGGTGGACGGAAAAGGAGCCCGGGAAGTAGAGAAGGCAAGGAGAAGGCAAGCCTTGACAGACAAGGGAGCGAGGCAGAGAAGGATAAGAAAGCATGGGGAGTGGAGGGGGACGGGTGCCCAAAGATGAGATGGGCAATGTAAAACAGAGGAGGAACTTGCCAGGGGAGGCTAAGATTAAAAGCCAAAGTTGGTTTCAAAAGGAAATAGTCCTGGCCACTGGCTTCTCATACTCACATCTTGTCCATTCTTTCCTCTCTCCTGCACTGTCTCTTACAGGATTAAAAAGGTTTATTTCCTCTCCTTCCTTTACCCCCTCCCCCTCTTGGAGCCCCCTTATGAAAGATGGATTGGAGACAATGCTGGTATTGAGTGGTCTGGAGTGTGAATGCCTGGTTTGTCTTTTCCAAGTGCCAGCCTCAGCAGCTGATCCCCAATCCCTAAATCAACCTCACTCTCCAGGAAACCCTCACTCAGTCCCACGCGTGAGTAATGGTACTAAGGATTGCTGTCTGAATGTCATGCTGACGTTGCTGCCGAGCTTGCCACGGGCTTCTCAAAATGTTCATGGGAAGGGACGGACATTTGTATATCAGAAAGCTGGTCATTTGTGGAACATACTGAGGCTATGGACAGCACACCCATGAATGGCAGACAGGTGACCATCATTTGTCATTCCTTCCACTCAGGGAGTCAAGCCAAGTGATAAGGACCTTAGGGGCTAACACTGTTAGTCAATCATGTGACAGCCCCAAACTGTTAGCTATCTCTTTCAGTGCTGATGCTGAGGATAAAAGATAGGAGTGGACCAGCCAAGCACTTTTCTTTTCCTTATTAAATTGTTTATTTATTTGAATTGTTAAGACATTCACATGACGCAAAAATCGAGTGGTATAGAAAGCTGGAGAGCCAGCTTTGGTTATCTTTCCTACTCCTCTCTTTAGGTTACCATTTCTCCTGCAACAAGTATTTCCAGTTTCTTATACCTCTTTCTCTAAATATCCCAGGTGTATATAAGTAAACACACACACATATTAAGTCTATTCTTCTTAGTTACACAAATGATCAGCCACGGGGTGGATGTGAGAATATGTTTAGTATTCTTATCAAGTGCCACCACAGTACAAGCCCTAAGGAGGCACTTACTGGGCTGACACCTGACTTGTCCCTCCAGAATTCCAAGAATTCATCTGCTGAATTTTATCAATTTGAAAGATAGATACACTCTTACAGATTATGTGAGGAAAGTAAGGAAAGTTTTGTGTGTTTTGAGTGTTTCCTACTGTACTGGTGCTGATAAGCAGTGTCCAGGTAATAAACCAGTGATGTTCCACCACTAATTTGTAAGTCAGCTGCTTAAAACTTGGAACCCATTTTACCACAAGCAATTATTAAGCCAAGTAACCAGATGAACTACAAAACCCATAATCCTGTGGTTCCCAGTATCCATGGGAAAATGAACTTCGAGTGCCAAATGGAAACGCATGGATTACATAACTCTTTGCAAACACTGTAGAGAAAAGAGCACCCACCCCACCCACTCCTGCCAATAAGTTTAACTATCACCAATGGGCTTCTTCTGAGCTTTTAGAGATGAAAGATTGGCTTAGATAGAACATCTTCTTAGAGTAAGTGGTCTTCCTCCAATGTCAGGAGGAAGAGAAGAAAGACCCAAAGGACTGGGGCCACTAGAACATCTATTTCCATTGATGATGCCAGGTAAATGGTGTGGTACCCCCACCATGGAAACTAGAAATTCTGAGCTTGAGGATTAGATATGTGAAGAGTATCAATATCCTTTTGTATCAGTGGGTTACATGTTGAACGAAGAAACAAAGAGGTTTTTCCAGGGCACGCAGGAGGTGTGGTGGGGTGGTAGCATATACTTTGGAAGAAATGCCCTTCAAGGGTAGCTGACTGGCATCTACACAAGTAATCTCAAATTATCAGTAGGACTCATCTGGTCCTAAAATGGAACACAGAGATTAACATACTAGGTAGGGTTCAAAAACATTCACACCAAAGTAAGAGGAATGTGCAATTTGCAGTCAAATCTGCAAAGTGAATCAGTCAAATATGCAGTTTGTCACTACAGTCACTCTGAGGAAAGAATGTATTAAGTTAATCATGATTGTAGTCAGAAATGAAATAGACATGCCTAACTAAGAGGATAAAATTATAAGCACATATTTGTATCAAAAGAAATGAAATAATGCAATTAATGCTTCTTAAAATATTTTTTTAAATCCATTTATTGTCTACTTTTGTTAAACTAAAGTTACTTACTGTGTTCACTGGAAGTAAAACACAAAAAGACTTCATTTAAAAAATTCTCTAATTTAGACTGATAACTCATACTGGATTTCAGAAGAATTTCAAAAAATAATGAGGTTTATTATATAATTGTTTGATACTTATCATTTAGATCCAAAAGGCACTTCAAATACAACTTTCTGCCCCAACTTGTGGCACAGGGGCAGCACTCTGTAACTGATGAATGTGAGAATGGAGGAATAACTGGATGTCCAAGCCCGGGCACGTGGCTTATCCCAGCATTTAGAAAATAATAAATCTATTTATGGCTATACCATTGAGTTCCCGTTCAACTTTATGTTCTCTCTGAGTTTCTCCCCTTTTTACTCTCTTGTGGATTCTTTTTGGTTTTCTTACCTGCAGGATCTCTCAATGAGATCTAATAAACCCAATATTTTATTTATACACACACACACACAGAGTGAGTAACGTATTCATCCTAATGGTCGCTCCGCCAAATCTATTCCAATATTAACTCCTTTGTTTGCTTTCCTAAGAAATGTAAAGAAAGAAACAAATAGATGAGTTACTGAAATTTATTCAAGTTATTTTTCTGTATACCCCTGTATGCATTCTTCCAAGAGGGCTGGCAAAAATGAACATACTTTCCGGTTATTTGTGAGGCAAGTATGGCTGTTAGCCATGTGAAACAGCCATCATCACCCAAGTAAGATGATCTTAACTACTACTTTAAAATAACATACTGCCTTCTAAAAGAGGCTTTAGAAGATTCTGGCACTCTCCAGGGACAAATGCTGCAGGAAAAACAAAAACTGGCTATCGTCTGAGCACCCTAAGAAGCATGAAAGGTTTATTCTTCTGTTTAGCTTCGTAAAGTAACAGGCTCACAGGAAATCCAGATGCAGCCTGGAATATACAACTAATTTAGTTACCTTGCTTATATTTTATGCTAAACATGTCTATAATATTATTAATATACCACTCTACATTTCTACAGTTGTAAGGTCTTAATCATAATAACGCCATGACTGTACTTTACTTTCATAAGTGGAATTAGCATTTCCATATGAACCAGAAATGCAGAACTGTTAATACTTCTCCTTAGGATTCCTGCTATGACATTTTGAATGATTTCATCGTAATTTAGCAATATTCAAGCATCTCAGTTTATGTTCATAAGCATGGCACCATCTTGTGTGAATTTCCTTTGGAATCTGGCTCTTTTGAATATGGTAGCGTCATCCACATGTGTCTCACTGCCTAACAAAATCAATCAGCTTCAAGTCAGTTAAACATTGTTCAGTCCATACTACAGAACCCTCAGTGACATAAAGTGCTCAATCTGTACTCTGCGCAATTAAAATTGCTTTCATGGTTTGCTTTTAGTTCATGCCTTTGGGGTACATTACCACCATATTGGTCTTCTTTGCTCATTCTTTCTGTTTTGGTAGGTATTGATCAATGCTTGGATCTGTCCAAGTTTTCTTAATGTCTTTGAGGTTCTAGAGCTCTTGCTTGGCTCCTCCCACACCAGCAAACTCATTCTCATATATATGGGTTATTATTTCACGAACATGTACTCACTATCCCTTAGAACTTCCTCTTTTCTAAATTGTCCACACTGTCACCATGTCCAAGGAGGTGGCAATAGGCAAGCAATGCTGCATCTGCATTGCTGACATTCTTTTTATCTATCCCTCACATACGGGAAGATCATTACAACATCTGGAAAGATGGTGGTACAGCATCTTTAGTATACCAAGATGTTAGTACAAGCAGGTAATCAGACAATTATATCCTCTATTTATGGTTACTGTAATGACTTGGATTCCTACAATCAGGAAATAGGCTGAGGAGAAATGAGGAAGACCAGAGGCAGGTGTGCAATTCTGTACTATGTCAGGCCCAGTAGGTTTATGATTCATTCATTCATATGGTGTTCATTGATATAATTGTAAAGCAAGACAGACCATGACTCTGTTCTTGTAGAGCTGACATCCTTGATGGAGAAATAGACACTAAACAAGTAAATACATATTAAGATTATTTTGGAGAGTAAATGCTATGGAGAAAAATATGTGTGCTACAGAGAAAACGGCCTAGAGGTATGGTGAGGGGAACATAAGTCCTGAAATCTAAGGAAGCAGACAAGCAAAAATCTGCAAGAAGACTTCTCTAGATAAAAGAAAGAGCATATGCAGAGGTTCTGAGGCAAAGATGGGTATACCATGCGTGAGGAAACAACACAAGAATAATAAACCAGGAATGCAGTTTATGTGTATGTTAGGAGGTAGCTAGAGAAAGCAGATGAGATTAGAAATTGAGGAGGAGTCATAATGAAAAGATTTCCAAGGTAAGAATTTAGATTTTATTCTAGTGACGTGAATGATCAATAAAAGATTTTAGGCAAGGGATTGACAAAATCTGATTCATACTTTACGAAGATGCTCCAAATGTGATAGGAAGAATGGATTCTGGAAGAGCAATAGTGGGATCAAGGAGACAAATGAAAGGAAACCTTGGTCATCCAGTGGCAACCGGCTTGGACTGGGGGGTAGCAATAAAAAGTGGAGGAAAGATTGGCTTAACTAGACTGGCTTCTAATGGGAAGACCCTTCCCCAAAAGGTCATGTTCTATCACAAGTAATCAATATTTCCCACCTACTAGCATTCTCCCTTGCTATACTAGTTCAATTCTGGTGTTCCTTTGCAGGAAGTCACCACTCTTCAAATAAGAACTGACAGAATGCCAAGTAGACTGTCATTTATACCAGCAAATCAAGAAAAAAGAAAAGAAAAGAAAAGAAAAAACAAAAATAAAGCTGTGTCCCAGTTGGTGCTTTTCTTGAGGTAGAAATTGGTTACCCTAAATATGTTTATTATATGTTAATTAAATGTCAGTATGAGAAAATGCTTTGCTACAGATTAAGAAGGACCGAATATGATGAGCAGATGCCATTTAATTGCTAAACTTTACTAAATATTTTCTTACATATCTATATTTATTTAGCGGGCAATAGTTATCCTGCTAAACCTAAATGAAATGCCTAGTTAAATATCTTGAGGCTATAAATCATGTAAATAACACTAATATGTTTTCTCAAGAGTTTACTGACAATATTGAGCTGCGGGGCAAGTCTACTGTTAGGTCATTATCTTATTCAAGAGGTCCCAGAAGTTTGCCTGCTTACACTTATTTTCCTTTTCTATCTGTAAATCACATTCTCAGTCTTCTTCTGTTAATAATAAATGTAGGAGCACCGCCTGCATGAGAGGAAGAGAATTCCTAAGATGTGTCTCATCAATGGTGTTGCTATCTATGTAAAAAAACATTTCACTAAAATAAGCAATTTTTTGAGACCTACCATATAACAGGTAGTAAGCTTTCAAAAAACAGTAATGTACAAAACTGACACCCTGCCCTCAAGGAATATAATGAGGAGAATGCCTTTCAAAGCCCCATCTAGAGAGGGACCAAACATCACTGTTATACAATATACAATTGTTATACAATATTCGATACAAGGTAAGCCTCTCAAAGCTGCTCTCCATTACAGAGCAGGACAAAGTTAATCAACATATGTGTCCAGTCCTCTCTTGTGCTGAGCAGTACTACAAAGTAATAAAATTCAGGGACTCAAAACCCAGATGGAGAAGTTAAGTAAAAACATATGAAACAGATAATAAGATACCCAGTTAACAACTGAGTTATAAATTATAAGGGAGCAGAATCAAAACACAACATTAGTTCAGAAAAGGTAATCAAGAAAGAGGCTTCTTGGAGAATACGATACTTTAAGTAACCCTTGGAAGATATATAAGTGGAAACTGGAGGAAAGCAAGGGATGGAGGATGGCAAAGGCCACAAAAGATGGCCATGAGAAACAGCCTGAAACAAAGAATGGAAGTGGAGCAAGACTTACCTGACTAGCAGGCAGGAGGAGAGAAAGAAAGCTGAAGAGAAAAGCTACATAATGGAGAATCCTAGATGCTTGAGTCAAGAATCCCACTTCGCCTCATCATCTCCTATTTAGAAGCTACTTCAGATTGTGAAGGAGTGAGATGAGCTATGAACATCTTAGGGAGATTATTCTGGCAATGAGAAATTAGAGGTTAGAAGGAAGGTGAAGTAGAGAGACTAGTTAAAAGACTAATAAAGTTGCTGGTAACAGATGAGAAAGGGATAAGCATTATTCATTACATACATTGTTGCTTTCTAATAATGATGATGCATAAAGACCTTCCTTCAGAGACTCTATTCTAGTGGGGAAGGTAAGTTGTAGGAAAAGATGTGGAGGTAGACATGGAAAAAGCTAGAATGGAAAATGTTGTGTTTTTTTTTTGTTTTTGTTTTTGTAAGTCGGGGTCAGTGAGGGTCTTAGCAGTCAAGTCAATGGGTTTGTCTTTATTTTACATGCAAAAAGGAGTCGTTAAAGAAACGCTTTGTGTAAGCAAGTGACATAATCAGACTTGTGTTTTAAGAAGATAGCTAACTGGCAAGAGAGTGGAAGATAGACTGGGGCAAGTCAAAGTCAGGGAAGACCAGTTATAATGTTTCTGAAATAGAACAGACAAGAAATGATAAAAGCAGGTCACAGGCTGAGGACTGTGGAAAGAGAAAAGAGATAGAGACTTTTAGAGGAAATTCAAAGAGGGACTGATAGGACTTGTCAACTAATTTCATATGAAAATTCATTCTCTACCCCCCCTCAAGTATGAATGTATGGATGTATGCGTGTGTATTTTTTTTTCTCCTCCAAGTCCAGGCTGATAAAATGAGAAAGTTAAGAAACTAGTTTCAGAGGAAATTTGGAAATTCTACTTTTAGATTTCTGAATTGGTTCCTAAATTGGTACTCAAATAGTCTGTACCTCCAGATGGACATGTTTAGGAAGTTGTCACAGGAATATGACATATTTCATAGGAGAGCTATCTCTGAGTTCTATAATAAAGTAAGCCCAGAAATCAAAAATTTCCCCCCATATTTTTCCTTCTGTTTTATCTTTCTTTCTCTCATTTGCTTTTGTAACTTCAATATGTAAATACAGCATTGAGCTAGTGACATGTTTGCTAATAATATAAACTTCATTTTAATTTTTAAAAGTGGATATGCACGTAGCAATTAACTGATTCTGTGTTTCAAGAAGAAATATAATCTGAACTTGTCTCCCTCTGCTGGTTGCACACTGAAGTATCTTCAAAGCAGAGTAACAGTAGAGACAAAAATATACAATAATTGTTATGCACAAGTATGGAACTTTGCATTTCATAATGAATGGTGACACACATAATTTCATATTTTACCTTCACTGTAACACTTTGAGATAAACAGTGCAAGTATTATCACCCCACTTGTCAGAAAAACATTTCAACGCCAACCCATTAAGCTCTCATAATAAATTAAAGAAACCAGAGGAAAATCAGGAAGCATATGTAACTAAAAGAATTGCACACTATTAAAACTAGACCCAGAAGATATCCTTGCTCAATCCCTCCATTTTATAGCTAAAACATGGAAACCCAGAATTTAAGTTATTTAGCATTGATGACAATATTCGGAGAGGACAACTCTCAAAACAGAACTTTTTCTATTGTACCATGCTGCCTGCCTAACAGAGTCAGGATATTAACCCTCTACACTGCAGATGAAACATTTACATAAGTATGCTGGGGTGTAGATTAGAAATGCCAATTTCTCTAAGGGTAGATCCACATTGCATCGGAATAGTCCGTAGCTATGTTAAACTTATAAACAAGTAAGAAACAAAAAATAAAAGGCAGGTATATCAATTGAACAAGTAGATAAGGCAAAAAACCAATCCCTAATTACCTGATAGATTTGTGATCTGTCCAGCCTTCAGGCTCTAGAACCATAGGCAAGACTTCAGATGATTTTCAGAGATGCTAGGGCATTATAGATTGTGTCAGCAGAATTGGAGTGGAATTCCTCACCCTCTAACTGCATGGGACACTCTTTTCTTCTTCCCTATATGCTCTCCATAGACACTGTACTACAGCTCTCTGGCTACTGACTCAACATCCTACTCTCCAAAGTTATCTCCATTCTTAAAGGATAGCCCCATTCTCTCTTGGAAGAAAAAAAGAAACAGCAATAAATATAATTGATACTTGTGTGTGAGTGGTAAATTCCAACTTCTGACAGAATACAAATATTATACAAGGGGAGTTTCCTAAACTCAGTAAATCTCTATTTGGCAAAATATATGGAGAAGGTTTTTGTTTGTTTTTGTTTTTGTTTTGTGTTTTCTTTTTAATGGAAGAATCCTTTATTAACTCTTGTTTTTTATTGACAAAATATAAAGGCTGTGAAAATAACTTAAGAGATATAAAATTAAAAAAATAATTTACATATTCTTAGTCCATTAAATCATCCCCTCACACTGAAGAAACTTAGCTTATACCATCAACATATTGTGCCACTGGGGGGAAAAAAGTTTTTATACGGGTGATATATATTGGACAAGAAGAGAGAAATAACAGTGAAATTTTATAGAATACATATATATAGATATAAACAAATATAGGCAATACAGACAATTCCAAAACATAGACAACATCCAATACGCTTGGTATATATTTCCAATACTGATATCCAACAACAATTTATCAGTTAAACTTTTCACACCGAATTTTTTTTTCAGTATCAAAATCAAAATTAGAGTCCTTCTCTTCAGAGGTGTTCCCGTTTTCTATTGCAAGAAAGCATGGCAGAGTATTGATCTTAGGTTAGAATCAGGTTGGTAAGTGGCTTTAGAAGCCTTTTGTGATGTTTGGAAGCAATGAGAATGAGCTGATATGAGGAATACTTGCTGTTTCAAAAAAAAATAGGCTATAGTTAGAGCTTTGATGTAGAAAATATCTAGCATGGATATAAGGACTAGACAATTTGGGAAAACAGGAGGATAGAGAAACTGATAAGCAGATGTGAAGAGTGGATCTGACAGCACTAACTGAACGAGAGAGATTATAAGGCAACAGTGAGAGAGGAAGATAATGAGGAAGTGAAGGGACACTTGTAATGTGATCATTTCTTAAAATAGATAATTTTTACTCATCAGCTAATGCGAGACAGTCTAAAGCTGCACCTATTTTAATGCATATAGCAAATGAGTGAAATTATTTTTCTTGGGACAAAAACATCCGCCTTGTTATTAAAAAACAATACTAAATGATGATTTGCAACTTCTTTCTACTCTTACCAATTTGGTTTACATTATTTTTGGTTTATGATATTATTAACAATAGTTTGGTTATTTCTTTAAATAATAAGAATTTAATGATCATTTCTCTGTAAGTAAGTATTCTGAAAGATCTTTGGGAACCATTCGCTCTGGGCACTATGATAAGGCTTCTCAGTAACAAAACAAAACAAAACAAAACAAACAAACAAATGAAAATTAACCTTGTTAGGAGAAGAAGATCAACAAATAGATTGGTGAATGATTAAAAATCAGTAAAAAATTAAGTCCAAAATTTTGAGAAAATTGCTCTAAATGCAAAGAAATTCAAACATGTGGAGATCACTTCAACCTTCTACTTGTCAGTCAGGATATTGGCAAAGAAGTCACAAAGAAGCACAGGGTAAAGATCCTGCTTTCACTTTAGAAGAGATACAAATGGTTAGATGATGAAAATAAGTATGAACTGGGCTAATGCTCTCATGGTATCGTGTCCCATCAAGGAGATTACCTAATCTAGACTGGAGGGAATGTTTTCTGAAAGAAACGGTAACGAGCTGAGCTCTATCCTAAAAAAAAAAAAATTCATCTAAGAAGGTAGTACTTGGGGATTGGGTCCTTAAGGACGTTTGGGATGTTAACAGCTGGAGATGAGTGTAGAATAAAGTTCGGGAGGGCAAACCAGAGGGAAGAATGTCAAGTTAGGAGCCAACATCTTGGAGCGAGGAAGGCACTAGGTCAGGGAAGAAAGTGCACCTGACCAGTAAGGATCCCTTCTGGGGAGCAATATGAAACTTATTTGGAGAAGGAGAGAGGAGACAAACTATAAAGAGTCTTAGAAGACAGGATGAATGAAATGTAAACGTAATACATTAGCAAACAAGAAGCATTTTTTTTTCCTTGAGCAAGTTCTTAGAAGTGGCATTCGGTGTAATAGTTGTATAAAATGGAGGGATACTGTCTCCATTAGGATAGGATAGTGTTAGGATAGTGTTAGTTAGGATAGTGTTTCAGTAACTCAGGCTTGAAAGGTAATGATTTTAAAGTGAGGGCGGAGGGGTGCCTAGATGGCTCAGTAAGTTGAGCCTCCGACTTCAGCTCACATCATGATCTCATGGTTTATGGGTTCATGGATTTAGGTTCGGGCCCCATGTCAGGCTTTGCGCTGACAGCATGGAGCGTGCTTTGGATTCTGTCTCCCTTTCTCTCTGCCCCTCCCCCATGCAAGCTCTGTCAAAAATAAAATAAAAGTAAAAAAAGATAACAAAGTCAGGGTGGAGAAGAAGGATAAAGATATAAAAGAAGAGTCAAAAGGAATTGTTGAGTAACTGGATACATGAAATGGGTAAGAAGAAGGCATCTAAGATGAGTCCTGTGAATTCCCTCTGGGTTTCTGGAGAATGTAGTCATTACTGCTAGTGATCAGGGAGTTGCAAAACCAGAGTGGAATGTTCTGGGGATAAGGGAGAGTGAAAAACTAATCCTTGCTAAGCAGCAGCACTGCCATTTGGTTAGCTACACTTACTGGAGAGAGTGTTCTTGTTAGTGGATTTGGCTGCATTAGCTCAATTGGTATGAATTTCCCAGATGTGCATAATTAAGAAATTAAAAAAAAATCCAAAAAGAAACCATATGATCCTTTCAGTATTCACGCTTGCATTTTTAATTACTCATAAATGAAATCTCATTAGTGATTCTCTAATATACACTCTCTAAAAATGTGATACACATAAAACTATCTAAAACATATGTAACATATGTAACACCTGGGCTAAAGTGAACCTTAGTCAATAAAGGTTGATTATCCTAAATTTCTGCTTAATATAATACTAGTTTTTTTTTAACTAATTCTCACTAGATCTTATCTTCAAACTCCTAGAGTCCAAAATATTCCAGGCTATGCTCACTGAACTTATTTATCATAATCTTCTACCCTTGAGCTTCTTATATCTTTCTTTATTATAATCTATTTCTAACTGGGGCCAGGTCATTTTTTAAAATTCTGTACATTTCAAAATGCATTTGGAATATCAAATAAAGTTATAAGATAGTTTTTCTAATGATAAATAAATAATGGGCTTTACGCTGGGAATGTTAGATTTGTTTAAATATTAAAGAAGAAATTTACAAAAGATAGTTATAAATATAAAGCAGGTTTTTAAGAAAGGATCCAGTAGTGAAATACAGATTGGGGAATCATCAGGATAAAGATAAGAGTTGAAATGTGTGTGTGTGTGTGTGTGTGTGTGTGTGTGTGCGCGCGCGCACGCATGTGCATGCACGTGCGTGTATGTTTGAAAGATTAAAAAAAGAGAAAGAAGAGCAGAGTCTAAGAACTGCACCATGGGTAGGGCTTGCCGTGTTGGAGCAAGAAAACAAGGGAGAAGCAGGGGAAAACATTCCTGGAAAGCAGTAGATCCAGAGTGAATCTCCTTTTATCTGTAGACTACAAAGTGCCCCCATGTTCATTTGTCTTCACCTGGCACCCTATGGCACCCCAGAGAGCTCTTTAGAAGAAATATGTTATAAATGTCAGGTATTAAGATAATAAACATAAAAACAATAATAGATACCCAAGACCTTTAAATAGAAAGAGAGTGCTGCCTGTATTCACCACTAAGTGGTCTGGATCAATATCAAAGGACAACGAGAACCCAGGACAGAGAAAACTTAGGATATTCCTATGTATGCAATAGTAATAAACTTGCTATAGGAAAGGAATGATCTCCTCTTCAAATGTGCCTTTCTATCTTATCCAAAGTTCCATCAGACCTGCCACTAATTCAACAGATGATTAGAGAGATTCATCAACGGATGAATAGAGAGATGATTGCCACATGTATAATGGGACTTCCATGTTTCCAAGAGAAATTCTAACATCACAGGCTGTAACTTCATCATTAGCAGATGATGGACCTTTAAGAAGAGAGTGGCTTAAATACATGTTTAATGTGTTTTTTTTTTTTTTGTAAACAACTGAAATGTAATCAGTTCCCTAAAATGACATTTTACAACAGTTATTCCAATTTGTAAATACAGTGTGAGATTCTGATTTTATCAAGAATTTTACAAATGAAAAGAATTACCTTTGCTAACCAGCACTAAACGATCATTTCCCCGAGAAATATTTTAGATCTAATTTGAAAAGATATAGAACATCATACACCACCCCCACACACATACAGAGGTCCATCTGCACAAGTATGTCTAACACAAATATATGGAAAACTGGACAATTGGTTTCTTACTAACTAGTTAATTTTTATCCATTAACTCATTACTAATTCATCTGAAATGTAACAATGCAATTAGCAGAGTTTAATTTTCAAGTTTGCTTCTGAGTTGTGCTCATGTTCCTTCCAGATGGGGTAAAAGAAGTTTCAGAGAACTGAAGATGAAACCTTGAGCTCCAAATCTTGGATGGATGTTTGCAGAGGAAGGATAATATGTCTGGTGCTATCTTTGGTATTATATGTAGTTTCTGAGCTCAAGTTTTCACATTTGACAAATGCAAATCCTACAGATATTCAGATATGAGTAGAAGATTTGGTATATCCCCACCGTATTTCCAGCCATTCAATTCTCGCTGTCACCTGGAACTTGAAGCTGTGCACGGCTCTGATTCTTTATCATCTCCACTTGCCGAGGCAGAGCCAGACAGAGTGTTATAATGTACTATATGTCAATGTCCTAAGTTTTAGCCATGCCTTTTCTTATCTGAAATTTAGAGGGAAAAAGTATGCTTAATTTCTATAGAAAACTGTTAAATATATATCCTAAGATATCTGTGTCACCAAATAGTAAAGAAATTTAGAGTGTGGAAATATTAAATTTGCAATTGTTTTTCCTACTAATGAGAGTTAAAAATGTCTTCCCTTATATGAAATTTAAAAACTCAGCTTAGATCACTCCTCATAAACTATTCTTGTATCTCCTAAATCATGAGTTTCAGATCAAACAGATTTTAACTATATCTCCCAGGGCTTTTTTTTTTTCCATTGGATGAAGTGCTAGTCATCACAGAACTTAGCCTTTTCATTTTACAAATCGAATAACTGAGATCCGGACACTACAAAAGTCTTGACCAAGGTCATACAATGGATCCTAGCAAAGCCAGGCTGAGAAAGCATTTCTTATAGTCAGTTCAGAACTCTAATTGAAAGATGCTGACCGCTAGGCAAAGGGGAACATGATTGAGTGTGTGCACAAGTGTGTATTATGTATGAGTATGTGTGTCCCTTTGTTTGGTCTGCTTTCTTGGGTAGAATATCCCTACCTCCTCCCCCAACGCCCTCACTCCAACTTTAAGCAGTAAACTCTTAATTCCTTAATAAAAACCCAGTTCAAACACCATCTCTTCCTGCCTTCCTGCTTATCACAGGCTGTACCTACTGCTTTAACCCCGTAGAAAGTACTTGAATAATTTTGGTAGCACAATTGTCAAAGAAAACAGAGTTATTTGCAACCATTTCTGTCCACTTCATTGAAGTAGCTTATAAACTAGTTATCACTACATCATGACCTCCTTAAGGATAGGAACCATGCCCTACTTGCCTTTGAATGCATGATGTGCATGGTGCTTGGTGATGGTGAGTGCTCCAAAGGGATTTGTAGAAATAGCTCAATTTTATTTACACAAACTGAGCAAAAATCTTACTCTTCAGAGTATATAGAGTAAGAATTATACCTTTACTATAGGCATCACATTGCACTTCATTTTAATTCCTCTAAAATGTTTAGAAAGTATAATAAGGACCTAACTTTAATGAGTACTTTGTGGGATGTGGAGGGGGGGGACCAACTCTTGAATTTTAGAAGCATGGCTGGTCTATGCCCACAAATTTGATAACCTAGATGAAATGGACCACATCCTTGAAAGACAGAAACAACACTGGTACCTACATTTCTCATTTAGTCTTATTCTAAAGAAATATTACCCGTAACTTCTCAAGATCTATTGAAATCTGCTGTCTCCCTGTGTGATATTTCTCAGGCATTCATAGCTATTTGGTTAAAGTCATCAGAGATGACCTAAATTTTCAGCCCTCATCTTACGTGGGTGATGCTTCGGTTCACTAGCCTGAAGATTTGCTATTGGGGAATATCTAAACTATCACATTTATCCCTGTAAAACTAAAAATAGATCATTTAGAGAAGGCTACGATTTTGGAATGTGTGAATGAGACCTTTGAAGACAAGACAAAGAAGGGCCAGTCATCTAATTCAGCTATGTCTGCAGTGACAGGTTGTGGACAATCATTTACCCTCAGCTATAGGTCCAGATCTTGCCAGGCCAAAATATGATAGATTTTGAGCAGTGGGGAAATTAGAGGAGGTCACTCATACAGTGTCTGCCCTGTTTTAGCATGTAGAATCTTTGCCTTTGCCCTCTGCTTCTGTTTTCACTTTTCTTCCACCTTCTCTACTCTTCTGATTCACATTCAGCTTAGTTCCTGTTCCTAAAGTTTCCCTTCTTTGCACCCCTTTGTCATTTTTAGGAATATCTCATTTTTCCTCTTAACTTCACAATTTATTTCATGTCCCACACTGGGCCATAAAAAAGGGAGTTGCAAGTTTACAAATGATCTAATATATGTACAGATAGCATCTTATTTTTCTGTTCTTAATTGTACTTAGTTTTCAGTTACCAAGCACTCTTGATTAGTAGTATTTGAAGATGAAAAAGGTAAACTCACCTTGAATATTTACGTTTGATGAAAGAAACAAGAAAGGAGATGGGTACTATACAAAGTATTGGGGACATTTTGTGAAAAGGCAAAGTCCTTGTCCTCAAGAACATCATACTCTAGTGGATAAGGCAGACACACAAATTACTTTCTGCTTATCTGTGACCTGAGATTGAATTTCAAATTTTTGTTCTGGAAGTCATTGGCTCACAGAAATTCAAGGATTCTTGCTCTGCATTTTGCTATATTAAGTGAGACAAAGAATGGAATATTAAATAGAAATACAAAATTGGGAACATAAGGTAATTCTTCTCGACCTTTATTAAAATTGGCATAGACTTTGAAGACTTGAGACTTTAGTGAGAAGGAGGAGATTTGGAGAGGTTCTAAAGCAGAGTCCCAAAAATGATTAAAGCAGTTAGAAAAATTAGCAGATGCCCATCAGTTTGGAGCCAAGAAGATACTGTTGCTGGATCAAATTAGAATCTGCCCAAAGGCCTTAGAAAAATAGTTTTGTAAAGTTAATGTTTTTAAACCATGAATGTCACAACTTCATTTTCTCGACACTGCTTTAATCAGCCCTGGGCATTTCAATCCTCTGTCAGTCCCCTTCTAGAATTTCAGGCTTCCTTCATTCCTGACGCCATCTCAGCAGAGGCAGGATGTGATCAATGGTCTTTACTGCCATTCCTTCTCCCTCTAGCCTCAGTACCCCGCCACAGGTTCTGGCCTCCTATAAGGACCTCTCCTCTCTCTGCTTTGTTCTTCAGGAAGTATCCTACATACTAGTCAGTCCTAAAATCCAGCATATCAGGAGCAGAATCTCAATAAATGCCAAGTAACTAGATACTCTGAGTCTTCTGTAAGGATGAGATTTCTCATGATATTGTGTGTATGTGTATATATAGTAAACATAATTATATTACTGTACACAGTTATATTATATATACATAGTCATATTACTATATACATATTTATATTAATACAAAATATTACATATAACATTATATAAAATATTAATTATATGTTTTAATTACATACTGGTTATAATATATATTAATTATAGAGTATTATATATAACATAGTATATGAAGCAACATTTCTATAATATTATATAATATATGCATATAAACAACTTCTAGGTGCCAGATACTTTGTCAGATACTGGGAATACAAGGAAAAATTACATATACTGTATTTCCATATATTAGTAGAATGGGAAATATCATCCAAACTAACAAATTAGCATACTAGAAATTATGAGATGTTGGGATAGACATTTGCAGGAGGAAGAGTGCAGACAGAAAGGTCAGATGGATTTAATGTTCTCAAGATTCTGGAACACAGCAAATAATGCCAAGGAAAGTTCTATCATTAAAGGGATGGTAAAGCTAAATATATTTCTTTTCATTGAGAAGAGGGAGGAGTGGAAAAAATTCATAAATTATACTATTCAACTGATACTGTAAGTTATTTAGCATGTCTAGAAGAAGACTATTAGTAGGAGTTCTAGAGAGGCACACAGGAGTCAAGCCACAGAGGACTTGCACTGACTCTTGGCAACCAAACAGAAACAGAGTGACAACGCTAGAGGAGAACATATACGATTATATAGACACACTTCGCTGTTGCTTCACACTGATTTACTGCACACACTCTACATATACTACACACCTCATTTTCTTTCTAGATTAGTGAGGTACAATGTCACTTATTTGTCCAAATTAAATATTCATTTTTAGAGTCTGGCTCAGTTCTGGCCATAAGAAGAACTTGAAATAATGAAAAATATAATTTAAATGCTTCCTTCTATTTTCTCCCAAATCTGGTAAGCCTAATACAGGGAGAATTTGGAACGTTAGAGAAAGATGGGGGAAAATGGGGAGCACAGTAAAAAATGAGAAGAGATTAGAAGTAAGGTCTTCAACTGCTTAGACAAGATGGGACCGAAATATTATAATGCCAGTTTGAGAGACCTGCAAGATGGCAGCATAGGAAGATCCCGAACTCATCTCCTTCCATGGACTTACCAAACCTACAGCTACATATGGATCAATTCCCTCTGAAAAATATCTGACAACTAAATGAATTGCTTCTGCCCAACAAAAATAAAAGACCATAACAAGATGGGTAGGAGAGGCAGAGACACAGTCTCATGAAAAACACCACAGCTGGTATAGTAACACACAATAGGAAGAGATCTCACTAGTCTGACACTTTTCCTGGAGAAGCAAGTTATGGGTATCCCATATCAAGTACCCCAACACATAGGATCCGCACTAGAGAGACAAGCCCCCTGTGTCTGAGTTAAAAAGCCAATGGGGTTGATGTCTAAAAGACCCAAAGTGTTATAGAAAATGGGCATTCCTCTCTTAAATAGCTTGTGTAAGCTCCACTTGCCTCAAGGTCTAGTAAAGAAATAGCAATGTGAAAAGCACCTGTACTATATATGAAGGAAGTTCATTTGCTAATCTAAAGCATATGACAGAGGACCAGAGGACAGTTGAAACTTCTCAGAGAAAAAGGCACTGGTGGAGGCCATTTTTACACTCTCCACCCACTCAACTAGCACATGTGGGAAGGCTCTCATACAGCATTCTCCCACCACCTAGCAAAGATAGGTGAGAGCAGGTGGCTGTGGCTCTCTCATGTTGCCTTGCTAAAGCAAGAGTGCAATGGTTGCAATACACCTTCACTCCCTGGCTGACAGGCATACCATTGTCCCTCTCTTAGCCTAAAGATGGCACACATGAAGAGATAAGACACTCTCTTCCTGTACTCCTCACACCTGTGGGCACACCCAGTCAAGACATTTTTCCCTTCACTTGCCTTTCTGAAGACAGCAAGCATGCCCCACCCACTCCATTTTACATCTACCCTGCTAAAGGCGGTGGGCATATGCAATTTACACAGAGATGCTCCTTGATTACTTGGCCCTGGTGGCCAAAGGGGTTAGGATTTCTGAGCTCCATGGAAATGTAACAAAAAGACAAGTTCCTGGCAGGCCACCACCCCCAGGGACTGCACAGAAAACAGATTGAAACACAACCCAATCTTCCTCCAAAGAAAAACCTATTCACTTATCCTGAAGCTTCAGCCTCAGGGACAGATTTCAGATTTCCCTTACATCTAGAAGCTGAAGAGAAGCTATTAAGGAATGTAAGCAGGGAGACACCATCCTTGCACGTAAACTTGGTCTTGCTACAGCTCTACAAGACCACCCAGAAAGGATCTTATATACTGGTCTGGAGTCTTGATTTTTGCAACTGTTGCCCAAAGAACAACTACAAATCTGGTGTAGGGGCCAGCAGGGATTATGATTGCAGCCCTACAGGGTAGTTTATATTTGCATATTTTAAAAGCTGCTGCCTGAAGGTCCAGTTTCCAATCAGCCTAAAACCAGGTGCTGAATGAAACTTCCCCTCTTGGAAGAGACAGGTTTTGGCATACCCTCAGCAATGTGGATATATAAGGAATAAAGCAGGCTGTTTAGACAATCACAGTTTCAGAGGAAACAAAGAGCTAGGGAAAGACCGAATGAGAAGGTTCATCACCTATGCAAAACCACTTATCCAAAACTGAGAGATGTAGCAGTTCTGACTAATATATATGAACAACCACAGAGAGTCAAGAAAAATAAGAAAACAGAGAAATGTGTTCCAAACTAAAAGCAAAACAAAACACAAACAAACAAAAAACAAGGCAAAACCTTAGAAAACAGAACTTAATGATATGGAGATAAGTAATCTACCTGATAAAAATTCAAAGTAATGAGCATAAGGATGCTCACGAAAATCTGTAGAAAAAATGAATAAACATAGTGAGAACGTCAACAAAGAGACAGGAACTATAAAGTACCAAACATAAGTCACAGAGCCAAAGAATACAATGACTGAACTAAAAAGAAAATGCACTTGAAGTATTCAACAACAGACGAGGTGAAGTAGAAGAATGAATCAGCAGGTTGGAAGAAAAACCAATAAAACTCACCCAAACCAAGCAGCAGAAAGAAACAAGCATATGAAATAATGAAGATGAATTAAAGGATCTATGGGACAACATCAATTGGAAAAACATTCCCATTATAAGAGTTCGAGAAGAAAAAAATATAGAAAGGCCAAAAATTACTTGACAAAATAATGCCTAAAATCTTCCTTGACCTGCTAGGGAAGGAAAAAGATATCCAGGTCCATGAAGCCCAGAGAGTTTTGAATAAGATGAACCCAAAGAGATACACACCAAGACACAAGAATTAAGATGTCAAAAGTTAAAGATAAAAAGAAAATCTTCAAAGTTCAAGAGAAAAACAAATTATTACATATGAAGGAAACTCCCACAGCACTGTGAGCAGATTTCTCAGCAGAAACTCTATAGGCAAGAAGGGAGTGGCATGACATATTTGAGATGTTGAAAGGAAAAAAAGAAAAAGAAAAAAAATAAGGAAAAAAAAAACAATTTCTACTGAAGAATATTCAATCCAGCAAGGTTATCTTTCAAAATTGAAGGAGAAATAAACAGTTTTCCAGACAAGCAAAACCTAAGGAGGTCATAACCACTAAACTGGACTTACAAGAAATGTTAAAGGTATTTCTTTAATTGAAAAGAAAGGTACTAATTAATAACAAGAAAAATATGTAAAATTACAACTCTCATTAGAAAAGGGAAATACGTAGTCAAAGTGGTAGATTAATAAATTAATTATAAAGCTACTAAGAAGACTAAACAAGAAGGGTAGTACAATTAACTAGAAACAAAATAGTTGGGAGATACATAAAATAAAAAGATGTAAAATATACCAAAATATAAAATAGGAGGAGTAAAACTGGAGAGTTTGGAATGTGTTCAAATTTAAGTTGCTATCAACAAAATAGGCTGATATAGATAGATTAGATATAGACAGATGGATAGATAGATAGAGGAACTAGATGGATGATAGACATAGATTTAGATATAGACATAGATATTTAGATATAGATATAGACATAGATATATGCAAGCTTCATGGTAACCCAAAGCAAAATTTAGAGCAAATGCCGAGAGGAAGAATGGGAAAGGAAAAAAGAGGAACTATAAAAGCTATAAAAACAGCCAGCAATTAACAAAATGGCAATAAATACATACCTACCAATAATTACTTTATATGTGAATAGACTGAATACCCAACTCAAAAGACATAAAATGGCTGAATGGATTAAAAAAACAAAACTATAAAACCTCGGATTGTGAGTAACTTGTTCTGCTAGGGTTCTGTGAGACAAACAAACATTTGTAATAAACTTTAACTTGATAAATGAATGATGTCTTGCAATATGAATAGAACATGATGCCAAATGTCACACGATCACTACTGAGCCAATGGTTCTTGATAGTCACTTTCATATACAAGTGCTTTGGATTACAAGCATGTTTCCAGAATGGATCACAAGTGTGTTTCTAGGATGAATTATGATTGCAAACCAAGGTTTTACTGTACATATATATATTGTCTACTATAAGAGACTCACGTCAAAATTAAGGACACAAACATAAATAAAGTAATCAGATGGAAAAAGATATTGCATCTAAATGGAAACAAAAAATAATAAAAGCTGGTAATGCTATACTCACATCCGGCAAAATGGATTTTAAAACAGACTGTAATAAAAGACAAGGAGAAGCACTACATAGTGATAAAGGGGTCAATCCAGCATAAAGACATAACATTTTAAATATATATACGCCCAATACAAGAGCACCAAAATATGTAAAACAACTATTAATGGACATAACTGGAGAAATTGACAGCAATACAATAACTTTCTAAGGGACTTTGACACCCTGGTTACATCAATAAACAGATCATCTAGACAGAAAATCAAGAAGAAAACATTGGCTTTAAACAACATTAGACCAGATGAATTAAATAGATATACACTAGACATTCCATCCAAAAGCAGAACACACAGTCTTCTCAGATGCACATGGAGCATTCTGCAATATAGATCACATGTTAGGCCATAAAACAAATATTAATAAATTCATGAAGTTTGAAATCATATTGAACATCTTTTCCAAGCACAATGATGTGAAATCAGAAAACAATTACAAGAAAGAAACTGGAAAACCTACAAATGTGTGGAGATTAAAGAATATGTTACTAAATAACTACTGAGTCCTGGAAGAAATCAAAATATACCTAGAGGCAAACGAAAACACAAATATGGCATATCAAAATCTATGGGGTACACCAAAACAGTTCTAAAATGGAAGTTCATAAGATACAGACTTATGTCAAGAAACGAGAGATATCAAATAAACAGCTGGATTTTTCACATACATGTAAATCTATATACTGTCTACTAGTACAGAAAAGCTAGTAGAGGGAAGATAAAAATATAAAAACAGAAGTAAATGAAATAGAAGCTAAAACTATAACAGAAAAATGCAATGAAACTTAAAACTTTCTTTTTGAAAAGATAAACAAAATTTTGAAATCATTAGCTAGATACATAAAGAATTAAAGAGAGAGGGCTCACATAAGTAGAAGGTGTAACCAATATCATATAAAAATATACAAAGGATCATAAGAGAATACTTCAAACAAGTTGGGCAACCTAGAATAATTTTACAATTTTACAAAACTGAATAATGAAGAAGTACAAAATCTGAATAGACAGACTACTAATAAGGAGATTGAATAAGAAACCAAAAATCTACCAACAAACAAAACTCCAGGGCCAGACAGTTTCACTAGTGTATTCTATCAAACATTCAAAGAAGATTTACTACCTATTCTTCTCAAACTCTCCCAAAAACTTGAAGAGGGAATGTTACTAATTTCATTTTATATATACTACCCTGAAACCCAAATCACATAAAGATACCACAAACAAAACAAAACAAAACAGATTAAAACAAACAAACAGATTAGGGGCCAATATCCTTAATGAATATAGATGTGAAAATCCTCAACACAAAATAGGATCAAGCCAAATTAAACAATACTTTAAAAGTATCATGCACCTGATCAAGTAGAATTTGTTCCAAGGATGCAAGGATGGTTCAACATTCACAAAACAATCAACAACACAACATACATCACATTAACCAAATGATAAATGAAAATCATATGACCATCTAAAGATGGAGAAAAAGCATTGGGCAAAATTCAACATCCAATTAGAATAAATACTCTCAACACAGTAGATATGGAAGGATTGTGCCTCAACACACTACAGACCATATATGACAAACTCACAGCTAATATATGCAATGATAAAAAGATAAAAGCTTTTCCTGTAAGATCAGAAAGAAGATAAGGATGCCCATTCTTGTCACTTTTATTCAGTATAGGATTCGAAGTTCTAGCCATAGCAATTAGACAAGAAAAAGAAATAAAAAGGATAAAAATTAGAAAGAAAGTAAACCTGTCACTATTTATAGATGACAGGACACTATACAAAAAACCTGAAAGAAACACACACACACACACACACACACACACACACACACACACACACACACACAAACTGTCACGACTAATAAATGAACTCAGTTAAGTATCAGCATACTAAATTAATATATAAAAATTTCTTGCATTTCTATATACATTAATATAAAACTATAAGAAATATAAATTAAAACAACAACAACAACAACAAAAAACAATCCCATTCAGAATTGCATCAAAAAAAAAAAATACCCAGGAATAAATTTAACCAAGGAGGTGAAAGAACTATACACTGAAAACTATAAGACACTAATGAAAGAAATTGAGGAAGACACACAAATGAATCCAAAGATATTCTATCTTCATGGATTGAAAGATTAATATTGTTAAAATGTCTACATTACCCAAAGCAATTTACAGATTCAATGAAATTGTTATCAAAATTCCAAAGGTATTTTTTACAGAACTAGAGTAAGTAATCTTTAGATGAAACCACAAAAGACATCAAAGAGCCAAAATAATCTTGAGAAAGAAGAACAAATTCAGAGATATTATACTAGTTGATTTAAAATTATGCTATAGTAATACAATAGTATGGTATTGGTATAAAAACAGACATATAAATCAATAAAACAAAATAGAAAGCACAGAAATAAATCTACACATATATGGTCAATTAATTTACAACAAAGGAGATAAGAATATACAGTGGGGAAAAGATAAATGGTATCGGGAAAACTGGACAGCCACATGCAAAAGGATGAACCTCTACTAGTATCTTATACCATACACAAAAAATAACTCAAACTGGATTAAAGACTTGAATGTAAAACCAATAACCATAAATCCCCTAGAAGAAAACATCAATAGTCAACTCCTTAACATTAGTGTTAGTGATTTTTTTTTGCATCTGACTCTAAAGGCAAGGGCATAAAAGAAAAAAAAAAACAAAGGAACTACATCAAACTAAAAAAACTTGCACAGTGAAGGAAACCATCAACAAAATAAAAAAGCAACCTTATGGATTATGGATGGAAGTTGATATCTGCAAATCATATCCAATAAGGAGTTAATATCCAAAATTATAAGAAAACTCATATAACTCAATAACACTAACAAAAAATAATCCAATTAAAAATGGTCAGAGGATATGAATACACACTTTTCCAAAGAAGACATACTATGGCCCAGAGGCAAATGAAAAGATGCTCAATATCACCAGTCATTACAAACCATTAGTCAAATGTAAATCAAAACTACAACAAGATATCTTCTGAAATCTGTCAGAATGGCTATTAGCAAAAAAAAAAAAAAAACAAAAAAAAAAAAAAAAACAAAAAACAAAAAACAAGAAATAACAAGTGTTGGTGAGGATGTGGAAAAATGGGAACCCTTGTACAATGTTGGTAGTATTGTAAACTGGTACAGCCACTATACAACAAAGTTTGGAGGTTCCTCATAAAAATTAAAAATAGAACTACCACATTATCTAGCAATTCCACTACTGGGTACCTATCAGAAGAAAATTAAAACACTAATTTGCAAAAGTATATGTACCTCTATGTTAACTGCAGCATTATTATTTACAATGGCCAAGGGAAGGAAATGACATAAGGGTCTAGATGAAGACAATCTGTCCATAAACGTACACTACTCAGCCAAAGGAAAAAAAAAAAAAAGAATTAAATCTTGACATTTGAGACAATATGGATGGACCTTGAGGGTATTACACTAAGTGAAATAAGTCAGACAGAAAAAGAAAAATACTGCATTTCACTTATATGTGGGATGTAAAAATCAAAATATAATAAATCCCAGATTCATAGACACAGAGAACAAATTGGTGGTTGCCAGAGGGAAGCAGGTAGGAGAAGGTGAAATGGGTGATGTGGATCAAAAAATATAATCTGCCAGGGAACCTGGGTCCAACTCTTGATTTCAGCTCAAGTCAGGTTTGTGAGCTCAAGCCCCATGCCAGGCTCTGTGCTACTAGCACAGAGCCTGCCTGGGATCCTCTCTCTACCCTTTCCCTCCTTGTGAGACTCAACTCTCTCTCTGTCAAACAAAACAAAACAAAATGAACAAGCTGCCAATTATAAAATCAGTAAGTCCTGGGAACGTTATGAACAGCATGAGGAATAGTCAATAACATTGTATTAACTTTGTATGGTGACAGATGGTAACTAGACTTAACTGTGGTGATCATTTCAAAATGTATACAAATGTTGAATCACTATGTTGTGTACCTAAAACTAATATAATGCTGTATGTCAATTCTACCTCAATAAAGAGAGAGAATGCTAGTTCCCTTTACTCATTTACCCCTTCAGATTGCAGCCATAAAATAAACTGACTTTTCAAGATCATGAGGTATACCCAGGGAGATTTCAGCCAAATGTCTGATTTATAATCATTAGTGAAAGCATCTGATATGAAAACCAACAAAACAGGGTGTTATAGAAACTTGAAATATTTGAATAGACTTCTAAAATTCAGAGTATTTAAAATACCTCTCGAGGTTAAAAATACATATATTTTAACATCTAGTTTCATGGGCTTGTTACTGCATCAATATAAGATGAGAGCTGTCATAAGGCTATCATATAAATGTGTTTTCCCAGCCAAAGCTTATTTCTCCATTTCTTCTCTCAACTATATAGCCCATTTGGAAGTGTATAGACCACTGGGTGAATTCAAATTTGGAAACTGAAATTTCAGCCTTAGAGAAAAGGTGAAAATGTTCGGATTTTCCCAATAGCTTCGAATCCCCCAAACAGTAACAATGTTATTCTGAAATTCAGAAAAGAACTGTGTGAACTTTTTGTATAAAGCGCTGTTGATTAGCATTTTGTAAAAATCTTTGGGAAACGATGACTTCATTGAAAAAGCAGAGATTCCTGCTCCACCCACCCTCCCAGCCCTCCTTTACTCATGGTTGCAAAAGACTGAATGAATCCGGTTAGATGTCTGTCCAGCTTCCCCTTGCTAGGCGTGGGCCACTTCATTCAATACTTCCCAATGGGAATTTCACTGAATTATTAGGCAAAGGGAGAAAGAATGGAACAAAGAAGGCTGAGTGAATAAGAACTGGCAGAGATTATATCTCTAACAACATTTTGCTGGGATGTGTTGGGGCATTTCACTCTTCTGAGTTACAAATTTGATCAGACTGCATTAGACATTAATGAATATGTAAAGTTCAGTCTTCTGATACAAGTTATTTTCAGGAGTATTTTTGGGGCTCTTCTTTCTACTACAGTTGATCCTAATACTAGTGTCAGGGGCAGTCCCCTAAATAGGTGAAAATCTGTGTGTAACTTTTGAATCCCCAAAACTACCAATAGCCTACTTTTGAACAGAAGCCTTACCAATAACATAAACAATCAACACATATTTTGTATCTTATGTAGATTATATACTATATCCTTACAATACATTAAGCTAAAGAAAAAGTGTTATTAAGAAAATCATGAGAGAAAAAATATATTTATAGCACTGCACTATATTTATCAAAAAATTCATGTATGAGGGTACCCACACAGTTTAAAGACCGCGTTGTTCAAGTGTCAACTGCAAACTTATATAAATGTTTCTAAGAAGCGTATTGATTTTGGGGACATCACTTCCCCCATGAACTTCTCTGTCTTTTATGGCGAATACTGTTTCCAGATGTTTGTTTGCAGCCCAGTCAGTCAACAATAAGCTCAGTCAACAATCTGCTACTTTTTTCAGTTGATCTTTAACATTCATTTCAATTGCCTTCTCAAGGAATTTCAAACTTTTCTAGGACTGTTTTAATTTCAAAAGCAACCCATCAGACGCCATTCACTTCCCTGGTTTCCATTATATGATCCTCAAAAATCTTAGATTTTTAAACAGGTGACTCAAAGCCATAGTGAGGAATGGGGCAAGAGGATGCCAAAAAAGAGTTCAGTGATATTAACGAGACTTTAAGCTGTTTTTATACACAGGGGTTCCACTTTGAATTTCATCTGAGAAAAAGATCTTTTAGTGGATGAGAAATTCTAATCTGAGAGAGATTCTGCAACTTGTTTCAGATTACTCAAGTAGTGACAGAACCAGACTTAGAATCAGTCTCCAGAATCTTTATGTAGTATTTCTGCCATTCCACATCCAACTCTTCTTTTTCTATCATGTTAGAACCTATGTACTCTCTTTCAAAAATTTTCTCACTCTCCTTTCTTCTTTCAGGACTTTATAGTTTTGTCTAGAGCATCTTGTTTTAGTTTCTCTTTGTATTTTATTGAACATCTTTTTCTCACCATTTCTGAGAATGATTCCACTGCCAAAATATAGGAAGGGTCATTATCAATCATTAGGAATATTATTGTCTTCCACATGGGCAATATTTTATTTACAGACATTCAGCTTTCATGGATTTACACATTAATTATATTGGCATGGACTCATATATCCTTATAAAGTACATAGAGAGGGGTTCAAAAACTAGGACCCCAAAATGAGAAACAACTTGTACAATGGCTAACAGCTATTTAGAAGCACAAGCAGGGTTGGAGTCCTG
This sequence comes from Paguma larvata, assembly GCA_030068075.1. Taxonomy (NCBI): domain Eukaryota; kingdom Metazoa; phylum Chordata; class Mammalia; order Carnivora; family Viverridae; genus Paguma; species Paguma larvata. Next base: position 92,560,199 of record CM057824.1, on the reverse strand, counting down.
TTTTTGTTTCCACTGTTTCCACTTGACCACTCCAAATGAAGAGGAAGATTGGGGAGGGGGATGTTAAATCCCTATCTACATGGGCGATTCGTCTGCTTTCCCTTGGCATTTCAAATGACTTGGTTCTTATTAAATAAGTCATGCATACACCTACAAATTATGACTTCACCTTTCCAACCTCACTGCCAACCTGCTGGAGCAAGACCAAAGGCCTTAAGTTCCTTCATAAACTTTTGTTTAGACTCCACAGTGTTGATTGCCCTTTCATCTAGGCATTCTTTGTAGTCTTTAATTTTGACAACATTTTCAACATAACTGATCCACTTTTGACCACTCATCAATCCTACATTCTCTCTCCCACTGGATTTTATTCACACAGTCACCCTACACATACTACAAGATTTCATTTGGTGAATGATCCTCTGTGATATACTATGTAAGACTTGATTTTATCTTTGCCCTTTTGTTGAGACTCTAAATCTCTATCTGAATATTCACTCTAGTAAACACAGAAGATTCGAAGAAGGACTGGTAGGAGCTAAATTTGAAGTAGATCCTGTCCCTAGAAAGTAACAATGGAAGGAGAAAGCAAATTCCTCGGCAGTGGCAATACTCTACAACTCCAACATAACATGTGCATACATCCAGTTAGGTATATAAAAGCTATATAGATATACAAAATGAATCTCCTGAAGCCTCTGTATCCCTACCCCTTGCATAACAAAAACGATGCAGGGAACACCCAATGTAGAGGGAGCAATATATCTCCACCACGGGTAGCATAACTGTCATCAAAATCTAGCGATTTGTGAAGAGATACATCTATTTCCTTGATCCTTCAGCTGAGGGGGAGGCACATAAATGGTAGTGATATTAAGGAATCTTAATCTAAAGCTCACGCTCTTTGCCCTAGAGTAGGCAGCTGGGAGGTTAAAGGTATCAATTTGAACACCTGCTGAAGGGTATGGAACTTCTCTATAGTATGGCCAATTCAATTTTCTATTGAAAACTAGTATCTTTCAGAAATCATGGTAAAAGCCATTTCTGGGTCAGTCATGGCAAAATGATTACAATCACATTTCTCTGTTGCTTGATTAGGTCACTATTCACTAATGCCCTGAAACTATCAGCTTCTTTGAGTTGTCATTTTATACTCCATACCACTTGTGGTGAGCTTCCCTATATCTAGTTTGGGAAAAACAGTTCAAGGCAGAAGGTGGTTTCTTTCTCTACTATAAAAAGAGTTTTGGGTCACGGGTGGTTGCCTTCTCACTGTGCTTTTAAAAGAAGAGAGAAAGTACCTTCAGTTTGCTAGGAGCAAAAATATGTTCTTTTCCATCTGAGACCATTTCTTGCATCTCACTAAATATTACTGAGCATCCCACAAGTAGCATCGTACCTATTTGCGACAGCAAACTGCATTAGGAAAACCTCTTTAGGCTGGTGGAACCCAGCAACCCAGGAAGCTTTGGGGAATAAAATATCTAACAGCAGGTGGCCTAAGTGGACCAGCTGTATGGCTATACATAGGAACTGCCACTTAACAAGCTAGGGCAGCTTGCTCTCATAGCTTATGGAGAGTTGGAGACATTCATTTCCCTTTAGACTCCCTGGGCTGCCAAAGGAAAACAGGCATTTTATCATGTCCTATGCCCCCTTAATCATGTGATTTTAAATTGTTCGTAGACATAATAGTTTCATGCGAAGTACTAACAATGGAAATCCCAGGAGATACTGGGTCATTGACCCATTGTCCATATGTCAGTAGTCTCCTTCTCCTTTGTGACATGGTCAGTTACTATGGTAATCAGTAGGCCAGGTTTATTAGTGCTTGTTAATATTTAAAAGGTGATTTATAAGCATATAAATAATTGGCTGCTCATTAACAGGTGGGACTCCTGAACTCAGCTGCCTTTGGCAATTAGCTACAGGATTTGAGAGTTGTGCTCCTGTCCTCCACAGCTGCCTGCCTGTTTGGCTCGGAGAGTATCAACCTTGAAAACAAAGCAAAGAGAAAACAATCCATCAGTGGGGTAGGTGGAGCAGACCTTGTGACCGATATTGGTTGCTTGCCTAGCAGAGTGCAGAGAAACAGATGGGAGAGAGTACAGGTTGCCCGCTTTCCATTTTTCCTTCAGAAAATGTACATACTGCATCCTGAAAACCCTTGTTTCTTGGCAAATTCATTAGGAATGGAGCCAGACTTATATATAAGTTGTTGTTTATACTGGAAGAGCCCCTTGTCTAAAAATACCTCCCTGAACCAGCAGGCACAGGATCTGAAAGTGCATCGGAATAGATGTGCTGCAATATTTTCAGCATTGCGTGTGTGTGGTGTGTGTGTGTGTGTGTGTGTGTAAGAGAGAGACTGAGAGTGCTAGGCAGAGTTTTATATTGTTTAGGGGTGTTAGAGGAGAATGAGGTTGAGAGAAACGGAGTGTTTCAATACTCCCATTGGTAGTAAACATGCTTCCCTTGCTGTGATCACATGTTTTGTAATCAGAGAAACAGAGGATAGCCTGAGAAGACCTACGAAAACAGAGCTGAGACTGTCTCTCAAGAGTTGGTGGATCAGAGTCACGGTTTTTCCAGATTGCAATTTTGACAGGTTAGACCTGACTTAGATGATTCTGGGGTGTTGGGTTTTTTTGTTTTTAACTTAAAAGACTCTTTTCAACATCTCTATGTTCCCACAGTTCAGTTTTGAATCATTATTAATAAAAAGATATACTTACTGGGTTCGATTCATGTTTGGGCCACCCAAACCACCCCTCAAAACAAAAAGCAACAAAAAATATATACTTATCAAAGAATATCATGCATTCACCTCCCTAATCTATAAGAAATATTATATGCCTTATTATTAGTAGTAGTAGTAATAGTATTGTTATTTTTGGCTTGAGTTACATGAGATTAACGAAAAGGGGGGGAATGGGAAGGTAACTGGAAGATATCACTATGGTAATAAGACATAAGAGGAGAGATTTTGAAGGGGCAAATACTTGAGTAGGAGAGAGAGAGAGAGATTAAGAAGAGAGAAAAACTGGAGGCTAAAAAAGAAGTTCCATCTGGTTTCTGCAGCTTATTTCTTTCACTTACAGACAATTGCAGGAGCTGAGAACAAGGAATAGTCGTCCAGTGCTGCTCGAGGGGTGGCATAAAGAACGGTTAGAGAATCAGCTCCAGGCTTCTCCATCACCTCCAGGAGGCACACAGACCAGCCGTGATTGTGTATACCTCCGTGCCAGAGGAGCTGATTGCCCCTCCAATGGTTTTAATTTATATAACAGCATATTTTCCTCCCCACTCAACTAAGCGCCTAATTCCACTGATAAAGCACCTAACTCACCAGTAACTGGAAAGTGTTATTCGAGTTGATTAAATGCTACTCTCTTTATGGCGATATCTTTTGTTTTAATTATTGGTAGTAGTTTTAATTCCATCTTCTACAAAGTGTGTGTGGGGGTATCTTGATCCTTTCTCTATTTTGCTGAGATTTTTGAACACATTCTATGCTTTCTGAAGAAAACTCTATTCCAAATAAAAAATAAAAACCAGCATTCATGTAATTTTTACTCTGTTTCAGGCATCATTCTAAGTGTTTTATATATAACTCATTTAATCCTCACAAAAAAAATTAGAAATTGGGTCTTATTACTATTCCCTTTTTACATGTGAGGAAACAGACATGGTTTAAAAAAAATTGAAAAAACAACTTGCTGAAGAATATAGAAAGGAGCAAATTAGGAATAGATCTAGAATTTGAAAACTTAACACAGGAAAGCCTGCTCTCCTGAGTCCCTTCATTCCATCGGTAAATGTGTTGAGTGATGGTTCCACCTCCGGTTATGAACTAGGAAGCTATAAGAGAGTATAACTCTCACAATAAGAAGCAAAACAAATCACATGAGGTACAAAATTAGTTTTCCTGAACTCCTAAGAAAAGTGACATTGAAAGAAAATTTTTTATTTATTATTAATCTTTTTCTAATTTGAGAGAGAGAGAGAGAGTGGGTGAGCAGGATAGGGGGCAGAGAGAGAAAGAGAATCCCAAGCAGGCTTCACATTCAGCATAGAGCCCGTCATGGGGCTCAATTCCACAACCAACAGAGAGATCATGTCCTGAGCCAAAATCAAGAGTCCATCACTCAATCAACTGAGACATACAGGCACCCTTCAAAGAAAATGACATACAAACCTACTCTTCTCTCTGGCTGACCAGAAGGAAAAGAAAAACTTTCCCATAGACAGGAAATCAGCAGACTCTTAACAGTAATAACAAAAAAAAAAAAAAAAAAAAAAAAGAACAAAATTAGATTTTTTGTTGATTTATTTAAGCAATCTCTACACCCAATGTGGGGTTCCAACTCATGACCCTGAGGTCAAGAGCTGCATGCCCCACTGACTGAGTGAGCCAGGCGCTCCTCTTTAACAAATTTTGAAGGCCTGTATGTGGGCTGCCAAGAAAGATTTGATTTCTGAGACTCTCGTGTAGTCGTGGAGTAAATCTGAACTCACTCACTAATTCTATTGCCTGGGTCTTTACTGACTGCTCAGGAACAGTTCTGCACAGGCTTGAAGGCAGGAGAGGAGAGCTGACAGGGATGCTATTCAACTCCAGATTTCAGCTTCTAAGAGCTGAAGACAGACAGGGTTCTGAGAGGGACTCTCTGAGGCACTCTGCAGAAAGATCTTCCTGGGCATACAAAGTCTTAGTGGGACTGGAGGAGAGCAAAGAAAACTTCCTAGAAGCACAAAAAGCTGAAAGTGCTGGAAAAGCAGAGATCATCTTGTTTTAGAAAGCTAGCACTTGGGGGTGTCTGGGTGGCTCAGTCAGTTGAGCGTCAGACTTCAGCTCAGGTCATGATCTCACTGTTCCCGAGTTAGTTCCCAAGTTCGAGCCCCGCGTCGGACTCTGTGCTGACAGCTCAGAGCCTAGAGCCTGTTTCAGATTCTGTGTCTTCCTCTCTGTCTGTGCCCCTCCCCTGCTCATGCTCTGTCTGTCTGTCTCTCTCTCAAAAATAAGTAAACATTAAAAAAAAAAAAAGCTAGCACTTGGGCAGAGAAGCATTGAGATCTATGAATATGACTAGTGCTCAACCCCAAGTCTGCAGGGTTTCATTTTAATTCCACTTTCAAACATTTAAAGCCTGTGGTCAAACTAAAGCTGCAACAAAGACCAAACACATCTCAACTAGAGACCAGATTTATTTAGCTCTCCAATATAGATTTTTCTCTAGAAATAAATATGATTTATACCCATTTTTACTGTTTTCTTACACAAAAAATCTTTAGTGCCATAAAATTTACATGACAAATAAGATATGTAAGTCATGGTAAAAGAGAATGCATGGAGAGAAGCAGACCCAGAGATGGCCCAGATGTTTAAATTATCTGAGATTTAAAAAAAATATTAATATTTATTTTTGAGAGAGAGGGAGACAGAATGCGAGTGGGTGAGGGGCAGAGAGAGGAGGAGACACGGAATCCAAAGCAAGCTCCAGGTTTTGAGATGTCAGGACATGGGAATTGAACTAATTAACTGTGAGATCATGACCTGAGCCAAACTTGGACACTTATCTGACTGAGCCACCCAGGTGCCCCAAAATTATCAAAGATTTTAAATAAAAAAGTAAAATAATAAAATCTAAAGGAGCAAGTAGAAAAAGTGACTAATATGAGTGAAGAGATGGGGGATTTTAACTGAAACATGATTATACTAAACAAAAATCTATCGAACGCTCCATAAAAAAAATGCAGTATCGTAGATGAAGCATTTATTAGATGAATTTAACAGCAGACTGGAATCTGGAAAGAATAAGTATTCTTGAAGACAGGTCAATAGCGCTCCTGGTGCTGCTTGTGTGTGCTCATTCAAGTGAAGGCCTGAAGGCCTGGTACCTCTGAGAGACAGCAGTTGAGGAGAATGGGACACACCGTGGCAGATGAAAAGCCCATGGAAGGAGTCAAGAACAGTGATCATTTGAAGGTGGTGGGTCAGGATGGTTCTGTGGTGTCATTTAAGATTAAGAGGTACAGTGCACTTAGTAAACTAAGGAAAGTCTGTTGTGAACAATAGGCTTGTCAGTGACATTTGTCAATGAGGCAGATCAGATGCCAAAGGGATGAACAACCAATCAATGAAACAGACAGTCCTACACAGTTGGAGATGGTGGATGAAGATATAATTGATGTGTTCTACCTGCAGATGGGAGGTGTTTACAAAAAAAGCAAATCTGCTGCTTTACTCCAGAACAAGAGGACAATCTCAACTAGAAAACTGCAGTTTTGGGGCGCTTGGGGCTAAGTTGGTTGAGTGGTTGACTTTAACTCAGATCATGATCTCAATGCTCATGATTTCGAGTCCTGTGTCGGGCTCTGTGCTAACAGCTCAGAGCCTGGAGCCTACTTCAGATTCTGTGTCTCCCTCTCTCTCTGCCCCTCTCCCACTCGCTGTGTCTCCCTCTCAAAAATAAATAAAACATTAAAAAAAAGAAAGAAAACCGCAGTTTATTTTCACCACATCCTGACTACTACAGTATAGTTTTCTCTATTCTTTCATTTTCCCTTTCCCCATTCCTTTACTGCACGTGAAGTAACTTGTGCATATGTACATAAGCATATTGCATTTTTTAACTTAATGGCCAATGATATGTTTTGATCAACACCAAATTGAGATGGGATAGGGAAAAATATTGGCTTTATGAAAATATCCCCTTTCTCCGTCTGTGGCATGCTTATTCAACTCTTATTTTTATGTTTCGGTAAGTTATTTTATATTTATGGTTCGCTCTCAAAACAAAACAAAAAAGGAACAATATAAAAATCCTTGCATAGTCTGTTTGATTGGAGAATTTTAATGCTTTTCATTTATCACTATAAAACCAAGCACAATTTTATAACATTTTTGTACATAGCTGTAACATGTAGGGTGATCTGTCTTAAATAGGAATAAATTACTCTAAAAGAAACAAATCCTCACTAGTTTTCCATTCAAGTCAAGCATCTTGTTGTTTAAATAAGTTTCTTGTTTAAAATGAACAAAACAAGTAATAGAAGACATCCAAACTAAAGCTATAAATAAATAAATAATTTAAAAAAGAGAGAAGTGTTTGAGATATGAAGGACAATATCAAACTCAACAGAATGTAGAAAAACAAGATAGAGAATACGGTAGAAAAAATTATTTAAAGAAATATAGCAGAGAATGATTCAAAGTGATTGAAAGATGTTAACACATATCGGATACTCAGTGGGCCCCATACAGAGTACGACAAACCAAAATACATCTAAACTCTTCACAGTTAGATTGCTGAAAACAAATTTCAATAATTTAAAAGCAATCAGTAAAAAATTGACACATTATCTTCAATGGAACAACATGCATGATGGTTGATTTCCCACTAAAAATAATTGGACAATATATTATTGGACAAGACAATAATATAAAGTGCAAAAACCAAAAGTCAACCAAAGAGTGTCATATATAGATCTACCTCTTCTTTTAAAAAGGGGGGCAAATAAAGTCATTTCAGAGAACAAAACCTTAGGGAATCTGCCTCAGCAGCCCTGTACTACAAGACATGCTAAAAGTAATTCTGCACCTGAAGAGAAATTATACTGAATGGATAATTTAATATATACAAGATATGCATGAATGGATAATTTAGTACACATAGATATGGAAGAATGAATGAAAGGTATAAAATATACTAAATATCTGGGAAAATATTAAAGACCTTTCAGTCTGTATCTGTATTTAAATCTCTGCATATTTGTTTTTAAATTGCAGAGCATTTAAAAGAAAAGTAATAATAGGGACAACTGGGTGGCTCAGTCAGTTAAGTGTTAGACTCTTGATTTTTGCTCAGGTCATGATCTCTTGGTTCAAGCCCAGGCTTGGGCTCCACGGTGACTCTTTGCAGGCTGCTTGGGATTCTCTCTTTCTCCTTCCCTCTCTGCCCCTCCCCCACTTTCTCTCTATTCCTCTCTCTCTCTTTCTCTCTCTCAAAATAAATAAAAAAAACTTTAAAAACAGAAAAGTAATAATAATATATCGAATGTATTTAGGGATTTTTAGTATATGTAGTGTAGATCTAAAATATACAAAACCAAGTGCATAAAGGGCAAGAAGATAGCAAAAGAACTCACTAAACTGCTTGTGATATAGCATAACTTGGAGTGTACACTGTAATGAATCTACGATTCATTTCACAAACTCTAAACCTATACTTCCTAAAAAGGTAGTCAGGTAGCTACATGCTGATATTTAAATTTAGGTAGAAATTAATAAAAATTGAATAAAATTAAAAACTCAGCTCCTAAAGTCACACTAGCCACATTTCAAGTGCTAAGTAACTACATATCCCTAGTGGTCACCATATTCAATTGAGCAGATATAGAAGAGTCCCATCATGTAAGTTATTTATAGACATCAATGCTCTATATAAGCCGTAAAATTACACCACAAAGATATAAGTCTAAATAACTAAAAGTAGGACTAAAAATGGAATACAAAAAAAATATGTGATCCACCTCAAAGATGGCAGGAAATAAATATAGAGAAATGTTTAATAAATGAGATAAATAAAAACCAAATATGAAGACAAGAGATTAAAACTACATTAGTAATTACACATGAAATGTTAATAAACAAAGCATTCCATGTAAAAATCAGAGATAATAACATTATATTAAAAAGACATAACTCTAAACATTTTATGTGTAAAGGCAGAGAAGTTGAAAGTATATGTGTAAACATAATACCACTGAAACACTAAGATTAAGATATTTTAATTTTATGATTAAGATTTGCTGTATTAAAGAGACTATTTTAAATAGTAAGGTAAAGAAATTGGTTGGTCATCTTAATTTCAGACTAAGGTGATTTCAAGAGAAAGAATATTACTGGAGAAATAAACATTTCATAATTATAAAGGGGCTGATTCATCAAGAAGTCCTAACAATTATAAAAGGGCATGTACCCAATAACAAGACTTCAAAATATATGAAGCGAAACATGACAGATTACATGGAGTAGACGAGTCCCCCTTTGTGGGGACACCCAACAACTATGGATATATATATATATATATATATGGATCCTAAGAGCTGTACACAGTTTTTGCATGTACACATGAGTTAGCCACCAAAACAGATTACCTACTACCTATAAAAATGTCTCAAACATGTTAAATGATTAAAATCATATGGAATATATTCTCTGGATACAATGGTATCAATTAGAAATTAACTTTAAAAAGCTATACAGAAAATCCTAAAGAACTGGGTATTTAACAACAAATTTCTAAATTACTCATAGGTCAAAGAAGAAATCAAAAGGAAAATTAAAAAAGACTACAAAATGAATTACAATAAAAATAAGGTATATAAAAATATGTGTGATTCAGCTAAAACTGCACTAGGAGGATATTTATAGCTTAAATGTTTATAGTAGAAAAGAGAAATAGCTTAAAATAAGTAAGAAAAACTTTTATTAATTTTTTTTTGGTTTCTTTATTTTTTGGGAGAGAAAAAGAGAGAGAGCAGGGGAGGGGCAGAGAGAAAGAGACTCCCAAGCAGGCTCTGCACCATCAGCACAGAGCCCAGTGTGGGGCCCTAACCCACAAACTGTGAGATCATGACCTGAGCCGAATCAAGAGTCAGACATCCAAATGACAGAGCCACTCAGGCAGGCACCCTCCAAAACTCTTACTTTTGAAGCTAGACAAAACAGAGAAAATTAAGTCCAAAGTAAATAGAAAAAAAAATAATGAAGAGAAAACTTTAAAACAAAAAAATATAAAACAAACATGTAATCAAAAGGCTGAAAGTGGAATCATTAAAATATTAACATGACAAATTGCCAGAAAAGATTTATCAAGAAAAAAGAGAAAATACAAATAACACCAAGAATGAAAAAGGACATTACTAGATATTGTACAAACAAAAGGATAAAAAAAGAACTGTATGCTAATAAATTCTACAAGTTAGATAAAATGGGCACCTTCTTTGAAAAAATACTTATCTCAACTGATGTAATAAGAAATAGGAACTCTCAATAGCCCCATGACTACAAAATAAATTAGGTTCATAATCAAAAACTTTCCTACAAAGCTGTTACAGGTTTAAATGACTTTACTGAAATTTTATCAAGTATTTAAGTAGGCTATAATGGCAATTCTACATAAGTTCTTTCAATACTGAAGGAGGAAGAAACACTATTCAACTAACATAGTTGATACCAAAACTTGGCAAATATAAGGAAAAAAAGTATAGGCAAAGATCTAATATGATCACAGATGCAAAATCTTAAAAACATGGAAACTGAGTACAGATATACATACACACACACAGGGATGCATTCTGAACAGACGGATTTTATCTAAGGTATGCAAATGTGGTTCACCATTTTTAAAAAATAGTATAATTCACCATTCTAACAGAATAAAGCAAAACAACAACAACAACATATAATCATCTTAATAGATGTAGAAATTCATTTAGAATGCATCAGATAGATGGATTTCTCCCAAAGAAGAATGTCCTCTGTCATCATTTCTATTTTATATTTTCCCAGAGTTCCCCTTCTATATAATGGGGCAGGAATATAAATAAAAGCTTAATGATCTAAAAGAATAAAAACTGTGTTAGTTGCAAGCAAAATAATTATATATGCAGGAAACCTTCATAGAATCTACAAAAAGATTAGAACTGGGTAAATTCGGTGAGACTGTAGAATTCAAATTCACAAAAAATCAAGTGTTTCTATATATAAGCAAAAATATTAGAAAAAAGTAAAATAGTTTCTCTCATTAAAAATACTGAATACATAAACAATCTACTGAAAAATATTCAAGATCTCCACAATGAAACTATAAAACATTGTTGAGAAATTGAAAAGACTCAAATGAATTAAGAGCTATGCCTGGGTTCAGTGACAAAACTTAATATATTAAGGATTTTTTCCTCTCTTAATTTAATGTAGTATCTATCAGATTTCCAACAGGCTATTTTGAAGATAATTGACAAGCTCACTCTAAAATTTGGATTGAAATAAGGATTTAGAATGGTCAAAACAATCTTTTAAAGAAAGTTAAAGGACTTAACACTATCTACTTCCAAAATTTATTACAAAGGTACAGTAAGCAGCAGAGAGTAATAATTGACCTATCGAATTAACATGTAGATCATTGGAAAATAAAAAAAGTCCAGAAATAGTCCCATACATATAAAATCAATTGATCTTCAGATAAGGCACCACATTCATTCAATGGAGGAAAGAAAAGTCTTTTTAACAAATGGTTCTGGAACAACTCGATTCTTATGCTCCATAAATAAAATATTAATTTGAGATGAATCTTAGACTTAAATTCATAAATCACAGAAGAAAAATAAGAATAATATCTTTGTAACCTTGGAAGTAGGCAAAGATGATTTCAACAGAGCACAAAATCATTAACTCTAAAAGAAAACATATGATCAATAGATCTTCGTCAAAATTAAATTTTATATCTCATTAAGATAAACATTGAACATAGTCAAAAAACAGACTACAAGAAAGTTTTCATAACATACTCATTTGAGGGACACTTGAGTGGCTCAGTTGATTAAGTGTCCAACTCTTTGATTTTGGCTCAGGTCATGATCTCACAGTCATGAGATCAAGCCCTGCATTAGGCTCTGTTCTGAGAGAGTAGCCTGCCTAAGATTCTCTCTCTCTACCTCTGCTTTTCCCCCAAGCTCACAGTCTCTCTTTCTCTCTCTCAGAATAAATAAACATTAGAAAAATAATATATCCACTTGACAAAAAACAAATCCAGAATACTAGAGAAATCCTATAATGCAATAATAAAAGGACAAATAATAAAAAGGCAAACCTAATTACAAAACAGTTAATGACTTCAATACATACTTCACAAACAAGAAATACAAATGGCAACAACTACACGAAGATGTGATCAAAATGTCCAAAAAACTGTACAAGAATGTTCATAGTAACTTCCATATTCATAATTACACTAATACCCACTAAATGAGAATGAATAAACAAATGTGTTACAGTTGTACAATAAATGCTACTATGTAATATAAAAGAAGAAACTACTGATATAGGCAACAATATAAATAAATTTCAAAAACATTATGAGGAGTGAAAAACAAGCCATGAAAATATGACTCAATTACTTTATATTACTTGTAAGGATAGATAAAACTAATTAATCTATGGCAATAGAAACTAGACAGTGATGACCTCTGTGGGTGGAGAGAATGAAGCAGAGATTGACTATAAAATGACATGAGGGAACTTTCTGGGGTAGTGTAGATGACATTATTAAGAAAACGTGTAGGCAAAAGAGACTGAGAAAACGTTTTCATAATGTATATATCTGACAAAGGACTCATATACAGACTATTTGTGTTCTGTACATGGTTACATGTGCATGGTTATATTCTATACATGGATGCATAAAATTGTTAAAATTCATTAAACCAAATCTTTAAATCTGTGAAAATTATTATATATAAATTACATCTCAAAATATATATCGTGATAACCCTCCAAGTGCCAGATTATGTGCAACTCATTGGAGATACAGTGATGATCAAGAATGTCCTCATAAAATTAGAATTTCAAATAAATGGCCTTTTTTAAAGGCTATTTGAGAACTTACCTCCACTAAATCCTTCTCTTTATTGTCCATATAATCAACTTTTTTTTTTTTTTTTTGTATATAATAGAGTGAAAGTGTGCAACATAAAGAAATCAGGAGTCCTGAATTTTATTCACATTTCTGTCCTGGACTAGATTTGTGACCTTGAGTAAGAGATTTATCCTTATTATACTTAGCTGCAAAACAAAAGTATCGGTCCGATATCCGTTTAAGCCCGATATCTTTATTGGTTTTTATTCCTATTACATTTACTACTGATGATATCATCTATTTACTGTGAAGCTGTAAACCTGAGGGAAAAACTGCTCATTGTGGAAGGAGACAGCCCCAATTTCTTGAGCACATATGATAACTATCACCACTTGCTGGTCTGTGGTATTGCCACTAAGCCATTTCTAGTGAGTTAAGCCTAGAGTGTAGAGAAATTGAGATCTGACTAGTCTTGCTTGTACATGAATTCTAATTGCTTTTTTTTTTAAAGACTTTTTCAGTTATGTTAATGTTAAGAATGACCAACCCAGAACTCAAATCTCTCAATCCAAAGACCCCTGCTGCAGAAAAGCCTTTTTAGTTTGCCAGGTGCGCAAAGCTATCTTGTTTTTTTAAGTGAATTAGTTAAGATTCAGAGATGGGAAAGAATCTAAAATCTGTCTGACCATAAAACATCCTCTCTTACAAACATTTAGAGAACATGCAAGAGTAAATTGCTCTTTTATGAGGTCTGCAGAGGAACATAATACATAACTTGCTTTCGTTGTGATTTTCAAATTTTCCCTTTCTCCCAAATTGCTTAAACACTTCTTCGTTGGAGAAAATAAGCCTCAATATGGCCAAACCTTTAGCCAAAGATCCCTTTCCATACCCCATGATGCTCACTGCCCCTTAGAATCTGTAACCTTTTCCCTCTTCCCTCATAACCATCCGGTGTCTTTCCTATCTTTCTGTGCACCGTCTTAAATTTACTTATGTCAATTCTTTTTTCTATCAGCCTATGCTCCTAACTCCTTAGCCTTTTGCAATATCGTTAATTAATTCATTAGGTCATTCAACAAAAACTGAAGTAAAAAAATACATGCATGATGCTACGTAGGTGCCAAGATCGAAAGGGTGAAGTATGTTTCTGCCATGCGGGGATTATATTCTAAGATTTACAAATGTAGTGTATATTTTTAATATATAGTCTAATTTTTTAAAAAAATAATTAACTGTGTTTTCTCTCTTTATTAAGTCCTCTTACAGCCTTTTGATTTGTTCCGTGAGTGTGGGCTTAGATTTGCTTTTCAGTACCCTTTGATTCAAGGTATCAAAGTACGCCAGGCTTCTAAGCTGCCAACTATCACTATAGTCTTCAGCGTGACATGTTTCTTGCTTAAGAAACAGTTTCTCAGCATTCTAAAAATACATCACCCCAAGATCTCCCTGTCAAAGTAGTAAAAAGAAAAACAATTGGTGGGAAAGTTAGGATATGTACTGTTCTATTCCTTTCTAACTTTTTGCTTTTAATTATTCCATTCATGTACTGATTGATTGATTCATTAATTTATAAATGTATTTAGTGCCTATTATGAGCCATGGAATATTCTAGATAAGTAACACCTAATCCTTACCCTCGAGGAGCTCAGAATCAAAAATTCTATTTCAAACTCTTTTGGCAAAACAAACATGATTGCCTTTGCCTGGTCTAAAAAGTGGATTTTTCCCACTAGTTGTTTTATTTTTTATTTTTCTTAGTTGTTTTAAAAATAGATTTAAAATATTTAAAAGTAAAAAGACATTGGTAGGAGTGAGATATTTTAGTAGTTTCTGGTGTGTGTGTGCATGTGTATATATGTGTGTGTGCTCGTGTGTATATTGCCTTGCATTTCTCTTAGTATCATATTCCTACAGAGGCCTTTTTGAACTACCTTTCATATAAACTACATTCCAAAACAGTCTTTAAAATACACAAAGGGTGACAGTTAGAAAATCATTTTTAGACAAGATACTGCATAAAATTTTTAAAGTACAGGTTTTAACTATCTTTACTGTATCCTCCAAAAACCCAAAATACAAATGATGCCAACATGTACACACATGCAAACACCTATAATTTAGAAGGTGGTCATATTTTTTGTTCATTTAATTTATACACAAATTATTTCATTGTTATGGATAGAAACAGCTATTCCTATTCCTCAATGAGTATTTATTGTATTGAAGCTTCTTTAAGTTAATGATTCATTCAATCAACACAAAGAGGTATAAATGTATTACCTACATTTATAGGTGAGAAATCTAAGAAAAATCGATGTTAAAGAACTTGAATTTTTAAAGATTGAGTACAAAATATAATACAAGATACTAAAATTGGATAGAAAAGACAAATACCTGCCCCAAAGAACCTTTAATAATTAACAATTATTTTTAAATCATGAATTCTAATAAAAAGTCATGAAAAGTTGTTTAAAGGACATGACTTTTTTCCCTGACTGAAACATTCCCTTGGGAAATTTGTATCTCCTTGTCTTCATCTTCCTCCTGGCATTTTACCAATTCTGAATTTCTCCTTGTTTTATCCCCTCTCTTCAGCAATTTCTGCAATTGAAAAGTTTTAAATGACTACTGAGCACCCCATCTATATTCTAAAGAGACCCTTTACCTCTTGGGAGAAATCTAGCGTGTTGTACTCATTTGGATCCAAAAAAAAAAAAAATCAAAAAACAAAAAACAAAACAAAATATAAAAATGGACTACTTATTAACTTTTCTCTAATTGTAAACAGTCCTTAAATCTTTTCATTATTAATTGAATTTTTGAACACTTTTAAAATTATAATAATCTCAGTCATTTTTTTTCATAAAGTCTCATGCTCTCTCATTTTGCATTCCTCTAAGCCTTCTGTCCTGTCTTGTTCTGTGGAGGTTCCCTCTGCCCTTTGTCATTTTTCCAAGGTGTCCTTATCTACTTATGCTATGAGCTCCTTTCTCCTAATCCTCTTCTCATACCCATTATTTTCCAATATTATTAGCTTGGTTTCTTTTGACACAAAAGCTTAAAAGCCACTGCCTATTTCTGTCTGTGTTGCCAACTTTTCATGTCCCTGTCAGAGTGACACCTTAAATCTCTGACAGCAAATGTCAGAATCTCCCAAACTGCTCTGTAGACCAACTTCAGCTAAATTTAATAAAGGATTGGGCAGCTCTGGTTAAAACAATTGGCACCCATGGGAATAAATGGTATTAATGCAATCTAAATCCAAATTACTAGTAATTCAAAATATAGGCTTGACTTTGTATACTATGTTCAAAACAAATTAGTTAGTCCTTAGTATTTTGACCAACAATTTCAGTGACTTTCTACAGGTGAATGGGGGATTGGTTTGAGTCAGCACTCCTAAAAGTTCAAATATGTCCCATCGTTCCATAGCAAATAACAGAGCGGGGAGATAAAATACAAAAGGTTAGAATTAAAAAAGTAGTTAAAAGTCTATTTGGTCCTCATTCTCTACCAATTACCTACAAGCTTTTGACTTTTACTTTATAATCTTAATATACTTACTCTAAAGACAAAACTCTCATTCTCTCCTCTGTTTTTTATTCCTTTGGCATTTTAAAATATTCTTTCTTTTTAATTACAAGTAACTACTGAATGAACTTCCTTTGGAAGAGGAATTAGAACAGATTTGTACAACTTAGCTACAAAACCTCACAACAGTCTTTTTAAATGTTTTCTGAACCTTGGCTCAAAAATAGGTTTTTCTCTACTTAACCTTTAAAAATGGTTTGAAATGTAAAAGGACAAAGCGATTCTTAAACAGAGTCACAGTGACATCCGCCAAAAGCTAAAAATATCTCATTGGTTTAACAGGCCAAATTTGTAGTCCCTACAAAGTCCTAATGTTATTGTGAATGACCGATGATGGGTTACGTGGATAAAGTGTGGTGTTTGTAGAATTACATGGTAACTCAAAGAGACACTGATAAGCTATAGTTTGGACTTTTGTTCCAGATGCAGGAAGGAAACATTTAATCCATCTAATTTGATCCAAAAAACTGTCTTGATGATATTTGGAAGGATTTAATGGCATTTTCCTTGGTTCCAGCTCTACTATTCAGCCATACTTCATCTTATATGATTAGGCTATAACTCTGCAGACAGTTACAGAGCCCAATACATCAAGTTGATAATTAAGATGCAAAAAAACAACATGAGAAAAGAATTTTGCAAAGTACCCCTTTCCCAATAATTGTGACTTGGAACATTCTCTGTTTTCAACTGAGCCCTGAGCTGTGAAGCAGTTGCTTGGATGCGGGCTCAAAGACTAGACTCACTCTAGGATCTGCTCGGTTTTGATCTCCCAAATGCCTACCATGATTGTGATTCAGAAGTTACCAGATGTTGCCCCCAGTAACAAAGGTATAAAAATGTAGTACTCAGTGGGTCCAAAGTAAATCAGAGGGAGACATAACAGACCACTGCACAAATAAAGGATCAGTGACATGAGTGGAAATGTGTCCCCCAAAATTCATTTGTTGAAGTTGCAACCCTCAGTACTTTAAATGTCACCTATCTGTGAATAGGGTCATTCAAGATGTATTTAGTTAAGATGAAGTCATCAGGCTGAACCTTAATCTAACATGGCAAGTTATCAGAAGGTGGGGGAGGGGCAGTAAAGTATATTCTAGACTAAGAAGGCACTTTGAGATCGAAAAACAACACAAGCCACTCCATACTGTTTGCAGAGTTTTATTCAGGGTCATATAATGACAGGGAGAATCAGGAGAGGACTATGCACGGCAGCTGTGTACTTCCTTTCTGCCCCCATTCTCTGCCTGCCCAGACATGAATAGAATGAGGGGCATGACAGTGAGGTCA
Organism: Paguma larvata; assembly: GCA_030068075.1. Lineage (NCBI taxonomy): Eukaryota > Metazoa > Chordata > Mammalia > Carnivora > Viverridae > Paguma > Paguma larvata. The sequence goes on along the minus strand of CM057824.1, from coordinate 92,542,671 downwards.
AAGGGTAGTTATCCAAAGTGACACTAACTGTGCGCCAGAGGATCTCCACAATCATTTAAAATGGAGGGTCCCATGTGCCACTTTAGGAAAGGGCAAAACAAGCCTTCCAACATTCAGGTCAGGGCATACATTAACCTCCTGGGGGCCTGGAACAGGTAGCCACGAGGGAAGTCATAATTTGGGCATGAGTAAGATGGAGGGTCCAAAAATGGAGTCAGTGTTTTCAGCACTCCTACACAGGTATCCTTACAAATGGGGAGTTCGATTCACACATACACACAAGGGTATCATAATGTGAAGATGAAGGCAGTGATCCAGGTGATGCTTCTATAAGCCAAGGAAAGCCAAAGACTCCAGCACACTCACAGAAGTTAGGGAAGAGACATGGAACAGCCCCTCCCACACAGTCATGATAAGGAGCCAACCCTGGTGACACCTTGACCTCATACTTCTGTCCTCCAGATCTGTAAGGCAGTCTATTGCTGTTGTCTAAGCCAATCAAATTGTGGCACTTTGTTATGGCACTCCTAGAAAACTAACATAGGCAGCCATTTGGGGAAGATGGCCCGTGGTGCAGATTCGGATGTCAGAGAAGGACAGCCTGTTATAAAAGCTGAACTAATGGCAGGTGGTGCCACGGCAGAGACACAGCTATGGGGACTGACCTTTCCTCCCTGTGGAAAGGGGCAGACTAGATCTCAATTCCCCAGACATCAATGCATTCACAAGGTGGGAAAAAAAACTCAGACACTGGAAAGTTTAAATTATATGGAGAAACAGCAAGAGAAGAAGGCAAAACCTGTTGGTTCCTGTGAGAGACTAGAGGCCAATAAAGCAGCAAAGTAGGGCTCTGACACCAGGGTCTCAGATCCATCACAGCTTTATTATGTAGGCAGTGGGGATGAGTGGGGATAGTGAGTAAGGAGTTAAATCCAGATGGAAGCAGTATTAAGGTTTCTCTGACAATTGTGTGCAAAACACGTAAACGTTTCAAGGGATCACATGCAGAAAGTATGTGACCTTGAGCTCATTACTTCAGCTTCCTTATCTGCAAAATGGAACCAAGTATATAATCATCTCACTGGATTTCTGTGAGAAGGAAATGAGATAATTCATGCACAGTGTCTCTTATAGTAAGCCCTTGGATAAATGTCAGAGGCTGAGTCAGATATATACACAACCATAACTCACATATTCCTTCAAATTAAATGTGGACATTAACATTTCTCCTTGTCCCTTCCTAACTGTCAGGTCCTTGAAAGCAGTACCTGTAACTCAGGCTTGATTTTATCCCAGACAACACTTACCCAGTATTATGTATAATAAAAAGACAGACATCTGAAGCATGGGTGAATTATAAATGATATATAAAAAAGAGAGGTGCATGCTGATTCCCCTTTGCCATTCCCCAGCCCTGACCTCTATCATCCTGCCAACCTAAAGCAGAGCTCCAGGCTGAACTCATCACGAGAGAGTCAAAACATGCTTGTAAATTTGGACCTGATTTGCTCTAATGAGTTCTTGCTTCTCCTCCATTTCTAGGGGAACATAAAGCAGTGAATGACATGATTCACAGGGCAGATAACACCTCTTTAATATCTCTCCACATGCTGACCTATTTCATTACTGTGCACTTCTCAGGGATGAGAAGCTATGCAAAGACTGTAAGAAAAATACCTGAGAGGCTGCCTCCTCCTGGGAATGTTTCAGCTTTTCAAGATTCTAGGTCATCCCTCTCCCTGATATTTGGAGTTCATTCCCACTGGGAGAGCAATCTGTTCCTACAGCTTTTTTTAAAAAAGAGTTATTGTTTATCCGCAGTCTAATAGAAGGCATATTCAAAAATAAAATCTTCATAAATAACACCTCCCTATGAAGTTTTTCTTTTTAAATTTCATCAAGTATAAAAGTAAGGTGCGTTCATTTACAGTAATTCAATTTTGAGTTAAATAATTGAGCCACCACCTGAGCATGGCATAATTTAACTCTTTACAAATAGCCAAAGAGAGACGTTGAATGTTGTTGACAACATCAGATCAGGATGGGTAAGTTTGTTTGGGACTGAAAGGTGTCCTGTGGTGAGAGAGGGACTGGGCAGGAAGCATCCCTGGCCTCTGGCGGCACAGTAGCTTCCTGTAACAGACTGTCACTTCCCCACCAAACGTACAAGTTTCCTGGAATGAAAGACTAGGTTCTCCAAACTGTGGCCTCAGTGAAAATTACCACCCAGGAGACATCTGCCCAATTTTAAAGGTCTGGAAAAATGATGCAGCTCCAGAATATTGCCTCAGGATTACCCAGGAAGATCTCTTACTCTAGTTTTCTTCTCAATTTTTTCTAATTGGAGTATATAGATGTGTGGTGTGTCTTTGTATGCAGGTGTCTTTGTATCCGGGTGTGTATATGTTGGGTTTGTATGTATGTTCTACATGTTTGTGTATGCAGCTGTGTTTACGCATAACATCATTGGCTCTTCCCAGCAGACTTTCTTAGGAACATACTGCTTTTTATTCTCTAAATTGCGATGTTACAAGGGACCATTCCTGATAGCTGTCTACATCAGCCATTAAAAAAACAATTAATAACTAGCTTCTCACCTCCTGTTACCATCATCACAAAGCATATCAAATGGAATTAATTTAGAAATTGAGGTTATGACTCCACTTGTCACCTTTTAAAAACAGTTCGAACAGGTACTGTCCTGGCCATTTGGTTTTGCGGAAGGCCCAGTATTCTTTTAAAACCAGGGAGACTTGACTTTAGCATGTTCACAAAACATGTATCAATCAGCGCGTGCAGACGCACACAAATGAGAACGCTGGTTTGCAAGTCCGCAGCGATTGCTGGGATCATCTGCTATTCTCATTGCTGTGCATTAGCGGGGGTACAATCGCTGTTGATTATAATATAAACCTTTACTGAATATAAACCTTTACTGATAAGCTTGACGGAATTTTCCATTAGAATAGAAAGATGGACTCACTGAAAGATAAAAGATTAAAGGAAGAAGGGAAATGGCAGCTGGATTAATCTGGCAAACTTGTTGCTTCGTGAAATAATATAAATAATATAAAAAATAATATACCCACACATAGATCTTGAGGAAAAAGAAACTGCCGCAAGGTGGAGGAACACTAAAACACACCCCCTGCAGTAGGATTCTCAAGAAGTGAAAGGGAATTGGTAGAACAAATTTACATGTAAGTGGTATCAAGGGACCCTAGGTATGAAATATCCTTCAAACAAAAAGTGGAGAAGAAAATGCTTAAATATGAGAAAATGACAACAGAAGCTTCATTACTGCTTCCTCATAATGTCTGTGCAGTCTAAAAGCATTTAGCATGTGCAGCTGAAGGGTGACATCGTTGCCAAGCCCACCTGAGTCCATGAAGAACTCTGCACTAAGTAGCCCTCAGAGGACGTCATGATCCTGGAGTTCTCCCAGCTGGGCTTCATTGAGAAGAGAGTCAAGTAGCTGGACCTGAGCCTGATTGTTGAGCTCATCCTCACGTTCTACGTGGACAGACCAATCCACTCACTCTCAGATCATATTCTGTGGATTAAGGTCAGCAACTCTAGGGAGGATGCAAAGCGCTGGGACCAGAAGAAGACCTCCTGAGAATGAGTGTCTAGCCATCCCTCTTGAGCGCATGGGCACTCCTCACAGATTAAGCAAAATCCAGAAACAGAAGGACAAGGCCTCTGGGAGTCAGGCTCTGTGGAAGGCCCACATGACACACAGGCCAAGGTGAGCACAAGCCTCAACCCACACCAGTGCTTGAGCTGGAATAAGGCCTACCTGCATGAGGGTATCTTCTGGGCATTTGCATTATGTGTATGTTTTTTTAAGTAACATTTTCTAGTCATACAGCATGTCTCAAATGCCACAGGTAATTTTAAGATTACAGTATTTCAGGGACAAAGTTCATCATTAACCTCAATTTATTTGGTCAGAAAGTTGTGTGTGTTTGTATGTATGTCTTTTTCTTTCCCAAAGAGATTGGAGAGGAGGTTGGGATGATAAGAAAAATTTTAATTGGTGCATTCAGCCAAGCAGTTCGGCAACAGAACATTAATTTTTATTTTAATAATGTGTTTTTAATTGAATACTTTGCTGGTGCTGCACTAAATTGGGTCTGTTATTTAAAATTACATTAAGAAAGATCATCCCCCTTCTACGACTCGTGCCACCCACACTCCCGAATAACATGCTATCCATTGGGGAACAAGCAGAATAAATTACTATTCCTTGAGGGATTCTTCAGCAAAATGGGATAAGTATCAGAAGACTAGCAAGTTGTTGTTTTAGAGTAAACAAAAATATGGTTGAAATATAGCCTCTCTTTGATACACTATGGCAGCGAACCCTCATGGTTCACTGAGTTCTATTATACTTTCTGCTCCAGTAATAGGATTGTAACTAGGCACCTCCCTTGTAGCTAGGTGTGTCTGCATGACCTAACCAAAATGTGATGTGTTCACTGTCAGACAAAGGGTATTATAAAATGTTGTGTATCTCGTCCATGATTGCTTTTTACTATTTCTCTGTCTGGATAACCATTGTGAAAGACATGGCTCTGTGGGATGGTGAAACAACAAGATGGAACCTGGTCCCTTAATGACCACTAGGTGTAAAATTTTTCTGTTCACCTGAATACCTATCCAAGCATGTCTATTTGTGTTAAGCTATTGAGATTTGGGTATCTACTCTAACGGTCTAACATGGCCAACCTATTAGATATCCCACTTTAATTGGATTAGATTTCCTCAATATAGAAAGCAGAAAATAGTCATAGGAGGGTCAACTCTTCCTTCTGTGTGACATTTTCAAGAAGAGCCAGCTTTCTAAATTAAAAAAAAAATGTTTGTTTTTGAACAGAAAGAGAGCATGAAGTAGTGGGTGGGGGGAGGCAAGAAAGAGAGGGAGACACAAAATCTAAAGCAGGCTCCAGGCTCTGATCTGTTAGCACAGAGCCTGACGTGGGTCTTGAACTCACAAACCATGAGATCGTGATATGAGCTGAAGTCAGACGCTTAACTGACTGAGTTACCCAGGTATCCTAAGAGGGGCCAGCTCTCTATAGAGAGTGTGTAGTAGTGACCAAATATTCTGTTGGTGATTAGAAGCCCAAGATTTGAAACTCCATCTTTTTATGCTCATATACTTATCTTTTTTAAAATTTTTTCATAAACATTTTTTAAAAATGCTAAGAATTTGACTGACAAGAAAAAAAGCTGAAGAAAGAAGAATGTAATGCAGTTTGGTAAATAGGAATTTAAAAAATGAAGAGTAAGTAAGATGGAGGGATGAATGGATAAACAGAGAAAAGGAGAAAGTCCTGAATTTAGGGGAGAAAGCAAGAGGATCAGCTCTTTCTTCAACTAGAGGTACAAATGATGCATAACTGTGTGTGTTTTCCCATGGGAGGGCAACAGGAGTATGCGGTTCAGTGTCATGATAGGAAAAATGCTGAACAAACACAATATGTCATGTGCTGTGTTACATATTTCTACATACAGTCTTGTACTTCCACATACATGGTTTCATAAAACCCTGCAAAGTAAAAATGATGCTATCAACTTTTTACGGTGAGAGACACCTGAGGCTCAGCTTCACCATCTGACTGAGACAGAATCAGAGTTAAGTATTTCTTTATCTCTTTCTTTTAAAGTTTTATTTATTTTTGAGGGGGGCAGAGAGGGAGGGAATGTAATGTGGATATGAAGCAGGCTCTGCACTGTCAACATAGATCCTGATGTGGGCTCAAACTCATAAACTGTGAGATCATGACCTCAGCTGAAGTTGGATGTTTAACCAACTGAGCCACCCAGGTGCCCCTAGAGTTAAGTATTTCTAATTTTACGGTCTGTATCATCCAAAGTTTACTGTTTATGGGAACTTGGAAGGTAATCCTTTGAATTTATCCATAAAATGAAAACGATAATTTTAACATAACAATGTATGCATATTTACACGTATTTTTAAAATTTAAAACTATTGTTGTCATCAATACACTGACTAAATTTTACTATAATTTAGAAACATCACCCTCCTGTGTTTCATCTGAGAACATTTTGGATTAGATGGTACTATTTGGATTTCAGGAATTGTAGAGGGAGTAGGAAATAAGAAAAGTAAATCTGCCTTGCAGGTACCCTGACCTTGCTGGTTTTTCAGAACTTAACTGTTTTCCTGCCTCCAAGTTCTATTCTTTTCCATTCTCATTCCATGTTCTAGACTTTCTATACCTTTCATCTTCATCATTTATCAAAATATTTCTGTGCTTTTTGTCATTCCTTTGCAGCCATGATTGAAAGTGAGTAAAATCTGATATTATAACAAATTAAACCACACTACTTGGGTGATGTTGTATTACTATTCAGTGCCTTTCTAGAGACAGTGTCTTATTATAAAGGAAATATTTAAGTCGTAAGGAGAGCTGCGGGGAGTATGTTTTGAGACTATGATTCTGGCTATTATTAGTCATAAGTATAGTTCTTTTTTCTTACATAACAATGAGAATACATTTAAGAATATGTGAACTGTATGTGAATAGATAAGCTGGTAAATTTTATGGTTTGTGCTTTATACCACAATTGAAAATTAAAAACAAAATCTCATTAAAACTTTTAATACATGTTCCCAGTAGAAGAATTACAAAGGTAAAAGAAATAAGCTTAGAAGTAAGTGTCTACCTTCCTTTGTTGTCAGGTCTGCTAGGGGAAAGTCCCTCAGTTTTTCCCCAATGAGGATGATATTAGCCGTAGGTCTTTCATATGTGGTCTTTATAATGTTGCACTATGTTCCATCTACCCTTCTTTGTTGAGAGCTTTTATGAAGAACGGATGCTGTATTTTGTCAAATGCTTGTTCTGTATCTATTGACAGGATCGTATGGTTTTTATCTTTTCTTTTATTATATGATGTATTACATTGATTGATTTGCAAATATTGAACCGACCCTGCAGCCCAGGAATAAATCCCACTTGATCGCGGTGAATAATTCTTCTAATTATTCTGAATTCTGAACTGCTGAATTCAGTTTGCTAGTATCTTGTTGAGAATTTTTGCATCTAGATTCACCAGGGATATTGGTCTACAATTCTCCTTTTTAGTGGGGTCTTTGTCTGGTTTTGGAATCAAGGTCATACTGGCTTCATATAATGGGTTTGGAACCCTTCCTTCCATTTCTATTTTTTGGAACAGTTTGAGAAGAATAGGTTTGATCTCTTCTTTAAATATCTGGTAGAATTTCTTCCTTAGAGTCCTAAGTCATGTGGCCTAGGACTCCAGTTTGTTGGGAGATTTTTGATAACTGATTCAATTTCTTTGCTGGTTATGAGTCTGTTCAAATTTTCTTTTTTTTCTTGTTTTAGTTTTGGTAGTTTGTGAGTTTCTGGGAATTTGTCCATTTCTTCCAGATTACCCAGTTTGTTAGCATATAATTTTACATACAATTCTATTATAAATGTTTGTATTTCTGTGGTGTGGGTTGTGATCTCTCCTCTTTCATTCATGTATTTATCTATTTGGAACCTTTTCCCCTTGAAAAGTCTGGCTAGGGGTTTATCAGTTTTGTTTATTCTTTCAAACAACCAGCTGTGAGTTCTGTTGTTATGTTCTACTGTTGTTTTTTGTTATTGTTGTTGTTACTCTTTGTTTCTGTATCGTTTGTTTCTGCTCTATATTATTTTCCTTCTTCTGTTGGCTTTAGGCTTTATTTGCTGTTCCTTTTCTAGCTCCTTTAGGTGTAAAGTTAGATTGTGTATTTGGGACCTTTCTTGCTTCTTGAGACATTCTTGAATTGCAATGGATTTCCTCCTAGGACTGCTTCTGCTGCATTCCAAAGGGCTTGGACTGTCATATTTTCATTTTCATTTGCTGACATGTATTATTCTTTTTACTTCTTCTTTAATTTCCTGGTTAAAACATTCATTCTTTCTAGGATGTTCCTTAACCTCCATGTACTTGAGGGCTTTCCAAATTTTTCTTCTGGTTGACTTCAAGTTTCATAGTGTTGTATCTGAAAATATGCATGATATGATCTCAATCTTTTTGCACCTGTTTAGGGCTGATTAGTGACCCAGTGTGTAATCTATTCTGGAGAATGTTCCACTTGTATTCAAGACGAATGTGTATTCTGCTTTAGGATGAAATGTTCTCAAAATATCCACTGTTAAGCCCATCCAGTCCACTGTGTTATTCAAAGTCACTATTTCCTTGCTGATTTTCTGCTTAGATGATCTTTCCTTTGGGGTACGAAAGTCCACAGTACTTTGTATTATTGTACATTGTATTATTGTCGATGAGTTTGTTTGTTATAAATTGATTTATATATTTAGGCGCTTTTAGGTTGAAGGCATAAATATTTACAACTGAAGATCTTCTTGATGGATAGAGCCATTAATTATTATATAATGCCCTTCTTCATCTTTCGTTGCAGTCTTTGTTTTAAAATCTAGATTTCTGATATAAGTATGTATACTCTTTTTTTTTTTTTTGACATCCAGTAGCATGATAGATGGTTCTCCACCCACTTTCAATCTGCATCTGTCTTTAGGTCTAAAATGAGCCTCTTGTAGGCAACATATAGGTGGATCTTGTTTTTTATTTTTATATATTTATTTTTGCTGCTGTTTGTTTGCTTGTTTTTTTAATTTGTTTTTTATCCATTCTGACACCCTATGACTTTGTTTGGAGCATTTAGTCCATTTACATTCAAAGTATTGAAAGGTATGAATGTAGTACCATTCTGTTACCTGTAGAGTTGGTGGTTCTGGTGATGTTCTCTGGTGCTTGTAGTATTTGTTGCTTTGGTCTTCTTTTATTTTTTCCCTCCACTCAGAGAATCTCTCTTAAAGTTTCTTACCAGGGTGGATTAGTGGTCAGGAACTCCTTTAGTTTGTGTTTCTTTGGGAAACTCTATAATCTCCTTCTATTCTAAATGACAGCCTTGCTGGATAAACAATTCTTGGCTGCAAAATTTCCCCATTCAGCACCTTTCCTTTCTGGTATGCCAAGTTTCAGTGGACAGGTCTGCTGCTAACCTTATGTGTCTACCCTTGTAGATTAAGGACTTTTGTCCCTAGCTGCTTTCAAAATTCTCTCTTTATCTTTGTATTTTTCAAGTTTCACTATGATATCTTGTGGTGTTGACATATTTTTGTTGATTTTGAGGAGAGTTCTCTGTGCCTCTTGGACTTAAATGCCTGTTTTCTTCCCCAGACAGGGCAAGTTCTCAGCTATCATTTGTTCAAATAAATCTTCTGCCCCTTTTTCCTGCTCGACTTCTTCTGGGACTCCTATGATACAGACATTGTTTTGTTTTATAGAATCACTAAATTTTCCAAGTCTCCCCTGGAGACTAATACTTTTCTTTCCCTCTTCTTTTCAGCTTCATTATTTTTCATATTTTTTCTTCTATGTCACCTCTTCTCTCCTCTGCTTCTTCAATCCTCATTGTGACAGTATCCAGTTAATTTTGCATCTCAGTTATAGCATTTTTTTATTTAATTTCAGCCTGACTAGTTATTAGGTCTTTGATCTCTGCAGCAAGGGTTTCTCTGGTGTCTTCTATCCTATTTTCAAGCCTAGCTATTAGTCTTCTGACTGTTGTTCTGAATTCTTGTTCAGATATATTGTTTATATCTCTTTTAAGTAAGTCCCTAGCTGTGATTCTTTCCTTCTTTGGGGAGAATTCCTGTCTTGTTATTATAACTACGTTTCTGTCTTTTGCATGGTTTAAAAGCTTATTCTATTTCCTGCACCTGAAAGTAATGTGATATTAAAAAGGGGGTCCTACCCTGTCCATGGCCAGGCACTTCAAGGAGTGTTTCTGGTAATATGTTGCGTGCACTCTGCTATTGTGTTTTGGCTGATCTTTCCCAATGGTCAGTCCTCTGTAGATCTCCTTGTTAGCAGTGGGGGGGAGGTGCTTGGACCTTTGTCTAGGTGTGCTTTGATTTGGTTGATAAATAAGCCTGGAAAAAGGAGGGGAAAGCTAGATCCACAAAAAAAGAGAAAAGGAAAGGGAACAAAAAAAATTGAGAATCAAAAAACTGTAAGTCTGATTCCAAAGAAAAAGAAGAAGAAGGAGAAGGAGAAGGAGAAAGAGGAAAAGGAGAAAGAGAAGGAGAAGGAAAAGGAGGAGGAGGAGAAGGAGGAGGAGGAGAAGGAGGAGGAGAAGAAGAAAAGAAAAAAAAAAGGAAGGGAAAAATGAGGAAAAAAGTAAGCCTGGTCTTATTTCTGCCAGAACTTCCGGAGTGGTTTTGAAGCACTCGATTTTCAGTACAATAGGTGTATGTAGGGCACTGGTCTTCTGGAGCGAAGGCTTGCTGTGTCAGCTTAGAGTCATTCCTGCCCCAGTAAATGAGAATTTGCCAGGTGGGTACATATGGTGTAAGAGAGTCCTGCCTTCACCGGGGGTGGGGGGTGAGGGGGTGGGAGCACTGTGCTGCTCTGTGAAGTCCCACCTGTTGGTGTTGGTGGGGAAATGGCACCACCCCAAACTCTCATCCTTGGAGACAGGTTCTCACACCCACCGCTGTTCAGGCAGCCCTCAGAGAATAGCAAAGGCAGTCAGCAAGCCCTGTGCCACAGCGTGCCTATGTTTTTTCCTTTGGCACATGACTAGGATGCAAAATTCAAAGTCTTAAAGGACCCGGACACCAAGCAGAGTCTCTCCACGCTGTGTCTGATGTTCTTGGTCACAGAAAAAGTCCCACACCTGTGCAGTGCACAGAATCTAAGGGGTAGCACTGCTGAAAGCAGCAACAGAGTTATATTCCCTCTGGGTGTGCCTCTGTTCCCCTGCCCAGAGGGTGCCCCTCTTGCTGGCACCTACAGAGTTTTTGTCCTTGAAGAGGCAATATACCTTCTTCCAAAAGTGCTCCAGGAAGTGGAATGTTCTCTCCCAGTGCACCCTGGGGTATCCCTACACCATGCTATGCACTCCTGGGGCCAGCTCCCTCCTTCTCCCCAGGAGCATGCCACAGCTCTGCTCTGAAGAAATTCGCAACTCAAACACTTCTAAAACCTCAGAGTATGAGTATGTTTGTTGCAAAAACAAACAAAAAAACACTACAACAATACTTCTCACTCCCCAGTCCATGGTCTAGAGAGGTTTTCCACTTGTGTGAAACTGATGCTACACTCTCTTAACCCTTCTCTTGTTCTCTCCCTTTTCTCTCTACTCAAAATAGGTTGCCTCCCCTCTGTGACACTGCAGTTTTTCTCTCCCCAATCACATCAACGCACCTCGCACCTGCCACACTGTCTCCCTCCAACCGTGGAGATGCTCCTGCCACTTAGATGGATTTCCTGGGTGTTCCAAGTGATCTGATCTCAATACAACTGTATTTGTGGGACGAAGAAAGTCCAGAGTTCCCCTACTTCTCCACCATCTTAACTTCTCCTGTAAGTATAGTTATTATGTATTGAGCTACTAACACATACCAAGCCCTGTCTAAGTGTTTCACAATCATCATTTTCTTTAATGCAAATAATAAACATGTAAGATGGCGCTATCAGTGAAGAAACTAGAGAGGTCAATCGACTTGCTGAAGATCACATACTTTTTAAAAAATAGTGGCAACAGTGGTAAATTTTCAATTCAACCTATCTGTATCCCAAACCCATGCTCCTGACTGCCAGGGTCCAGTTCTGGCGACTCCAGGGGTCCCCAAAGAAAGGTCAGACGAAAGGAAATGAGAGAGCCATGAGAGAGATGTAGTCTGATGACAAAGCAGGCAGTTCTGGCAATTCTGGCAATTCTGGCATCTCCGCCCTGCTGGTCTCAGTGTCTTTATTTTTAAAGGTAGTGAGTGACATTAGATCCATGAGTGACATTCCATAGTTTGATCTCTTTAACAATAACGCCTTTTTACCAGCAAGGTGGCAACTTCCTCAGTCCTGTATGTTGGTTTCGGGATAATTAATATATAAATTTGGGGGCGGGGGAGTGGGTAGAGAAAAGGGTGTTTTCTTAAGGCCTTAATGTTAATTATCTATAAACAGGCCAGAAGTCATTCTGCCTATTCTTCCAACTACAATGGGGGAGGTGCAACCCATCCCCAAGATGCAACATTAAGGTTACTTCTGGCCAGGCTACTCTCATTCAGATGTAATCCATCCAAGCATCCTGCCCCAGGTCCTTCCCTTTTATCTAAATGCCATAAAACAAAAGAGCATTACATTCCTTGGGGTCAATGAGAGTACCTCAAGAAATCCAAGCCTGAAAAATTATTTAGGAGGTAAGACTAGGTGCCGTTTTGGTCTACAGGAGCATTGCTTCAACTACCTTTTCCACATAGGAAGGGGTCTCAACCTGTGAGCTCAAAATGGGTCCCAGCACCTGACCACCACTCTTTACTGTATATTCTGTGATTAAATTATCTAGCAGTTATATTTTAGGTGTTGGGATTAAGAAGAAGCCTTTCAAATACTTTGAGCACAGAGACACAGTAGTTATGGATGGGAAAGGAGGTGGGGACTTGGCTACAGAATCTTAAACCTGATAAAGGAGTCCTAAATAGTCATAAATGTTGGTGCTAAAGTATCTGCATATTAGAACTTCTGTAAAATTCAATAAGATGTCCAAAGAGACAATAATGAAAAACCTTTGTGCTGATTCCTTAATATAACTAATGACATAACAAATCCTCAAAATATAGGTGCCAAAATGTAGGAGCAATACTGGGTTCTGAGAAAATGCCAGCCTGTGTTTAGTTATTGTTAAGTATAATAAAGAAAGAAATATGGCCTCTGCCTTTTTTAGGAAAAAAGATGCCCTCTGGAGTTAGGATGCCAAGGCCAAAGGACTGTACTTTTCAAGCATTTGCATGGGCAGACTGCAGCAGGGAGCATATGTGAATCAACTTTTGAAAATAAAAACCAAACACCCTGTACATTTTTATTTGATTTGCATAAAAGGTGTTAGTGCCTTATGACCTCTCAGAATATGTATGGAATGGAAATATAGTATTGAGATTAAAACAGAAAATAAAAGCAGTCCTTGGAAGGATAGGACAAAGAACAGTCAACCTCTGGGCTAGAAATGACAAAAATAAAATGTCATATCTTTATGAAGATTTTGATGGGCAATAAGTAAAACTTCTGACAGTTGCAGAAAGGGAATGATATTTTAAAACTATCAGGAATAACAATGCCTTTTTATTATTGGTTCACTTTCATCTTATGACACGTTTCCTCTCTATTTGCAAAGGTGGCTAATATTTACTTTGAAATATAAGCATATCAAGGTTTGGTCAGTAATCCCAGGATTCTGTTTCATGGCCTTTCTTTTCTTCCCATGAAGAATTTTTACTCTCATTATTCCTCTAGGACCTAGGGTCTAGGTAAAATCATTTTGATACTCTTCATATATAGTTATGGGATGCTGGACCCTAATACCACTAGAGATAATCGAGAGCCGAGTCACCAAAGAGAATATTTGCTCAGAAGTATGAGGAGTGGGATGCTGGTCCAAGAAAGACCTAATGATTAATTGGACAAAAACGTCAATCATTTCTGCTTTGCAGGTGAAGAAAGATATAGCGCCTATTCAGATAGGACACTAAAAACATGATGGTCAGAAAGATATCAAATTGGTAATTCTAACTACACAGCAATCCCCCACTCTCAAGGCTGTAAACACCTTGAGGGCAGGTGCCATTCATTAGTTATCCACATGGTCCAAATATCTGGTTCCTAGGAATCAAATTCTTGCATTGGATTGGAACTTAATAGCAAAAGAAGGAGTGGGGATATAGTAAGATGATTGGAGGTGGATTTACTCTCAAGAAAGGAAGTTGATTCATCTTGAAAGAGACAGGGATCTTACTGCCAAAGCAGAGGTGATTGCCCATGGCTAACCTATAGAGTAAGACAAATCGCACCCATGGGTAGGTGAATCAAATAAGTGAAAGAACGGTAAGTCTGGGTTCCAAGTGTAGTACAGTGAAATACAGAAGAACAGATAGATTGGTTTTAAAGAAATCAAGATCATCAGGGTCAAGGCCATGACAAGTACAAACTTCCACCTAACCTGGAGTGAAAAGAACAACCCTAGGATCTCTGCCTGTAGATAAAAATCTCACATAGGTTATGAGAATGCTGCAAGACCCACATCCTTATTGCTAAACCAACTAAACCTTAGGGGTGCTGCTTGAGTGTCCTGGTCAACTGTGTATTTCTCTACATTAAATTCTTAAAAATATATATATATATATATATATATTTTTTTTAAGTTTATTTATTTATTTTGAGAGAGGCAGAGACAGTGTGAGTGGGGGAGGGGTGGAGAGAGGGAGTGAGAGAGAATCCCAAGCAGGCTGTGTACTACCAGCTTCACAGAGCCCAGTGCGGGCTTGAACTCATGAAACCATGAGATCATGACCTAAGCCAAAAACCAAGAGTCAGAAGCTTAGCCAACTGAAGCACCCAAGCATCCCAAATTGTTTGGTATTTGAGGGCAGGCCTGGGTGGCTCAGTCAGTTGAGGCTTCACTCTTAATTTCAGCTCAGGTTATGATGTCACGGTAGCAGGATAGACCCCTGTGTTGTTTCCGCACTGAGCATAAAGCCTGCTTAAGACATTCTTTCTTCTTCCTCTACCACTTTCCCTCATTCTCTCAATAAAAATAATGATAATAATAATATTAATAAGTAAATTATTTGATTTGAGGAAAATCAATAACTTCCTAAGCCAACCTAAGTCTACTTTTAGTTAATCATTCAGATTTGAAATCTATGTTCTTTAATCTGTTCATTGCCCTTATATTTTGTTTTTATTTAAACTTATTTTTTAAATAAAAAGCGTAAAAAAATACTTAAATGCTAAGAAACCTTTATTTTTCCACACACTCTTTAAGATACATAAGGGGATCAATGGGACCCTAAAAGTCAAGTTGGCAGTATCCACGGGAAGGATGGGACATTTAATCTGGGCAGAGAGTACTCAAGGAACCAAGGAAGGGAAATGTTTCTGAACATTTCCAAAACTTACTGAAGACAAATAGAAGTCACCCAAAAGCAGGGTAAAAAGTCACTGGGATGAAGAGTACCAGGGCAGAAGTGAAATATTACTGAGAACAAGGCCACAAGAAAAGGAAGCAAGCCCCATTTTTCTGCAGCTAAAATATGAGCACTGTCGATTGACACTTTCTGTTTATATCATGCATTAGAATACGCTGCAAATGAACCGATGGTGTTTAAGAAGATGGGGCAAAGAGGGATAAAGCTTCCAAGGAGGAAAACTTAATTCATCACAGTTCTAGCTGATGTTTAATTCACAAACATCAGCTAGAACTATGCTGTTTTGTTGAAGAACTAATGTGTGGTGAACAGTCAAGGCTGATTAAGAAGCTACTTAATGAAGTCTAATACACCAGTAACAAACACAGATATATACATTTTCAATGACATCTTATTTAAATTCATTATCCCATCACCCTAATAGATGATAGATAATAAGTCTTAACCAAACACATTTGGTTACATAAAGCAAGTACTTTATTATTTTTTTTACACAGATATGGACTAAATATTTGTGTCCCCCTCAAACTCATATGTTGAAACCCCAATGTCTGATGTGATGCCATTAGTGGGTGGGGCCTCTGGGAAGTAACTAGAAAATATGTGAAGAGCCCTTATGAGTGAGATTTATGAAAGATACCACATAAAGCTCTTTGGCCCTCTTCCCGCAGTGTGAGCATACACAGAGAAGTAGGCAGGCTGCAACCCAAAAGAGGGCTCTCGCCAAACTCCAACCATGCTGGCGCCTTGATCTACGACTTCCAGCACTCAGAACTGCAAGAAATAAATTTCTGTCATTTATAAGCAACCCAGTCTGTCATAGTTTGTTATAGCACCCTAAACTAAGACACTAACATAATATAAGATTTTAGTGGTACAGACAAATTTATGAGAGTTCCAGATTATATGTATATTGTATAATATACATATATATGCGTGTTTGTATGTATATATTATATGTACATGATATACATATGTGTGTATATATAATATTTAATTCAACAACTATTATACAAAAGTCATTTTAAAATTTTGAAAAATGACAATTTATTCTTGGCAAAACATTTTGTAGCCAACCAAAAATTTCCTGTTACCCTTGAAAAAGTTCTTTCTTATCTCATGAGCTCACTTAACACATTTTTTTCTACCTCTCCTCTCACTTGTCAGCACATTTAAATGAATGTAAAATGGATAAAATGAGGGCTTTTAGATTCACTTACTTGAACCAACTTCTTTTTTGAGTTTCTCTTTCAGTCTATCCACTGTGCTGGCTTGATATTATTAGCTCTGTTCTTCACTACACTGTTAACATAGCAGCCAGGCCTCTGATAGCATCTCGTTCCCCCTGACTTTCTCTCCTAACTAGTGCTGCCAAAATAACTTATGAAGTGAAATTCCTTGCTTAAAATGCTTTGATTGCCTCTAGAAGACCAAACACCTAAGACTGCCATTCAAGGTCCTCCGAAACTTGACACTACCTTAAACATTTTCATTTCTTACCTCACCTGTGCCCTTTCCCTGCATACAGACCAACTTATTAATACACTTTCACCTTTGCCACATTTTCTTAATACATTTTGTTCCATTAGTACACATTCACATTTCCTAAATTCAAGTCCTTGCTTATGCTATTCCCTTTGCCTGGAATGCAGTTTCTATTCCTCACATCTATATCTGTTAAATTTCTTTAAAGCACAGTTTTAAGAGCCATCTCCTTCACAATTGTCTCTTGTCCCTACAGCTAGAGGTTATTTTTTTGTCAGGCTTTTTTTTTTAATTTATTGATTATAATATTTGAATAATGCCTGTCACATGTTGTGTTGTACCACAATTTTTAACACATTTATTTTATTTCTTCAACTAGTTTTATAAGCTACTTGAGAGTTGTGACTATCATTTCTCATATTTGACCATGGCAAATTACACATGAGAGATATTTAGAGATTTATTGAATGAGAGAATGGATTTTAATGATCTCTAATTGTGCCTAAGATACAATGTTTGACATCTGATAGTTATTAAGAATTTAATTGAAAGTTGGAAGCGTATTGAGTGGGAACTATCCAGAAAACAAAAGTCTGTGTTCGTTTCTCTATTGTAGTAAGGACTATGGGAGCAAAAGCCACAATGAACCTATCGGGGAGTGACTAAAACTATTGTATACAAACATACCATCTATTTCTCATGTTGCCCTAATAACCTCATTTTGGATGTCCACCAGCATGTGTGACAGAGCAATGAAGTACATTAGACTGGTGGCAGAATAGAACTTTATCTTTCTACTCTTAAGATGTTTATTATGATTTTAAATATATTTCATATTCTCATACTTTGTTATGTTTCTTGCCCCGTAATGGCTTTTACCTAAGATGGTATACTCTTCTATTAGAAGGTGAATTTAAGATTGTTCCATCTCTCTAAGTTTGTATCATTAAAGATTAGAAAAAATCAATGATCATTTACTTTTTCTCACATTTAAACAGACAAGGCACTAATAGTGGTGGAAAAGGGAATGAGTGAGCTTTCAACAATACTTATAAAGGACCTGAAACTATACTTTTAATTTTTGTGGTTCAGCTACTGAGGTAGACCTACTTTCCTACAGGATTTCTATCAGTTGACTCTTAATTTTTACTGTATTCTTAGTAAGGGACTTTAGTTCAGTACTAAGAGAATAAGAAGGAATTGATATATTAACTTTATTCCCTCAAGAAGCATTTACTCCTCTATTTGGGACATTTGTAAGTGAGTCTCCCTAATCACTGTTATAGATTCTGATACCTCTTTTACCATGTATGAGATTTTGCATGATTTCTTTGATGTAGGTGACTGCTCCCTATTAACCTATAGCATTCCTTAGCTTATCATTAGTGTCTGATTATCCAGGGACAGGTGCAGTTGGAACTGGCTTGATATTTACAATTATTAACATTATTGAAGTGACCAATATTGTACTTTATTTCTTGGTCTCTTCTCAATACAAAAGGCTTGTTTAAAATAGTTAATGAAAGTCAAAGCTCCAGAGACCAATTTAGAGAAATTTTTTTTCTGAAGTCCAGGAGAATGGCAAGACAATTTGCTCACAAACCTGACTGGTTTGTTTTATCTCTTCTACTCAAATGGAATTAACTATGCAAAGGATAAACGTCACTGTATTGGGGAAGACTATGTGTGACATAAAAAGAGAAGTGACTGTGAATTGAAGAGTAAAGTAGAATATAACACATAGTAGTAACAGTGAAATATTGAATGATGTCCTATTAAAGTGAGTTGCTATGGATTAAAAACAGGGATAGTTTTCAGGGTAAGCAAACAGACCAATACATTAAAAATTAATCAAGAAATAGTGTTTTTCATCTTACAGACACGTTCTCTCTCTCACATACACATAAATAACTTCTGTAAATTCTATGGCAGGGATAGAAAGGACGGTAGATAAAAACAACTACAAGTAGATGACATATCCTCATGGAAATGAAGACAAAATTCACATTAAATCTTTTTTTAAAGATGTGCAAGTTGACTCTGCATAATAATGTTGGATTCAAGAGAGAAAACTTCTCTACATATATCATGGCCTTTGAAAGTTTGATTAGGAACTCAGATCCTTCTGTTTGTGAAATATCAAGAATGACATTTTTTTTTTGACCAGGATATATGACCAGAAAATACTAAGGGATGTATAGAAGCTATCTTCCCACTGAATCACAGCTTGAGGCTATGTGGGGGAAACGTTTTTTTGTAAAAGTTCACAAAGTAAATATTTTTGACTTGGCAAGACATAAGGTCTCAGTCCTTACTGTTCAGCTGTGCTGTGGGAGCACACAATTAGCCATGCACAATATGTAAGTGCATGAAAATATCTGCATTCCAATAAAACTTTATTTACAAAAACTAGATAGACTAGATGGTTTTGATATGGTGGACTAGACTAGATATGACCCATGGGCTGTAGTTTTCCTTCTACTGTCTAAAGCTAATAATAGTGGATGAAATATAATAACAATATCACACATTTTTGTTTAAAAAAGGAACTGAGAAAATTCATCCATTTTTTAGCACGATGGATAAATAATTTAGCTCGGACACACCTATTTTACAAAAAGAAATGTGTTATGCTATTTAGTTTTACAGCTCACCTGAAAGAAAACATCTTAAGTGTCCCATGGTCATGAGATTGTTAGCTAACTTTAAAAAATTTAGCAAGGAAAGCAATAATAAATACTGTTTCCGAAAGACATTGGAACTTTCACTGAGTTTAACTCTTTGGGAATAAATGATAACATTAATTTATAATAAAAAATGTTGTAAATGACATGGAGAAAAAGGAACCCTCATGCACTGTTGGTGGGAATGCAAACTGGTGCAGCCAACTGTGGAAAACAATATGGGGATCCCTCAGGATTTTGAAAGTAGAATTGCCATATAATTCAGTAACCACAATACTAGGTAAATTTATCCAAAGAATACAAACAAAAACACACTGAAACATTATTTACAGTAGCCACATTATGGAAGCAGCCCAACTGCCCACTGAGAGATGAATGGATAAAGAAGTATGGTACACCAAGACACACAAACACACACACGCGAATATTATTCAGCCCTAAAAGAGTGAAATCTTGCCATTTGCAACAACATGGATATATCTAGAGATTACAAGGCTAAGTGAAATAAGTCAGATAGAAAAAGACAAATACCATATGGCTTCACCTACATGTGGAATTTAAGAAACAAAAGAAACAAAGGGAAAAAAAGAATGAAAAACAGACTCTTAACAATAGAAAAAGACAGTTACCAGAGGAAAGGTGGGTGGAGGAAATGAGTGAAATAGGGGAAGAGGATTAAAGAGTACATTTATCTTTATGAGCACTGAGTAATGTATAGAATTGTTGAAACACCATATTGTACACCTGACACTAATTTAATACTGTATGTTAACTAGACTGGAATTAAAATAAAATCTAAAAGAAAATAGTCCATAAGATTCAACAAATTTATAAACTCAAATGTGTTCATAGCTGACACAATAGGCTTTTCTATCCATCAAATATTTCACAAGGCCAAGACTGTGAGATTACAGATAATAGATTGTTGTGTCAACTAGTTTGTGAAAAATAGGGAAGTTTTAAATTTAAAACCTCAAAATTTGTGGAAGAAAGGCTGCTATCTTCAGTGGAATTACACAGTGAACATAGTCTATAACTATGAGTTGGAATTGTCCTTAGTAAAGGAAACTAAGGTGCCCTGTCTAGAAGTCTCTTTTCTACATCTGGATTCATCAAAGCTTATTTTCTTTTATGTATAGGGGGATGGGTCTGTATGTGCCTTAAGTACCTCCCTGGGAGTATGCAGGCTATATATCTGCTTGATGCTTTGTGAAAGAACTTGCTCCATGGGCCCATAAGGAATCATGGGGATGCTTGGGCATGGCCCCTGTGAGGTTCCCATGTTAACACAGTTTGGGAGCTAGGGAGGAAGCTTCTCATTATTTTATTAAAAAAACAGTTATTCCACAGTCATGACCCAAAGGTCAGCTAAATGTCAGGCACTCTATCGGCACTTCAGAAGGCATTTTAACCTTGGCTATAAAGTCACATATGTGGATGCAAAAATGATGACAGCAGTTTCTTTAACAGGAAACTTTCTGTTTGGTACAAATTAATGTAAACACCATTTGTTCAAAACCTGGGGCTTCTTCCTGGGTGGCTCAGTTGGTTAAGTGTCCAAATCCAACTCAGGTCATGATCTCGAGGTCCATGGGTTCGAGCCCTGCATTGGGCTCTGTGCTAACAGCTCAGAGCCTAGAGCCTGGAGCCTGCTTTGGATTCTGTCTCCTTCTCTCTCTGCCCCTTCCCTGCTTGTGCTCTGTCTCTCTGTCTCTCTGTCTCTGTCTCTCTCAAAAATAAACATTAAAAATAATAACATCCTCCTATGGTTATTCAAAAGTCAACACACCGATGGTAGTCTTGACATTATAGGTATTACTGCATTAACCTTATTAGGTGACTTTCTCAACTAGTTTGCAAAGGACTTTCAACCTGCTTTGAAAATATTCTACTGTGATAGGCCATATATCCTATCGATGTTAATAAATAAGTTAAATTAACCCTACCAAATGTGCATTTTTATCTTGATTTTCTTCATAAAAGAGTTAAAAATATTAAATATGGAAAAAATAAGAAAAACCTGGAAACTTTTAAACTCTACTTGTACTTGCCCTTCATTTCTCCTCCTTTTAATATTTCTGCACTTTATAGTCATTCACCTTTGATTTATGTTTTTCTTAATAGAGGAAGAACTTTTTAGATTTAAGCTAGGGTGAAGGGAAAGGACTGTGATTGAAAGATCAGGGAGTGTGTGTGGAAGGTGTCAGCTTGACTATTAAGGGGTAGTGTCACCTCAACTCTCCAGGCCCTGAATTCTCTTATCTGTAAAATGAAGACTCTTGATGACTTCTGGGAAGGCCTACACCTCAGAGTTGTGTGAAATACCTTCGATACTGAAATCCCCAAGGCCTCACAGGAAGGAAAAATGCTAAAGAAATGCTATAGTAATCACTCTGTCTCTCGAATACACACTCAAGCACACAAGGTTCAATCTCCAGGGATTAAGTTGCCTTACTTTGTGTATCAAAGATAATGCAAAATTTGTTGTGTTCCCACACTTACTTACATAATGCACACTACACAGGATAGATTATAGCTAGATGCACAAATAGGTCATAGAAGGAAAGGAAATACAGCAAGAAAATAGATGGAAAACAGGGAAGAAAAAGGAGACTTGTGAAACTTGAGGTACCAGACTTCTACTCCCCATAATGTTGCACAAACAGCAGTCTCTCCGTGATGACTCTTCTGTGATTCCAAAAGACTCTGCTGCTTCAAATTTAGAAAGCTAATCTATAACTTATACTTTAAACAACTTCGCTGTATTTCCAGAATACTCTTGGATGATGCTATGTATACATAGGGAAGATAATGCCTATTCCCTTGTGTCAGTTACTGCCAATGATTGACTGTAGGACAAGCATAGAATCCCTTGGCAAACTTTGCAGAACTTTAGATGTTGGCCAGGACAATTGGAGAGTAGGATGATGCAACAACAGCAACAACAACAAAAAAAACTGAATGAAAACTAAAATTGGAATGAGGGGCAACAAATATAGTAAACACTTATTATTTGTAAGTTCTTAGGGAAGCTTGGATTCAATAAGTAATGAGGTGAGGAAAAAATTTAGAGACTGGCAAAAAGAATCTTTAAAAGAAAAGAGAAAATCACAACTCTTATTTTTAACAAAGCCATATACAACAAGGTTGAGCGACAGTGGCCATCTACTTTAGTGAATGTTTCTTTTCTTTTTTTTTAATGTTTATTTTTCGGGGTAGGGGAGAGAACGAGCAGGTGAGGGGCAGAGAGAGAAAGAGACACAGAATCCGAAGCAGACTCCAGGCTCCCAGCTGTCAGCACAGATCCCAACGCAGGGCTTTCACAAACCATGAGGTCATGACCTAAGCTGAAGTCAGACGCTTAACAAACTGAGCCAACCAGGTGCTCCTGAATATTTCTTTTAAAAGTAAATTTCACAAATTTGAGTTGGGTTCAAAGTATCTGAACTCCTGGAAGATAGTCCTTATTTAGCCATTTCCATTTGTCACAAGTAATAAATACTTTCTCCATAATATAGATCTTTGACTAGCCATGCTTTATGATTCACAATCCTACAAAGCAGCACTGCTATCTCACTCATGATGCACTGTGAGTTATTCTACAATCTGAGTATATTTCCGAGATTTCAACCTGTAATATTTGCATAGTTTGAGTCCTAAGTACCTCAACTTAATTGTAATTGTAATTTTATTTTCCTTTTACACTGTAACAAACAAGCAAACAGAAAAAATGAGTGTAACTAACTGTATCTAGATTTAGAAGATCAGGGGGCAGGTAATTTTCCAAAGAAACCCTTAGCTTCCTCATCTACCATGATAAAGAGAGAGCATTTTGATTTTCGTAACATGAAACAAATCCTATTTGTTTAACTTGGTGTGTTCTCTTGTGTGTATTCTCTTTGCTGTTTTTTCTTTTTCTTTTCTTTCTTTTTTTTTTTTTCTCTCCTTATCCTTTATACCATGCATCTCTCTAATGGCTGCACAGTCATCTGGAAAATACGATGAAAGGGGGAAAAAGCTTCTGCCACATCAAAGGTAAATGAGGTTAAGCTGCCCAAGGAAACGAAATAATAAAATCATGTACTAGATGAGACCTTGGAAGATATTAATTTAGAATGGCCACTGCCCTTCAATCCAAATTACACGTAAAACATTTCTAGACTAGAAACATTTGGTGATTTTGAAAGTCTTGTAGAAAGAAAAACGAAGGCCTACAACCTCTTCAAACGTTTAACATTTTTAGAAAATGATAATGTATTTCAGCAGGGTAACAACCCTTGTTGTCAAGCAGTCTTCTGTATGCTCATCTCAATTCTGACAGCCTGTTTTTTTCATGTCCTTTCTTAGTAAAGCCAGATTATACTTAGAATTAATACTTTGGGTTATAAGGGATTTTCACAGTATCTCCCATCCTATGGGAGAAGAGAAAAGTCCAAGAGACTTATTTCTCCCTTTTGAGTATACAAAGGAAGGCATATAATTATGAAGAAGATGCAGTGGAGTCTAGGGTTCCTTGACTCTGCCGCAAACAAGACTTAAATCCTTCAAAGGCTGCATTAAAAACTACCTCATACCTGATATTAGATACAGACTTTTCCATAGCTTCAATATCTCAAGAAGAGCTGATATTTTATTTCTTAATGATTCTTAGGACTCAAATACATGGTAAATATTAGAAAAATGCTGTATAGGGGCGCATGGGTGGCTCAGTCGGTTAAGCGGCCAACTTCAGCTCAGGTCATGATTTCATGGTTCATGAGTTCGAGCCTCGCATTGGGCTCTGTGCTGACAGCTCAGAGCCTGGAGCCTGCTTTGGATTTGTGTCTCGCTCTCTCTCTGCCCTTCCTCTGCTCACACTCTTCTCTATGTCTCTCAAAAGTAAATAAACATTTAAAAAGTTTCCTATTTCGAAGTCCCACATTATCCACTTCCTGCTATTTTTCTGTGACCTCATTTCCTATTATTATTTTTTATTCCATTTACTGCCTTCCAAACACAATGCCTCTTTAATAGGCATTACCTTCTGTCTCAAGGCAATTTTACCTACTACTTACCTACTATTTTCTCTCCCTAGAAAACTCTTCCTAGATATCGTTAATGGGTTGCTTAAGATCTCAATTCATAATCTATAAAAATGTCCCTCCCTGAACATCTTATTTTAAATATAAATATCAATTAAATTTAATAACTAAAAAAATCTTAAATATGCTTCACTATCTCCCTCATTCCACTTTATTTTTATTTCATAATATTTTTTTTACCACATGACATTTTATTTAAACTCCACAAACTGTTTAAGGAAGGAATTTGGCTTACAGTTTCCACAATACCCAGAACAATGCTTGAATGGATGAAATGATACTTGTAACATCTCAGGCATTGTCTCTGGAATGGAAATGGCTATTTTCTGGGCAATAGTTATGCCAAAGTGTGCCTCCATATATCATTAGTTACTTTATTTTTTTTCCACCAAGCAATTCAAGTACTGAATGAATCCTGTATCCTAAACTTAATTCTGAACTTTGGAAACATGTAATTCTGGAACTTTGAAGAAGTGTTATTAAAGGTGGCCAGGATTCACTATTTCATTGATTAAATAGTTCCTTTACTCATTCATTCGCTTATTTGGCAAATGCTTATTAAATCCCTTCTTACAAATTGATTGGCTCTGGAAGAATGTGAAGTTGGTTCAGAATTTGTTCATAGAGCGTTTACTCATCTAATGCAAAGGCTGTGGTTCAGAATAATCTGGTTTCAGTTCACAATGACTACTCATCTACTCATTTTCTAATATTCCTAACATATCAGTGCTCCAGAAATAATGAAAACCCAACATATTTCATTATAAAAGAACAAAATTCTTAACCAGAATGGAATTCAAAAGTACCCCAAAATCCAATCCTTAAAATGCTCTTTTTACTTAGACTCATAGAATGTTGGCAATCTTTGAAATTTAGTATTTTCAATTGCATTTACTAATTAAAACCTGAGAATCTATCAAAAACATAATAGAAAATATTTGTTGATTATATTTTTGTCTAAATGATTATTTCCTTTTGTTTAATTAGGAGGCATAATTCCCATAAAATCATTTAACCTTTTAAAAGCATTTTTTAGTCAAGCATAATTAACATACAGTGCTATATTACTTTAAGAATTGAATATAACAATTCTATACATTAATCAGTGCTAGTCATTATAAAGGTACTCTTAATCCCCTTTGCCTAATTCCCCCAGGAAACCACCAGTTTGTTTTCTACATTTAGGGGTCTACTTTGGGGGGTGCCTGAGTGGCTCCATCAGTTGAGCATCTGACTCTTGATTTCGGCTAGGATCATGATCTTGGGGTCATGGGATCAAGCAGCTATGCACTGAATGTGGAGCCTCATTTAGATTCTCTCCCTGTCCTTTTGCCCATCTACCCAACTGTGCTTGCGCTCTCTAAAACAAAAGTATGTTTTTGCTTTTTTTTTTTTTGTTCATGTGTTTTGTTTCTTAAATTCCATAACTGAGTGAGATATATAGTATTTGTCTTTTGCTGACTGATTTTTTCATTTAGCGTTATACTCTCTAGATACATCTGTACTACAGATGTCAAGATTTCATTCTTTTTTATGGCTGAGTAATAGCCCATTGTGTGTATATACCACATTTTCTTTATCCATTCATCTATGAATGGATACTTAAATTGCTTCCATGTCTTGCCTATTGTATATAATGCTGCAATAAAACAGGGGCATATATATCTTTTTGAATTAGTGTTTTCATATTCTTTGGATAATACCCTGTAGCACAATTACTGATCATAGGGTAGTTGTTGTTAATTTTTGGAGAAACTTCCGTATTGTTTACCACTGTGATTGCACCAGCTTGCATTACAACCAAAGGTGTATGAAGGTTCCTTTTCTCTCCATGTCCCTGCCAAAACTTAATATTTCCTGTGCTTTTATATTTTAGTGATTCTGATAGATGTGAGGTGATATTTCATTGTTTTCATTTGCATTTCCCTGATGATTAGTGATGTTGAGTGCCTTCTCATCTATCTGTTGGCCATCTGTATATCTTCTTTGGAAAATTGTTTGCTCATAAACTTTGCCCATTGTTAATTGGATTATTTTATTCAGGAAGGGAGTGAGTTGTATAAGTTCTTTATATATTTTGGATATTAACCCATTATTGGATATATAAATTGCATATATCTTCTCCCACTCAGTAGGTTGACTTTTTGTTTTGTGGATGGCTTCCTTTGCAGTGCAAAAGGTTTTTATTTTGGTGTAGTCCAGTTGCTTTAATTTTGCTTTTGTTTCCCTTGCCAGAGGAGACATATCTTGAAAAATGTTTCTATAGTCAATATCAAAGGAATTACTGCCTATGTTTTCTTCTAGGAATTTCATGGTTTCAGATCTCATCTTTCAGAGTTTAATCTATTTTGAGCTTATTTTTGTGTATGGTATAAGAAAGGGGTCCAGTTTCATTCTTTTGTGTGTAGCTGTCCAGTTTTCCCAACACCATTTGTTGAAAAGACTGTTTTTTTACCCATTGTATATTCTTGCCTCCTTTGTTGGAGACTGACCAACCATAAAAGTGTGGGTTTATTTTTGGCTTCTTTATTATGTTCCATTAGTGTCTATTTTCGTCCCAGTATCATACTATTTTAATTAATGAAGGTTTTTAATCCGGGATTTTAAAAACCTCTAATTTTGCTCTTCCTTTCCACGATTAGTTTGGCTAGTGAGGGTTATTTATGGTTCCACACAAATTTTGGGATTAATTGTTCCAGGTATGTGAAAAAATGCTGTTGGTATTTTGACAGGGATTGCAATAAAACTCTAGATTATTGTGGGTTATATGGACAATTTAACAATACTTTTTTTTCCCATCCATGAACATAGAATTTCTTTCCCTTTGTTTGTGTCATCTTCAATTGCTTTCATCAGTGTTTTAAAGTTTTCGAGGTACAAGTCTTTCACCTCCTCAGGTTAATTTTATTCCTAGGTATTTTATGATTTTGGTGCGATTGTCAATGAGACTATTTTCTTAATATCTCTTTCTGTTAGTTCATTATTAGTGTATAGAGATTCGACGTGTTTCTGTATACTAATTTTGTGTCCTGTGACTTTACAGAATTCATTTATCAAGTCTAACAGTTTTTCAGTGGCGTCTTTAGGGTTTTCTATAATAGTATCATGTCATCTGCAAATAGTGAAAGGCTTACTTCTTCCTTTCCAATTTGGATGCCTTTAATTTCTTTTTGTTGTCTGATGGCCGTGGGTAGGAACACAGTACTATGTTGAATAAAAATAGTGAGAGTGAACATCCTTATCTTATTTCTGATCTTAGAAGAAAAGCTCTGTTTTCGTCCATTGAGTATGATGTTAGCTGTGGGTTTTTCATACACAGCCTTTATTATGTTGAGTTATGTTCACTCTAAACCTACTTTGCTGAGAGTTTGTATCATGAATGGATGTTATACTTTGTTAGATGCTTTTTCTACATCTATTAAATGATCATATGGTTTTTATCCTTTCTCTCATTAACGTGATGTATCATGTTGATTGATTTGTGAATGTTGAACAACTCTTGCATCACCTGAATAAATCCCACTTGATTGTGGTGAATGAATCTTTTAATGTATCATTGGGTTTGGTTTGTTAATATCTTGTTTAATATTTTTGCATCTATATTCATCAGAGATATTGACCTGTAGTTTATTTTCTTCTTATGGTTTTCATATCAGGGTAATGCTGGTTTCATACAATGAATTTGGAAGCTGTCTTTCCTCTTCTATCATTTGGAATAGTTTGAGAAGAATAGATATTAATGGTTCTTTAAATGTGAAGCCATCTGGTCCTGGATGTGTGTTTGTTGGAAGTTTTTTGATTACTTATTCCATTTCATTGCCAGTAACCAGATTTTTCAAATTTGCTATATTTTCCTGATTTAGTTTTGGAAAGTTACATATTTCTAGGAATTTACCCATTTCTTCTAAGTTGTCCAATTTTTTGGCATGTCATTTTTCATAATATTCATTATACTCCTCTGTATTTCATTGTTATTTCTTCTCTATTTCTGATTTTGAGTCTTCTTTATTTGTTTCTTTGTTTGCTTGTTTGTTTTTTAAGGAGTCTGGCTTAAGGCTTATCAATTTTATCTTTTCAAAGAACCAGTTCCTGATTTCATTATTCTGTGCTCTTGTTTTCTTAGACTCTATTTCATTTATTTCAGCTATAAGATTAGATTGTCCACTTGAAATATTCCTGCTTCTTGAGTAATCTTGCCTCTTGGAATAGCATTTGTTGCATTCTAAATATTTTGGACCATCATGTATCCGTTTGCATTTGTAGCCATGTATTTCTTTAAATGTCCTCTGATTTCTTGGTTGAACCATTCATTGTTTAGTAGTACGTCATTTAGTCTCCGTGTATTTGCATTCCAGATTTCTTTTCTTGTGATTAATTTCTAGTTTCATAACATTGTGTTTAGAAAAAAAATGCATGGTATGACTCAGTCTTTTTTAATTCACTGAGGCTTGTTTTGTGGCATAACATGTACTCTATTCTGGAGAATGTTCCATGTGCACTTGAAAAGAATGTATATTCCATTGTTTTAGGATGGAATGTTCTGAATATAACTTTTAGATCCATCTGGTCCAATGTGTAATTCAAAGCCACTGTTTCCTTGTTGATTTTCTGTCTGTGTGATGTACCCATTGATGTAAGTGGAGTGTTATAGTTCTCTACTATTATTTTATTACTATTGATTTCTTCCTTTATGTCTGTTAATAGCTGCTTTATGTATTTTGGTACTCCTATGATTGGGTGCATAAACATTTATAATTCTTATATCTTCGTATTGGATTGTTCCCTTTATGTAATGTACTGTCCTTCTTTGTCTCTTGTAACAGTCTGTTTTAAAGGTTTTTTTTTTTTTTTTGTCCAATATAGAGTGCTACCCCAGCTTTCTTCTCCTGTTTGCATGATAAATGGTTTTCTATCAATTCACTTTTAATCTGCAAGGGTCTTTAGATCTCAGAAGAGTTTCATATGGCAGCATAAACATGGGCCTTGCTTTTTTTTTCTTTTGATTGCAGCACTTAGTCCATTTACATTCAAAGTAATTATTGATAGATATATATGTACTGCCATTTTGTTACTTATTTTACAGTTGCTTTTGTAGTTATTCTCTGTTCCTTTCTTCCCTTACTGGCTTCCCTTGTGGTTTGATGGCTTTCTTTAGTGATATGCTTGGATTCCTTTCTCTTTATATTTGCATATCTATTACAGGTTTTTGATTTGTAGTTACCGTTTGGTTGATATATAACACCTATACATATACCACACAATATTAAGGTGATGGTTGCTTAACTTTAAATCCATTCTAAAAGCACTAAATTTTTACCCCTCCCTCCATGTTTCATGTGCATGATATCATACTTCACATTTTTTTATTTTGTGAATACCTAGGCTGATTTTTATAGATATAATTGATTTTACTGCTTTCGTGCTTTAACCCCTGTACGGTTTTATAAGTGATTAATCTACTTTTATTTGTTTGTAGTTAACTGTGATTTTTTTCTGAATTTTTTTACTCCTGATTATGACCTTTATTTCTATTCAAATAATATTCTTTAATGTTTCTTGTAAGGTTTCCTTAGTGCTGATAAACTTAAGTTTTTGATGTTTTGTTTTGTTTTTGTTTTTGCTTGGAAACTCTTTATCTCTCCTTCTATTATGCAAGTTAGCCTTGCTGGATAGAGTAATCTTGGTACAGGTGTTTATTTGTTTACTTTTGTTTTTAATTTCAGCTCCTTGAATACATCCTCCTTTTGGCCTGAAGTTTTTGCTGAAAAACCAGCTGATAACCTTCCGTGGTTTCCCTTGTATATAATTGTTTTGTCTAGCTGCTTTTAAAATTCTCTCTTTATCATTGCTTTCTGCCATAGTAATTATTGTTTGTCTTAGTGTGAACCTCCTGGGGTTGGTTTTGCTGGGGGCTCTCTGTACCTCTTGGAATTGGAAGTCTGTGTCCTTCACCAGATAAGAGAAGTTTTCAGTTATTATGCAAATAAGATTTCTGCCCCCTTTTCTCTCTCTTCTCCCTCTGAGATCCCTAAAATGTGAATGTTATTACACTTGAGGGTGTTGCTGACTTCCCTTAACCTTTTCTCATTCTTTTTTTTTCTTTTTTAAAAAGTTTATTTATTTAGAGAGACAGAGAGAGAGAGAGAGAGAGAGAGAGAGAGAGAATGATCAGGGGAGGAGCAGGGAGAGGGTGAAAAAGAATCACAAGCTGTATCCACACTGTCAGCATGGAGCCTGATGTGGGGCTCAGTCTTATAAAACTGCAAGATCATGACCTGAGCTGAAGCCAACAATCAGACGCTTAAACAACTCCCGTTTCAGTCTATTTTTTTTTCTTTTTGCTGTTCAGCTTGGTTGCTTTCCATTACACTGTCTTCCAGCTCAGTGATCCATTCTTCCTTTACTCTACTATTGATTCCCCCTAGTGTTTGTTCGTTTGTTTGTTTTAATTTCAGTTATTGAGTTCTTCATCTCTGATTTTTTTTCTCTCTTTGGTGAAAGTTTGAGAACCTCCCTCAAGTCCAGTAAGTATCTTTATGACCACTACTTTGAATTCTCTGTTAGGCATATTGCTTATATCCATTTCATTTAGCTCTTTTGCTATGATTTTGTCCTGTTCTTTCATTTGTGACATATTCCTCTGTCTCCTCATTTTGTGTTAACTTTGTGTCTATTTCCGTGTGCGAGGAAAGTCAGTTGTGTCTCCTAATCTTAAAAATACTGGTCTTATGAAGAAGAGGTCTTGTGGTGCCCTAAAGTGTAATGTTCCATGTTCAGCAGAATGATGCACATCAGGGGTGTCTCCTGTGTGTTCCATGAACTCTACTATTGTGGCTGAGCTGTGTTTGCAATTAGTCCAGTAATCTGCAATGGCCCAATTTGCCTGTTGGGGACAGAATTTAGTCCCTGTGACATGAAGGGGCCATTCTGGGGCTGCCTTTGGCTTGCAGTTGGGCCAAAATTGATGCCTGTCTTCCTCCCATTTGCTGGGACTGTGATTGCACCAAACTACAGGATATTCTCCCTGCATTGTCCCTTAAGAGCTTTTTGTTGGTAGCCAGGATCTGCAGTCAGAGGCAATGTCTGCCCCCAGTCCATCTGTCGGGGTTGCAACGACCTTGAGGTACAGGGTTGTCTACTTGTGCTGCCCTCTGTAAGGTTTCTGTGGGAGGATGAGCTAGCAATCAGAGCAAATGTCTGCCTCTGCCCACTGCTGGGGCTGGAGTCAAACTGGTATGTGTGGTTATCTTCCCCTCTCTCCAGGACAGGAGCCAGGCCAGGTCACTGTCTGGGCTACTTGTAGAATGAGATGTGTCAGGAGCTACTTTGGAGGAATCTGCGGAGTAGGTGTGGTTGCATGGAGCAGATCTGTGGGAGGATGTTGGGGCAGGGCACAGTTTTAGAAAATTAAGTGGAGAGTGTGTGAGCTGGTTACTGCAAGTATCTGGGTATCTAGATGGGGGCAGGGAGGAGAACTATGTTACCTCATAATGATTTAATTGTGAAAATCTAGGAATTAATATTTCAAAATTAGGGATCAAAACATAATCTTTAAATCTTGCAGAAGTATATAAAGGGCATTTGAATTATAAAAATAAAATGAAAAAGTACAGGTTAGTTTAGAAATGAAAATAATATCTAATAAATAAGTGAAGTGAATTGGAGGGATGAGGCCAGTGAAACACACAAAGTGGCAATTAAAACATGATAAATATTTATTAAATGTGACTGATGTATTAGGCTATAATGGATTACATAAATACAACTCGATATATCCGGTTCATACCTCATTCTGATATAGCCTTCATTAAATCTGAAGTCTCAGATTTTAAGGGCTATCATATGTTCCCTTCAGTTTTTCATCTTTTAAATATCAGTTCAATTCGTGGGAATGCTCTGAAAATCACAAACTGAAGTTCCTTTTTTTTAATTTTTCTTTTTTTTAAATATTTTATTTATTTTTGAGAGCAGGAGAGACAAAGCATGAGTGGGGGAGGGGCAGAGAGGGAGACACAGAATTGGAAGCAGGCTCTAGGCTCTGAGCTGTCAGCACAGAGCCTGACTTGGGACTTGAACTCACAGACTGTGAGATCATGACCTGAGCTGAAGTCGGACACTTAACCAACTGGGCCACCCAGGCGCCCCTCAAGTTTCTTATCAATGAAATTCCTCAGTTCTAAAGAACACAACCTGTCACGGGCAATATTAAACTCTTTAAGAGTAGGGAGGGTATTATGTTAAGTGAAATAAGTCAGTCAGAAAAAGACAGATACCAAATGTTACCACGCATAGGTGGATTTTGAGAGACTTGGCAAAAACCATGGGGGAGGGGAAGAGGGGAAAGGAAAAAAAAGACACAGAGAGGGAGGGAGATAAAACATAAGAGACTCTCAAAGACTAAGAAACTGAGGGCAAGGAGGGTGAAGGAGCGGGGAGAGGGGGTGACGGGCATTAAAGAGGGCACGTGTTGGGATGAACATTGGGTGTTATGTATAAACTAATTTGAAAATAAACTATTAAAAAAGTAGAAATAAAAATAAATAAAGATAAGAAAAAAAAAGAGTAGGGATCTTTGTCATTTCCAATGACCTGGAATATGTGTTTGACATATGGTGAGGACTCAATAAATGTTTATATTTTCATATATATATACACCAAATAAATTACCTCTCAACTTCTCTCCTATCTAGAATAAAAGATTTAACCATAGAAATTTTTCCCAAATTTGAATTTAAGAATTACCAGTTAGATATTAAAAGGTAATTCTCTGAAAAAATAAACTCTATAAGTGCAATATGTTTGGGAAACAGTTAAACAAAGTTAGTAGGACTTCTTTACTGAAGGAGTTTTCAGGACTTTTATATGTAAATATACAATGAAAATAAGTAAGAGAAGAAAAACACATGCAATATTTCTCAAACCCTTCTTTCTCATATAAAGCATCTGCAAAATTTACAATACATACATTAACTTAATTTAACCAAATCCATTAATTTATAATAAGGGCCTCTGCTCATTATTCAGTATTACTCCATTCAAAAATACTAATCCTATTCTTCTTCACGTCCTCTACAGCTACCTGGATTATGTAGCAAAATAAAATTTGTTATTGTTCTGTTCTTACCAACATGAGCAAATTAAAGTTGAGATTTGGAATAGTCTTTGAAGTAACTTTAATGTAAAACCTGATGAATGGCACTGGCTTGCTGTCTCATACTGCATAAACATGCTGTGGCTGGTTTGCCCTGCTCTTCAGTTTTCTTGCCCTCCTAGAAGTGAGCCCACAACTCAGAAACAACTGTTAAGGAAGGCAACACATCTTGTCTCAAAGAAGGAGCTACTCTTAAGTTGCTAATGACATCTAGGAAATCTATTCATAAACAAGTTTATACACACATTATATTTTTTACTTAGTTGATAACAATATTTTCTTGAAGCCAAGCCATTTCTGATCCAATAGTCATTGTCCTTGGGTTCCCAAGAAATCTCTTCTCTGGTATTACTGGAATTTCTGAAAGTGCTGAAACCTAACATCTTTCTTCTCTCATACTCAGCTACTGAAGATTTCTAAATTCTTCTTTCTCTTCTCTCATTTCTTTTTTCCCCTTTCATCTTGTAATGAGCAATCCATCAACGAGATTCACCTGGCTCCATGAGTATTGGGGTTCATTTGAGACTGTTGATTCCGGAATCAATCTAAGTAAAAATTCCAACTCTACCGTTTACTCTTAGACAACGAATCTCTCTGGCTCAATCCCTTCATTTGCTAAGGGGGGACCACTGCAGTTCTTAACTCAAAATTATTGTCAGGATTAAACACGGAATGGCACAAAGAGGGTTTAGTAGTGAGTTTAGCACTAAACAAGTTTTCAGCAAATGTTTATTATTAATAAAATCCTCTATAATAGTCCTCCTCCTTTCCAATTCTGTGCTGACCTCCACTCCAGGGACCTATATTCTTTAAATCTGTTTTCTAAGATCCAGGATGATATTGCCTTGCCTAAATTAGATAGAGGCAAGTGTTGTTTCTCCATTAACATTTAGCTATTGTGTTTACCATATATAAACAAACTGACAGCTTTGGTACCTACCAAAGATAGCACATACTCAGATGTGTGAAAGGGAGGATTGTTGGGGAAGGGAGAGCAGGGAGGGAGACAGGTGTTGAGAAATGCTGAATTTTCCATACTGGTGGTTTGCACTGATTAGTCATCACTTAATTATTCACCAATATATTTCATTTTGAGTCTGTAAACCCAGTTTTTTCTATGTCTATGTGACATGCCTAATCTTTGGGAGCACAGTTTTTTTTTTTCTTTTCCTATTTTTTTACTCTGCCGTATTAACAAGTGATAGCCAAACAATTAATCACAGCTAGACTATGAAGCTCTGAACAAGCTGTCAAGGAAGCTAAAATAACTAGACGAACTATGGCACAATCTGCTTATTTTCAGTTATCTAAGCATGGCCTGAATCTCTCACTTCATTCAATTCTTTGCTAACTCTTCCTTCTCTGGAATTTTGTTTTCCTGCTTTTATTAATTAGGGGGTGGCAAAAGAAACAGAGGTATAAAAAAAGTCAAGCACCGTTACTTGCCAGAATTGTATTGCAGATGTTTAAGAGACATGACAAGTACTTGTGTCCAAGCAGGCAATGGACTACCACAGCCCATCAGACTCCTGATAAAAAAATTTATAGGTACATTAATGAAGTGTTTGGCTTAAATATTCAATGTGTCAACACATCATCTTTTCCTTAGTCTTTACCTGGGAGAGGAGAAAACAAACAAACAAACAAACAAACAAAAAAGCTGCTCACCTCCATAGGGATCAGGCATGACAACTTTTATTCTGAAAGATAAATTCACAAGGAAAAGTGTGACACCAGATGTGTGGAGAGACTTGGAAAGTGAGCAGTATGTCAGCCAAAACTATAACTAGTAACTAATGAACAACAGCCTTCAAATAAGTAAAACCAAAGTGACAAAAGTAGAGGAGGATTGGGCTGAAAATGGAATGGTAGTCAAGTGAGCAAAGATAGAATAATCCTAATAGTAGCTTAAAGGGAATCCAGAATAAAGAGGCACAAGCATTGCTTTCTGCAGCTGGACTAAACTTTCTTTTTCCTTCCTCAAATTCTTCTCATAGTGAGAGATTATCATGATCATAGGAGACATTGCCTGATCAAGGTCATCAAAGATGGTGTTTTATACATCAGCCATTATCCACTCTAAGAGTGTCCATGAAACAGTTTTGTTTTGTTTTGTTTTTTTTCCCAGAAAAGTGTTCTTCCTCTCAATATGGCTTATTTTATCCTTGTCACTTTTGGATAATAATTTTTATAGATATGTCTTGTTTGGGCTTTAACAAGAAACACACTCTAAGACAAAGATTAGATTAAAAGCAGTTTATCTGTAAAGAGCAGGGAACACTGGCAAAGAAGTGGTGAGGTAATGTAGAAAATGGAAGGAGATGAAAAAGCTACCAGAGTGGGCTACTGAAGCTTAATCCTACAGAAAGACTGTGGGAAATAATGAAAAACAACAACAGGAAAACATGTACCTTAAAAGGGTCACTCCTAAGTGATAAGGGGATAGGGATATTTATATACCAACTATTGCTAGTGTTCATTTGAAGCTGCTGAACTCACCACTTCCATCTGCTTCCTGAAGTTCTGGGGTAAAGAGTGCTAGTGACAGATGCAGAAATGGTTACCTGAATGCTAGGTGGAACACACTGAGAGGTTTAGGAGAGTACCAACAGCTATGGTTTGGATACTATGTTTTGGTTTGTTTTTTGATATCTGCAAAGTAATCTATCTCTCTATCTTTCTCTCTATATATGTACTTATATCTAACACCTGTACAAGACTATATTTCATTTATTTTCATAGATTTGTCTTACCCCTTCAACTTACTCTTTGTATCCATTTTCCCTTTGCCCCACTTTTTATACATCTATTTTCTGCTTGTATCTATTTATGTAAGGTTTCCCCTGTCATTTTTAGAATAAGAATGGGTATAGATCAACAAAAATCCTCAGTGATAATTCAACAATTATATTTTGAATACCTATTACAGGTCAGGCACTATTATTGGCACTGCAGATAAAGTGATTGGCAAAATATGCATGGCATCTATGTTTACTGAGGTTAGAGTTTATTTGCAGTTTTCTCCAAAGAGACTAGAGTAGATGACATAATTTAGTAAAATTAAATCTATAAAGATCTACATGATCTTCCCATTATCTTCTAAGAAAGAAGGGGGAAACTTTCATTTCCTCCTTCATTGTTTCTACCAGCTGGAACAACCAGTTGGTATCAACCAGATTTTAAACATGAACAATAAATCATATATCCATAGCCCATCTAGACTCACTATAGGAAATATTGGCTAATCGTTCTTTAGTTGTAGCCTTTTAATACAGTTTTTGAAATCATTAAAAAAATATAAGAGCCTACTCTGTGTCAGACATTCAGTTACACACCGGGGATACAAAGATGAACAATATATGATCTCTACCCTCAAGATGCTTACAAACTATCGGGGAGAATGAAAAGCAAAGAGACAAGAATAACAAGAGTAGTGCCAGAGCTAAGAAGTGTAGTAAAATGGTCATGACCTACATTATTATTTATACAACATCAGGTATTATTTTTGTCAGCCCAAAATTTGGGGATACAATATTTTAAAACCAGAAATATTTACTACCTTAACTGTGGATGAGCTGGGCTAGCTATGGCTGTGCCCAAATGATATGGTTCTGTCAGAATAGTAATTGATAACTCCCTTTCAACATCTATCTGGCTGGTATAGATATAACAACTTGTCCCACCCTGTTTGCACAAAAATGAATTCAAAACTACCACAAGCCCTGCAGCCTTACAACAAATCATTCTCACTAACAAGTTTCTGACATGGCACTTAGATGTAGAAAGATTGGGTAAAGCTGTCTATTACATATTCAGCCAAAACTACATTATAATCTTCATTTAGAGAGTCTTACCTGGGGTCCAAGACTGATAGTGTCAGGAACTCAAATTATAGCACAGCATTTTAATTAGAAGAAGCTCTGTTCGACCAATGTCATGTCTGGATATCTAGGAAAGGATCATACCCTCCCCATACGAATAGGGTTTTCTGTGTTTCAAGAAGATAAACACATATTCTAAAACCATTATATTTCAAAATAGGTATGGGGTCAGTTCTTAAACCTGTTTTTAGGAATGATTTGACTAATTAGTGGGTATACAAATTGGACAGAACACGTGCCCTGGTTTTTCACATTTTACTTCTGAGGTCCCTGGATAAAATTTCAAAGCTCTTAATATTTATACAGACCTGAAGTGGAAATGGTTATCTCCCTTTAAGATCTGAAAATAAGTATATAAATACTAGTTTTCAAACAAATGAGTCAGAATAATAAGGAGAGATAGAACAGAGTGATGTCAGCATTACTGCAGCATGAGTTGTTTTCTTTTTCTCTCCCTTTTGATTTACAACAAATTGGACATCCCAATCCTAGATAGATTGATAGATAAAACAAATTTTTTAAAAAGTCTGGGCACAGCATACCAGGATACCTTAGAGATCCATCCATCTGTGCACCTGAAAGAGGGTAGACTAGGCTGTAGAAGTGGCAGAGAGAGGGAAAGGGCAGTAGAGCTGGTGGCAGCAGAGTTGGTGACCACAAGCAAGGCAGTGTCAGGTCCATCAACCAGTCACCATGGATTTTCTGGTAGAACTGGAAGGTAAATGTGGCAAGTGGAGATAAGCCCAGCAAAGTGTGCTGCAGCTGGAGGACCAGTTGCTCTCTCAGAAGAGAGACCCCAGAGCCTAGGGGCAAGGGAAAGGAAAAGAAAGCAGGCAGAGAGAACTATAGGAAAATGTCTCCCTGGAAGGTATTGGGGACTGCCCATGGACCTCTGGAGTTCTTTACCCATTTGTGGATTTCCCTACCAGCCCATGGGCATATCCAGAACCCCAAGTCCGAAGCACACACTGTCTCCTACTCTGTCACCAACTTTTCTGTTTTAAACATATATGCCCAAAGTCCCTGTCTGAGGGGTAGGTCAGGTCAGTTAAGGGAAACCAAAAACTTGTGCTATATCGCCACCTTCTGGAAGGAAAAAGGAAGACTCCTACCACCAACCTGTTGACTCAAATTACAGAAAGCATTGCCTAAATAAGAACGTTATTTGATACTTCAAATGCAGAGGCACTTCTCATCAAACACCATGAAAAATCATAGTGATATGGTATCACAAAACAATAAAATGACAATTCTACAGCAACTGAACTCAAATATGTGGGAGAATGTGATCTGATAAAGAGTTTAAAATAGCCAAATGAAGAAAACCAATGAGATATCAGAAAATTCAGGCAATACAATAAACTCGGGAATAAAATTAAGGAACAGAAGGAGTATTTTACCAAAAAATTTCAAATTCTGAAAAAGGAACCAAACAAATTCTGGAGCTGAAGAACTCAATACATGAGACGAAGAACGCATTAGAACGCATTGGGAATGGAGTGTATCGTATGGAAGAGAAAATGAGCAAGCTCAGTGATAGAAATATAGGAATGAATAAGGGGGAAGAAGAGAAAGAACTGATATTCTTAAAAAGCTAATAAACCCTGTGAAAACTGTCTGACTCCATTAGAAAAGCCAACATAAGAAGAACGGATCTACTAGAAAGAGAAGAGAGGGAGAAGCGAGCAAAAAAAAAAAAAAAAAAATTAAAGAAATAATAGCTGAGAACTTCCCAAACCTGGGGAATAAATTGTATTCACAAGTCCACAAAGCTAACAATAGAACACCGTATTATCTCAAAGCCAAATCACCTTCTCCAAGACACATGATCTTAAAACTGCCAAAAGTTAACAATAAAGAACTTTAAAGGCAACCAGTAGGAAAAAAAGACAATAATCTAAAAAAAAGTACCCCCTTTAGGCTAATCAGATTTCTTAGCAGAAAATCTACAGGGTAGCAGAGAGTGGAATGACATATTCAAATTCTGAAAGATAAAAACTGCTAGCCAAAACACTCAATCCATCAGTGACATTTCAGATATGAAGGAGAAATAAAGGCTTTCCCAAACAAATTTTGAGGAGGTTTACCACCACTAGACATGCCATACAGTAAATGTGAAAAGTTCTTCAAGCTGAAATGAAAAGATGAGAGGACACAAAATTCCGATTAGGTGATAGAATACTGCAACTTTTTAAAGAATAGTATAGTAAGCTCTTAACTATAGCATAAAGGTTATAGCTTAACCTTAGTAAAAATCACAGCATAAAAAGAGGTAATTTGTGACATCAAAAATATAAAAGGGGAAGACAAAAAGAATGTAACCTTTATAGGAAAATGTAGAAAAACTGATATGAGCAGAGAAAGGACTATTTTTCTCTACGAGATATTTTATATAAGCCTTATGGTAACCATAAAGCAAGAATCTAGAACAGAGATGCAAAACATAAAACAACAAAAAAACAGGAGACTGAGCAAACACCATGGAAAATCACCAGTTTAGGAAGGTAGATAGGGGTGCCTGGGTGGTTCAGTTGGTTAAGCCTCTGACTCTTGGTTTCAGCTTAGGTCATGATCTCACGGTTTGTGGGATCCAGACCCGAGTCAGACTCTGTCCTGACAGTGCAAAGCCTGCTTGGGATTCTCTCTCTCCCTCTTTCTCTGTCCCTTCCCCACTTGCACTGTCTCTGTCTCTCTCAAAATAAATACACAAACTTAAAAAACAAAACAAAACAAAACAAAAAGGTAGAGAAAAACACAAGGAAAAAGAAACAATGGAGAGACAAAATAACCAAGAGGCAAAAGATAAAATGGCAGCAGAAAATCTTTATATATCAGTAATCACCCTAAATGTAAATGATTTGAACTCACCAAGAGGCACAGAGTGGCTGGATGGACTTTTAAAAATAGAAAACAATACAAACAATAAACATGCTGCTTATAAGACATACCTAGGCTCAAAGTTGAGTAGAAGGAGGATGATACTCATAGCAAAAAGAAACCAAAAGGAAGTGGGTATAGTAGCCATATTTACATCACACAAAATAGACTCAAAGCCAAAAAAGGGTAACAAGGACAAAGAATATAATGATAAAGATAAAAATGTATCAAGAAGACATAACACTTATAAATATATACACTCCCAAGTGAACATTGAACTATATTAAGCAATTAATAACAGATCTTAAGGGAGAAATAACAATACAATAATTGTAGGGGACGGACTTCAGTACTCTGCTATAAGCAATGCATAAATCATCAAGACAAAATCAACAAGGGAGTGATGGAACTGAACCACACTTTAGAACAAGTGAGCTGAATAGACATATACAGAATATTCCATCTAACAGCAATAAAATACACATTTTTCTCAAGTACTATGGAACATTTTCTAGGATAGATTATATGATAGGCCACAAACATATCATAGCAAATTTAAAACTGAAATCATATCAACTATCTTCTTTGACCACAATGGTATTAAACTAGAAATGAGTGTAAGAGAGAAGTTCTACAAATGTGTTGAAAGTAAACTGCACACTTCTAAACAACCCTTGGGCCAAAGATGAAGTCAAAAGGGAAATTCATTTATTTATTTATTTATTTTTTTTTTAATGTTTATTTATTTTTGAGACAGAGAGAGACAGAGCATGAGTCTGGGAGGGGCATAGAGAGAGGGAAACACAGAATCCGAAGCAGGATCCAGGCTCTGAGCTGTCACCCAGAGCCCGACGCGGGGCTCAAACTCACAGACAGCGAGATCATGACCTGAGCTGAAGTCGGACGCTCAACCGACTGAGCCACCCAGGAGCCCCCAAAAGGGAAATTTAAAAAAAAATCTCAAAAAAAAAAATGAAAATGAAAACAGAAACTACCAAATCTTGTATGATCTAGCAAAAGCAATACTGAGAAAAAAGTTTATAGCAATAAACTCTTATACTAAGAAATTAGAAAGATCTCAAACCACCTAACTTTATACCTCAAGTAACTAGAAAAAGAAACCCAAAGTTAGCAGAAGGAAGGAAATGAGGATCCTTTGCAGATATAAATGGAATGGAGACCAGAAAAATAATAGAAACCATGAATGAAACTAATGGCTTATTTTGAAAAAGTTAAAATTGATACACCTTTAACTAGACTAAGAAAGAAAAAAGCAGAAATAAAAAAGGAGACATTACAAACAGTACTACAGAAATACATAAAATCATGAGATTACTATGAATAATTATAGTTCAACAAATTAAACAACCTAGAAGAAATGGATATATTTCTAGAAACACATAACTTACCAGGACTGAATCAAAAAGAAATAGAAAATCAAATAGACCAATAACAAGTAAACACAATGAATTAGTAATCAAAAAACTCTCAACACAGAAAATTCCAGGCACAAACAGCTTCCCTGGAGAATTTTCCAAACATTTTAAAGATGTAGCACCAATTCTCTTTAAACTCTTTCAAAATACCAAGGAGAAGGAAACACTTCCAAACTCATTCTATGAGGCTAGCATTACTTTGATACCAAAATCAGATAAGGATACCAGAAGAAAACCAGAGACCAATATCCTTAATGAATATTAATACGAACATTCTCAGGGCACCTGTGTGATTCAGTTGGTTGAGCAACCAACTTGATTTCAGCTCAGGTCATGATCTCATGGTTTGTGAAATAGAGCCCCAAGTCAGGCTCTGCACTGACAGCATGGAGCCTGGTTGGGATTCACTCTCTCCCTCTCTCTCTGCTCTATCAAAAAATAAATAAATAAACATTAAAAAAATTCTCAACGAAACATTAGCAAACCAAATCCTAAAACGAATAAGACTATTCACCATGACTATGTGAGATTTATCTCTGGGATGCAAGGGTGAATAAAAATATACAAATTAATAAATGTAATGCATCCCACCAACAAAATTAAAGATAAAAACCACATACCAAAAGATGCAGTAAAGGTATTTGACAACATTATTTCATGATGTAAACCCTTAAAAGAGGTGATATAGAATATACCTCAACATAATAAAGGCCAGATATGACAGATCTACAGTCAACATTACCCTCAATGGGGAGAAAATAATTTTTCCTAAGAGCAGAAACAATGTAAGGATGCCCACCCTTAGCATTCCTATTCACATAGTGTTGGAAGTTCTAGCTAGAACAACAACAGGGCAAATCATAAAGGAGGATGCAAAATTGTTCTTTGTGTATAATATTCTATACAAAGAAAATCCCAAGGAATTAGTTTTTTAAAAAAGTTGGAATTAATAACCATTTCAGTAATAGCAAGATACAAAACATACTGATTATAGGATATCAACTTACAGCAATCAATACATTCCTTAATATTAGTGATGAAGCATCAGATAAAGAAATAAAACCATCCCATTCACAATAGCATCGAAACAATAAAATACTTAACAATCGATCTAGCCAAGGAACTGAAAGATCAATACGATGAAAATTATAAAACTTTGCTGAAGGAAATATTAAAGATGACACAGTCAAATGGAAAGACAATCCATGTTCATGGGTTGGAAAAATTAATACTGTTAAAATGGCCATACTACCCAAAATCATCTATAGATTCGAAGCAGTCCCTATCAAAATTCCTTAAGTTATTCACAGTAGTAGAAGACACAATCTAAAAACTTGCATGGAAGCACAAAAGATTCCAAATAGTCAAAACGAACCTAAGAAAAAAAGAAGAAATCCAGAGGCAACACACCTCCAGATTTCAGTCCATATTACAAAGCCACAGTAATAAAAACGGTATGGTACTGGTACAAAAATAGATGCATCAACCAAAGGTACAGAATAGAGATCCCAGAATCAAACCCCAGCATATACTATCAATTAAAACTTGATAAGGGAGACAAGGTACACACTGGAGAAAGGACTGTCTCTTTAATGAATGGTTCTGGGGAAACTGCACAAACACATGTGGTGCAATGAAATTGGATCTCTATCTCTCACAAGTCACAAAAATTAACTAAAAATAGATCAAATGCTTGAACATAAGACTTGATACTATAAAACTTGTAGAAGAAAATATTGGTAAGAAGCTTATCAGTTTTGGTCTTAGTAATAATTTAAGGGTCATGATGTCAAAAGCACATACGACAAAAGAAAAAAAAAATAAATGGGGCAAGGTCAACTTCAAAAGCTTCTACGCAGCAAAAGAAACAATTGACAAAATTCAAAGACAAACTACAGAATGGGCAAACAATTTGAAACATATATCAGATAAGGGGTTAATATCGAAAATATATAAATAACCCAGTCAATTTAATAACAATAAGACATAACCCAATGAAAATAAATTAGCAAAAGAACTAAATAAACATTTCCCCAAAAAGGACATTAAAATGACCAAACATGAAATGATGCTCAATATCACTAATCATCAGAGAGGTGTAAATCAGAATCATAATGAGGTATCACTGGACACCTCATAGAATGGTTATCATCAAGAAGTCAAGAGACCACAGGAGCTGGTGAGGATGTGGTGAAAGGGAACCTTGGTATATTGTTGATAGGACCAGTCCAACTAATATGGAGTTTCCTCAAAAATTTAAATCCTATAATCCAGCAATTCCACACCTGGGTATATAGTCAAAGGAAATGAAAACAAAATTTCTATGAGATACATGCACTCCCATGTTTATCACAGGATTATTCATAACAATAAAGATATGGAAACAAACTAAATGCCCAATGATGGATGAATGGATAAAATGATGTGGTACTTATATACAATGAAATATTATTCAGCCATGAGAAAAGAAGCTATCCTCCCATTTGTGACAATATGGATGAACCTTGAAAATATTATGCTGAGCAAGATAACTTAAAGACAGACAAGTACTCTGTGATACCACTTTTATGCAGTATCTAAAAAAAAAG
The DNA here is from genome assembly GCA_030068075.1 of Paguma larvata. Lineage (NCBI taxonomy): Eukaryota > Metazoa > Chordata > Mammalia > Carnivora > Viverridae > Paguma > Paguma larvata. Next base: position 92,498,456 of record CM057824.1, on the reverse strand, counting down.
TTAAACCTGCAAAAAACAATAAAATAGTGGTAACCAGGAGATGGGGTGGGGTTGGGGGATAAGAATAACTGTGTTTAAGGGTAGATACTTGCAATGAGCAGTAAGTAAGCCATAGAGATATAATGCACAGTATAATAGACAATAAAATTGTGTCCTAATGTGTAAATATCATGACATTACAATCATATTACAATACATAAATTGTATCAAAATAAATGCTATTCATCTTAAACTTACACAATGCTACATATCAAATTTATTCAATGAAAAATGGGTATGCATTTTGGGCTCACAGGTTGAGACTCTTCCCTGTGTAGAAAAGTGGTTAAAGCAAAGCTCCCACTAGCCAAAATGGCAGGCTTGGATTTCTTGAGCTACTCTCCTTGGCCCCAAGGAATGTAAAGGAGAAGGACCTGGAGCACAATGCCTTGATGGATTTATAAGACCTTAAAGAAACACCCTGCTCTCTCCCCCCACCCTAGATTTATCCTAAAATCAACATACAGGATTAAGGAGGTTTGCCACCTTGCTGATAAAAATGGATTATTGTTAAAGAGATCAAACTACCTTTAAAATAAAGACACAGACCAGCAGGGCAGAGACGCCAGAAGATGCAGAAGACGCAGGAGGACGCCAGAATTGCAAGACGTCAGATTGCTTGGTCATCAGACTACATCTCTCTTGTGGCTCTCTCATTTCCTTTTGCCTGACTGTCCATCCTTCGTGGACCCCTAGACTCACCGAAACAAGGACCCTGGCACATTTTTTTTTTTTGACGGAGGGACTGAAAATTAGCTCTACTTTTCAGTTTGTGACTTTGGCTAAGTTGAAAAACCCCTCTATGAGGAATGGAGTAAATGTTTCCTAAGAACTCCTCCAATTCTAATAAATATTTTATTTTTTCCCACACTTCGATACGAAGATATATAAATAAAGATTAAGTATGTTCGTGTAGAAGGGAGAGAGCAGCACATAGTTCTCCTCAAGTATAGAAGAGTCCATCCAGTCCTAACTTAAAAAGCCGGAGGCTGATTGGGAAGGGATGGAAACAGTACATCTCTCTGAAGGATCCAATGAGGAATTGCAGTTTAACTCAAGGAAATAACCTTTTATAGGCTTAATACTTGAAGGTAAAAAATAAGAAAACTCTGTGCCACACTCTGAGGTAATTATACATAGTATCCCATTTGATCCTCACAATAGTGAATTGGTCATCTCCAGTCTATATGTGATAAAATCAAGGGTCAAAAAAGATACAGGTAATTTATCCCAGTATCAGCAACTACTGAACTGTAAAACAGATTTAACAATATTACACTCATTACACCTCAAAACAAAAGCAAAGCAAAACAAAACAAAACAAAACAAAATAAGAACTAGGCAACATACCTGAATAGACATTTCTCCATAGAAGATATACAAAAGGAAGAGTTACATGAAAAGATGCTTGACATCACTAGGCATTAGGGAAATACAAATTGAAACACAGTGAGATATCACTTCATGCCTGTTAGAATGGCTGTCATCAAAAAGACAAGAGATAACAAACGCCAGCATGGATGTGAAGAGAAGGGAATCCTTGTGCACTGTTGCTGGGACTGTAAATTGATGCAGCAAGTACTGAAAAAAGCAAAAAGATCCTCAAAAAATTAAAATAAAACTTCCACATGATCCAGCAATTCCACTGCTGGGATTATGTCCAAATAAATGAAAATACTAACTGAAAAATATATCTGCACCTCCATGTTCATAGCAGCAATATTAATAAAAGCCACGGCATGGAAACAAGCTGTGTCCACCAATGAATGAATGGATAAAGAAGGTGTGGTAAATGAATACAAGAAGGTATTATTCAGCAATTAAAAAATGAGGAAATCCTAGTTGCAACAACATAGATGGACCTTGAAGGCATTATGTTAGATGAACTAAGTCAGAGAAAGACAAATACCGTATGTTCTTATTTATATGTGGAATCTAAAATCAAACAAAATGAGAGACTTCCGGGGAAGATGGCAGAATAGGAGGACCCTAAGCTCACCTCATCCCAAGGATACAAGTATATAACACATCAGTGTAAATAACCCAAAAAATGACATAAATGCTAGAAAAAACAAAACTTCACAACTAAATGTAGAGAAGAGGCCACCTGAAAGGGGAGGAAAGGAAGGTTATGCCATGGAGAGATGAACTTCATGGATCTGGCTTCCAGAGGGGGAGGGAGCCACTGGTTTGGAAAGGGGTGACAAACACACTATAACACCAGGAAGCTTGTTCAGGGAAGACAAATCATATAGCATTTGGCTTTGAAAATCAGAAGGGTCGAATTTCATGAGTTCTTAACAGTCAGCAGGACTTGAAGCCTGGAACTTTAAAAATCAGTTGGCCTAGCTCTCGGAGAGCTAGGAGGGAAACCGGAAGCTGAGTACCTGCTCTTAAAAACACAGCACAACAAACAGCCCATGAAGACACAGCATACAAAAGGCAGTTTGAAACAATGCCTGGTGCATATGGGAAAGAGAGTCATTTATTAATCTCAGGGTTCACTGAGTGACCTCTGCAGGAGTGAAGGAGTTTACAGGCACCATTTCCCTACCCTATCCCCCAGCATAAACACATGGTCAGATTCAGGAACCAGTTGGCACTGGCATTCACTACCTAACTGACATATACCACACCCCATCCCTAAAGCAGGGCCTACCTCATTCCCCTCCCCCAGAAGACCAATATAGAATTTATCAACACTGTGACTCCTGACTGCACATTTTTTGGGCCCTTGGTCCCAGTAGGGGCTGGTCACCTCCCGTGGGGGACACATATACCTTGTTAAAAGTGAATAACCTACCTACATGCTTTGCAGGTCACCCTGGCCAGCCTTGTCTCTGCCATGGCTATGCATTCCCTGTGGAAGAATACCAGCATCACCTTATTTAAAGTGTGTGCCCTTTCCATGCACACTCTCAAGAGCAAGAACATATTTGACTTTTATACCAAACAGAAACAGATATACAGAGTTAATCAAAGTGAGGAGACAGAGAAATATGTCCCAAAGGAATAGGGGAAAATCACAGCAAGATACCTAAGCAAATTGGAGGTAAGAAACCTGATAGACAATTTAAAGTAATGATCATAAAGATCCACACTGGACTTGGGAAGAGAGGACATCAGTGAAATGCTTAACACACAGTGAAAAGAAACAATCACAGATAAAGAAAATAATTGCAATTAAAAATATACTAGATGGAATTAAATAGCAGCTGAAAGGAAGCATAAGGATGACTAGGACGACAGAGTAATAGAAAATAATCGAGTTGAGCAAGTAAGAGGAAAAATATATATATATATACAAAACTGGAATAGACTTAGGGACTACAGTGACTCCATCAAACATAATTATATTTGTATTATAGGAATCCCAGAACGAGAGAAAGAAAAAAGGGCAGAAAATCTATTTGAAGAAGTAATAGCCAAAACTTTCCCAAAACTGAGGAAGGAAATGGAAATATCCATGAGGTACAGAGATCCCTCAACAAAATCAACCCGAGGAGGTCTACACCAGGACACATAATAATTAAAATGGCTAAAAGCAATGATAAAGAATTTCAACAGCAGCAAGCAAAAATAAAACAGTTATGGACAAGGGGGACCCCAAAAGACTATCAGATTTTTGTATAGAAACTTTGCAGGCTAAAAAGGGAGTGGCATAATATTTTCAAGGTGCTGAAAGGAAAAAAAAAACAAAAACCTGCAGCCAAGAATATGCTCTTCATGAAGGCTGTCATGCAGAATAGAAGGAGAGAGAAAGAGTTTCCCAGACAAACAGAAGTTAAAGGAGTTCCTGACCACTAAACCAGCCCTACAGGAAATGACAAGGGGTACTCTTTGAGTGGAAAGGAAAGACAATAAATTAAAGTAAGAAAAGTAGGAAGCACTAAAGCAGCAAAAATAAGTATGTCTATAAAAATCAGTCAAGGGACTCATGAAATAAAAGGAAACAAAGTATGACACCATATAGCTAAAATGTGAGGAGGAGAGGAACAAAGAATGGGTTCAAACATAAGCAACCATGAACGGAAGATAGATTGCTATATGCAGAAGATGTCATATACAAATTTACTGGTAACCGCAAATCAGAAACCAGTAATCGATATGCAGAAGCAAAAGCGAAAGTAATCCAAGTATATCATTAAAGAAAGCCAATGTAGGGTGAGAGAAGAGAACAAAGGAAGACAGGGACAAAGTAGATCCACAAAAACCAACATAAACCAAATAACAAAATGATAATAAATATATATTTATCAGTAATTACTTTGAATGTAAATGCATTAAATCATCCAATCAAAAGACAAAGGATGACAGAATGAATAAAAAACAAGACTCCTGCTGCCTGCACTAGATACACCAGACCTAAAAACACTTGCAGATTGAAATTGAAGAGCTGAAGAGATATTTATCATGCAAATGGTTGTGAAAAGAAAGCCAGGGTAGCAATACTTATATGAGACAAAATTGACATTAAAACAAAGACAGCAACAAGAGTCAAAGAACGACACTATATAATCACTGACAAAGCAATCCAACAAGAAGACATAACAATTATAAATATCTATGCACCAAACACGGAAACACGAAAATATATAAAACAATTAACAAATATAAAGGACCTAATTGATAGTAATATAATAATAATTGACATTAATAACTCACTTACAGCAATGGACAGATCATCTAAACAGAAAATGAATAAGGAAACAGTGATTTTGAATGACACACTGGACCATTCCACCCTAAAAGAGTGATTTTGAACATTCCACCCTAAAACACCAAATATACATTCTTTTCAAGTGTACCTAAACACTCTCCAGAATAGATCTCACAAAACAAGTCTCAAAAGTTTCAAAAGGATCAAAGTCATATCATGTATCTTTTCAGACAGCAATGCAACGAAACTAGAAATCAATCACAAGAAAAAAAAACCTGGAAAGAACACAAATAAATGGAAGTTAAATAACATGCTATTAAACAATGAATGAGCCAACCAAGAAATTAAAGAGGAAATTAAAAAAGTACCTGGCTACAAATGAAAATGAAAACATGAAGTTCCAAAATGTTTCAGATACAGCAAAAGCAGTTCTAAGAGGTAAGTTTATGGCAATACAGGCCTACCTCAAGAAGCAAGGCCTACTCAAATAAAAAACCTAATCTTATACTTAAAGAAAATAGAAAAAGAAGAATAAAAAAATTCAAATCCAGCAGAAGGAATGAAATAATAAAGATTAGAGCAGAAATAAATGAGATAGAGACTAAAAACAAACAACAAAAAATATTCAAATAAACAAAATCAGAAACAAAATAACAAGCATCACAGGAATACAAAGGATTATGATATTATAAAAAAATTATATAACAACAAACTGGACAAACTAGAAGAAATGGGTAAATTCCTAGGAACATCTGAGCTACCAAAAATGAAATAGGAAGAAATAGAAAAATTGAACAGATTGATTACCAGCAATAAATTGAATTAGTAACAAACAAACAAACAATAAAAAAACTCTTAACAACAACAAAAAGTCCCGAATCAAGGACCAGATGGTTTCGCAGGAGTTTTCTAGTAAACATTTGAAGAATAGTTAATATGTAATTCCTCTCGAACTATTCCAAAGATAGAAGAGGAAGGAAATCTTCCAAATTCATTTTATGATGCTAACATTACCCTGATTCCAAAACTAGACAAAGACAAAACAAAAAAAGAGAACTACAAGCCAATATGTGTGAGGACTTAGACACAAAAATCCTCAACAAAATTATTAACAAACCAAATCCAATGATACATTAAAACATCATCCACCATGATCAAGTGGGATTTATTCCAGGGATTCAAGTGTAGTTCGGTATTCACAAATCAGTCAAGGTGATACAACACATCAACAAGAGAAAGGATAAAAACCATATAATCATTTCAGTAGATGCAGGAAAAACAGTTGACAAAGTATGGCATCCATTCATGATAAAAACCCTCAATAGTGTACGTTGAGAAGGAACATACCTCAACATAATAAAGGCCTTATACGAAAAACCCAGAGCTAACATCATACTCAATGGTGAAAAACTGAGTCTTTCCTCTAAGCTCAGGAACAAGACAAAGATATCCACACTCATCACTTCTATTAAACATAGTACTGTAAGTCTGAGCCACGGAAATCAGAGAAGAAAGAGAAATAAAAGGCACCTAAATTCCTAAGAAGAAGAAAACTTTTCACTATTTTCAGATGACAAGATACCATTATAGAAAACCCTAAAGACCAAAAATCTACTTGAACTGCTAAATTTATTCAGCAAGATCATAGGATACAAAGTCAATGTAAAGAAACCCATTGCATTTCACTTCATTAATAAGGAACTAGGAGAAAGAGAAATTAAGAAACAAATCTCATTTACAATTGTACCTAAAATAATAAAATACCTAAGAATAAACTTAACCAAAGAGACAAAAGACTTGTACTCTCAAAACTATAAAACACTGGTGACAGCAATTGAATGTGACACAAAAAATTGGAAGATATTCCATGTTCATGGATTGGAAGTGTTGGGAGCCATTTTAAGCTCACAGGTTGAGACCCCTCCCTGTGTGGAAAAGGTGGTTGAAGCAGTTATGAGCTGGCTGGATATTGGTGTGATTTGTGTAAATGTTAGGCTCCTATTATGTAAATTCACTCATTCACAAGCAAAGGACAAGCTTGGGAATTCTGTCATTGCACCTCCCCCATTGTAGTTGGAAGAATAGGCAGAATGACTCCTGGCCTGTTTATAGATAATTAACATAGGCAGGCCTAGGTAACTTCCTGTTCTCTCCCCCTGCCTTAAATTTATATGCTAATTAACTTGAAAACAACTTGCAAGACTGAGGAAATCGCTGCTTTACTGATAAAACACTATTGTTCAAACTATGCTTACTGATGGGATGTCACTCATTTCTGTAATGTAACTCACTACCTTTTAAATAAAGACACTGAGACTGGCAGGGCAGAGACACCAGAATTGCCAGGGCTGCCTGCTTGGTCATTAGACTACATCTCTCTCATGGCTCTCTCATTTCCTTTCCCCTGACCGTCCATCCTTCGTGGACCCCTAGATTCTCCGGAACAAGGATCCCGGCATGGAAGAATAAATATTGTTGAAATTTCCATACTATCCAAAGCAATCCATAGATATAGTGGAATCCCTCTCAAAATGCCAACAGCATTTTTCATAGAACTAGAGCAAAGAATTCCAAAAATGTTACAGAACTACAAAAGACCCTAAATAGCCAAAGTAATCTTGAAAAACAAGAAAAAATAGAGATATTAAAATTCTCATTTTGATATAAAGTAAAAACCTGTGGTATTCAAAACAGTATGGAAATGGGACAAAAACAGTCACATTGAACAATAAAATAGAAAGCCCAGAAATAAACCCACAATTGTATGATCAATTAACCTTCAATGAAGGAGGGAAGAATATACAATGGGAAAAAGACAGTCTCTTCAACAAATGCTGTTGGGAAAACTGGACAGCTACATGAAACAGAATGAAAATGGATCATTTTGTTACACAATGCACAAAAATAAACTCAAAATGGATTAAGGATGTAAGTGTGAGACCTGAAAGCATAAAAATCCTAGAATACAGCACGGGCAGTACTTTATCTGACATTGGCATAACAGAATCTCTCTCTTTATGTCTCCTGAGGCAAGGAAAACAAAAGGAAAAATAAGCTATTGGCATATATTGTATAAAGAATTTATACAACTCAAAAAGTCAAATAACCAAATTTTTAAAAAATGGCAGAAGATATGAACAGACATTTCTCCAAAGAAGACAAACAGATGGCCAACAGACACATGAAAAGATGTTTAACATCGTTCGTAATCAGGGAAACGCAATTCAAAACCACAGTGAGATATCACCTCAAACCTGTCAGAATAACTAAAATCAAAAACTCAAGAAACAAGCATTGGTAAGGATGTGGAGGAAAAGGAACTCTAGTGCACTGTTGGTGGGAATACGAACTGGTGCAGCCACTGTGGAAGACAGTATGGAGGTTCCTTTAAAAATTAAAGATAGGGGCTCCTGGGTGGCTCAGTTGGTTAAGCGGCTGACTTCAGCTCAGGTCATGATCTCACGGTCTGTGAGTTCGAGCCCCACGTCGGGCTCTGTGCTGATGGCTCATCAGAGCCTGGAGCCTGCTTAAGTTTCTGTATCTCCCTCTCTCTCTGCTCTTCCCCTGCTCACGTTCTGTCTCTAAGTCTCTCAAAAATAAACGTAAAAAAAATAAAGATAGAATTACCATATGATCCAGTAGTAGCACTACTGAGTATTCACCCAAAGAATATGCAAACACTAATTTGAAGGGATAAATGCATCCCTATGTTTATTGCAGCATTATTTACAATAGTCTAACCAAGGAAGCAGCTCAAGTGTCTATCGATAGCTGAATGGATAAAGAAGATGTGGCATATATACAATGAAATATTATTTAGGCATAAAAACAATGAAGTCTTGTCATTTGCAATGACACAGATGGAGCTAGAGTATTCTGCTAAGTGAAATAAGTCAGTCTGAGAAAGATAAATACCATAAACTTTGATGCATATGTGGGATTTAAGAAACAAAACAAATAAAGGTGGAAAACAAAATAAAACAAAAAAAACAGGCTCTTTACTACAAAGAACAAAGAGATGGTTACCAGATGGGGGTGGAGTGGACGGATGGGTGAAATAGGTGATAGGGATAAGAGTACACTTACCGTGATGAGCACTGAGTAATATATGGAGTTACTGAATCACTACACTCTACGCCTGAAGCTAATATAACACTGTATGTTAACTATGGTGGAATTAAAAAAGAAAAAAAAATAAGTAAAAAATAAAAACAAAACAAAAAATAAACAGCACCAAAAACAAACAACTCATAAAAAAAGAGCTGAGGGGCGCCTGGGTTGCTCTGTCGGTTAAGCGTCTGACTTTAGCTCAGGTCATGATCTCGCAGTTTGCGAGTTCAAGCCCCATGTCTGGCTCTGTGTGTGTGTGTATACATACAATGGAATACTACTCGGCAATGAGAAAGAATGAAATCTGGCCATTTGTAGCAACATAGATGGAACTGGAGGGTATTATGCTAAGTGAAATAAGTCAGTAAAAGAAAGACAGACACCAAATGTTTTCACTCATATGTGGATCTTGAGAAACTTAACAGAAGACCATGAGGAATAGGAAGGGGAAAAAAGGTACAGAGACGGAAGGAGGCAAACCCTAAGAGACTCTGAAATGCTGAGAACAAACTGAGGGTTGATGGAGCATGTAGGAGAGGGGAAAGTGGGTGATGGGTATTGAGGAGGGTACTTGTTGGAACGAGCACTGAGTGTTGTATGGAAAGCAATTTGACAATAAATTATATTAATTAAAAAAAAGTATGTCCAAAAATTAAATTTTAAGACAGATTTTAATACAAAGGATATTATAAGAGGTTAAAAGGGACATATAATAGTCAAAAGGGCCATTCACCCAGAAGACATAATAATCTTAAAAACATATATGCCTAATGATAGAGTCTCAAAACCAGTTATGCAAAAATAAAAATTGAGAAATACAATGGATATCGCAATCATAGCAAGAGAATTGTACCACCCCTCTGTAAGCAACTGATAAAACAACTAATCATAATTAGTAACTGCCTAGAAATAAATGTATGAAAAATAAGTAAATGTATAGAAGATCTGATATATATATATATTCAATATATATATATATATATATATATTGAATGACGATTATTCCAGAAACATTTAAAATATCAGAACAATCCAGCATATTAACAATAACCATTAATTAGTCATTGACCTCATTAAACCAGAAAGATTAGAAGAAAAGAAGAAAGAAACTATCCTCCTATGTGCTTGACAGGATTCTTTTTTTAATTAAAAAAATTTTTTTAATGTTCATTTATTTTTGAGAGAAAGGAGAATGAGTATGAGTGAGGGAGGGCAGAGAGAGAAGGAGACACAGAATCTGAAGCAGACTCTAGGCTCCCAGCTGTCAGCACAGAGCCCAACACGGGGCCTAAACCCACAAACCATGAAAACATGACCTGAACCAAAGAAATGAACCAACCTATATGACACAATGATTTTTCACAGAGATGCCAAAGGAATTCAATAGAGAATGAAACATCTCTTCAAGAAATAGTCATGAAAAAATTCTATGTCTATATGGGGTGAAAAAAAGCTCTTACTTCACATAATCTACAAAACAGAAAATGGATCATGATCCTAAATATAAAACATAAACCATTAAACTTGAAACCAAGCCATTAACTTTGTGACTTTGGAGTAATTAAAAGTATCTTATGTAGGACACAAAAAGCATAGAACATAAAATTTGCTAAATTGACTTACTAAATTAGAAATGTTTATTCTTCAAAAAATAACATTAAGAAAAAGAAAATGCAAGATTGAAAAGATATTTGCAACATAGGCAAAGAATCTGCATGTAGAATATATAAGAAATGTTACAACTCAATAATAATAAGTTAAACACACTAAAAAATACAATATTCAGAAAATGCAAGTTAAACCCACAACGAGATACTAATACACACCTACTGAATTGGCCAAGACGTGGAGCAACTGGAATTTTCCCATGCTGGTGGGGGAGATGTAAAATGCTAAATCTATTTTGAAAAATACCTTGGTAGTTTCTTAAAAAGTTATACATATACTTTCCATATGATCCTCCTATTTTACACAATATGAATAAAAACATATGGCCACATAAATAGACACAGTATATGAATGTTCAGGGAAGTTTTATTCATAATAGCTTAAAACTGGAAACAACCAAATTTCCATTAATAGGTGACCAAATAAACAAATTTTAGTTTATCTATACATATAATAGTACTCAGCAATAAGAAGGAAGATGTTATTGATATATCAAAGACATGATAAATCTCGGAATCATTATGTCAAGAAGCAAAACCAGATAAAAAAGGATACATGCTGATGAGACCATTAGATAAATACCTAAAAACTAAATTAACCTATAGTGATGGAAGACAGAGCAGTGGTTGACTAAGAATGAGGGTGGAAAGAGGAATGCGTTACAAAGAGGCAGAAGGAAACTTTCGATGCTTGGAAATACTAGTTATCTTGACTGTATTGATGGTTTTGTGGATATATTTATATATGTCAAACCTCAATAAATTGTATACTTTAAATATGTACAATTTATTCTAAAAGTTATATCTCAATAAAGATGTCCATATGAATTCTGAATCAATATTTTCTTTCTATATATAATTATTTTGCTGAAATTAAAATATACTCTTACCATTTTCTGAATAAAGTTCATGTTCCCAAGAAATAATTTCTACAGAAGCTCACCCAAATGATATTGTGGCATTATTTCCATTTTTAGAAATCAAATATTATACATATATACATATATATAACCTTATATATATCAAATATATATATCAAATCATATATATATATATATCTTATATCTTATCTCTCTTATATATGTATGTATACTCTCTCTCTCTTATATATGTATAAATATATGTATATATATATGTATATATATATGTATATATAAGAGATAGAGAGAGTATGTGTGTGCATGGGAACTGGGGAGGGACAGAAAGAGAGAGAGAGAGAGAGAGAGAGAGAGAGAGAGAGAGAGAGACTCCCAAGCAGGCTCTGTGCTGTCAGAGCAGAACCTGACATGGGGCTTGATCCCATAAACCGTGAGATCACAACCTGAGTCAAAATCAAGAGTTGGATGTTCAACTAATTGAGTCACCAGGTTTCCCTCAAATATATATTTTATTAAAAAAAATTAAAATGGGAGCTAAATGTAAGGTTCTAAGCAGAGAATTCTTTAAAGCTAGCCTCTTAAAAAGAATAATACACATGTATATTTCTTTTCACTAATTCTTAAAAATTTCTTTTAACATTGGCCATACATCAGCTCAAAAACAGACATTAGTGAGAATACTCCCCTTCATAATTTATCTAGAATGAGCAGTGACATCAAGCCCTACCTCTCTCAACTTCAAGATTACAAACATCAAAACCTCAAGTGCTTGTCTACTAACCATTGAGTTTTATTTTCTTCTTATAAGGGATTTTTCTGCTTACCCTCTGATCCATTAAGAGCCAGGTAAGAACACCAGTCAGCAAGAAACATAGAAGATAGAGAAATATGAAGACACTCAGAAAATTATGTAGGAAGAACTGGGAAATATCAAAGAACTGTAAATCTCAGGTATTTTTGACTTTTTGACTTGTGCTTTTGAGATTTTATGGTGTTTCTTTTAGTACACACTGGAGACCCTAACAGTATTACCCATGTACTTCTGCCACAGCCAATAGCTTTAAAAGCTTCGTTAGGTCTGAGTTTCTACTATTTTTCCTTTAGTCTACTCTGTAGTTGTCCACAAATATGTACCTATTTTCTGGTTTATAAAAGTCATATATATATATATGCATTTATTTATTATTAGAGATAAGATACAGAAATATATAATGGGTTAAAATTTAAATTCCCTCTAATAATTATTATTCACTAATAATTATTTGGTACACATCTCTTCATTTTTTGTTTTTATTTAACCTCCATTTTCTGCTTTTGTAAAACAATATGTACACACTTCATATTTTTTAACTTTATAAGATAAGATTATACTTCTTGTTCTTAGTTTGCTTTTTTTCACTTGATAAAATGTCATGGCTATTTGTCTATATCTGGACATAGGTCTATCATATTTTCTTTATTAACTATTTAGTAGTCTAGTGTATGTATCTTCCAAAATTTACCTAATTGATATGTTTAAATAAATTTTTAATGTTTCTTTTTGAGAGAGAGAGAGACAGAGTGTGAACTGGGGAGGGACAGAGAGAGAAGGAGAGAGACAGAGACAGAGACAGAATCTCAAGCAGGCTCCAGGCTGAGCTATCAGCACAGAGCCTGACACCAGGCTTAAACTCATGAACCACAAGATCATGACCTGAGCTCAAGTCAGATGCTTAACCAACTGAGCCAACCAGGGTCGCCTAATTAATCTCTTATTGAGATTGGATACAATTTTTCTTTTTGCCATTGTGATGAATACTGGAATGAATATGTGTATGTGTGTGTATGTATATCTTTGTGTACTTGTATGACTATTTCTGTGTGAATATTATATAATAGGAATTACTTAATTGATAAAAGCATTTTAATTTTTAATATGCATATTTAACTTGCATTCAAAAATGATTGTCCTAATTTACATTTCCATCAATATAAAAGAAAATGCCCATTTCACCATATCTAAAGTGTTTAGGTATGTATTGGACAATCAGTAAATCTCAGTGATTGTCTTCCTTAATGGCTTTATAAAGTAAATTTTTTATAAAATTTTTATCAATTTTTTATAAATGGCTTTATAAAGTAAATTTCTTTACTTTATAAAGCTTCAAGTAAAGCCGAATCTTAAGATAAAAATGTCTATTGGATTGCATACTTGAACTCTACAAACTCCACAGGTGGTTATGCTAATTTTCAAAGGATACCACACATGGCATGAGATATAAATGTATCTCTCCAGTGCAATCAGTTCTAGAATACCAAATGGACTTTATCTTTTTCTTGCTTCTTAAAGTCTATTTCATGTATCAATATATAGAAGAAACACCAAATTCCATTATTTCACATAAAAGTACACGAGACCATTAAATCTTGCCTTAAGCTTTCATCCTTCCACCTTCTGACACCCACAAAAGAGGCTCCAAGTAGTGTTATTTCATCAGCTTCTCTGCTGGACAAAGATGTCTTTGCTGATGGAGCAGAAATGTTTTGCCAGCCGATAGCCTATTGTCTTCGGAGGCTATTCTGAATGGGAGCCACTGCCATTATGTGAATAAGTCATGCATGATCCCTTGGTATATTATCAGCCCCTTGTGAAACATTTTTACCAATGATGAAATGTTATTGTTGTCAGTGTCAGACATTCAGTCTTTATCAGTCTCCTTCATGACAGCCCTCGTTACTCAGGCAGACTTGGGACAACTTCAAGGTAAGAACTTTCAATACAAGGTCAAGTGGACCAAATTTCTTTCCTATCCACTGCTCAACCATTTCCTTTCCCTTTCATCATCACTCACAGACCAACCCCTCTTTCTTGAAACTGCAACGGGAAAAGTAAGCTCATTCTGCTGAGATCCTAGAACCATATAAATAATAGAGATTTACAATTTCTCACAGTGTCTTCCCTGAAGACTTTAATTATATCCTTAACTAGTGACACATAACCTTATCCACAAAGTTCCTGTAGAAGAAGTGCTATGCATTAAAAGCACATGTAGGCTTTAGAACCAGATTCCCTCCAACCCCCTACCCCCGCCCCAGATTTTAGCTTTAAGAACAACTACTTAACATCTCTGGGACAGCATTCTCATCTCCAAAATGGATTAAATGCCATTTGCCTTGTGGAACTAGTGGGAAATTTACATGTAATAATGTATATAGAAATACTTTCCTCATTATCTGGATTATTTTAGGAGTTCAACAAATATCTGACTTTTGTTTCCACTCTATTCTTATAATGCTTGGTGGGAAATACTGCCTCAATAGCTTTATGATTAATTTGAACCAAAAATTAGTGACATGTTTGGGAATGGAAAATGCATAATCTTTATCCAGGTATTTCTGTAATTTCCAGAAATTGAAGCCTTATCAGAATTAAGACCCCAGTGTAAGTGTTCCTTTGTCCCATACCCCTACTTCTTTTGCCCACCTAATTTTGACTCAAAGCTCTTTATGGTTTCCTCAATAACTGTGCTGAGAGGTGCCCACAGGGCTTAGAGGACTGGCTGGAATACGCACATGAACATGCTAGAATGTCAGCTCTCCACATTGAGACTGGCAGATTGGACATGCATTATGTGTAATTATGCAACTATTAGAATGATGATGACAGCCCTTCAATCTCAGAGCAGCAAGGCAAAATTGGTGGGGTTTGCCAAGGGAATGAATGGGAACAGATAGATCCTCCATGGCAACAGTTCCAAGAGAAAATACAGGACCAAGGAAAACAGTCATTTTCTTATACGGTGTACATATTCTACCATTTTCCACTTTTAATCATAAAAAGTAAACACATACATTATACACTTAATGGTACCCAGAACTATATTTTCTGAAGATGCTTCTGGTCAATGAAATGATGCATAACAAAAGGCTGTATCAGGAAAAATACTTACAGTTACACTAGGAAAGTTTACTTAATAGAAATATATTTTAAGAGCATACCGACTCTGAAGGGGAAATATAAGCAACAGTATCTGCAGTCAAATGCTCTACCACTGAGCTATACCCCCAATAAGCAACAGTATCTGAAGGCAGTTATTGTTACTATTGCTCAAGATTAGTTATATACAATTAATGTCACACCAACGATGTGTGGGTAGTGTATTGTGCATTGCATGTGGATTATCTCATTTAATTCTCAACTCTTTGAAGTAACTATTATGACTGTTCATAAAGGGAAGACAAATAAACTGAGTCTGCTGGAATTTAATCATCCACTGTTACCCAGCTGGCAGCCAGGAGTTTTTAATCTACATCTATCTGACTACAAAGGACGTTTTTTAAAAGTTTTGTTGAGCTAAATGTACAAACCAGATAAAATTAATATTGCAGCAACAGTTGTGTTATCCCAGGGGGCAAAGAAGATAGATTTCTAAAACTGTGAATTTCACTACAATGCAAGAATTTATCTGTTGCTTATGCAATTCATTTATTCCTAACAATATTCTTGAATACCTACTACATACAAAACACCCCAATAGGCATCTCTGAATTGAGGTCAAAAAAATGTAACAGTAATAATTACAAAAACTCAAAAGAAGGGATAATCGAAATATTCTTCATGTTCATGTTTTTTGATTTTGCCACGTGTTCTTTATTGGAAAAAAAAATCTGTTATGAAAAATATTATAATTATTACATGGTGATAACTACTTTATAGATAGAACCCTTGGAAATTTATTCCATAGAAACATTCTTTCTAGGAGTCAACAAGCTAGCAACAAAGTTAGAGACAGTATTAAGGAATTCACTTCTCCCCAGGTAGAAAAAATAAATGAAATCTTCTTATATTACTCAAATACATATATATGAAGAGTTTTGTCTCAGATCCCCCAAAGAAAATGAGCTGAGAACCAGGGTCATCACATGGTTAAAAGCCCAGATTCTAAATCCATACTCCCTGGGTTTGAATCCTGGCTCGACCATTAGCTAGTTGTGAGACCCTGAGCATGTTATTCAACCTTTCTGGGTTTCAGTGAAGATTGTTGAGAGGATTAAGTGATTAGTACTTTTAAAGTGCTTAGAAAATCCTTTAAATAATGGGTATATAGGAAACATATAATACATGCTGGCCATTGTTCTTTTAAACTTATTTGCTTTAGGGCATCTGGGTGGCTCAGTCGGTTAAGCATCCGACTTTGGAGCAGGTCATGATCTCGCTGTTCACGAGTTCAAGCCCCACATCAGGGTCTGTGATGACAGCTCCGAGCCTGGAAACTGCCTTGGATTCTGTGTCTCTCTGTCTGCCCCTCCTCACCTCACACTCTGTCCTGTGTTTTTTTTCTCAAAAATAAATAAACATTAAAATATTTTTTAAAAAATATTTGCTTTTCTAGGAGTTATATTACTATTCTCTCTAGGTGTGCAGGATTGTTTCGTGTTGATCTGTCTGTATTTCATGTACCCGAGACAGAAAAAAACCTTCCATGCTGTTCCACCATCTTGGCCCCTCCCACTACCCTTCTCTCTAAAATATTCCTTATAGTTCTAATTAAAAAGAAACAGGGAAAACTAAAGACATATCCCAAATATAGTATCTACTTAAGTGTAGGCATGTGCTCATTAATTAGTTAGCATTCCAAAAGAAAGTGAATATTATGTGATTAAAGAAAAATCGGTAACAATTATTTCTATAGATTTTCTTAACGCCTCTTATAAAAACTGTTAGTTAAATGAAGGTTGTTAACCAACACAACCTACAAAAAAAATGGAATAATGATGAAAGGAGGTAGGTATGGTTAAAAATAGACAACAAACCAATCAGTATATGTTTGGGTGAAAAAGCATAGTGGACATACCCAGATATCTTTATTCTTTCTTGTGTTAAACTACTGTTATTATAAATCATGAAGTATGGGAAAATTTTAGGTTTATAGGTTACTCTAAGTTCTTCAATGTATGTTAAAATGCAAAATGACCTTAAAGGTTCTGTTGATTTCGCGCGCGCGCCACACACACGCGCACACGCGCACAGAGAGAGAGAGAGAGAGAGAGAGAGAGAGTAGCTAATAAATTACTTCTACTTGATCATGTTCAAATGCCTTTAAAAAATGTTCAGAAGTACTGCATGGCCCTTTCATTAAGTGCAGGCATCATAGATATAACTTAGAAAGGGATGTTAGAAGCTGTCCTGATTAATCCTTGAAAAATCTGGGCTAATGTTCCTGTAGGATAAAAAGATAAGCACCAGGAGACTGTTCTTCATTTGGAAGGGGATTAGAAGGAAAATCTAATTTATAATTGTACTTAAAACCAAATAATACTTCTTCCTACTTGAAATGGCACACATAATTTTATCACCTTTTTTCAAAAAATAAAACACAAACCTGGGTGTTTAAAGTTGCCAAGCGAATGGAAACAAGTAGTGATGTGCATATGTTGTGATGGTAGACCCAAACTCTAAGAACTCTTCATACTGCCAAGATGAGATTGGTGAGGAATATGAACCATAAACCAGTGAAAGTTATGGATAGGATGAAAGTGACCTTATCCACAAAATTCTAGTATAATAAAACAGAACATCCCCTTTTGAGACTTAAAGTAGTTTGTCTTTGAACTAGTCAAAGGAAGCATTATTTTACAATAGTAAAACTAAACATCCCAATATATTTTCCTACAAGACACAGGATGGAGAAAAAATTTAGATAAATAATAAATGGCAGATTCATAAAGTGATTTTTTTTTATTTGAGAGGGAGAGTGAGAACATGAGTGCATGCAGGGGAGAGACAGAGGAAGGGAGTATGAGAACCTCAAGTTGGCTCCATGCTCAGCATGGAGCCCCACATGGGGCTTAATCCCACGACCTTGGGATCATGACCTAAGCAGAAATCAAGAGTCAGAGTTGGCTGCTACTGCTCAACTGAAGGTGCCACTCAGGTGACCCAAAGTGATTTTAAGAGGGAGTTTCAGGCATTTAGAATACATTTTTCATGCTTTGAAGCCAACATAAATAAAGACAATAATTACATACTTCTACCTAAGTCTATGCTTCCTAGCTTTTCTAAAATTATCATTCAAAATATCCACTGCAGCATTTGTTATTTGCATGCCTTGCTATTCACTACGCTTATACACTAACTTATTTTGTAAATACTTACTATGCATAAGCCACCATGCTAACCACAGAGATGCCAATATGGCTTGGACGAACATCTGTTTGCTTGTCATACGTATTATGGTGAGAGAGAAACAGTAAAATGAGTCACAAATTGATAAGTAGCAACAGAAGTATGGCTAATGTAGTACAGAAATATAAGAAAATATATATATTTACTTTATCTTTTTCTAATGAATGTGTAAGTAGATAGATGTTTTCCAAACATAATGTGTAATCAAACTAGGGTTAACGGGGCTGAAACATGGAAGGAAGCCTCTAGAAGTGCCTGTATACAACAGCAAGAGAATCGGATGACTAGTAGGCCAAGACATTGCCAATATTATTACTCAGCATGAGAAAAGGAGCACTATAACTCAGAGTTACTTTGTAAGATCTCAGTGGAGAACCTATTTTAAGGCGGTAATTTAATTCAGGTGTAAATTACTAGACTATATTTTAATTACAGGGTAAATGGCATGCATATTCATGACCAATAAGGAGAAAGCAAATGAATGATATAGTACAACATTTGCATACCATAAGTCCAGGCTATGACTATATCTATTTAAAACACAAATATAAACCAAGGGAATTATGAAAAACCCAACACTCATAGCATCTTTTCTGTGTTTGCAGTTCTTTTCTGGTTACTATGGTGTTTTCTCCAATGTCAGTTGTTCATACATCCCTCCAAGTACTTATTGACTTCTCATAAGTCTTCATGTCTCAAAAAAAGTGTGCCCGATAAACTTGAGAATATTTTTTCCCCAAAATGCTTTTTGATGACTTACTCCTTTGACACCAGAATTCAAAACACCAAATCCACATCTCTGGAGAAGACTGAAAAGACTGAGTAAATTAAAGAAGCCCAGATTTTATTCAGGGCATTTTATTATTCAAAATACAAAGTCTTTATACAAAAGTTTACTATATTATCTTAAATATTAATAGAAATACAGGGGCCGAAATATACATTAATGCACAGCTGATATTCCACAAGCATACCAATACAGTCCTAGTGGTTGTTAAAAATATCACGGTACTTCCATATAGGTGGGTAAATAGCCACAGTTCTAAGGTTCTTAAATGCCATATCTCAGCCCAGGAGCCACACTGTTCCTTGTTAATCTTTCCTGCCAGTCAGTTGCTGATGGGAGTGACCATGCTCCTTTGGGTGGCTAGCGTCCTGGTGCAAATGTGTGATGTGTATCTGGTTCATCTTGGAATGACCTAGGCTTTGAAAAAGCCAAGAAATAATGGGGAAAGGGGAAAAAAAAAGAACACCTAGAAGTGCTGTAGGCATTGACCTGGTATCTTAAACACTGATGGGCAACATTCCAAAGATAGAGGGGAAGCTTAAGGGATAGTTGGGACCAGCGAGGGTCTATTCCACTGGGGACCAGTGGAGGCTTCATGTGGGAGTATTGTTTTCATCATCCCTTTTGAATATAATATTCATTTCATACATAAGGAAACTGAGACAAAGAGAAGTATTTAAAAACTAAAATAGCAGAGCAAGAATTTTAGTACAAGAAAGCCAGCAACAGATCTCAGTTCTTATTGCCTCCCTGCACCAGTTACCTGGACTGAAAGAATAGGTTCTATCTACTCAAAAATAACTATCCAATAAATGATGCTTATGACTGAGTCAAAAATAAAGGTATTTACTATATTTTTAATATGTTAAGGGACTGAGCTATTTTAAGGGACTGAATATTTTTTATGTGATCTCTGCAGGAACTACAAGTAGATTAAGTGCTATAGACAAGATAATCAATGTTAAGAGAAACTCTTCAATTATTGGAACCCAAATCACCCAATGATTATCACTTCAATGAAAACATCACTAGGAGAATCTGACAGGGTTTGCTGTGTCGAGTCATAATGCACACTGCAGCATCACTTTCTTGTGGGCAGTAGCATCAAATAAAAGATCATGCCTGGGAGAGCAGAGGGCAGCAAACATCTCTAAAAGGAAACTGCTTTGGAAATATTAGCATGAGTTGATGAAAAATTTACACCACAGTTTGTATCACTTGCAAATTACAAACTAACTTGTAATATATGCAATTGAATACGTATATAAAATATAGTGGAATTTAAAATTTGGGGATTTATATATATATTGATGTATATATTAATTTACATTGCCACAGTGATTGTTAAATGATATTAATATCACTGATGCATATATTCAAAGAAACTATGCACCATAATCTTGATATTAGTTATATCTGGCTGTTGAGATTAGATGCATATTTTACATATGCATCAATGAACATGAATTACTAGCAGAAGCAGAAAAAAATATACACAAGTTATATTTTTAAAATGCTGCTTCTATCTAGCCTATCAATTCTCTTTTTTTCCCCAGTAACTAAAAACTCATTTATGCCTTAATATTAATTTGAGCTTATTCTGAAATAGCTCACAGGTGAAACAATAACTTTTCTTGGGTTTTCTGTAAACAGGTGCTTCAACCCACTAATTTGCCAGCTTCCTTAACCCAATACTGACCTCAGAGGTCTTAGTCTCACCTGGAATTGCAACACAAACATAGAACAATTGAGGTGACTTTTTCAGAACACTTTTAATTGTCCTGGTTTCTCTCTTTCTCTATAAATCCTAACTTTTTCCAAACCACCCATCCACACACACCAATCAAGAAGGACAAAAGGAAGAAGTTCTGTTTTAAAGTTGCTTCTCACCGTGATGAGCAAAATATTCCACAACGTGATAAGCCATAGAAAGACAAAACCACAACTCTTGGAAGAGGCTCTTTTTAGAAGATTTCCAGTGAAGAGGTCACCTTGGATTTCATTTTATATCTGACTGGTAGCATGTTCTCATTGTCTCCAATTAGAATCATAAGATATTCAAATAGCCTAACTTGTCATCTCTGTTTTCCCTAGAAAATTGTGAACTGACCCGAGAAGACAAGGAATGGAGAGGCAAGGTTAGATCTTATCTCTCCATACCAATTTAAAAGAGCCCAGGACCCCCCTTTGCACTGTCTAAAGGTCCCTGCTTACTCCCACAGGAGAAAATTTTGAAGTCTAAATTCACTCAGGAGACCACAGCAATGTAGGTGATTCGAATGGCTAAAGCTTACATAGCAAAGTGTTCCAGGCCCTGCTTGAAGTGCCACATAGTTATCACTCATTTAATCTTCAAAACAAACCAATGACATGATTACTATCTCTCTTTCCACCTGAGCAACTTGCTCAAGGCCATATTTTAGTAAATGGCATAACTAGAATTTAACCCCAAACAGTCTGGTTCCAGTCTTCAACCACGATTCTATGCTGAAATGGGCCTGGGAAGGGGTCCAGCTCACAAAGCAGAACTTAGAACCAGCCTGAACCCACTGGATAGTACTTCCATTGCTGGATTGTTCCCAGAAGCTTCTAGTCAAGAGAACTGTAGTAAAGCATGCAATACTCTCAGGTAATTGTTGATTTCAGTGGGTTAAAGCCTCATTCTCTCTTATTTCAATGTTTAGAAGTTCCTTAACAATTTAGCAACCTAACTTTTCCCATCTTTTCAACATCTGTAAAAAAGGGGATAATAATAATAATAATTCTTGGGGCATCTGGGTGACTCAGTCACTTAAGCATCTAACTCTTGATTTCAGCTCAGGTCATGATCTCACCATTCATGAGATCGAGCACCATGTAGGGCTCAATTCCTGAATCCCACCAGTCATATCCTATTTATCCTCTGCCTCACTTGCCTAGCATCAGGCTTTTTGCTCCCACTGTCAGGGCTCTGCACTGACAGCGTGGAGCCTGCTTGGGGTTCTCTTGCTGCTTCTCTCTCTGCCCTTCCCTCACTTGCATGTGGTCTCTCTCTCTCTCTCTATCTCTTTCAAAACAAATAAACATTTAAAAATAATAAAAATTCTTCAAGGTGTTATAAGAATTCACCAAGATCTTATAGATAGATATAGGATGATGGCTGAAATATAATTAAGTGTCCATAAATGGTTACTGGATACACACAAACACAAGTGAGTATGGATAATGGCACAAAGTTGAGCATTTAAAAGCCACAGAAAGAGAAGTATGGCTTCTGCCTTAAGAAATTCATAGTCTCACAAATCTGAATAAAGTCAGGCAGATAACTAAGCTTTTGAAAGCTAGAAATAACTGTCAAATAGAATCAGAACTATAGAGCAGCTACCTTGAGGTCAGGCTACTAACCACAGCTCTATGTTATCTCTTCTCTATATTGTTTATAGACAAGGTTTACATTATCTTGTTGATTCTTTCTAGGTTACTATGGCATCCAGATGCCATTTTCAGACTTCTCCCATTATTGGGTGTTCTAAATCATCCTTGTAAGAGCTCTCAGATTTGTTCAGAGTCATTTTCAGATGGATTTCTTATTCCCAAAGAGCTGAATATCTTTTAATTACGCTTATTCACATTTATATAGAGCCTCTTGTAAAATCGTATAATACAATGATAATTACTACTAGTAGCAATTATAAGTATTAAACTCTATATTTGTAAATTCATTCATTACATATATCAGTGTTAATATATACAGTGTATTATATATATGCACTTTATTTTCTAGATATTTTCCATTTCTTAATTATTTTTATGGTATATTCTTAGATTCCTGTTTATTTTTCTTCAAGGATCTTGCACATGTGCACTAGGATATTGAGTGAAAAAAATAACTTTACATGATTTATGATGAATAATTCCTGGCTACTAGCACACCCAACTTGTGGGGGAGGGCAAAACAAAAATGATTGTGCATCATTTGGGTCTTTAACACCTAAAGAATTTGCTAGAGAATTGGGTGCTCATCTCATTACTTTCAATGAAAATCTACTTTCTTCCTCCAGGGCTTTTCTGTGGATTGTAGAAGAGGGGATCGTAGGCATTCCTATTTGTGAAAGATACTGTACCAATGGATTTCCATGATGAATCTTCCCACTTCTGAGTTTTGAGTGATTTCTAACACCCTGATATGGAAACAAAGAAAGCAAGTAAGGAAGAGTTTTGAAGAAAGGATATTGAAATAACTGGGAGTCTTCCTGCTGAGCCATCCCAGAACTAGAGTTTTGAATAATGCATGTTCCATAAATCTAAGTGTCCCACTATGCCACATTTTAGAACAGGGAGAGAAAATAATAGCTACTGTCCACACTTATCACCAATAATAAATTGCAGGGCTCCTGTGTGTGGTGACGATTAATGCAAAATGCAACCCAAAACACATAAGTAAATAAATAGATAGTTT
The DNA here is from genome assembly GCA_030068075.1 of Paguma larvata. NCBI lineage: Eukaryota > Metazoa > Chordata > Mammalia > Carnivora > Viverridae > Paguma > Paguma larvata. The sequence goes on along the minus strand of CM057824.1, from coordinate 92,474,712 downwards.
GACTTTCTTGGGGGTTATCTCTCTTCTTCCTTCTTTCTCTCTCTCCTCTTTAAATAGAAAATACATTTTTTAAAAAATCTCTAGAACGCCTACCCTATTTTCTTTGAGACAGACAAATGGGCTCTTTTTTCTTTTTTTTCCCCTCCAGGCAAGGGCAGGTGCATGTGTGAGTGTGTGTGTGTGTGTGTGTATGTGTGTGTGCATGGGCACGTGTACTACAAAAAGAAAGGGATAAACAGAGACATTGACAAAGAAGCAGAGAGACATAGAGAAAGACAACGAGAAGAACCCAGTGGCAGGAGTTGCAGTATTGAAGAATTCACATGCACAGATAGGAAATAAAGGGAGAGTGGTAATTGTGAGAGTGGCTGTACAACTTTAGGGATCAAACACAGGCATGCAATAAACAAATTTTTAGAGGATTAATTTGCAAAGGAAAGTAGGCACTAAATTACTTCCAGTAAGAGTTTGAAATATTTTATATAAAAAAAAACTCCTGAAAATCCTTCAGAATTTTTTAAAATTATTGAAGTTTACATGGAAATTATATATTGATTATGCATCTAGACAGTGAAAACCCTTTTGGAAGGTGAAAACCTCAACTCTATCATCAGTAACTATTACTAGTTTTTAAAGTACCCCCTGGATGCTATGCCCCAGGTAGAGCCATCACTTATTGCAATTTCAATTTGCAGGCTTCTACTACAGAGTTCATGTATTAGCTTATCTAATCTTCTCACCAAGCCTTTGCTAGGTTTAGTATTATCTCTGCGTTCAAAGGAAGAGACAGGTTGAGAGACGAAGTAAATTCCCTAAAGGCACATATCTGCGAGGTAGCAGTGCTGGAATTTGATTTCCTCTTCCATTAAACACCAAGGTTTATATATGTAAACTGTATAGGCCATATATACAGTTGCCAATAAAATACAGGACATCCCATTAAATTTGCATTTCAGATGTTAAATATTTTTAGCAGAAGTGTATCCCAAGTAGTGCATGGTTTATACTTACACCCAAAATGCATGATAATTTATCCAACATTCAAATTTAACATTATTTTTGTTGGCTAAGCCTAGTAACCCTTGTTGCATATCTTCTCTGAATCCAGCGGTTTATCTTTGAGAGGGGACAAAGCAATGAAGGAAAAGTCATTCTTTATGAAAGAGAAGAGGGAGTATTGAGGTACCTGTCCCACTCAGTGTCGGCATGTTCCTGCAAGGGGCATTGTACTTCTGAGAAGATTATCAAAGTTTTCAAGATGATGTCTGGCATCAAGAGTAGCAAAAGTATGACACTTACACCTTGAACTGAGGGATGACTGAACTGACAAGAGGAAACCTGGATTTCGAACCTGCCAATCGCCAGAGAGAATTGGATAGTCTCTAGGCGCCGTTTTCTTATCTTCTCTACTATACATATAATCAGTCAAGGAAGAAGTTTGTATCCAAAGACTTCTTTGTTTCCTCGTATTCCATCTCATCTGATGAATATTCCAGCTCCCCATACAGGGGAAAGGAAAAAAAAAAATACTCCTTTCTTCCTAGAACTGTGTTTTGAAGGTAAATGCTCCTGGGCATTTGAGTGCAACATTTGGTTCCGCAACTCAGACTTCAGTATTGCCTTTAGCCACATTCCACTTCCCTGGTCAACATTATCTATCTGGGCCTCCTGAAGCCTCTAAAGCCTAGACCGTTCTTTCCAGTTTTCTTTCCCTCTTTGAATTCTTGAATCCCACCAGTCATATCCTATTTATCCTCTGCCTCACTTGCCTAGCATCAGGCTTTTTGCTCCCAGCTAGGAGCTGATAAACATAACACGAGCTAATGTGTTAATGACCACCAAAGGGCTTATCCCTTCTAGATAGCATCTGCTGCCTTAAATGCTGTATCACTAAAGCATAAGCAGTGGAGATACTTTGGATCACATAGATGTTTTTCTTATCACTTCTATGTTACATCAACTCAAATGATGCCTTACCGCACTCCATCTCATGTACTCGATCAACCAGGGTATCTATTTTTTCATTCTATCACACCACTGAAGTTATTTAAGCATGGTATATTAAAAAAAACCTTTTTCCCCCCTTATTCTTCATGGATGTGCAGTTGACTGAATGGAAGTAGCCTTGCTTAGTAACATACAGAACCTTGTTTAGTGAAATGAGAAATCATTAACAAAAATGACTCTGCCAGGAAATCACATTCCTCACTTTCTCCCCACTTCCTTACCCTCATTCTTGCATATTTTTTTTAAAGAATCAATTTAAGTTTATCTCTCTCTAGGACACCTGTTCTGCCCCTGAACAACTTTCCTCATTTATATCCCTTATGTTTTTTCCCATCATAGCACTATGGTTACAATTACAAGCTCAGGAGCCAGACTACCTATGTGCAAATCTTTACTCTACCATTTAATAGCTATGTAACCTTGGACAAGTTAAGTTAATCTCTCTATGCCTGAATTTCTTAACTGTGAAATAGGAGAATCATGTTGCTGTCCTCACTAAGCTGCTTTGAGGACTGAATAAGTACATACATATATCGAAGCAGGGAGGGAGATTACAGATACATAGCACATAAAACAGGATCTGGCACACAGCAAGTGAGGCATGGATACTTACAGTAAGTATTTATTCGATATATATGTTTGCACTTCAGCCCTCCAATACTATAAGGTTTTGGGTGGCAGGAAATTTGTGCAATTCATGTGTACATTTGCACCATTCAGTGCCTGGCCCGCAGTAGGCACTCGGTACATGCTTTGGGAACTGACCTATCCCCGTATATGGTTCTAATGAACCATGTAAAAATAGGTTTTGGGCTCTTATTCTGAGATTAGAATGTCAAGTAACTGGCATCAGAACTCAAAAATAACATTTTCTGTTTGTTTGTTTTTGTGGAAGTCACAAGGTCTTTTGAGAACACCAAACTCCAAGGATGAAAGATAGTTGTTTGGTTAACTGATTCACTTATTTGTCTGTTTATGTAGCAACTGGTCTGAAATTGCTGATTCTGATTGTGAATCACTTTGCTTCTATATAGAAAATCTTTGTTTAATCAAGAATTGTTTCTCTTTTATCATTTATTTTTAGTCGAAGCCTGACCCATTCAAAGAAAAACATATTTGATATGTTTAATATCTATGCGTGTATACCTATGCATATATGTACATGTGTGTATGCATATATGTAGCATGTATATCACATATATATATTTATAAACCAGTCTTACTTTACTTATGTTTTCTCCTCAATATTTACTGTAAAAACTTTATAATAAAAGTTTCAAGTTTCTAAATTTCTCAAAACTCAGTCCCAAGGATGCCTGCCTGAGGTATAATTAAAAAGTAGGTCACATCTGTTTCCTCTGCTCCCTTTGCAGCCAGGCTTTGTACCAATGGGCATCCAAGGCCTTCATATTTTCTTTTTTTTCCCCCACCCCCTTTGTCTGCCAGCTGCCTCAGCCACCACTGCAGTAGTCCAAGATCATTATCTTTTTTTCTCCACTCTTTGGGGGCTTTCTTTTTATCAGAAATCTAATCCACTACTGTGAACTAATGTGTTTATGGTTGACACTAACTTAGTCTTCCCAGATAAGGGACATATTAAAGTTTACATAACACCCAATCACATTTCCATCATAAAATGGCAATACAATTTCACCCTGAAGTGGGAAGGGAAAATCAGGATAAGGAAGGGGAATGAAAAACTTCTTAAATTCTCTTAAATTTCATCAATTCAGTTTAAATTTAAAATATATGTTTGCATTCGCATGATGGGAAGGAAAAGATAGTTCTCTGTTCTTCAGCAGTTGAGCATAGTGGGAATCCACAGCCCTGACCCGCTCTATTCAGGAAGGGATTTAGCTCTAACCAGAATTAATAGCACCATATAAATGTCCGAGACCCAGGAATTCACATTCATATCTAAATATTCTACTGTAACTGCTGCTATTGACTGGAGAGAGTGGAAGAGGACAATGAGAGAGAGGTGTTGGGCAATATGTCTACAATATGAAATCATGGGATATTTCTTTTGTGAATATCAAGTCAGATCTCCATCAACACATCCTAGGTTTAACTCAATCCTCCATGTCCAGAAAATTGAAAAAAATACATACAAGTACTTATATAACCCCTCCAGGAAGGTACCCTCTGAATTTATAATAAAGACTTCATATGTATGCCCACCATGATAGTGTCATTCATACTTCATCTCACCCTTTCCTGACCCTAGGACATTCCTCTTTGTAGGACACAATGATGCATGTCCTAATGGTTACCACCTTAGAGAAAGATTTTGTTGTTTTTGTTTTTGTTTTTTATGAAAAACACAGTGGAAATTTATACTGTCTTTTCTTTTACAGTGGATAGGGATGAAGGTTTAATTCACTCTTTGAGACTTTTGTGGGGTGGGGGGGACTTGGTTAATAAAATGAATATGAATTTCTCTCATTATAAGGAACTATCAATAGTTTACTTCTGGGGGAGAAAAAAGAAAGACAGCAGTGGATAAACAAATATATAAACTTCCAAAAGTTAACAATGAAAAAAAGGATAAAATGAAATATTCAATATAAAGTAGATGCCAAGTAACTCTCAGACTACTGGCATATTTCTCAGTGAGCTGACTGTGGGTAATTATGCTGGGTCCTGAACACATTTTTTACTCTTGATTTAATCTCAGTCTGGGCAAACTTCGGCAGTTTTACCTATCAGGATTACAGAAATGTGGTATTCCCTAATTCCTATCGTGGAAAGCACAGGAGAAACACTTCACATTCCTTTTAATAGTGAGGTACTTTGAGCCATTTGCAGGTAAGTGAGCAAACAACCCAAGAGTTATCAATGAGATTTTCTTCTTTTCAGCAAGACCCCATTCTTCTTTTCTGGTTCATGTACTCTAATCAAAGACACCATTCAATAGTGCACGGTGTGTAGAGAAGGAGACAGAAGATGGAAGGAGCATGAATGTGTGCACATTTCTCTCTCTCTGTGTGTGTGTGTGTGTGTGTGTTTAATTTTGCCCAAGAGAAAAATATAAAGTCATTTGTCAGACCAGCAATTTTGCTCTGTCATATGCTGACTGCCAAGAAACACACATACGCACATACACAAATATTCCATGATGGAGTGTGTAGGAGTAGCAGGAGGGGTGTGATTGAACAACTGTAGCTAATCACGAGCATTTGCCAGCACAAGACTTACATTTGCACTGGAACATCAACATGACATTAAGTGTACCTTGAGTGGAAGGGGTAGGGGAAACTTAGAAATGAGACTGAAAGAGGGGGAGAGAGATCTGAAAATTTATACTACATACCTGAACACATGTGTATATGATTTTTAAAAATTTTAATAAAACTGCATTTATAAGCAGTGCTTTGCACCAACTTCCCTGTGTATATATTTGCCCCTATTTTTCATTTAGAAGATGCAGACCTATATGGATGCTATCAGTGCACTTAGCAATATAACAGTAGTATATCATTCATGTGACATATTTTGGTTGCACTATTAAATTATTTAGTTTTTAACATTGGAAAAGGTAGAAAGATAACATTTTTTATATTTACTGAGAAAATCTTCTTTGGTGTGTTACTATTTTACTTTAATTTGGGGTGGAGGTGAAAGGAAAAGGAAAGTCATGTCACCTGTGGGCAAGAGTCTACTAAAGTCCCCAGAAAGCTTCGTAAGCCTTCATATTAGTAATCTTACTCATTTAACAATGGTGGGAAATCAATAAAGTAAATCAGAATCTAGGGTCTTTAATATTACCCTTAACTATTTCTTTTAATTTTAAAAAAGGTGTAATATGGGGAATTTGCAACTGCTGACAGGTGGTGTTTACATTTATAATTTCCCAATTTTTCATGTTTGGGAACAGAATCAAAGGAAGAAGGATCAGGAATAGTTATAACCCCAGGTACCATTTATGGCATCTCCCCTGGACTTATGAGCAATACTTAGGAAGCACAGGAGAAACATTCAACATCCCTTTTAATATTGAGGTACTTTGAGCCATTTCCAGGTAAGTGACCCAACAACCCAAGAATTACCAAGGAAAAACCATTTTGCTCACTGATGAAATGAGACTATTCGGGGGCAGATAATAGAAGAGTGGGGGCAATGGTGTAATACTTTGGTCAGTAGTCCCTGGAACTAGTCCACTCCATGGCTTCTTCCTCTTAAGAAAATACCATGTGTAGAACAGACACATAGACCAATGGAATAGAATAGAGAACTCAGAAATGGACCCCCAAGCATACGGCCAACTAATCTTTGACAAAGTAGGAAAGAGCATCCAATGGAAAAAAGACAGTCTTTAACAAATGGTGCTGGGAGAACTGGACAGGAACATGCCGAAGAATGAAACACTTCCTTACACCACTCACAAAAATAAACTCTAAATGGATGAAGGACCTGAATGTGAGACAGGAAATGATCAAAATCCTAGAGGACAAAGCAGGAAAAAACCTACTGCAGCAATTTCCTATGCGACACATCTCCAAAGGCAAGGGAATTAAAAGCGAAAATGAACTATTGGGATCTCATCAAGATAAAAAGCTTCTGCATGGCAAAGGAAACAACCAACAAAACTAATAGACAACCAACGGAATGGGAAAGGATAACTGCAAATGAATATTGGATAAAGGATTAGTATCTAAAATCTATAAAGAACTTACCAAACTCCACACCTGAAAAACAAATAATCCAGTGAAGAAGTGGGAAGAAGATATGAATAGACACTTCTCCAAAGAGGACATTCAGATGGCCAACAGACACACGAAACGATGCTCAAAGTCACTCATCATCAAGGAAATACAAATCAAAACCACACTGAGATACCAGCTCACACCAGTTAGAGTGGCTAAAATGAATAAATCAGGAATCTATAGATGCTGGTGGGGATGTGGAGAAGCAGGCACCCTCCTACACTGTTGGTGGGAATGCAAACTAGTGCAGCTGCTCTAGAAAACGGTGTGGAGGTTCCTCAAAAAAATGAAAATAGAGCTACTCTATGACCCAGTAATAGCACTGCTAGGAATCTACCCAAGAGATACAGGAATGCTGATGCATAGGGGCACATGTACCCCAATGTTCATAGCAGCACTTTCAACAATAGCCAAATCATGGAAAGAGAGCACTTGTTGGGATGAACACTGGGTGTTATATGGAAACCAATTTGAAAATAAATTATTTAAATAAAAGAAAAGAACATACCATGTGAAACATGACTTTGTTAATCGCAGATCATTGTGTGAAATAAAGGCTTTAAATCATGGATATAAAGTTGACTAGTGAAGTATCATATGGAGGAGAAAAACAATTTTTGAATGCAGTAACTTGAATTTAGGCACTAATACTCTGTATTTTGTAAAGACTAGTGAGGTCTTTTTGGTTTGGTTTGGTTTTTTGTTTTGTTTTATTTTACTTAGGATGCTATAATCTTCAGAGTTCTGAGCATCCTGTACCTCTGAACATCTGGTCAACCTCCAAGTCACTAGGTCATTTGACACTCAAGTGCTGTCCTATGCTAACCTTATAAAAAAATGGAGATTAGATAGATTCTCTCCAATACAACCTGAGGTAAATAGATGCACACTTGGACCACGCAACTGCTACTCTGTCTTTTTGGGACCTTACAGACTTTCTGCCTTTCCTCTGACTTGTGATGAAGGAATATAACTCTCTGAGGACTCTTGGCTTCCATAACATTAGCATGTGCTTCCCTAGACTGGGAAGAAACTGTAACACTTAATGTGAATTAAGGCAAGGATTCTTCAACTTCCTTTTGAATGGGATTAGTATGTCAGGAGGCAGAACTGAAACTTGCTTGTGTACTTTTACTCCTCCACTATTTGCAAGGAAATGCCTCAATGTACATAGCTATTTATCTAAACAGAAAACAATTCATTCTAAGCTCCATTTTTAAAGTGTTTTTATGTAGCGTACAATATATATCATAAAATCCACTAACTTAACATAAAAATTTAGTAGGTTTTAGTATATGCATAGATGTGTGCATCCATCACCACAATTTTAGAATACAATACTTTCATCTCCACGAGTAACCCCGTATCTTTCTTCAGTTTTCACTCCTGTCTCCAATTTCCTACCCCAAGCATTCAGCAATCACTAACCAACTTTCTGTGTCTATAGTATTGGCTATTTTGAATGTTCCGTATAAATGGAATTACACAATATGTGTTATTTTGTGACTGACTTTTTTTCACTTAGTATATTTGCAAAGTTCATCTATGTTGTAGCATATATCATTTAGTACTTCATTCCTTCATATGGACCAGTAATATTCATTGTATGGATAAATGACATCCTGTTTAGCCATTCATCCACTGATGAGTATTTGGGTTGTTTCCATCTTTTAGATATTAAAAATAGTGCTGCTATGAACATTCACTTACTTGTTTTTGTTTGAATACTTGTTTTCAATTCTTTTTGGTATATACCTAGGAGTGGATTTATTAGGTCATATATAATTCTATGTTTAGCTTTTTGAGGAACCACTAAACTGTTTTCCATAGCAGCTATACCATTGTACAATCCTAATATAAGCTCCATTTAAAAACTGGAATATTAGTTTTTATTCATATCAACACAGGTAGGTTTAAAATAACTGGCTTTTGACTTTCCCAATATAGACATTAGCAAGGGAGTGGTTTTCGTGGATTCTGTTGTCTTTTCTGATGAGGAAAATATTTATTTTTACATAGAAAGGTTAAGTTGTATGTTTGAGGACCAAGGAAGGGTTTAGGACTTGCAGGCTATAAAATGGAATGGAAAATAGGGGTAGAAAAGTTATGGATGAGGAATGTAAAGTGATCATACAAAAGCAATTTACTACCACTATACCTTGAAATGACCCAGAAATAGTACAAAGGAAAGAAATGACAGCAACAGTGATAACAGAGATATGACAATGGGGTTTTAAGCATAGTGTCACAATTTATAAATGAGGCATTTAACAAGAAAAATGCACAGAAATGAATCATTATCACTTTTTCTTACCTTAAACTACAAATGACCAGATGCTAACCCCTGATACTGATGCATTGTTTTCAATGTTTAACATCTGAACAATCAATATAGTTCACTGGGACTAAAATACACTTTTAATGGAATCAGATTACCTCATTATGAAATATTTTTAAATAATATGTTTCATCTATAGATTCACTCTATTGCCCGTTAAAATTTTGCTAGGTTATTTGGGAATTCAAGGAAAAGGGAAACACTGGGGTGTTTTTAGTTTATATGGTATAAAGGGAAATATTTGCATAATAACCTGAGAGAAAATGAACTGACAGAGTGAATGCTAAAGCATGAGTCATGGGATTAGTCAGAAGATCTTGGTAGAGTAGGCTTCAAGGAAGGGGAAGAGGGGTTATGTGCAATGTTTGCAGGCAAAAAGGCAGGGGATTTAGACTCTGAGCACACTATGAGCAGAATCCAAAAAGCAGGGGGTGAGGATGGAATGTTCAGTAGACAGTTCACACAACACTCTATCCAGAAAGAAGGACTCACATGGAAAATTAATAGGATGAAAGATTGGGAAAACTGGCTATGGTCAATAAATTTCGGCCTTAACTGTCAGGGTAAATCATTTCACTAAAAGAAAGGATCTCCTGAAAAGCTTTAAAAGAGGGTGAATTATCTTTAGAATGTCTTTATAAAATGCCATTTAACTGTGGAGAGCAGGGCAGATTGAAAACCACAGAGGAAAAAAAAAAAGAGATGGGTTTGGGGGTCACTGTAACAATTTAGGTCTCTGGTAGTGAGGGCTTATTTTGTAGAGATAGAAATGAAAAGGATGGAGGAGGCAGAAAAATGGCAGCAGTGGGTCAGTAGATTAGACATAGTGGGTTGAAATATAAGTCAAAATAACTCAAATATCAATGATGATTAAGAAAAAAGCAGTATTGTAATAATTTGAAATAGAATAAAATTGATCAAAAGTCATCCAAGAAGTAACATCACTGAAAACGTGTTTTGTAAACTAATAGCATAAAAAATTAGTTTTTAAAAACATTTCTCTCCTATTTATATTTGAAATGCACAAGCGCAAAAAACCAAAAGAGGAAAACCACCCAGATTAAATTTTGTTGTAGTAAAAGATGATTATCTCTTTCTATCCCAAATATGTAAAGTATATGTACATTTCTCTAAAATATAAGGCAAATAATGACCGCAAAGTCCTGAAATACTCAAACAAGTCACATAATATTTCTCTAGAGATATATTTAAAATAATGTCAATGTCCACACACACACACAACCCCGAAGTTCTTTGGTGATGTGTTTATTTTTCCTTTAAAATGTTTTGGGGATTCTTCAGGAAATACCATGACATTCCTGGGAGGCTAGAAGTTTCCCATACTGGCCTAAGAGTGTCTGGGAGTATTCTTCCTTTACAACATTGGCAATGGGCTTTAGTGATGTAGAGAAGCCTTGTGCTCAAATCCACAAATCTATTAGCTCTCAAGCTAATAGAAGGGCTGTGGTTAAAAAGGAGGAGTAAGTACTTTTTTTTTTTTTTTTTTTAAATTTATAAGTTCCTAGAGGGGTATTCACTACCTTCTTGGCACTTCTTCTGTATTTGCCTACATTCATTCTTTGATAAGCCAAGAGAAAGGGCAGTAGTAGGTGGGTTTCAAGGGAAAATAAGGAGATGAATTTGAAGAGATGTCTTGGAAAGCCTCACAGTGGGGAGTACAATTTTAGCCAGTGTCCTGGTTCAATTAAAGACTAAGCAGGTACAATCTTGGCTTCATCGTTATACCTGACAGGGGGGTGGAAGGATGCACATTTCTCTTTCGCAGCGCCCTGGGGGCCACTCTATTTTCCCTTCCCATAAAGGACAGAACTGATTTAAATTGATACATTAAACATTTCTACAGCAGAATCAATGAACCCCTACCACTGCTATAGAGGTTGTGATCACTTTAATACCTTGAATTACGTTTCATAATACAAGTGTTACTTAACATTATGAATGCAATTATAAAATATCCATTTTTCTTTTTCTTTTGTTCTGCATTCAAACTGATAAACTCTGTATACTTCAGTGAGTAAACTTATCTGATTTTCCGACTGTTGTACTTTGAGATTTAGGTAATATTTGCACTACCTGCTACCCTTTTCACTTTAAAAATAATTTTATAACTGTAGAAACAAACAGTAAATGGTGTATCCACCTGAGCACCAGCTTTAAGTGCATGGCACGTTAACCTTCTAAATGAACTTCTATTGCATTTTTGTCTTCTTTTCTTTCCCATTCTGTTAGGCATTTTTAAGCTAAATAGGTATCATATCACATTTTGTTATGAAATAGGCAATTGCATTTTTTTTTTTTTTTTTTGCGTGGCATATGACTATTTTTGCTTCAGGACTGAGGAGAGATACAAAGCTCTCATACCTAGGTATTCTGGAGAGTGAGAATCTCAGAAAGGCTTCCAGGCTGGTGCGGATTTGGCATAGAGACAAAATGAAGTGAACAGTGCCCCAGTTTTTTCTTCATTCTTGAAGTCTCTGCTACTCGGAAATAGAGACTATAGGAAAACAATTTCAAAATGAACCAGTCTATTATGAGAATTCTGATATCTATTTTGGTCCATCGAGGATATAGAAACACACATTATGAATTCAAGAGGAGTTATTAATATTGCTATTACTTCTTGCTGGATTTGAAAGTGCAGGTCATGCTAAACCTAATGGTCCACCCAAATCCTATGCTGCAAGGCCCTCCCTGTCCACAGCTCCCCCCATCATAAAGGCCACTTTTAGTTTGGGACATCTCTGGAAGATTCTATCCAGCTCCAAGTTATCCAGGACAAATGACTATTTGGGGCTTCAAGATCCCCATGGATATTGGAGAAAGTTGGAGCCTTAGCAGATGTCTTTCACGGCTTCTCCTGGGAAATTTTATTTTTTGCTCTTAAAGAAGGGAAATTGTCTCTGGTGAGATTTAAAGTGAGGGGGCACCTATCTTAAGAAAATCATAAAAGGAAACATAAGAGCTAGCTCTATTTCAGAATCCCATAGTGATTATCATATATAATGAAGGCTATGGATAAAAGGACGGATGAGAAATAGTATTTATTTTTTAAATCATTAAACTGCTTTGGATTATTTCAACACAAACACTGTATTAGACAGAAAGAAAAGGCATTACTGTGTTATAGCATTTTAAGAAAGTTTTATTATTTTTTATGCCAGTAGGAAAGTTTAGTTGGTTGGAAATCTGAGCTTATTCTATTCACAAATGAGGGAGGCAGGAGTAAATGCAAATGAAGTATTAATCTACTAAAACAATTCCAATTTTTGTTGTCTTCTGCCAACTGAAAAAGCCTTTGTGTCAGTGCCAGGAGGAGCCTGGTAATGATTAATTGATCTAGCAGTCAAACTAAGGAGGCAGTGTGTATATAAGCGGAATAGTGTGAGGGGCACAGGCCTTGTTTTTATGGGGATATTTTGTTTGGAGCCCCTTTAGAATAAAGAAACGGTGGGGGAGGATGAAGAAGGAGCTATAATGTACAAATAAATGTGTCCGCAAAGAAGTACATTATTAAGCAAGTTTCAAGCTTCCAAAAACCTCCTAATCCTTATATATGTGGGCACGAATTGCTTTTATCTTTGAAAGATTATCTCTCACTAATTACTAGAAAACTTACAATGTGTCAGTTTACATTCTGACCCTTTTCCATTGAATTTTTCTCTGCTTGGCTCTCTTATAACTTTGGGAAAGTTATGAAGTTTGCTATATTCTGATTTTTCTGAATATGGAAGTGAAACCTATTATAGGGGGCGTGTTGAAGAAACACAAGCAATAATCGTATGAAAAAATAATATGCAGCCATGCTAAAGTGGAGAATGTGTGAAATTTTATTCTCACACTATGTGGAGGAAGATTTCCATAATAGACACAAACTGTTTCAGTCAGGTCTCCACAATACAGCAGGCTTGGAGGTGCCCGACCTTCTTAGTATAGTGAACATTGATAATGATGGAAGGTAAACGTTTTGTTCTATTTTTGCTAGTTTGCCATTCCCTTGAACTTACTAATAAGATTGCTAATGCAACCATGTTACAAACTAAATTTCCTTCCCTTAAAAATAACCTTGTTATTAAAAGTTGAAATGCAAATTCTATTTTTACTAATATGTTGAAACTCTTGGACACTCAAAATCACCATTCTTATTTCTTTACTTTCTCGGGGCCAGAGGAGGGCAAGGGAAGAAACAAACAGATCTTCAGTCTAATGTTTTTTAAAGATACAGTCATAAGTCAAGAGTCTTATTAACATAAGGAGGGGCATTCAAAGGGGTCAGAATCTTGATAGAGTGTTCAACTTTTAATTGTATACGTAACCAGGTCAAGATTCATGTGTCTGTGATCACATGGAAGTTAGTTCACTTTATTTATCCACTTGCAATTAAAAGGATGATACTTCTTGAATTTAACCTTTTCTTTTAACATATTGATGAGCTACGAATCTAGAATATTATCAAATACTTAATCATTTAAAACTTAAAACAGAAAACATCTACTTTTTATATTTAATTTCATTGAAAAGATAGTTCATCATTTACTGTACCATCAAGTCACTATATCTGATTAAATATTTCTATACTAAAAATGCTACTTACAAAAATACTTGGGGTACCTAGGTGGCTCAGTCAGTTAAGCATCCAACTCTTGATTTTGATTCAGGTCATGAACTCATGGTTGTGATATCTAGTCCTGTGTGCATCATGGAGCTTGCTTAAGACATTCTCTCTCTCCCTCTCTATCTCTTCCTCCCTCTGTCTCTCTTCTCAACTCACATTCTCTCTCTCTCAAAACACACACACACACACATACACACACACACTGTATGTAATAATAAATTGGCCTGAAAATGAAAGTATATGCATATGAATACCAAAAGTGTAAGTATATGAATATCGGATACAAAACCTTGTTTTTTTTTTTTTTTACAAGCATAATTTGTTCAGAAATGGGCTTGTAATCCAAATCACTTGTATATTGAAGCAAATTTCAAGAACCATTGGCTCAGTTGTGATCATGAGATGTTGGGCATCACGTACTACTTCGTATTGCAAGGCATAGCTTGTCTACCAAGTTAAAATTTATTTGAAATGTTTGCTCATCTTGCAGAACACTCTCAGAACAAGTTACTCGCAATCCAGGGTTTTTCATACTAACATTTCTAACAGCATCTCTAAGTGAATCTTTTTAAACAAAGTTCTATGAATGTATTCCTCAAGAATTTTACTAAATTAAACAAAGATAATGGTCAAGTTACATTTCTTACACTAATAATCTTGGATCTTATCTACACGAATGATGATAATAGTTGACATTTACTCAGGAGTGACTTCAGCCATGCATCTGAGCTTGGGATCTTTAAGCCTCACAGCAGCCCTCAGAGATAAGTTTCATTTTCCACTTCATTTTCCACATAAAACAAAATGGAATAAGAAAGGATACATTAAATTCCTAAAGTCACATGAGAAGTTGCTGACCTGGAATTAGAAACCAAGTCCACCTGACTCTAAAGCTCATTACTGTACTGCCCTCTGTCCCAGACAACTTCCAGTTTAACCCTCTGTGACATCTGTCTTTAAGTCTCAATTTTTCTGTGAGCACACATAGTGGATGACTTTTCTGCTTTGTGCCTTTCCAACTCTGAGAACAGACCTTTTCTAGACAGTTTTACCTGTCTCTTCCAGGAGACATTCTTCATTGAAGGATCTTTGCTTTACGTGTTTTCTTTTCTTTCTTTTCTTTTTTTTTTCCCTTTCTAATTTACTGTTAGAGATTTTTTTTTTCTTATCAATACTGGATTTATGCTCTTGTTTCTATTTTTGATTCCCCATTCAGCAAGTCCACAGCATTTTGACCCAGGAATTTGAAAAATTGATAAAACTAATAAAGAAACAAAAACTTTGGGGAGTTAAAGTGTACTAGAAACTAGGCTGGGAACTCAGGATAGAGGACTTTCTAAAGTCCACTAAATAAGGTAACTAAGCCAAAAGAACACATACATGTAAACAAATACATTAGAATATAGGTAATAAATATAATGATAGGAACATTAATAAGTAATGGAAGAAACTATGAGAACTGATTGATTTTATGGCAGTGGAGGGACAAAGAATCAGAAAATGATGCATGACTTATGTTTTGAAATATTAATAAGAGTTTGCCTGGTATATGGAGGCCTGACATGGTTATAAGAAGAGGAAGAAATTCTGGGCTGAGGGTAGACACACCTTGAGTGACCCAGCTATCCTGGGTGTAAGTTCAAATTATAATTTCCTAAGGAGAACTCTAGGAAAGCCCCTCTCTTCCAAAGCCACCATCCCGAAAACACCAATGCTTACTGATGTACAATCTTCTTGTCAAAAGCTCTGAATACTGCACTGGAAATGTCAACATGAGTTTCCCTTACACTTTGCAGGTGTATGTTCTGTATGTTCTCTGAAGATCTTATATGACCTTACTGTTCAGTTCTTGTTATTGGATACAGTAGCATTTCTGAATCTGCTTATATTAATAAGATCAATCATTAATACCATTGTATACAAAAAGGATCCTGAGACTCTGTTCAGTACTATTATTTCTTTACGATATTTATTCATAAAAAAATCTCCATGGCAGAGTGTGATTATACTAGTCATCAAAGACTAAAGTTACATTTAAACTATCTACTGGACTATCATGCTTGAGGGCAAGATTCAATAGCAAATACCTTTTTGCAATTATTGCACACCAAGCTTTCTTCTAATAAGTGTTTTACATGTATTAGCTCAATAGAATCTTTGAAACATCCTTGTGGGGGCTTCTGGGTGACTCAGTCGCTTAAGCGGCCGACTTCGGCTCAGGTCATGATCTCGCGGTTTTGTGGGTTAAAGCTCCGCATCGGGCTCTGTGCTGATGGCTCAGAGCCTGAAGCCTGCTTCACATTCTGTGTCTCCCTTGTTCTCTGCCCCTCGCCTGCTTGCTCTCTGTCTCTCTCTCACAAAATGAACAAAGGGGCGCCTGGGTGGCTCAGTTGGTTGAGCGGCCGACTTCAGCTTAGGTCATGATTTCACAGTCTGTGAGTTCGAGCCCCGCGTTGGACTCTGTGCTGACAGCTCAGGGCCTGGAACCTGCTTCGGATTCTGTGTTTTCTCTCTATCTCTGTCCTTCCCCTGCTCACGCTCTGTCTCTATGTCTCTCAAAAATAAATAAACGTTAAAAAAAATGAACAAAAATGTTAAAAATACGTTTAAAAAAATCCTTGTGAAACGGGATATATTATCCATTTACAAATGTGTAAACTAAGGCACAGAGAAGTTTAGTAACTTGGCCACATCAGGCAGCTTTTAGAGGTGGAGTTCTGATTCAGACTCAAGCAATTTGGATCCAAATTCCGTGTTCCGAAATATGGACTATGTAAGGCTGTTTGCTGAATAGAACAAGAATAATCAGCAAATTATGACTTAGTATTTACTACTTCTTCAGCTCTACTTTTTCAGTGTTGTGTGCTATAAAGACATAGGTGCAGAAGTCACTCTTGCCATCAAGGAGCTAACAACTTTCTTTTAAAGATAATATTAATAGCCAAAACACTTGGAAAGAATAGCAATATGAATTACAGAAACAGTAACAAAAAGAAAAAAGATAAACCTTTCTATAAATAATGGAAGAAATAATTAATCTCATTATCCTATTTAGTATGTCAAGACCATTTTGGTTATGCACTGAGTGTAGAGCTCTATAAAAGATTTCTAAATGTACAATTTCAGGGGGTTTATAATCAAGCAAGGGAGATTTTTTTTATACCTACGTGAAAACAAACAGTAGCACAAGGAATATATGATTAAGGAAGAGAATTATTTAAGAAACATTAATGTGGTATTTACTATGTACATAATTCTATACCAAGCATAGTAAAATGGAAAACATTTTGTAAACAAGGTCAATGATAAGCATTACTTGTAGTTTCACAGGAAGAAAAGAAAATGCACTTTTAGAATTCCTTGAGAAAGGCTGCTAGGTAACAGTACAACAAATGAAAGCTGGCTGCCAGCAATGTTATTGCCGAATGTACAATGATGCAAAGTAAAAGAACATACATAAAGATATATGACAATCTCCAGAAACACTTCCAGGAAGGTGAGAGCTTTGAGCTGCTCATAAGGGGACAATGCCCAGGCCTTGGCAGGGTGCTGGCAGGACAATCTGTGCAAGTACCCCAAGACACCATGAAGGAAATGCATCAGCAGTGTGAGAGGGGGCGGGGCAGCGGGACTTGGCTGGAATAAAGGCAGATGGAAGCAAGGGTAACAAATGATGCCACTGGGGACAAATGGGATGGGCAGGTGACAGAGGGTCTTAAGTTCTGGATTTGGAGGAAAAATGTGACTCAAGTGTTCAGGAACCATACTGGCAGGTTGGGGTAGAGAGGGAAAGAAAAGATTATCCAGAAGCTTATGAAAGATGAATGATATACGAGAGAGACTCAGTCAACAACTCAAAGTGAACACAGCGGTAAGGTAGAGTCTGTGGGATTAGAGGTGGGGATGAGTTTGAGAGACACGGAGGGAGACTTGAAGCAAGGGACTGATTAGAAGTTATTATGACAATCCCAAATTTGCTGTTGAAATAACTTAATGTGAAAAAAGCATTAGAGAACCAAGGGAAAAGATAGCTGTTAGAAAGGAGGTGAAGGTGGGTTAGAAGGAAGAGGGAGGGGATTAAGAGGTAGAGGAGGAGAGTTAGGTAGAAAAGGAAAAGGATTGTGCCTGTGTATATTTGTGTGTGTGTGTGTGTGTGTGTGTGTGTGTGTGTGCATGCGCACATGTGTGTGTATGGTGATTCATCTAAAGAATCCACATACTCATAGATAGTGGCAGCAAATCAATTCTACCACATTTTCTTTTATATTTCAATTACTGCAGTAGTAGTGGCTTAATATATATTGTACATCCACGGTATGTTGGGTACTGGTAGGCAAATCTGTCTTTCTCATTGTTGGCAGTGTCTTAGGATGTATGTTGTGTAGGCAGAACAAGTAGGTGTCAATCAATTATTGGGCTTTATGGACAAGATAATGTTTTTACTGTGCATATTTGCTTCCATAATATCAAGAGCATGCAGATTTTGTCCCCACAAGTATTGCAGAGATCTTTTTCTGAAATATGTGTTGCCTAGCCTGCACTTAGCAGTTCTCGTGAATATTTCTAGTGCGTATTCACAATGCATACAGGTGTTAACTATAGACTAACAAATGCACGGGTGGGTATGAACACACTGTTTGTAAACTGTAGCCTTCGTGGAATGCCTACATTTTTCAGGGCCCTGTAAGCATTAAATGTGAGGCAGGGCCCAGTCTGCTCTATCCATCTCTTGACAATGCATCCAAGGAAAATAGAAAATGACGGCCTCCCAAATCTGCACATTAGTGAACACAAACTCACACACAGTGACATCTTTCTCCTTAAAAATAATGATGCAGGCTGTCTCTGTTACTTAAGGGAGCCAGAGCTCACACTGAAAGGTGTCAAAAAACACTGTATTATCCCACTTTGCCTGGAGCTGCCTTGACAGTACCTTTCCTGCCATAAGAGTGGATTACAGGCAGGGTGGTAATCAGCCAAGAAGTTAGTAAAAATAGGTTCTTTTAAGAGCAGGGTGTGAACCTGGGAACATCATGAAGAGTTTACCACCACGAGGACTAAGGAACAATTAGCTCCCTGCGGCCTTGGACTAACTAGGAACAGCATGGCCCCTTGCTACAGGTTGGTGAAGGGCAGTGGAGAGTTAATTTGTCCTTTGATGAACACAATGATGAATACTCTACAAAACCTACTAAGTAACAACTACGCTGAACTCTGCAGAGCTTTGGTGAAAGGTGCCATAGGAATGTGTAGAGATAAACCAATATGGGGAAAAGTGAGAGACAAACAGATGGAAAATGAAAAGTAGAGAGGCAGGAAAGGAACCAGATGATGCCTCAGGCAGGCAACAGAAGGAAGAAAGCAAGAGTCAAAGACAGAACAGGAGAGACCCCAAACTGAATTCAAGGAGTTTAATTCCACACAGTCCAACTCAGCAGGGCTTCTCTGAGATGTCCACCAACTGTGCACTATTACGACAAAGGATGATTTCCGGTGACCACTATAGAGGCCCTCCAAGGGCTTCACAATAGCAAATCTTCTATTGGTCTCTAGGTTTTCCACCCACTTCCATAAATAACTAACTCAGGGACTCTGACCAGCTAACACTGAGATTCCAATGAAACAAAGAACTCCGGAAGACACTAGATTAAGAACCAAGGTTGCCATGTAAATCACAGTGTTGTGAGAGGTTAAGAAAACCCAGGCAGGAAAAGAGACACAATTCAAATTCATCTTTGTCTCTTCCCCTTTAAGTTTAGATCTGTCTGTCTTTAAGAACATCCTCTACCTGGGAGGATGACTGTTGTCACCATGTTGGTCTCCTGGGCATTATGTTGTTCTTTATATTCTTATGCTTTAATGGTACACACAACAATGACAGCTAATTATTGAGAAGTGACTATGTTCCACTAATTGTGCTAGATGACAAACCTACCTGATCTCCTTTAATCCTCACAGTGATCACATGAGGAAGGTATTATTACAAGCCTCGTTTTTCAGAAGTTGGCACTGAGATCTTAGAGTAGTGAATTTCCCATGCCCAGGGACAGAAGAAGTTATAGCCTGACATTTGGGCTCAGGTATGTGGACCCCAATGTTAAGTTTATTTCACTCATCTGCCATTAGCACTTACTTTTCAGTAATAAAAAGTTGGACTTTTATGAAGATGCTTACTCTTTTTTTTAATTTTTTAATTTTTTTTTCATTTTTGAGAGAGAGAGACAGAGTGCGAGTGGGGGAGGGACAGAGAGAGAGGGAGACATAGAATCTGAAGCAGGCTCCAGGCTCCAGGCTGTCAGCACAGAGCCTGATGTGGGGCTCGAACCCATGAACCATGAGATCATGACCTGAGCTAAAGTTGGACCCTTTACTGACTGAGCCACCCAGGCACCCAAGCACTTACTCTTGAAAGCAAACATAAAGATAGAAAAAAAGGTTGATTTGCCTGGCATAGACTTCACGAACCAGTGTGGACTGGGCTCACTGACTGGACTGGATAAAAACACCAGTTCATAGAATCTCAGGACTCTTCCTCACCCAATCTCAACTGGTTCTATTTTACTGCCGTGCACTCACTGCTTAGGCGCACAGGCTATTTTCACTCTCCAGAGAAATTCTGCTTCTGAACCCACAGTTTTAAGTTAGTATCTACACCCGGATGGGGAATCTTTTCTTCACCAGATGTCATGGACAGCAACATCTTCTAGTTTCTACATTCTACTACTTCAGAATTTTATCTTTCAAAGAAATACCTTAGATATCAGTTCAACTCTGTAACAAACACAACTGTCATCCCTAGACAACATAATAGCCTTTTAAAATTGGATCATATATAGCTTCCTGTTCTCAAAGACTGTGACTCAGAAATACACCAAGGATCTGATCACTTATAACTTCACGGCAACACCCCACCCATTAGTCAAAGCTATCATTATCTTATGTATGGATGATTTCAACAGCTTCCTACCGTGTTGCTCGGCTTTCACCATTTCTTCCCTACTGCCTGTTCTCCACAGGGTGGAGAGCCGCTAGAGTAATGCTTTGGCATCCTAAACCAGAATGTGTCCTCATCTGCTCAAAACTGCTTGTTTTCTTCTCACTTAGAATAAGATCTAAATTTCTTACTGTGGCCTAGAAGGCCCTATGGATTCCACTCCTTGCCTATGTCCCTGCAGCCAGCCAGACCAGCCTGCTGTTATACCTCAAACATGAGAATTCACAGTATGTCTACACCTCAGGGAGTTTGCACCTGCTGGTCTCTCTGTTTAAATGCTCTCCCTTCTCTCTAATAGTCATACATTGATCACCCTCTATTCCCTGGGATCTCTGCCTAACTATTACCTTATTAGTAGAGCCTTTCCTGACAACCCACTACACATATTATTTATTTGATTTACGATAACTTTTCTTCTTTTTAAGTTGAATATCTCTGACAATTGGAAGTATCTTACAAATGATGGCAACTTACAATTATAACTGGAAACTTTTGTTTTTATAGGCAGAAAAATATAGATGCGCATTTGCAATTGCTTATGTCTTTGGTTTGACAAAATATAGTCATATAACCCTAGCTGCTCTCTTTCATACCATCACTTTTTATGCCCAGTTTGTTTTTCCTCCATATCACCCAGTGGTATACTATATATTTATTAGTTTAACTGCTTATTTGCCTTCTACTTCAACTGGAATGTAAGCCCCATTAGAGGAGGGGCTTTGCTGCTTTGGGTCATAGTTACAGCCCCAGTATCCAGATTGTGCTTGGCAACTATTAGACACTCATAAAATTCTTGTCAAATGAAGGGTTCTGATACTTTATTCAATTATGAGCCCTGCCATTCTATCCATTACCACTGTATCTCTAGCATTAAGTGGTAGCTAACAGAAAGACACCAGATTCCTATAGACAGTAAGAGGGATCTCGTTTCTACCAAAGCCATATGCATAAAATCTGGAAACAAACCACTAAACTACTCAGTGAAAAAATCATGTACTGTCTTAAAAATCGTAAAATCTTAAAATGTTTCTACCGCTCAACTGAGAAAAGAGTAAACATCGAACATTCTAAATAACACATTACACTGCTGAACTCAGGCTAGACAAAGGGCTTTGTCTGACTATGGGAAAAGTTCTTCTAGAACCATTCCTAAGGTTTTTGAGTCAGAAATTTGAAAACCAATTTCACTTCAGTAATTGACTTCCATTTTCAATGTGTTCCTGAAGATTTCTTCCCTGAACACAACCAGCTAGGATAGAGAATAGTTCCTCTTGTGTATAAACACCTACCAAGAAGGAGGAGGAGCTGCTAAAACCTTAGAGCTGCCCAAGTGCGTCCATTAGCAGATAATCAAGCGTATGTGCAGATTTCCAAAAGGTGTGAAATACCTTATGCAATTTATATTGTATGGGTTTTTAAGGGTTTTTTGTAGTAAGCCTCTGTAAATAAATGATTTAATACTGTAGCCTTTGAACCACAAGATCATTCCCTTTCTTTCTGTAACTCAGTGAAAACTTTAAAATGCTATGAGTGGGGTCTCAGGGAAGCAGCTCCCAATTTATTCAAACAAAGAAATCTATAGCAAATTCCATGAACTCACCTAACAGTTGGCAGAATTTGATGTTTCATGTGTTCTTCTATGGACATGAGCATCTCAGTGCTTTGTGGATGATACACTTGCCCGTGGAAATATATTTGCTTTGAGTGGCAGATGTCCCTGTGAATGTATCTCCCTCACTAAGGTTATATTTTCTGTCTTCTAGCTTAATGGCCAGACCAATTTTAAAGAAAATTGGGTTGAGAGAAATATTCTGAGACTGAAGCTTTCTGTGTCAAATACTGCACCCTGGGGCCAATTTTATACAGCTGGGAGAGAAGGGGCATGGAATATGGTGACTGGCAGGCCCTCGGGAATGAGAGTGCTTTTGAGTGTCACAATCGACCTTATATATTTTGTCTTGGTTTCAGAGACCCTTAAATAGAAACTATCCCCACTTAAAATAATGCATGCGTGGTGATTCCAGAAGAAACTATCTCCTCCGTTGAAAATAAAAACAAAAACCATGCTCTTTCTCTTTCAACTCTGGGTCCTAACTTTCTGGCATTTGCATTTGAAAAATTTTCAACACCTTTGAAGTGAGAGACTTCAGATTTTTCAAGCTGCCTAGAGTACCTGGTTTGGTAGGCCTCAATGCTCCTAGAACAGTTGATTTTTTTTTTTGTTGTTTTTTTTCTTTTTTCTTCTGTCCTTTCAGTCATAGGAAAAGTTTCTGTGTTACAATACAGTACCACATCAGAGAGAGGCTGCTTGGTTGGCCCCTTTCCTCCTGCTCATTGGCTGTTTGGAATCTTGTTAGGCCCAGAGGAAGGTTTCTTTTGTCTCTTGTGTCTTATATGGCACACAGGAGGGACATTGGAAAAGTCACTTTTTAAAATAAATGTCTCTGCATATTTATTCATTTTTTTCATGGAAAATGAAAATCATTTGAAACAAAGTTGTAAATGAATCAATTAATCAACAACAAAAATATTAATAATAAAGCTAAGCACAGCAGCTGGGTTTGTTTACAAAACTGGTCGATTCCAGGAAAGGGGTTATGTAAACCAAGGCAAGAAAATGCTGTTTGACTCTTGACTAGGAACAGATGCGTTTTATGTATTTATTTATATTTTAGAGAGAGGGAGAGAGAAAGCAGGGAGAAGAGACAGAGACAGAGAGAGGCAGAGAGAATCTTAAGCAGGCTCCATGATCCCAACACGTGGTTCAATCCTATGACCCTGGGATCGTGACCAGAGCTGAAGTCAAGAATCAGATGCTCAACTGACTGAGCTACCCAGGCACCCCTAGAAGATACTCCTTTTAATGAACAAATCACTCTATATGTTTTGCAACTCATCTACTCCTTTATGCAGCCTGCACACAGACTTTTTCAAGTTGATGTTCAAGTTTCAAGTTCAAGTTGATCCTTGATAGTCAACTCTTATGAATAAACTGTTCCTGATACCCCTGAAGGGAAATACCTATTAGTGTATAAAATTATCTGTAAGACATTATAGAATAGGATCTATAATTAAATGTAGAGCAATGGGGCATCAAATTAAAGTGTGCTTTTTTTTCAATGTTTAAATGAATGTTTAATGTTAAATGTTTCAGTGAATCAGAATCTCTAAGTGGGGTCTGGGAGTCTGAATTTTGATTATACTGGCCCGATGATTCAGATGTAAGTGGTCTGTAGGTCATACCCTGGGAAGTCCTGGTTTACAAAGTTGACTTCTCTATAAGAAGTTTATGGAAGAACCCCACTAAACTTAAAGGTATCTTTCCCCTTACTTAGTCTTATCATGTTATATAATAGAAACCACTTTTATTATATTGGGGGAGGGGCACTATGAGGCACTGTCTATTAAAATATGAATATTAACCTGAAAAATAAATATACAATATATCAGGGACTGTCAGTATACTGAGCATAGAAAACACCCTTAGTTAGACTTCAAACAGGAGCAGAGCTCTGAGAGACTGGAACAGCGAAGAACTAAGGAGAGCCAGAAACATCTGGAATGAGTCCCTACAATAGGAGCTCTGGCTTGCTGGGAAACAGCAGGAGATCAGCGAGGAGTAGGAGAAGTGAGACTTCTAGATTTGACTACAAATAATATGTTGGCCATAATTATGCATTGCCTTCCAATTTATAAAATGTTCTCATGTATATTTTAGTTTTATGCTTATGATCACTCTCATAAAGAAATTGGTAATATTAGAAGTAGAGTACAATAATTAGCAAAATTGTCTCTAGAGATGGATTTTCCCTGTTTCCCCCATTTGTATGTTTGTGAATTGAGACAGAAAAATGTAACCTCTGTATTCCAGTGCCCTCACCTGTGCAGCAGGAATAATGATACTGCCTACCTCATGGGCCTTTACGAAATAAGGTAAACAGAAGATTTAGTTTATCAAATGTAAACTTTTCTTATTTTTCATTTGAAAGGAAAACTAAGACTTAGAAAATTACATAACTGGGTCATTACACCCAGTGATTAAGTTCACGGGGACTGAATGCAATGATTCTGGCTCCTGATCCCACATCCTGACTCTTTCTTCTGCAACACCTTTCTTTCATAGGATAAGGTGGAGATCAAGAAATAAACCCTCACTTTCTTCACGGCTGCTCTAGAAAGTACATTTATAATCTATACCTGGCTTACTGTGACAAAGTTTATTCTGTGAAACCGGACTAGTAGATTGTCTGAAATATGTCCAAATAATTCTGATTCACAGAGTTGGCAAAACACCAAGATCCGTGGGACTTTCAATTGTTGTTTTAAATGCAAGCTTTCAAACTAATCCTTGAGCATTGCTACACTCAATAAAGGGCTCCGAGATCCTGAAGATGTCAAACTGTCTAACTGTTCCCCTGGAACGCAAATGGGGCCACACTAAGCAACCCATTGCTTCACTAGTAGCACCGCCAGCATGTCTTTGAGAGAACAGTCCTCCCTACCCCACTCCTGCCCCTAGATAAATAAGACAGACAAAGCTTTGACTCTGGGAGCCAATCAGGTGATGTCCTAAAACATGAGACTCACTCCAGGTAAAAGGCTGCTAGATTTGGAGTCTCCTAATAGAACCCCCAAGTACTTCTGCTATACTACAAAAGTATAGCTATGAACGTAACTTGTTAAATAGTTTAAATCCTTTCTGCTATGTATACAGAGAATATATATATATATATATATATATATATATATATATATATATATATATACATATTATGATTAAAAGAAGAAAAAGTGACAAAATGATCTGTGGATGCCAAATCAGAATGTACAGCCCCTATAGCAGTTTGTGACTAAGAATGCCACAGACCAACAGGTACCCTTTATCCACCACCACTAGCTGCACGACAATCATGTAGAGTATGACACTTCCTAATGCATTTGCCAATGACATCTACTACTTTTTCCATGGGGAATAAGTTATAATAAAAATACAGCACTCCTAGCAACTCCTGCGAAAGTAAAATGCACCAAAGGTGTGATTGCCATAAAGCTTTTGATCTAAGTGTTAAACAGCAATGGTTATAAAGCATAACGTGAGATTTTCCTTCTCTCACTCTCCTAAGTATTGAACTCTGAATTACCCAGTTAGCACTTGGAGCATGTGCTGTCCATTATGTATGGAGGAGAAATATTGACAGTGAGTGCACTTAACTAAGCCCACCCCATGCTCTGAGGTTAAAACCAGAGAGTATCTGTGATCAATTCCCTCATGGAGCTGTTAAAAAGCCAATGTGTACAAGACTCTGGTTTCCAGATGAGCCCCACAACATGCTTATTAAGTAGAAAAACCACTGGACTAATGTATATCAAGTGGCTAGATACAAAGGGAAACTGATCTGGAAAGGATTTTAACCTCTGGTCTGCAGTGTCCCTTTTCTTTTTGTCCCGTGGCTTTTTAGTTAAAAGCTTTGACACATAAGCACTCCAAGTCATCTATTTTTTTTTTCAACTAAGTAGATAGTTTTGTTTTCCTTAGGCTTTGTTTTTATACTCACAATTCAGGATTCCCATTTATCTCAGGCTACTTATGTAGAAGCCCTTACACCTAATACCACTTATGGTTAAATGGTTGGGAGGAGAGAAGTGATGGGCCCCTAATCTTTAGGCCCCTAAGCAAAACTCTGCAAAAGAGCTACTTGCCCTAGTCTGTAGTCATCAGGATAAACATACAACCATTTCCTGCCCTAGATCAGGAGAGATATTGCAAAATTTTAGTGCCGCATATTAATCAAGAGCACTAAACCCATGCTCAGTGAATTTTTTTTATGATAGTAACTTCAATTCTCACGATTTCTAGCAAAAGTAATTCCATCTTTCGGCTACAAACATATGTACTGCTCCCTTCTATTGAGTATTCCCCTGGTAAATGTTACCACTATTCTGGGATTTTGAGCATTCTGTCAGTCATCTTAGAACAGGGGCCAATGAGGCCTGACGTGGAATAAAGTGATGAGCTTGAAGAGTTGGGTGGGACAGGATGAGCAGATCCAGAGTCCATATGCTACTTGGCCAGGCCACAACTAAGCCAGATTCTTGTTTGGCTTGCTATATGATGATATTTGGGTATTCTATAAACCTCTTCAACCTACAAACTACTTTCTGGAATTCAATGTAATTTCAATTTTGTGTATTTGACAGTATACACTCAAAATTTCAAGTGAGAGAATCTCAGTTCAAGCTAGCTTAACGAAAGAGTCTTGGCAGTAAAAATCTAAAACTAGATTTAGGATCTGTTACAACTGGGTCTAACTCCACAAATTATTAATAATCAGTCTCTCTCTCTGTTTCTCTCTCTCTCTCTTTCTCCCTCCTTTCATCTCTCAGCTTTGTTTTTCTCACTACTGTTTTCATTCTCGGGCATATTTTCTTTCCATGTAGAGAGAAAGATTGTTACACACAACTCCAAGAAGCATTTCACTCCTGCAGCTTTCATAAATGGCCTGGAGACGGCATTAAGGCATCAGGCTGTATCACACCACTCCTGAAGCAATCGCTGTGGTCAGGGTGGGGAGCAAGGTGCTCTAATTGTCCAGTTATGAGTCTGGTACCTTCTCCTGGGCCTCTATGGGTAACCAGAGTTATAAGACAACAGGACATGCTTATTCCTTAAGTAAAGGGATGGTTGACAGGCAAAAAACAAGTTATATTTAACTTTATTGATTATGGTCAATCAATTTATCACTGTCCGGCACCCAGTCTTGTGTGTATCTCAAATAGAAACTATGCTTTGTATTGGTTTTCTCTTGAGCTGGTTAGTGTACAACCTCCATTTTCTTCAGGTATACATTGAACAAGTCAGCTTGTTTTCATATTATGGTGCACAAACAATACTACAGAGGTTTTTTAAACTAGAGTCCCCGGGTGAAATGTCTTGAAGGTTTATACTGCTTTTTCATAATCTTATTGAGCTAAAAAGGTTGCCAGCTGCATAGTAGAAGTGTTCCAGTGTTGTTCTCCAAGCTTCTCGTGGCTTGCAGTGCAGTGGGATAAGTACTAGTAGACCAATCTGACTCTTGTGTCAGTGTCCCACTTTACTAGTCACAGGGACAAGGCAGGCTGGTCTACACAAAATCCTTTCAAGTGCCCTTGGTGAGTTTCTTGAGGCAACTAAGCTTGTAGGGGAGCTAGAGTGTTCCAGATCTTCTAGAAGTCTCGGGATTTTTAACAGTGAACTAACAAAGTGGATTAACCCTCCTATTTTCCTGCAGTTGGAATTTAGGAATAAAATCAAAGAGTAAACTGTAGCCAAAACCATTCTCTTATTTCATGGGTTTCTGATAGACAATATGCAACAAAAGTCTTTAAGCATGCTGTCCAGGATTTCCCACAATAATCAGTATAGGACATGATTTCAACCAAATCAATGCACTAGACTAAGCCAGACACATGTTACTTTGGTGTTTGTGATTAAAATGAAAACGCGAAGTTGTTCAATATTAGGTGTCTTTAGCTTTGAGAAATTTTTGACAATTTTTCTTATTTATAAATGAAATTACTAAGAGATAGTTCAGTTTTCATTGGGATAAATGTCAAAATATTTTGAGACGAGTAGGAACATACATGTCTATACTCTTTACGAAGAAATCTAAAAGTGTGCATGTCATAGTCTAATTTCTTTGTAATTACAAAGCTCAAGCTGCAGTCAGTGTTACTCATGTTTCTATACCTAGATAGAAGCCTGATAAAGGGAACTAAAGTAATACATTCTAGACCTTTGGGTAATATAGATAGATGATTTTTCCTGTTCCAAATGTATCTCTCCACTTTACTTTTCCTCTCAGACTGTCGCCCCTTTGAATACTAGCTCTTCCCTGAAATCACCTTTTGAAGCATGTGACTAGAACAGAATCCTTATCACACAAGTACTATAGACTGACCGCATAGATGCTACTGCATCTATCTATATGGATACAGATAGGGACTGTAAAACTCAGGGGTAAACACAGTGAAATATGAAGGTCATGATTCTATAACCTTCATCAAATGTCCAGAAAGTTTTCATGCACAGGTTAGCATGTATCTTTCTCTTCAAACTTCTAAGAAGCATACTACTGGTTCTTGCCCTATTTACAAATGCAACTAAAATCAGCTGCCTGCATGGGAGTCACAGTTGCTAATTTGCCATGTTTTACCATTTACCATTTATCCAGATACAACTACTAATTAGCTACTGTTGGTAAACTTAGATGTGTGCACAAGTCAATGCCTTGCTGATCTGGTTCCTCCTATTTCCTGATTTCTGTAGTTACAGACATATCAGAAAACAACATGGTTTGGAAGGTTTCTGTTCCAAGAAGCTGAATGTTCCTCAATTAGAGTAACTAATTAGAAAAACAAGTTTAACACCAAATGTAGTCATCCTGTTTGAGAGCTGGCATATTTGTATTATTGGATGTTGGCGACTGAAGTCTCAATGTAAGGAAAATATTGGCCTAATTGGGGAAAATAATTCAATTTAAAGTCTTTTTTTTAATGTTTATTTATTTATTTATTTTTTTTTTTTTGAGAGAGAGAGAGAGACAGAGTATGAGCTGGGGAGGGGCAGAGAGAGAAGGAGACACAGAATCTGAAGCAGGCTCCAGGCTCTAAGCCTGTCAACATAGAGCCCAACAAGGGGCTTGAACTCACAAACTGTGAGACCATGATCTGAATCAAAGTCAGATGCTTAACCAGCTGAGCCACCCAGGTGCCCTTCAATTTTATATCGTTTCATTCAAGTTTTACTTTGTGACGAATACTATAAGCCAACCGTCCAATTTCCTTTTACTATTCTTTCTTTTTTAGAAAGCCCACATTAGGTTCATAACAGCATTGTGCATACGTGAAAACTTACTCCTATCAGTCCCCTTTGTATAAAGAGGTAGTCGTTAGTATCTTCTTTCTAGTCAATGAGTAGACGTGGATATCTGCTGAAGATTCCTGGGAAAGCCTTTGTTTTAGTGATGAAAGAGAATATTTGTAGCTGGCATACCTCCACTCTTCTTTCCGCCTTGAATAAAACCTAGTATCCAGAGTTGAGGCCAATATACTATAATCATAAAGGAAAGCCCAAGAATACTGTAGTTACATAAGTTCTAACAACAATAAGATACTGAACTAAAAGCTACCGCCTCTTTCATCTGGACTTCTTGATTTATGAGAAAAACAAATCCTTATTTTAAAAATCAGGGGCACCTGGCTGGCTTAGTCAGTTGACAATCTGACTCTCGATTTTGGCTCAGGTCACAATCCCAGGGTTGTGGGATCAGGCTCCACATCAGGCTCTGTGCTGAGTCTGGAGCCTGCTTAGGATTCTCTCTCTCTCTCTCTGTCCCTTCCCCACTTCATGCATGTACTCTCTCTCTCTCACTAAAATGAAACACACACACCTCTACAAAAGGGATTTTTTTGTTACTTGCAACTGGTCACATTGAACTGACACATGGACTTCATTTTCTCTCATACCATTCAATCACTCTAATCACTATGTGAAAAGATTAAACACTAGCAAAAGAATCACAAAAACAGCCTCTGAATTCCATTCAACTTAAACCCATTACAATTAAATGAATATTTGAGTTGTAATTTACAAGGAGTTTTCTCATTTGCATTATATACTTGGAGATTGTTTATTTAATATTTGCAAGCTATAATTAACCTCTTTTACTAAGTAAAAGAAACTAAAGGTCAGAGGGGACAAGTAATGTTTAAAAGGACACAGAATTAATAAATGGCCAAGTCAAGGCTAAAGCTCAAGTTTTCTCATTCTAGGTCTAGTTTTTCTTGAATGCACTGCACCTGAGTCAAAAAGGAATGGAAACAAAGATGTAGTCCAGACTTCAATAGTAGCAGAAGAAAATTTTGCCTCCTCTAAACCTGTAAGTAATGCAAACTGTATGTAAGATAGACTGAAACAAGAGGGTTGGACTCTAGGTAGGGGGTACAGTGTATGTGTATGAGTGGTAGGGACAGGCTTCATAAGTTAGAGCACTGGGATGTCACCGTCTAGGAGTCCTAGTGGTTTTATGCTCTTACTTTTCAGCAGTGTGACCTCTTCCATGTGTGCATCTGCTATTCATTGGAGCAGTACCGAAAACACTATTGATTCTACATCTCATTTATAACTCGAATTGAAAAATATGCCCCATGTTTCTCAGTTTCCTTTCTTTTTGGCCATTATTTGTTATTGGAGAAGTTAACAACATTATTGAATTCTGGGAAGCAGCTCAGAAAGCCAGTTTACATAAATGTATAAATAAATCAAACTGAGGTACAACAAATTATGTTAGAATTTTCTAGTATTTTTGACCAAAATCATAAACAGGTATTAGAGAGCATTTATTTTGAGCAGCAGCCAGGTGCTGGAAGCTAGGTAATTCTGTCATGCCTAGAGGGTTTTTTAAATCATGATTCTTGATTTATAATACCTGTGCTTAACCCCAGAGACAAGTAAGTAATGGTCTAAGGACATTCAGTATGATATGTCAACCCAGTCATCTTCCAAAGACAAATCACCATAGGCCATGTCATTTCTGGTCATTTCCTTATCTCGTTCATAGACAGGCTTGGTGGTCCTCAGCTGCATGTAATTTGGAAAATCCTCTCCTTTTGCAATCAGGCCTTCCTTCCCCTTGCCAGAAATGATAGCGAAGCAGAAAAACTAAAGGGACCTCCTGAAAAACTGCTTTTTCGTCTCCTTTTTCTGCTTCTGTTCTTGGTATGACCTACACCCCTGCCCTACAAGTCCTTCTAGAAGCTGTAATGTATGTTCTCCTTGTAAAGGTCAAGGAGTTGATGATCTCCTTGGAGTCTTCCAGCAGGATAGATAACATCTATGGAGTAACTGGTTAGGTCATCCTGACCACTGATTCATCCAGACCCCTGGTTCCAGGGCATACGTGATTTATGCAGAACACTTAAACACTCCTCTTTGTTCCTGTTCCTGGATTGCTGAGAAGACACATGCACTAGTCCACAGTCCTCAATAAATAGCCCAGGCTCCACACAAAGAAAAAACTCATTCTTTCTTTTCTGAGGTTCTTGGACACTATGTCCATATCTACAATCTCTCTATGTCTTTAATAAACTCTTCTCCCACTTCTCCTTGTCTTGGGTTTGATTTATATCCTGCATAAAGCCAAGGGTCCTCTTTGGCTGGTCCAGTGGGATCCCCTCTGGGTCCTTGGAACCAGTCAAGGGTCAACAGTACCATTAGCTATTTCAGTCACAAAAGTTTCTTTAGACGACTGTGCTTTATTACATTCTATAAATTCTATAATCTCCCCCACAGTATCTTGCAGTATAGGCCCTAAGTAACAGGAGAAATCCTAAACAGAGGAATGAGGAATGAGATATACAAAGGTAGAAACCAAAGATCAAGTTCAGACTGGAACTATTTTACAGTCTTGCCTAAGGTTAACTCAGGCTAAGGTAGCACACTGAGCCATTCTAGCCCTATATTTTGCCTGAGGCAAAGCAAGATGTGGTTCTTCCCTTTGTTAGTCAGTGACCCTTGAATGTCTGGTGTTGACCTGAAGGCATAACAAGACTGTTAAGGATGGTGTCTCTCTGATTCCTTGAATAAAAGAGAGAAAATGCCTGAAGGTAGGGTGGTGAGAATGAAGACAACATAGCTGCAACACAGGGGAAAATATCTCTGCCACAGACATTTCTCTATCAATCTATTTAGTGCCACTTCTGGTCCACTTGGCTCCATGCCTACACTAAGAGAGAAAGCAGTTGTGCTGGAGGAGGAGTGTTCCAGAGCATTAGCCAAATCCCAGTTTGAATGCTTAACAACTCACAGGGTTTATTAAGAGTACTCCAAGCACTACACAGAAGCACATTAATTATACATTTCTGTTGGTGATGTCATTCTAACTCTCTGTGCCATTTGAAGTGGGCATTAGATTCTTCTTCCATTCCTGCATTTAAGTAGCTGTATATCTGCTGAAGAGGGGCCATGTTGATTCCTAGAACTGGCTGGGTGTCAGAAAAATAAGTCTAAAATAGAATATTCCAGATTATCTGCAGCACTTAATGAATGGTGTGTGAATCTAATTTGGAACTCAATTTGACTATGAATCTTTAACATGATTTTTCCAACAGAATAAAAGGTATTGCATTAATGACATTTAATTAGTACACAAAATAGAGTGATCATTTTCTTACCAATGCATGAAACATTATTTTGTAGATTATCTACGAAAGAATGGTAACCCTAGGCTGTAGCCTGAGTTGGCCTCTAGGTCAGTACATATTACTCCCTTCCCTTGTCTCCTTCCTCTTAATAAATGTCTACTTTTCAGATATAGGGATTTATTTTAAAATCAGCTTTGAACCACTTAAAGGTGCATGAACTTGAGCAAGAATCACAGACTTATTGTGAGCATCCAATGATATAATATATGTGAAGATGTCTTGTAAAATTTAAGCATTATGCAAATGTAAATGGTCATTCTTATTGCTAACTTCTTTAACTGAGTGGAGTGGTCATTAGGTAAAAGGCATTGTGCTTCAAATATTATCTCACTTAATATTATTCTTACAATAATCCTATCCAGTAAGTACTATCATTACACTGGATATATGGAAGAGGAAAATGAGATTTAGGGTAGATAAAGTACCTTGGCTAGTAATATACAGCTACTAGATGATGAACAGGTAAAAACTGATGCCAAACCAATATAACACAGTAAGAACCAAATATAGGTGAAATTGTTCATTAGTTTTTGTTAGGGCTCATCACTACTGTAGAGGCCAAGGGCCACCACCCCAAAATATGCCAGTTTGGTGTACTGATTTTATGTATGCATGTATGTATATATGTATGTATGTACTTATACATTTAGGCATACTGATTATTTTAAATAAAAGTTACTTAAGAAATATCTAGCTCAAGGACAGTCAGACACACCCCTGGCCTGTAAAAGCAGGAAACAAATCTCCCAGAGGAGAATTTACCCTCCCTGTACTAAGAAGTAAAAAAAAAAAAGACATGGTTATCACCAGAGATAAGGATTATAAAATCAAGAAAGCTATAAAAACAAACCTTGTTACTTTTTCACTAACCTACTACCTCAGTCTAAATTTTGCTTAGAATTCCTTACTGATTAAAGCTCCCATTTTTTTTATCCTGTCAATGCCTCATAAATTTATTGTCTGGCTAATATGTATAAAAACTGCCTGCCTTAGTCATTTATTTGGCTCTCTACTTCGTTATTGGGACTCTGAGAGCATGTAGTAAAACCAGGTTTCTTTCTCCTGTTAATGTTTCCTGTAAATTTAATTCCTAGTCTAATTGGAAGACCTTGAAGGAGACAGGAAGGATTTTTCCTTCCAGACACTACTACTGTCCCCTTCAAAAGCATAGTAAATGGAATTTTATTTAAGCAAACTGTTCCTGCTCTGAAAAATCTTCAGGAAAACTCATTCTGTGCTATGCTAATAAAGAAATGGAGAGTAGACCCGTTTTCTGGTCTTTGGGTAAAACTGGAGTCTACCCGCTACCAGCATATACTCCTTGGGAGTAAGGGTATGGTAGCCTGTTGGACCTTAGCCTGTCGAAAGGTCATCGAAAGCTGGAAATGGTGACACAACACCTTCAAACACAGTCCAACCCTCCTGAAAATGATCCCACGATTCCCTCAGTGGCTCTAGAGGTTTTAGCTAAAAGGCCTGAGTAAAAATTCATGTAGCCCCAAGATTAAACAGCACAACTATGTTCTTAGATCAGTAACTTAACTTCCTCATTCACTCTCTGTAATTGCTTCCTTTCTTCCAATGTATCTGCTTCTCACAGACGCCAAATAAGCACGGGATCACAAATGGCAGGAGTCCTCACGTCAGCCCACCACGTCTAGCACCTTCTGGCCCTACCAACCTTTCTGACATCATCCTGTGCCTCTTCTTCCACTGCCTTCGGTGTACTTGCCTTCTCTCTGTTCTTCAAATGCACGGACTTCTTTCCAGTTTTAGGACATTTATATCTACACTCTCCATGGCAATCCTCTTACTATCCGGGTCACAATTCAGATGATACTTTCTCTGGGAGACCTTCCTTGAATACCCAATCTAATATTCCTCTTAGTCCCTCCTCACCTTCTCACACAAAACATTCCAGTTTTTGTTGTTTTTCTTCATAGAATTTATTATAACCTGAAGTTGCCCTATTTATTGTCTGTTCATCAGTGTGTTTTTTTTATGAGATATAAGAGTCTTGAAAGCAGTATTTCATTTTTTTAGGTTTATTACTTTATTTTGAGAAATAGAGAGTGAGTGCAAATGGGGGATGGAGGGAGAGAATCCCAAGAGGGCTCTGTGCTGTCAGCACAAAGCCTGCCACAGGGCTCTGTCTCTTAAACCATGAGATCATGACCTGACCTCAAATTAAGAGTGGACACGTAATTGACTGAACCACCCAGGTACCCCAAGA
Source organism: Paguma larvata (assembly GCA_030068075.1). NCBI lineage: Eukaryota > Metazoa > Chordata > Mammalia > Carnivora > Viverridae > Paguma > Paguma larvata. The sequence continues at coordinate 92,439,561 of CM057824.1, read as the reverse complement.
GCAGTGTTTCACTAACCACTGCATCCCTCACATCTAGTCTCTAGCTAAAACAATGCCTTATAGTTTTAGTGCTCAATATATATTTGTCAAATAAATTAACAAACTGATTGACACAATTAGTTAAATATCTACAACTGAAAGTTCAATAATTTCCCTGAGTTACTGTTGTATGAGGTTGGCCGCATGCAATATTACATTATGTGGGGGTAAAGTTAAGGGGAAAATCAAAGCAAAACCTATCTCAATTATTTTTACCCACCAAACCCCAGAGCCCACACTCCAACATTCATTTGGTAGTGGTGTCTATTAACAAACATCTCATAATCCCTCCTTCAATACATTTCAGTGTAAAAATTGTGGGCCATGAAACAAGAAATGAATTCACCAGATACCCTGCAAGGGAAAACTGTTTAAGGATGACAGTGTTAAAGCCCTATTAACATAACTATTCTAAACAACTTGAAAATAACCCTGAAGTCACTCTGAGATCACAGCATCCTTGTTATATCTAGTAACTGTTAGTTGAGAAAGAAAGACTAGACCCTAGGGCCAGATTCGAAGATTCTGTCTTAAGTCTGAAGGAGGAAAGGCAGATACAGAAACAAATACAGAGGCTCAAACAACATTCAAAGGGTTTTAAAAGAAAACTGGGTGCCAACCGAATCAGAATAAAGAAAGGATGAAAGAAGGAAGTGAAGTCAAGAGGTCAGAGAGAAAATCAACATGATTAATAAGTCATGAACAAAAAGAAGAATCAAAAAATATGAGTTAACAATGCTCAAGACTTCCAGTGATATGTAGAGGAAAAAAATAACTTGTTATTACTAAACATACTGAATTGGTGATGAACCCCCTTTCTACAACAGTTCTCACTGTCCCTTCAACCTCAAGTATAACAGGGAAGAATATAATATTCGTGTAAAAAAAAATCATGCTAGGAAAAACTGTGGAGCTGAGAGGAACTTGAGACACTGCTACATCAAATACATTTTATTCTAGCAGGGCAATTGAAACACGCACAAGGCATCACACCCTGGAGGTCATAAGTACACATGTGGACACAGGGAGACTCTGATTCATGCTGGAAGGGTATTCCATCCATAGTGACCTGAGTTGGATACATTATAATAATACTCTTAATTGTTTCCTTTTAATTCTTACTTTATCTTATAACTTCAAAAGGATTTTTCAAAGCAAAACATTGTTCTTAAAGAGGCAAAAGGTTTCTTTTCTAAAGAGAAGGCTTTGCTGGCCTATGAATAGTGTACATAATAGATCTGGGCATTGATTCTTTCTTCTGAAGGATGGGGCGTGTGATACTTGTTTCTTATCTATCGCTCAAAGACCACAGGAGAGTAAATGAAACGATGTCCCAAAAGTTTTCTGAGCCGCTGGTGGCATCACATGTGTGAGGCAATATGTAATTCAGGCCAGGCAGGATTGTTACTCTCAACAGCTCGACAAGATGTAAAGTGAGTTCCTATTACATGGGGCATGTTGGAGGCTTGAAAGAGCCATCTGGTTGCTTACCTTGAGTGAAAATTTAGATTTGGAGCTGAAAGGGAAAAGGGTCCCTGGTGGAAGGAATGACCTGGGAATCTGCCCAAGTCTCTTGAGGCATTTGTACACATGCTCGTTCGTGCTCTTGTGGGGGCGCTTCTTGAGTTATTACAATGCAAGGGAAGGAACTTACCCATGAGAACATTATACGAGAAGGAAAGAACAAATTAAGAGACAAGATTCATGAAAGGCAGCTGGTCTGATGTGAAAAGGAAAGATTTTTAAAGGAGTTTATTCAAAATGGGATCTTAAGGTAATGAAATAAACTCCCTGCCTACCCTGCTATAGCCAAGAATTTAGGCGTTCATTCCTTAGAAATTTGGCCTTCTATTCCTTTTTAAAATTTTACTTTAAAATAATTTCACACTCAAAAAAGTTTACAAAATTAGTATACAGAAGGTCTAAATATCCTTTCGAGTTTTACCAGTTTGTACTAATTTCCACTTTTGTTCTCTCTCTCATTAAATTAAATATTTCAATGTTGATATATATTAGATATGCATATGTTATATATATGTATATAAATATATATGTATATTTCAAGTTTAACGATAATGTAATACTTATCTATTCTACAGCCTATGTCTAATTTTATTAAATGACTCAGCTATGTCCTTTATAGCATTTTTCTCCTTCAGTGAAGATCCAGCAGTTCATGGTTATTTATTGCATTTAGTTGTCACATTTGATATTTCCTTTTAATTTCATTCTAGGTAATATATGTCCAGATGGAATATTATATAAGTGATGTGTACCTTATCTGAAGGTTCCTTATCATCTGCCACTCATTAGTGATATTAATTTTGATCACCAGGTCAAAATTTTGTCTAATTTCTCCATTATATAGTAACTATTTTCCCCTTGCAGCTAATAAGAAATCTGTGGGGAAAACAGGGTGGGATTATGCAAATATTCTGTCTCTCTACATTTAGTATCCATTGATAATTCTTGCCTAAAACTATTTTTCCTGTGATTGTTGCGAATAATGTTTTCCCAAACTCACTATTCTCTCCACTTTGGTCAGTTGACATCAGTTAGGAAGAGCCTTCCTTTCCTCCTCATTTATTTGTGTGCCTATTATCTCTCAATATGCATTCATAGACTCCTATTTTATTCAGGGTCTTATAATCCATTGTGCTTCAAAATTTTGGACACTGAAATTGCTCCAGATGCATAAAATACAATCTCCTTCAAGCTGGCTCCCCTGTCCTTTTGAAATGCTTTTTTTTTTTAAGCACCTCTTAAATAATAAAATGATATGGGTTCATCTTATACTTCCCCTGCCCCAGTCCTGAACTCACCATATCTTCCATTAGCCATGGTTCCTTTTAGTGGACAATTACACTTAGAACCAACATTAGGCTTTAAGTACACTCATTGTTCCTGAGGTGTCATTGCTTCTTGAACTTTGAACAGACACAGGAAATATGTATCTGCAATTCTAATCTAACCCCATAATGTTTTCTCCACCTTCCCTCATTCCTTGATGTATATTCTCTGGCTTCCCCAACATCACCACATGTACTCATTTGTTTAGTCCTACAATGCACACAAACTACTTTCAGAATTGTTACACCCACATTACAGCCAAAAACAAACAAAGGATAAACAAGAGTTTAAGAGATTTTGCAATTTTTCCCTCTAGGGTGAGGGTATGCAGTCAAGGTACTGTATTCGAATGATAGTTGTAGACACTTTAAAGTGGTGAACTTTATTGAATGTAAGTTATATCCTAATAAGTATATAATTACATTAAAATATTTGGATTAGTTTTCTTTGTTTTTGATTTTGATTTTTGCTTGTTTTATTTTGTTTTGTTTTTAGCCTTTGGCAAATGGTGCTATACTGGGTTGTTCCTCTTGAGTCTCAAAGCAAAAAGCCCCCTAACTTCTATAGAACCTTCTCTCTATTGTTACCCCTTTTTCTTTACTAACAGATTTGTCTTGATTTATTAGGTTCCTATTCTCACTTGGAGGTCAGAGTATGCAAATTAAACCTTCAAGTCTAAAATCAATACCTGCCCCTCCATTGCCTTACCATTTATCATTTTTCGAGATACTTCCCTGCGAATACTGCTATTGAGTAGATTTCATATTCCTGTATATGTTTGGGGTAGTAAGGAAGAAAATTCTACCCACTGAGCCAAGAGATCTCTCCCTAATACCCAGTTCTTTCCTCGAACATATTTGAAAGTCCTTAAACCAAATCAGCAATCTGCAATGTGTATGTTTCTGTGGTAAGCTATTTGCCTTCACCTAAAGAGATATTTAGCTATAGTCATAGCCCCTGAGAGGCAACCTCTAACCCCCTGGAATTTGTTGAGTGACAGATGAGTTTTTGTTATTAATGGTGGGCTCCTCAAACACACCTGATAATTTATGCTAACAAGGTGGCTCATTAGTGGGTCTCTAGATAGTCTATGCTAAGAAGATGACTCAGGATGAAGGCCAGCCATTCTTGAAAGGCCGACCACATGATGAACGGTTTGGTGCTCAGAAGGTGAGGGTGGGAGGCTAGAGACTGAGTGCAATCACACAGGCAGTGATCCAGTTAAGCATGTCTATGCAATAAAACCTTAGTAAAAACTCAGGACCTGAGAGCTCAGGTGAACGAACTTGGTGGACAGCACATCATGTATTACTTTGTGTTGATGCTGGGAGGGTAACATGCCCCTGAGGGTGAAGAAAACTTGACATGTTGAAATATCTCAGATTCCTCCCTATGCATGTCTTCCTTTGGGTGGTTCTAACATTATAATTAAACATTTGGGTGGTTCTTGCATTAAAATAAAGCCACAATTATAACACTTCCTTAAGTTCTGTGAGTCATTCTAGCAAATTATCAAACTTAAGGTTGGTCATGGGAATCTCTAACCTTTTAGCCACCTGATCTGAAATGAGAATAACCCTGAGGACCCTTGAACTGTGGCTGGTGTCTTCAGTGATGGCAGTGTCAAGAGGACTGTTTCCTCACACTGTGAAGTTTGCTTGACTCTTGCAATGTGTAGTTTGTATATAAAAGGAATTAAAATATGATATTTAAACTTCTTTATACGCTTAGAATTCCAATTCCATGAGTCCGTACTCCTTTGCATTAAGTTTCCCATTTTCCCAATTTCTTGATTAATTAGGAACCTGAGGAAAACAAGTTCCTGGAATATATATGTATATATACATACATATTATGTATATATATTATGTATATATGTGTATGTATATGTATGTATGTATGTATGTATGTATATATATATACATTTATAAATAAACAAAATCAGTAGAATTCCATAAACCATAGTCTTTCTCTTGGAGGCAGAAATGCATCACCGACAAGGGGACAAAGAAAGAAAATAAGCTTTGCTTCCAAATTATGTTGACAGTTTATGAATGATCTAAAGTGGAAAAACACATGCCTTTCAAGCGTGCAATTCCTTGCAAGTGTGTGTCGATTAAATGACATCACCACTGCTCTTCCAAAATTATGAGCTTATAATTATTCCTATCCTAAAAGCAAGTGTCCATTTTCTGTCTAGTTATGACCTGCCTATGTTAAACATCACCCAGGACCATACTCTGTTCTGCATAATTACCTCACAATGAAAAGTTAGTAGATGAAAAGAGAGACCTGCTTTACTCCAGGCAATTCAAAACCTGAAAATTAGATGTCAGTGTTCACTCAGACCCAGCTCTGTTTGCTGCAGTGCAGTAATTACTAAATGAAAAAAAAAATAATAATTTGATATATTTTTTTCATTCACTGCCTCATACCTTTTCTAAACTAGTCCATCACTCAGGCAAAGAAATGAAACACGAAGTGGGGATTTGTACTAGATTGTGGGTGCTTGCTATACTAGAAAAGCCACCTTCTCCCCCTTGCTAATTCCAACCCCTGCCCCCAAGCAAGCCTTGCTGACATACTTTGAGGTGCACTCAGTTAAGGGGGGTCACATATCCGGGCTTCTAGGATGGCAACCTCCTCCTCCTCTAGCCTGAGGAAAGAAAGCTGCATGATGTAGAAGAAACATTACTGAATATTGTAGGGGAAAACAAAAACAAAAACAAAAACACCTCCAGAAAACCCTTTTTCTTTAACAACACTATACTATAGCAAGGTTCATACAAATTAGTACAAATTACTAACCCTTTTCAGGTTAATGGCAGTTCTAGGAATGAGAAAGGAGAATCATTAGCTAGCATACAACCAACACTTTTCTGAAGCTCATTTCACTTATTCAACAATATTTCTTGAATATTTACTATGTTCCAGGCACTGTTTTAGGTACTATGGATATATAGCATTTAACTTGATAGATGTGTTACTACCTACAATCCATGTAACTAGACTTATGGATTACTGAATATGTAAGTACGTCACAAGTGAACATGTCTAGGGGAAAAAAAACAAATAATTGACCCTCAAAATTCACACTGGTAATTTTTAGGGGAGAGAACTTTGGTTTAATATGCAGTCTCAAGGAATGGACAATGACTTTATCATTTCAGTGTCTTAGAAGGTCTCTGTCATACTAGTTTTCTTGTATGTGATGTCCTAATTATGCATGGACATAGTAAAAAAAGCTTGAGGAATATTCTACTACCTTCACAGTTATTTAAAAAAAAAAAAAACAAAACTTAGGAACCCCTAAGGCTTCCTAGAAGATATAATACAGGTGGAAAACACAGATAATATTTCTAGACAGGTCTGAAAGCAAAGACATAAAGGCAGAGACCAAGTCTATCTTACTCACTGTTTTCTGCCCAATGCCAAATAAAATGGCAGAAATGCATTAGGAGCTCAATGATCTCTTGTGGAATGATGAACGAATGGGTAAAGGAGATTCAGAGTGTTTCAGAGGAAGGACATGACATAGACAATAGGGGAAAAATCTGTGTTACCTAAAATAAAGCTATTATATGTCTCTTCTCATAGCAATTGAAGAAGTAGCTACTTCCCATGAGCCACATTACATTAAAGAGGATTTATTGGCACTAATAAATTCAAGACATCTTATCACAGACCTGAGGAGGAAGATACAAGCACAATCACTTGCAGAACTGTCTTTATGTACATTGACAAGGCTGATTGAGAGGTTTATTATTTTCCAGCTTATCCAAGGGGTGATGCTGTGCCTCCCAAGACTCATCAAACCCACCATTCGCTACCCACTCTGTTGATTCAAGTGGGAACAAATGGTTGAGCCAGAAGAAACCTGGAATGTGTCTTTAGTGGCTTTGACCTTGGACAAGTAATTTCCTATTTCCAGGCTTCTTTTTTTCCTCATTCTCAAAATAAAAGCATTGATACAAATGATATGATGGTGAGTGTCCCTTTGAGAACCTCAGTTCCATGATTTAAAAATCTGAGTATCAATTATGGGTACACATGGATCTTCATCTAAATTTAAAGATTAGCATTTTGGAAGAAATTTTTGAATGTGGCTATTCAAAGTGGAAATTAATCTATGGGTGTTTCAAAAAAATGTCAAGAAGCAACTTTTGATACGAAAAAGAGGGATTTATAAAAACTGTACTGTACTTCTCATAGAGGAGGGAAGACTGTTTGGCAGAAGACATGAACTCTGAAGAGAATGAAGAAGAATGCTCATATAACATTAGATATAATAGAGAACTGCAGAGTTTATAGAGAAAATAGAATGGAGGGGGTGATTTTCACTGTGATTCTCCAACAATAAAAAATGAGAAACAATCCTTACAACTTAAGATACTACTATCAGTACATAAAGGATAGAAAATTAAAAGTCATCTTGGACATTAAATAGAAAGATATAAATATGACCTTAGTTTTCAGGAAATAAGACCTGTCATGAGAATATGAAAATGCAAAAGAAATCTTCTGATCTGGAAGATCAGAACGTATCTTGGCAAAAACAATTAAGATCATTAATTGAAATGCTACTGCTATATGTGTGTATCTCTGTTATGATACATATTACACTGAACTCTGGTGACTATTCAAATATTGGTTTCTTCCACTAGATTGTTAGTTTCATGAGGACTGGAACTTATTTCTTAGGACTTACTATAGTCACTAGAACAGAATAACACAATTTTTGTGGAATTAATGCTAACCCAGTGTAAATAAAAACACAAACACAGACAAATACATGATTCCACTTACCTGAGGTATGGAAAGTAGTCAAACTCATGGAAACAAACATAGAATGGTGGTTTCCAGGGACTGGGAGGTAGAGGGAAATGAGAAGTTGTTCGGTGGGTACAGACGTTCAATTTCGGAAGATAAAAAAGCTCTAGAGATCTGTCACATAAAAATGTGAATCTATTTAAGAGTACTGAACTGTACAGTTAAAAATGGCTAAGGGGTGGAGCACCTGGGTGGTTCAGTCTGTTGAGCATCTGACTCTTGATTTCCGTTCAGGCCGTGATCTCACCATTGGTGGGATGAGCCCCCACCAGCACAGAAACTGCTTGAGATTCTCTCTCTTCCTCTCTTTCTATCCCTCCCTCCTCCTGTCTCTCTCTCTCTCAAAATATATAAATAACCCTATTAAAAAAATGGTTAAGGGGAGCCTGGATGGTTCAGTCAGTTAAGCGTCCTACTCTTCATTTTGGCTCAGGTCATGATTTTATGGTTGGTGAAACTTTATGTTTATTCATTATTTTTGAGAGAGACAAAGCATGAGTGGCGGAGGAGCGGAGAGAGGGAGACACAGAATATGAAGCAGGCTCCAGGCTCTGAGCTGTCAGCACAGAGCCACACACGGGGCTGGAAGTCACCAACTGTGAGATCATGACCTGAGCCAAAGTTTGTTGCTTAACCGACTAAGCCACTCAGGTGCGCCTAAATCTTTAAAATAAAAATTTAAATGGGTAAAATGGTAAATTCTATGTTGCATATTTTTACCATAGTTAAATTTTTTAAAATTACTTTTAAAGTTATAAATTATTTATTATTATTATTATTATTACATTTTAGAGAGAGAGAGTGCAAGCATGGGAGAGGGGTGGAGGGGGGGAGAGAGAAAAAGAGAGAGAAAGAGAGGCAGAGAATCTCCAACAGGCTCCATGCTCAGTGCAGAGACAGATGTGGGGCTCATTCCATCACCCTGGGATGAAGATCCAAGCAGAAAGTGGATGCTCAACTAACTGAGCCACCCAGGTGCCCCTAAATTACTTAACACACACACACACACACAAAACATAATCTATAATAAAGTTACTTGATGAGAGATATTCAAATATGTTAAAGATACTGAAGGACAGCTGGTCTTAGAAGCTAGGGAAGACATTATTTACTCAGAATGTACACACACTTTCTTACTACAATCATGAGGGGTGCAATGTTGTTCATTTTGTTTTGTTTTTAAAGCTTATTTATTTATTTTGAGACAGAGAGAGCATGAGCGAGTGGGGAACATGAATGTGGGAGAGAGAGAGAGAGAAAGACAGAGAGAGGGAGGGAAAGAATCCCAGGCAAGCTCCATGCTCAGCTCAGAGCCTGATGCGGGGCTCAATCTCACCACCTGGAGATAATGACCTGAACCAGTATCAAGAGGCAGAGGTTTAACTGACTGAGTTACTCAGGTGCCCTGGGGTGCAGTGTTTAAAGAATGAGGAGCATTTGGCTGGCTAGACTCTCAAATGCATCCTGGAAGCATGGCTCCAGTGTCTCATTGCTCAAGGACTCCAAGCCATGTGACCCCTTCTAAGGAGACATGGACAATATCCATGGATAATGCTCCTCTCATCCTCCACTCCGCTGGCCTCCATAGCCATGAAGGACAACATGTTGGTTTATAATTCCCTTGTGACAACTGGACTCCCATGTGTGAAACAAGCTGAAATTCAATTAAAGAGGATGTGGTGCCTGCAATCTTTCATTAAGTCCCTTGTCAGCAAACACAGCTGTAGATATTCCTTCTTTTCTTTTCCCTGGGAACTACCTTCTGGGTTTTAATTCTAAATGAGGAGGGATGTAGGGGCTTCTCCAGAATTCTGTCCTGAAAAATAATATCTCAGATTGAAATTTAGAGACTGTCGATAAACAGCCTCATGCTCCTGCAGAAAGATGAAGAAGAATGGATCTGATTGCATTTCCTATCAATACCGCAAAGAAGAAGGGGTAGAAAGGAGGTGGCAAGTTTGACAGTAATAGTTTTCAGCGGCTCTGACAAGCCAAGAAACTTCATCCGTTCATCACACTTTTCCCTCTCTGCTGATTTTAAATGCAAGCCCCTTACTTCAAGCCTGACTGACTTCTCTCTTGATTCAGAGTAATTGGGATCCTCAGAGGCTTCCCAGAGGAAACGTTTGCTGGTGTATCATCTCTGGGTGTTAACACTAGATAGTTGTTCGGCTTATGTTTAGTATCTTTGGGTAACACATTGGGGCCTGAGAGTGTTGGGCTGCTGAAACCCAAAAAAGCCTCAATGGGGGAAAAAGTCACAATAGCAGCTTCTCCTCTCCTACCTAGATCATCACCCATTTCAATTATATTAACTAATAGAAACCATGATATAGTTTGAAATTGAGAGCAAAGCAGTCTTGAAATACTTCCAACTGCCTGAACCATATTACATGTATGGATGTGTTGTTGATATAGGAAAACATTAAGTACACATTGCAATCACATTGATTACTACTTGTCATCATTACAGATGGGTCTGGAGAAGTCTAGGATTTTAATGAGCCAGTATGGATTTCGTGTTCTTGATCTGAGAGACAGCAGTAGCTTCTTTCAGTGGAGACTGAGTCCAACACAGCTGAAATTTTTTTAAGGTCAGCTTGTTTCTCTTTGAATGAAATGCTTATCTTATTAAATGGACAAAACACAAGAATCATATCTTTAGGGTAAAGTAGAAGAAAGAAAAGAATGATTTTCCAGGGGATCTGATTCATTAGCAAGTTAGCATGGGCAATTCAGAGGTTTTTCATCAAGAACTTTCAATATCTAGCTACTTCAGCTCTTCTCTTCACTTTGCCAGTACCAAATATTAGAAGAAATGTTACTTATCCTCCGGTCTCTGGGATACATTTTCTTTGATCTTAGTGGAATGCTTTTCTTTTTTCTTTACTTATCTGATCACATATTTCAACATTAATATTCATATAGATGTTATTATATATATATATATATATATATATATATATATATATTTGATGGGAGAAAACTTTGAAGAAATTTTTGTGTTTGTCCACTAACTCTAAGTCAAGCCTTTGAGCACTGCCAGCTTGGTAGAATTGTACTCTCTCACCACTTCCTTCCCTTTAGTTTGAGTGTGTGTATGTGTGTGTGGGTAGTTCAGTAGAACTGACCAATACAATCTTGTCCCTACCATGTTACTATAAGCCTGGATCTTAGAAATGCTTGAGTCAAGGAGGGAATACATGATAACCTAAACTCATAGGTTATAGATCATGTAAGCACCTAGACACAGAATTATATATCTTTTCTCAAAAACTGAGTGTAGGGGCACCTGGGTGGCTAAGTCGGTTAAGTGGCCGACTTCAGCTCAGGTCATGATCTCACCCACTGTGTGTTCGAGCCCCGCATCGGGCTCTGTGCTGATGGCTCAGAGCCTGGAGCCTGCTTTGGATTCTGTGTCCCCCTCTCTCTCTGCCTTTCCCTTGCTCACACTCTGTCTCTATGTCTCTCAAAAAATAAAATAAAAACGCTAAAAAAAAAAATTAAAAAAAAACTGAGTGTACAGATCAGATGGTACAAGTTTCCATTTTTAGGGACCTGGGGGAATCTAAGTTTGACTTCCAGCCAGTGATCCTCATTTATTTGCATCTTCATGGCCCTAGAATGCTCAAATTTGGGAAAGAGGAATTTTGTATTATGTTTGCAATTGTCCTAGCAATCAATCCATCAAGAGGCTGTCCTTTTACTTTCTTTACTTATTTTTTTACTGTTTATTTATTTTGAGAGAGTGCATGTGCATGTGAACACGTGCAGGAGGGGCAGAGAGAGAGGGAGAGAGAATCCCAAGCAGGCTCAAACTCAAATCATGAGATCATGACCGGAGTCAAAATCAAGAGTCGGTTGCTTAACCGACTGAGCCACCCAGATGCCCCGAGAGACTGTTCTTTTTCTTTAGAGGAGTAAAAAAGATAGGAACCTTCTGAGTAAACACAGGAGCAGCTGAGAACGTGAACAGAAAACCTGCATCAGTCAGAGTTGTCCTGGAGCTTTTGGCCAAAGCTTATATACCGTATTTTATTTCCTTCTGGCTTTCTCAATCACCATGTGTTCTGATTATTGCCTTTCCTGCCAAGTCAACTTGTTTCCTTTTTAAAAATTTATTTTCTGATTAAAATGAACTTTCCTTACCTTTTCCATACTTCCCTGCTCCCCATTTTCTAAGCACAGTTTTAATTAGGGTGCAAATATATAGAAATATATTTCTTATAGAAATAATGGAAAGAGAGGATGCAAAATAAAAGCCCTCAAGACCAAGTGTTCTTGTCAATATGCTTCAGAGACTATAAGATAAAAATATGATTTAAGGAAACTGATTGCTTTTAGTTGCTATGTCACCTCTGATTCAAAATATGAGACAAAGATTCCATTTAATAGAAGAAGAATATTTTCCCTCCTGACTGAGAATTTGGCTTTTGGAATAGAGCTTTTAATAAAGGGTCAACAAAAGACTTTGGGGAGAGAGGTAGTGAAAAGATAAGAATAGTAATAAGGTTTATTTTGTCTCTAATCATAAAGGAAAGAGGATGTATGCTTTTCTGGGAGTAGATGTGCATGTGTCTGCGAGTGTGTGCATGCTCACAGTGTGCAAGGTATGTGTATCTGTCTGTATCTGAGACACGGGAGAGGGATGAATAAAACTGAGAGCTGTAGAAATATCTCAGGAAGTGTTGACTTCCTACCATGAATATGCTTATGATTTCTGATTCTAATATCACTTCAGAACTCTGAAGTAGGGATATTTCTCCTTGCATTACTGTCATAACTTCTATAGGCACTTTCTTTTTCCCCTCATTGCTCACAAAGCCCCATTTCAGCTTCTCACTCAGACCCAATCTTTCCTAGCTACGGTGAACATTTTGCAGAGTTCTGAACTTTAGCATGAACGTTTGTCTTTCTATTGTCTCATCTGTGTTGTTTCCACTTTGTAAGGCAACCTTGTCCAATAAAATAAACTGGATTATAAAGTACAAAATATTTCAAGGAAATAATATAGATGTAGATGGAATTGCTTAAATAGGTATAGTTTTCACCACCTGCCTAGATCATCACCAGAATTTTAGATGAAATACGGTGGAATCTATACTCTACAACAGCAACTCTGATGGTAAGTTGAATACAGTGAATGTACAAATAGGCCAAGAATGTGTCGTGGCTTGCTTGGAAGTGCAATATTACTAATTTGCATATTTTGCAAGTTATCACTGAGATTTGATGATTTGTCCAAGTAAAGTACATAAAAATATAAAAGTTTAATGGGTTCATAGTCCATTGCACTTTCTGACATTGCCTGTTGACACATTCTAGTATATTTTAATGCTTTTTCACACTTGACATGGCACTACTGTACAGTAATTAAGTTCCCATAAATATGTTCAGTAATGATTGCTATTTGAACTGATTAGCCATTGATTCACTTATATCAATTCAACGACAACTTTGCTTCAGAAATTAAACAAGTCAACAAGATTATGACAGTCTTAACTTCCATCATTTAATCTCAAATCAAAGAGTAAGAGTATGCTAGGACAATATGCTGGGCACTGATCACTGTCAATTCATTTTTAATAACTATTGAGTTTTATACAATGTATGTACTTAAGTGTTCTTACATCGCAAAGATGAAAAACCAGGATTCATGTGAAAAATATTCAATTCATAAGATGTCCCTAGGAACTGAGAAATAAATTGTAAAATAAAAATGAAGGACATATCACAAAGATTTGCTCCATCTCAGCATACTTATCCAGGCTAAGCAGATGAGTTTATGCTGTTTCACATGTACAAAACTCTTAAGATAAAAAAAAAAAAAAAGGTAATTATTCTACCTGAAAGCATCCCCTAACTGCTTCCCTTCACTGTGAATTCTTCTGAAAATGCTCCTATCCCTCAAATGTCTATATAACCTAGGGATGATATCCAAACTATGGAACCTGGCATTTGAGATCGACATATCTGGTTTTCTGACCTTGTCATCTACTTCTCTCTAACATGAGCTTTCTTTCAGGGGATGTTGTCTACTTATTCTCCTCCGAACAAAAATGTCCAAGAATCCCCTGCACAACTCTCTGTCACTGTCTCTGTCCTTTGCCTGATCTTTTTGTGAGATCAACATTTTGGGATTTTCCAACGGCTGTGTGTGTTTGTCTTTCTGCCTGCCCTTCCTCCACAACAGAGTGCAGATTGTTTAGAGGTGATTTCCTTCCATCCTAAGCTGTCATAAATGGTCACATGCATTTTGTGCTGTGCAACCTAAGGGACCCTATCCATGATGATCCCTTTCACCCACTTTAAACTCATAATCAACAAGTGGTTAAGCAAACAATGAATATGCATGCAACACTAGGAAATTAAAAAAAAAAAAAAAAGAAAAGAAAAAAACTTTGGCATCATTTTAAAAAGTGAGAAATGAGAACAAAATGAATAAAGAGAGTATTGACTCTACCCATGCATCTGTCCAGGTCAGAAAATTTTCTTATCATCCTGTCTAATTGCTCTGTTTCCAATGGTATAGCTGTAATCCAAGTTGATGAGCTAAAACACAGTTTAGTGGTTTATCTTCCCCTTGATCCAGAAGAGGTATCTTGCAAGTGGGAATTTACCATCACCTATCCTTCTAGACTGCTCTTTGTATTGCTGACAATCTCCTGCCAACCTGTTGTTTGTTATTGTTGTTCCTATTGAAAAAAAAAAATTTCTCTTTTCTAATACTGCTGATAAGAACTCAGGAAACTGTTTTGAACTCTTTCCTATTTTGGCAGCTCTGACATTTATGACATTTTCCCCCACCTACTCCCCAAACCTTTGACCATTACTTCCTCTGCTTATTTTTTAATTTACTTTTATTTTTATTTTTTTGATAATAATCCTTTTCTGATTTCCTTTCTCTTTTTCTCCTCCAGTGACCATCTCCACACTGTTTTTCTTTCTGTATTCTGTCTCAGACACTTCATTCAACTTTTACATTTTCTAATCATCCCTATGTTGAAGATGGACAATAACATCTATTTATTTGAATATTTCTGACTCTTTCTCAAGTCTCACACTCATATTTCCAATGCCCCACTGAACATGATCAATGGGATATGCTGCCGCCTACTAAAATCTAATGTATCCGAACAAAAATTTACTCCAGTGAATTCTCCCTTCCTTCCCTGTACCTGTTAATATATAAACAATCTTCGTCTCATCAAGAATTGAAGCTTTGAAGCTATCTTTTTCTTTTTGGTTCCCTTCTACTTCTCTCCCCTAACCCCTAAAACCACGAATAATCAAGGCATTCTAATAATTCACCCAAAATTGCTTCTCACAACTGGCACTTTCATTACATTCATACCATTATCAGAGGGCATGTCCTTATTACTTCACATCTGGATTCTGATTAAGATATAGGGATCCTGTAGTAAGCAACTGATAGGTGCCAGATACTGCTAGCTGCTTTCACAAACATTGAATGCTTCCCTAAATTCTCTCTCTTCCCAACTATCCTCTACCCAACTGTCAGATTGATATCTGATTAATATCATAAACTTGTAATTAAGTCATCTCTTCTTTCTCCTGGCAATAGCTCTGCAGTGGCTCATTCAAGGGCAAACAACAATGTTTCTTCACTTCTTTTCAACATTAACTCTACTGAAGAGTTACTGAAGTTACATCTTTGTTAAATGCTGTATATATTGTGGTATATTGAAAAAAAAAAAAGGCCATAGACTTTCCCCATCCTCACATGAATACCAGTTTGCAAAGTGAATTTGTAATTCCTTCAGTCAAAATGTGTCATGTACTTCTCCGGTTTGTCTTGTGACTAGCTTTGGCCAATGCAACAATAGCAAACGTGACTCAAGCAGAGACTTGAAAAGTGGTTTTGCATTAAGGTTTGTCCACTCTTGCTGCACTGGGAATCTTGAGCTCACCATGTTAATGAGCCTAAGCTAGCATGATGGAGAAAGACTTTGGCTGACAGTGTAAAATCAGTGGACATGGGAATGAGGCCATCCTGAATTACAACCATCAGACAACTCACTGGCTGCCTATATATGCATGAAAAATGCTGTGAAATCAGCAAAGCCAGCCCAGACAAGAACAATCACCTGCCATCCACAGAATCATGAACTAAATAAATGAGTTGTTTTAAACCACTAAGTTTTGGTAGGCTTTCTTATGAATCACAATCTAATCAATACTTTGGTTTAGTTGCCAAAACCATTTTGGTTTATCTTTCTTCTTTCTTTCTTTCTTCCTTCTTCCTTTCTTCCTTTCTTCCTTCCTTCCTTCCTTCCTTCCTTCCTTCCTTTCTTTCTTTCTTTCTTTCTTTCTTTCTTTCTTTCTTTCTTTCTTTCTTTCTTTCTTTCTTTCTTTCTTTCTTCTTCTTCCCTCCTTCCTTCCTTCCTTCCTTTCTGCTTACGTATGTATGAATGTATGCATGTATGTATGCATTTTTTTATTGAGAGAGAGAGAGAGGGAGGGAGGGAGAGAGAGCACATTAGGGGACGGGGTGGAAGGAGAGAGAGAGAGAGAGAGAAAGAGAGAGAGAATCCCAAGGAGGATCTGTACTGTCAGGAGAGAGCCTGATGCAGGGCTCAATCTCACAAACCATGAGATCATGACCTGAGCTGAAATCAAGAGTCAGACTACTAATTGACTGAGCCACCCAGGTGCCCCCGATATCATTCTTAAATACTCTGGTCCATGATGTTCTTGCTCTCTTTTCTGAGGTTTTATTTGTTTGTTTGTTTTGTTTTTTCTTATATTTTAATAACATTCTGACTGTACCAATAGTTCCAGGAGATCCTGTTATTTTTCAGGCAATGTTACCACTGCCCCTTTCATGGGAACAACTGGTCTTTACCACTTATCAGACACTTAATCATATCTCATCTTATGGTTAATGTTGTAGAAGTCTATTTTCTCTATGTAGGTAAATACATCTGACCTATCTGCCTAAAATTTTTGTGTCGGTTCAGAATTTATCAACATTCCATGGCCAAAATAGGCTTTTGTAAAAAAAACATATATATATATTTTTAAAGATTTTATTGTTTTTAAAATAATCTCTATATCCAATATGGGACTTGAACTCACAACTCCAAGATCAAGAGTCACATGTTCCACATACTGAGCCAGCCAGCACCCCCAAAGTAGGTTTGCAATAAACAATTGTTATCAATGAAAGTACTTTTCACAAGAAAAAAAAAACAGTATTAAACCGCTTTAGTATAAAAGTATATCGAAAGTTTATATAACTAAAAAAGACACAATCAGGTTGTACATTTGAGCACAGTTCTTTTCTTTGCCCTCCTCCTGTGCTCATCTCAGAAATCTCACTTAAGAACTCCCTGCCCAGGGAGATACACAAGAGCAAAACCATGGAAAGAGTAAGACCCCGGCTTGCCCTTGATATATTTTTTCAAATCCTTCATAATAAGTAGTATGATGAAAGTGGCTTATCTTATTTATCTTTCAGCTTTATGTCAAATGTACATTTTGAAATGAATAGGATACACAATGAAGCTGAGGTGTTTCTTCTGTAGGACCATTAAGTTAGAAATTTCTGGCTTTTATTTTCTGGAATTCCTATAGCATTTTTACTTCAGTGCTGCATTAAAGTAATTTTTACATTTAATATGGAATCAAGGCAAAGCTGTCTCACAATGCTAACCATAGGTATGTGGGCGAGCAGTTGTCTACAGATTATAGCTTGGAAAACAGACTCAGAGGAAAGCTAAGAAAGGCAAAACAACTCAGTATGGAATGTGAATCAACGTTAGAATTGGCATGCTTCAGTGAGGATGGTATGTTTTCTTCCCTGCTTCAGAGATGGTGCCCCAGTACAAATTCTGTTTCCAATATATAAGGAGATCTTATTGTCTTCTAATCTGGAGAGATTTTAAGGCTCTCTGAGCACAGATTTAAAAAACATAAAAAGACAAAACCAAAACCAAATAAAATATAACATATGCATTTTTCGTCAATTTGTTATTAAAGATAAATGCTGACATATAATTATCATCTTCAGAGATCTTATCTCCTGTCCATCTATATCAACTTTCATATTTAAAAGTCCTGGTCTGTGAGAGTCCAGAAATGGGGAACTTTAATTGCAGAGCCTGGCAATACAATAGTTGTAATCTTTTTGCAATTATTCCCGCTGGCTATGACTAGTTTGTTTTTCCCTTTTATGTCAATGGCTCTGTCCATACATTCTTCAGTGCAAAGGGTATGATAATGCATCTTTCTTTGTTCTGGAATTTCCAATTAATTTCAAGCTATGTGTAATAATCCTACAAAATTCTCTTTTAGCTTCAAAAGCTGTACCTCTCATCGATAAACAGTTGGACATAAATTCTCAGTTAAGTAGGCATGGTAATGGCAAGGAGGGAATAGGCATGAAAGAAGCTGAGGTTGAAATAAATAAAAGAAATTAGGCTCTTCCTTTTTTCTAGATCTTCAAGTCTAAAAACATTGTTTTGCTCACTCAGTCCCACACTCCATTCTTTTATTGATCAAATGTTACTATGCCAAAAACTAGAAGGAACAAGATGTTGCTTCAATAGGTGAATAGATTAAAAAAATAAAAAAACGCCTCTGATATAGTTACATAAGGGAATATTATTCAGCAATAAAAAGTAATGCATGGGTGTGCCTGGGTGGCTTAGTTGTTTAGGCGTACAACTTCCACTGGTTTGTAAGTTTGAGCCCCTGTCAGAACAGAGGCTCCTTGGGATTCTCTCTTTCTCCTCTTTCTCTCTGCATGCCTCCCCCAAATAAATACATAAAATAAAAAAAAAGTAATGTATGACCAAGCCACAAAAAGAAATGGATGAATGTTAAAGGCATATTGCTTATTTAAAGAAGCATATCTGAAAGGTTACATAATGTGTAATTCCAGTTATGTACCATTCTGGAAAAGGCAAAACTATAGAGAGGGGGTTCCAGGATGGAACATGAAAGTGAATAGGTGAAGCATGAATTTTCTATTTTTAGGGTAATGAAAGTATTCTGTATGATACTATAATAATGGATACATGACACTATGAATTTATTAAAACTCAGAGAACTTTATATAACAAATAGGAAACCCTAATGTGTATAAATTTAAAAAAAGTCATTTATAAGGTTAAGGATCCCAGATGGAATACAGAATGTGGGGGGGGGGGCGTAGTATAAAATAATCTTACTGAAGAGAGTTGAGGAAAGGTGATAACCTTACTTTGGAAGTTGATAAAGTTGCTTCCTGTGGGGGTACAGGTTATCAATTCTCAAGCCACTATATAAGTAAATGGAATTGAAACTAGTAAGTGGATGGTAGATCGTAGAAGCTAGATTTCTTACTGTTGGGTTAGTGGTCTCCAGATAAACTAGGATTAGAAGCTAGGAAGATCCATGTAGTAAAGGGTTAAATTGGAGACATAGAAATATCTAAAGATATGTGTGTACTACACATATATTTCCTTTCTCTGTGAGTTGAGAGGGTTAGAAGCAAACCTTCCAATAACAACAGGCACTTCTAACATTTAAATCTGGTTTTTAATACCACTTTTCAATAAAAGGAATCAGGTATTCCTGGATAAATGGCTAATCCTAGGACGGGGACAGGAAATATATAAAATAAGCATCTTGTAGTATGAGAAAGTAAGAAAGTAAGAAGTATGAGAAAGTAAGAAGGTGCTAAATACACACACATATGAACACGCAAAATGGTGAGATTATGTCAAAGGAACACAGTAGCAAACTGAAAAAAGTTATCAAGGGTCAAAGCTGGAACAATTTGAGCAATAGCATAAACAAAATAGTTTTGGATTATAATCAGATGTATAAAACAAATGCCTATGAGTCCATGCTGATACAAATAAATAACTCAATAAATGAGATGAGATTGTGACAGCAAATTTTGCATGTCACCTTAGCCAACACACAGTGTCCAGTTATTCAATTGAGCACTAATCTAGTTACTGCTATGTATGTATTTTATAGATAGAATTAACATCTACAATATGTTGGCTTTAAGCAAAAGAGATTATTATTGATAATATAATCCAATGAATATTATGGATTGGATGATAATCCAGACAGGTGAAAAACCTTAAGAGCAAAACTAGCATTTCCAAGAAGAATAGGTCCACTTCTGGATTCTCTGGATTGTGGCATCAGTTATCGCTTAAGAATTTCTAGTGTGTCAACCTACCCTACATGGATTTCAGATTTGCCAGCCTCCAGAAGCATGTAAGTCCTCTCTCTCACTCCCTCAATCTCTCTCTCTCTCTCTCTCTCTCATCTCTCTACCTATCTACCTACCTACTCATCTGTCTATCTGTCTATATCCTACTGGTTCTGCCTTTCTTGTATAGCCCTGAAATCTCCCATGCAGAAAAGCTTCAAATAATGTTTAGATACTCTTAAAGAGGGCAACCCCCCACTTTTTAGGTATGGGCTGTACATTGTGACTTCCTTCAAAAAGAGTGAAGTATGATGTGCTATTGATGTTCAACAAGGGACAGATCTACTGGGCTTCATGGCAGAATTAGCTTTTGAGGTGGATATTAAAAGGCAAATTGTGTTTTGACAGATGAGGAGAGACAAAGTAATTCCATGAGGAGGGAACAGATGGAGCTGAATACCCAAGAGATAGGCTTTGGCAATTAAAGTTGGTCTGGTTTAGAGAAGGATAGTGTTTATCTATGAGAATATGGGGACAGAATCAATGAAAGAAAGTATATTTTCTTTAATTGTCTTATCTCCCCCCAAATTCATACTGAGCCTTGGCAGAGCTTTAAAACATGGTGATCCCTGAGGCACCTGGGTGGCTCAGTCAGTTAAGCATCAGACTTCGGCTCAGGTCATGATGGACTTCGTCTGAGGGCATAATGTCATGAATTGTGAGTTCAAACCCTACATCAAGCTCTCTGCTGTCAGTGTGGAGCCTGCTACGGATCCTCTGTTTACCTCCCTTCTCTGCTCCTCCCTGTTCACATTCTCTCTCTCTCAAAAATAAATAATAAAAACATGGAAAAAAAAAACCCAAATGAACAAACAAACCAAAAAAAAATGACATGGTGATCCATTAATCCCTCTGTAAACCTAGCCAGATCCTTCATGAAAGACGTGCTAGAAATGCTAAGAATATATACACAAAAAGCTTATACACATTGAGTTCTCACCTATTAGGAGAAAAGTTAAAGTAGCCATTTACTCAACTTCATTAGTGCCAGGCTCATACCAGGTGCTTTCAATTTCATCTAGCCAATACCTCCTCTAAACTTGGCACTATTGTAGGCATTAAGAACCCAATGACATGGTCTCTTTTCTTTCTCTTTGTAGTATGGATTTTTGTCTATATATCTATCTTTACTGATAAACTATGAATTCTTAGCATGTAATAGATCACTGAAAAAGACAGCTCCTTCTCTGAAACTTAAAATATCACCTTCTATTGTTTAGATGTGAATAATTAGACTGAAAAGTAACTATTTTATAGAGAAGTAAAATTATTTTTCTTTTCTGCCTTAAAACAAAATATTTCAATCTTGGACTAATTATAATACACACAAATTACTCCTGTGGGCTGTTTGTTTGGCCTAATAATGCAGAAAAAAGTTGGATTAGAAGAAGATTTTGGAAGACAAAAGAGAGTATGTGTTAACTTCACATTTCATCATCTTTAAAATTATAGCGAACCTGAATAATTTTTTTTTCTGAAAAATAATATTATGATCAATCTACCATCTGTCCAGCACTGTGCTTCATGCTGTTGCCTCACTGACAGAAGTTAGTTGGCCTGCCCTCAGTGAGGGTACAATCCAGTGGAGAAACAGACACATGAATATACAAATATATGAAAATCAATCAACTTTTCTATTGAGCATCTACTATGTATTAGCACTAACCCAGGCAGCGAGAATATACTGGTGAACAAAATCAACTCAGCCTTTCCTTATGGAGGGTATAGTCTAGTGGGAAAAGGATATGTAAAGCAAGGAAGTATGTCTTACCAAATATAACTACAGATCTATACTAGGGTTTCATAACGTTGACACAATTGGCATTCTGAGCTCAATAATTCTTTGCACACTACAAAATATTCAGCAGCTACTCTGGTCTCTATCCCCACTGATTCCAGGAGTACTCCCCTCTCCTCATTCTGCACCTGAACATTAAATATGGTTCCGCATTGTCTAATGCCCCTGGGAGGAATGTTGCCCTAGAATGGGAACCATAGCTCCTAACTTAATCTATGAGGTCACTGCCAATGTTATCTTCATTTTACAAAGACAGTTCCTAATTTTCCTGATGGTCATATAGCTAGGAAGAGGTAGAAAAATGATTCTAACCAAGGCCTGATTCTAAATCAGACCACCAAATATACGCTGTATTTACTACTCTTCAGCAAAGCCAAACTTTCCTAGTAAGCAAAACCAAGGGGGTAGAAATTAGTGGGAATTTTTATGAAAGTGTTTTCAAAAATTCTTAGGCAAGACCTTTATTTTTTTCTCATATATTTTGAATATATGTTTCTAGGGCTTGGTAAAGAGACTTAGCTAAGGAAAGGAAAGCTTCTGGAACCATTCCAGTTTTGCTTGACTTAAACATCATCCAGCCATTAAAAAAAAAAAAAAGTTATAGAGAGTAAGGGTGTGATTAGTTGTTAAGTATATCTTTAAACATACTGATCTTGAGGTACTTGAGTGCATTCCAGATAAAAATACCTAGTAGGCAGTTGGATATAACAATCTAGATTACCATAAAGATTCCAAAGGAAATGTAAAAAAAAAAAAAAAAAAGCCTAATGGTCAAATCATAAATGGTTTAAAACAGTTATAATGGAAAAAAAACAGTTATAATGACTACTATTTACATCTATGAACATCTCCACCTGGCATCAAGACAGGTATATGTCTATCTCCAGATTTTGCCATTGTACAGTCTTCCTCATATTAATACATAGCAACTTAATCAAATCTCCATATTTTTACTGCTTTTTCAGTTCAAAAAACTTGCAGCTATCCATGATGTCTTCTCTCCTGTCACAAACCACAATGAATCTATTAACAAATCTTGTTTTCCTTCAAACCATATCCAAAATTAAACCTATTACCATTGTTGTCCAAACGTATCACTTGGACTATTTCAACAGTCTTTTAGGAGTTAACTTTGCTTCTTCCCGTCCTGTACACAGGAAGTGATCTTTTTAAAATGCAAAGCATATATGATCAATTGGTGTTCGACCCAACAATTGAACTGACAAAACGGGGAAAGGAAAATCTTTCAACATATGCATTTCTATAGAAAACAAAACCAAGAACAAAAACGCTCCTCAATCTCTACGTCACTTTACCTACAAAAATTTGAGATACACCATAAACTGAAATGTAAAAGCTAATATTATAAAACTTTTAATGAAAGTAGAAAATAGCTTTGAGAACTTGTGAAAACATATTAAGCAAGACATACAAAGTATTGATCTGAAAAGAAAAAAAAAAAACATTAGTGGATTTCATCAAAAGTAAAAACTTATGCTCGTCAAAAGATTCCATTAAGAAAATGAAATAGGCAAACTACACACTGGGAAAAATGTTTAGAATACATATATCTGAAAACAGTACTTTTGTGAGGCAATATAAAGAACTTGCACAAGGGGTTCCTGGGTGGCTAAGTCAGTTAAGCACAGACCTTGGCTCAGATCATGATCTCATGGTTTGTGAGTTCGAGCACCATGTTGGGCTCTGTGCTGACAGCTCAGGGCCTGGAGCCTGCTTCAGACACTGTGTCTCCCTTTTTCTCTGCCCCTCCCCTGCTCACACTCTGTCTCTCTGTCAAAAGTAAATAAACATTAAAAAAAAATTAAAAAACCTCGCACAAATCAACAAAGTAAAGACAAGAGACTCATTTATAAAATAGACCATGCCCATGAACTAGCATGTCACAAGGAAGATATAGGAACGGCCAATAAGTGCAGGAATGGTGTTCATCATCATTAACCAACAGAGAAATGCAAATTAAAACAACAAAGGCCATTTCACATCTACTTATATGAATAAAATTAAAAAAATATATTAGTAATATCAATGGAGAACAACTACAATCCTTATACAATGCTGATGGGAGTATAAAATGATAAACAGTGTGGAGAACTGTTTGGAAGTTTACAATAATGTTGGATATGTGTCTACCCTTTGGCCCAGTTCCACAGCTAGGTATATACTCCAAACAAATAAAAACATATGTTTTCAAAAATACATTATAGCAACCTTATTCATAACAACTGCAAACTGGAAACAGCCCAAATATCCATCAACGGGAAAAGTGATACATAAAAAATACAAACAAATAAACATTAGAATGCTGTGCAGCAATAAAAAGAAATGGACTATTAATTTATGTAACAGCAAAGAAGACTCTCATAGACATTGAGTTGAGCAAGAGATGCCAGACACACAAAAAAGGACATGCTATATGATTCCATTTATGGAGGTTTAAGAGCAGAAAAAGGGAAGAATTGAATGGAAAGGGCATGAGGGAACTTTCTTGTGTGATAAGAATGCTCTCTATTTTATTCTGAGCAGTGATTACATGGATACATACAAATATATAATTGTCAAGATTCTTAGAGCTGAAAATTTAAGACCAGAGTATTTATTGTGGTAAATTATGTTTCATTAAGTTAAAGAAAAGAGAGTAACAATAATTAAAAACAACAAAGGAGATTATGCAGTCCTATAAGACAGTCAACATTTTTACTAAAGCCTTAGAGATCTGAACATACTCTTCCTTCCCTCAGACCCACCCTGTTACTTTCGGCCCTCATCTCTTGCCACACTCCCTTCATTCATTCAGTTCCAGCCACTCTGGCCTCCTTGCTGTTCCGTGAACATAACAAGCAAAGCCACCGTAAGGGCCTTCACACCTGCTGTTCTCTTCTTGTGGAAAACCCTTGTCCAGAGCTTCAGAGTTTCTTCCACTGCTTCCCGAGGTCTGCCCAAATGACATCTTATCATAAAACCTTTCTTGCCAATCTGAGTAAAAATAACTTCACACACACACACATGCACACACCTATATACCACCACCACTATCAGAATCCCCATTTATTTTAATTGCTTTATTTTTTCTCTGCAGCAGTTAACACCATCCTACATACAAAATTTATTTATTTCGTTTTTACCAATTATGTCCCCTAAGTAGAATAAGTGCTCATTAGAGAAGGGACTTTTTATTTATACTTCTTCATTCCCCATATCTAGAACTGTATTGTATATAATAAATTCTTGAAATATATTTATTGAGTAAATCTTATGTCAACATAACTAATTTATTTTAAAACTTAAATAAGTCATGAAATGAGAAAAAAATAGAATGCGTGGCCAAGGACCAGAAGGGATAAATGAAAATGTAAGTAACTATGAAAAGGTGGAAATAATAAAGGGGCATCTGGAGTTTTGCAAAAGTTCATGAGGCAGGAAGTAGTCACAGTCTACAAGTTTGAATAAGCTAAATTCATGCACATTTACAAGTATTCTAGTTGTGGAAACACACTGCTTCATCATAGTATTGCATGTGATGATATTCAGTGTTGTAAGAGACCTGTTAATTGTGTCCTAATGAATTAGGAAGCTGTGAAGCATGTGGGGCTAGGAAAAAAGGTGTTGTTTTTTAAATCCATCCAAGTCGTATTTATGTTCATAAAAGAAAAGTATAATAATGCTAACTTAGCAAAATAAAACATTTTGGATCTTAATAGAGAGTACACAGAAGTCTATTTAGAGCTTTCCTTTATGAATAATTACGTATTATTTTAATTCCCTAAATTAAATTCTGACTGTTGGAGTGTAGCTAATCCATCTTTTTTTCTTTGAGAACTTAGAGAGAAGTGTGCTCCTGTTACCTCGGTTCTACTTCAAAAAAAATTTTTTTTAATGTTTATTTATTCTTGAGAGAGAGCGTAAGAGACAGAGCATGAGCTGGGGTGGGGCAGAGAGAGAGGGAGGCACAGAATCTGAAGCAGGATCCAGGCTCTGAGCTGTCAGCACAGAGCCCCACATGGGGCTCAAACCCATGAACCGCGAGATCATGACCTGACCTGAAGTCAGACGCTCAATCAACTGAGCCACCCAGTCACTCCACTTTACTTCTACTTCATAATGAACAAACTATGTGGGCAAAACAAATATAGAGATTCAAATAAAGGAAAAGGCCCTTAGGAAGATGATATATACCAAAGATAAAGACACGAATCTGGAATCTGAGAAAGAAGGTAAGGATATATGCCAAGATTTTATAAAAATTGCTGTGAAAGCATCTAAACAAAAGCAAACATTTCATATCCTTCCAGTTTAGTCAACAACCAAAAATAAATGCTATCTAAAAGTTGTAAGGATTGAATTAGAAACTCTGTAAATATAGTAGGAGACAAGAAGTAGTCACTGAAACACACAATTTTGAACAGTTTAAAATTAGAAGGAAGCTTACCAAAAAGAGGGCTGGGCTGGGTGACTTTGCCAAGTGCTATGATCACGTAAGTTCTATCTGTGGCTGTCCTTAATTCGAAAGTCAAAAGTAGGTAGGAGAAAGGTCTGTATCTACTAGCTTCTAAGTCAGAATATTTACTGGAAATTATTGTGCATTATAGGAACTGAATGCACGAGCCTTTTCGCTCCCCATTTCATATTTCATCATGCAATCTAGGTCATAATGTATCGATCTGCGCCTCCAAGATTGAAATTCATAAAATCATATCATATGCCACATGCTGGTCATTAAATGTTGTCAGATTTCAAGAAAAATAATTGATACATCACAAACAATTAGGTAGATTTTAAATACACACACACATACATACAAACACACAGAGAGAACACTGAGGGTGTAGAAAACCCACACATATAAAAACAAGAAGGAAAACTTATATTATTATATTTTAATATTCTTTTCTATTATTATATTTTAACAATTAATCTACTTTAGCTAGAGTCATAGATTTGATCTTTAATGCCAAATTATTTTCATTGCGAACCGTGATGCAAAGTTCTAGCACATACATTACATTATAGGCACATCAACGATGTACTGGATGCATCTTCTCGCGTGGCATAATTCTTCTAAGAAGCTCACATTCTTTCCATGCCTTTATCTTTAAGAAGAGTAGTACTCTTAAAAAAAAATCTGACATGGGATATATCTTTTTACACAAAGTGAGAAAGTAGAACAGAAAGTTCTCTGCTGGGTAGATTTTCCTTTTCTCCACTCAAGCCAGAATCAATGAACTGTCAAGTAACACTTGGCTTATGGATTTGGGAAAGAAAGTAGATTTAAGGATTTAGGAAGCAGAGGAATTCTTGTAAAATTCATGCCTGAAGAATTTAATTTAGAATAAATGGAGACAAAAAAAAAAAAAGCGCCCAACTAAAAGACACAGGGATAAGAAAAGATTTAAAATAGGAACTTCTAACCTTAGAGACTTAGTCTCGAGGTTGATGTCATTAATGAAATGACAGAACCCTGGGGACATTAGCCAGAAAAAATCTAAATAAGTACAAGGAAATAAAACATGTGTTTGGGCATGGGGGAAATAAAATAATACTGAGTGGAGGGTAGAAGGCAGGTTAAGGAGAGAGACATGGAAAGTCTGAGTGATAATGGCCTGATTGCATTAAAACCAGTGTGTGTATTCAGCATACTGAAAAAGATGGGGAAACTGCTAGGGTAAAAGTGGAATGTAATTGCAGAACCAAAAAGCAGAAATGAGTTATGCATAAGAATCATTGCACCATTACAAAGGGTCATCATTGGTACTCTAATGATGAATTGCTGAATAGAGCTCATCTCCTCTATAATCAACCTATATTTATTATAAAATTAATAGACTGTTCTCTGGTCTTTGCTTTTTGCCTGCTTATAGCTGGTAAATTACAAAGTGTTACGGTTTCACCAGTGCCCAGGTATACACTAGATGCTCAGAAAATTCTTGTCATTTGATATCTAGGTTATGACAAAAGATCCATTATAAAGTAACATTATTCTTACTAACAGGCTAACTAAAAGGCTTCCTTATTTTAGGTAGGTAGAAAATATTAAGAAAAATCACCTGAAGTGAAAAAGAGCACTAAGTTTATTCCAATTAAGGAAGCATGAAGCATTAGCAGAGATCTCACAGATTTCAGAGTCCTGCTCTATTTGACTCTACCTTTGTAAAGAGTGCTACGTATATTCTTAGAGACAGAAAAGGAAGATTATCTGTCATGTAGGATACAAATCATGCTGACTCAGGAATGCTGTCTTAATAGTAAATCAGTAGAAATTACTGCCTAGAAGAAGAAATTATTCATTTTCAACAAGCTATCATTTGCAGGTGAGAACATATTTATCTTATTAATATGTACAGTACAAGTGTAATTCACCCGATTGAAGTGTTTATGTTCAGCCCCAGGCAAAATGGGTATCTCCATGACTCCCTCTTCCTGTTTGGAATACCATTCCATGCCTTCTAAGCTCTTTGGCTCACCAAACCTACCATCCCCTGTCCTAACAACTCTGAGTATGCACTTCCACATAGAGGCCTGCCTTCAAGTCTGATAATACTCTGGTCCATTTGTACTTAAATACATAACTCCTACCTGTCTTTTCAGGTCTACCCACTAAAGTGTGTCTCATGTCTCTCCTAGTTGGAAGGAAATCCCAGGTTATTCTGAGCAGATCCAGGCTAAGCTGTTAAGACCTGATCATAAGAGCTACTGCCGCTCCTCTTAATATTTTGATCAGGGGATAATTCCTTAACTGAAAGGTGGAATTACAGCTCTCTGTGGCAAACTAGTACCTGAAACTTTCTGTTGCAGAACTTTATGAAAGAATACAATCTTTCTCGGAGAGGGTACCTAGAGAACTGAGGGTGCATCTCAAAGGGACATATATATAAATAAAATATATTTAAAAATAAAATTAATGATATCCCCTGGTTGGAATGATATCTCCTGGTTGGAATACATATATATAGCAATGAAGGTAGTGGTAGTTGTGTTTCAATTATAAAGCTGTATTCTATAACCATTTGGAAACGAAATTCATTGGTCATTAGTTTATTCATCTTTGTCCTCATTCTTCCTATATCTGTACTGGCAAACTTACTAATACATTAAAGCAAATAACTTAGAAGTATATTCAAGACACACACCTGCCCTCCAATAAAAAAGTTATTATTATATAGTACAGGTAAAGGATATAACAAGAGTCAAGACTCTATTATAATTCCACTTTTCATAGGCCCCAGCATCCCTGGCTATTAATTTTCATTCATTCATTCAGTCATTTATTCATTTAATCAACAATGAGATCTCATTATCATGTCCAATGCTGCACTTGATGCTGAATATGGAGATTTTTCTTCTAGAGCTCTTTTACGGGCTAAAGTTCCATTAAGGAATAAGATGTGTGTGGGAGGTGGAGTATTCATACATAGGAAGAACTTGTACAGGAGAGCCAAAAAATGAATCAATTTTAGAGTATGGCAAGAATATATATATGTATACATATATATATTCAAAGGTATACATAGGAGTAGGAAATATTGGAAAGGGACCACATCTGTTTCCTAAGATAAAAACTGGATTAGAGTTTTATTCTAAAATACAAATACAAATTTTGGGGAAAATGGATTTTGCCATGATTGATTACAGAATTTCTAAATATTCTATCAACACATTTTTAAGAGTGATTGAATACCATTTTGTCTAGTGCAGGCTGTGCTAAGTACCCTGTTTATGTTTTGCATCATATAAAGTATCCCGTTCAATGTAATACTATTATGTGCTTTCGACATTTTACACACAGGTGCAAAAATATTCTTTCTTTTGGGTTTAGGGAAGAGAACGAGGAGGGAGAGGATGAAGGTGGGTGATAGGATAGTCAGGGCAAATTGGCAGCCAGTCAGATGAATAAAGTAAATTCTAGAAGAGAAAAAGATAAAGAGTGATTTCTCAAGTGTAAGTTAAGTCCAAGCTGAAACTGAGGCTAAAAGACCAATAGGATTTATATGTAATGACAAGTGATAAGTGATCACCATAATGCTTTTCCTGGAATGGAGTCCTCCTAATCTCCCCTCTCTCACACCAACTGCTGTGGCTCTTCTAATGCTCTTTGAAATGGCATGTGTGTAAGCAGAAGCAACTGTATTTTCAAGAAGGAATTTTTTTATTTCTGTCTTTAAAAAACCAAAACGGCTTTTAGTTAGTCGTCTTTAATATTTGGGAAGAAGAATGTTTATGCTTTCATTGTTATTTTTATTTTTGATTCAACAAATGGATTGAACATGGATAGATTTGTTTGTGTGGTGGGGGACTGGGATGGGGTATCTTGAAAATAAGACTGCAAACCACCTTATCTCTGACTCAGAAAAATGTGCCTCAAGAGAAAAATCCATTTCATTACGGATTTTATAAATGCCTTAAAACAACAACAAAAATATGAATTTAACTGCTAGCCTTCTGCTTTCTCACTTTGAGGTCTCTTCCAGAGTCAAGAGAGGAATAGTAAATGCATATTTCACCAAACCGTTCAGAACAAATGCTTTCCTTACATCCACAGTCTCCGTACACAATCACTGCTCTGCTGACCTCACTCTTACTACTTGACAAGTTGTGGCATGTCAAATATATTTGACTGTGATCACATTTCCTGTCTTTCTCTCTTTCCTTTATTCTATATCATTAAGCAATCATATTTAGTCATTCAAGAGTCAGCTCAAATGTTACCTGCAGTGGAAAACCTCTTTGACACCTCCTTCCCTAGTCAGAATCAGTTTTTCCCTCCTAAGAATTCTCATAATAATTTGTTTTTACTTCTCTTCTTTCTACCCCTGACACCTTCCCACCCCCAATAGCTAGAAGTCAGAGATGTTCCCTTCCTCTATTTTTCAGTCCCAAAAAGCCTAGAAAAGGGAGAGAGAAGTTGAAGAAGAGACTAAGAGGAAAGGCCTAAAAAGCACATATTTAGTGATAGCTCAGATATATTGAGTGCCCATCCATGCCAAAATATGGTATTAACTATTTTGCATATTCATCTCATATAATCAAACATTTGCTAGCTCATGCCAAGCACTTTACATATACCATTGTTTTCAGTCCTCACAGAAACTCCTTAAATTGTAGTTATTAATACCACCATTTTATAAGCAATGAAACGAAGACTCAGAGAGGTTAAATAATCTGCCCAATGTCAACCAACCAGCAAATGAGAGAAAGGCTATGAAGCCTAGTTGGATGGATTCCAAAGTCCATGATCTAAATAGCCATGAAACACCATTAATTTGTGGAGAGCTAAGGATTCTGGCAGATGTAATCTAACCATTAACAATATACACCCATAGGACAGATGATGACGATAGCAGGTCTTCAGCTAGTTTGGAGACTAGAGAGATGAACTGCAGTCATGAGAAAAATTAGGCAGTGACAAGATGGAAAACTTATTCCCATGTGTGATAATAGATAACATCCCTGAGGCTTAGGGAATATGACTCAGAGTTCATTCTGCTACAAAGCTAAGTTTCAGACCAGATATAATTTCTCATTCTCTAGGCATCAATAAGAACAGTGGTTAACTTGAGTTATGGGCCCACTTTCATGTGGACCTGCAGCTATGAGACAGTATCAGAATCTCCAGGGCCAGCTTGTGAGAGTCCTCTGGACTTCATTAAGCCAAAGGAAAAGTTCCAGGTGAGAGTCATTGGTAGCCTGTACTCTCCGAATCCTGCTAATAACTGGCCAGGCTAAAGATGCACCCTCCATGGAGAGTGCTTATTCAAAGATCACTAGAGAGTTATGCATATTGGCTCATATTCTGAATGGCCTACAGCTCCTTCCCAGGACACAGACCGAGAAATAGAGCTGCCAATCATTAAGGGACCATCTAGATTGGAAGATACCAGTATTCTTGAAGTGAGAAGGACTGGTGTCTGGAGAAGAGTTAGTTAGGATGTCTGTTGGTGGGTGAAACACCAGTCTGAGTTGCTAACCATGCAAGTATTCATCAAATTGTGGTTCATACCTCTCTGTGAAGGTTTTTATGTCACATAACAACTACAACACAGTGACAAATGAAATAACAGTAACAGCGACAGCAGTGACAATGATAGTTATGGAACAGCTACCACAGGCTGGGGATTATTATGTACTTTACTTCTATTAACTACTAAAATGAAGACACATATAGAGAGATGTGTACATAAATATAGACATAAGCCATATATAAGTCCAACTCATATTAATTTTCACATATATCCTATGACCAAATCATGCAAGTATCAGACAGAATCCAGAAAGCTTCAACACTGGAGTCCACACATTCCAGGTTTGGGGATCCTTATGTCTATACTCAAGTGACAAAACTTAGTGCAAGAATGGAAGCAAACCTTTTAGGATTTTTCTAATATTAGACTAGGGCAGGAATCAGTTCAATTTATAGAATAGCATTCCACATGTGGAATTTGAGGTCATAATATGAGATCATTTTTTTAACCAAAAGTAATTTCGAGGGAAATTATTATTGGTAGAGAGATATCAGGTTATAGTAATCACTTTATGCTGGAAGGATAGTTGGGAAGACTTAAAAATTAAGAAAAAATTCTAATAAATAGATGTTTATGAATAGGAAATAAATTGTTCCAATTATCTGACAAGCATGAAGAGTGTTCTGGCAGCTAAATAAAATGTTTTATTGGTCTCTTATTGGTTTACCTACCAATATCTCTTCTACTTAATGTCACCTGCTTCCATCTAAAAATACTGTTTGATTCACATACAGGTAGGAAAACACATCCCTTGGATTCAGACACAAAAGATCTAATGATCTAGGATATGGCTCAGGGAAAAAAGATGTTGCAATGCATGTTGCACTGGCAAAGTTTCTTTGCAATCCCACAAAACACCTGTGTCAATAGTAGTCCTTTATTCTTTTTTTAAGTTTTTTTGAAGTTTATTTATTTATTTCGAGAGTGTGTGTGTGAACTGGGGAGGGGCAGAGAGAGAGAGAGTGAGAGAGAGAGAGAATCCCAAACAGGCTCTGCACTGTTAGTGCAGAGCCCAATGTGGGGCTTGAACTCACAAACCATGAAGTCATGACTTGAGCCAAAAATCAAGAGTCCAAAGTTTAACCAACTGAGCCACCCAGGCACCTCCGATGGTAGTCTTTAATTTCCCTATCTATACACAATCAAACATATCTCATGTTCTTACTCTCATTTTCCAAATATCTACTCAGACATCTCCTAATGGCATATCTATTTACTTCATGCCTATAAAAGTCTTAAAAAAAATTCGTCACCTCTTACCTGTTCTAAGCTCAGTCTCATTCTTTAGACAGACATACTTTCTAGTCTATGTATATCTACTTATAGTTTGGCCTCTGAAGCACCTCTTAATTTGAGAGGAAAATCTAATAAGGTAATACTGATATGAAGTTAGACTATGAGCTAGTGTGTATAGATGTTATGTCTTCCTGCTTTACCGAAACTCTAAATACAGACGAGTCTTTACAAATAAGAAGGCGATACTAGAAATATATTGACACATGGTTGTATAACACATAGGAAATTCATATTTACTTGTTCCTTACATCAAGATCTTAAGTTTGTCTTATTTTCTGTGTGGATATATTTATGTACATGATATATACACATACCTATACTTACATGTTTGTAGGCATGTAAATCTCCATTTTCTTAAGCTTACAAAATGGAATCCAATTTGTAGATGTCTAGAAATTGCTGAAGAAGTAAGGAATAATTTCACTGATTACAATCCATAATTTAAAATAAAAATGACTTCTGTAAGAAAGAAATATCTTAAAGTGTGGCCTGGGAAGACGCCACAACTCTACAGTGATATTTTTAGGTGTTATATATTATTTGGAGGAAAAAAAGATCTTCAGTGTCTGAATTCACAATGGCAACCTGTCTTCCTACATGTATAATAATTCAAGAAGTGTAGGATATCAAATGAGTTCAAGGACTAGGGGATTGGGTTGACAGCTGTCATTTCCAGTTGTTTCAACCAAAACCCTATTTAAATCCCCCAATGTAGCTTAGCTTTTCCACATTCAAGTTTTTAATTTGTAAATCGGGATTTAAAGTGTTTAACCTCTTTGGAGCATATTTAACAATTTCCAGTGACATTAGATCACAGTAATTAGTATTTGTAAAGAGATTTGGGATTCTGGATGAAAGCAGTTATAAAAGTGCAGAATACTAGCATGTCTGTAAATCATGAGACAATCTTAAGCAAAAAAGAAATAGAAGAAAGCAGTGATTGAAGATAAATCAAGGAATTGGGTACCTTAAGCCTTCACCTTAACAACAACAATAGTATTTTTTCCCTGGTTTTCAAGCAGAGTTTACTTTAGCAAATATATATAAAAAATGTTGAATATATTAAGTCAACATTTTTGTAGATAGATACATGTGGGGTTTTTCTTTTTTCATCCCTGAAAGATGGGATTAGGCTAGGCAGCGGTAGCTGTCGGAAGCTCAAACTCCCTGCCTCCCAGAATGGGTACTTGTAATTAAAAGCTTAGCTCACCTTATCCTTCCAGTTTCCCAGGCGAAAAGTCAAAGCCTGCATTTAATTGCATATATATGTGTGCATGTTTCTAAAACCAAAGCTCCAAAGAGAGTCAGTACTTAGGAGGCAAGAAGGCTATGCACAAACAGATATTTGACACAAAATCAAAAATAAAGAAAAACAGAGAAAACAGGATGATGAGACAATGGAAATGTGGCACTTCCCTTTTGGTTCATTACCAGCTAGAATGGGGAGTGCTTTTTGTTTGGGATTTCTGTTTAGATAAGCAGCAAGAACAAACTGACCCAAGTATGCTCTACTGCCTGAAGATTTGCCATAAGTGTTTTCTATTATTTAATCAGAGTACTGTCAGACCAGGATTAGAATGTGGCAGAATCGTTCTGTTGGGGGAAAACCAGCACCAAGTATGACCACTGGAGTCGATCTGTGGCATGAAAGTAAGGCTGAGTGAATTACTGGGAGGATGGTAATTAAGGGAACAGTACTCTGACCGACCCAAAGGGAAGAAAAAAGGTGTAAATCTCAAGAACTCTGGGCCAGACGCCAAAGTATCTTTTGAAACAAAAATAGGACAATAAGATAAGAGTTTCCAATAGTAGCTAATAAGCAAGGGCTAGAAGGTAGGAGTATGATAGTAATGATCATAGGGGGACTGGAGATTAAATAGAGAACATCCAGTCTTTGAGAAGGTTGGATATAGAACCTCAAATACTCACTGGGAAATAGAGAATATTTTAATGGGATACAAAGACCATATCATGATTAGCAATAGGAAATTGGAGTCAGTAATGAGACTGTGATGGGTTGAAAGACAAAGTCTGAGGATTATAGATCCAAAAGGAAGTTAAAGGTGATCTAGATTCACAGAACTCTGCACACAGTAGGTTCTTAATAAGCTACTGCCTGATATGAATGAATGCATCTTCCTTGTACAAATGGAGTAACCAGGGAAGTGAAATATTAGTGCATCATCACGGTTAGTATCCAGCTCTCTCCCAAGCCTACAACATTTAACACTATACTCTGCTACCTAACTCTGGGGAGCAATATGGCGATTTCCTGTTGCTGAGGGTTAAGTAAATCCTGGAGCTGAGGTCAATGGGAATTTCAGCAAGCCCAGGTAGGCTTTTATGAACCGACACTAAAACTTTATGAAAGACAGGGCAGTCACCTTTTGTATCAGGACGATTGTGACAAATGCTATGGTCATTACTATTTGTATGGCAATCGGAATTTTTACAGTGTGGTTTTGGAAAAGATGCTATTCAAGAGCCTAAACTAGTGAAAAAGCATAGAATTAAAAAAAAAAAAAAAAACATTAGTAACTAGGGGGTCACTGAGGTGGAATGTGCCTGTGGGGACCAGAGCTACAGAGCACTAATTCTGTACTGGAATAAGTGAACAGCCTAAATTGGCCTCACAAGTCGGATATTTTAATTTCCTTTCTGGCCTCTCTGAGTTCCTATGATCCTTAGAGGTCTGGCCCGATTGACCTCTGGTGAAACTGCTGAAGTAAGTAACCTATTTCCCCTCTCAGGGTCTCAACCCTGATCCAAACATTCATCTTGCTGAGGCTTCTGCTCAACTAGAGCAACTAATTTCTCTAAGGTATTTGCTGATAAAACTGCAGTACTATCTTTTAGCGGGCCTGCCTTCCTTCCTTCCTTCCTTCCTTCCTTCCTTCCTTCCTTCCTTCCTTCCTTCCTTCCCTCCTGTACTTAATATGTCACAGTCTTTTTTTTTTTTTTAAAGGGAGAGCACACACACACACGAGTGGGGGAGGGGCAGAGAGAGAGGGAGACACAGAATCCAAAGCAGGCTCCAGGCTTTCAGCTGTCAGCACAGAGCCTGACACAGGGCTCGAAACTACAAATTGTGAGACCATGACCTGAGCCAAAGCTGGATGCTTAATTGACTGAGCTACCCAGGCGCCCTTGTCACAGTCTTTTAATAGGCAAGGAAATAAATCCATAATTGAGAAAACTCAGTCAGAGAATGAATGAATGAATACAAAAAAATGAGGAGCAGTATAATCTTTTTATTGCTACTTTAATCACACAATAAAGCAAAACCCTGTTATAGTTTAGCCCTAGAAACTATGAAGGACTAAAACGGGAGCCCATGCTTCATGCCCCAGTAGACATGATTTATTTGGGGTGGGGGGAAGATGAGCAAACTCTGACTGGACTTAACCACAGAGAAAATGAGGAAAGCTGTTCTGCTAAATTTCCAAATGAGACAGGGACACTCCTTTTCTCACAACGCCACAATTTGGGCTGCAAAGCAACTTGGTAAGATGCTCTAAACTGAAAACCTCACTCGTCCCCTTGTGAAATTTTACATCGCTTTACAGAAAGCAATTTCTTTCTTGTAATAACAACTCTCATCTTAAGTTGTGCCTCAAATCCCAGTTTTCTATCTCATTTCAGAAGTTCCTTCTTCAGAAAATCATCTTTGTTATTCTGTTCTCTCATCCTCTGCTAAGAACTGGGAGATCTTGTCACTGAGTAGTTTGCTCAGCAATCTCAAGTATATCCTCTCCTGCACAGGGACACACTATCCCTCTACTTTCAGGAAACATAAGACCACAGGTTTATTGATTTATAGGTTGTTTAGCTGGTGTCTCCTAGCAACTGTTTAAGATACAGAGAGGAGGAGTTTTTCAAGTCACAGAATCCCTTAGAACACAATAACATAGAACTTTAAATTCTTTCAGGAAATAAAAAGGAAACAACATCAAACATTAGAAAGAGGTTGAAGGAAACAGAAAACCAGAGTCGGGACAGAAGATCTTCCTTACCTAAGCTCTGAATGGATTTATCTATTTTTGTTGTACTTGTGTTATGATGGCTATATTATATAGAAACATGGCTATTCCTCTGAAGTCTGTGTAGAACCAGGGCACAGAATGATAGGTGAGGTCAGGGAAGAAACTGTCAACTGTTGGAGAGGAGGCTTGAATTTAGTTAATAATATGTGTTGGTTGGCCTCTCTTGATCTATACTTTAGATAGTCTACGTTTATAGGAATATAGTGTTGGATGCTGGCTACTAAGAAACACTCAAGAAATAACAAAATTTTATGAAGAAATCAGCAGTAACCCAAGAAAGTAAGATACGGTTTTTCAAATCAGATGATGTTTAACAATATTCTCAGAAGATTCTTTGTGGCTCATATATGGACACTAAAAACCCATGAATTTTATTAATTATATACAGACGTGTTACGTGAGTATTTATATGTAATTTGATCAGTAAGAGAATGTGTGATTTACATTAGATTCTCAACTGTCTATAAAAACACAACAAGAAGGCATATATCCTCTGTGGACTTTCCTTTATTGCTATGTTGCTTGAATATACTGGACTTGTCTCAGCTATGGTAGGGGTATTAAGTGAGAGTTATTTATCCAGCCTAAGACCAGTGTATTTAGAGAGAAATCAAGTCTTACAGGCACCTTTGAGATAGTGGCATCATTAGTAAGAAAATCGTGAGGACAGTGGCCTTCAGAGGCAAAGTGGTATTGCATGGTTCAGCTCCCCGTCTCCTTTTTTAAAAAATCTTATTATTTAAGTATAGTTGACATACAGTGTTATATTAGTTTCAGTTGCACAACATACTGATTTGATAATTCTATACGTTACACAATATTCACCAGGATAAGTATATTACCATCTGTCACCATACAACATTATTACATTATTTTTACCATACTCTCTACGCTGTATTTTTCATCTCTGTGATTTATTTTAGACTAAATGAATTCAGTAAAGTTGAAGGAGAAAAATATACCCAAACCTGTTTTGTTTCTATGCACTAATAGCAAAGTAGCAGAAAGAGAAATTAAGAAAGCAATCCAATTTACAATTGCACCAAAAAGAATAACACACCTAGGAATAAATTTAACCAAGAAGGTCCAACCCCCTTTTTTTATCAGTAATTAAGACTCTCAACAGCATAGGCTGTAAATTTTGAGTTTTACTTTTAGCCCAAAAAAGTGTTTTTTTCCCCCTGATAAGTACGAAGAGGATTTTTGTAAAAATGACATCCAATGCACTAGATGCAAATGATCTAGAAGGAAAAGAAAGGCCAATTGGCACCTGCTATTTTCTCTTAGCAGAGATCACAGATTTTAAATAATAGATCTGAACTATAAATATACCAAACTATCATTCTACTTCCATGAAGAGATGGTAATGAAAGGCAGACTTCAAGCAGCATTTGCTGGACCATCAAGGAAGTACATGTATTAGCTTGCCTCAGTTTACTCTAGTGTATTTTGTAGTTGCCCTGCCTACCTCACAGGATAGTCATGAGAGTCATAAGGTCCACCAAATGGTTCAATGAGAATGAAAGCATTTTACAAACACCAAAGAGTGTTTCATCATGGCCTTGCATATATGTCAGCACCTGGATCTATTAAGCATTCCCCTGGTGGAAAGGAAAAATGGATCAAACATCAGACAGTCTGGAAAAATGAATCAATTCAAAATGCGTACTCTCTTATACTCCACAATTCAACTAAGGATGTAATCCAAAATTATACAACAAAGTATAATCATGTTAATATCAAAATTTTATTTTTAAGGTTCATGAGTGTTGTTTACAAGAATGTAAAAATTTAAATAACCAAAATGCTCATTAATAAGGAAGTGATCAAACATAATAATTTTAATATATAATGTAGTCATTAAAAATAATTATGTAGGTCTATTCTTGTTTACATAGAACTCTCTCCATGATATATTTATTGAAAAAGGAGAGAGTAAAATATGTTATAGTGTATAATTCAGTTTTCTTCTATATTAGCAAAGAAAAATCTTGAAATGCTATATAAATAAAAAGTTAAAAGTGGATGTCTGAGAAGAGGGGTCTTATAAGAGATTATTTTATATTTTCTTTCCCTTGTGCGTAATCCATACTTGTACAATATATGGATGGATTGCTTTAATGTCCAGAAAAAGTGAATAAAGTTATTTTGATTTTTTATTTTTTAATACTTTTAACTTTTTCCCTTGACTATGAAGTTATATTTTATTTATTTTTTTAGGCTTATTTTATTTTTTGGCAACCTCTATACCCAACATGGGGCTTGAACTCATGTGATGAAGAGTCATATGCTCTTCCCAGTGAGCCAGTCAGGCATCCCACTGTTTTCATTTTTAATGAGAAAGAACAGTCTTCAGAGTTTTTAGCTCCTCAGAGGCCCAAAGAGCTAGACCCAAAACAGCTCCCACTCACCACTGTCAACATTCAAGCATGAAGAGGCAAAGTAGTGAGTGGTGCAGAAACACATACCACTTGCGTCATATCTATGTCTTATATCCACGGTGCTTATCACTGGCATTAAAGCAAGCATGTCCAACAACCCATCAAATTTCCAAAGGCCAAATCGACACTTTTCCTTCTTTCTTTCCTCTCTCTTCTCTGCCTACTCACTTTTCCTAATTCCAGACAAATTCTCTTTATACCTTCATATCAAAGGAAAGAAAGACCTTTTCCTGCAAAGATTAGAGAGCCATGTACAGGTGATTTTTGAACAACATAGAGGTTAGGGATGCCAACCCCCCCCCCCCACACACACACACACTGTTGACTAGCTGCCTTAATAACATAAACAGTTGATTAACACATTTTCTACATGTATTATATATTATACTCTTACAATAATCCCTAATTTTATCTCACTTCTCTTCCCTCCTCTCCCCTCCCGTCTTCCTTCCTTCTTTTTTTCTTTCTTTCTTCCTTTCTTTCCTTCCTTCCTTCCTCCCTCCTTCCTTTCTTCCTCCCTTCCTTCTTTTCTTTCTTTCTTTCTTTCTTTCTTTCTTTCTTTCTTTCTTTCTTTCTTTCTTTCTTTCTTTCTTTCTTGATATTTCAGGCTACACAAGTGTGTTCAAATTGTCACAGAGATCACAAAATATCCCAATCCATTTATCAAAAAATATCCGCAAATAAGTGAACCCAAACAGTCTAAATCTGTGTTATTCCAGGGTCAACTGTATTAGCAAGTTTCTCTTGTTTTAGACTTGAATCCCAATTCCTACCAAATCAATGTAGAGGGTTAGGAGGAGAGAAAGAAGTTTGAGCCCTGAAAATGTGCCAGCTCTTTTAATGTAAATTACTTTTACTTAAAGTTCAAAATTACCCTAAGAAGTAGCTCTTCTTTTTTCTTATTTTTATTTTTATTTTTTTTGATATTAAAACCAATGAACAATGAATAACTTGCTCAAGGTCACCTGAATCCTATATGGCATAAGCCATTTCTGATCTTAGATCTGTATGACTCCAAAGCCAAGGAGCTTGCACCCTTAATTCAATGAACCTTATTGTCTACTATATGCCAATCACTACATTAGGTACAGAGACTATATAGCCATGGTCTTTGCCTTGAACCTCACAGACCAAGAGGAGACTCCATGAAGATAATGAGGTGACACAATAATTTAGCCAGCTTCTTTACACAATGTTCTATAATAATATGGGAACAACAGTACTTAGGTTGTTATCAGATATTTATTTTACAGACACCAACTCAGAAAACAAAACCTAAAACAAAACTCCCCTGAGATCATAAATCTGGCCTGTGGGTTGGGAGGCCCTAAACTGAATATCTTTTATCTTCAGTTCTATTTCTAGGTATCATACCCACTCTCTCCATTTCTATGCTATTTGTGAGCAATACACAAATTACTAAATGTATGTAATCTCCGATTTTATGAACAGTTTTATATCACATATGCAGATTGTGTTGTACTGATTTGGTGTTCAAGGTAAATGTTGACATTACCTTGATTAATATTCACTTACCTAAATTTACAAGTTGATCTAAGGAAGTTGGCTTGAAACACATGGTAATTTTTTTTTTTAAAGGAGCAACTTTTATTTAGGGAAGATTTGAAAATTCAAGTTATGTGTTTTAAGTCCTTGAGGAGTTAAAGAAAATGGACATTAAAAGAAATAAAAGAAGTAAGCCTATTAAACATCAATTAAAAACATATATACAATCTTCAGGCAGAATCATAGCAATATGGATCATCCTCACTACTGAATTATAGATTTGTCATAGCGTGTTTTCACTGCAAATCTGTAGCTTGAATTTCTCAATGTTCATTTATGACATTCCAGAAAAATGCTATTTATTTATGTATGGCTTCCTAAACAATAGAGTAAAATAGAAGAAATGAATATTTGTGTTATACTTAGCTAGCTTTTACATATGGTACTAATTTCTTTCTTTTAGTCCTGTGGTAGCATTTTGCATTTCGTGCCTGCTCTATTAGCAACCTTGATGAGAAGATATGAGGTTTTCAAATGATAGAAGGATATCCGTTCCCATACCTGAAAAAATGAACAACTATACATGGAAGAGTAAGAAAATGAAAGCCTAAAGGTACTTCTCATTTTCTCTTTTGTAAGGCTTAAAGTACAAAGGCAAAATACAAATGAAGATGGGGACCTGACTACACTCTCCCCTCCAGAATATGTGGCCGCCCCACACATCTGCCTGTCATGTTGGCCAGGGGTCCTTTATTGTGAAGCTCTGGATTGAATATTAATGGTGCTCAAAACCCACCTCAATTTCCTTCTTTCTTCCTTCTAAGTTGTGAATACATTAGCATCTCTGGCTGAATGAGTGCCTAGCAGCAACCTCACAATATATCTAAGGTAAAACATAAAACATAAAAAAGCTACTTTTGAATGCTAAGTCAACAATGCTGTTCAAATGGATGGAATGTCAGTAATTGCACCTAAAAATACTATTCATGGTGTTATTTCTCCTTAAAAGGTGGTGTCTGTCAAAATGAAAGCTGCTGCCTTGGGCTTAGACTCCTACCACTCACTGAGGGCAGCATGGGGCCTGACATAGGGATCAACACAGACCTCAAAAGCGCCCAAAAGGGCAAGAGAGCTTCACAGCTGCTCTAAGATAAACTCTCCACCTACTAAACAGAACTCTGTAAACCCCAACTACTAGAGTGAAGTCTCTAACTGTTCAGGGTCAGTACATCATCAAAACGACTAGTGCCACCTGATATCTTTTTAGTTTGCAGGTTTCTAGTAAGATTTGGGAATTGGAATGCTTTTAATATTATGTGGCTATCTCCCCATAACAAATCGGTTTCAATTTCATGGAAGGAGCGTGGAAAGTGTACACAAGGGAAATGTGCAGTTTGGTACTCACAGGCTAGGGAGTAACATCCCAGAGGATGGAATTTTAATCACTGCGCTCCAATTCAGGGTTCTAGGAGGCTTGTGACTTTCCAAGTCCAGACCAACCATCCAACTGCACAACTTTTATAAAGGCAGAAAAGAAAGAGGGGTACAGACCACAGAATGATTTATTGGAGCTGTAATGCTAGGACAGCACAAAAAAACCCATAAATATTCTTCTTAATGTTTTACTTTATATGACAGCCTTCAAGTGATAGATTGCCTGACAATTTTCAAGATGGCTATATAAACACATTCTTTGCTGCAGTCTAATATATGATGAAGTCTCTGCAGGCTAATATATGGAGCCGGAGTGCATAGTCCTGATAATTGAGATTTCTGTGCCTGAAAAATCTAGCCTGAATTTGTACAGTGGGTTTCTTCTTAACATCTCAAAAGAAGGAAAGAAAAAAAAAAAAGCAAAAGCAAAAACAAAAAACAAAAAACAAAAAACAAAAAACACACAAAAAACAGACGAGTAGTACCACATGTGTGTTTCCATTCTTACCCAACCAATCCTAAGTATCTGTAATTTTTTGCATAAGCAGAACTCACAGCATTAGAATCTCTTTACTCATCTTTCAGGAACCCTATACCAAATCTAAAGTTTTGACAGTAGCTTTTAAACTAGAAGTTTAAAATTAGGCAGATGATTGCTTTTTTTTTTGCTAAGGCAGCCATCAAAGACACTAAAAGTATAATAATCTTGCAGGAAGACTCCTAGGATCCACTGGAATGAGATTCTATAACACAAACAAGTATTTATTATTTTGTTTCCAAAAATTGGTCAGGGGGGGGGGCGCCGGGGTTGCTCAGTCAGTTAAGCATTGGACCCTCGACTTTGGCTCAAGTCACGATCTTGCAGATCATCAGATCAAGCCAGGAGTCAGGTTCTATGCTGACAACATGGAGACTGCTTGGGATTCTCTCTTCCTCTCTCTCTGTCTCAAAAATAAATAAATAAATACACTTTTTTAAAAATTAAAAAAATTGGGGCACCTGAGTGGCTCAGCTGGTTAAGCATCCAACCTCAGCTCAGGTTGTCTGTGAGTTCGAGCCCCACGTCAGGCTCTGTGCTGACAGCTCAGAGCCTGGATCCTGCTTCAGATTCTGTGTCTCCCTCTCTCTCTGCCTCTCCTCTGCTTGTGCTCTGTCTCTGTCTCTGTCTCTCTCTCTCTCTCATAAATAAACACTAAAAAAATTTAAAAAATAATTTAAAAATGGCCAGAATTTGATACTCTGTATAACATCAGCCTGAGCCATGCTGTACCTTGCAGCAGAGAAGTGGGAAGGAAGAAGCTATCTGGAAACACAGAAATCTAGGCTCTGAGGAGTTATCCTAGGGTAGATGTGATAACTCCAAAGGAAAAGAGTCTGAAGACCAAATTTCTACAACCAAAATAACACAGTGAATCCTCTAGGTTTAGACTAGGTTTTCTGATTT
The DNA here is from genome assembly GCA_030068075.1 of Paguma larvata. Taxonomy (NCBI): domain Eukaryota; kingdom Metazoa; phylum Chordata; class Mammalia; order Carnivora; family Viverridae; genus Paguma; species Paguma larvata. The sequence continues at coordinate 92,395,611 of CM057824.1, read as the reverse complement.
AAAGAAAGAGAAACAAGGGCGGTCACAGAGGGACGGGCTTGATACCCAGCAGTAGGTGAGGGTACTGAGCCCTGCTATCATGCAGTGCCACCAGGGTTCGAGCAGAACAGTGTGACTGAAGATGCTGGGAATAGGATGTAGACCCTGAAGGAAGATATCTGCAGGAGTCAGAAGGGGGCTAGAGGCCTACACAACTGGGCTTGGGCTTGGAGGCTCTTGCAAGGACTCAGAAGGGCAGGCAGCTCAGTAGAATGGAATGGAAATGCACAGGGAAGGGGAGGGGTGGTGATTAGAGAAAGAAAGCTCAGCTTGGTGCTGATGCAGTCCTTGGGAGAAAAGGGACACCTGGCATAGGGCTACAGACTAATTTTCTTATTCCTGCTGGTAGAGAATTAGTTTCTAATATACCACCAGGCCTGAATCTTAATGATTCAGGAATTAGGCAAAGCTGAGCAATCTGTTGGGAGCTCTTCAGTAGCCACAGCTGAGAGTACAGTGGCAGAAACTGACAAAGGAGTCCATACATAGCGGGGATCTTTTTTTATTTTAGGAAATTTAAAATAAATGGGAGAATCCATTTAAAGGGACACATTCGATGCTTCAAGAATACACAACGCTTAACTATTTCAAGGAAGAGAATCTGTCAGAGTGATTTTTTTGTCACTTGCAAATATATAAGCCACATGTCCAAGAATTATTCTGTAGGGTGCATTCAGTCTGGTCTGACCATGCTTTTAAACAAAATGTGTTTCTAGGGAAAGCCTCAATGTAAGTCCTCAGTTCTGGTTTCAGTATCATAAGAAATGCAGTATTATGGCTATTTCCTCACTTATAAAAGAAGAACTTGAGAGAAGAGTGTAGAAGTGTCAATAAGACGATCTTCAAGGTCACGTGTAACTGCAGCATTCAATGCTTCCATCACTCATTCATTCACGTAGCACATTGGCAGTACCAGAGGCTGTATCTCTAAGAAAAGTAGTCTTCCATCTGCACAAGGACTATTTGGAGAGGAGGAAACTCTTTGATGCTTATTTGCTTTGAGTGTGGTTAGCCAGTACCGAGGAGCCTGCAATCTCTCTATCCTGCACTAGTCCAAATTGCCCACTTGTCAGGGAGATGGTAGTTTACTGAAAAGAAGAAAAACTGCTCTAAAATCAAATCAGATGGATTCTGTGGTAATGCATACTCACTGAATCAGAGTCTCTTCTGGAATGGCAGAAGTTGGAAAGCCTGGGGTAGAGCAACTGAGCCTGATTTAGTCACAAAGCTTCCTAATCCCATCTATAGAGCACAAACGCGCATAGCATCAATTCCCTTCATGAAGAAAAATTCAGTTTTCCAAATGTCTTTGAAGAGAAAAAAAAAAACAAACGACTTTTCTAGCAACAGAAATGACAAAAACTACATAGGCACTGCTGATTTTTATTTACTGCATCAATTAAGTATTCTTTTGGAAATTCTCAAATGTCCTCTGACTACTTCGAGAAATGTTTCTCATCTTATGTAGTTTTAATTCAACAACCATTGATGCAACAAAAGAGATTAAAAGTAGAGGAAAGTGGGGAAAAAGATGGGGAGGGGGGATGCCTGGGTGGCTCAGTCAGTTAAGCGACCGGCTCTTCATCTCAGTTCAGGTAATGGTCTCATGATCTCATGATAGGATCCAGGCCTATATTGGGCGCATGGAGCCTTTTTGGAATTGTCTCTCTCCCTCTCTCTCTCTGCCCCTCCCTCACTTATTCTCTCTCCTTTTCTCAAAATAAAAATAAAATAAAATAAGTTATGATAAAACAAAATAAAATAATAAAATAAAATAGGAAAGTAACAGTATTTTCTCTTGAGTACTTACCATCTTTATCTGTACTGTTTAGTTACAAGCCATATGTGGTTACTGAGCACTTGAAAGGTGGCTGAACTATATTGAGATTTAATATAATGTTAAATACACATGAGATTTCAAATATTTGGTACAAAAAAAAACCCAGAATGAGAAATATTCATTAATTTTTATGTAGATTATATGCTGAGTGATAAATATTTTGTATATATTGGGTTAAATAAAACACATTAAAATTAATTATGTCCTTACACCCTCCTGTAAATACTAGGGGTTTTGGATGATAATGGTATGTCCATGTAGGTTCATTAATTATATAACAAATGTGTCATTCCAATAGGGGATGTTGATAACAGGGAGGTCATGTATGTCTGGGGACAGAGGATATATGTGAAATCTCTGTACGTTCTGCTCAATCTTTCTGTGAATTCAAAACCGTTTTAAAAAATAAATTCCATTTTTTCAAAAGGAAAAAAATAATAATTTCCTTTCTTAACCCGGCTACTAGAAAATTTTTAATTGCATATGTGGCTCAGATCAGTGGCTTGCATTATATATGTTTTGGACAGCACTGATCTATAATCTGGTTGATATAGAGCCAGTAAACCCAAACCCATGAAACAGTGTACCAAGTGCTAGAAGGTGCTACAAGTGAAATATAATGGAAACTTGTAGAGAGTCTAAGTTATCAAAAAGAGATTTTCCCAAACTCCCTGCCCCCCAAACCTGCATGTTATTGGGAATTCACACCTAACGTTCTGTTTTTCCTGTTGCCCAAATAATTAATTAGCTTCCTGTTTAAAGCTAAATCTTGTTTGCTTTACTTTCTTCCCTGAGACTTGTAAGAATTTTCCTTCTCTTTTGCATTTCAGTTTTGATATCTCTACTGGACCTTTCTCTGTAGTATGTAAACATATCATCTTTCATAATTTAAAATATTCCTTTTTCACCCTATATTTACCTTTAAGTTACCAATGTCTTTCTTTTCACTGCTTCACTGCCAGTCTTCCTATAATAGATACTGCTTGGAGTGCCACCATTTCATGTCCATTCCCACCTCAACCCAGGGAAGTCTGGCTCTACTCTCATAGTTCCACTGAAGATGTTTTTTCTAGAGCTCCCACGGATTCCTTTTTGGGTAAATTTAACAGGCATTTCTCATTCCTTATCTTACACAACTTATTTGGAGCATTTAACTCTCTTGATTAGCCTTAACTTATTTCTTCCTGATGTGTGACCACACCCCTCTGTTTCTCTCCTTGCTTTTCTGGTCATTTCTGCTTAGACTCCCAGACCATTCCTTAAATACTGGTATTCTTCAACTTCATGTTTTAGGTTCACACTCCTGCATACTGATCTTGAGTCATATCATACTCCATTGTTGAGTTAGTGACCACAGTATTCGGAAGATTCTCAGATCTAAATTTTCAAATTATATATCTCTCCTTTCTCGTTCTGTACACCCAGCTTCCCACTGGATCAACTTTGCTATTGTAGTTTGATCACGACTATTATAAAGTCTACTTCTCCCAGTGTCAGCTTCCATCACTTTTTAAATTTGTTTTGTGCTCATATTATTTGGAAATTCTCTGCATTACTCAAATATTCTGTGTCTTTTATTTTATTTTATTTTTTTAATGTTTGGGCGCCAACATTTATTTTCCATCTTCATGGAACCTTCTTCCCTCATCCTTACTCTTCATTCCTACGTTTAGTAAATTCTGATTCCAGCCTTGGCATAAACGGAACTTTTTCATAGAGTCCTTCTTTCACTACTCAAGACTGGGTCAAGTTCCCTTCTTATGTGTCCCCATAGAACCTTGTGGGTCCTCCCTCATAGTACTCTTTGCACATTGCTATGTTTCTCTTTTGCCTCTCCTTAGGCTTAAAAATCCTGAAGGAAAAAATAATACTACAGCTAAATTATTCACAATTATATTTCTAGTAACTAATGATTTTCCTAACATATAGTGGGTCATCAATAAAACTTGGCTGTCTGTGGAAAGAGGAAAAGAAGTTCAGATGGACAGAATAAATGGTTTTCTGGTAAAGATAGCATTTGTGCCAGATCTTGAAAGATGATGAAATTTTATCAGTTGAGTAGATGTTATTTTAGACCGTGGAAATAAAAGCAATTGGCAAAACATTGACAGAAATCCAGGAAACGCTTTATAGGCCATTTTAGAAGCAGATATACATATACAAATAGTATAAGATTAGAGACAAATCTTGTTATGAAAGACCTTGAATGCCAGGCTAAATTTGTCCTTCATTTTAAAGTTAATGGAGGATAATAGGAGATCATAAAATATTTTTGAGAAGGAGTAGCATAATTGATGATGTTTATGAAAAAAAAAAAAAAGTAAGTAGTAGGAACAGTGGTCCAAAACAGCATTGCAGGAAGATTCTGAACTCCCGTGGACATACTCAATCTATCGCTACATATGGATCATCTCCATCTGGAAAAGATCTGAAAATTAGATGAACAGATTCCATAACACAAGACAAAAAGATGACATCTAGAGGGGTAGGAAAAAAAGGCACACAGTTTCACCAAAAGCCCCAACCCTGGTACAGTGACACAAAAAGGGAAGGATCTCACTGGTCTGGAGATTTTCCTGGAGGGGCAAGGGTGAATGCCCCACATCAGGAATCACAACCACTGGGCTCTGCACCAGAGAGAGGAGCTCCCTGGCTTTGAAGAACAATGGCGCTAATGGCCTAAGTGCTATAAAAAACTGAGACTCTAAAGGGCTTACATGCTATCTCACTCGACCTGGGATACAGTGCAAAGCACAAATTAGAAAAGCACCTGGACTGTATGGGAAGGAGATTCATTTGTTGATTTGGGGGCATCTGCTGGAGGGGCAGGGAAACAAGTGAGGCTTCCTGGAGATGAGATGCTGGCAGATGACACTCATGCACGTTCCACCTACATGTAACACAGACAGGCATGCTTGGCATGGCACCCTCTCACTGCGTTGCATGTGAATGGTCATGGCATTTTCCCACTTCCCTGCTCAAGTTCGTAAGTAAGAGCAGTTTTAAACTCCCTGGGGCCAGAAAGTACAGGTGGTCACAGCACTTTCCTGCCCCAACCTGTTCTGCTGGGCATGCACACACCGAGGACTCTCCTGTAGCATCTCTGAAGACCATGGGCGCACCCAGACAAGACATCTTCTCGCTGGCTGCCTTTCACAAGTCAATGAGTGTGTTCTGTCCCCTACATTCTACGGTGGCCCTGCTAAAGACAGTGGGTCTGTGAAAACCACTTGGGGATCCCCCTTATTTTCCTGGCCATTGTGGCCAAAAGGGCTGGTGATACTGAGCTCCAAGGAAGTATAATAAACAGAAAGATAGTTCTTGACAGGTGAACACTCCCATCGCACTCACACACAGCAGAAAGATGCGCCCCTCGTCTTCTTGTATAAAAGACCTATTTACTTATCATAGAGCTTCAGCCTGAGGGATCGGCTTCAAGTTTTCCACACATCTCGAGGCTATGGAGGCACTCCTAGGGAATGTAATAAGGGTGATGCCATCCTTGCACGCTCTCTTGGTTTTACTAGGTTCACGAAGGCCTTCTGAGGCTCCTGAGTGACTCAGTCAGTTAACATCTGACTTCATCTCAGGTCATAATGCTGTGGTTCATGAGTTTTAACCCAACCTCGGGCTGTCTGCTGTCAGCACAGAGCCTGCTTTGGATCCTCTGTTTCCCTCTCTCTCTGCCTCTCCCCTGCCTCGTTCACTCTTTCTCTCTCTCTCTCTCCCTCCCTCTCTCAAAAATAAATAAACATTAAATTCTTTAATGTTAAAAAAAAAAAACAGAAGGCCTCCCATAAAGGAGCTTATACATTCATCTCCAGCCCCAATTTTTACAACCCTGGCCCAAGGGATACTACCATATCTCCCAAGCTGGAGGTCAGCAGGGTATGACTTTGGCTCCATAGGCCTGCATATATTTGAATATTTTAAAAGCTGGTGACCAAAGGCTTCCAATCAGCTTGAAACCAAGTGCTAAATGAGATTCCTAGGAACACTGATAGGTCTTGGCATACCCTCAACAATGTGGGCACATATCAAATATAAATCAGGCTATTTAGACAATCACAAATATTTGACAAAAAAGAACTAGGACAAGAGTGAATGAGAAGTCTTATCACCTACACAAGGGCACTCCTTCAAGACTGCAAGAGGTAGCTATTTCACCTAATAAATGCAAATACAGAGAGCGAAACAAAATGAAGAAACACAAATAATACTCAAGTGAAGAAACAAAATCAAACCCCAAGGAAAACAGACACACACACACGCACGCACGCACACACACAAAACCTAATGATATGAAGATATGTAATTTACCTGATCAGAAAGATACTTAATATACTCAAAAAAAAAAAAAGTAGATGAACACAATGAGGACTTCAACAAGGAAACAGAAACTAATAAAGTACCCAACAGAAGTCAAAGAACTGAAGAATACAATGACTAAAGTAAAAAATACAATTCAAAGTTTCGACAGCAGACTGAATGAAATAGAAGAACAGATCAAAGAGCTGGAAGACAAAGCATTGGAACTCATCCTGACAGAAGAACAACAACCACCACCAAAGGAATTTTGAAAATGTAAAACTAACTTAAGATATCAATAGGACAGCATTGAGCAGGATAACATTCACATTATAAGAGTCCTAGAAGGAGAAAAGGACATAAAGGGGCAACGAAGTTACTTGAAGAAATTATGGCTAAAAACTCCCCTAATCCAGAGAAGGAAACAGACATCCAGGTCCAGGAATCACAGAAAATTCCAAGTTATATGAACACAAGGAGATCCAAACCAAGACACATAATAATTAAAAATTAAAGATAGATGGAGCACGTAGGTGCCTCAGTCAGGTAAGCGTCCAGCTTCAGTTTAGGTCATCATATCACAGTTTGTGATTTCGAGCCCCACGTCGGGCTCTGTGATCACAGCTCAGAGCCTGGAGCCTGCTTCACATTCTGTGTCTCCCTCTTTCTCTCTGCCCATTTCCCACACTCATACTCTGTCTCTCTCTTGCTCAAGAATAAAAGATTAAAAAAAAACATTAAAAAAGTTTAAAAAAAATAAATAAAGATAGAGAATTTTAAAAGCAGCAAGAGAAAAGCAAGTTGTTATGTACAAGGGAAATCCCATAGGCTGTAAGGAGATTTTTCAGTAGAAGATATGCAGGCCAGAAGGAAGTGGCATGACATAATTAAAGTGCTAAAAGGAAAACAACAGAATACTCTACCTGGCAAGGTTATCATTTAAAATTGAAGGAGAGATGAAGAGTTTTCCTGATAAGCAAAAGCTAAAGGAGTCAATCACCACTAAAATGGCCCTGCCGGAAATGTTAAAGGGACTTTTTGTTAGCTGAAAAGAAATACCATTAACTAATAACAAGAAAATATATGAAAATAAAAGTCTCATTGGAAAAGGTAAATATGTAGTAATGGTAGTGGGTAAATAACTTATAAACTAGTATATGAAGGTTAAAAAATAAAAAGTGAAATTAACTAAAAACTATACTTAAGGGGTACATAAAATAAAATCAGTAAAATGTGGCATCTAAAACATGAAAAAATTAGGGGCGGATAAATTTAAGTTGCTATCAACCTAAAATATATACATAAGATGGTATTTGTCAACCTCATGATAACCACACAGCAAAAACTTATGGCAAATATATAGAGGAAAATGAGAAAGAAATATAAACATAATACTAAAGAAGACATTATACCACAAGGGAAGAGGGAATGGAAACAAAACAAAAAACAAAACAAATAAAAACAAACAAAAAAAGAGAAACAGAAAGGAACAGAGAAGAACTACAAAAACAGCCAGAAAACAATAAACAAAATGGCAATTAGTATATTCCTATTAATAATTACTTAAAATGTATATGGACTAAATACTCCAAGTAAAAGAAATGCAGTGGTTGAAGGGATAAACAAAAATCCTATATATTGTCTATAAAAGACTCACTTCAGAAGCAAGGACACACACAGGCTGAAAGTAAAGGCTGTAATATCTGGGAAAAGATATTACATCCCAATGGGAGAAGGAAAATAAAAAAGGCGGTGTAGCTACATTCCTATCAGACAAAATAGATTTTAAAACAAAGATTGTATTAAAAGACAAAAAAAGGCATTTCATAATAAGGTGTCAATTCAGCAAAAAATATAACATTTATAAATATATATGCTCCCAAAATAAGAGCATTGAAATAATTAAATCAAATATTAACAGACATAAAGGGGAAAATCAAAATCTACTGTATGGTAGGGAACTTTGACATCCCACTAGCATCAGTGGATAGATCTTCTAGACAGAAAAATCAATAAGAAAACACTGGCCTTAAACACATTAAATTAGAAGTACTTTATAGGTATATACCGAACATCCCATTCAAATGCAAGAGAATATACGTTCTTCTCACGTGCATATGGGACATTCCCTAGTACAGATCATATGTTAGACCATAAAACAAGTCTCAATGAATTCAAAAGAAAACTTTTCAAGCCTCTTTTCTAATTACAATGGTATGATACTAAAAATTAACTAAAGAAAAGAACTAGGGGAAAAAAAACAAACACACACACATGCACACACAAAAATATGTGGAGATTAAACAACATACTAGTGAACAACCACTAGGTCATCAAAGAAATCAAAGGGGAAATTTTTAAAAAATACCTAGAGACAAACAAAAGCGGAAATATGACATACCAAAATTTATGAGATGCAGTATAAGTTGTTCCTAAAGGAAGTTTATAGCGATGCAGGCCTACTTCAAAGAAACAAGAAAGGTCACCAATAAACAATCTAACATTACACCTCAAGGAACTAGAAAAACAACAAACAAAGCCCAACATTAGTAGAAGGAAGGAAATAGTAAAGATCAAAACAGAAAAAAGCGAAATAGAGGAAAAAAAAAAGCATTAGAAAGAAAAATCAATAAAAGAGCTGTTTGTTTGAAAAGATAAGCAAAATTGCCCAGGCTTTAGCTAGATATGACAAGAGAAAAAGAGTCAAATAAATAAAACCAGAAATTAAAGAAAAGCTGCAACTGATACCACGGAAATACAAAGTTTTATGAGACTAGTGTAAATAATTATACACCAACAAACTGGACACACAACCTAAAATAAATGAAAAAAATTCTAGGAACATACAGTCTTCCATGAGAATCAGGAAGAAATAGATAATCTGAAGACCAATTACTAGTAAGAAGATTGAAACAGTAAAAAAAAAAATCATCTTGTAAACAAAAGTCCAGGACTAGATGAGTTTACTGGTGAATTCTACGAAACATTCTAAAATGTTTAATACCTCTTCCTTTCAAACTCTTCTAAAAAACTGAAAACAAGGGAACACTTACATATTTATTTTGTGAAGCCAGCACTATCCTGATACTAAATTAAGCACCCGCCTGACGGCCACCAAAAAAAAAAAAAAAAAAAAAAAGTAAAGAAAGAAAATTATGGGCCAGTATCCCTGATGAACATTGGTGCAAAAATCCTCAACAAACTAGTTGCAAACCAAACTCAACAATACATTAAAAAGATCACACACCATGATCAAGTGGCGTTTATTCTAGGGATAGCAAGAATGGTTCGACATCTGCAAATCGACCAACATGATACACCACATAAACAAAATTAAAGATGGAAATCAAATGATGATCTCCATAGACACAGAAAATACATCTGACAAAATTCAACATCAACTTAGGATGAAACCTCAATGAAGTGGGCAGAGAAGAAATGAACCTCATTATAATAAAGACTATATATGATGAATCAAGAGTTTATTATACTCAATGGTAAAAAGCTAAAACATTTTCTTCTATGAACAGGAACAAGACAAGGATACCCACTCTCCTTGTTTTTATTCAGCATAGTACTTTAGTCCTAGCCATAGCCATTAGGCCAGAAAAATAAAAGTTATACAAACTGGAAGAGGTAAAACTGCCCACATCTGCAGTTGCCCACATCTGCAGATGACATAACAGTATGAATATATATATATAAAACCTGAAAGATCCCACCCAAAAAATGTTAGAAAAAATGAATTACATAAAGTTGTATGATACAAACTTAATATGCAAAAAATCTGTTGTGTTTATATACTCTAATAGAAAACTATCAGAAAGTGAAATCAAGACAACAATCCCATTTACAATTGCACCAAAAATAATAAAATATAAAGGAATAAATTTAACCAAGGAAATGAAAGACCTCTACACTGAGAAGAATAAAACATCGATGAAAGAAATTGAAGAGGACACAAATAAATGGAAAGATATTCTGTGCTCATGGATTGGAAGGATTAGTGTTGTTAAAATGTCCATATTACCCAAATAAATTGATATACTCAATGTAATTTTTATCAAAATTTCAATGGGAACTTCCAAACAACTAGAACGAATAATTTTAAAATTTGGATGGAACCACAAAGACCCTAAAGACCCAAAACAATCTCGAGAATGTAGAAAAATGTTGGAGGTATCACCTTCTTGGATTTTAAACTATACTACAAAGCTATAGTAATAAAAACAGTATGGTATTGGCACAAAAACAAACATATAGAACAAAAGAAGGAGGTCAGAAATAAACCCATGTATATATGGCCAATTAATTAATGACAAAGGAGGCAAGAATATATAAAGGGGGAAGGATATTCTCTTCAATAAGGGTGTTGGGAAAACAGGACAGCTAAATGCAAAAGAATGAAAGTAGGGCATTATCTTACACCATATACAAAAAATTAACTCAAACTGGATTAAAGATTTGAATGTAAGACCTGAAATTATAAAACTCCTGGAAGAACACAGACAGTAAGCTCCTTGACACCAATCTTAGCAGTGTTTTGTGTGTTTGTTTGTTTCTGTTTTTTGGCTCTGCCTCTAAAGGTAAGGACAACAAAAGCAAAAATAAATGAAACTACATCAAACCAAGGTTTTTCTACACTGAAAGAAAGCACCAACAAAATGAAAGAGCAACCTACTGCACATGGGAGAAGATATTTGCAAATAATATCTGATAAGGGGTAATATCAAAAAACCAACTCAATAACAACAACAGCAACAACAATAAACAATTGATTTAAAAAAAGGCAGAGGATCTTAATAGACATTCTGTCCAAATAATATATACAGAGAGCTGACAGGCATATGAAAAGTTGCTCAACATTACCAACCAGGGAAATGCAAATTAAAACCACAATAAGATACCACTTTTCACCTGTCAGAATGACTGTCATCAGAAAGACAAGAAATGACAAGTATTGGTGAAGATTAGAGAAAAAAGAACCCCTGTGCACTGTTGGTGGAACTGCAATTGATATGGCCAGTATGGAAAAAAGTATGGAGTTTCCTAAAAAATTAAAAATAAAACTACTATATGGTACAGCAGTTCCACTCTGGGTATCTATCCAAAGAAAACAAAAACACTAGTTTTAAAAGATATATGCAACACTCATTTTGCTAATCGCAGCACTATTCACAATAACCAAGATATGGAAACAATCTAGATGTCCACTGATTGCTGAATTCATAAAGAAGTTGTGGCACACACACACACACACACACACACACACACACACACACACAAGTATATTACTCAGCCATAAAAAAAAAAAAAATCTTACCATTTGCAATGTGGATGGACCTTGAGGATATTACGTTAATTGAAACAAATCCAGTCAGACAGAGAAAGACAAATACTGCATGATTTCAATTAAAGGTGGAATCTAAAAATCTAAATAAATAAGAAAACAAAACAAAGCCCAGAGTAATACATTTAAAAAAAAAAATTTGGTAGTTTCCAGAGGGGGGCTGGGTAGGGGCAAAACTGGTGAAGGGAATAAAGTACAAACTTTCAGTTATAAAATAGTAAGTCATTGGATGTAACATACAGCATGGGGAGTACAGTCAATAATATTGTATTAATTTTGTATGGTGATGGACTGTAACTAGAGTTATTGAAGTGACCACTTTACAGTGTATACAAAGGTCAAATCACTATGCTGTATACATAAAACTAATGTGACATTGTATATCAATTATATTTCAATAAAAGAAAAGTAGTGGTATTACACAGAATGGACAAGAGTGAAGATCTTGGGGCGCCTGGGTGGCTCAGTTGACTGAGCGTCTGACTTCGGCTCAGGTCATGATCTTACAGTCTGTGGGTTCGAGCCCCGCATCAGGCTCTATGCTGACAGCTTGGAGCCTGGAGCCTGCTTAGGATTCTGTGTCTCCCTCTCTGTCTGCCCCTCCCCTGCTCACACTCTGTCTCTCTCTGTCTCTCAAAAATAAACAAATATTAAAAAAAAAAAAAAAGACTGAAGATCTTGATGTTTTAATAATATTGAAAGCTAAAATCTCTCACTATACTTTAAGTATTTGGGACGATGGAAAGGAAAAGGAAAGAGAAAGATGAATGGGGGATGGAGAGAAATAAGAAGAAAGCTTAGCATTTAAATGAGGGGAAGCAAGGAGAAACAACTGACATCAAGTCAAAACAGAAACAGGCCTTGAACATAACCACAGTTTTCTTCAAGCACAAATGATTCCTAGGAACCTTGTAATCCTGCTAATGTGTAAATACGGCCACATGTGTTTGTGAAAGCAAATACCAAGTCTGGTTCTTGAAAGTCTCCTGCAGCTGGATCATCAGAGAGAGAAAAAGAATTTGTTTTTTCATTTGGGACAAGAGAAATAAGTTCAGAAAGAACAAGTTAAGTACCATTTCCACTTAGGCATTTGCACTAGACTGATGGATTCTCAGAAAATGGAAAGTGCTGGTCTTCCTCCCTTGAAGAATGATGGGCAAGATGAAATGGCTCTGACTAATGTATTATGAAGGACAAGCCATTTTCTCTATGTCCTCTTGAAAACCAAACCATTAAGTAGGATTTTATAAAGGAATTACTGGTTTGAATAAGAACATCACAAAATCGAAAATGGCAGAAACTGTCAAGGATCTTTCAAAGAGTTAACTTCTGAGAAAAATTGGCTATACTTTCTAGAAACTTGGGCTACCTTTTCAAAAAAACATGCATTATATATGCTTCAGTAGCCTTGTTTCCCTCAAAACATTTACCTCAAAACATTAATGAGGTAAAAGGGCTCTTGGCTGTAGCATAGGAAGAGGAAGAGAGAAAACCCTACAACATGTTGAATTACTTTGTGCTTAAGTTCAAATCATCCACTTCAATATGCATGTGTTAGAGATAGTTCTAGGAGGACATTTTACCATAAGCTAATAAAATGAGAGACATGAGGAACAGAGGGCACCGTTGGAATCCACGGAGTTCAGTTATGGGGCCCATTTTGTTTCTTCCAAACAGGTATTGTAATTAAGGGTCAACAAACACTCTTATATGTGTATGATATTTAAGATCTATCTAGAACTAACATTGTTGTATAATAAAAGATTTGTTTGGCCTTTGTTCCAGGTTCCTAGTACAGAGCTTCTGAAGTCCTTAGTATTTCCTGAGTAGTCAAGTGTTTATTATTCATAGAGCCCTTGACTCATAAATGAGACTACACTAATGAGACTTACATGGGCCTCCAGATAGCTACAGCCTGGTGCCTGGTCACCAGAAAGACCAAACCTTTAATCAGAGAGTTGGGACTTTGAGTCAACCTGAACTCTGGAGAGGGGAACGAAGCTAGACATTGAGTTCAACACACTGCCAATGATTTAATCAATTATGACTGTCTAATGAAACCCCAAGATAGCCTCCAGACACAGACTTGATGGAACTTTCTGGTAAATGGATGCATTGATGCACTTGGAGGGTGACCCACCCTAATTTCATGAGGAGACAGCATGGAAGCTTGGAGTTTTGAGGCCTCCCAAACTGCACCCTATATAATTCTTTATTTGGCTGACCTTGATTTTTTATCCTTTACGATAAAATTCTAATTATAAATACAGAACTTTTCCTGAGTTCTGTGTGGTATTATAGCAAATTATTGAACCTAAGAGGGTCATAAGAGTCCCTGAATTTGAAGTCTTTCAATTGGAAGTGCCAGTGGCCTGGAGACTCCCAACATGCAGCTGCTGTTTGAAGTAAGGGCAGTTCTGATGGAAAACACATCCTTAAACCAGCTGAGTTTTACACTAACTCTGACTCTTTAGTGCTGGAATCAAATTGCAGTACACCAATAGATGTCACAATAAACAGGATTTGCTTGTGCAAGATCAGAAATAACTAATGCTAAGAGGAGCAGGGAGCCATTCTTTCATTTAGCTTTTCGCACATATGCTTAAAGGGAGGTGTGATTGACATAAGACTGGTAAGTCATCGCAAATTTGGGTTAGAGACATGACTACAGATGAATCTGGTGTTTTTTTTTTGACCTTAAGTGAATTGTAAGGAAAAAGAGTACCATGGCACCCTTGCAACCTTGTTGCTCTTAGATTCCTCAAAATGATTAATTGTATAAATGCAAGCATTAGAAGAAATATATTGAGTAGATTCGAGGTCAATTTGTCTACTGAAGCATCTCATTTGTATCTCATAGAGAATCTAAAGCCAATAACATGAAACTTTACCTGATACGTGATGACCACTTCCATTTTCTCTCGCATATGTAACCTGCTGAATCATACTCCAAATTCGCAAGATTTCATTCTCATTCTGCCAATAGCATGTGGGTGGAGGAAGGGAAAGAAGTGGGACAGGGCTGGTCATGGTGTTAGGTTCCCGGTTTCATGCTACGTACTTCTCATAAGGCTCATACAGCAAACGGTAGTGAGTGATGAGAGACAAAAAGAAAGTGCCATCAGCTCTCTTGCTTTCATAAAGGAGTTTAGACTTTCAACGTGATGAATTCTCTTTGATAAAAGAATAAAGAAATGCATTGTCTCTAGAGAAAGCTGCTGGGGTTCCCATGGTCTTCATGACAGGCAAAGTGCCAAGTATCCATACCTCCTGTCTCCTCCTTGTTTTGTCTCTTCCACATACCAAAATGAAAGACACAGATGTCCAATTCTACTCAAATATTTTCTTTTAAACTACAGAGATAGACTGCTACCTCCCTCTATTTGAAGGACTGAACTTTTGTGAGAAAAGAAATCACAGAAAGACAGTTTTGTTAGAAGCTGCTGAATAATAAGGCCCAGAGATATGAATAGGACATATGACCCTTTAAACATCATCAGAAGTATCAGTGCTGTAGTCATTCTGTCATTTTCCCAAAGGAGCAAACACCAGATCCTTTGGCTATACCATGTTCTATCTTTCTCCCTCTTCTAAAGTTTTAATAAAATATGTAATGTTTAAGTCTTCACAGGAATATGAAAAAATGTAAATCTGGGTCAGTTGGTATTAGCTTTTTCAGGGAGAAAATGAGTTTCCCTGCCTGGTTCTGGATCCAGCAAGGATTATGTGTGACCTGAGTTTGTATCTCAAGGGATGAATTATCCTTAGAATCTTAGTTAGTGTCACTTACACTAAATACATCCTAAAAATGGAAAGTTAGAATTTGAGCAGTCTGAGTGTCTTTCATGCAACAAATTCAGCCATTGTTTGGAAAAGTTTACCCGTTCCAGTTTTCTGGTTCTTCCTACAGCCTATTTGTGCAGAGAAACACACTTCTAGATACATGCAGGCAAATTCACACATCACATCCAGCCAAAGTCTGTAGTAAACTACATTCACACTCTATTCCTTTACCCATTAGGTTTCATAACATTCAAAACATTTGTGAAGTCACAGTTCCTAGATTCTTATTTATACCAGAAAACCCCATCCATGGCCTGAATACATATTAGAACTAATGATTGCATCGGTTTATTGGGTGACACATTTAAATTGACTGTGACTATAAATATGTCAGAGTATATGATGGAAATTCAAAGCTCAGATTCGGATTCTATGGTGTGGCCACACAGTCTTTACGCATGCCAGTTAGAAGTTATCTCTACATTCCCTCCAGCTTCTATATGAGCTGTGTACATCTTCTCTGGATAGCATCCAAGTTGATGGTTGAGAATCGTTAGAATAGATACGACATCAATTTTAGTCTTCAGCTGTGCTCAGACACAGCTCATACACAAAGATATTGAGCAATCCTTAGTTTCCACCCTGGGCGTATCTGGTCTCATTTCTTGTGTAATGAAATTAGTGTATAACTTAGAGTCAAACAGATCCAGTTGTTCATATCTCACTTTCTAGTGAGTGATCTTTGATATGTTAATGTCGGATATGTGATAGCACCATGTTTTAGGTTCTTCACATATAAAAATGAGGATAAGGATGACTACCTTAGAGGATTATTTTACAAATTGAATAAAAAGTTATATTAAGCACTCAGCATAAAGGGTGGCCTATAACAAGTGCTAAAATCATGTTAGATTCCTGTCCATGTAGAAAAGTCACAGGGCCAAGGCAGCATCTGAATAAAAAAGGAACACATGAGAATAGAAGAGCCAAGGTCAGGAATGTTTTCCTTCCAAGGTGGAGAACTAGTATGCAGTTGTGTATGAACTTTTCCCTAATTGTCAACTCCTCATCCAAGAACTTATAAACTGTTCCCTAGATAGCCCTACCAAAGAGAAAGAGTAAGGAAGAAAAGGGAGAAAAATGCACCCCTCCCTCTTCTACGACACTGTCATTATGGTTTAAATATCATCATTTGCATATTTTTTATCTAAACTGAGAAAGGCAACCTTCTCACACCTAATCACCAGGAAGCAGCAGGCAGCAGCGTTGGAAGCTTTTATCAATATGCCAAATTTTATTTTAGTTTATAATTTAAAAAGTGAAAGGGAAGTGACAGAGATAGTAACATTTCAAAGGTTTTTCTCTCTTTTTTAAACATATTAAAAAGTTCTCTCTCTCTTTTAGGGGGAAAAACATGGTAATAATGTGAAAAAATAAAATGAGAAATAGAACCTAGAAAAGGAAAAAGTAGCAATACCATGGACCCACCTCCTTCTTCACATATACAACTATTAGAACGGCAAATAAACATAAGGGTAGAGGAAACAAAGAAATTAACTGGGGTCGGACACAGATTAGAAGAGAGAATAATATCAACAGTCCTGCTTCTTTAGTTAAAAATCATCAGTTTTGAGAAAAAATGTTAAACTTGAGTACCTATAGAATTAAACTAGAAGTTAGAAAGTACATAGATCTGGCTTCGGTCAACCTTTTGGGAGCAAAAATTCCAATGTGACACCTCCTCCTCCTCCTCCTCTTCCTATTACTACTACAAAGAACAACAAAAAAATATTTCCTTAAATATATAACAATATTTATTTAAAAGTGCAATTTCAAATAAATTACTAAACAAACAAATAAAGTAGAATTTCAAGAAGGTGCCTGAAAATTTGATGGGATTAGATGGGACTGTATAACATCTGTGAGCTCTCTCACCCTATGAATAACCAGTAGAAAAAGCACATCCAACCACAATGTCCACTTCCTCTACAATCTCTCCATATATGTTTAGAGCGACAACATAGAATTTTTTATTTCCTTTTCTTCTTCCTCTTCACTCCTTACGGAGCTGGTGTCTTTGCTAAGAGTAGAAACCCAGACATTTTATTTTCATAAGAACCTATGAAAGCAATGTTATATCATGAAGAGAAAGATGTCATTGGTCACAAATGCACTGCTCTGAGATTAGATCTTTCAGAAAGATCTACTTAAAATGTGCAATAAACCCTTGATACCCCCTTCCAGGACAATCTTATGTCCACAAAAACCATGGGGTGTGCTTTGGATGGAGCCAGTACCCATTGGCAGTACTGGGGACAAAATCAAATGACCAAGGAAAACATGAAAAAGTGTAAAAACAAAAGGAGATCCAAGAAGACACCGTAGATGCCCTTTGTCTCAATGGAAAAATTAAAAGAATAGGAAAGAAGATTTTTCAACCTCCTTGCATCTCTCTACTAAATCTAATGCCAGCCTGCATTCCTATCTGGCTCTATGCCTCATCTGAACTTCTGCTACTTTCCTGGTTCCTGTGGCATCAGCCTTTGTGGATGCTCTTAATCAATCTCCTGTGCATACTTCCTTAACAAATTTACTTCTACTTATCATATCTCAGTAGTTGCCTCAAGTCTGATATTTAGTTGTTACTCTTGACTCCATTCACTCTCTCTCCCCCTCAATCCAATTAATAATTGAATCCTATGGAATCTAGCTCATAAATCTCTCAAATCTTTCTATTTCTCTCCATTGTCACTGTCACTACTGTCATTCAAGGCAACATTATATTACTCTCAGAGCACTAAAATATTCTCCTAATTGGTCTCCTTATCACTGGTGTTACTCTCCTCAGATACATTTTCTACTTGCAGTCAGAGAAGTATTTCAAAAACTCACAATTTTACATGGCATCCTTTTTATTACTCTTAATAGCTTTTCACTTTATTTCAAATATAGTTCAATATCCTTCCACCCTCCACAACATACACACACCCTGCTGCTCTGCTCACTTCTCTAGCCCCATCCTTAGTTTCTCTTTCACTAACCACATACTCCAGTAGTAATAAATGTATCCCATATCCTCAAAAACACTATGTACCCTCTCTCTTTTTACTTGAAACACTCTTCCCCTCTCAGCATCTGAATACTATGTACCACTGAAAGTGATTCTGCTTATCCAAAGGACACATACACATGGCCAACAGGTACACGAAAGGTGCTCAACATTACTAATTAGTGGAACGCAAATCAAAACCACAATGAGATATTAACTCACATCTGCTAGAATGGCCATCATCGAATAGACAAGATATACCTACTGTTTGTGAGCATGTGAAGAAGAAAGAGCCCTTGTGAACTTTCGGTGGGAATGTAAATTGGTGCAGCCACTATGGAGAGAAGTATGGAGATTCCTCAAAAAAATTAAAAATGGAACTGCCATATGATCCAGCAATCCTACTTCGGGATATATATCCGAGGGACATGAAAATGGATCTTGTAGAAATATCTGAATTCCATGTTCATTGAGCCTTATTACAATAGTCAAGTCATGGAAACAACCTGAGTGTTCATCACTGGATGGATGGATAAGAAAGATGTGAGATAGGTAGATGATCGGTAAGTAGGTAGGTAGGTAGATAGACAGACAGACAGATATTCAGCCATGAGAAAGAAAAACATCATGCCATTTGCAACACCATAGATGGAAATTGGAAGGCATAAGTGCAGTAAGTCAGATAGAGAAAGATATATACTATATGATACCAAATTTATGTAGAATCTAAAAAATTATGAGCTCATAGAAACAGAGACAAGAATGGTGGTTGCCAGGTGCTAGAGGGTGGGGGAAGGAGAGATACTGGTCAAAGAACAGAAACTTCCAGTTACAAGATGAGTACATTCCAGGGGCACCTGGGTGGCTCAGTTGATTAAGCGCCTGACTCTTGGTTTTGACTCAGGTCACGATCCTGTAGTTTTGTGGGTTCGAGCTCCACATTGGGCTCTGTGCTGACAGTACAGAACCTACTTGGGATTCTCTCTCTCCCCCTTTCTCTTCCCCTCTCCCACTAGTGCTATCTCTCTCTCTCTCTTTCTCAAAAATAAATAAGACACTTAAAAAAAATAACTTAGAAGATGAGTAAGTTCTGGGGATCTAATGTACAACATTGTATTCATAGTTGATAATATTGTATTAAATACTTGAAAGTTACTAAGAAAATAAATCCTATTATCTTTGTACCTGTAAACGAAAGACAGTGTTACCTTAGAGAGTAGTTGAGGATTAAAACACATGTAAAAGTGTTCTGTAAAACTAATACTTGAAGAAGTCTGGATGAATATAGAAAGATAGGGACAATTATCTGCTTCCATGGGGCCCACCAAAAGCTAGAAGACAAATGAAAATTGGAGACAGAAATCCCACCTTTTGTGTAACTAGCAGATAACAATAATTTTGGCACAAAACTTATAAAGAACATTTCATTAATGCATAGATCAAAAGCAATTTCTCGCTGGAATCCCTTGCAAGGGGGCTACAGTAGTATCCAAGGCTCTTTCCTTGGGGATGAGGAGAGTAAAAAGAGGACAGACAGCACAGAGGGGTTGGTGTATGCCATGTCGTTAGGAAGCAGGTAGGATGAGCTTCATGGTGGAATGTGGGCAGAGAAGAGATGGATAAGAGGTAGGCAAAAATAGGTGGGTAAATGCTAAAGCACCTCGGAAGGCTGTCCATTGCCAAGTTGATGGGGAGCATGTGCAACTCCTGCTTATGAGGAAGGCAGAACCTAAAACAATGAAAACATGTCACAATGGTAGAGAATGTGGTGAATAAGATGAGAAAAATATTCTGAGACAACCTACCCAAGTTAGAGATTTTGCTTTCCTAAATTATTCTGATCACTATTTTAAACAGATAGTTTCTTTATAAAATACTAGTGATAAAAACATTATGTTTCCTACCCAAAAGATATAAAGAAAGCTGTGCTTGAGAAACATTTATATAATTAAATTCTTACATCTCTTAAAAAAGAAAGAACAAAAATACACGGATTATTCAGTGTAAGAAATTAGAGTAACAATACAATTTACAGAAACAAAAGGAATATATTGATAAAGATAAAAGCCAAATAAAAATTGGCAAATTAAAAACTGCAAAACCAGTAATAAATTAATGTACTTTTTTGAGAAGAAGAAAAGAAGACTAATACAATACTATTTAACCTAGCCAATAAAATAAGAGGGAAAAAAAACCCACAAAAACCCATAAATACGAATGGGAAACTACAAATCCATAAAACACTGAAAAATGCAGAAGAAGCATAAGAGATTTTCTTTATTAAATACATACTGATATTTGTAAAACTTAGGTGCAAAGCAAATTGAGTCAGAATAAAGTTATAAAGGAAAAAAATATATATATTGCAATCGAAAAGAAGATAAAGTAGCATCCCATAGACTGGGAGAAGATATATGTAATACATTTATAACAAAGGACTCAGAGATAATAATCATTATGTAGAAATAACTCAAAATATCAATAAAAATATAATGCAGTAGAAGATCTGACCAAATGATTTAACAAAACTTGACAGAAAAGGCAATCCAAATGGCCAATGACTACATCAAAGGTTTTCAGTTTCATTAGTCTTCATAAAAATGGGAATTAAAACCCTAATACACTGCAATACCCAGAAAACAGAATAACTGAAAATAAAAAGAAAGAAATTATCAAGGATTGGTAGGGAACTGGAGAAATCAGAAGCCCCATAAGCTGTTGTCAGAAATATAAATTTGTATACCTATTTGGAAAACTTATTTTGCAGTATCTACTATACCTGAGTACACTCATTCCACCACTCAATAATTCTACATCTAGCTATATATTCTATTGATATACACTCATAATTTAAAGAAAGAAAAATATTAGAGAGTGAAGGACAGAAATATTCATAAAGCTTCTGACTGAAAACTACCCAAAGTTTTTATTCATAGAAGAATGAAAACGACACTGTGGTATTTTCACAATTCACATAATGTTATGAATACTGCTCGGTAATGAGAATAAATAAACAATGTATATTGGCTATAATGCCAAGAGAAAGAGCTCAGGCAAAGGTATTTAGTGTATAATTCCACTTATATGAAGAACAAAAGTAGGCAGAACCAATGGATGATAACAGAAGAAAAGAGGGTGCCCCTAGGGGTGGGATAGCAAC
Source organism: Paguma larvata (assembly GCA_030068075.1). Taxonomy (NCBI): domain Eukaryota; kingdom Metazoa; phylum Chordata; class Mammalia; order Carnivora; family Viverridae; genus Paguma; species Paguma larvata. The sequence continues at coordinate 92,374,082 of CM057824.1, read as the reverse complement.
TGGAATGGGCACCAAAGGGCTGCTGGATGCTGGTAAAGTGCATAATTCATATGCTGGTTACAAAGTTATGCTCAGAGAAGATTCATTGAGTGGCTCCTTAAATTCAAAAAACAAAAACAAAAGCCCTAAAAAGCTGGAGAATCCAACAAGATGTTCACCATAGAAAAAAAATTAGAAAAGTTGTTTAAAAAATTCCCACTCTTTTCTTCATAAACCCCTCCCCTGCGCCACTACCAACACAAACAAAAAAATACTTCCAGTCTTTTCCACTTAGGGAAAAAATCCAGCTGGTACTATACAGTGGTAAAATTCACATGACATATAATTCACCATCTTATTCATTTTAAAGTATATGGTTTAGTGGTATTTAGTATATTAACAATGAGGGGTAATGAATGCTTTCCTCTGTCTGGTTCCAAAATGTTTTCATCACCCCAAAAGAAATCCCATAACCATTAGCCAGTCATTTCTCATGTGCCCCTCCTGACTTCTGGTAATCATTAATCTCCTGTTTCTATAGATTTGCCTATTGCGGTTTTGAATATAAATGCAATCATTTAGTATGTGAACACTTCTGTCTGACCTCTTTCACTTAGCGCAACGTGTTAAGGCTGGTCTATGTTGTAGTATGTAGTATGTACTACGTTTTCCTTTTATGGCTAAATAATATTCTATTGTATGGAGATAATCACATCTTGTTTACCCACTGATTAGCTGGGGGACATTTGTGTTGTTTCTACATTTTGGCTTTTGCAAGTACTGCTGCTGTAAATATTACGTACAAGTCTTTGTTTAAACATCTGTATTAGTCTGCTAAGACTGCCATAATAAAAATACCATTGATTGGGTGGCACAAACAACAGAATTTTTTTCCCCTCACAGTTCTGGAAGCTGGAAGACCAGAATCAAACTTCTAGCAGGACTGGTTTTTCCAAGCTGTTTTTTCTTGATTTGCAGATAGCTGCCTTCTCACTTTGTCCTCACATGGACTTTCCTCTGCGAGTGTACAGTCTTGGGATCTCTTTATTCTTATAAGAACACCAGTCATATTGGAATAGGATCATACCATTATGACCTTATTAACCTGAATTACCACTTTAAAGTCCCTATCTCCCAGTGTAGTTACATCGAGAGTTACGGTTTCCATATATGAATTTGTGGGAGTCGAGGGAGGGGTGCAATCTGGTCCTTAACAACATCTTCGGTTTGAGGTATATCTAAGAGCAGAATTTCTAGGGAATATGGTAATTTTATATTCAACTTTTTGAGGAACCACTAAATTGTTTTTCATGGTGGCTGTGCCATTTTACATTTCCATCAGCAACGTCTGAGTTTCCAATTTTTCCACATCCTCACTAACACGTCTTATTTTCCATTAAAAAAAATTAGAATCATCCCAATAGTATGAAGCAGTATCTCATTGTGGCTTTGATTTGCATTCTCCTCATGCATTTTCCTAATAATGTTGAGAATCTTTTTACTTGCTTATTAGCCATTTATATATCTTTAAAGAAATGTTTATTCAAGTCCTTTGCCCATTTTTTTTTAATTGGGTAGTTTGTGTTTCAGTTGCTGAGTTATAAGATTTAGATTCTTGTTAATGTTGCATTTTATCTATGCATATATCCTATAAGCTCATATATCATAAACATGAACACACACATATGATATTTTTCTCACATAATCAAAGCCAATATCATGTTTAGATGTAAAACATTTCAATGTATTCCTATTAAAGTTAGTAGCAAGAAAAGAATATTTAGTATCACAAATATTTAACAATGTTCTATAATTAGAGATCATTATAAATAGACAAGATAAAGAAATAAGATGTGTACCAATAGTAAACTGGAAGCAACACAGTGATTATTTAGAGATAGTATATTTACAGACGTGTAAAACCAGAGAATAAACTGCAAAAGCATTTAATGCAAAAGCATTAAACCAATAAGAGAAGTTTGACAGGAGTCTGAATGCAAGTTTACATGTAAAAAGCGATAGTTTTTCTACACATGAGCAAATGCCAGTATAAATATAAGGAGAGCATCTCACTTACAGAAGCCTTGTGGTATGGATAACAGTACAGTAGAAATATTGAATATTCAAGTAGAATACTTGAAAAGCCACTGACCACCTTTAAGGTTCGGTTTTCTCATCAATAAAATGGGTATAATGATCCACATCCTGTCCTACTTCAGAGAGTTAGAGTAAGGATCCAATGAGGTAAGCCTGCTTGGTGAGGTCCAGAGGGTTACACAGACATTGCTGCTGCTAAGGCATGGCAGAACTGGATTGGCTGTGTCCCACAATACTAATTTCAGTGGACAGATTCATGTGCATTTGATGTCTTCCAAAGTCTTCAGAAGCTTCAGACTCAAGAGGCATTTTGAACTCTGATTTGTCTCATCAATTAATATGTTGTTTTCTTTCCAGGTGGTTGTGCAGTCATCCAAAAGAACTAAAAGTAGGATTAACTGTTATGACAAGATTTAAAATAGCTGGGAATTATATTAGTTCTAACGAAAAGAAAGGAAAGGCAGTACAGAAACAACCTAAGAGTACTGATTATTTTATGTATGAAAAGATGGCAAGGATGTTTCTGAGGCAACTTAACATTATTGCACGGCTATGAATTATTAGGTTAGGTTTACTTGTACAGTTTGCGTGTGTTCAGCGTTGTCTTCTCCAAGGCTAATGACATAAAATAGGAGGTAGGTTGTGATACTCATCATCAAGTCACCTGAGATAGGAATTCTACGAGTGTACTCAGTTCTAATTACGGACTAGAATCACCTAAGAAGCTATTTTAAATATCAATGCTCAGACTCCACCTGCAGAGTTTCTCATTTAAATGGTCTAGATTGTGACCAGGGTATTAGTCTTTTACAAAGTATGGAAGATGATTCTAATGTGCAGCCATAGATGAGAGCCATGTAGTCAATGAGCCTGAATGAAATATTCACTTTACCGTTTCTCCATTCAACTGCCTTCTTCTATCTTGTTCTTCTTTTTTTTTTTTTTTATTTCTTCAAGCAAGCTACGAAATGCTGGATTTTCCTGCCATCTTTCAATTAAGTGACATGTGACAGAAACATCTTCCATTTATTTTTTTCAAAGTACAAATTACCCAAGTCTCACATAACTGATGAGGTAAGTGAATGATGGTTAGGATCCATTATGTCACCTTTCAGATAGGCTCTGGCAGATGTTTGGCTGCAGTAACAACACAACCACCCATCAATAGGGAATGGTGCCGTATGCATGTGAAATTGTTTGAGGAAATTCAGAGAAACAGATAATAACTAACTTGCATTTGACTTTGGATGAGGGGTCATGGGTTAAGACCTGAAAATTATATGCCTAAAATAGATCTTTAATATTGGCAAGACATCTGGATCTTGACTTTATATATTATCCAAAAATCATTACAGCCTTAGTAGACCAAATATCTCTGTAAATTAAGGGAATATTCATTTCTTCACATATGGTACAGCCTCAAGTATACTGCTTATGCTGCATAAAACAATAAAAAATAGATCCATTGAGAGAGAAGTTTAATACTGACACTGATTGCTGAGCAATCAGATATTCTCCAGTCATCTCCCAACCAAATTCAGAAGAATTTCAATTTTATTGTAATCACAAACTAAAACTAAAACCATCAAACACAGACACACACACACATGAACACCCATATACATATATATATATATATGTATACATATATATATATATATATGTATACCTTTATTTTTATCTTTTTCAATCAAAGCTCTGAGGCTTTCCTTAAGAAAATATTTATAGTAAGTGTTTTAAAGAATTCCTCATGAGACAAACTGTGCAATAGAGAAAAGGTAAATTTCTTGGAAAATCTTACATCTTTACCTGATACCTAGTTGTTAGAACATGCACCTCTGTTTTTCCTTACCAACGAAGGCAGCAGTGCTGAGTATCAAAGTGGCTTTCAGCTAGCAACCAATCTTAGAACTTACTGTCAGTCTCAGTTCCTTGAATGTGGGCATCCCACGGAGCTAGGAAAACTCAGGGAATACTTATCATGAAGAATTCTCCCTCAGAGTCTACTCCAGGTCCGATTTACTGCTGGTACTGGGGTTCCCTCGAGTGAGCTTTATGCCAGCTTTATGATCAACCTAGCAATGTCACGTCACAAGAGGAGAACAGAATATGATACCTCCAAACCCAATATAGAAGAGACAACCATATAGTTTTATAAAAGCAAATTATTTGCCTATGATCTTCTCAATTTAGCCATTTTGGCCGCGAATAGTAGCTACCTTGAATCTTGTCTCACTGAGATACCATGGGAATCAGATTCAAGGGGAATTATAAATTGGGTATTGTATTAGTCCAATGCCCTGGGTTGTAAACAACAGAACTTGACTTTGGTATTCTTTAGGGGAAGAGCCTACTTAAGAACAATATATTGAGTGACTGTATAAACACAGCTTAGGAAAGACAGGAACCCAGGCATTTCCCAGGATTTTGATTTGCAGAAACTTGAAAAAGATTTCATCAGGGCCCTTCCATCCAAACCACTGATCGTCAGCCATTTTATGCCTTTGGGTCAATCAGACTGCCACAAACATCTGTAAGCAGTCTCATTTTAATCCTTTCACAAATCCAAGATACTGTGGGTATTATGTCTTTCCACTTGAGAGTAATTTTCCTCACTAGTTTGTGCCAGAACTACACTCAAAACTGTACTCAAAACCATATACATGAAACCAAATTTCCTAAGTCAAAATTTTATGTTCTTTATCTTTTCATATTGCTTTCATGAGTTAGAAGAAAATTGCTAGAAAGACACCAAAGTGAATATTGTGGTGTGTTCTCCTTCCTCAGGAGAGTTTGCTGTGAGATGCTGAGAGGCTACAAGGAGGTTTAGAAGAAATGAGGGGGAATGAGGGTTTTCTTGAGAAGCAGTATCCAATACAGAAAAGAATGGCCTTTGGAATCCGTGAATACAAGTTAAATTCTGGGCTTTCTCCTATTACCTGCATGACCTTGAGCAACCTTCTTGCACCTGTAATATAGGAATAGAAATACCTATCTACAGAGTCTTGAAAGAAATGTGATGGTATAAGTAAATCTCACTCATAGAGTGAAACTATGTGATTTAAGTAGAATAGGGGAAGAAAGAGAAATAGAAAATAATAGAAACTAGTAAAAAAAAATAATAGAAATAGGGAAAAAACAAACTGAAATAGAACTCATCTAGGGAATATGTGTCACCAAACCAGAGGCTAGTGTTATCTGGATGAATACATAAAAGAGATAATCACAAGGTCTGTAGGGTTCGATTATAATGTCATCTTTTGAGTGGCCGTCTAAGAAGAATAGGTATAAAACTTAGGGACCACTGCAAGGATCAAAATACAGCTGATGGGGCACTGTGATTATTCAGCAAGGAGGAGATGAGATTCCATGCTACGCCAGAGATGGAAATATCACCTTAACAAGCATGGACAGCCCCCAATGGACTATAAAATTCATTTGGTGACTGTGATAATTCAAAAGAGCCAGGTGGCACATCAGTAACAAGGGAAGACATAAATTTTAATTTATGAGGCTCATCAATGTCCTGGTCAGAAAGGGACAAACTCTCTACTCTTCGGCTCAGTAATCCAATCTAATGGGAAGACAAAGTATTTTGAAGTGATGCTCATCAGTACTAAAGAATCCTTTTTAAAAATTAGTGTGTGTGCATGTGTGTGTGTGTGTATTTGGTGGCTAAATTGTTGACAGAGTAGTGTGAGTGGGAAACGGTCAGTATAATTTTTAATTATATATAAGGTAACACTTCTCATCCTCAAGGCAATTGCTTCTTTACTGAAAGTCTGAGGCTTTATGACTATCTTCACTGAAAGTACAGCTGACCAGGCTTTGTGTCCTGCCAGGAAAAGAAAACTTGCTTATGTAATAAAAACATGACTCTAAAATGAAAATATATTTTCCTTTACTAACACACTCTAAAAAGTAATTATCTTGTTTGAGAAGACACATAAAACATGACAGGCACAATTCATGGAATCACTAAGTATTCTCTGCGGCAGACACAGTCCATGTTGTTTCATACATAACAGACCTTCCTACGTAAAATCTTGTGTACTTACACGCATGTACTGCATGTCTGAATGTCTAGCACATTGCCCAGATAAAGCAGGTGCTCAATAAAGATTTAAAGAATGACTGAGGCCTAACTAGTTTCCTCTAAAACCTTATACCCTCTCTATATACTCGTTCTCTCTATAGCTATCATTTATCTGCCTCTTATCTATCTTCTCTATTGATCCATATACATACATGTATATGATATACAGGTATATATACATACATACATATATATCCAATACAAAAGAGATCTATATATTTATATAAACTGTTCTCTATCTCACTGCCACCCTCATCACAGCTATTCCCACCTCGGCATGGCACAATTACAATGATACTTAACCACCAGCCCCCATCTCTCACCACTATCCAGAACCGCCCTTACATTTGTCAATAGAGCTATCTTTCTCAAGTACAAAACCACCCCTAAAAATAATATCACTATTTGTTTCCTCTCAGATTCATCTCCATACTCTCACTCCATTCCACTTCTCTGGCTTTATTTTCCACTGTCCCACTTGCCAGTATCTGATGATATTTGTGTGTTTTTATTTTAGTTTACTTGCTTATTGTCATTCACTGTTCATATTACATGAGCTCAGCAGAAGCAGAGACTTTGATCTTTTCATTTCTCTATCATTAGTGCTTGGAACAGGGCCTGGCACTAATAGGGACTCAAAACATATTTTTCCAATAATGAATGAAATCCTCTGCTGCTTAGGTAGAGCACAGTGCCTGATACAGAACAAGCAATCCAAGATGTTTGCTGAATAAATGAATGAACACACAGACATATCAAAAATTAAAATATGTCTAAGAGGTGTCTAAAGACTAGGGACACCTGGGTGACTCAGTGGGGCACCTGGGGGCTCAGTCGGTTAGGCATCTGGCTTTAGCTTAGGGTCATGATCTCATGGTTCCTGGGTTCAAGCCCCGCATCCGGCTCTATGCTGACAGACTGGAGGCTCTGTGCTGAGACTGGAGACGGGAGCCTGCTTCAGATTCTGTTTCCCTCTCACTGCCCCTCCCCCACTCACACTCTGTCTCTCAAAAATAAATAAACATTAAAATACTAGAAAAAAATAAAGACTATATTTCCTCCTCCCTATATTCTCTCTTCTTCCTTCATTCAGCCTTATGGTTTTGCAGTTAATGATAAAGTCTATGTGAAGTCTCAGGTTGAACAAGACACAGTAGGGGAGAGCAGAGGGCCTCTTCTGCCTATTTAACCAGCCCATCCAGGTCACAGCATGCTTTTACTCTCCACCCCTTGAAAAGCTGGCACGAACCAGAAATTAATAAATTGACAATATTCTGCTTATAAGTGTAATCAATTAGCACTCTGCCTACTCATTCATTTCTTTCTGGGCTTCCTCCAAAAGCTCTAAATCTAACAGACAGTGGGGAACAACTGTGAGACTATTATCCAAACGATTTAAATGAGAATAAAAAGCTTCCAAAAACAGAAGCAAAATATCACAAGATCCACACTCCCTCTCCACTGAACTAAGCCATTATATGTATATTTGCAGAACACACTTTACAAGAAATGTAAAGAATTTTGTTGAAAATCCCTTTAAAATCCATTGCCTAATGCCAAGAATCATGAGAGTTACATTCAATGTAACTATTTGAAACCTATTTGAAAGAGATTTCTCCCCTAAAAAAAATAATGAAGACCCTCTAAGATCAATTACTTAAGGTATTTCTCATCTTTCTTACTACAATAGTCCTTCTATTCACAATTTTATGATTATATATGAATTTTAGTTCACTTTTTTAAAAAGTAAAAAAAATCACAAATTTCATAGAAAAAAAATGTTAAGAGATGCAAATAACTCTAAAACAACTGACTACTCTTTCAGCAAATATTTATTGAATGTGCACCATGTGTCAGGTACTGTTCTGGGGCCTGCAGATATAGCAGTGAACAAAAGAGACACATATTAATGCCTCAAGACAGTTGCATTCTGGTTGGGCAGGGGGACATGGGTATACTACAAAATTAAAAAGTTAAATATATAGTTTGATAAGCAGATGTACTATGGAGTCAGATGAAGCCAGAAAGGAAATGGGGAGGTTGATGAGTTATTTTATTTTTTTTTAATTTTATAAAAATTTTATTAAAATCTAAGCTAGTTAACATATAGTGTAAGAATGGTTTCAGGAGTAGAATTTAATGATTCATCACTTATATACAATACCCAGTGCTCATCTCAATAAGTACCCTCCTTAAAGCCCATTACCCATTTAGGCCATCCCACTACTCAACACCCCTCCAGCAACCCTTAGTTTGTATTTAAGACAGAGTTTATTTATTTTAAAAAAAGGGCCAGGAAAATCTCAGTAAGAATATATTATCTAAGGAAAGACTGCATGGAAGTAAGGGAGGAAGCCAAGTAGTTATCTGGAGAAAAGACTCAGATACAAGACCTCATCTTTGATTTTCACCTGTGTACTTTAAAAGGACATCTGTGGGGGCGCCTGGGTGGCTCAGTCGGTTAAGCGGCCGACTTCAGCTCAGGTCATGACCTCACGGTCTGTGAGTTCGAGCCCCGCATCGGGCTCTGTGCTGATGGCTCAGAGCCTGGAGCCTGCTTCGGTTTCTGTGTCTCCCTCTCTTTCTGCCCTTCCCCTGCTCATGTTCTGTCTCTATGTCTCTCAAAAATAAAAAAAAGTTAACATTAAAGAAAAAATTAAAAAAAAAAAAAAGGACGTCTGTGTATGCTATGTTACTTATGAGAGAGATTTACTTTTGTTTATTCATTTTTGAGAGAGAGACAGAGAGAGAGCAGGGGAGGGGCAGACACAGAGGGAGACAATCCCAAGCATGCTCCACACTGTCAGCGGGGAGCCTGAGGTGGGCTTGAACTCATACTCCCAAACAACGAGATCATGACCTGAGCCAAAACCAAGAGCCGAACAGACACTTAACCCACTGAGACAAGGAGGCCTCCCAGAGACTCTGGAGTGAGGAGTAAAATGACCTACGTGAAGAGCATAAGTCGAATTTTGGAAGTTTACTTTCTCTTTTCAAAGTTGTAGCTCACCTCTTTTCTTTCTGGACAATTCATTTTTCCTCACTGTATTTCTATTACTCTTTTTTTTTTTTTTTTTCAATAATGAGAACATGAAAACATTGGGATAGAACTGTCCTAGGATTGTTTCCACTATGTAATGATCGAGGCATTTGTTGCCTAATAGAAAACCGCATTTTTTTTTATCACAGTCTAGGGTGCCCACGTTGCTCATGATTCAGAAACAGGTGGGAAATCTGAATATTAACTATTCTTCCTTCCCAAGGTTCCTTCTCTCAAACTTTAAAAAGGAAATAGATAAGCAGAATTGGAGGTTAGTTATTAGCTTTTGGCAACTTGTTCAGGCTTAGATGCTCCCACCCCTGTTGGACCCTTCCTATAGTCAACTTGATACTCATCAAAGCATATCAAATTATTTGCAAAAAGAAGGTCTGTTATGGATAAGCTGCACCCAAGACTTAGGCAGTAAGAAACTGAGATGGAACGGATGGCAGATGGATCTCTAATGCTAAAATTTAGCCTGTAACATAGACAGCGATACTAAGACACGACAAGTAAGTGGCTTATCAGAATTACACCAGAAAGGAAAGTAAAAGTGTGGACATCACAAAGAAGAAAAAAAAAGAATTGATAAGAGGGTCATCACCAAAAAAGGCACAGAAATTCATCATGTTAATATGGTATAGTTAAAGCACATTGCATTTAGAAAGAGTTGAAAGTTATGGGCTACTAAAAGAAAAAAAGGCAATACAATGTTGTTTGAGAATACTTTACTTATCATGTTATTGTGTGACATCATTCTAACCTCCAAGGCATTCTCTTCTCTTCCCTCTTTCCTTTCTGTAAGCACTATTGCTTCCCTTGACCCATGACTTTTTCCTTTCCTTTGCATCTCACATTCCTACTCCCTTTCAAGGCTCAGCTCAGGAATCCTCTCTTCTAAGAAATCTTCTGTCATTCTCCAGTCTAGACAAAGGGACTATCCTACATTGTCCCACAGCTTTTTCTACATAGCTCATCATACAAAGGGAACCATGATATTTATTTATCTCCAAGCCCTAGAATAGTCCTGGCATATAATAGTCATAAATTAATGTTTGTTGAATGCATAATTAAACGCATGTCAGACAATCTATTGGGATCCTGAATAATGAAGAAAAATAAAATGAGATGACTACTTTCAAAAGCTAACAGTTTATTTTATTTGGTTGTGGATTTATCTGATAGTTTATATAATGATGTAAGTTCCTTGAATAAAGATTCTTTTGAATTACGACTGGAACAGCCCTAATGCTTCATTTGTACTTAAATTTGAAGGAGCTTGTTTATTTCTGAGTTGGATTTGAGCACCATTTGATACCACATTACCAAATTCAAGTGATCCGACCCGCCTTTCAATTAAGTGAAAGGAGCAATGACTTACAGGAACTGCAAATGTATTAAAAATGTCACAATCACTTTATTTATAGAGCAACATAAAAATGTAATTCAAGTACTTTAAAAAAAACTGACACAGCCTAAGCAGAAAGATGAGCCAGAGGGGATTACTTAGTGATCTAAAACTCCACTCTGCAATTCTCGAACCTCAGCTTCAAATCCAGCCTGGGTCAAGACAACCTGTCATTCTCCAGAGACCAAGCACTGCCTATCTTCTAGTTCGCTGTGTGTGTTTTCACATTGCTTGAGGACTCCGTGTACTTAAAAAACCTCATGGAATTTTCTTATAAATGATAATGCTATCCCTAATAAGCTTAGCCAAATTCAGAGAGCTTCTTGATATATAACTGGCAGCTCTGGATAATGCCCTCGGGTTGTTAGCCATTCTACGAAAATCGAATTCAGTCAACACTTCAAAGCTTGAGTTTGCTAGAAACTTACCTCATGCCACTTTTCTCCCTCTCACCCAATGTCCCATAATATAGAGTCCAATTACTGTTAACTCATTCTGCATGAGTAACAATCTGGTCTTAAAACCAGTGAGAAACAGGTCTTTGTTTTTGCAAGCATATAGGGAGAGTGACCCAGTAAGGTTTCTCACTTCTATCCTTTCAACCTTTTGTGCACCATCCACATGACAGTACGAACAGGGTAGAAGGAGACATATCTGCATAACTTGGAAATTTTATGACTGATAGGCATTGTCTTGTCAGTTGAAGACGTGTGCATGATGAGTATTTATGATATAAGGAGATTCCCAGTAATAGAGACATAAGTTTCTTCTGTTAAAGAACTTTCAAGATTCCAAACACCATTCCCTTTAGGGCAAGAGGATTAGTGCTGATATTTCAGAACATACTCTTATTATATTCTGAATCCAGTTATTAAGTAGGAAAAGAAAAGACATTTGGCTCTTAGTAGACGAACACATATGTACACATATGCACATGAATGCACAAACACACATTTTGGGAATTCAGAGTCATGGTATAGAGAAGGCTGATGCATTCATAGGGGCAGAGAGGGCCATCAGGTCTCAAGGGAATAGAAGCAGAGAAATTAAACAATCTGACTGACCCACAATTATCTATCAGCCAAGGAGACGAAGGTGTGCAACGGTATCAAAGGCTCTTTCAGCCATGCACGAGCACAACTGTAGTTAACGGTAAGCCAAATAACTTGTGACCTTAAAGAAGAGATGGAGGAATTTTAAAGGGAGACATATATCAATGAGAAAATTGAATTTCAGGCTATGAGGATGCTTGGATTCAATCTGACAGTTTTCCCGAGGCTTTTCAGAGGAATAACAAAGCAAGTAACTCTTTGTAAAATCATACTAAAGAGAATCATATTCTCCTCTCAAGTGCTCCAACTGATTTCTGGAGATACTTTTTGAATAGGACAGAGCTGAGTATCCCTGGCTGTATTAAGAAGATTGAAGAAGCTTGCAGAAATAGAAAATTTGACTAGCCTGAAACCTTTTTAGGTGGGAAGCAGCTGTGGAAAATCACCTCCACTGGACACCAGAATACATGAAATCAAGCTAAGGTTCATCTCAGAAAAAGTTTTAGATAAAGTGCAAGGACAAAGTGGAGTCCAGGAAGAATAGTGAGAGGACTTGACTTGGAGATGGATCAGGGATGATTGCATGCGTGTCTATAGGCATCCATGCTCACTGTTTATCAGGCATGCATAGGCATGTATATTACTCCATAAACTTAACTGTGAACTCCAAGTGGTCTTTGTTTTGTTTGTTTGTTTGTTTGTTTGTTTGTTTGTTTTATAATTTCTTTAGCACCAGTCATCTCCCGTCTACAAAGTTACTTTCCATCTTCCTTTCAGGCAATGCACCTAGAAACTATTTGCAATATCCAAGACATGGCTTAATCCTGGGTGCGGTAGACAGAATGTCAGCCCCTACGCCAAATGTCCGCACATCCTAATCCCTGCAATCCGAATTTGTTACTTCGCAGGGCAGTTTTGTAGGTGTGATTAATTAAGGACCTTGAGAGGGAGAGATTATCATGAATTACATTGGTGGACCCAATATAATTACAAATTCCACAAAAGATGGAAGAGGGTGGTACACCACTTAGAGAAGGAAATATAACAACAGAAGCAGAGGTCAGCATGATGTGGGGCCAAAGGCCAGTGAAAGCACGTAGCCTCTGGGAGCTGGAAAAAGCAAGGAAAGATTCTCCTTGGGGGCCTCCAGGAGAGATGAAGCCTTGTTGAACCCTGTGAGACTTCTGACTTCCAAAACTGTAAGATAATATACGCATGTTGTTTTAAGCCACACAGTTTGTGGTAATTTGTCACGGCAGCAATAGGAAACTGATATACTAGGTGAACTTCTCAGATATTCTTCTGCAGGAATATCATATTTTGACCATTCATTTTTCTTAGCACTCATTTGTCATTCATTCTCTCATCTGCCTTGTGGTGACACTGTTATATTCTTCTTATTCTTCTAGGAGTTGGCAAGACAAATGTCCAAATCCTATCTTAAAATTGAATGTGAAGATATCTTAGGAACAAGGGTAGCGATGTGCCCAGCCTATGGGTGGGGTCCAAGAGAGAGGAAGGTCAGTTCTGCTTAGGAAAATGATTATAAGATACTTTCTCAAATGGAAATTTGAAAGGTGTTTTGTTAGTTGTTAAGTAGAAAAAAAAGAGGAGAACAATGATCACTCCAGGAAGGAGAGTAGGATGAGAAAAACTCCAGATGCTGAAAGAGCTAAATATGTTTTGGTGGGAATGTAGGGTGTTAGTTTCCATGTTGATGGAGACAAAACTGGAGGTCTAAGTCTAGAATACAGGGTCTGAATTTTACCTTGTGAGTGGTGGGGAATATTAATAACAGCAGCAGCAATTCTACATGTATGTTTTAGGAAATCATTTAGGTGCTAAGCCAGAGTCAAAGAGACCAGTTAAAAAGTTAAAGGGTTGGGGCGCCTGGGTGGCTCAGTCGGCTGAGCATCGACTTCAGCTCAGGTCATGATCTCACGGTCTGTGAGTTTGAGCTCTGCGTCGGGCTCCGTGCTGACAGCTCAGAGCCTGGAGCCTGCTTCACATTCTGTGTCTCCCTCTCTCTCTGCTCCTTCCCCACTCATGCTCTGTCTCTCTCTGTCTCAAAAATAAATAAACATTAAAAAATTAAAAAAAAAAAGTTAAACGGTTCTTGTAATGGCCCATTGCAAGGGTAAGGCAGACCAACTTAAAGTAGCAGCATTAAGAGATAGCAAAAATGATATTGAATCAATAAATATTAAGAAGGTAGAATCAACTGGCCTTGATTATTAGGGAGATACATCAAGAAGAGAAAGGATAGAGAAAGGTGAAATCTGAGTTTGAGGCTTGGGTAGCTTGAGTACTGCTTTGGAAAAGAGGACAGGCAGAAGGAGAACCAGGTCGCTGGAAACAGGTAATGACTTGATCTCTATTTATTTATAAGTCTTGGTTTTATGTATTCTTTCAGATTCTCTCTAATTACTTTATGAAATAATATACATGTCTTGAGGAACCATATTTTCTATCTTTAGCATTTTCCTTGCCTACCATAATGGTGGACACATGGTAAGTTCTTGTTGAATTGAAAAGAATGTTCTGCTCAGTAAGAAAGATGTGTGTTTTCAATCCAATTCAAATGTGCTGCTTGGGGTTTAAAATTACCCTGAAGGTCAATCAACATAGCTCTAGGCAAAGACATAGCTCTTAGAAATGGATTAATGAACTATTGATGTTAGAATGTTTCTTCTAGCATGATGCATTATCTTTAATGTTAAGGAAAAGAAACAATTCCCATGTATTCTATCACTTTGATTTTAGGCATAACTACTAAACAGGGTGGGATTTCACTATCTTTATTGATAATCCAAGAAATAGAACAAGTATTTTTGCATACCTACTATGTTCATTGAGTTTCTCTGACATAGAGAAAGAGGTTTTCTTTTTAATTCTATTAAAAATCAAATCAGGGGCGCCTGGGTGTCTCAGTCGGTTAAGCATCCATCTTGGGTTCAGGTCATGATCTCATGGTTCGTGAGTTTGAGCCCCACATCAGGCTCTGTGCTGCCAGCTTCAGAGCCTGGAGGCTGCTTGGGAGTCTGTCTTTCCCTCTCTCTGTCCCTTCCCTGCTCATACTCTCTATCTCTCTCCCTTTCAAAAATAAATAAACATTAAAAAAAATGGAATCCAAATTCTGCTAGGTTGATCAAATTCTCTGCTATACAATTAATGACTCAAAGTTAAAAATACTGAACTATGAACACCACAGCTAATCCAGTCACAGTGGTAGACATAACAGAATGAAAGAAATTTTAATTCTTCCAGAGTTGAAACTACTTAACCAAATTTGTTTTTATTTTGATTGCAATTGTACACGCTCCCAATTTACCAGTTAATGTATCAGTTATTTTCTATGGAGGAAAAAGCATCCTACGTTTTTCTTACTCTAATATTAAATGGGAGTAAGACCTTCAACAAACAGCCCTTAGAACTGAATACTGAGTGTAATATGTTAGAAAGACCTCAATACCACAGCAACACACTCAACAGCCAAACAGGTTAGAGTCTTAATTATATGGTAATAGGCAGAACAAATATGGTGTCATGGCACTTGGGGGAAACAGCTGGCGAGAATTTTCTGGATGCTTTCATCTTGTTTTCCTGGTCTAAGCAATAACAAACAATAGGTCAGCTTTTAAGAGGTCATTTTTTTTAGATGTTTTATTTATTTTTGAGAGAGATAGAGTGCGAACAGGGAAAGGGCAGAGAGAGAGGGAGACACAGAATCCGAAGCAGGCTCCAGGCTTCGAGCGTCAGCACAGAGCCCGATGCGGGGCTCGAACTCATGAACAGTGAGATCATGACCTGAGCTGAAGTCAGACGCTTAACCGACTGAGCCACCCAGGTGCCCCTAAGAGGTCATTATTAACCCATGGTAACCAGCAAAGAAAATGGTAATATTTCCTGGCAAAGAATGTATCAGCAAATATCATTTTGAAGATGTAATCTTATGACCAGAGTTAGTAATTGTTTCACAATTTCTTGAGCATGAAGATCTCAGAGAGTAAATGATTTATTGTTCAGACAACATAGAACAGATTTTAATGTTTTGAAAAAAAATTGAGACCTATTAATCCTGGTGTTTGTTACTCTTAAATCCAAGGAAATGAAGAAACATTGATCTCATTTCTGCCTTTTCAAGAATGAAAGTACATATTAAGCACAGAGTACCCAGCAGCATGCACAACCAGCACCCCTAGAGACACTTAGCCTGACATAAGAATTGTGTTTTGCTAGCTAAATACTGATTCCCTCTTGGTATTATGCAATTTATTTCAAACAGACAGCTTGATCCAGCAGCTAAGAAGTCAGATGAAAATCCTCAGTAAGGACATGCTGAAATAAAAGGGCAGACAGAAGTAAAAAGGCCAGGCACAAAAAGGCAGAAACAGGAAGAATAAGGACCAATTCCTTTAGCAATGCTTAAAAGTTACTGGGCTTTTTGGTCAAATGCGGATTCTGATTCAGAAGATCTGAGATGGAGCTTTGTAACGAGCTCCCAGAATACGCTGCTTATCCCAGGAACACATTCTAAGTCCCAAGAGTGGCACTTTTCATGTGTTAGAGAAGGCTCAAACCACTAAAAAAATACTTGTATTGCTTACCTGGCCCCCAATCTTTCCTTCATGTTTTATTTTATTGGATATAGTTTTGTTTCTCTCTAGTAACATTTCATTTGTTCTTTCTTTAGTGCCTTATGCATGCTATCTTATGTACTGGCCTGGTGTTTGGACAAAGAATAAACTCAATGTCCTGACACCATCTTTTCCTTTACCACTGCTTCCCAATTAGACTATGAAACAGACATTGTATCCCTTTGCCACTTGCCTGTTAACCTTAGAACTTCCTACTTACCCTCGAAAATGGGAAGAAGAAGAGTAAATGACAGAATTCTACAAAAATTAAGCCAGTGAAGAGAAAAAATACAAACACACAAACTAAAACACAAACAAACAAACCAAAACCAAAACCGCCAGCCTCCAAGAAGGAGAGTGCTGTGATTATTAAAAGTAATTTTAGGGGCACCTGGATGGCTCAGTCAGTTGAAAGTCTGACTTTGGCTCACGTCATGATCTCACAGTTCACATTGGGCTCTCTGTTGTCAGCACAGATACCACTACAGATCCTCTGTCCCCTCTCTCTCTGCTCCTCCCCCTACTTAAAAATAAACATTTAAAAAAAAAGGTAATTTTAAAACTTCGGAGAAACATCTTTCATGCTTCAGTTCTCTCGCGAGAAATTTTCAACTGGATTGGAGGTGTGCTGTTGGTGGCGGATTCAAGTCTGTCTCTGTTGCTGTCTAAATATTCCTTTAGCTGAGGAAGAAACATTTCCTATAAATCTTATGCATAAAAGCCAGACTCTCTTGCCAACTAGGAAGACAGGGGGAAAAATAAAGAGCAGGGTAAGGGTAAGGAAAAGAAGAGACACTTCAACACCTGTTTCCTCTCTTAAGAGATACTCCTCTTACTAGAAGGAAAACATCCAGACCAGCTCTTTACTTTCCCCTTATACCATTTCTGCCAGAGAGAGAGAAAAAAGGAATAAGTTAAAAAAAAAAAGTAAAGAAATTAAATAAATATCATATTACACAGAAGGTAAGAGTTGTATAACACAGCACCAGTCAGTGTACCCAGATTTGTAGAGTGACATTCTAAGCCTTTGGCATTTACTCCTGGGTAAATATTGCTGCAGCTTACAGGAGGAGTCTACGTTTGCAAAATAGAGGATGATATGCATTGCAAAGGGCCTCAGTCTTCATCATTTTGATCAGGGTAGTTACAGGAAGAAGTGGTTTGTCACTGTCTGCTTCATGATCCGCATCTGTCAAATAGGAATCCTAAGAGGAAAAGCATGCCTTGCCCTCATGCAGTAATTAAGATGATGCATTTTGTGAACAAGTAAAATATCATCACCATCATTGCAACTGCCACCAATCTAGAGGCAGGACAATGACCTAGGAAAAGGAGACGTGTGGAAGAAAAGCAGAGGGGGGAATAAGCACTAGGCATGAGAAAGCCAAAGACCTGGGAAGGAGGGCAATCAAACCACAGGCAGTTGACTGCATTCTCAAAGAAGTGAATAATACATTCCATTTAAGTGGGCAAATGCAGGTAGTGCGCATGGATGCAGCAGCAGAGTCCTCAGTACGTGCCCATCCCTCTGCTGGTTTCCTGCCCTTGTGTTATCAGGCTTGCCCATCATACATCCCTCATTCCCTATCTTCCATAGGCTGACAGAAAGCAAAACAAGATCAAACAAAGCAGGAGAAAAGAAAACAGGGGGGAAATTTTTTAAAAAAATGCCTAACTCTCAGTACTTTAATACAAGGGAAAACAGAGGAGGGGCACAGAGGAAGAGATTAGAAAATGTATTAAATTCTTTCCTCGCCTCAGGTATGGTGTTTCTGCACATTACTAGACTTGCTCCTGAGCAAGAGAATATCCTTTACCCCATGGCCAAAAGCATGGGCTGGGTAACAGGAATATTACGGGGTGGCAATTCTAGAAATGTAAAAGGTACAAATTCAAAAGAAGAAATAAGAGAAAACACTGGAATGAAGAATAAAATAAAAGATTAGTAAGAGCCAGAGAAAGATAAAAGAAAGTCCAAGAGAAAAATGGTTGATTTATAGAACTGATACATTAAATTATACTCCTCTAAAACATTGTCCCAGGTGTCAAAGACATTAAGGGGATTTTTACAAAAGGACAAACCTACCAGGGACCTGAGTAGATTATACAATATGTAAAGCAGAATTATAGAATAAGAAGATCTACCATTTGTTAAACTCCTACTATGTGCCAGGCATTCTCTTGGGGCTTTATATTCATTAAATCCATGAATGTTTGCAGCTGTCATCTGATAGAGGTCCCTCAGAAGACTCAAATCCACTGAACTTTCCTCCCCATCCCTGCCACAGTCCTTGCTTTCATTGCAGCTTGAAATTGCAATAGAAAGTTAGTCCTTGATTTCTAGTGTTACACTATAGGAACGTAAAGGACAATGTCACATTTTTCAGAAATAATTTAGCCTGGGTTAGCCATCAGGTAGCTGAGAGAAGGTAAGGTGAGTCATGAAGTGGAGATGAGAACAAAGGAGACGCGATAACAGAATACATTCTCATCATCAAGGATCCGGGGTTCTGAAAAAAGAGATCCATCACTATAGGCACCTGTTTCCTAGTCCATCATTTTACCTGGAGCTGGTGCTGATGTATGTAGGGGGGATTTTAGAGTGAATAAATGAATAATAAATATGTTCCTTTGAAGAGAGAGTAGAACCCTGCTTTTGTGATAATTCAGAATATTCTCAGTATTCTGAAGAGAGTGGGGAATTTAGATAGCTTTAAATAAAACTAATTTAAATACACACACACACACACACACACACACACACACACACACACACACACCTTGAGGATCTGGCTTTGTTGAGCTGCAAAGCTGTTATAAGTAATCTACTCTAATCTCATCTCATTTCATAGGTGGGGACCCCAGTGAGATCAAGTGGCTTGCTCATCCCAGTCCATGTAGCAGTCAGCAGCAGGCCTAAAATAGACATCTGATGACATTCACCCAATATCTTCAATATCACTCCCCACATCAAACAGCTCTGCATTAGACTAACGTATACTTTGGATCAACATTAAACGAGCTCAGGCAAACATTTCCAGACCTATATAAATGGCTCCTGGGTCACTGTGAATCTCACTTATGATACAGTGGTGGAATGTGGGCTTCCTCATCAAACAGGGGCAAAACATGCATAACACTAAATAATAATAAAATTGTGGGGGGGTTTTGTCAACTGTATTATCATTTATATTTTATATTATTGGATTTCATATTGTGAGAATTAAAGGGAATAACATGTAAGAGGCCTAGCAAAAAGTATTGGTTCTCATTTCTTCCCCCAATTATCAACAGGTCCTATTGGGGAGGGATATAAACGATTCTCTCAGTCTTATCGGATGCCTTCAACATCTCCTCTGAGCATCCTGAGTCTGTTTAAACTCTTATTCTCTTTTTTACAGATGGTGAAAAAAAAGAATATATAACATCTTTTTCTTGACTAATTACTTATCCCCAACCTTAGAGGCGTGAGGCACTTACTCTGATTTATTACTGTCATGCAAAGAAACAATGATGAAGCAAAATATCTGTGACACTTCTCTAAGAACAACAGAAAAATTCTGAAATGCAAGTAATACTAGAGATGCCTCTATATTTTATAAGGAAGAGACTGGACATATTGTCCTGGGGAAGTACATAGTCAGAGATATTTGTGCACTTACCCTTACTAATTGTACACCTCATTATGGCTGGGCACACAGGAAAAAAAAAATTCTGTCTGGATTCTACAAAGTCCTTTCCCTGGCAAGTTATATACTATTATTTTCCAGTCTATACTGATTCTCAGAAGCAAAGATTCTCCTGACTTTATGCCTTGGTTTTGAAGGAAATAGGATAGAGAATGAAAAATGAGTATTATTGAGCATGGCCTTTGTTCCAGGAACCATTGCTTACATTTATTTAATTCATATACCCATCTTGCCTTCTGGAGGGTAAGGCAGCACGTGTATTTTGTGGCTCACTACTAGCGCTAAGAAGAATTCCTGACCCATAGTAGGTGTTTAATATGCACTTATTCAATGAATAAATGAGCAGTCCACCATGCTGGCTAGCATTCTCTTTATTGTACTGTTAAAATGACTAAAATTCAGAACGATTAAATTTCCTTGACATAGTTCTAATGTTAGACACTAAGAAGAGCCTAAACTTAAATCTAAGCTGGGACCAGGTCTCCAGTCTCTCTACTATACTGCATTGGTAAAAGGAGAAATGCATTATACACAGTTCATTAGTCTCTTAGCTTAACAGGTTCAGAGGTAAAGCATTCTATAGTAATAAAAAATATGTGACTATGATTCTCCCCAGTCCATGATGTGACCATCTTCTTTGCCCTTTGATGAACTTAAGTCTTATTTAAAAAAATCAACAAAAAAGTCTATCTTGTAGCCTGCAGACATAAAAGGTAAATGCCAATAGTATATACTGACATTTTATTTTATTTTATTTTTTTAGAGAGAGAGGGAGAGCAAGTGGGGAAGAGGGTCAGAGGGGAAAAGAATCTTAAGCAGCTCCATCCACTGAGCCCCACTGAGCCCAACGTGAGGCTTAATGTGGGGCTCGATCCCATCACCCTAAGATCATGATCTGAGCCAGAATCAAGAGTTAGATACTCACCTGACTGAGCCACCTTGGCACCTCCTGTACTGAGATAATTTCTTTTTTTTTTCTTTTTTAATGTTTTTATGTATGATTGAGAGACAGAGAGAGACAGAGCATGAGCATGGAAGGGGCAGAAAGAGCAGGAGACACAGAATCTGAAGGAGATACCAGGCTCTGAGCTGTCAGCACAGAGCCCAACTCAGGGCTTGAACTCACAAACTGCAAGATCATGACCTGAGCTGAAGTTGGACACTTAACTGACTGAGCTACCCAGGTGCTCTTGAGATAATTTCTAATGATCAAGGACAATACCATCTTTGGCCAAAGATCCTGTGTCCCAGACCTTGCAAAAGATGAGTAGTGTGACTATGGACAAGTCATTCAACATTTTTGATTCTCACTTTCTTATACTGAGATGTGGAAGAAGGTAAATGTTACTAACAGTCATTTCATCACTAATATTCTATGATTTATTCTCTCTCAACCAGTGCTCCTCACTCCTCAAAGAATCTTGTGCATTTTTATAATTGTTAGAGATCCGTCTATTGAGTCCACTCAAGGACATTATGAATTGTCCTTGCCTAGTCATATGAACAATTAAGACTGCTTTCAGTGGTGGTCTCCTATCGATTAGATAGATTTTTCTCCATCTTTGCCTCTTCTTTATTTTTAAAATTATTATTTTGATCAGGTAGATTTTTATAGCTTAACTTATTTATTTCTACTTTATGGTTCAAAAATGGAAGTTTGCTATCGATGGAGGTTGGTTATGGATGAAAAAATGACAAATTTGAACTGTAGTGACTGGCACTAAACAGGCTTAACCAGAAACTAGGTCATTGTACTGATTTTCCATAACTCAGAATTATGGGCTCTGACCATGGGCTACAACAGAGAGGCAACAAATGACAATAAGTGAAGTGGATCAGGAAAAACAACAACAACAACACGATGATGAATAACAACTAGCCTGATCTCCGTGTTGGGGGGGGGAGTAGCAGGAACTGACAGAGACCATGGTTAAATGAAGACCCCAGGCCCTGTCTAAAGGAGGCAGCCCCAGCTGAGCTTAGGCAAACTTAGTCATGTACACTTACTGGTCTAGTGTATCTAAATGCTATTATGTTTCTTAAGTCATAAATCTTAAACCTATGAAAGGTTGCAGGTTTTACTTTTTTTTTAAGTTTATATATTCACTTTGAGAGAGACAGAGACAGCGTGAGTGAGAGAGGGGTGGAGAGAGAGGGAGACAGAAAATCCCAGGCAAGCTCTGCCCTGCCAGCGCAGAGCCCGATGAGGGGCTTGAAGCCACAAAATCGTTAGATCATGGCCTGAGCTGAAACCAAGGGTCGGACACTTAACCAACTTAGCCACCCAGGCAGCCCAAATGTTCCAGGTTTTAATATTGGCTCCATTTCTAAAAATAAACAAAGACTGTATAGGCCAGATAAAATACACGAGTGAATTTGGATTTGAGTACTCTCCTTTAGAAAGATCTTGGGGCACCTGGGTGGCTCAGTCGGTTGAGCGTCCGACTTCGGCTCAGGTCATGCTCTCACGGTCTGTGAGTTCGAGCCCCGCGTCGGGCTCTGTGCTGACAGCTCAGAGCCTGGAGCCTGCTTCACATTCTGTGTCTCCCTCTCTCTCTCTCTGATCCTTCCCAACTCATGCTTTGTCTCTCCTGCTCCCAAAAAAAAAAAAAAAAAAAAAAAAAAAAAAAAAAAAAAAAAAAAAATTAGAAAGATCTCTTTCTGAGAATTAGTGTTTCCTTCTTGAGCAGGCAGAGTATATATCTGTGTGTCTGTTTGTGTGTATCTGATTTAGCAAATGTTAGATACTAAAAAAAGGGGGCGGGCATGGGCAACATCTTGATAAAATAACCTATGACCTCATGAGAAACACAAATGGAGTTCCCATGACACCCTAGATTGTTCTGTTAGACAAAAGCTACACCAGTCTATTCTGGGCAGTTTTTCTAGAAATAGATTCCACATTAAAGACTTCAAGAAATATCCTGCTAGGAGTAGGAAGACAGCTAAGATTAGCTCCTGTGGAGAAAGGATGAAGTGCCCTGATATGGGATGGAGGTGTATGACAATGGATTAAACAAGAAAAGCCCCTCCTAAAGGTAGAAAGATCAAGGAATAAAACAGTAATGCTACAAATCAGGCTGCACACACAGATATATCCCCAAGCCAACATTAACTTCTGGAGCACATTTCTCTTAAACAATGAACAATCTAGTATACAAGTTAAAATCTTCCACACGTTTTTAATTTTAAAATAGTTTCTCAATGTTTCAGTAGTATGATATCTATGCACATATAGTTTTTTTCAAGTTCTATTGCGAGGGGAAGTAACTGACAAGGCTATAACAAAAGAAGACTTTCCCTGCATTCCTCTCCCTTTCTGTGGAGGCTACTTTAAGGGTCTCTGCTTTACACAAAAGGGTCTGCCACCCAGGACCTCTCTGTCACACCAACAACAAGGGAGCAGTGGGCCATGGCACAGCAAAATATGAGAGAAGAGAGAAAAAACCAAGCAGAAGAGAGAATTGAGACGAAGAAGCAGGAGGCAGGTGGCACAAATGCCTCCTGTCCGAGGTACATTAAGAAGTGATCGGAGAAGTGATGGTAACTGTTCAGTTGGGTTACGGCCATAAAATCAGACAACGGAGCCCCATCTGGGGTTAGATTAATTTTCTGTCCCTTATTTATCTATCAATTTTTTAAAATTCCAAATATCATATCTACTATGAAAGAAGATTCAAAATGTTAAGTACTACCTTTCATGCAATACAAGAAAATTTCCCATCATCTCCTCTGAATCTTACTAGCAACACTACCATGTTCGCAGAGTTGAATCCTTTTTCTAAAGCAAAATATTTCAGGAATGAACCTTGAAGATGAAAGAAATGTAAGAAGATATGATTATATTTGCCACATAATGAAAAATAGTAGTAAGGTAGTGAGATTTTCTGCACAGCACTTTCCTTGCTACCATCTTATGCTATAATCCCCTTGGTTATTCTCTATTCCCATCTACCCTGAGTTAAAGAGAACAAGGTTAATTACTCCATCTACAGACTCCAAGGCATTTCCCAAGTTCCCGCTGTTGGGTGAACTGAACCCAGACCTTGATTCCTATGATTCCAATTATGCTTTGTTATTTTGCCTATAAATCTTGACTTTGCATTCACTTCTCTCAAACCATCATTTTAGGATAAAGATATCAAAGGGAAGATATGAACTAATACTGAAGCGTATCACTTTAACAAGGCCTATATCAAAGATTCACCATTGTAACTGTGGGTAATACGTAGGACAACACAACCTCAGAAATATTCTGAGTTCTAAGGAGTAAGAACATGCATATTTACTTTCCCTGGCAGCTTTAATGCTAGACAATACATGTGCTATGAAGTAACCATTTCTCTCTTCCTCCTCCTTACAGCACAAAGTAACAGATGGGCTATCTCAACTAAAAATGTCAGCACTTTATTGACCAAGCTTCTCCTAGATTCCATAACAGCAATATGTAAATTATGATTTCTCTTTTTAGGGACTAAGGGGGCATAATTATTATTCAAGAAAACATGCTTGGTTTTTTTTCATGCTGCCATTTCAAAAGTTATTCCATTTTTAAGACACTTGTATTTTTCTCATTCTACAATATTTTCCTATAGAAAAAGTATTTCCTTCCTGACTCATAATTCAATGCTCAGACTATTAGACCGTACCACCTGCTATAGGGTGACATGCATCTCATTAAAGATAGCTGCTGTTATTAATGATCAAGCACAGTTCAATGAGTACAGTAAAAACTTTAAACATAAGCATAAAGCAAAACGCTAAAGATAAATTAGGGCTGCAGTGAAACTCAGCTTCAATAAAGCATCTGGCTGAAATGTCTATATTCAGCTTCAGACTAATACACTAGAAAATACTGGCTTTTGAGTATTAGCTACAGGCCTTCTACATAACAAATATTCATACTTTTATTTCTCATTCATCCTACAAGTAAACCTAAGCCCAAATCTTAAAACATACCTAAAAACTTTAATAGAAACTCTATATAAATTTACAGAAATCATCTCTTTTGTGGGGCATATTTTATGAATTGGGTATTATCTGCATTAGCATTGTATAAGAAATATGTTAAATATTTTAAAGGACTTGGTTCAAATTTCCCTTCTGCCTTCCTATCAAGTAAAGTAACAAAAAGCATTTCTCAAGATAATATTGTTCTCATAGTTTACCATTGTTTCCCCCTAATGTGACAAAGGGTCTAATTTATGACATTATGCTATGGTGTTTCCTTATCTTATTAAATGATGCCATTTTCTGCCTCTCTCACCCAAACAGCATCTGCTAGTCACAAAACCAGAAACACATCTTTTAATTAAACGCTTATTTTATTTTCCCTAGGGACAATGGATTGTAGAATTACTTTCCAAAGATTTACTGTTTCCTTTCCCTTTATCTCAAGCCTGGGTATACATTCAACATGTCCTCTGAAGTAACAACCGTCCCATCTGGCTGAGAAGTGATGGACACGGCTTCTTAATCACACCGTACACTCCGTTCTTGGCACCTCCATGCCCGAAAGATATCAACAAATTGGATGGAATTCAGAGAACAGCAAGAAAAATGATTAAAGAGATGGAGGCACTGACTTACGAGGAAAGATGAAAGCACAAAATCTGTATAGCTTGGCAAAGCAACAACTGAGGGGCCGTATGATAACTGGCTACAAGTGTCTGAAGAAATGTAAACACCAAGAGAGGAGACGGAACTTTTTAGGATGGCCTGCAGAATAAGCAGAGCAAAAGAACAGAATTGAAGAAATGGGAGAGATTTCCTAAAGAGGGGATGTTTGCTCATCAGTTGCAGATGCTGATAAATACCAAAGTGAAATCTAAAGAAAACAATGGGTATCTCAGGCTTTGCGGTTACAATCACAGTTGATCTACACCGTTAGAGGGGCCATCTGTTTGTATGCATACATACAACATGTGTGCTGCCTTTTTCAGTTGACGAGTGCTTCCACATGCATCATGTCATTAAATTAATAGAATGAACTTATGCCATCACTAATTAATCTTAAATAAGAAAAAGCAGAAGTTTCCTTCTGCATAGGTACTGAGGCAAACAGGTAACTCACAAGCAAAACATATGGAACTCTGAATTTATAATCTGTTTGCTTTCGCAACACTCTATCTTCCAGAATTCCAATACGATTTAGACTATGCTCACCCACAATCTAGAAAATGTATTCGAAGTTCTGTTTAAAGCAACAGTCCTCATTCTACCTGTTCTCTTTCTGCTCTTTGCTGGAGTGGATTAGATATGAAGTATTACCTGGGCAACATTTCGTGAGTAATCTTTTAATGCTATCAATGACCCAGCGGGAAAATGATTCCTGCTTGGCTACTCTCTTCCCTTGGGTGATGGGTTCCGTCATGGCTTTACTGCCTAATTCTGTCAGCTGCAGCCCTCGGATCATTTATTAAAGCCAAGTGTTAAGATCCACTTAATACCACGCCTGGTAAGAATATTAGTTATGTAACCTGAACAATTTTTTTTTTAAAGAGATGCGACTCAAATGTGCTAAGAGATGTTATTTGTGTTTTGTTTGCTGGTTTCACGTTATGAATCCTTTCAACCACCTACCTACCACATGTGATAGAGGTCTACTTGTAAAGTAATCCAGTTATGAATTTATTGTTTCTCACTAGGGCATGGGATCCAAATCCCCTAAAGATTTGTAACATTGATGAATTGGTCTGGAATATGTATGAGTTGTGAAGACACATCTGTATAGATGAGTCTGGAGTATATTCCCTGTTTCATGCTTCCTTCCCCTGGTCCACATAATGATTTCCTATTAGCTTTCTCAAAGTCATTGCTGGAAAGGAAAGAAGGACATTTCCTACCCATTAGGAAACTCCAAAGTACCTATACTATAATATCTATTGGGGAAAAAGTGAAAGGATCGATCTCAAATAAGCCAAGGAGAACATCCAATCCCCCCCAAATCAGGAGAATCCCTTGTAGAACTAAGAGCTTTTAGAAAATTTTCTCTTCATCCTGAAATTTGTGGACCTTTGCACAAAATGTGTGCCCTTGATCTAGAACATATAAAACCTTCTTGGGGAATACAAGGAAGTTGGGAGTGGGGAAACATTGGGCTTTACTCTAAAAACTACAGGATTTATCCTAAATTAAAGAGCTTAGCAAGGGATTTTTTCAACATTTTTATTTATTATTGAGAGACAGAGAGACAGAGTAAGAGCATGGAAGAGGCAGAGCGGGGGGACACATAGAATATGAAGGAGGCTCCAGGCTCTGAGCTGTCAGCACAGAGCCGAAAGCGGGCTCAAAGTCAAAAAACCTGATCATGACCTGAACTGATGAGATCAGCCATGAGATCATGACCTGAGCTGAAGTTGACCCTTAACCTACCGAGCCATCCAGGCACCCCAGCAAAAGATGGTTTTGGCAAGACAATCCTTCTGAAATGCTATTAAAATAGTGACATCTATTCTAAAGCTGGATCTGCCTGTTAGATGATGACAAGATTTTGAGTGTATATATTCTAGAGCAGGAGGTCTCAAACTTTGAGGTATATATGAATCACTGGGGAATCTTGTTAAAGTGCAGGTTTGGATATAATAAGTCTGGACTAGGATCTGAGATCTTGCATTTCTACTAAGTTCCCAGATGATGTTGATGTTACCAATCCATGTACTATATTCAGAATAGCAAGATTCTATAGGACATTTTCATTCTAGCTGTATGACATAGTAGTAAAAAATGGCTACATACTAGCCATGTACATTTCAGAGAAAACTCACATTTAAATTAAATTCTCCATTTCATATGGTATTAACAGAATGCATGCAGGTAATAAAGCAGACTCATTTATTTGTAGCTTTATTTACATTGAGATTTTGTAACATTTTCCTTCTTTTAATTCAAGCTCAATTTTTAAAAATATGTTTTTAAGTCCATACCCTGATAATAATCCTATTTTGGAAAAGGGCCCTGTAAAAGGAAGAAAGGAAGGAAGGAAGGAAGGAAGGAAGGAAGGAAGGAAGGGAGGGAGGGAGGGAGGGAGGGAAAGGAAGGAAGGAAGGAAGGAAGGAAGGAAGGAAGGAAGGGAGGGAGGGAGGGAGGGAGGGAGGGAGGGAGGGAGGGAGGAAAGAAATACAGGAAGAAAAGATAAGAAAAAAAAAGTGGCTCCAGCCTGTCTAGACCTCTGAGAGATATTTTTTGCAAGGAATTTTTAAGTTTGGGCTCAAAAAGTGGTCTTTCCTTCATTTTCCTAGAGGCTAAAATGCAAACTAGGATGAAGAACCCATCAATGGCTGCTTTGGGGGTGGAGGAGGGGCCATCCAGACCCAGTGAATCACCAAGGAAACACAAGGCCTGTTTTTCTGTGAAGCTAAACTTCAAAAAACAAGCCACAAGATACAAAGGGAAAAGTGTGATTGCTTTGACAGCAAAAACAAGCAAATATCTCCAGAGGGGATTAGTCCCTCTGCTTCAAAGTAACAAAAACAAAGAGAGCTGAGCCAGCTTCACTGGGAACAACACCTGTCCATCAGACAAGGATGAGCTAATAGAACAGCAAAAAGCGCCTATGTGCACCACTCAGCAGCGGGAATGGCTAATACCAAGTAATACACTTTCATTCTCAAGATTTAACTTTCTAAATCCAATGTCCTCTCATGGAGTCATAGGGACCTTAAAGATAAGGCCACACCCCCTGCCGCACCCGCCACCCTCCAGAGCCACTGTGCCCTTCTTGTTCAGCCTACCAGCCTCCCTTCCAGGCTCTGTCCTAGCAGGTGTTCCCTGTTTCATAAAAACAACTTTAGTTCTCCAACAACTTTAATTCCTGGAAAAAATTTCTTCCTTAAATTGGATCCAAAAGTTAAATCTAATTTATGAAGAAGGTTTTTGGCCTTTGGGCAACAACTTTAATTTCACTTCCATTCAAAAACTCTTCGAATATAAGGATGGCTATCATATCCCCATGAAATATCCATTCTCTCCATGTAGTCGACTCATACAGTGGTATACTGATCTTTTCTTTTAACCAACCAATTACCACTTAGGTTTCAATGGGTTCTTTAAAACATATTGGCCAAACATAAGGCCCTAGATGTAACTGAGTTAGTGCACAGTAAGTTTGGATTTTTACTTCCCACAATCTGGAGGTTATATTTCTATAAACTCAGTGTAAGATCAGTCTACTCTATCATACATTGTGTCAAAAGTCGATATCTGTTTTTATACATACTGATACTAAGTTACATTTCCCCCAACCTGTCTTGTGCAATGGAAGTGTGGGACTTCACAGTGATTCTCACTATTTCCACAATCCACAGTGATTCTCACGATTTGTTAGTGTTAGCTTACTGTTTAAGCTGACAATCTTGAAGTTTTATTTTGTTATTCAGAATGAGATATCCTTCACAAATTAGACTTCTGAAAATTTAATAAGCAGGCCCTCTTTTTTTTTATCCAAGTCACTGCTAAAAATATCAAATACAAAAAGGCCCAAAGCAGATACAAATGCAGGTTGAAAGAGACTTTCAGCATATTTCATCAGCCAAGTACAGATTTGCTTAAATATCCCATGTTCTCTCTCTCTCTCTCTCTCTCTCTCTCTCTCTCTCTGTCTCCCTCTCTCTCTCTTTTTAATCTTCCATTTACTGGCCTTAAGCAAGGCTCTTATATTTGGGAGAACACATCAAGTCTAAAAGAATCCTCACTTTCACTATTAGTTTCTCTTCCTTCCTTCAAGTGTTCTCCTTCCTAAAGATAAGATAATACACAAGACTTAAGATAATACTCAAGTATGATAATATTCAAGTATAACTAAGACTTGCTCTAAACCTCATATGTCTTAGACTACACTGTACTGCTTCTCAGAATACAGACAAATTCACTGGACATCCAAAGAGGTCAGTTTAGAGAGTTAGGTGACTCTTACTTGGGGGAATTTAAAGAAATTGTGACCAGCTCTTGCAGTAAGAAACAATCCTCATAGATGGACTTAGAGGTACAATCCCTATACTCAAATAAAACAAAATTTAGAGAGTTGGCATGTTTACTATAAGAAACAATGTGGTATTGCAGTAAGTCAGGAATTTAGGCTTTCAATCAACCCACAGTTAGATTTTGTTGAAGGAGAAATGCTCAGCATGGTAACTAATCAGCACACTCTCTCCAAGCATCCCCTGCCTTTATTTTCAGTTGCTTGTTACTTCAATTCACACCGATTTATCCTCCCTCAAAACTCAACCCACAACCATCTCATTGCCTGACCTGAGGCATAGATAGCAATTTTCAGCATAATCAGCCAGAGGATGTAATCAGTGCAATTAACAGATGGATTGGGAATATTACATGAAACCTAAATTAAAATCCCACTAAAATTACTGTACTGTATCTGCAAATACTCACACTAAACAAATATTTCTTGTGATAAGTTTCTGGCAGTGGGATAATTATTTTAATGTAAAACTTTTGATGGGTTGAGTCCCCACCCTCAATTCACTGATTCAGTCTACTTTATTGAACACCTACCATACAACTGAAGAAACAAAAGTAAAATAGGATGTGGTATTTTCTTCAAGGAAGACTATTGTGTTGAAAAAATAAGTCTGAAAGTCATGAAAAAGTTGTGAAAACAGCAAAAAAAATAGTAATTAAAAAACAAAAACAAAAACAAAATAGTGGTAGTCTAAGGAAACAGATAAAAATTAGATTGGGAGGGGCACCTGGGTGGCTCAGTCGGTTAAGCCTCCGACTTCGGCTCAGGTCACGATCTCATGGTTCGTGAGTTCAAGCCCCTCATCCCTGCATCGGGCTCTGTGCTGACAGCTCAGAGCCTGGAGCCTGCTTTGAATTCTGTGTCTCCTTCTCTCTCTGCCCCTCCCCTGCTCATGCTCTGTCTCTCTCTGTCAATAATAAATAAATGTTAAAAAAAAAAAATTAGATTGGGAACAGGGGCTCTATGTTTGTCCAGGCCAGTAATCTGTCTTGAATTCTGTGGGTCATCATTACAATCCACCTTAACTTCCTTATCTCTGTTCCTCTCCATCTCACGTGGCTTACCTTCCCACCACACCCTAACCTTGCTGAACCCACCCATCTCCTTTGTCTTATTAGGCAGGGACAGTTAAATGGTGTTGGGGAATGGGGAAACCAAGAACATATAACCAGCCTCACTGGTTTCACTTTAATTCATGACTGTAAACTCATTTGGACCCTGACCACTGCCAAAATCCTGTTACTTTCTTTAAGAAATATGCTTCCTCCTTTTCTGAATATATTATTTCATAACTCCTAACTTTCTTCAAACCTCATATTCCCATCCCCTCCTGACTCTAAGTTGATGACCTGTCTTATAATTTGTTAATAAAATGAACTATTACAGAGATTTTTTTTACACTCCTAATAACAAATTAGAGAAAAGAAGTTGCATCTTTAGACTTCCTAATTAATTGTAAAATCTTTCTTTCCCCTAGAAAAGTAAAAATCTCTCCACCTGCAGAATGAGTTCCATCTTCAAATAATTCCTCAAGGAGTTTGCTCCTTCATTTATTCTTTCTCAACTGCTTGATAAATATTCCTTTTTCTACTAAATCATTCACATTTGAAATTCAATTCGTATATATATTCAAATATTGTCAGTATCTCTCATATGTCAGTAGAAAGAAAGAAAGGAAGAAAGAAAGAAAGAAAGAGAGAGAGAGAGAGAGAGGGACAGAGGGAGGGAAGGAGGAAGGAAGAAAGGAAGGAAGGAAGGAAGGAAGGAAGGAAGGAAGGAAGGAAGGAAGGAAGGAAGGAAGGACAGGAAAATGAAAGAAAGAAAGAAAATAAAAGAGGGAAGAGAGGAAGGAAGTGAGGGAGGAAGGGAGAGAGAGAGAAATGAAGGAAGAAAGAGAAGGAAAGAGAATCGGAAGAAGGATGGAAGGAAGGAAGGGAGAAAAGAAGGAAGGAAGGGAAAGGAAGGAAGGAAGAAAGGAAGGAAAAATGCTCCCTTATATCATTTCCTTGGGCTCCCTTACTATTTTTTGTGTTCTCTTTCATACTCTAATTTCCACATCATTTATTCCTCTTTTTGCTCACTTTAATCTGGTTTCTAACTTCACATTCCAAGGAATGTGTTTATTTTTAACTTTTTAACTAATAACTCTCATGTTCCATATTCCAAGAACAAGTTCTTACTCTATCACAGACAGCAAACAGCATTCCATACAGTAGATTAAGCTCTTCCACCTCGAACACTCTTCCATTGACTTCCATGATGCTACACACCCTCCTAGTGTCTTCCCCCCTCATTGTTCACTTCTTCTCAAACATCTTGGCTGGCTTCTCCATAGGACTTAAAAAAATATGAAGTATTTCAGTATTCCTTCCAAGTCCATTTTCTTTACTTCTCCCTCTGATCTCCTTCAGACTTATGTCTTTAAATGTCATCTCTGTGCTGAATATTCTCAAATTATATCTCCAACCTAGATTTATCCTATGAGCTCTGAACTGTCTATGTATATATATATACTTGGATTTTTACCAGGAATCCTCCCAGTCTTAATATGCTTACATTGGAATTCTTAATTCCTCATTCCATCTCTAAAATAGGATCTATAGAAAGAAATGGAGAAGTTAAGGGACTATAGGGTAAAATGAGATCAAAGATAATATAGTTAGAGTAAGGGAATAAGAAAGTTGAGGAATTTTAATTGTTGTTGGGATTAGGAAATTAAATTTTGAAATTTAATATATAAGAAATGAACATTTTAAGAGATGACAAAGTTGAATCCATTATTAATGTGAATATTGAGAATTGCAATGAAGTTGAGCTGAAACTTACAAGAGTCAAAAAAGCCAAAGAATTATTATGCCCTCTGACAACATAGGCCATAGAAAATTAGGAGATAGGAAAATAGAAAATTAGAATATTGCACTGGCCAGCCACATGGAACCTGAGAAAATATAGGATGATGACAGGATTTCAGTAGAACGATGGGAAAGAAACTAGCTGAAGGATAGAGACCAAGAATGGTAGAAAGTAGATAGATAACATGAGAACAGAAAGACAATCTGTTTTGTTTTGTTTTGTTGTAATTGTTTGTCTGTTTTTGATTTTTTAGGTTTTGTTTTTGTTTCTTGTTTTTTTGGGTTTTTTTTTTTTTTTTTTTTTTTTGAGATCAGAGAGTTTTGGTTGAGAATAACCAACAGTAATCAAAGATAAGCTGAGCTCGTGGGTAAAATGGTCATTCTTTACTTCTTATAGGGTTTCCTGGGTAAGCAGTATCCTTGGGAGTGAGTCAAGCTTTAATTAGAGCAAGTGGTGAAGGAAAGGAGTCGAGGATGTTTGGAAGTTAAATTATCATTGGTCAAACATTCTCAAATACACAGAGGAAAAAGTTGACAGTGATGGAGAGATAAATTGGGTGAGAGGAATTAAATGGTAAGAACCAGAATACATGTATGTGGGAGAACAAATGACATATGGATTTGGCCATTAGTAATTTAAGATGTCAAGGATATGAGACAAAGTACATTAATTCACTTAATGTTTACAAATGGAATTTCAAGGGGCACCTCGGTGGATCAGTTGGTGAAGCATCTGACTTTGGCACAGGCCGTGATCTCACGGTTCATGAGTTCGAGCCTCACGTAGGGCTCTGTGCTGGAGCCTGGTTCGGAATCTGTGATTCCCTCTCTCTCTGCCCCTCCCCACTCATGCTCTGTCTCTGCCTCTCAAAAAATAACTAAATGTTAAAAAAACTTAGAAAAAAACAAGTGGAATTTCAAGTTTACTGACTCCTCTGAGGTATGTGACAGCACTTTCTAATAGCTGTGTGACTAAGGTGCTCAGACCTCAGCAGTGATATTTGTATCATTTGTCTATTCTCTTATCGAACTTTATAAAAGATTTTAAATAATAAATACATGGGGGAGATAAATGTGGTAGATTCTATTCTCAGTTTGTTTTCTTAGTGGACATGATGTTCCCCATTATATTAATATTCAAACTTATGGGAACTATAGATAGAACAAAATATTTGTCATCTAGAGTAACATTCGAAATGGTTTGCTAAATGAATGTAATATCTCAAGATATCCTCATTCCTATCCTCATATTATTTCCTTTTAAGTAATCAATGTAAAAACGCAAGTATTTATGGAGTTGATTTGGAACATATGAAACAGCTTTCAGCTGAAAAAACAAAAATTCTCAGATTTATTCGAGAATGTAATTTCTCTGAAGATGAAGTTGAGGTAATGCTTCTAGTTATATCCAGTGAGATAATTCTCTCCAGAATGGAATAAAAGATATGAAATATTTTTATATAATACAGAGGTGGCTTTTGAGATTTCTACCTGGGTGCCATTACTTAAAGTTCTTTCACCATCTTACAGCCCGAAGAAACTTGATTAAATGATGTCTAAACTCAGTTCTCTAGCATCTAACCCTCCATTTCCTGAATTCTCTGCTCTTTTCCCAGTGCCAGTGGACTCCTGCTCTGCAAGATCTTTCGAAGATTGAGCTGTCATTGAATGGTTAACTTTCTTTATTAAACTCTCTGACAACAGAGGCAACAACATAGATTTGTTTTGCCTGTTTTTCGAACATTAAAAATGAAATCATATGGGTTTTATACACATTACTGAGCATTTAGTTTTAATGATGGTGACAAATATAAATTTAAAATTTATTATTTATTTTGAGAGAGACAGAACATGCATGTGAGTGGGGGAGGAGCAGACAGGGAGAGAGACTCCCAAGCAGGCTCCACATTGTCAGCACAGAGCCCAATGCGGGGCTGTGCTGAAAGATATAAATTTAGAAAGTAAGAATATTCTAGTCAAATTTCACCAGGAAA
This sequence comes from Paguma larvata, assembly GCA_030068075.1. NCBI lineage: Eukaryota > Metazoa > Chordata > Mammalia > Carnivora > Viverridae > Paguma > Paguma larvata. Next base: position 92,339,262 of record CM057824.1, on the reverse strand, counting down.
AATGTCCCCACAATGGCCATTTTTTCTTACAATGAAATTTTTTTCAAATAAACTGATGATCAGTGCACTACAAATAGAGAAATACAGTGAAATGCACGAAAGAATTTGTTTCTCACATAAAAGTAGATGATTTGGATATGATACAGTGGTTTGACAGGGTTGGGTCTTCTTCTTCTGTAGTTCTCAAAATATGTCTTCCATCTCACAGTCCAAGATGTTCTTTACTCTCCATCATTATGAACACATTATCTTTTTTTTTTTTTTTAATCTTTATGCGTTTTGAGAGAGAGAGACAGAGTGTGAATTGGGGAGGAACAGAGAGAAAGGGAGACGCAGAATCCGAAGGAAGTTCCAGGCTCCGAGCTGTCAACATAGAGTCCAAGGCAGGGCTCAAACTCATGAACTGCAAGATCATAACCTGAGCCGAAGTCGGATACTTAACCAACTGAGCCGCCCAGATGCCCCACACACATTTCAATTAGAAGGAAAGAGGAAAAGGAAGAGAAAGGTATGTCTTCTCCTCTTAAGGAAATAGCCCAAAACTTGAATACAACATTCCTAGTCACATTCTATTAGCCAGAAGTTAGTCACTGGGCCAGACCTTTCTGAAAGAAAGGCTTGGAAATGTATTCTTTTTTGGGTAGCTACATGCCCAGTGAAAAGCTCTATTGCTGCAAAAGAAGGGGAGAATAGATACTAACAAACGATTCGCAGTTAATGCTGCACTTACCTATTTTTGTGCTCTAAAAATGATTGGATTTGTCCTATAGTATCTTACAAAAATTCCATTATTATGCAATTGATACAAATGTGTATTTTATACAGTTAATACAATTGACATCATGTACTTATTTTATAAAGTGCTGGTTTGTTTAATGTCTACCTTGACTATATTTTAAACTGCAGGAGACTAGGAATCCTGTTTGTTTTTTCAATCATTATGTAATCTGCTTTCTATTACAAATAGTTATTTGTTGAATAAACGAATACATGAAGGACTCCACATTGAATAGCGTTGACCCTTAGCTTTTTTGCCAGGATCTATGGACTCCCAAAGTTGGTAATTATCGAAAAAAATAAAAAAAATAATATTAGTATTCTAACAAAGTTTTTGCTCTCCCAAAACCAAGCTGACCAAGAGTTCCAGGCCCATAGCACACTCAGAGGAAAGGCAGATTCAGAAGGTCATAAGGAAGTTTGTGACTCAGTCTGCTCCGCCACCTGTGAAGCTTGGTTCCTGGGTTCTGTTCCTATTGCACGTTTATTTCTACAAATTTCAGATTCCCTTTTCAACTGAATATGTCCATGTGCTTATGTATCTACTCCTGAAAGTGGAAATATTTCTGTCTACATTTGCAGCCACAATGTTTTATTAGTATGAGCTTTTTTTTTTAAATGTTTATTTATTTTTGAGAGAGAGAGAGACAGAGTGCAAGCAGGGGAGGGGCAGAGAGAGAAGGAGACACAGAATCTGAAGCAGGATCCAGGCTCCGAGCTGTCAGCACAGATCCTGAAGCGAGCCCCAACCCAGGAACTGTAAGATCATGGCATGAACTGAAGTTGAATGCTTAGCCGACTGAGCCACCCAGGTGCCCTCATGAATATGAGCTTTCCTTCAAAACAGAAGGTAAACTAATAGCTTTGTGTACATTGGGATTGTTTCTTTCAAAAGGCATCAAAACATTTAAGCACCTAAGCTTAGAGTGAGTAATATAGATAGGGTCATTTTTTGTAATAATTTTGTCCTAATTTTCCAAGAAATAAATCAAGTGTTCACTGCATGGGTGAGGAAGACCACATGAGAATTCTGTCCAGTGTGGTAACTTCTGTTACTTCTAGCCACAGGATTTTCTGGCTTAGCTTAGCAATCATTCTTGCATTTCATCCCGACAGAGGTTGAAGCACTGCCAAAGAGAAGTCAGGGAGAATAGAAGGATGTAAGGGTAACTATCTTGCTACATGCCATTGGCCAAAGTCAGACCAAGTCCATTTGCACACACAGACATCATGCCTGTACCTCAACCATTTCACTGCTGTGTGACTTGGAGAGCTGAAGCAGCAGGACTCTAGGAAGCTATAATCGGGCAATGTTCAGCCCCTTTGTTTTGTTTTGCTTTTTTTTTTTTTTTAATCTAGATATTTTCCTATTATGTTGTAATATCTATGAAATGTATTGCATTTCCCAGTCTCCAGCATCCATTTGATCCCCTCTCTGAGAGCCCAGGTAGGATGGTGGAAGCACTTCACATCCATAGCTACAGCTGGCAGCTTGGTTTCTGGACCCATAATCACACCAATCAGTGCTTCCTACACAAAATCCTTTCAACAACCCCAAAACCAAAGGCCCCAGTTGATACCACCAGATTTCTCTTTCAACTCAAGCCTTACAATTAGGCGGCTTTGTGTTTTTTTACACTTATGCATTATGATGGTTATTTAGGTTGTGCACAATAGTCGCCAAGAATACGCTTCTCCAATCCATGCCTTCCTCCTACTCAGCAATGTTGCTAAAAAATGCAGAGACATTCAATGAAGGTCACAAGCAATGCTGGTCGTTGAGGCAAGCAACAGGCAACAGTTTATTTTTCTCCAGCTTTCCAATGGAAGAAAGTACAATACAGAAACCTCCATGGAGCTTCATGACCTGCCCTGCCTTTATAGCCTGGCCCCTCATCCTGATATAAAAAAATCCAAGCATTTTGCTCCTTCAGAGTAATTGTGTTATCAAACCCACCCATATTAAGACACATATTCCACCCACTCTAAGTGATTAAAAAAAGTCTCACCAAAAGGAAGTGGCCATTTCTGTTGCAACTGCAAAAATAGAAGTCTTATTGTAGTATTTGACAGCTATATAATAAATAAGAATATTTAGAAATAAAAGCTGTGATCATCTTTTTTTCCTATACAAAACAGTTCTTAAAAGCACCAAATATCCAGCAGTCAAAGTGAAAATAAAAACTCAGAATTGAGCATGAAATTATAAATCTCTCACCCTTGATGGAAGAATGACACTTAATATTTAACATAGGAAGTATCATGGCATCCATATTTCTACTCTGTGCGGATGGGTTAGAGGGGACAAGGGAAGGAATTGTATTTATTTTGCATTCCAGTTAAGAAATTAAGATTCTTTTAGTAGCAAAGTAGAAACATTGATAAGAAGGAATGACAAAGGTTGCTAGAGATCTTTAGGGCCACTAGGGAAAAGTGAGTAAAAACAAGTTATTCTTAGGATGTTAAGTAATGTAGATAATCAGCATTTTGCAGAATATCACACGGTGCAAACATTTAGAAGAATCAATAGAAAACATTTCCATTCAAAGTGAACTTTCAGCATTTGAAGACACAATGGTTAAGAATTTCTTTCAAGTCAGTAAAGGAAGCCCCATAAGTAGACTGAGTCCATCCCCATATGTAAAGATAGGACAATACTGGATATATAGCAGTGTATCAGAAGACTCCATGTAGGACCAGAATAAATAATTCTTTCAGATATGCTCATGAACAGTCCTCTCTTCAACTTCGGGAAGCCCACTTCCTAATTTTTATATGTTATTGTTCATATAATCCAGTGTTGAATTTGCAATCCAAATAACATTGTCTCAGAACCTATCCTATCATGTATGGGAAGTCCCACTGATGTTCTTCAAGAGTCCTGCAAATCCATAGACCTTCTATTCTAATGATCAGAACCCTCTATCCCTATGTCCTGCTTTTTCAGGCTCTTTTTCATCTTGCTTCCTTAGACTCTTCTTATCTCTTTGTCTTTCGTAGATTTTACTATGAAACATAGACCCTTTTCCATGATACCCAAGACTTTACTTTTACAAGTTAGTAGGATATTAGCTGCAGGGGGTAGCAATCGAGGTGGGAGATATCACTTTGCTACACATTACCATATATAACTAAACTCTTTCTAAAATGTTTCTTAGGTAATAACCACTACATTTAATTTCTCACTGGTTGATTTTCATCCTAAACTTATTTGACCCTACCAATTGGCTGAGTTTCTAAACCCCCCTTTTAAATTCCCATCATATATTTCCATTTCATGTCCAGAGAGAAGGAAAATAGGAAAGCAGCAGAGACTACAAGCTGTTGCTCGTATCTGTTTGGAGGGTCATAGGATGCCAGGATAGACCCATAGTTTATACTTTAGCTGCACCTGCTGAAGACAGGGAGAACTAACAGGCATGGAGACAGAAATTTTTCCTGTCAGGGCTCATGCCAACTCTGGAAGTACAAGTTGTATTTCTCCATCCTTGATCTGTCCTGTCTTGGAAATTTGGGCACTCAGATTTACAGTATCTTTGAACTTCTAAAATAACTCCTGCCCTTTCTTCTGGAGTAGATAATAAAAGGCCAATTCTGACTATGCTCATGTGCATTATTATGGACTCAGAAATTAAATAAACTATCTTTAAAAATCCTTCTGACAGAGTTGATCCTCTCAAGAGTTTAGTAAGTAGATAGAGGTAATGTAAAGTGCTTCTAAGAATATGGAAATCGGTTTACCCACTGAGAGTGAAATTAGCAAGAAGCAACACAGACTGGAAGAGATTAGTCATCTGTAGAAGTGCCAGAGAGAGTTTATAAAACGTGAAGCTAAGCAGATTTGGAAATGCCCAAGTTTAAGTAAGATGACTTGGGCCCAAGCTTACAGAAGCAGGACTGGAAAATGAAAGGTAAAACTCAACCACATTATTTAACCAACCTGAAGAAAAGAAGAGAATGGTTTGCATAGGTTCTTAAAGGAAGCCAAGGGGCAAGTAAATGATGTCAGTGTTATCTTCAGCCTTATTCAGGCTAGAAAGTTCCTTGATGAGCAGATATGGACCTCCAGTTGGTACATATCTGTCTATTGATGGAATGGAGTGCATATTATACCACCGTATCTTGATATAGGTCACCACCAAGAAAATCTATCTAAATTGCATTCCTCTTGAACCATGTTCACCAAGCAACCTTCCAATTAAAATGACTGGCTCCCCATGTAGATTTTCTAACAGAAAGAGGAAATGCAGTGGCAAGTTGACATGAATTTTTGGTCAGCATAGCAGTTCCATTAACTTCTCTATGTCTTAATTTCCACTTCCATAAAGTAGAGTTAATAACAGTGTGTAAGAGAATTAAATTAATTAATACATAAGAAGTATTTAGAGCAGTACTAGAAATACACTTGAATTCCAAGTAGATGTTAAATCATCACCGTTGTATAAATTATTATGCTATAAATATCTGAGTTACAGACATAGGACTTAGTCTACAAATTTGACCACCTCTGAATAGATTGGTGAAGCCAAGTATTGACTTGAGATAGTAATGTTTGGGGATCTGACATAGTGATCTTTGCAATTACTTCCAGTTTGTAAATGTCTGAGCCAAGCTGCCTCCTTCTTTTATCTGTTTCTCTTCTATATCCCTTCAAAAGTATATGTAGTTTGTCAGATACCATTTTGTTTAAAATTTTTTATGTTTATTTTATTTTTGAGAGAGAGAGACAGACAGAGACAGAGTATGAGTGGGAGAGGGACAGAGAGAGAGAGGGAGACACAAGATCCAAAGCAGGCTCCAGGCTCTGAGCACAGAGCCCAATGAGGGGTTCAAACTTACAAACCACAATATCATGACCTGAGCTGTAGTCCTCACTCAACCAACTGAGCCACCCAGGCATCCCTTTTTTTTTAATTTTTTAACGTTTATTTTATTTTTAATGTTTATTTTTTATTTTGAGAGAGAGAGAGGGGGAGATGCCATTTTGTTTTTAAAGGGCGGGGCACATTTCTTCTACAGACAGGCTTGGTACTCAAAGAATATATAACACTTATCCTGAATAATTTTTCATTTCAAATAAGATGAAAATAAGTTGAGGGAAACCATGGATTAGGAGTCAGCAAACTTCCTGTCCAGGGTCAGACAGTGAACATTTTGAGATTTGTGGGCTATACAATCTTAGTCACAACTACTCAACACTGAAGTTTTATCATGAAAACAGCCATAGAAAACATGTAAACTAATAAGCATGGTTGTATGTCAATAAACCTTTATTTATAAAAGCAAGTTGTAAGCTGCATTTGGTTCATGGGCTATCATTTACTGACCCAAATGATGATTAAACGAGATGAAGACATGCTATTAACCACACAATGGAAACTAAAATGGCTTAGAACTGGATTCAGACAAACCAACTGTGATCATCTATCTACCTATCTACCTATGTAAAACTTAGAGGAATTTGAATACTAATGGAATATTTGATATTAAGGAATTATTCTTAATTTATAGAGGGACAAGAGTATTGTGGCTAGGTTGTAAGACATTCCTATCTCTTAGAGATGTGTACTAAAATGTCTTCAAATGAAATGATACAATGAAGATTTAGTTCAAAATTATTAGAAGAGAGATGGGGTGGGAAGATAGGTGAAAAATTACTCATGAATTGATAATTATTTAATTTGCTGATAAACATATAGTGTTACTTACAGCATTCTATCTACTTGTTAATACATTTGAAAATTTCTATAACAAAATGCTTATTTGAAGTATAAAAATACATAACACAGAATCTCTCTCATACACACACACACACAACTATCCAGTAAGATGAAGGCTTCCAGCTCAAAGAAAGGAGGCAAAAAAGTTCAAGATAGAGCTAAAGAGATGGATGGATATGGCATAGGATGCATTGTGTTGACTTCAAAATTATTGTCTTAAATGACATAAAATAATAGTTTAATGAGAGGTACAGTGGAATATAAACCTGTAAAAAAAAATGAAGATTCTGATCATAGACCTACTGCATAGAGTACCACTTTCTAATTTAGGGGAACAAGAATCAACAGATGATAGGATAAATGGGCATAATTTCTACTCAAAGACCTTCGGTATTGGAATCCAGTCCATATAAGGAAAACCATCAGTGGCAGTTGGATGTGGGATCCACATCAAATTGTGGTTTTTAAAGCAAAATTCCAGGCCTTGCCACATATTGTTCTCTCACTCTAGAGTGTTTTCCTTCACTTGCCAAACTCCCCCTCATCAGTATAAGGCTTCTGCAAAAGTCACCTCTAGGCGGAATTTTACTCCCTAATGCTCTGACTGCGCTTATCAGTCATATCTAGTTGTATCATGATTTCTCTGTTTATTGGTCTATTAGCTAACTCCAACCATGCTCAGAACCCTTTAAAACAGAGACAGCATCTTCTCCATGTCTTTAGTGGCCTCATTCATTACAGATTATCAGAAAAAAAGCAAAAAACAAACAAACAAACAAACAAAAATCTTGAATGATTCCATGTTTGGTGACATAAGGGAAGCAGTACTAGGCACAATGGATCCTTTTATACACAGGGTGACACCTGGTCCTCAACAGGTGGCACTAGAATCTTTCCTTGAGTTCAGTATTACCTATCATTAAGTCTTTCTCAACCATCTTTTATCTTTTCCTCTGCAATATCCTTTTGGCATTGTGTGTGTGTGTGTGTGTGTGTGTGTGTGTGTGTGTGTGTGTGTCTATGTACATTTGTAGGTGTGGGTGTGTATTCTAACATAGGAATTTTAGAATCCTGCTACTGAGGCTATTTCTCTTGCCTTCACTAAATTTGGATCTGTGGAGAGTAGGGTCTGTGCTTAGCACAATATCTTATGTGGTATTAATTCTCAATAAACGTGTTTGAGTGAATGCAGGAACGAGTTAGATTGCTTTATCTGTATATCTCAAGCTTCAAATTGGTGTCAAGAGTTTCCTAGCAAACCTTGTAATCAATTTATCAAGTCTATTTTCTAGGGCCTGTCTGACCTGTAAAAAAGAGTCCCTTTAAGAGGCTTCTCTCCACTTTCAAGATGAATCAATTTAGCAGTTAATTTCATCCTTTCTTGCCTTCTCAACAATAATAAGATAATTCCATTTTTCCTTTGCAAATTTCCCATGCTTTCTAATGTTCTGCTTTTCTAGTAACTAGCTTTTTTTAAAATTCCTTCTTTCTGCTTTCACCCCCCTGAGCACACTTCTCTACTTGTCACCTCAGCCTTGGATAAAGCCAGTCCACCATGACCCAGTATATATGTTCATATTCTTAAAGTCAAATGTGCTTTATTATTACACTTGCCAAAAGGAGATGTGAAAGAACAAATTCATTTAAAATAAAGATGCTTTTCTTTTCCTACTACTGATAAAAAGTGTTTTTGCTTTTAACATTTATGTCTAGTGTCTCCATTCCAACAGTTTACCTTCCTTTTCTCCATTACTTACTTTAATATGTTCCAGGATTCCTGTGACATTTCCATATCAAATTTCTCCTCAAGTCTTTTCAAATAGTTTATTGCTTTTCCATTTTGAATTTCTGCCTTTTTTAAGCTAGTGAAGGAAATTCCTAATGTCTGGAGTTCGACTTTGTAGTTTTTATAGTCTAAGAATGATGATTTTTTTCCTGATTAAAAAAAAAAAGAAGAAGAAGAAGAAGACAAAAAGAGGAAGCAGGCAATTGATAGATTCAGCTACACAGCGCCATACTGCCAGTGAATTACCTGATAGCCCGGACAGTAAATTACCAATGAGTTGCACTGCCAGCTACTTATCCCCTGATCTATTCTGTCATAGCACACAGCAGTGTTAGTTGGGTCCAAACCGCTATGTAATAAAATTTAGGTTTTAAGATGCTCCTGCACAGTTGCACAAATGAGAGCTATGCAAAAGCTTTGGCAGGAAGAACGTGACTTCTGAGATTGAATACGGTTGAGTTGCAACATACCATTACAATCAATAATACAGCTTCAAGCAGGGCTCATTTTAGTCTTTCAGGAGAGACTTCTATAGCAGTGTTGAGAAGCATACAGTTAGAAGTCAGGCTGCCTGGGTTGAAAAGACATTTCTGCAACTTAGTAGACGTGAGCCAGTTACTTTAAAGGATCCATGCTCAGTTTCCTCAACTATGAAATGGGGCAACGAAAGTATGTGTTTTATGAAGTTATTGTGAAGATCGACTGAGTTAATATCAGTGAAATACTTAACGACAGAGCCTGCCACATAGCAAGGGTTAGCTATTGTTCCTATATAATACAGATGTTGGCAGATCCATGTATTTGAATCATGTGCAAACCAAGGGGATCAGGTAGCTTATTGCCTAAGGAGGCTTCCACATGAGCTGCTGAGGGTGCCTGCTGCAATCAGTAATAATTGTCACTTGCAGGTCTTGTGATCAAATTATTCCTTCCAAGGCGAGACTCTGTATAATTTACTATAATTCAGTTGCATGATGATCTCTCCCTAGCCAGCTATTGTTCTCAAATTATTCTCATATTGGTTTAGAATAATCCGATTTGACCCTTACTTACTGTTGCCAGGAAGATTAAACTAAAGTCTTTGGCAGCCAAAAATGCAAGAGCTCAGACCAATAGTCCTGGACTAATCCCTGTCATTCACGGCCTTAGGGCAGATCTGTACCCTGCCCAAGGAACACCTTAGTAGGCACTTGGCCCAATTTCTTGAATGCACCGTGACAGTGCTATTAAAGGTCTCACTCAGGAGAACAGAAGCTGAATGTGCCACTAAAGCTTCACTTCAAAACAAATATTTGGCAAGAGGAGTTTATTTCTGGTTTAACCTCCCGAAGTGGGTGCACACTGGTAATTCTGAAAACCGTAGTTACTACAGCAAAGCTTTGTAACCATTGCAACCTAGGTGGTATATTCCTAAATATCTCCAAAGCCAACATACAGCCATGGTAGTTCAAGAAAAATATGGGATTCTAGAAATCTGTGAAAAATGTGGAGAAAAAGAAAATGCTAGAAACTTTACAGTTTGATACTTTACGGGAAGCGTTTGACAAACATGCACACCTGTGAACTCTGAAGTATTCCATACTGCACATAATGTTTGATTAATCACCAAAGTGATTACGCTAAGTGGCATCCACAGTAATTTAAACAGATATATAAATGGTTTGTAATTACAGGATATTGGGCTCTATAATTCATTGCTTAGCAAAGAGGTATTTGTTGGGTAATTACTGTATCTTTGTGAGATATTTGCTGTGCATTTATGGTGTAGTTTATCCTGAGCTTGCAGGCTATGGACTATCTTTAAGTTCCCTATACCTAAATTGAAGAAGTCTTTAATAAAGAGTGAAGCCACAATTACTTTGGCACATGAAGCACTTTATACTACTTGAGAAGGCCAGGAATCTGGAGAGATTTATGATAACAATATTCAAAAAGCAAATACAGTTAACACTGGATTTTTCCACACCATTGAAGGGTAGCGTTGGTGTGGCTAACAGTGTAGCTCAAAAACCCTGTGCAGCTTAACTCAAGTCATGGCCCACAATGAACTCATTTTGGGCACTCCAGGAGCGTCCATCTAATATGGCTTGGTAGCAAACAACTATGCCCAGTGTGCACTGGAAAATACGTATGTGCCCTCTACATGGATAATAATGCAGGGTTTTGAGTCAAAGGGAAAAGTTGACAGGAAAAAATGAAAAAGTTTTTTTAAGAAATCAAAATTTTCCCTATACCCTATCAGTATAATAGGGTATGCTCTGTAAGTATAATAGGCATGAATAGATTTATTCATGCCTGTGAAACTAGTTGTTATGTAATTGTGTCCAATTGTCCATCTCCATGAGGTAGAGAGCAAAACACAAAAGTGCTATGTGAAAGAGAGAGAGAAAAACAACAAAAGGAAATTTAGTTTAAACATAAGGACAGCTTCAGATGGGTCTCTGAGAATTATTTTCTTAATAAGAAACAACAATAACTGAGATCTATACACAAATAATCTAGCTAACAGAAAGAAAGAAATACCTAAGTAAGAGATTTGTATCTGATGGTAATGGCAAATTTGAGATATTTGGATTTCCATAATAATGACAGTCCTATAGAGAAAGAGTGTAAGTGGGTAGGGTAACCTGGGATTTAGGGAGCACACTTTCTGGAGCAAGTTGGGAATATTTGGTACTGTCTCAGAGAATAAAGATGATGAACTGCTAATCTTTTCTAGATATGAGAATGTATGAAATTTATAACTGTGCTCATACTCAAAGTTGCACATCACAAATATTTTGAGAAAATTATGGCCTTCAAATCAAATAATAAATATCTAGATATTATAGTAAGAGAACAATTTAGTCAATAGTAACAAATAACATATAATTAATGCCTTCAGGAAGAATGACAAAGATATCCAGAAAAACTTCTCTTACATGTAGAAATTAACTTGTCCAGTTAGGACAAGGGATATAGTATCTGGGCATATTAAAATAATGCAAAGTTGGGCACTCATAATCTTACTTTTTTTTTTTTAGAAAAATGCAAAATGATCTTGTAAATATATAGAAAAAAATCAACACTTTCCTTCAGGTCTCTGGAAATTAATGACCATAATCACAAATTTTGTTTTTCTTTTTTTTAAATTCTTTTTTAATGTTTGTTTACTTTTGACAGAGAGACAGAGTGTGAGCAGGGGAAGGGAAGAGAAAGAGGGATACACAGAATCTGAAGCAGGCTCCAGGCCCTGAGCTGTCAGCACAAAGCCCAACGCAGGGCTCGAACTCACAAACCATGAGAACATGACTTGAGCCGAAGTCGGTGTTTAACTGACTGAGCCACCCAGGCGTCTCTGTTTTTCTTATTACCAGGAGGAAAATATTAAACTACATCTGTACAGTGCTTAGTAAATTTAAATATCTAAAATCAAGGTTTGTGATAAAAAAAGACACACGTACAGAAACGATTAAGGTGTTAGATATGGATGTTTTAGAAGTTTCTAGGGCATCTCTTCTATGATCTTTTCCACAGGGCTATGGTCAGCCCTAATAGAATAAAAGATTCCCTAATACTACAACCTGACCATGGTGAAGGGCCATTGGAGAATTGTTTAGAGACCAAAAGTATGAATTTCAAGACATGATCCAGCTACTTGAAGATATACACAGAAAGATCTGTATTTAGAAATATGATAGAAACCACATACAAGAATGGTCATCTAAAACACCTCACTTTCAAATATGCTTCTTCACTTTTTAAGTAAACTTCCCAAATTTCTGGTAATTTCCTTTATTCAAGTAATTAATCTATAACTTCACTCAAGGCATGATTTTTTTCCCCTAGAGGATACTTCCATTTTAAAGCTAAAAATGCCACCATAGATTGCATCTACATAAAAAGACTTTCGAAGATTTTTTTAAGTTCAAAAGAGATCTGAAAACTTACATCATCAGATTTTCCTTACCCTTCCTACCCAGGACTGTAGCAGCTCATATCTCTCTTTTTTGTCTTTGCTTAAACACCATCCGATCAGTGAGGTGCCCTTTCGCTGACCTTTCAGAAACCACACACCTTTCCATGATCGCCACCTCTGCACCTGTATCCCCTCTCCCATGCTCAATTCATCACCCGTTGATACCTGATACATTTTACCTATTTACTATTATTTGACTCCTCCTGCAAAAATGCCAGTTTACAAGAAGCTGGAATTGTACTGTATTTTGTTCTGGTCTAAATCCTCCACATCTAGAAGACTGTATGGCCTATAACTGGCTTCCATTAAATATTTGTTGAGTAAATGGATCTACTCCCATGATTTCAATTGGAAATTTTATATGATTTCCAAACCTAGGACTCTTCCCTAGGTTTAAAATTTATATATTCAACTGTTTGAATCACCCCAAAACATCTCAAATTCAGCATACCTATGACCGAATTCATTATCTTGCCTCCCCATAACTCCGCATCATCCCCTCTGCCTGCTATAATCTTACATAATCTCTTCTATGGTGATTATCAACCATCCATCCAGATACCCCTGACATTATGCCACAGACTCTTATTGCTAGATCCTTAACTGTTCTGGCATCCATGTCCTCCCTTTACTAACTTATCTTAGTACCTTTGCAGTGGTACCCTTGTCCAAATTAATACAGTAGGCTCTTGATTGGTCTTCTTGTTTTTGGTCTCACCTCTCAGTCATTCCTATTCCACACAGCCCAAAAGTCTAAATCTAGTCGTGCCATTCTCTCTCTTAGAAACATTTAGAGGAGATCAGTGACTACAAACTACTTAGTATAATAAAGATACCCTGTCATGATTTAGCTGATACTCATCTCCATTGCCTAATTTTCGCATGTATCTTCAGCTCAATTTCAGTGTCAATCTCTGTTTCAATTCACAAGTGGCTTCATTTATCCATGTTCTTACTCATATTCATCCTTTAGCAAAGAAAGCTGTTCTTTAATTTGTGATTTCCAACTTGATTTTAAGATTCAGCATGAACTCTGCCTCTTCTGTTGGTTTTATTCTTCTTTTCTCACGGAGACTTTGAAATTCCTTCCTTTATACTATGTCCCATATACACTCTATCATAGCATTATAAATTTATTGTACTCATTTTTATGTTTTTATTATCATATTACTAGACCATAAGTTCTTAGAGAACAGGGACCATATGTTACTCATCGTTGCAACTTCATTGCTACTTAGTGGGGAGGAAGAAATATTTTAGTTAAATAAATGAATGAATGAAAAACTATGAGTTTGGGTAGAAGTATAAAACCATAAGGACATGGAAAGAACTTAAGAGTAATTAATTGATCAATTAATTGAAATAAAGTTATTATAAGTTCATCAATGAGGAAGTGATAGTCTTAAATTTCTTTTTCAGAACATTTGAATCTATTATCAGAATTAAGATGCTTCCGATGGAATGAAGGCAAGGCCCAACAACTGGGAAGCCACTGAAGGAATCTAGAAGTAACATAGAGGGAAAAAAACAAAATTAAGCTGTCCCCATCCAGCAGTTTGAATTAGTTGCTGCCACAATTTCTCTCCATGGCATTACACTCACAGTGCTTAAAGAGTACCTGTTCCCTTCTATAACTCTCCCATCAGAGTGTAAGCTACCAAGGTCAGGGCTGTGTATTATTTGTCACCATAATGTAAATATTTGCCGCAATGTCTGACAAATGGTAGATACACAAAATTTTGCATGTAAGTTAAGAAGAAAAATAACAGCTCATATTAGGGAAACAGCAGTAGGAAGGAAAGAAAGACAGCATGCAAAATTTCAATGGAAGATTTTCTGCTCAGGTGGCAGAAATCTCTATCTCTTCATTTCATCAGAATGTCTTACCTTTCTCACTCTTGATTGCTAAATCTCTGCTTCAGTGCTTGGTTGGCTGTTTGGTAAATAAGCATCCAATACATTCTGAATAAACAATAAGTCTAGTCTTTTGATAGCCATTCTTCCTGCTAATCAATCTGAGTTGTATCTTTAACATCTATGCTTATCTTCCACCATACACAAGTCCCTCCAAAATGTTTCCCTCAGCTCATCTACCCTATTACTTATACCCGCTTTGTTGTCAGCACACATTACCACATTCCTCCACCCCTACCGGCTCCCAATACCCTTTTACTCAAGTTGTGGATAAATGGACAGGCTCTTCCACGACCCTCTCTACCCAGTCTCCTCTACAAGTGTAACATCTTGAAAATGTGGGCCTTAAGAATATGATCCCTGGTACCTACCTGAGTGACTTTAGGTAGGATTCTGTTTTTACTTGAGGCCAATTAACATCATGATCTGTTCAGAAACCAAAGCCTCAAGTGTTGGAATGCATGAGCTCTGCCCATATCAGAATCTGTGATTGCTGTATATTTGCTCTAGTATAGTGAAACACATCAAATTAGGCATATATACCTATGTATACCTATTTATGTATTATATATACATATATATTTATTTTTTCTGATACTGAAACTGATATATGGTTATTAGAAAAACTCAAACTACAAATAAAGTATAATGAGAAAATAAATATCTAAAATTTCATCATTCAGAGATAATCAATGTTGACATTTTCCCAGAATTTTTCAAGTTCTATACAAATGTGAGCATATACATATGATTATATGAATATCCATATTCTCGAATTATATTATATTATATCTTAAGGCTTCAAAAGTTGTACTTCTTATTTAATAATATATTTATGGGACTTTTCTCATGACAAATATCATCATTATCATTGTTAAATACTGGTTATTACTAGTCTTTATTATTTTTAGGGTATTTTATTCATCTCCTTTCTTTTTTTTTTTTAACATTACAATCTAGGCTGTGATGCTTACTTATGCACAATATATCTTGGTGTCCTTGTCTGATTAGATGCTTGAAACCTGATTAGAAATTCCATGAAGCAAAACTTCTGATCCAATGATCCATAAGATTTTTAGACTTTAAGTGCCTATTTTAGTAACTTCCTTTCCCTCTGGGTCATTGAAGGCAAGAGACTATGGTCAGATGTCCCTGAGGATTGTTTTCTAGTATCAAAGAATTAATCTGAAATAACATTATTTAACATTTATTTATTTTTTGAGAGACATAGAGACAGAATATGAGCAGGGGAAGGGCAGAAAGAGAGGGAGATACAGAATCTGAAGCAGGCTCCAGGGTCTGAGCCATCAGCACAGAGCCCGACGCAGGGCTCAAACTCACAGACCGTGAGATCATGACCTGAGCTGAAGTCGGCTGCTCAACCAACTGAGTCACCCAGGCGCCCCTGAAATAACATTATTTAAAAACTGGAAATTACATGGGTTTTTATAGTAACTAATATTCTTTATCAGGAGTCTGTTTTTGTTTTGTTTTGTTTTTATTGTAATTGCATGGAATGAAGAGAGATTAGAGGGATTGAAAAGTATATCTTAAAGTAATTTAATGCAAAAGGGATAGTTGTGTCTTTCTTTCTTAATCAAATAAGTACATTAGGACAGGACATGGACAGTGAATATTAATGATAGAAACTCCAGGGTGAGTTCTTCCAAATATTACTTTCAAATAGAAAAACTGTTGACTGTGGCATTGAACTTAATCAATGTTGATTAATGGTTTTTAAGGACCAAGTAGGAAGTTGCAAACTGCAGAACTTGAGCAAGGAGCATAAATTTTCAATTGAAGAGCACAGAATTGGGTTTTGCACACAGTACGTCCCCAATTCATGCACAAAAATAATTAACTACTGTAGTCTTTCTGATATATCTATTACATCATACATAGAAGCTCAAAGCTGAAGGCTGTGACATTTTCAGTATTTCAAAAGAGGATTCTTAAAAAATAATAATATAAAATAAAATAAAAAGAAGAAGAAAAGAAAAGCACCACTGAAACTTAAATTCATAAGTACACAGATGTCAGGAATTTCACATTTCTGGTGCCCACGGTGACTGTAATTTGGTCCCATTGTGCATATATAATAATTTAGAGTTAAGTGCATATTTGGTAATATGAAATGTTACATATGCTCAAGGGGAGAAACGTTATGGTTGCTGTGGGAAACAGAATTCTGAATTTCCCAATTTTTGTGTTGTAAAATCTCAGCCATCAGGTTGCATTAGCATCATTTTCTACATTTAATAATAGATTGCTCCATTGTTGCTTTCAAGAGAGAAAGGCTTTTTCCCTCTTCTCCTAATATATTTAAAGTGATGGGATTTATTTTAAATTGAATTAACCAGAAAACACAGGTTCTTTATCAGATATAAGTGACAAGCAATAAGACTGCATCCTGCCTCCAATTAAACAATTTAATCAAAATAGTAGTTAAAGCGTTCTTAATTTTAAAATGTGAAATAGATATTAACTGGGTTGACAGACATAATACCTATAAATGATCTTGCTCAAAAGATATTTAAGCATATTATTTAATTTTTTTTTCCACATGAAACCTTTTCCCTTTATGGCTACCTATAATGCCTGACTCTGCAGTAATAAGTAGCATCGTCTGATTTTCCTCTATAAGGGAGTCTGATAAGGCTGTGATTGCATTCCGAATCATCTCCATCATCCTTTTTATCCTCAAAATAGTTTTCCTATGTTGAGGAAACCGGGGCTTGCAAAGGTTAAATAAATCACTCACAGAGAAAAAAGCTGCTATTGAACAGAGCCAGGTTCAAGTGATCCTAAAATCCATGTACTTTCTACTACACCTCATAGCTCCTGGTCTGCCTTCCTGTACTTGGTCTGACTCAAGTCCCTATACCCACTAAGGACAGATAATAGTAATGATGATGACCATCATTGTATGTAAAGCCTTAGTAACACTGGTAACAATGAACTGGTGTGGCATCAGTAAGAACGTGGGAAGTTCAGAGGCTTAATACCTACATTGTAGCAGCATTAAATCAGGAAGAGCCAGTCTATTTTGTACTATGACAATGGATTGTGACAATGGATTGTCTCTTGAATCTCAGTGGGCTTACTATGTACCAGGTGCCATTCCAAGTCCTTTGCAACATTAACTCACTTAATTCTCATGATGATGCTATGGTGCAGTGATTATAATTATCCCAACTCTATGTATTATGACTCTGAAGCACAGAGAGTTATGTAACATACTTAGGTTCCCACAGATATTAAGTGGTAGAATTTGAATGTGAACCAGGCTGCTAGACTTCAAAGTTGGTACTCTCAACCACTATGGATGAAGATGAGAGTATTGTGAAGGGGACAAGTATATGTCTTCTCTGTGCTTGATAAGTTATATAACTCACCACAAAGCACTTTATGGTACTGCCTCAAGATAACAGAATATCTTGAAAGAAAAAAAATCATGAGCTAATTTTGATCCCCCACCATTCCCACCTATAAAGATCAGTGTTTAAAATATCAGTTTTTCTACTGTTGGTGATTCCATAAGCTGTTCCCAAACCACTTTTATAAACACTTGTGTGTTTTTTTTTTGTTTTTTAATTTTTTTATTTTCTTTTAACGTTTATTTATTTTAGAGAGAGAAAGATGGTGTGAGAGCAGGGGGAGGGGCAGAGAGAGGAGAGGGAGACACAGAATCTGAAGCAGGCTCCAGGCTCTGAGCTGTTAGCACAGAGCCCGACGCGGGGCTCCAACTCACAAACTGTGAGATCATGACCTGAGCCGAAGTCGGTCGCTTAACCGACTGAGCTACCCAGGCGCCCCTGTTTTTATAAGCCTAATAGCTCATCCATTTCTCTCACAGTGAACTTGACTATACATTTTTAAATTCTGCTTTCCTAGAGATTGTGACCATCCTGTCAACATATCATTAAAACAACCTATTACATGTCTTAATTGGAATACTTCCTCGTGCCTCAGCCGTCTCTCCTGTAAGTTTAAATGCCCCCATGGATTTTTTTGTTTCCTCAATGCGACATATATTGCAGGGATGTTCCTGAGTATTAGAAAAAGATGACGGTAAATCAAGCAATATACTCAAACTCATATTATGAGCTTAGCACTAAAGAAGTTATTTTCTCCCTTAAATACACAAATTCATCAAATCCTAGAAAGCAGGAAGGGAGAAATAAGACTTCGTTTTTTTAACTTAATTTTTAAATTCTCAAAAAGACAGTCCCTATCCCCTTCCTTGCACCCTCCCAAATTTTTCAATTCATCACTTGAATTAACCTCCTAAGCACTGAAGCCATCAGATAGCTAAGGCACTATCTGGTCCATCAGTGGAGCCCAGCCGCTCCAGCGAGACAGCGCTGAGGCAGAAGCACAGGGCCTCGGCTGTGCGGGCTTTGATAAGCAGAGCGGAGCCTCCCGCAGACACTGCAAAGCAATTAAAACTGCTAAAGGGCTTCTCCCCCCACCTCTTTTCCTCTTTCTTCTTCCTCCAAAGTTGAATAAAATGATTTGATAAATTATTCTTTTCAGAGCTAACCACTTGAGAAAAGAGAGAGAGAGAGAAGGAAAAGGGGGGGGAGAGGAAAGTCGCTCTTGAGAAGTCATTATTAGCATGAATTCCCAGCACTCCAGCAATTATTACAGATCCACACAAGAGGGAAGGCAATGGAATAAAAGGACAGAAGGGAGTTTTATCTCAAGGCATGCAGGAAAGAGGGAAATGTTCTCCATAGGCTCAGAGCCTGGTCCGCATTGGAGGCCCTGTTAGGCCTGGTGTCTTTGAAAGGCAAACCTCAGACCCTGAGAATTAACACTAATGTTGAATGGAAAGAATAAACCTCTGTAGTCTCCACTAAGACAAGAGGTGTGCCCTGAAACCTGGCCTGGGAGTATCTTCACAGTGAGACTTGCATGTGGAAGTAAAAAACCAAGAGCCTCCTTATGAGCAAAAGGAAAGAAGGTTCTAGAGAGTTTAAGAGAAATTCCAGGGAGGGTTAGGAACTTCCAGGCAAAAAGATCAAAACAACAGGAAGTTGGGGAGAGGAAAAATAATAATTTAGACATTGATCAAGGCACAAAGTTAGAAGGTGCTCAATACAGGTTTAGTTGACCCTGGAACAATGTGAGGGTAGGAGTGCTGGCCGCCCTGTACAGTTGAAAATCTGCACATAATATCTGACTCCTCTAAAATTCACTATTCACAGCCTACTGTTGACCAGAAACCTTACCGACAACATAAACAGTTGATTAACACATATTTTGTATGTTTTATGTATTATGTATTGTATTCTTATAATAAAGCAAGTTAGAGAAAAGAAAATGGTATTAATAAAATCATAAGGAAGGGGCCCCAGGGTAGCTCAGTCAGTTGAGCATCTAACTTTTGGTTCTGGCTCAGGTAATGATCTCAGGGTTGTGGGATCGAGGCCCGAGTCAGGCTCTGAGGTGAGCATGGAGCCTGCTTAAGATTCTCTCTCCTTTCTCTCTCTTTCTCCCTCTCCCTCTGTGGGCCTCCCCAAGTAGTGTATGCTGTCTCTCTCTCTCGCTCTCAAATAAAAAAAAAGAAAAGAAAAAGTAAGGAAGAGAAGATACATTTATACTACTGTATTGTATGTATAGAAAAAATTCCACATATAAGTGAACTCTTACAGTTTGAATCCTTGTCCAAGAGTCAACTGATTTCGCATGATTGAATAGGTTTCTTGCTAAAATATGCATACAGTATAGTTATATTTATGCAGTCTCTATGTTATGAAGAAGCAGTAGAAGGGCGTCAGATTCCAAAACTACTAGAGGTATCATAACAATCACTGAAATCATTGGCCATAGTTTAGAAGATGAAAAACTAAGGAATAAAATTTCCCTGATTTCTGGAAGAGAACATGGAGGACAATTTTTAGACTCTAATCTTAATCTTTTAGACAGGTGAATTGATGGACTACTGATGGATTTCTGAGTCTGTTAGAAATTTTGATTTGTTTTGATTCAAAAATATCTGACATAAAAGCAAATGACAAGTGTCATTTGACAATTATGGTATATGACATTATGGCATTGTGCCATAAAAGGAATTGTTTCCCCCAAGCATTTCTTCCCCCATCCTCAGTCATGGTTCACCTCACCAATCCAGTCACTCCTCTGTACTTGAGGCAAATAAAAAGTTAGAATCATATTGCTTTCTTTGGCCCAATGGGACTGTGGCACTTTGTGAAATGGTGTTGCCAAATTTTAAAGTGTGCGTGCTATGAAAAAGCCTGAATAAAGATAATGTGGGCAAAGAGCAAGACAGAGGTAAGAAATGTGAATGACAGAATGCATGGGGAAGTCCAGGGCAGAAAGAAATGGAGATACATAATCAAAGATTCTTCTTTTTTACAACGGAAAGTGATTTCTTCTAGATCTCCAAATGGAGCAGACTTCCAATCCCTCTTGAAGAGTGCCATTTTTCTCAGCTCCTTACCACATACATTCAACCAATCATGACTGATTCTGCCACCAGAATACTTGTAATATCAAGATCAATAAAAGAAGTGGTTAAGTTAAACATCAGCTGAGTGTCACTGCCCTCGCTAGGCATTAAGGCTATAGACATGGACGCAACACAGGAGCTTTCTCAAGTAACTGTTAGCCTAATTAAAAACCTGCAGAAGACCATGGGGGAGTGGAAGCGGGGGAAAGTCACAGAGAGGGAGGGAGGCAAAACATAAGAGACACTTAAATACTAAGAATAAATGAAGGGTTGATGGAGGGTGTAAGAGAGGGGGGAGTGGGTGACAGTCATTGAGGAGGGCACTTGTGGGGATGAGCACTGGGTGTTGTATGTAAACCAATTTGACAATAAGTTATATTAAAAATAAATAAAATAAATAAATAAATAAACAAACATAAAAACCTGCATATGCAAATAAGAAATTTTAGTATATATGGTAGGGTGGAAGCTCACAAGGGTGGCATCTAACCCAGACCAGAAAAGGTATAGGAGAGGAAGACAAAGACTTCTTGGGGAAGATGACATTCTAAATGTGGAAAATAATAAAAGGCGACAAAGGTACTTTATATTAGATGAGTAAAAAGAGTAGAAGTTAATAAGTACACAATAACACAACACAACTGAGAACCACAGGAAAAATTCGTTAAGTGCAAAGTATGACAATAGGCAAGTAAACAGGCCAGATTACAGAGTAAAATCTTTGTATTTGGGGATGACCTTGACTTGTAGACATCACTTCCATTCATTATCCCAATGCCTGGAGCTCAGTCAAAGGGATAGATGTATCTTAAAGGGATGCTGAGAAATGTAGTGTAGTGAAGGAGTCAGTGTTCCAGGAACAAGCGAAAGACGTATCTTAGGAGCACACTGGGCGGTCTACGACATATTTTATCCTATTGACTATACATAGCTCTCAAAGGGTCTAAACATGCAAATGTTTTAACTATATTTGAAACCCAGAAAAATGGTCTTGGAGAAATATAGAGAATGTATTATATAGTATAATGAATTAGAGAAGCTAGCTAGCAGAATGACTGAGGCGTGGATAAATTTCTAATGGAGGTGGCAAGACTATGGCTTGGAATTGAGATTACGCTCATTTGAAGAAAATAAAAGGAGTCATCTTTTGTGTACTTCGTTGACTCCCTTGCCATACATGTCTCCATTATTCAAATTCAATCAGTGAGGGATCCAGGCAAAGGCAAAAACTTATGTAAAAACCTAGATAAGAGACAGAGAGAATGGTTGGTATCAAAGAAGCAAAGGTTTGCTAGCCTGTGCAGGCTTTGGTTTGGTAAGCAAAGGCACAAGAGGCGGGGGAGGGGAGCAGGTTACAGATTTTGTGGCCTCCCTTAGGCTATACTAAGGATAGGGACTTTATCAGGTCATGCACAACCACTGCACAAGTGTAAACAAGGAAGTTCCATCACTAATATTTTGTTGTTGAAAGACCACCTGGATGCTGAATATGAATTTGATTGGAGGTGAGAGAGGTGAACTGGAAGGAGGGAGACTAGAGGCAAGAAAGGGTGATGACTGAAACTAGAGGACATGTGAGAAAATTCTCCCCAAACAGAAAATGGGCAGAATTATTGGTCCTATTAGTTTATGGCGAAGGTAAGAAGGCAGACAGAAAGTTACTAAAGAATGCAGATGTCCTACAATGATTCAGGTGCCAGGAAAAGGGAAATTATCAGAATACTGCACGAAGGGAGTAGTTAGGAAGGGGCGAGCCAAGAGTACTGTTTTAAAGACAGACTCTGAAGGGTCATCCATCAAAAGTAGCTCAGCCTTTCAGTCCCACTGCTAACAGGTGATGAAACCTGATTCATAAAACATTTCTAGGGTGTCACTGAAGTGAAGAATTGGAGGGTTTTACTCACCCTGAATAAGAAATCACTTCAGTGCTTGAATTTTAACAGATGATCTTCTCCTCCTACTTGTCTTACACACACACACACACACACACACACACACACACACACACACACCTTTTTAAGTGTATGGCTGCAAGACCTACAGACAAGGTAGGAAAGGTGGGACACTACTAATATATTTGCTGCTGTTCTGACTGACTAATTCAAAATTCATTTATTTTACCTTCATTTCCAACATCCATAAGAGCTCGTTTAGGGAGTTTTAGAAACTGTCGTAGAAAGAAAAGCAATAGGTGATCCAGGATCTCTTTTCAATGATCACTGACCTTAAAAGCATAAAATCCCAAGTTTGGAAAGGAACTTTAGATGTAATCAAATTCAACTCTCTAAATCATGCATGATACTTTACCATGATTTACCACCAGGTAGCTTGTTCAGAGTTATTTGTTTCTTGAATCGAAATTTAGTTTCTGAATTTGATCTGGAAAATTTTTGTCATTTAGAAATAAAAAAAAATTCTGTCAGTCTCTTTTTCATGCTATCGCACTTTAAGAGTTTGAAGACCTCCTCATCCCCTCCTCCATTCTAATCTAGGTTGAATAATCAAAAGTTACTTCAGTGTTTCCTCATATGTCATGAATGTCAAACATCCCACTACCCTACAAACTTTTATCATTGTGCATCCTACATTTGTTACTCTTTCTTTTAATTATGTAAAGGGAACTGAATACAATACCTTAGGTGTGGCCAGAGTAGCTCCAGTTCCACTATCCCCTTTCTTCAATTGCTCAAGAAATTTTACATCTAGGATTTCCATTTGGGGCAGTATGGCCAAAAGGTACTTTCAAAGATCCACCTATTACCTTACAATTATATTCCAGATAAATTACAAGAGTAATTTTTTAAAATATGAGCTAAATGCCTAGTTTAAAGCATTGAAGCACAGTAACAGAATAATCCCCTCCAAAAAATAGAAAAATGATTTCAAACATAGAATAAATTAATAAAAATAGCAAATAATGCTATAATAAAGACGTTCAACACAGGTAAAATGTATTCTTATGAAAAGACTAAAAAATAGATACAACTTTGCCAGAACTAATCAAGAAAAATGAGAAAATAGACACACAAGGATTAAAATTATAATAACAACAGTATATGAACATTTTTATGACAAATTACAAAGTTTAAGAAAAGTGGACACATTGTGCATAAATACAACATATCAAAACTGATCAAGAAGAACTAGAGTCAGAAGAGTTCTATAACCAATAATTAAAATACAGAGTGAGCAGTTAAAAATCTTCCTAGAAAGAAAAGATTTAGCTTAGACAGTTTCACAGAAAGTTCTATCAAACTTTCAAGAAAGAGGTCATTGTAACCTTATTTTTTTCTTCTGGAGAATAGAAAAAGAGGAACTTTGCCTGATTTCATAAGCTTAGGATAACATTGATACCAAAAGCAA
Source organism: Paguma larvata (assembly GCA_030068075.1). NCBI lineage: Eukaryota > Metazoa > Chordata > Mammalia > Carnivora > Viverridae > Paguma > Paguma larvata. The sequence continues at coordinate 92,315,269 of CM057824.1, read as the reverse complement.
GCAATGATCATATTAGAAAGGAAAAGTATAAACCAATCTCAATAAACTTAGATTTAAAACTTCTGAACCAAATACTAATAAAAAACAGTTCAGAAATATGTAATAAAGGTAATACACTAGAGCCTAGTTGATTTTATGTTAGGTGTCAAAGGATAATAAATTATAAGAAAATCTATAAATTTAATTTACTCCGTTCACAAAGGAGCAACAAATATGTAAATTTGTAGTCATCTCAATAAACACAGAAATAAGCATTATGATAAATTAAGTATGAAAACACACACAAAAAAATTTGGCAAGTTAAAAAGAAAGGCAAACTTCCTAAACTTGGGCAAAGATATCTACTCCCCTCTTCCCCCACCCACCCTAATGTCCAGCGGGCGGCTGGTATGAAGAATTGGAACTTGAAAGATAAAGATATTGACTTATAGTCATCTGGGCAGAAGTGATTTTTAACTACACAAAAACGAATGCATTCCATGATACACCCAACTTCATAGTGATTTCAACACCAATTAAAAATCCCTAAATATTCTCCACACCTGACAATTTTTCCTCTAGATGTTTACCCTAAACTTCTCTGATTTTTAGAAAAGAAAACGCCAGGGAAAGACATACCATGAGGGCTACTTCTGATGCCACTGCCACAGACTTCCCTGGAGACAAGAGAGTACAGAGCCTTGCTACTTTCTTTAAAGAAGAAATAGAAAGGTAAGAACATTCTGGGAGAAAGAATGAAAATAATATCTCAGAAAGTTGGCTACATCAAGAATTGGAATTAGGTACTTTAGAAATGAGGAGCAATTAAATATTTGCTTTTTTGATGGGCGCGTGAGTGGCTCAGTCAATTAAGCATCCGACTATTGATTTCAACTCAGGTCGTGATCGCAGGGTTGTGGGGATGAGTCCCGCATTGGGCTCCACGCTGGGCATGGAACCTGCTTAGAATTCTCTCTGTCTGTCTGTCTGTCTCTCTCTCCTTCCCTCCCTTTACACTCTCTCTCTCTCTCAAAAAAAATTGCTCGTTTAATTTTTCTTTTTAACAAAGTGATATTATTGAAGTGAGATTTTAGGAAAATTCATTTAAAAGAATGGAGGATGTGGAAACCAGAGGTGGGGAGATTAAAATATAGTAGTGAATAGAAGTGAATATAAATATAAATAGGTATTTTCCAACATTTTTCCTACCTGGTAAACATTTTTTGTCTCTAGTCATTCACACTTTTGCAGCTTTTGTCAGAGCATTTAAAGTAACAGAGGAAGTTGGTTTACCCCAATTCATTGGCTGTGATGGTTAATTTGATGTCAACTTGACTGGCCATGAGGTGCCTAAATTAAAGGTTCTATCTGATTGTGTCTGTGAGGATAATTCCAGTTGAGGTTAGCATTTGAATCAGTGGACTTTGTTGGATACATGATTCTACCCAACTTTCATTAGTACCATCCAATGTATTGAAGGCTTGAAAAGAACACAAGACAGAATAAAGAGGAATTTATTCCTTTTTTTTTTTTTTTTGCATTGCTGTTTAAGCAGGAATACCTCATCATATCTTCTTCTACCCTCAGATGGGGATTTCAACCATTGACTGGGTCCCCTATTTCTGAGGCCTTAGGACTGGTTTTCCTGGGTCTCCAGCTTGCAGACAGAAGATTGTGAGCCTTGATAGTTTTATGAGTAAATTCATCATAATAAACATAAATAAACAGATAAACAAACATGAATACATGAATTTATAAATATTGGTTCTATTTCTCTGGAGAACTCTGGCAAGATATGCTAGCCAATCCTACAGAAATGCAACGGTGACAGATGATGAAGGAAGGCATAGGCATTGCTTGGAGTGGGAATGTGAAAGTTGTAGAGCAACAATGAGGAAAGAATTTAAGAGAAACTTATACAACTTAGAACTGAATAATACATTCAGAATGTGAAACCTTAGTCTCTGGCTTTTAAAAAGTATTTTTCATCTTTCTGTAAAAGTTTCTCAGATGCTAATTTCATATCTACTAGAAAACTTCTTACCCAATAAAGTCCAAATAATCATTTCATCCTTTAATATCTATTTATTTATTTATTTATTTAGTAAATGGCTCTTCTTATTGTGGAAAACCAAGTGGAAAAGAGAGAATGAAAGTGATACCTTGTGTAATATCTTTCAAGTTTACATATGATAGCTTTGGAATGAAGTCTTACATATACTAAAGTCTTACTATACTAAAGGAATCTTTCAAATTCCCCCATCTCTGATGGTGGCATACACATCCTCCAGAACCCTGCAAGGTTCAAATTCCTGCTTGAAAATTTTTCTTTCCTATGTGCACCACAATGAATCAGTACACGAATCCTTCCAGGTTTCCCCCCATGTCCCCCCAGTGTGTCCTTTTTTTTTTTTTTTTTTTTTTACTTTTCACAGCACTCACACATTTCTTAATTCATGTCTGGATTCCTGCAACCATTTCCTGGCTTGTTCTCCCTGGGATCTCTGCATCCTAACCATAGATGACAGATGGCCACCTGGAACACATTGTTCAATTTGTCTTTCCAAAACCCAATCTTCATGCGTTCCTATGAACCCGGATCTGAAGCCTTCTAGCAAATGAAGGCTTCTTATCTATCCAGAATCACCCCTGTCTTCTTCCTCAAGAGTCTTTCCATTCCAAGAAATGAAATCCAATCTGCTTGATGCTCTTAACTTGTTAACTCCCACATCTGTGCCTTCTTCCTTCATAACAACACCTTCTTCACTTTCTGACAATGTTTTTATCTGCCTTCAAAACCAATCTGCAGGAAGACTTTCCTGAATCCTTTTGTGTCAGCTAAACATTTCTGCATTCCTGTGTGTGTAAGCTTGGACATGCACATGCACACTACTATTTATATGTTGCACCACTATTTCCCTCTAGTTGCTTCATTTGGGTCTCCATGAATCTTAAAAAAAATTTCTTTTCTTAGTGTTTTTGTTTTGTTTTGTTTTTTAGACTTTATTTTTAAATAATCTAATAATCTCTCTACCAATATGGGGCATGAACTTGCAACTCCATATCTTGTACTGACTGAGCCAGTCACGTACCCCTTGTTAGTATTTTTGGTAGAAGTTTCACTCAATAAAAACTCAAAGCTGGGATGGATACTTATTATAATAGATGAAAACTTATGTTTGAAAATCATTTCAACAGGATAAAAAAATGACAAGGCTTCTAAGAGATTAAATTAGTGGGAACAGATGGAAGGACTACACTCGGGAAGTAGTGGGAACAGCACTGGTGTCGTCAGTAAATACTGTGGAACCTCGGCAGGTCTATTTATCAAGCTTTCCTTCCCTAGAAAATAGAGGTTCAGTCAGGTGATCCCTTATGTTTCTTTCAACTCTAATCTTCTATGTAAAAGGTGAAGAACGTGTCTTCTGTGATGGTTTCCATAGGAAAAATTATGGCCCCAATAAGAATCCATACTCTATTCCCTGAGGTTGTGACTAGGTTTCCTTACACGACAAAAACATTGAAAATATAATATAATTACCAACAAACAGACCTTAAAATAGGGTGATTATCCTAGATTATCCAATTGGGCCCCATGTGGTCACATGAACCTTTGAAAGCAGAAGAGGAAGTCCGAGATTAGAAGCATGGGAAGGACTATCTACTATTGCTAGTTCAAAGATGAAGAAGACCACATGGGAAGCATAGAAGGAGATAAATTTTCCATAGACAGTGAACTTGAAAGAAGTCCCTAAGCCCCAGATGAGAACCACAGCCCAGCACATACCTTGATTACAGAACAATATTACTCTGAGCAGCACACTCTCAGCCATGCTGTGGCTACAGAACTATGAGGTAATAAATTTGTGTAATCTTAAGCTGCTAAGTTTGTTACAGCAGCAATGGAAAAATAATGTACTCTCTAAGAACAGAATAATGCATTTCTTGTTTTCCTAAACCGTATTGTAACCAATAGAGAGTCATCTCGAAATGTCCAGAGGGCAGCTGGACATAAAAAACTGGAGCTCATAAGAGAGAACAAAGCTGAAGATGCTGATTTTAAGTCATCTCAACAAAAGCAATTGTCAACTGTATAAAAATAGATGCACTTACTAAAACATTTGGGTAAAGCGAGGGGAATAGAAGCACTTAGGAATAAGTCTTTAGAATGTCTACATTTCAGCAATGGGAAAATAAAAGAGACATAATTAAAGAGACAGAAAAGAAATGGTGAGATACTAGGTTGTGAACAGAAAGTATGTGTGTGTGTATGTATATATATATGTACATATACATACATATATGTATGGAAAAAAGGCAGAGGATTTTTAGAAAGAAGAGGTAGTCACACCAGATCACTCCCATCATTCCAGTGAAGCAGGAAGCTAAATCAGTTCAAAGTGGTGCTTATTGGAACACTGACAAGAAAGTTCTGCAATACTCTCTGCAGTCAGTGTTCTAGAACATCTATTAGAGATAAAGGAAGGATGTCTCACCGGCAGTAGGGCCAGAATGATTTCATGGTGAGCAAGGAGTGTAATAGTGTTTGCATCTTCTTACAGGATACACCGTGATTTAGAACCAGGAGAGCCGGTTGTGACAGGTGATTGTGTTCCGAGCTTGGGCAGTGGTACACTGTGTACAGCAGAAGATCAATGAAGGAACATTCAACTAGAACAGTGGCTAGAATAGAGAGGAGGTTTTGAAGAGCTCTCAGTATAATAAGGAGCAGACTGTATGCCTGCGTCAAGTAACTGAGATCCCTACAGGAGGGCTAAAAATCTTTGCCATGCTAGAGAATAGAAGAGGTGGCAAGAATCCTGCCTTTCTGACTGCAGCACTTTTCCTTACGGGTCATCATATTCTATCTTGTCAACTTCAAAATAGGTACTATTTATGCTCATTTTCCAGATACAGAAATAGAAACTCAAAAGTTTATGTGGCTTATCCAAGGTCACATAGCAGGTCAGAAGTTGAACTTGCGTTTGCGTTTGGAAGCTTTGCATCTGCCTCTAAATTCTGCCAGAGGTTACATGTTCAGAAAATGCTATAGCAGGGACTGAAATCTCCCAATTTCAAGGCCTATGCCCTTGCCACATGATCACATAGTCTTTCAAAACCATGCACTTGACTTGGTTATAGCCAAGTTCCTTAATGAGCATTTTTATACACATTGCTTATTTTATCCTCATGGCAAACCTGTTGTGGAGGGTGGGTGAAGATTTTATTCCCATTATATAGATAAGGAAACTGAGGCTTAGAGAATGTAAGAGACTTAACCAAATAGCACAGCTAGTCGAAGAGAGTTATACCAGCTTTAACCCTACTACCAGAATTTTTTTTCATGAAATACCAGATTTTTTTCACTAAATACATTCCTTTTGTCTTTAATTGCTTTAGCTTCTCCTTCCTGTCCTAGAAGAGACATTTCATGTATATAAAATCCCAGCACCACTTTACCCAATCAGAGGGAAGGCAAATGACACGGCCAGCGTTCGGTCTCCTACTTGAGCTCAGAAGGCAGTATGCACTCTCTGAGATGACCTTCTCCTTGGGAATTAAAAGTGGGATTTGGCTGTGTCCTTCCTCATACTATTTCTTTTTGTTTTGTTTTGTTTTGTTTTGTTTTTTTTGCTTTGCTTTGCTTTGCTTTTTATGAGAGAGAGAGAGAGAGAGAGAGAGAGAGAGAGAGTTCATGCACACATGCTACAGGGGAGTAGAGGGAGAGAGAAAGACAAAGACAGAGACTCCCAAGCAGGCTCCACCCTCAGCACAGAGTTTGACATGGGGCTTGATCCCATGACCCTGGGATCATGACCTGAGCCAAAATCAAGAGTTGGACGCTCAACTAACGGAGCCACCCAGGTGCCTTACGCTATTTCAAATCATATGGGACTGATGAAGGACAGTGGGGATACTTTCAGAAGACTGACAGCTGGTGTAAAAAACAAACAAACAAAAAAAACAACTAAGTTAATTTGCATGTGAAATGGCAGAATGTCTTAAAGAACATGAAGCAGTTGGAAAAAGAAAATAAGAAATAATAGATGTCTTAGAAGAGAAGAGAAAATGGAAAAGAGAAAATGGGATAAAGAAATGGAGAGAAAACAAAAGAAAATCAGAGGAAAAATGAGAGCATATCACAAGGAAATAAATTATATGAAAACAGCTAAATAATAATGATAGTAATAGCAATCCCTTAAAATGCAGGTTAAAAGGAGCATATGCTGACCCCTTTCGATTCTTCTATTCTTTCCTTTCACTTAGAGAATTTGTTAGACAATATGCAACTAAAATAGATAAACTAGGGTCTACCTGACCTTAAGATAGTTCTTTATTCCCTAATTTCAATACAATAGGGATATAACCACAGAAACATGAATAGTTATTACATACTGTATCCTTTCTCCTGATCTAACTCTCTCCTTCAGGAACCTGATGAAATGAGAATATGGGAGCAAGAGACCCACTGAAAGTTAGTTGGTACCATTAGTCACTGTATTAATGAGGCCAGGAGATGCCGCAGCACAGCCTGGGGGAATACAAAACCTCAGTAATGTCCAGGACCACACTGGCTATTTCTGGCCTTTGAAAAATACAATGAATCAGAGGCAACATCTAACACTCCGTTGGATTTCAGTAACTTTAATTTAGGTAATGAGCAAATAATGTTATGCATTCCTCTTTGCATTTAGTCAGTGAACTGCTTTAAAATAGGAGCAATTCTTCCCCCAAATACACTTAAAGATAATTTGTTTTCCTGGACCTCCCTGGATTCCCTTAGAAAAGAGGATTTTTCACCTTCGGTGGTAAGAGCCTTAACTGTGAGATGGAGGCTCCCTCTACTGGACCTGCGGTTAATTGCAGATGTAAGTTCTAACCTGCTTTGAGTAGCTAATTCCTTGTGACTGGTGTATGATTATGGCTAATGAAGTGAGCACCAAGGATAATGTCTAATTAACATTCACACACACCATTCTTCTCTGAAAGTCTAGAAAGCAACAATCTCTCATGAATAATTTAGTATTTATTCTCTATCTTCTTTGTGCTTGCTCATTGTAGAAGTCGAGTGTTTTTTTTTTTTATTTCTGTAATGAGATTGTAAAATTTAAGGATTGAGTTTTTATGTTATACTGACCTACGTTCAATTACAATTAAGCTCTTACTAGATTGAAAGCATGGTTTGTACACATACTATATGTATTACCTTGGGTAAATTAATTTCTCAGAACCTTGGTTTCTTGATGTTAAGATAATAAAAAAAATAATAGGCTTGCCTAGGTTTGTGAGAATGAAAAAGAAATATAAATCAATGTATAACATTGTTTTGGTAGGGCAAACATGATTTTCTAAGTAGTTAATAAATGCTAATTTCATGTTCATTCTCGGACTTCCTCTTGTAGCTAGGTCAATGGATTTAACTAGAAACACGTGACTCACAGTAACTAAAATAGAGTTGATTTTGTCAATACTGCTAACGTCTACCCAAGTGAACAAATACCTATTTGGTATCTTCTCTGACAAGGCAATATGCTAGGAATATAGGCTGTCAGAATGAATGAGGTAACGCTGCAGGTTTCTTTTCTGCAGGAACATACAGAGGAGAAAGGTCTGTTTCCTGCCTCTGTCTGTTTTTGCTCTGAGGCATCCCTAGTAATGCTCATTGTAATTGCTCAATAGACATTTATTGAAATAATCTTCAGCCATCTATCTTGGTCTCCTCCTTCCCTTTTGTGAAGTATGAAATACACAGACTTCCCATCTAAGACAGGCTGCCTTTGAACACACGCTTATTTTCCTACTCCACATCTATTTTTTGCCCGCTCCCTTCTCTCAACCTTTTCAATACACTATAATGGAGCTGCTTTCTCGTTTCTTACCTTTCAGGCTGAGAGTTCAACATATATTCCACTGTTAATCTATGTACTTTATTGTTAATGTTTCTCCCTTTTGGAGTATCTTATTCAACAACAAAGATCATCCTGTACAAACTTAAAGAAGGAAATATGTGAGGCTAACCCTCACTTGAACCTAAAGATCACAGTTCATTCTCTTAAATCTGCCTTGAATAAATAGTACCAAATACAACTAAATCCGTAAAAGAGAAAGCAGAAATCTCAGGCCTAGTGTGTCGCCACGGGAGCTTGGGAGTTTGTAATGTTTGGAGTAACCAAAACATGGCATGTAAGTATGATACACATTTAATTCCTAGCAACTTTCTTGAAGATATAACATGAACGGCACCTTAGAAATGTACCCTTTATCAATCTATTGTAAAAACAAGACAGCAATAAAAACTAAATAAAAATTAAGATACAGACTCTGAATAAGCCCTTACAAATCAAATAGGTTTGTGCTATGGATGAAATATTTGCTCCCCACCAAATCTATGTATTGAAATCCTAATATTCAATGTGATAGTATTAGGAGGTAGTGTCTCTGGGAGGTGATGAGATCATGAGGGTGGAGCACTGATGAATGGGGCCGGGGCCCTTAGAAAAAAGACCTCCGAGGGTCCCTTGACCCTTTTAACATGTAAGACCACAGCAAGAAGATAGCGTGACGAGCCAGAAATGAGTCCTCACCAAGCACTAACTTGGCCAGCACTTTGATCTTGGACTTCCTATTTTCCAGAACTGTGAGGAATAACTGTTTGCTGGTTAAGCCATCCAGTATATAATAGTTTTGCCATAGCAGCCTGGATAGGCTAAGACAGTTTCTTTCCTTGGAGCGTCAAATATGATAATTTGAATTATGAGTCTCTAGGAGAGGTCAAAGTATATAATAGTTATTAATTTAATAAATCCCAGAGCCATTTTTATGTTACAGTTCATCTCACTTGAGTTGGATTTTCTCCCTTGCTAACATAAATCTCTCTAGAAATTACATGTTAAATGCTGTCTTGCAGATTGGACCACAAGCTTCATCAGGGTAGGAAAGGTATTAGTTTTGATCTCTAAGGCACCCCTGGTACTTATTACAAAGCCTAATATACGGCAGTCACACAATCCATATTGGTTGAATTTAACTGAACAGAGCATCTTAAACTATTTTTTAACCCAGGTACAATTGCATGATTGCATTAAAAGCAAGAATCTGAAACAAACCAATAGAAGCCCCGAGGGCTTCAAGATAATTTTGATCTATAGAAGTTACTAGGGTTTGGTTTAAAATGGTGGCACTGGAGGTGGTGGGGGAGGGCAGGGAAGAATCCACTACCATAATGATTTTCTGCCATTCACTCCTTAATATCTTTCTCCTTACAGCTCTTTGATTTTTTTATATTTGTTTTTCTTAGTCACATGTAATAACTACAAGAGAAGGATTGAGTCAGACATCTTCTGTCACAGTTAGAATTTCAGCACAAGCATGCTTTACAAATGGATCCCGATAAAGAGGAAAAGGATTCAAGCCCACAGTCACTATTAATATCCATCTAAGTCTTCACCCAGCTGTACTTCTGTAGATTGACTATGTGTCTCTTCTGATGTATCCATCTGGTAACCTTGCTCAACTGGAAACTATTATATTTTCTGGCATTTTATCACTGTACAGAAGTCACAAAGTATCTTCCTCACTTCCTTCTCACCCTAACAAGGATAACTCAGAGAATCGAGGAAGGGGCCAGGCACCCCACAAGAATACCTGCCATGAGAAATTCAAAGATCTGGGCAGGACGAAGGACATGGCTGACTTAGCAAAACTGAGAACCTGAAACTAGTCTAACAGCCATGCAAAATCCCAAGGTTAGTAGTGACAATGCAGGATGCAGCAATGAATATGAAAAAGATTGGTTCTAAGCTGAGGCACAGAGAATAGAATAAAAAGGATGGCATCTCATAGCCATTTTTGGATTGACATTGATATTCTATTGGTCTTTTCACTGTTATGCTACTTTCCTGCTCATTCACTATCTTCTGCATTTTATGTCTGTCTGTCTGTCTGTCATGCATCTGTGTGAATACTGATGAATTAAATTAATTAGAAGAACTCTTAGAGGACAGGTTCTGCTAATTAGAAAATAAAGGATATGAACATACAAGAGAGGCATCATTATTGGTTGTTTTATTAACTATGAGAATTCTGTCAGTATCATTGCTAAGTAATATGAAATGGAAGAAGGAAAATGGTAGAGTTGCACCAAGGAGAAAAACATTCTCCCTTTATTTCCTATCAAAGTCATTGTTTGAAAGTAAATAATGCTCTCAGAATTACTAAAGGCATCTAGCCATCTATCTACAGTGGAAATTTTTAATCATCAAGCCAATTCTGAGCACTGAAACTCCTATAGTTTATGTGGTTTGTGAAGGGGGCAGATAATAAAGGAGTTTCACCTGTAAATTACAACTGAATCTCTGTTTCCAAGTGGACATGTCACATGAAAACCGAAAATACGAATTTGAGCCCAGAAGGAAGCTGAGGAAGAAAATGCAGCGTCTTGGCTTACATGTGATCCATGAAAGCACGCAAGTGGGTGAGACAGCCTGATAATAGGAGAGAGTATCCTCAATTGAGGTCTGAGGCACTCCAACGTGTACAAGTTATGAGGAGACAAGGAGCCAGCAAAGGAAACCGAGGAACAGAGAGAAATGTGGGAATAAAATCATGAGAATCAAGTCTCATGAAATTTAATGGAATCCAATCCATGAAACTGCTAAAAACTGCTTGGAGGTAAAACAAAATGAGGTTTGGAAAGTATTGAATCTGGCAACACGTTGGTCACTGGTGTGTTTAGCAAGAAACATGCCAATGGAATGGTGATGGGTGTAAGCCAGGTTGGAGAGGGCCAGATGAGAGAAGGGAGAAAATCACTCAAAATTTCACTTTAAAGTGATATAAAACCATATTGACAATAAAGGATAGGGAGTGAGAGAATGGAGGACCACGTGAGCTTTGGTGAAGGACAATAGAAAGATGGAACTGAGGGCATAATGTCATAGAATCAAGGCTTTTGTTTATTTGCCTTGTTTAAGAGATAATGACAAGAATTAGTAAAAAGAGAATAAAAGTAAAGTATGGTTAAAAAAGAGATTTAGGGGGCACCTGGGTGACTCAATCAGTTAAAGATCTGACTTTTGATTTCCGCTCAGGGCATGATCTTATGGTGGTGAGATTCAGCACCATCAGCTCCATGCTGAGGGTAAACCCTGCTTGGGCTTCTCTCTCTCCTTCTCTCTCTGCTCCTTCCCCACTCGCTTAGGTACTCTCTCTAGCTAGGTCTCTCTCTAAATAAACAAAGGAACATAAAAAATAAGATAAAAAAGAGGTTTAGGAGACTGCATGTATCTGTGTGTGTGTGTGTGTGTGTGTGTGTGTGTGTGTGTGTAATAACTAATAGAATTATGTCTCTCAGAGAAGGGGGGAAACATTCAGAAAATTTGAAGAGATTCATCTTTGGTGGGAGGAAGGATGCTAACTTAGTAGTAACCAAAGAGTAGAGAAATAATGTAATCGTAGGTGAAGGCACATTTAGATTAGGTAATGGGAAGGCAGAGAAGGAAAGTTGTCCCATTTGCTAGCTTGTATTTTCCTTTTGTAAGTAGAAAGAGTGAGGGGTCCCCAGGATAAAAAGTTGAAACAGCTTTTCATACACAAGAGAAGTCGTTTTAGCCCCAGCCATTTTCCCTAGTCTACTCCTGATTTGCACAAGCACACTTCTTGCAGAACTTCCTAGCAGGAGTTAGAACAAAGACATGCAAAACTCTCAGTAGTTAAGGATTTTAAGGGAACAAACGGAATGCAAAAACTAACTTCCTCAGGCTAGGAAATCTCCTAATCATTACAGACACAATAAATCAATGATAAAACTCCCAGTGCTGTTTCAAAAGTAAAGATTGACCTAACACACGTTCTTGAGTTGTTTTTGCAGGTTTGAAACCATGCCCCATAGGGTTAAGGAGCTTAAAACTGTCACCAGCCAACTTCTCTTCTTCCTTAAAGGAATGTTAACCCTATCTATTAGAGGCCAACAACAGGAAGAGTTCCTGGGGACCTAGACCAGTTTGAGTTCTAGCACCAACTCACACCTGTGCAGGTGGGCCACAGAGTGTCCTACTGTTACAGCTACCTCACTATAATGTTAAAATCTCAGCCCAAGGAGGAACATACACTTCATCAACATAATGATAGGGAAAAATTATGTTATAAGATGGCCTACAGGATTGACAGGGGAATTCCAGTTCCCGCCCAAAGACTCCCCTTTGGGGTTCTTCTTCCTACCTCACTTGCTGCATGTGCCAAATTACTACTAATGTGGAATGCGGAAGTAACAGACTATAAATTGTCCCCCATGCTTGCACTGGGGACTCAGACCTCTGGAGAGTGATCTCCTCTGAGCCCCTTGTGTGAAATAAACCTCCTGCCTTCCAAGATTGCGTGCTGCTTGGTTCTTCCACCGCTGATCCAGACCAGGTTCCGTGATAATAACATACCATGCAGGTATAGGTTTGTTTCTTAGGCTCACATGCATGATCTTATGCCCACCTCTACAGGAGATGACAGAATTCCCCTTTCTGAATATTCATTAATCCTAACCCTAAAGAAAAGAAACCCACTCACCACCATCTGGGGAGTCATGGCTCAGGAAGTTATTCTCTGAGATCTCTCTATTTGCTGCAAATAAATTTCCCTTTGTGAGACAACTCTACTTGGGTGTGGTCTCTATCTGTAATTCAGCAAAGAGCAAGCTTACTTGCAGTCCCTTACACTTACAGAGAACACTGCTTGGAACAGCACTCTTTTTTTCCCATGAAAGCCCATACTGAAACCTCCAGTATTCAATGTCATGTGAATAAACAAAATAAACATACTAGAAATGTTAAGTGTCTGGGATGTATGTCATTTCGGAACTTTGGTTTTATCATGTTATCAAAAGATATAGCACTGAAAAAAATAATAAATGATATAAAATATTTAACAGCTACAATGCAGAAAAGTTTTCTGAGCTTTTCACAATATGTATCTTTGAGTTCAGTCTATCGCCTGAACAGTCTCCCAGCACTGTGTCAAGGCCTCTTTCAGTAGTATTATTAGATTCTATTTAGAGTAGACACCAGTTAACCATACTGCTCCTTGGTTTAAGCAAAATAATAGCATACAGTGTGTATATATATATATATATATTCTTAATCATGTGCTAATACGTCAGAAAACAAAATTTCAGTACCTCAAAAATATAATCATAATGTAATAATTTCTGCTTATAGCGTATATTAATGAATGGACACACTTTTTTTTTCAGCTTTGTTCAATTTTTCTTGTGATTACCATCCATTTACTCAAAAAGAACAAAGTCCTGCTATTGCTTGTAACACTTACAATGTGGCAGCAGGAATTGGTCACTGTTAAAGCTTTTTACATTTTTATGTTTGACAATATCATCTCTTTAAATTAATGAGAGGATCAAGGTATCATTCAAAATATTTAATATTTTTATAAATAAAATTTAACAATGCAAGAGTTGTGGCATCACTGAAGATTCAACTTGGTGTTTCTTAATGTCTAGAATTCTGTTTAAAGTTGACTATTGAGGATCAGTTCAGGAATAGAAACACCGTCTAAATCTCACGTTTATAGGTAATCCTGATAAGGGTGGTAATAGTGATGATGCTTAAGATCTACTATTAGTGAGGATCATAAGTACGATATAAGCTCAGAATAAGCACTTTTCCGAGCACTCCCAAAATGTTACCAATGTACTGAAGGGCACTTTTCTTTCACATCCAATCTACACTCTCCAAGCAAATGAGACAGTGAAGCCCCTTCCTCTGCAGATTTATAGATAATAAAATATTTCCATACTGCTGACAAAGGTCTACCACTGGCCCAATCAGTAAAGGGTACTTTTTCTAGATCACAAACACATCTCATGAAAGAAAGATGCTTTGGACTTTGATTTAATACATCATTGTCTAGAAAGGCCGCCCTATGTACTACCAAGGGCGTGCAATTGTGGGTCTTCCTTTATTGTGAAAATATGGGAAATAAGTGAATGACAGAAAAGTCAGCTAATGACAGAAATGTTTCCAGGAAGGATATTTTAATAGGTCAAAACTTAGAATAAGTCCTGAGACCAACAGTGTCAATATCTATACCTATAGAGAGTAGACTGAGAGTCTAGACAACTGCCATTTTAGATGATGAAATGAGAGAAATAAAGTATCTGCAAAATGGAATTAAGACAGTTTTATAACATTTATATTGGAAACATTAGAATTTTAATATCCGGTGACAAAAAAATAAAAAAGTGAGATTGTGGAATATTTGCTCTGTGTAAAGTTATACACTAATAAGAAATGAACAAATATAACGCTGAGTGAAAAGAGAAAGTCCTATAAAACAACATATATTTAATATTATTTTATAAAGCATAAGGACAAGTAAAAAAAGTAACTTATTATTTCAGCATACGTGTGTTATATATGTGTGTATGCAAATCTCTATTTTACATATACCTGGTATATACATACCTATTTTATCAAAAAGTAAATACAAAATTTAGAATAATGGTTACCTACTTCTGAGGAAGGAAAAGAGGATGAAATAGGAAAGGAACATATTAATAGATGCAAATTTGGGCAGTATCCCAGTCCTTAGATTGATTATTCATTACTAATTTTTACTTTGTCATATTATGTATGTGTGTGTGTGTGGGTGATATGGGTGTATAAATATAAATGTGCATATGTCCATAAATTATTATTTAAACAAAAAATTCAAAATAAAAGCAAAGTCTCAGCATTAAAATGCATTATTTCTCTAAAATATGAAAATGAGGTATGTTTAACTGTAGTCATAATACCCAGTTACCAATAAGTGAGGATTTATAGTATAGGAAGTAATCAATCAGTAAGCACGTTGTATCTGGCAGAGAGCATTCACTCCCCAATCTGTGTTTTATATTCCTTACGTGACATCTTTCCTAAATGTCTATAATATCCAATATGCAATACTTGACACAACACCAAATAAATACTTATTCTGTTTTTTTTTCTGATGAAGGATCAGGCAATCTAGATGTCGACATAAAATACTCCTATCACAAACCATTTATGTAGCAATATTACACATTTCAGATTAAGCCATCACACTGTTGTGAAGCTGTTGACTTTCTTCACTGTTTTCTAAAACAAACAAACAAACAAAAAATCTGGTTTCTCAGAAGTAAAAAAAAATACATATATATGTGTGTGTGTGAGTGTGTGTGTGTGTGTGTGTGTGTGTAGAATATAGTCCAATAATCTAAGTTAAGAGTTAAGATAAAGTGGCCTCTGCTGCTATTGTGACTCAGAAATTCCAGCTACTCCTGATAACGCCAAGGGATGCTAACCAAATGTGTATTTTTCAATGCTTCCTCACCACCATCCAAAATTCTACCTGTAGAATTTTATAAATTGTTGCACAAATTCTGCTGCGAGACTCATGATAATTACCATCGCTTCTGCAGTTACAAATCTACTACATCGATTTCAACCAAAAGATACATGTCTCAAAAAACCACTTCTCTTCTATGAAAACCCCTGACTTATTTCTCCAGGAAGACTAGGTTTCCTTAAGTGGGTCATTAGGCATAAAAGAAACTACCTCACCTTTTAACAGTGTAGTAGCTGTTAAAATTTGGCAAGGGGGGGGGGGAGTGTCTCACACTATCTCTGAGAACAATCTATATTTATCTTTTCAGTAAAATGTATATATCCATATGCACCAAATAGGTCTTCACTCTCAGGGGCTTATGTGTTTCTGAAGCTCATTCATAGACTAAGGATCTGTGGCTTTGTATAGTTGTGGATAGCATGCCTGAGGTCCACATTTTCTCATGGCCAACACGAGTAATAAAGGTGAGATGTGGATTGAGTGTTTACCATCACTTGTTTGAATTATTAAAGCAATGTCCTGTCTGGTGTCTCTGACTGGATTCCCAACAAACTCGTCCTCTACCCTGCCACAGTAACGATCTCTTGAAAATGAAGATTTAATCATTTAACACCCAACACTCCCAAGTGAAAAAAATTTAAGGGCACCTGGGTGACTCAGCTTATTGAGCATCGATTTCATGATCTTACAGTTGGTGAGTTCAAGGCCTGCATAGGGCTGCCTGCTGTCAAAACAGAATGGGCTGCTTTCCTCTGTCCCTCCTGGTTCGTGCACTCTTTCTTTCTCTCAAACATAAATATTTAAAAAAAATTAAAAACTTTTTATCATCATTAAGAAAAACAAACAAAAAGGGGCGCCTGGGTGGCTCAGTCCGTTAAGTGGCCGACTTCTGCTCAGGTCCTGATCTCGCGGTCTGTGAGTTGGAGCCCCGCGACGGACTCTGTGCTGCCGGCTCAGAGCCTGGAGCCTGCTTCGGATTCTGTGTCTCCCTCTCTTTCTGCCCTTCTCCTGCTCACGTTCTGTCTCTATGTCTCAAAAATAAAGAAACGTTAAACAAAAATTAAAAAAAAAAGAAAAACAAACAAAAAAACAACTTATGTAAGACCCTTAGTGATATAGCCTCCATTTATCTTCTGTTTTCTCTTTCATTATGCCCATCAGACTCTAAGCACTCTGCACTTTGCCAGGCAATCTCATACTCTAAGCCTCTGTACATCTGTTCTTTCTGCCTGGAATATCATTCTATGCCTTTACTCTCAAGTAAATAATTATAATTTATCCACCTTTTCTGAGACTTTGTGTGGGTTTCACCTTTCATAGAGCCTTCTCTAGCCATCCCCCACGCTCTGCTGAAGGTTGTTCTACATGGTGCCCTAATAAACCTATGTAATCTTCCATGATAACATTTATCAAACTGCCTTATTACACTAGTCTCCCTCTGCAGGCTGAGAGGTTCTTAATAGCATGGACTGGAGTTTTGTTACTTAATCTACAGTGATTTCAAAGGTATGCTAGACACAGGAGAAAAAAAAAATGCTTATATGGAATAAATAAATGAAAAAACAAAAAACTTTTGGGAACAATGTAGTTTTTATAGGACGATGAATGGACTGGTTACCTGAAGACTTTTTCTGGTTTGGTATTTGCTCCTAACTCACCGCAAACCCTTGAGAAAGTCTTCCCCCCCCCCCCGCCGAGTTTTCTTTTCCTTTATAGAAAAATGACATGGTTGGACTAGATGCTCTCAAAGGCCCCTCTCTACTCTAAATTTCAATTTTTATACAGCTTTCTGCTTAGTTTCTCCATCTATGTAGGATATGCATTATTGTGTATTATATGATTTGAAGAGAGAAGGAAGAAGAAGAAAAATTGAATTACATGTACTCAACCAGAAGATCCCCAGCAACGTCCTCTGGTAACATCGACAATGAGCTTTTTTTTCCCCCCAGTTATTTTTTTCCTACTCTGAAGCAAAAATAAAAATAAAATTTCATTACATGTTCTTGGTCATTTTTTAAGTTAGAAAAAAGCAGGCAGAGGAGAGAAATGTTGCTAACCCAGCTTACATTCCTCGACTTTTTTCTGAAACAATGATTCAGATTCCAAAAATGATATTTCTGACAGATAACAAAATAGAAAGGCACATTCTTGTTAAAAGGCCTAAAATAGGACAAGCACCTTGTCTGTTTTGCTAACCACCATTTCCTAGGGCCAAACATGTATTGGTAAATATTTCTTGAATGACAAGTATCTCACCGCGATTCTATTCAAGTGCATCAAGGAGACCTCAGTGCAGGTGGGTAAGTAATACAGGATTTCATTAATTCGTTAACCAATATTTGAAAATATGTGTTTGGATATGGGCTGGGTGGGGTGTTTATAAAGAAAGGATTTGCTAAGCTTACCTGGCTACTCTTAATAAGTTTCAGAATGCAAGTTGAAGAATTCTTTTCAAGAAAAGAAATTCCAATTGTTATTTTAAAAAGTAACTATTTACATATAAACGATCATTATATATCAATTAAATCATGTTTTATTTTAACCCGATCTCTGAAAAAAATCACCCTGAGGAACTGTATTAGAGCACTCTTTAAAACCTGTTTCTCTATAAGATGCTAGTGTATTTTTTTGTTTCAGGAAGGTATTTACCTGAAACTCTTGATTTATAGCAAGGAAACATTAAAGCATAGACATTTTCTCTATAAGTGTATTTTTCTCCTAAAAACTTATACTCAAATTACTAATGGAAACAGTTATTTCAGATTTACAGAATGCTAAATGTTTAGATGTTTGATACAATATAAAGATGAATGAGGCATCGTCTCTGACCTAGAAGAACGTAAGACCTAGGAGAATAAATGAGAATTAGGCTCAAAGGAGAAAATGTACCATTTGTGCGGTATGACAAATACTACCCTTTTTAAAATTATATTTTATTGTATTTTTTATTTATTTCGTATAGGAGGCTTGATGAGGTGAGCATGGGATTTGTTTCTTGTCACGGTATTCAGAGCAGTTTTCAGAAAAGAGGTAGAACGTAAGCTCATTCTTGAAAAAGGGATATAGTTTCAGTAAGTGAAAGGAAGGGGGAAGGCATTTCTGGTAGAGATAACCACGTGGTAAAAGTGTAGAATCCAGGTAACACAGGACATACATGAGGGACAGGCTCACACACAGATGAGATCATGGAGATGAAGCCTCAGCAGCGAAGCCCAGAGTTACAAATTGAGGACACGATGAAGGCCCCATTAAGAGTAGTGACTCTCTTTCAGCACGAAGTGAACCGCCAGCTAGAATGCAGAGACCAGAGCTATAGACTGAACTGCAGAGCTATCGCATATCCAGTTACAAGTCTGGACAGAATTTGGGGGTGGGGGGGTTGTGAACGGAAGAAGATGATAGGAATAAAAGTTGAGCAAAGTCAGTGTAGCATAGTGATACAGTATCTGGAGAAGGATGCAAGAAGAGAGAAGAGAAAAATGAATGGGAGAAAATGATGCCATCAGAGAGAGAAAAGACAAGTCAGCAGGGAAAGTGAATTTGGTAGGAAGATGATGAGGGTAAGATATAAGGCTTGTCATTCATTTTTTTTTTTTAATGTTCATTTTTAAACTGTTGAATTTCAGGTAACAGAGGGTCAAGAAAAAAGTCCCAAAACTGGCCAGGTGGAGGTTGTGAGTTTGAGCCTAGGTCAGGGCTGGTTGACTAACTCTTCAGAGATGTCCAACAACATGCTTGCTACCAAAGCCTCAGGACCAATTACATAGTGCCAACATAACTATTCATCTTGCTAATAGGTTCCATCTCTAATTGGGGACCTCTCTCTCTTTACCACCACCTTTCTCCTTTGGTCACTAGATTTTCACCTAAATTCGTTGAAGACATTGTAAGCATCAAAATTTGGCCATTTGAATTATGGTTTCAGTGCGACATTTGAAAGCTAAAATTGTCAATGGCTTTGGAAAGCAAAAATAGCAAATGATAGACTACTTGAGTCACTGAGACTCTGAATATCAGGCTGCTCTTAATGACAGTCCAGTTACACTCAGTTAGGCCATAAAGAATGTGTCTGCGATTCCCTTTCCAAAGCAGCCTGAGGCCACAGAGATCTTGTTGCTACCACTGTTACCACACATTCTGAGTCCTCTTGGGAATAATGCTGTTCTCACTGGAAGAGGCAGGCTTGGTTGTTTGGGGTTCCTTAGGTTGTGGGGAGAACCTCTACCCTCCTTACCCATGGTCAGTGTACTTAGCAGCTTTGTTGGGCAGTGGGAAATTATTTCCTTTCTTTCCCTTCAGTCAGAGGATGTCACCAAGCATCAAATGCTTATTTCCGTCTTTAGATTCAGAAAGTACTAAATCAGTTTAATGCTGATTCTCCCCCTTAAAAACAGACAGGTGAATTAGAAAGACAAATGAAAAATGGTTGAGTCGCTCACTTATCCTTTCCAGAGATTTTTATCATGGGCCTGCAACATGCCTATTAAGAACTTAAACCTCTGTTGACTCCATTTAGCTGGCAGTCTGGAAAATGCCAGTGATAAGTCGTAGTCCTTGGGGAGCTCAGCGTGTATTCTTCGTCTCTTCCTTGATAATTCCAGAAATACCATGGAAGGGGTAATAATATCTACAGTAATGAGTGTGCCTTGGGAAATTGCTAAACTTCAGAATTCAAAAGAAAGCACATCTTCATATCTTAAAATAGATTCTCACTTGTAGCCTCTCTCGTCTGCTATGCTCAAGCACAGGGAATATTAAAATGTAACCACCTCACTGGCCAGCTGAGGGCGCGATTGATCTGCTTTTGCACATACAGACCTCCTAACACACAGATTACAGTCTTCCTAATGTCTTTGGATAAAAGGAGTCCACTAAGCTATCTGCAGAGAGGGGTCACTCAGATAAAAAAAGGTGGCCTGGAGGCAGGGGAGAGTGGCCAAGGAAATCTAAATGCCGCAACACAGAGTAGCCTCAGAGAGTTTTGAGAAGCATGGAGAAGCGATATTTCGTGCATAAGACTCAAGAGCTTTTGTTCAATGAAGTGTCTTCAGTTTACAGAACAAACAGGATAACTTTTCCATTTTTTTTAGGGTGCGTGGGCAGGTTTAATAAACATTTATTTTCTACAATTTTTAATGCCTACCTAACTTGCACACATCTGCATCAATTAAACACAAACAAACAAACAAATAAACAAAACCAAAATCTGCTTTTGACTTTCCTGGCCTACTAATACATTGACAGGAACTGTACTGGTTTTGTGATTAATTCCTGATCTTATTTTAGGTACAAAATAATGTTAAAGGAGAATTATAGTGTCTTCTCGGAAGACATACTTTCTCTCACCTTAAATGTATACCCTGACTATTCGGAATTCATTAATGTGAAGCTAAAACATCAACTTGCCAGATCTCGCTAATCCATGTAAAACACCTAAAACATGTAGTGCTATAGGAGAGTTCAAGGTCATTTGTAGGATGTCAGGATTCACCTAGTGCATATCCGCCTTCCTCCATTCTCAAATTCAGTTCCAGACTACAGTGTTATCAAGCCTGGGCTTGATAAAAATCATCTCTGCTACCTGCATCAATGCGTTTGCACTGCTGACACCTCTTGATTTTCTCTTTCGATACTATCTGAAAGTCCGTGATATACCCCTTGAGTCATAAAGTATACGTACAACTGAGGCACAGAAGTTTCATCTGTTTCTTTCAGGAATCTTGTCTATTCAATCTACTTTGCAACCTTCTAGAAAGACCTTTTGCTAAGGCGGTCACAGATCCTAGGGCCCTCTCTTACTGAGGAAAAGTAACACTGCCCAAGAAATTCCTGCAAGTCTCAAGATCCAGAAGGCATCTGACCAATTTGATAGAGGGACTGATTAATCAAAATCACAGATGTGAGACCAGAAGTGAAATTATAGACAGTTCCATTTACACTCTATCGCCAGACTAATTTCCTTAAGCGTAAATGGCCTCATCTCACTTTCCCCCTCCTGTCCTACACAGCAAAACCCCATTCTCTCTGGCCTAACGTCGAGAGTCTTCCTTGAACTGGCACCAGCCAACTCTTCCAGCCTTCTTCCTGCTGCCCCTTGAGCTCCAGCAAAACTTAACCAAGGGGTTTCATCATTCACATCCCTTCACTTGACCCCTGGGCAAGTCCCTCTCTCTAGAATTCAACTGGAGTGAAGAGTGACCAGGTTTAGCAAAGGCAGTTCATCTCCACACATAGTGAGGGAGTTCTCACTCCACACATCTATGTGCATCCTTGCTGACCCAACCTAAACACAGTTTCTGCCATTGAGTTTCTCAAATGTCCTCTAGAGGGGCCTGTACTCTTTTCAACACGCATCACATCTAATCTTTCTTAAGTCACTTAATTCTTGGAGCGCCTGGGTGGCTTAGACAGCTAAGTGTCCTTTGAACTTCAGCTCAAGTCATGACCTCATAGTTTGTGAGTTTGAGCCCCATGTCAGGCTCTGTGCTGACAGCTCAGCCTCTGGAGCGTGCTTGGGATTTTGTGTCTTCCCCTCCCTCTGCCCCTCCACCACTCTCTCTGTCTTTATAAAAAAAAAAAAAAAAAAAAATTATAAAAAGGCATTTAATTCTTTCCACCTTATAATGTAGGTCTTTATAAACGTATATTTTCTCTCAGCTGATTAAAAGTAGTATCCACATCTAATACATCGTTTTATCCTCCAAAACATTTAACACAATGCCCAGCACCAAGAGACCCTCCGTAAATGTTTACTGAATGAATTAATAAATGAGTTAATTTACAGTTTCTGCTAAACCAAAGTTATTTTCTAGAGAGATATCTAATAAGCTTACTGTTTTTGGGGGTAATTCTCTTCTGTATAAAATTAACTACAAGTCAATCACCTAAATGCCAAGGAGTTAGCACATTGCTGAAGAGCAATGGCTTCATTCAAGGGGCAATTGCTTGTGTGGCTCTTTTGAAAGAAGGTTCAAATATGAGAAAAAGGTTGAGAAGTCTCTTAACTAGAAACTCTCAGCATTCTTGAAAAAAACTATCGATAATTTTAGAAAATACTGCTTGGTGCCCACGGATCCTAAGAGTGCACACTTCAGTCCTCACTCATGGAAGAGAGAATAACTGTCTCCTTGAAAGTGCCTTTCCCCAAACTCTTTGCTTAATTTTGATAGTGAAGTACAGAGATGGATTTCGAGGGAAGCAAACAGAGCCTCTATAACATTTAAGTCATTTTTATGTGTCATTATATTACATGCATTATATTACATGCAGTATACACATGCATATTAAATATTTGCAATGAAGACAAGAGATTCAGCTATGCAGTCAGATTTAAGACACAAAAACACTCAAACTTTACCATAAGAAACAAGTGAAAGGTAGATTTTAATTTAACAAGAGAGTTGAGTTTTGAAGTCTTTTTTTTTTAGTCTTCCTTGAGTATTTTAAGAGAGAGTAAATAATTTTTACCCTCACCCTCTATTTCTCATTAGATAAATATATAGTTTTGCCAGTTTCTTTTCAACTTTCAAAGCAGATGCATATTTCAGCGCCTAAAAGCAATTAATCCATCCTGTCCATTCAATTGTTCTTTTGGACACTGATGGAGTAGAAACATGTGCCAGATATGGCCTCGGTCTCCTCATTTAGATAAAAACAATATTTTGCCAAGGACACAAATTTAGGACCCATTTATGCCAATATGATACTAAACTTAAAACATGACATGAATCAATGTATATTCAGGAAAGAAAAAGTTAGCGATGAATTCAAAATTTTTAAGAAAATTGATTGAGATGTTACTTTATGGATCTCACCCAGTAGGCAAAGATTTGGTGAAAGTAGCCTATTTATAAAGTGTGGGCAACTAAACAAAGACAGGATTGGGAGGAAATGACTCATTTGCTGAATAGTAAGACAACTGAACTGGTATATAGTAAGCAATTATTGAGTATTTACAATGTGGCAGGCATTGTACAAAAACATCTGAGTGAACAGGTTGTATTAGGGTTAGTGGTTCTAAAAGTGTGGTGTCCCCAGGCCAGAAGACCTGGAAATTGTTACAAATGCAAATTCTCAGGCCCCACTCTAGAACTACTTAATCATAAAATCTGAGGTTGGGGCCTAGGGATTTGCATTTTAACCTACCTCCCAGGGGATCTTGATGCTCACTCAGGTTTGAGAACTGCTCTGTTAGAGGAAATAACCATGACCAGGTGGCGTATGACCTAGAATTTCAAGTAGTAGAATTACATTAGATGAAATAGAAACAGGAAGTCACAGACAGATTTTAATAAGACCAGTAACATCAAGAAAGTGATATGTATTTTGTTCAGGTCACTCAGAAGAAATATTAGCAGTGGTTAAAAGTATGAAAAGAATTATTATTGGGATGTCTGGAATCTTTAAAAAAGCCCCCTTAAGCCATATAGCTACTAGAAAACAGACAAGTTTAATGAAACAATTTCGTCTTTTGAGAAAAAATGATTCACTCTCTTTAAAGAAGTTTCAATAAGATAACTAATTTCTGCTCTTTGTTCTCTCTGCCTTCTCTAGAGTCTAATTCAGCAGAGACAAGAAGAACTCTGTACTTCACCTAAGAACTATTGGAATGAACTCTAGTCTATCACCATTTTTTGAGTGTTCTTGATTTTTTTAACGTCAATTTCAGCTACTAACATAGGAAAAAGAACTTAAATTACACAGCCTGAATTTTATGTTTTCTTATTTTAAAATTAAACGTAGAAGTAAATTCAAATATCACAACTATTATAAATATAATTCTCCTCTTCATTGTATGTATATGCATATATACACATGTATGTTCATGAAGTGTGTGTGTATGTGTGTGTACTTATAAAGTATTTTCCACTTTAAAATACCTTGCAAAAAAGTGAAGCTCTAGAGCGCCTGAGTGGCTTAATCAATTAGGCATCTGATTCTAAATTTTGACTCAGGTCAAGATCTCACAGTTTGTGGGATCGGGCCCTGAGTTGAGCTCTGTGCTGACAGAATTGAGCCTTCTTGGGATTCTCTCTCTCCCTCTCTCTCTCTCTCTCTCTCTCTCTCTGCCCCCTCCACTTCAAAATAAATAAATAAACTTAAAAAAAAATAAAGCTCTGCACTTGGCTTAAGTAGCTGGGAAAGTACACTTCTAGAGAGTCACAACGAATGAGGTGGTTATTGATTATTTCAGGAAGGAAAAGTAGGTGTAAGACAAATAGACAATGTCTGAAATGCAATGATAAGCAACATTTTAGATATTTAGGTCAGAAAAAATAATTTTAAAAAGCTAGTAGGTGAATGATATAAGAATTAGGTTTAATCAAAAGCATCTACAGAGTGTGATGGGTAGTTACAGGTACACTGCTATCTGTACTACTTGATGAATTTTATTTATCAGCCCAGAGCTATCTGGAAAAGCCTCTGTTCCAGGGAAGGGCTTTCTGGAAGATAAAGGAAATTGATCAGATCATGAAGGTCTTTTGGGTGGGAATTGTCTATTCTCCAGGAACCTGCACTGTCTGGCCCTTCAGTCTCAATTCTAAGCTACAGTTGATCCTTATCATTTGGGGATTCCATTATTTGTGAATTGACCTACTCATCAGAATTTATTTTTTATCCCCAATTCAACACTTACTATACTCTTATAGTCATTTATAGACAGGTGCTGAATGGCGAAAAATTTGAGATGACCAACACATATGCATGTTCCCAGCTGAGCTGCTTTTTGATTCAGCATTCATCCTATAAACAAAAGTCTTTTTTGTGGTCTGCTTAGTGTTGCATTTTTCACATTTTTGTGTTTTTTCTTGGTGATTTTGCTGTTTACAATGGCTCCCATGTGTAGTGTTGAAGGGTCAGCTATTGTTCCTAAGTGCAAGGTGTGATCTGTCTTTAGAATTTCAGTAAGATAAACTTCATTTGTGAATGAGTTATACTGCTGTTGGTATAAATTTAGTGTTAGTGAATCAACCACCAGAGAATTCAGCTCACAGATTAACATTAATGACATATACACAATAAGGGCTCTTTAAACAGAAACACGCATAAAACAAGGCTATGCATTCATCATTGTGACCTAAGGCTTACAGGAACCTAATCCTATATTCAGCCTAGGAGCAATAGTTCAGTATTGGCCAATTCGGTGTTCGCAAGAATTTTACAGAATATAACAAATGCAAATAATGAGAACCAACTATATGTTGCATGTAATTTGGAGTATTAACTCAAGCAAGAAGTCCCCCAACTTTATTTGCTCTCAACCCTATATATGTTTGCTATCACAGTCCACAATTCTTTGGTGGTGGTGGGGTGATTATGGTAGAAAATATTTTGTAAAGTGATTTGCTGACTTCCATTTAGTGTTTTGAGTATTAAGAATTAAAATTTTCCTATTATGGTTGGAATAGTATAGAGAAGAAAATTCTGATTTATATGTACCTTTGTAATTAACATCTTAAAACATCAACCAAATATTAGTAATGAGGAGCTTCTTGGAGGTTTCTGATTTGGAAAGAAACATAGCTTTGATACATCACTGTTGAGAAGGTAATATAAACCTCAATATCTTAACAATTTATCACACATAGGCCAGGTGGGAACCTCAGTATTACAGTGAATACTGTAGAAGCAGCTTCAAATGTTTCCTTGCATGTACAAAACAACATCTCACAGGATATTTTTGGTGCGTGAGAAATATGGAGTGTTGGGAGCCATTTTGGGCTCACAGGTTGAGACCCCTTCTCTGTGTAGAAAGTGGTCAAAGCAAAGCTCCCACTAGCCAAAATGGCGGGCTTGAATTTCCTGAGCTACTCTCCTTGGCCCCAAGGAATGTAAAGTTCTTTTGTTTAATGGCATTTAGATAAAGGGGAAGGACTTGGAGCATGAGGCTTTGATGGATTTATATCTGAATGAGAGTAGCCTGGCCAGAAATAACCTTAAAAGTATAGCCCTCAAAGCAACGCCTGATTTCTCCTGTTTACAGATAATTAACATTAAGGTCTTAAGGAAACTCCCTGTTCTCTCCCCCCACCCTAAATTTATATGTTAATTATCCTGAAACCAACATACAGGATTAAGGAGGTTGCCACCTTGCTGGTAAAAATGGATTATTGTTAAAGAGATCAAATTACCTTTTAAATAAAGACACTGAGACCAGCAGGGCGGAGATGCCAAAATTGCCAAGGCTGCCTGCTTGATCATCAGACTACATCTTTCTCGTGGCTCTCTCATTTCCTTTTACCTGAGCGTCCATCCTTCGTGGACCCCTAGATTCGCAGGAACAAGGACCCCGGCAATGGAGAGAAGTAAGCATAGTCCCAGTATGAGTAAGTGCAATAGCCAAAGACAAATTCAGCCTGTTTCTCTACCAAACACAGAAAGTCTCCCTGAGTTTTGTCTTGATAAGAATTTGGGCAACATAAAACATGGCTCACAGAAAGAAGAGAGTAGGACCAAGCCCTACAGCTGACAAAGGTTTCATTTCATTGAAACCTTCATTTGAAGGCTTCTTGAAACAGACCAAAGTGAGTAGATTGAAAAGCTTGAGAGCTACAAAGAAAAGGAAAACAAACAAAACAAATTAAAACTATAACCCATGTCTGTGATATAGGTCCATTTCCTATCCATAACAGGTAAGAAATTATAAAAGGTAATTTTATTTTTCTTCCTGTCTTCTGTTTTGTCTTTACGCAAACAGACTTCAAGCAAGTGATAGTATTAAAATCCACATCATTTCCCAGTGACACCTCTGCCTCCATACTCCAGGCTTTCTAAATTTGGGGACCAGAACTTAGTGACATAGGTCACCCCATATACCACGTATGGGCATGCATCTCAGTGTCTGTCTCTCTCGATTCTCCTCGTCCCTCCCTCCCTTCCCCTCCTCCTCCTTGTCTGCTCCCACCCCCACACACTTCACACCATCTCTGCAATTAGAACTCTGCAGACCCACATGACAGCGTGAAGAATCTGATTCAGTTAATACTGCTTTTTGGGAAATGTATATAGGATGGTATTGACTTTTCTGATTTATTAATGAAAAGAATAAATTAAGCCATAAGATCAGAGGGCTTCCTCACAGGAAGACAGAAAAGGTTGGTGGTGAGTGGTACTGACGTTCTGCCTCCTATTGGTCCATTCACCATTCAGGATGTTGACCTTAGGGCTCATTCCATCTACTGGTGATCCAACGTCAGGGGGAGTAGAAGAATGCCATGGACAAGTATATAAGGCTTTGGGTATATCTTTAGTCTGCTGGGTCATTTTGTGTTGGGCTAAACTCTTAGGATCAAATGATTAAAAAAGGTGATTTCCTAACTGAAAAATTTTGTTTTCACAGCATTGCTAGACTATGTTGTCTAGCCTACTTACAGATGATGTGCCATTGAAATTTTCCAGGACAAAAAGTTAACCTGCCAGTGAAGAGGATCCTTGGCTTTATTAGAGGTGGTGACACACAGTATGGGTCCTAGTGTCTAAGGAACAGCTGCTACTCTCTGAGACACAGAAAGGGAGACATTGAAACTCACAGACACTGCAGTTCAGAGAGTAATTTGCCTCACAGGAGGTAGAGGTGTCACCCTCATTGGAAAAATTGATAACAAAAAAAAGCTATTCCCTACGGTGGCCCAGGGGGAGAGAGGCCTTTGAGGTGTCCCAGATAAAGGGAAGAGCTAGCTCATTAGATAGAGGTGGGAGACATATGGAGAGCTTCTTGAACAACTGCAGAAGTACTTGGGCCCCCAGAGAGGAAGTCAGGCTGCCTCTTGGGCAAGTAGTCTACGTGCAGCAGGAGAGGAATGAAGAGCAGTTGCACATGGCTGCTGCGAACACAGACTGGAGACTTTGAGAGAAGGCAGTCTGGATATATAATTCTGTTTGTAAAATCGTATGAATCCTTTTACTGAGCAATTCCCCTTGGGAATTAATGCCATACATAGACTCGGATATGTGATAAATGACATATCTGTTACATGGGTAATATCTTGATATTATTTAATACTGTTTTAGCTTGAAAATAAAGATACTAGAACACCATTTGATTGATTTTTGCCTCTTGGTGTTCTGAATCTTACCACTCACGCCTTGTGTTAAATTTGCAAACTAGTCCCAGCATCTAAAACAAGGAAATGATGAGGTTTCTATACATGAATTCCTGTGAAAATGTCTAGCATAGTATCTTACTACATGGGTTGGGCTTAATAAAGGATATGATTATTAGCTATTAGATAATAGCTTAAGCTATTAGAAGCCACTTAGTGATTCTAAGCAGAAAGTAATTCAACAAGATCTGGGATTTAGAATAATCACTTGGGCAGGAGGAGAAGGATAAGGTGGAGAGAGGCGACACAGGTGGTAAGGAAATTAGTTGGAAGGCTATTAAAATTGTCTAGATAAGAAACTACACGGCCTGAGCTAAAGCATCAAGGACTGAGAGATGACAACAACAGATTGGAAGATGTTAAAGGTAAAAATTCTTCAATATGTGGACCTAAATGAATGGAAGAGAAAGATATGTAAATATGAGAGACATTTACATAGCCTATAAATATTTTGCAGGGAACTTTAACATTAAGGAAAAAGAGGAAATGTTGAACAAAAATGAATCAAGTCAATGAAAGAACATCTTTGCCTGCACTTTTTTGCCTAAGCAAGACTTTTAGTTAGACTTCTACAAAAACTCTTTCGAGCTACCATGAAACACACATGCTCATGCATACATATACACACGTGCTTATGCACTCAATCACAGAATCTATTCTCTTCCTTGAGCTAGGAAGACCCTAGTGTCGTGGCACTTCAGGTCAGTATCCTTGCCAAGAGATGTCATCTCCGCTCTACTCATAAGTGAAGCGCCAAGGAACTCTGCCTACATGGGGCGATGCACTGTGACCTTCAGTCATCAGTCCTAAATCCACGAGCTCAGCGGTTCAGAAAGGTGTGTTCTGCCAATATCACCATGAACTCTTAAGCAATATGTTTTGAGTCTTCTCTGTTCCTAATATACTTTGGATGTCAGGCATCAGCTAGAACCACTCACTGCGAGAATAACAATTTTGTAACATTTGAAAAAATATAAAACTTGTGACTCTTAATAGGGTCATTTATCCCACCCATCCCCCAAACCATCCCGGGTCATCAGGAAATTATACCGATGATTTTATAAGGGAAAAAGAGACTGATTCATATTTATTTCTATTTCCAATCATGATTTTAACACTATTCTCAGAAAATGTTGCCTTGATTGCTTTCTACCTCTTAAATTTCCATATGCTTCCTCAAGCAATTTTTCCGGTCTTTAACTGGCTCCAGATAGAGTGTGTGTGACAAGAAGGCAATGCTGGTCTCCCACTCAACCTACCCGGGGGACACTTAAATAAGCTTTTAACCCATAAATATTTGCATTCGAAATGAAAAGCATCCCTAAGCTAAGTCATGTCAGGAAAACTATGGCTGGCAGAAAAGTACAGAAGCTGCAACCAGACCAGGCCTCAAGAGGCCAATGCACTCTAGGGTGTTTAGTAAATACTTGCCGGTTGACTGACCGTTGGCCCGTTTCCAGTGCTGAGGGACTGCTGTCATCTCTGAGCATACAAGCAAGAGCAGAAAACAAACCATCTAGAACCTGAGCAGCAGGACTGGCCTCCCAGGCATATGGAACAGCCATTTGGCTTTGCAATCTGATCAGAGGAGAGCAGCTCACAAGACAGATGCCCCCAAATAACATTCTCACCAGTGTGTCCCTGAGATGCTTCCACACCAGAAGTTTCTATTTCTTAGGTTAAAAATCTGGGTTCTAGGAGTCTTCTGTCATAATGCAGAATATGTCTTCAGGAGTCACACTGTAGCCTGGAAATACTTGTTAGGACTTTAAAATGGGGGCATATCAGGTTGTTTTCTAATATGACCACCATTTCCCTTGAGTGGGATACAGAAAAACCTGTCACATTGGAGGCGGGTAGAGGTGAAGTCTTGACCGCGGGCTGTTGCTCATAAAGTGCAAATCAGTTTGAGACAGAAGCAGGATATATTCTGTCCCAAGAGTTGTCATCTGCTTCATCCCTTTGCTTTCACAGTATACTTCTGCCAAATGCACCTATTAGCAAACACATGTAGCATGCCAGTGTTTAGATTTCAATTGGAGAAGCTGTTAACATTCATCCCTCCCATTGTGTTTCCTAGTATAGTATGGCAGGATTTTTTATTCTCTAGGTTAGGATTCTGGGTGGGAGAAATCAAGCACATTGCTTTGTTTTGTTTTTAAAAATCACCTAATGTCACATATCTTAAGAATAGTGTTTATAAAGAAATAGCCATGGGGAAAAAAATCAATATATCTATATACCTTTCTTGCAATCTTATCCCTGATACTTCCATACAGGAGTTTTTTCTTGTTTTTGTTTTGCTTTGTTTTGGTTTGGTTTTTGTTTATGGGGAAAAAAAAACACTCAAGACTACTTTTAAGGGAAAGAAAATCACAAAGAATACAAGAAGTCAAAAAGAACTAGGAGATGGGCAGCCAAGTGCTAATTTTGTCTAGGTAAAAGTGGGGTCTAAGTCAATTATGGGCTGGCCTTAGAGTGATTACAGTGGTCCTAGATATTTGTGTCTCTCACCACCTAGAGCTGTCAGGATTTACTCCCTCACACAATTGAAGATCGGGCTTTGAGTCGTTTCCATTTGCCTTGGCTTCCACACCAGTATAGCCAACCAGCCCACTATATCTGTATGCCACAATACAACAGACTACTTACTGATATCCATTTTGCCTTATTCTCCTGATTCAATCAGCCAAAGTGAGCTTCTACATATATAATGCAGATAGTGCTCTTCTCTGGTTTATACTTCCTTAAAGGTTGCCACAGTTCTTAGAATAAGATCCCAGGCCAACAGTGGGGTGACTCATTCTTCCTGGGTTCTCTGGCTTCTCCCAGGCTGCCTACAGCACTCTAGACACTTCCTCCTCCTCTCTTCCCTCAAATTTGTCAAGCCCATTCTTCCTCCGAGCCTTCTGTTCCCTTAGGCTTCAGCCCATCTTCCTTCTTTGTTCATGGCCGAGTTCCCATCCACAATCAGGGCTCATCTCCACAGATTCCATGATGAATGTAGATATTTATGGACTTGTTTTATATTTGTTTGTTTAATTTGTAGCTCTTGTTTAATTAGACCTGCACTATAGCTCCTTGAGGGCAGGGATTCTTGTCTAAGTAACATATTTCTGCCTAGCCAGGGTCTAGCACAAGCCTGGCACATTTTAGTTTACTCAGTAATTATTTGCCAAATGAATCAACTCTTTTTCTAAGCAGCTATTCTCCATGATGTTTAGTCAGGATATCAAGAGTTAAGAAAAACCAAGCACAGTGTACTGCTTTGCATGGAATGAGCAATGAGCAGAGATGCTTAGGATTATTCTTCCCAAATTTTGCATGTTATAGTCATTTGAAGACAGATTCTTATTAGCTTAGATCCCACACCCAAGCACAGTAATTTATATTCTGCTCCTTTGTTCTAAGTTTTGATCTGTGACAGTTTTAGATAAAAGAAAAAGAAATTAAGAGAATAGAAGAGGCTTGGCAAGAGAATAAAAAATCATCTTTCCTCGCCAGTCAGCAGTTCAGATACCTTTAAAATGTATGGTTTTCTAAAGTTCTTCATTTAAAAAGTATAAACAGTACAAGTGAATGTCAAATTCTCTAAATAAGTATGGTGTAATTCTTAAAAGTATATTTATGCTAATATTTGTGATTTGTTATATAATGTCTTATTTGTATAAAAGTACATTTTCATATATCAGATTTGTATAAAGTGGAAAATAACTGTAACCAAAAACAAAGTAAGCCTTGGGATTTTAATGATGCGTGTTTGGCCTTGACTCTTTATTCTGCCCCTCGACAGTTACATGATCTTGTACAAGTAAGCTTAGAATATCTGTGTGGAGTTTCAGGATCCTGGGCTATAAAAGGTGAGTGATTCCATCTGCCTCAGAGAGCTATTGTGAAGCTTAGATATATTATAACGTAAAAACATCCAGACCAATACCTGATGTATAGTGGTGCTTAATAAAGATTAATTCAATCTAAATCTAAATCTCTTCCCTCTTTCCAGGAGATTTTAATTGGTCCCTCTGCTAAAAATCATCTTGGTGCCTCAGTAAATCCAGTCATGTGTTTGGATTCCTTTGAGCCTCTATATTCTTAATTGGATAGCTCAGCCCAAAGTTTATTGTAAAATTCCAGATTCTACTATCAAATTATAGTTCAATGAACAATTACAAGGAAAACAATTAATGTGCATCAATGGGTTTAAGCATACAAATATCGTTGCGTGCTCTGCTTTCTCTGACATTATATGTTCCCAAATGAGAGGTCTGTAAGGACTCGGGATTCCCTGAAGAGTTCCCTTTCTTCACTAAGTCTATCCCCTGTGGGAGCTCACCAATGAGATTCTTCTACAATGGATTTCATCTACCAGGTGGGTAGGAGAAGACCTCTGTCGTCTCTGCTGAGTGCTCTGAATAAAAGGAAAGCTTCAGGGGCACCTGGGTGGCTCAGTTGGTTAAGCTTCTGACTTTGGCTCAGGGCATGATCTCAGGGTTTGTGGGTTCAAGTCCCACATCAGGCTCCATGCTGACAGCTCAGAGCCTGGAGTCTGTCTCAGATTCTCTCTCTCTCTCTCTCTCTCTCTCTCTCCCCCCTCCCCCACTTGCACTTGTGCTCTGTCTCTCTCTCTCTCTCTCAAAAAGGCACATTAAAAACATTAAGAAAAAAAAGGAGAGCTTCAATCATGTGCTCTGTCACTTTAGCACATACATTGTCAACAGAGGCATTATCAGTCCCCAAAGGGTGAAACAATCTTTTTTTTTAAGTTTATTTATTTATTTATTTTGAGAGTGAGAGAGAGAAAGAGAGAGAGACAGAGAGGCAGGGGCAGAGAGAGAGAGGAGAGAGAAAGAGAATCCCAAACATGCTTCACACTGTCAGAACAGAGACTCCTGTGGGGCTTGAACTCATGAACTGTAAGATGATCTGAGCCGAAATCAAGAGTCAGATGCTTAACTGACTGAGTCACACAGGCACCCTTATAATCTTAGCTGTTATAATGATCTGTAGTCTTCTAATGGGCCACAGTACATTGTACACACATACACACACATGCACGCACACACACACAGTATATCACTGTATTAAAATTTCATGAGAGGGGGATAATAATGGGGTATAGTAACATCAAAGAAGGTCGGGAAACACTGCCTTAGAAGAAAATCTTCTTCCCCCCTCTTAGAATTCTCCTTCTCTTGAAGCAAATGCATTTAAAGCGGAGCTACTTACAGACAGTAAGAATGTATCGAAGACCTGTGGGTTGGCTGCACTCTCCTTTTGAGTCAAGTCAAGGGCAGAATTTGAGTTAGTCTACCTTGTTGGATTGTAAGTCTTCTAACCCCTCCCTTTGTGACCCTGCACATGCTTTTGAATGTCTTTGTACAATGATACCAACTATCAATGTACCAACTTTGCAGGGATAAGGGATAGATTAGTGGGAACAGGCTCCCTTGCCTGGCATAGATTAGGCATGCAGTAAATGGTCGCCATTACTATTTTCATGACTGCTGCAGCCAGGGGAGATGGCAGGGAACCAGCAGCTCAGAGTTCTGTAGGGGAAGCAGCGTTGGGTAAAACTAGATGGGAAAGGTTCTAAGAACCCAAGATTGCCTTGCTTCCTTGATATTTTCCCCTGTGATTTTGTTTTAGCATAATCTGACAGCTTTAGGCCATGGAATTACTTTGTTACTCAGGAATAATTATATTTTACCATTGTTTCCTCTGGGCCTATAACCTTGCCACTGTGCTAGGTTTATTATTGTGGTGTTGCTATATAGTGCATGAAAAAGTTATTTGAAGCACTTGTTTCGACCTAAGGCTGTAGGAAAACAGTATTCAGCCAGAGAAAGGCCATCGCAGTAAATGAGGGTAGCTGCTGCTAGCACTTTCTGAGTTGAGTCTGCATCTGAGGATCGGAGATGTGCAGGTCTCCCAGACTTCTTCCACAGAATGATTTATAGAGGACACGTATAGCATAGCAAAGAAGTATATTTCATGCTTTAAAGGCTAATTCTTGATTTGATTTGTTTTAGAAGTCCTGGAGATTCAGTGGAGGACAAGAAAGACAAAGAAAAGAATTACAGGGCTCATACTCTTCAAACACAATAATGGGAAGAGATAAAGACATTCATAGAAAGAATTATTTGGTGTTTCTGTAAATTTATCTGTTTAATTTTCTCGTAACCCTCTTCCATTATTGCTTCCTCTTTGGCACGTCTCTCCTGCTCAAGTGCTGGGTATCCTTTCTTTCCATTATCACTTCTAATTTCTCTCAGAACACATTCCTTTCCACAAAATCCTTGTTTAAGGGGGAGAAAAGAGGAAGACAGGCATAGGAAAGTCAGGAAAAGTAAATTTCTTATATGCAACATAAGGAAGATATTCCATGATGATGTTCAAATGCTAACTTTTAAGTTTCAATTAAGATCAATGGGTATAAATTTCCTGCAGAAAGAGGTATGCATAGATGACTTTGGTGAATTTCAGGATGCATTGTTCAAGATCCTGAAAGTGATAACAGACTTAAACAGAACATGCTGCTATAATCACCACTAATATTTTATTTATGTGTTTACTTCCTTGTGTTGGGACAATGGCACCACCGGATGTTTTCATTGTAGAAAGAGCACGTTATCTTTCCCCTAAAAGACCAGAGGTTGGGAGTAGTATAGATTTTCACAGAAATATGGTAGTAACTTCACATCTCTACAGAATCTTTCAATCCCCTCGCTGTCGAATGTATTTCTTAACAAGTGCATTTTTGCCTCCGAATCCAAAGAAAGATACTAGGATGGGCACTTACACTTTCCTAAAGAAGGGAAGGAAGAAGAATATCTTATCTAATTGGAACTGTTGGAGAAATTAATTTTTAAAGCCTAATAGAATTTCCTGGCTTGGTTTTAAGCCAAGATATTAGAACACATTTATTTTCTCACCCTAAGTCTTAGAAAAAGAACCGCTGGGAGGAAGAAGACAGGGTAGACTTTCACATCATATCTGAAAGTAAGTATACCTTAAAAAAAATCACTTTCCACTATTAGTGAAACCAAGATGCCAAAAATTATGTGTACAGATAGATGGACAGAGAGACAGAGAGATTGCAGGTGCCACCCCTCAGGTTTCCTTAGTGAGGAAAGTTCACACAGAAGTCTACAGCCAGCTTTTCTGTTTTAACACGAGGATATCACTGGCAATGCCTGAGTAAAGCCTGGAGGCCACTTTTAGGTACATCTCCAGTGAGCAAAGACAGTTCATTAGTAGAAGCCCTAGCAGGGTCATCTGGGCTATTTTCTTAAGGGTTGCTTCAAGGGTGGTTCTATCTTCCAAACTACAAATTAATACTCCCTTTATGACCTGTGATGGAATGAATGCACTCTAGTTACATGCTAGGTTTTATAGACTAAAAAAGTTTCTGTGTCTCCTCTCTCTTGATCTGCCTCTCTCTCTCTGGCCTTATAAGTTTAAGCTTCTTAAAGAAACAATTTAGGGGGAAAATAAGGCCTTTTTCCTTGAGAACTTCATGATGATAGGCTGCCTGATGCTGTGTGGGTTATTACTGTTATACAGCCTCAAATACTTACGTTTGACCTTTTTTTTTTTTTTTTTTTTTTTTTACATTTTGCCATTTGGTTGAGTCTACTCCTTCAGCACAGTGATTCAGATGAATTATATCCATCCCGACCAGGCTCTGGAAACTGGGTGTTTCAACCTCAGCTAAAACAGGTTGCAAGCTGAAGAAAGGGACATTTACCAGCTGCTACTCACATTCATCAGATACTAGAGCATGATGGCTTTTCAAATCATTTCAAACTAAAAACTTCTCCAGATCACTTCTCATCAAAACTGAAATCCAAACTCCTCCATAAGACATCTGAGGAGTTTTAAAGGTCACGTCTCCATATCTCTCTAAATACAACCTCGGTCACTGCTTCAGGTGTACATATTGCTTTAGCCACACCAAACTGTTTGTCTTGAATGTGGCAGGTTTTACACATCCATTAATTTGTATATTTTGCTGTCTAGAAAGACTCCTTTTCCCGAATCTACCTCATGAGTTCATTCTCTGAGACTTTATACAAATATTTCTACCTCTGGGGAAATCCTTCAGTTCTCCTCAAACATAATCAGGGTCCCTTCTTCTCTGCCTTTAAAACACATGAATTCCTATCTATATAAGAAAAGAGTTCATTTTCTTATTCTTATATGTATTCCATGGAGGGCTGAGAGTTACTAGAAGGGTTCAAAGTTTTATAATTTTTCTTTATATTCACTATATGGTGTTCAGTGTTTACTGAATAACAAAATGAATAGAACAAGGATTAAACTCTCCTTTTGAAATGCGCTGATGATTCCACTCACTTGGTGTTGTCTTTTCCACAAATCATTCTGACTTGCAATATGTTTATAACCTGCCTAACCACATATAAACTGAGCTAATGTGTTCCTACAACAACTAGTCTGCCTGTCTTACTGTGTAACAGGAGAAAACGACAGTGGGACATGGTGAATGGCCAAAATACAGGATTGAGTAGGACCCCCTCAGATGTTTTAAGTTCAACCTTCTACTTCCCAGGAGGACAAACGGGAAGAAA
Source organism: Paguma larvata (assembly GCA_030068075.1). NCBI lineage: Eukaryota > Metazoa > Chordata > Mammalia > Carnivora > Viverridae > Paguma > Paguma larvata. The sequence continues at coordinate 92,278,227 of CM057824.1, read as the reverse complement.
GTTCCAGGATCTGTCAGTCTTGGAAGTATAGTACTCACATCTACTTTAAGAGTGTGTGTGTGTGTGTGTGTGTGTGTGTGTGTGTGTGTTTTACTTCCTTGAGGAGATGTAATAAAGAAAAAAAATCCAATGCCTCCACCAGATGATGGTGTTTATCTTATTTTAAAGAAAGCTGATAAAGTATCTGTTGCAGTACATGGAAAAAAATACAGCATGAATCAAGCTTGAAAAATGAAAAAAAAATTGGCTGAAGTGATCTAAACTGAATGGTAACTAATATCTGTCCTAGGATGTGCATGTCTCACGTTTGATGTAAAAAAAAACAAAACTCCTCAAACAAACAAATAAAACAGATCTGAAAACACTTTGCTTTTTAGACACTTGGTGCATTTTCCTCCTTCCTCTCATTATGGCAGTAAATTACAGCAAGGTGGGAGCTCATTCTCAGACTCCCAGAACTGGCTTCCTGCTACCACTCCAGTCATACCCACCTCAATTATTTACCAACTGAATGGTGACTACACAACCAAAGATTTAGATTAAAAGCAGTTTTCATCTCAAGAGTAATTCATGGCAAGAAATGCTCCTCCTCTTACTCCATAACCTTTCAGAATGCCATTGCTACACAGAGAATAACAGGATGGTACCTGCCCTTGATGAATATCTTACTTTCGATATCAGCACAAAACCTGGAGGAGAGTGAGGTCCAGGAGGTGGAGTGGCAATGTTCTTTCTAATTTTTAGTCTCACTCTAGGTCATCAGCCAGTGCATGCAGAGATTGCAACGTTGTGCTTAGTGGATGCAGGAGGAATCAAGTGGATGTGGAAAGCAGGGAGGAGAGATGCTAAAAAGGAAAGGAGGTCTTTAAAGTGTTTCAATGGTACTCATCCACGAACAGAAACATGAATGACTATCCATGGTGTAAAGTGCAAGGGCATGAAGTCAGAAAAACAAGGTGTGAATTCCAGCTTTCCAGCTTTCTACATATATGTCTTTGAGGAAGACATTTAACTTCTCTGATGCTCAATATTTTCCCACATATAAAATGACGAAAATTACACCACCTTTCCTGTCTTCTTCGTAGGGTTATTATGAGGATTAAATGGGATAATATGTAATAATAGTACATTTAAACTATAAAGAGCTGTGCAAGTATCCAGAATTTTCATCATCCCTCAATACAATGGCTCACCACCTATACTACATGAACTATAGAGTTGCAAGGGACCTCAGAAACCATTTAGCAACAAACACCAATGCATGGTCCTTCCTCCAACATGGATGAGCAATGAATCTCAGCCTTTGTATGACCCTGCCAGTAACAGGTGATCCACCGCCTTATGAGATAGCACTTCCATTAGTACACACTTTATAATTATTGGAAAGAGGCTCAATGCAATTCAATTTATTAAGAAATACTTTCATTTTCTTACACTTACTATATACCAGGAAAGGAGTCTATGGAGCAGTTTACAAATAGGACCTAGTGCAGTCCTCTCAAAAAGCCTAATCGAATGTATTATTTCCACTATTTTACATATGAGAAATTTTGGCCTGGAGATTAAAGTCATTCACCTGACATCATAGGATCTGGGTAGTCTTTTAAGATTGTGACAAGCTCGAAGGAAGAAATAATTCTATATCTGTGGGAGGTCTCAGAGGAGTATATAATTGGTTTTGTTTTGTTTTGTTTTGTTTTGTTTTCCCTGTCTCCATCTCTTCAGTGCAAACTTAGAAAAATGTCCCTGTGTTTCTCTTTATCCCTCTAAAAAGTGAGAAATATAATACTTTCTAGGAGCCAAGGAGGGATGCCTAAGTAAATTAATGTTAATTTTTGTAAAGAACATTGTGACTCTTTAATAAAAGCATGTCATGACAGAACCAAGTATTCCATTACCTGAGTGGGTGGGCAGATAGCTCAATAGCAATGCCATGCAGCCTGGTTTTAAGTTTGGTTTGAATAATACAATTGTATTATGTTAACAGAACTGATACCCACAGGAACAAAATGAAAGCAATTAGTTAACATAGATTTAAGGAAAACTGAAATAAAAGAACCACAGGATGCACTCTGAGCTCTGTGTTCTTCTCAGGCTCTGTTGATGCATGCACCATAGACGGCTTTTCAGAACTGTCAATAACTTGAGTTGCATACTAACTTGGGAGTTGGTATAGGAACACATGTAAACACATGTGCTACTTGACCTTTCAATACAGACTAGACCAAATGCTTTTATCCTGTTCTAGCTCCCCAGTCTCCTACTGGCCTTTGAAGATGTCATGAGGCCAGTCCATTACAGTCATATAGCTATTAGGTCAAAAAAAGTATAAATAACTGGGGCAAAACCTATATTCAAGAACTGGGCCTACATTTCATGTCAAACTGCGATTAGACTGTCTTCTGGCTTTTAACATCTAGATAGAAAGAAGTCATTGTATTATTTTCTTTCTTCCTGCTATAGCCTTAAAATTCAGAACTCTTGTCTATTTCAACAATGACCAAAAATATGTTCAAGGGGCTTCTCTTATACACATTTCCCAATGATTCCTGATTTTTTTCTGTTCAATTGTCTCTAAGATTGAGTAAAGGAATTCATTGTTTCCTTGCTTCAGAAAAACTTAGAATTAAAGAGTTGCCCATGTGGATAAGACAACACCAAGGCAATTCGGGCTTCATATTTAGGTTTGACTCTCATCTTCTGGTTTTGCCTCAATTCCCAGAAATATTCAGGGCATGACAATCATCATCATCACCATCGTCAAGTAAGTATGGTATAAAAAATAGTTATATAACATAATAAAGTAGGCGACAAAGGGAAAATGGAACTATTTAAACAAGAATATGTAAAATGTGAAAAAAAATACCTTGTTTTCCAGTGTCTCTAATTGTATGTTTCTTTCTCCATGTTATTTAGAATCCTGGATATTAAAAATGAGGTGAAATATAAAATAGAACAAAATCAGAAATAAAAATTTTTAAAAGGCCCTGGAAAAGTAACATGTTCTCTCAAATTAGAATCAAGAAGCTTGTTAAGCATCTGTTGTGTGTCCAGCAAATAGTAGAAATTATAAACATGTAGGTATATAGAAACACACATGAGACAACAGATAAACTGTTAAAAAAGGGAATAGAAAAAAATAATTACTCAATTTGTAATGTTTTATTCTTAAAAACAATTAGAAGTCAGTATGACAATGTTAACATTTATTAATTACGCATGGTGGTCGAAATCTGTGATATAAAGTTGGCAATATCTCATACATAACTAGAGCTATCAGGGTGGAGGTCAGTTGGAAATTGGGTGAGATACTTTGGATATGTCCTTCCATTTCCTATTATCTTAATTTCTCTTCTCACATGGCACTCACCAGTATGTAAGTCCTAGTATTTTCAAGCCAATGAAATGACTGTTTATAGTTAAAAGTCACATATTCTGCCTATCATTGAATTTACTCAAAGCCTACACATAATAGTCATATAATTCTAATTATTTACTTACATTGAGCTTTCCTAAAAACTGAACACTTCTCAATTTAGTACCTTTGACCTATTTTTTCCAATGGTCAATTTTGAGGAGGAAATATGTTTCTCAGTAAGCACTGCAACAAAGGACCATTAGGTTTATCAGTCTTCTTTTATTCTATACATTTTTCTTTTTATATATTATCTTCAAAGCTTCCACATAAAAAGTAGAGATCAACAGAATTTGGAGTGAATAAAAGTAATATTAATCCCATCTTGTACTTGAAATTAAGAGAACTGATTTCTATTTCTGACTCATCCTCATCATCTGCAGTATTTATATAATCTTCCCACAACACTAAAAAGTAGACAACACTTTACATATTTTACATTTGAGAAAACTTTGGTTCTCAACATCATGATCTGCCTCAGATCTCATATCTGATAAGTTGAACTGCTGAGATTTGAGTTTTTATTTTTGTTAGAAGGATAGATAAAACAAGACACTTTGTTAGGGCTGAAGTTTTCCTATTACTATGCAAAAGCAATGTTCTGTTGTATGAAGGAAGAGAAACAAGATGAGAGAATCTCTTACATCTATCAATTGACTTTAGTCTTAACACTGGTAGCTTGAAGCCCAAGCTAAACAAGCCAAAGGAAGTAGTGGAGACCATCAATTTCATACTGACTTAACAGACTTGGGCAAGAAAACTGACATCTAAAATTTAATTATGTATATAAATAACCCTTAAAAGAAATTAGCCCTTTACTTGGCCTCTAAGATTCATTGTGGATTTCTAAGAGTAATAATATGTAAAGAGTAAAATATGTAAAGTATTATCTAATTTTTACTGTTGCAGGAAGATCATATAAATATTGCAGATGAATATGTTTTATGAACTTTAGAGGAATATGTCAGTCTTAAGGGTTAGTATCCAAAATACATAAATAGCTGATAAAACTCAATATCCAAAAAAAGAAATATTCCAATTATTCCTATCACGGGTAGAAGACATGAACAGATATTTCTCCAAAGAAAACATACAGATGGCCAACAGACACATGCAAAGATGCTCAACATCACTCATCATCAGGGAATACAAGATAAAACTACAATGAGATATCACCTCATACCTGTCAGAATGGCTTAAATCAAAAACACAAGAAACAATAAGTGTTGGTGAGGATGTGGAGAAAAAGTAATCCTCTTGCTTTGTCAATGGGAACGCAAACCGGTGCAGCCACTGTGGAAAATAGTATGGAGGTTCCTCAAAAATTTAAAATAGTACTACCCTATAATCCAGGTATTGTCTTTCTGGATATTTACCCCCTAAATACAAAAACACTAATTCAAAGGGATCTGTGCATCCCCTATATTTATTGCAGCATTATTTACAACAGCGAAATTGTGGAAGAAGCTCAAGCGAATAAAGAAGATGTAATATAGATAGATAGATAGATAGATAGATAGATAGATAGATAGATAGATAAGGATGATAGAGAGATTATACAGATAGAGATAGAGACAGAGATATTATTCAGCCATAAAAAAGAATGAAATTTTCCCATATGCAACAACACAGATGGACTAGAAAGTATAATGCTAAGCTGAATAAGTTAGCCAGAGAAAGACATGGTTACCAGAGGAGAAGTGAGTGGGTGAATGTGGGAAACGGGGGGTAGGGATTAAAAAGTACACTTATCATGATAAAAAGATAAAACAAAATGATAAAAAGAGTAGTAAATATATTAGTCCTAACACTGGCTCATAAACTTTTCTAAATGTTAGTATATATTATACTACAACTTGAAAAAAAAAAACAAAAAACAAAAAACAAAAAACACATAGAGTCTATAATTGGTCTTTTAAATTTGAATTTATCTCATATTATTATCTGCAAGTGATCAGAAGTATCAGGTTAATGGAAATCTTTCCCATCTTGACTTAATGTTTTCCAGATACATCTACCAAGTGTTACTTTATAATGAGAAACCCCGAAGAGATGGAGAGTTTTCAAGAAAAACTAATTTTTTAGTTAAATCAGACTGCAAATGGTTGTTATTCTGGAAAAACAATAACCCCTACCATTCGCTGTGTAGTATCTAAGTTGACGCTTTGGTATTGGTAAATTATGTCTTTCATCCAAAATGAACTACATGTACTGGATACATGTAAAAATCTGAAAAAAAGTCATTGGTTCATCTTTCAGTAAACTAACATATGTCATTGAATACATTCTCCAAAACCTATATTAGATTAATGGTATGTACAAGATCATAAAACATTGCACAATACTTCAAAGAGTGAGTTTTTAAGGAAAAATGCACTCTACCTGGCACAACAGAGTTTAATTCTGACCATTCTCACCTTACCTTTCCAGATGTCAATTCTGTGGTTCATTACCAAATGATCAACCACCCCTCCACAATAACTAAACACTTACTCCTCATTCCACAAGTTTCCAGTCTGCATGCCAGCCGTTTTTACTCCATCTGAACTCCTGTACTTATTCAATGGAGGTTGGAGACCTGCCATTTTGAGCTCTTTTACGTACATTTCATAGTTCTTCCTTCTGGTTAGCCACCATTATTCCTTTAAGCTCTCACACTCACAGTCTGTTTTACTCAGTCTCATATCTTTATGGCTCCCTGTGTTTATTACATACTCATTTTCCCACATCTTTTTCTAGGCAGAAGGGCATTTCCCATCCACATTCTACTAACCTTTCAGGAGTAACTGAGGCTTACTCTTCTCCATTAAAAAAAAATCATGCCAAATCCTATTTTTTTTCCAAATCCTTCTTTTTTCCTTTTTAAACTCCTATTGGTTTCTCAGTATCACATTTTTTGGAACATTTTAATTACTTAAAGGACATAAGCAAATTGCTTCTCTAGTGGGAAATAACTGAACAAGAGTGTTCCTGGCTATACCAGAAAAGGTGTAAGGCTAATGTGGAAGTATCAGAGTGAAGTTGTGCCTTATGATAGAAAGATCTAGCAGTGCTCTGGACATGTTGGCACCGGAACGATGACTTAATATCCATTTAAGGTGTGAAATGAGTATGGATTAAACTTATACAGAGACTCCGAATTCCCAAATCAACATATAGAATCAGTACAAGCATAATCAAGAAAATGGGATTCATGGAAGATAGTTCATGAGAGGAAATTTAATCCCAGAAAGAGTTGCAATAATGACGGAAGAGCTAAAAGCTAAACAGAAGATGATAAAGTAAACCAGAGATGAGCAATAGCAGAAAGATATTGCCATCTCCAAAATCCAATAGAGGAGGAGTTGTTACCATGGCCTGGGGATCAAGCCACCCAACAAAACCTGAAATCAAAGCAGAGGCTGTCCTGTGAGAGCTGGGACTGTGGAAAAGATGCAAAGCCAAAGATATGGACAGTGGTCACTGGACTCATTTGTTCTCACTAGCAATATTCTGACAGTGCCTCCCATTATCTAGACCTACCAGAAGCCAAGCAGGAAAACGCAGTTTGTAGAATCAGGTACTAGTGATGTATCACTCTGTAGAGCAGAGCAGGGGGAAGTGTTGGGATGACTTTGATACAAAAGAACCAATTAATTTACATATTATCCATCTATCCATCCATGCATCTACTGTAAATAAACACATATACATATATACACACACTATGCACTTTGAAATACAGTCAGGGTGTAGTCTGAAAAGGACTGTAACATACCATGAGTTGCAAAATTTTGGTGAATGTCACCGTTAAATTCAAATAACAAACTCCACAAAATATTTTTATGTGTGTGTATGCATAATTCTTTATAACCCAGAAAGGTTTTTACAGCTATTTGCCTTGAGGGAATAAATCCCAGGTTTGAAGTATCATAATGAAACTCTACCTCTACACATTATTCAATTAGGAACTCTGGGGGGAAAATGGCTGAATTCTATGTTTATCATTTGCTACACTGCTTCTTCTCCAATGGTCATCTCATTCATATTGACACCTAGCGTTTTTCTACGGTAACCTTATTCTTGGTTCTAAATTATATTCTGCTTTTTTACGTCTTCAAGCAAATGCTTCTTCAAGAACATTCTTCTCTCACTTTCAAAAGTAAAGGGAAAGGCAGCTGAACTTCATTAAATGCAATCACTCTCTGCACCTTACCTCTGGTTTAGTATTTGATATGGTGCACCCAGGACTATAAGTGAAAGTGATTGTGTCATATTTTACATATTCACAGTTTTCTGGCACAATCCAAAGACTAATCGTTTCTGATAAAATTGCTTATAAAACATATGAACCTTTAGTGAACTGTATTATTCAATATTTTCCTGCTATTTGTAGTGGAACAGGGAAACAATATTGAAGACATTCCCATTACAGTCCTTGTTTCTTCTAGAAAAGCTTGTTCTAAAGGAACTCACACCTCCACATTCTCTCACTGAGCCACTACCTGCTGAGGAGCCTCTCTTTTCCACTCGAGTGTTGCCTACCATACAGCTCATCCTAGAGTACTGTCAAGGTTTGGGTCATTAAACTGCAATAGAGGACAATGGAAATAGCACTTGAGACAAATGAAAACAGTAATACCTGTTATTACCAAATACACTTTTCAGTTATCATTGCAGAATGAAATACTAAAATAGTTGAATGACAAAGGATTGTTTGTTAGGAACGGCAATGTAAGTATACGTGAGAGGCACCAGAAGAGAATTCAAGAGAAGTCGACCTCCTTAGTAAAATTTCTGGTCAGAAGAGCAAATATATAGCACATTAGCTAAGAATAAAACATTGAGCTATAAGCAAAGACATGCCACATAAGGTAGAGAATCTAAAATTTCTCCGGCTTCAGCTTTATTCTTTGTAAACTACTTCAGAAACAATTCTACATAAAATGAAATGTTTTTATACATACAGAGGCTCAGTGATTGTTAAGACAGGAATATGTTACATACTATAAATTTTATTTATTAGCTAATTCCAAAGAATAATTATAGTATCTATTTAATTATATTTAATGTTTAAAAATACTCTATCTGAATAAAAGCTGTTTTTTGAATACTTTAGTATTCAAAGATGAAAATAGCAAGCACTTACATAGCTATTATGAACCAAGCATAGTTCAATCTGTTTAGATATATTAATTTCTATTTTCAAAAGAACTCTACATTTTTTATCCCCATATACAATCCTCATTGTATATGAGGAAACTGAAACACAAGGATATTACAGAACTTGTCCAGAGTTGTACTGTGGAGTAATGGTGAAATAGATTCATTGACATGCCAATTTCAGAGTTTCTGCTCTTGGCAGCAGTGCCTTGGGGCAGGTACCTGTAAAGTCCCATTGTTCTGTCCTAGGGCACATGCTCAAATAAAAGAGGAAAAACTAAGGTATGACTTAGTGGAATGAGGTCAAGACAATTAAAAAAAAAAAAAAGTCTTAGTAAGACAATGAAATAATGTTATCTAAGGTAAACTACATGAAAAGAACTTAGCTAAAAACAGATATACAAAGATGAATGGATTTTCTGTCAACAATAAAGTCTCTTTCTCAAAGAATTTATAAATCAGTAGAGGAACTTACATTCTAGTGAGTATAATTAGCTCACTGTCAAATGTGTATTGACTCCTATGAAGAGTAAAGTATTAAATCAAAAAGATGAGAATGCCATGAAATCAAAATTCTTATAATCTTAAGGCCATATGCATCAAAAACACCTAGTTAATCCTGGGAATATTAGAATTATTTATTCTGGGGTGCTTGGGTGGCGTAGTACATTAAGCCATCACCTCTTGATTTCAGCCCAAATCATGATGTCACGTATCTTGACAATGAACTCCGCAGAGCTCCCCTCTGACAGCATGGATCCTGCTTGGGATTCTCACTCTTCCTCTCTCTCTGCCCCTCCCCTGCTCACCCTCTCTCTCCTCTCTCAAAATAATAATTAGAAAAAATAAACATTAAAAAAATTATTTAAATTATGTAATCTATTTTCTTTCTCTCTTTCTCTCTTTTTTTATGGACAATTACAACTCCTAACAATCTCTTTTAGAATTCATCAGGTTTCCCAAAAATGGCCTTTACTTTTTTCTTTTCCTTGAGAGAGAGAGAGAGGGCATTTGAGCGAATTGAGGAGAGGCAGAGGGAGAGGGAAAGAGAGAATCCCAGACAGGCTCCGTGTTGTCACCACAAAGCCTGACATGGGGCTCCATCTCACCAACTATGAGGTCATGTCCTGAGCCAAAATCGAGAGTCAGAAGCTTAACCAACTGAATCACCGAGGCGTACCTTCATGGCATTTTCTATCTAGTGGGACCCTAAGTTACCTTCATCAAATTTCTACTAACCTTCCTATCCTGGATCTCAAGTAATCATTTCTTAAAATTTTATCTTATTTTCAGTCCAAAACATTATTTTTCTCTTGTACTTACAACACTCTGCTTACTCTTTATACATATATATGTATACATGTATACATATATATACACACATAATTTTTACATATATTTATATATATATATAATTTTATATTATATTACTTGAAAAAATACAGACTTTGCTTATCTCTGTCACTCTATTAAGAGCTACCTGGGAACATATTTATGTATATCTATCTATTCTCAAGAGTGTTGAGGGTAGTTTCCAATAATAAAGAGATGTTTATTAAATGATTGTTGAATTGGACATTCCTGATAAAAAGATAGTCTACAACAAATTTTACTTTTGATATGCTATTTCAAGAGTACAATGTAAAGAGGAATAATAATCATATTTGTTTATTTAACAACTTGAAATAATGTTAGTCATTGACAATTTTATCTATTGTACCTTATATGTATGTCTCTATGTTATATATACAGAGAGACATATATTCCACTCATAGCTCAAGGTAACTTATGTTTACGGGTTTCCTAACTTCTATGGTTTTAGATTTGCCACTCAAGACTACATTATTATAGAGTTTTACATTTGTTTATAGAATTAGATGCGAAAATATGCTAATGTGTCATTAAGACAGAGATTATAGTTACACAGGAGTCTGAAAATTTTCTATTAAAGCTCCCGAAGAAACCATAATTCTTTTTTCTCAAAATGTCAACAAAATACATATTTTAAAATTTGTTCTCCTGTGGTGTTAAAAGCCTAAGCACAAAGAAACTTGAGGTAATATTTGAGAAATTGGGAATAAAGTGAAAACCTAAACATGCAAATATTTTCTATCTTAAATGGTTAAAAACTTTTTGAAAGAGAAAACAAATTATATAGTTGATGAAATCCCATTTGAATGTAAAATATCTTAAAGTTTCAATAATGCAAGGTGTTAATAACTGAAGAAAGAATTTCTAAGATACATAATTTGGGTCTTGCCTGAGACCCTCTAGCTATAGAGTTGCTATAGCAATGCTACTAAAGAAAATTAATGTTTGTAATTAGACCAAAGCTTTAATACCATAAATCCCACTACAGCTATTTATTTTCAAACTGTTAAGAATCTGTGGATATTTTCAGGACTCAGTGATTTACATTTGTATTTCCTCTGTTTCAGGTCGACCATTCTGGCAATCTAGAAATTGTTCAGTTAACTCCATATAAAATTCTGATTTGACTGGATCCAGCTTCAACACACACACACACACAGCTAACAAAATGTGCTTGGGGCTTCTGTACTTAGAAAAACTGCACTAAATATTTTTAGTTTGTTAGGGTATAACGCATCAGAACAGAATCAATCACAGAGCTTTAAATATATCCATTGGTTAAAAAAAAAAAACTCTACCAATCATAAATCTCAATCCCTTTCTCTTTATGATTTTTTTGTGATGTGTCTATAATAGTTTCATTGTTATTCCTTGGTAGCCATTCAAGTACACATGTGTTCTTTCTCTTGCTATCTATCTATCATCTATCTATCATTAAATTTTATGTCTATGAGAACAGTGAAATAATAAACAAGAGGCTATCAGAAAGGATGATATACGTAAGAATTGTAAAGAAAAGACAAAAAAAAGTTCTCAAATGTGTCTTAAGTATTTATGCCGGATCATAATCATGCAAAGAATTCCTGATCAATCAACATACATCTAAGACATTATCTTCATGAATGAAAATCACAATGATAATACAGCTGTGTAACTTTGGTACAGAGAAATAAACTATTTTACTCCCCTGTAAAACCTGACTACCACCATTTTGTATGGCTAAGTGTTAAAAGGAGAGTCACTTGGTTTTTGAGACCTCATCAAGATCTGTCAGACAATATACAGTGAGAAACTCCTAAAAGACAGGACAATAAACATAAATATCCAAACAAATATTGTTATCCTTGTGTAACAGTCTGCAACTGACCACTTGGCTCATAAAAGGTTATGCAACAGACCCCTACACTCATGAGCAAATGAAAACTCTGAACTCTGCAATTAAGTCTCGAGGTAAGAAAAAAATAGACAAAGAGTAGTTACCCAAAGATGGAGAGTAAAGTTGTAATATAATAGTTACCTGGCCCGCAGCCATGACTTTTTCTGGGATAATACTGTTTTTAAAAGCAGGAACAGCAACTTACCTAAGGAGAAAATGAGAAAAAAAATGGGTTACTATAAGAGAATTTTTAAAACATTTTAAGAGAAGCAAAGCATATGTTGGCAGGATGAACCAAGTCTGTACACACAGAGAAATTGCCTAAGTCTACTATATGCCTCACTGTAATTTCCCATTCTCTACATCCCTTTAAATGTTCCTCACCCTCCTGCCCCTTGCCTACTTTCTCCTAGTTACCCTCACTTCACACCCATGTTTGTAGGCATCTCCTTCTCAGGCTGACTTAACTCTACTAATACTTACACATTTCTCAAAAAAGTGGGTAGTTTCATCTAAAAATAAAGAATTAATAAATGTAGACTAAATTCCAGACTCTACCTCTTATTAGAGTGCCACCTTTATTGAGACAAACCATCTGTGAACTAAAGGTGATTAAATAATTAAATTTAAGTATGCTTCTAGCTTCAGAATTTTAAGTTGTTAGGAGAAGGCAAGCAGACTGGCCAAAAGAAATAACTTCTCAATAAAATATCAGACTTAACAGCTCTCATTTGGAATAAATTTGAGAGATAGGCCCTTTGCAGAGTACTTGCTTTATTTTAGTCCCTAGGACTGGCTATTGTGTGCGTGGGCGAGGCTGATTTGGTAGCGAAGGCTCTCAGTTTAAAGAACACTATAAATTGGGATTTATTCAACTATAATATCGTCTATGAAAGATACAAGAGTGGGACTAGAGCTAAAAGATGAGATTGTGGGAATCAACCGAGATAACTTGGTAACATAAATCTATTTTTCCCAAGATCATTTTAAAACTTCCAAGTTCAAAGGTAAGTGTTGCTCAGTGCACTTGTCAGTGGAATATCAGCACATACAGAATAAGTGTGTTCCTGCAGAGACAGGAAGCAAGGAAACTACAGTGCCAGGAGCAAGAAAAGAGCTGGCTCTCACAGGCAGGTGCCGCAGTGTTTGCAAAGCACCTAGTGCAATCACAATTTCCTTAGGACCCAGCTTGGAAAGTTCTCTGGGTGCACAACCTTAACGTTTTCTCCTGCTGGAATCTGAAGTGTTCATTTTATGCATTGACTAATTTATGAGTTTAGTGAGAAATTCTTTGTAAAATAAATTCTAAAAAAGAGAGAGAACCTGAAAATGAATTCCTTCTGCACAACATGTGTGTATGGTCCCATTAGCAATCGCACAGTGGGCAATCGATTAGGGAGGGAAAAATGGCTTTTTTTATGGTAATGGATTTTGAGCCTCCTGGTGATAATTTATTTACTAGAAATTTTGCAGAGCTGGCTAGCACACTGATGAAAACCCTCTGAACATGTTCATTTAAAAAGAGGAAAAAAGTGGCTTGGCTTATTTTTGAGAAATATTGTTATTAAATCATTGGAAACATATTGATAAAATATGCCTGAAAGCTACAGTCCTCTAATTTATAATACAAATTACATTGCTATTGACAAATGGCAATTTAATCCTGCAATTAACTTTAACAATTTGAATTTCTCTGTTGCTTTTTTTTTTTTTTTTTTAAGAAAAACCTTAAAAGACATTTAGTAATGTGGAGCTGGGCTAGTCAGCAGTGCTGGCTTTTAAGCAATCCTGTCTCCTCTGTATTTCTTTGTATAGAGTTACCCTACCCACTTACAAGCCAACAGAGTCTTTTCACCGTGACTTCCAAACCATCGAAAATCCTGAGATAAAGGGACTCCCCTACCCCAAATTCCCTTGATATAGGGAGAGAAAATGGCAGTGTGGCCTGGTTCAAGGAATGTGAAATTTCGACTCAAAATGACCTATGCTTCTCTTTTGCTTCCATTACATACTGGCTCTGTGGCATTGGTTCCTTACTGAACCTTTTCCTTTACTTGTAAAACGGAGAAAAAATTAACACCTACTTTGGAAAAGGGGTAGAAAAAATGAGGTGACATGCCAAATGCTTGAGTTTATCTTTCATATTCATCAGTCCATGTCCTACATTCCCCTTCAAACAATGAGACACTCCAGGTGCGATAATCTTTTGCCATTTGGGGAAACAAATTCTCTTTTCCACTCGGAATGTGGGAGTGAGGTGCTTATTAGCAGGGCCAATTCAATACTCATTTCTTCATACATAGATGTATAATCTATTCTCTTAGTTAGAAAAGAACATGAATACTTGGCGATAGGAAGGAAAATGTTACTTTTCTGGTTGGCTTTGCTAATATCTGGCTATGAAACTGTGCTAGCAAAGGGCTGAGGAGTGACAAAAGGATAATGAAGACTCCTGACAGTGGAGATTCAAGGATTCTATGCCAATGACCATATGAGCCTGTCAAAGATATAATTATAAGCAGAAAGAAATATTACATAAAAACCATTGGAGAGATAAAACAAGCATGAATATACATGCATCTAACCACACTGCTCCCAAATATATAAACCAAGAGCTCACAGAACTAAGAGGAGAAAGAGGTAAATCAATTACATATTTGGAGATTTAAACCACCAGGGGAACCTGGGTGGCTTAGCTCGGTTAAGTGTCTGACCCTCGATATCAGCTCAGGTCGTGATCTCACAGTTTGTGAGGCTGAGCCCACATGGGGCTCCGTGAGGACCGTGCAGAGCTGGCTTAGGGTTCTCTCTCCCTCTCTCTCTGTCCCTCCTGCATGCTTTCTCTCTCTTGCTCTCTCTCTCTCAAAATAAATAAACATTAAAAAAATGAAAAATAAAAAGTACACACTTCTCAGAAACCAACAATTAATAGAATAAGCAGACCACAAAAAAAGAGAAAGATATTAAATATATTAAAATGTGATTTAAATAATTTTACTTAACAAATATAGAACTTTACCTCCTATAACCAGTAAATACATATTTTTTTCAAGTACATATAGGACATTCAAAATTTTTGATTATATACTAACCAAAGAAAGCATAAACTCCAAAGTTTCATTATTCAGATAATATTCTCTGACAAAAATATAAGAAAATAAATTATTCGTAAAAGGAGAGCTAAGATCCTACAATTTATCTGGAAATCACCAAAACAAACAAACAAGCAAACAAAAAAACTATTTCTGAACAAATCTTTGGCTAAAGAGAAAATCTTAAAATAAAACAGGAAATACTTAAGTGGGATTTGAAACAGTACATTCAAAAATGGGTGAGCAAAGATAACTTGTACCATTAGAGAGGCGTTTGTAGCTTTAAGTGCTTCTATCTATCTGAAAAAATAATTTGAAAAATAAATAAGCTAAATATTTATTTATTTTTTAATGTTTATTTATTCTGAGAGAGAAAGTAAGAGCAGGGGACGGGCAGAGAGGGAGGAAGAGAGAGAATCCCAAGCAGGCTCTGCACTGTCAGCAATGGAGCCTAAGGAAGGCCTTAATCCCACGAACCATGAGATCATGACCTGAGCAGAAACCAAGAGTTGGTCGCTTTACCAATTGAGCCACCCAGGTGCCCCTAGGCTAAACATTTAAACTCAAGAATTTAATAAATCCAAAAACATAAAAATGAACAAATAATTTTAATGTCAGAAATTATTGAATTGAAAATAGATATAATTAATAAACACAAAAAGTTGGTTTGTGAGAAAATTAATAAAATAGAGAAACTTCACACATAGCTGAGAGAAAGAGTGAGAGAGAGAGAGAGAGAGAGAGAGAGAGAGAGAGAGAGAGGTAGGAGGTGGTGAGAGAGTGTTGGGGAGGAGAAAGGGAGGAACTATGTCACAGAAGAAAATTGAGAAACAGACACAAGAGAATGAGAAAAATAATAAAATGTCTATAAAGGACTATTACTAATTAAAATTTCCAAATCTAAAAAAGCACTATACCAGAAAAGTAGCAAATTTCCAAATCAGAGCCAAAAAAAGATAGAAAACTTGGTTAAAAAAACGCAGCAATTAAAATTTCCGGGTAATCAGCCAGATAATGTTATAGATGAACCCTAATAAAATTTCAAGGAAAAAATATTTCTTAAATTTACAAAATGGAAAAAAAATAGTGACATGGTTTATTCAAATTCAAAGAATCAAAACAGTAAATAGGTAATGGGGATTCAAGAAAGTGCCAGTAAAGAGTACCGGATGATGTAGAGAAGTATTTAGTCACTGTGTTATGCACCTAAAACTAATAGTACAGTGTATGTTAACTAACCGAAATTTATTTAAAAAAATTAAAACAGTACAAGAAATGGAAATGACAGGTCCATTATATTACTATTAGCTAACCAAATCTAGGAGTATATTAACAATATTTATTCTGATTAGAAAGTATTTACCCCAAAGCTAAGGATGATTTAATATCAGCAAGGTAGCACTGTAATTCACTACATTAATGGGCAAAGGAATATAACCACATAGCTATTTCAGTAGACAATGAAAACTTATTTGCAAATATAATCTATCAGTTAAAACTTAGAAAACTGAAAATAAACTTCTTTTTTTAGCGTTTTTATTTTATTTTTGAGAGACATAGAGACAGAGCTTGAGCAAGGGAAGGGCAGAGAGAGAGGGAGACACAGAATCTGAAGCAGGCTCCAGGCTCAGCCGTCAGCACAGAGCCCAATGCGGGGCTCAAATTCACAGACCGTGAGATCATGACCTGAGCTGAAGTCGGCCGCTTAACCGACTGAGCTACCCAGGCGCCCCAGAAAACTGAAAATAGAGAACATCGTAAGTATGAAGAATAATGTATTCCAGAAACTTACAGAAACTTTATGCTGAATACTCAGAAACATGCTAAGATCTTGAGACCTTTAAAGGAGTTAATTTTAAAACCCTTCTAAAGAACATAAAACCATATTTGAATACATGAGGAGATATATTAAACTTAAAAATAGCATATATTTCTATTACGTAGATATTATTTTTTCCTGGACCCCTAATATCACCTTCCCCTCCATAGTGATGTGGGAAATAAAGGCAGGAAGGAAATGCCAGGTAAAATTAAATTTCTTTATAACCTGCAGCCCATTGACAAATACTTCAGGCAAATACAGAGTATAGCATTTCCCCGGGAACTCCCAACTGTCCTAATGTTAAGGCCTTACTAAGGAAAAATAACCTTAACTTGACAATACCCAGGTCTCTGGTATCTTTGAGTACTCTTTAGCATATCAAAGACCTTCTGGAGGCTTCCCTTTGACTTTAACTCCCTCAATTCCATAGTATATAACCAGTCACTTTTCACAATCACCAGTGCAGCTCTTTCGGCCCATGGGTCCCATTCCTGCGCTTCAATAAAACCACCTGTTGAACCAAAGATGTCTTCAAGAATTCTTTCTTGGCCATCAGCTCTGATCCTCCACCATTCCAAAGCCTCATCATAACTACTGAGAGTCAAGCTCACTCTTGGTTGAATGTCTTCCTGTTCTCAAATGGTTTATTTTTTGCTCAACAAACTATTCATATCAAGTGAAACTCTCTTAATTTTCATCTGACGGAAGAAAGAAATGATAGGAAAGAGAGAAGAAAGAGGAAGGAGGATAAGAAAGAAATTGGAGAAGTACTTGGCAGTTAAGTAAAGAGAGCTCAAATATGATTTGCTGAGTATAAGTATATTGTATGTATATTGTAAGCATATAAAGATTAAGGCCAAGCTTGGCTCAACAAGCTCAAGATATCTAATTAGTGTTGTTACAGTCAGATGAGATGGTGCTTGAGTTTATGGAACATGGGATAAGCCCCCTCTGAATCCCGAAGGCTCAGTGAACAATCTAGATCATATTTCCATGGGTTTCAGCCTCAGAGCCCTTCCCAGGTTTTGGGAGGAGTCAGAGATTCCTGGCTGTCTCTGACAGCCAGGTCTCTTTACTGCTTTATTGGAGGCAGGTATTGAGAACCCCGAAACCACTAAATCTGAAGAGCCCTCTAAGTTCATCTATTTTTAATGATTTCCAAAACCTGACTCTGCCTCAGAATTATGTGAAGAGCCTTTAAACTACATTTATCTAAGCCCTACATCAGCTCTATTGAAAGAGAATCTCCAGTGAGTGGGAATGTGAATCTGTGTTTTGGCAATCTCTTCGAATGACTCTCACATGACCAGACTGGCAAGTAGTAGGAGAACTTGCTGTTGGGAACCGCCCATCTATTTTATCTTCCATTTAGTGCCAAGAATCATCCTGATAGCTGTCCAGCTACTTCTAAAGAGATTCAAACAACAATGAAAGAATAAGATGCCTGCAATTTGAGAGGAGGGTGCAATCTTCTATCTCTTTGCAAAATAAATGCTCTTGAAGCCTTTCCACAAGTAGGTTCTTAGAAACTAAACTTCACTAACTGCTGCTTCTCCATATAACTGAGGTTGTCTGAGACAAGAGAGAATTTTGGCAGATCATTGCGAAACTCCAACCAATGTTGCATTAAACAAAAGTGTAACGGCCATTAGGAAGAAGAGTGAATACCCCTTTTGCAGCATCTGATTATGAATAAATAGATAGTAGGTTTGTTCCTTGAAATTTTGTCTAATATGAGTACAGGCTCCTTTAAAAGATATCAATACTATATTTTGAATATTTAAAATGCACATGAAAAATGAAACTATTTTGACAGATTTACTCAAATTGTATGCAAATGTAATGCATATTTAATGCAAATGTACATGTGGTTCTCTTAACTATTTCCTATGCTTCACTGTGCCCCTCAGTAAAATGCTAATGGTTCATCTGTGCTTCTTTATTCTATTCAGCAATTAATTGTTAATATAACTTAAGGATACTACACAATGGCTGGAAAAAAAGAAAAGAAAGAAAAGGTCCTTGACCTTAAGAATAGTATATTCTAGTGGCGGGAAAGACTACATGGCCCCAAATCACCCAAACAAGCTCCTGTTTGTGAATTGCCTGTCTTACTTAAGGGTACCACTCACAGACCAGTAAGGACCAAGAGGAAACCCTGAAATTATCCCACACCCTTTTCTCACCTCATGCTCATGCCCACTAAGTCAACAAGCACCAGTTGTCTTTCAAACTCACTCCCTTTTCCCTATTCTAAGACATCCTTCTTAGTTGAGCACAGTAGGAAGTAATGGGATAACTGTCAGATCATCTCACGGATTTCCCTGCCATCACTCTTTTTTTGTTGTTGTTAATGTTGATCTATTTTTGAGAGAAAAAGGGAGAGCAAGTGGGGAAGGGGCAGAAAGAGAGGGAGACAGAGGATCCAAAGCTGGCTCTGGCTGACAGTAGAAATTCCACTCGGGGCTCAAACTCGCAAAGCATGAGCTTAACCGACTGAGCCACCCAGGCGCCCCTCCCTGCCTGAGAGTCTTAATCTATGTTCTATTCTTCTGCCAGATGATTTCTCCAAAATTCATGGCTGTCCCATGTTCAGAATTCAGTGACTTTCTAAATAATACCCTAAATCTTTTGCATAACATTTAAGCCTTTCATAATTATTCCCTAATTTGGCTCTTCTGTCACTTTTTAATTTGCCTCGTGTTTTCAGGTCATAAACAATGACTTGATCCCTTTAATGCACTAACAATCAAGCTTCTAATGACAATACTTTTAACTGTAACAGCTTCCCTTTTAGCCTTCTCCCTTCCTCTAATCTACTTGGTGAACTCGTCTTCAATCTTCAGGAGTCAGCTCAAATGACCACTCTTCCCCAATATTAAGCCACATCACAGATAGGTGCTGCTTCTATATATTTCCAAAGAACTCTATGAAAACCCAGTATCATTTTCCTTTTGTTCAAATGGAGATAAAAAGGGAATCACATGTAACTCTAATAATACGTATGCATCTTTGTCCATGTCCCTTTTTTTTTCTTTTGTCATGTCCCTTTCTTTAGCAACAAATCCCATCCAACTTCTACAACTGTCCAGAATAATATGAGGGACTCGTTTAAGCCATACATGTACCCCTAAATACTCCAGAATAATAGCTCTTTGTATCTCCCCTATTATCCTATAATTTCAGGACTCTGGGGCAAGAGAGAATATAATTTGTTCATGTCTAACGTATTAAAATACATATAATCAACCCTGAAGATCTTTACCATGGAGAGCTAGTGTTGCTGATGGAATTGTTTTCTATCTTTTGGGTGTGTTGAGGGCTAAGACAGGGCCAGGGTGTAAAGTGAATATTTACTTTTTGTGTTACATATTGGACTATATAGTTCTTCAGAGATCCCCCCACCTCCCTGCTTTGCTGGAACCTAGCAGAAAGTCTGGCACATGCTAAGCATTCAGTGGATGTTGGATGGATGGATGGATGTTGGATGGATGGATGGATGGATGGATGGAGGGATGGATGGAGGGAGGGAGGGATGGAGGGATGGATGGAGGGAGGGATGGATGGAGGGATGGAGGGATGGGTGGTTGGATATAAAATCACTAGAGAATAGTTCTAAAGTCCAAGTGTATAGGAGTTTTTGTGGTTGTTTGTTGTTGTTTTTCCCCCCCAGGGTGATGGGGTCAGAATACTGAGAGAATTGACCATAAGGGAAAGATCACTGTGGCATAAGATAATTAAGGAAAGGCTTGTTAGAATAGATGAGATTAGAGCTGGATATTACCAAAAAATACAAATTAAATGGGTAGAAAATGTAAAGAAAGCATTTTAGGCTAAATATGTGGATTGATGACAGTGCTGTAAAGAGCAAAGGCCTTGTTAACTGCCATAGGGGCTATGCGGGATCAAAAGTAACGATGAGTAGGTAACTTGACTGCTGGGTTGAAAAATTTCCATGGATTTGGAATAAATGCCCTATGTTAAACTGTGTTGGGAGCCGTTTTGGGCTCACAGGTTGAGACCCCTCCCTGTGTGGAAAAGGTTGAAGCAAAAGCTTGCCAGCCAAACTGGTGCCTAATCTTACAACTACTCTCTTTGGCTTAAGGAATGTAATGCTCTTTTGTTTTACTGCATTTAGATGAAAGGAAGGACCTGGAGCAGAATGCTTTGATGGATTGCATCTGAATGAGAGTAGCCTGACCACCTTAAAGTTGCATCTTGGGGATGGGTTGCATAGATTGATAGCAGTTATGAGCTGGCTGAATATTGGTGTGATTTGTGTAAATGTTAGGCTCCTATTATGTAAAATTCACTCATTCACGGGCAAAGGACAAGCATTGGGAATTCTGTCCTTGCCAGACGGGTTGGACCTCCCCCATTGTAATTGGAAGAATAGGCAATGACTCCTGGTCTGTTTATAGATAATTAACATAGGGAGGCCTAGGTAACTTCCTGTCCTCTCCCCCAGCCTTAAATTTATATGTTAACTAACTTGAAAACGACTTGCAAGATTCACCGCTTTACCGATATAACACATTATTGTTCAAACTATGCTTACTGATGGGCTGTCACTCATTGCTGTAATGTAACTCACTACCTTTAAATAAAGACACTGAGGCCGGCAGGGCAGAGACTCCAGAATTCCCAGGGCTGCCTTCTTGGTCATCAGACTCCATCTTTCTCGTGGCTCTCTCACCTCATTTCGCCTAACCGTTCATCCTTCGTGGACCCCTAGATTCGCCGGAACAAGGACTGACCCCGGCAAAACTGGACAAATCTCATATTTCATTTCTGACATCAGGTAAGAATCAACTAAACTGAATCTATTATACAAGTAGAGCTATTTCATCAGTTCATCATAATTAATATACCAACCAGATATCCCAAAGAAGCACTTTTTGAGTTCTGTATACTAGGATTCCTTTACTAGTAACTTAAATGTAGACATTATGAATATGTTATAATAACAATCAACAAGAGCAACTCTGTACAATAGGGAAGAGTAGAAATTCAAGGTTGCCTCATAAATTGAAGGAAATATAGAAAAGAGAAATATAATTTCCCAAAGGGAACTGGTAGGAGATTAACAGTTCAAAGCTAAATATCATGGAATCTTAAATAGCCATAAATGATTACCTTGATTTTACATTTCATTTGAAGGAAAAATACTTTGAATTACCCCCTAATGCTGTATTTGAGCCCTAGTTCAGAAATGATTCATGAAAAATCATGTTAACTGAATTACTTTAACATCTCATAGGAAAAGTTTGTTTCTTTAAAGTGATGGCCTTCTAGAGTACCAATTCCAAACAGGATTTGAACAGAAACACAATTGAGAATAGGGATTAGGCTTTGTTTTCCTTGGTACCATTAGTTCCTGGCATTTCTCAAGCATAGGATGAATATTTGCTGAATGAATAAATGAATAAATCAGTAGTAAGAAGACAACTGGGATTTGAACAGACCATACGAGGAACTTAAAGCTTAATATTGCCTGACCTATTAACCATCAACTCAAGTATAAAAAAATATGGAATAAACCTATCTATGAAATATGAAGAATCTCTTTATATTCAATTATTTATAGTTATAAAGAATAAGTCGAATGATCTAGAAGGAACGCAAATAAGGAAAAGAAAATTCTTTCTGCAATTCAAACATTGATCATTTTCAAGATCATTATAATTCAAATAAGATAAGTTACATTTGGGATTTTTCTACTTTATTCATCATGGAAAGATCTGGTAACTGCCCATGACAAACATCCATGGCACATCCATTTCCATCTTGCAATTTAGATCAAGTCTTTGTAGAAAATGAAAGCAACATAAAATATTCAGAGAACATACATATCCCTTCAGGCTCAGGATGAGTTGAGCATCTTTGAAAATATTATGCAAATACAAAAATGTTTTTCCTGGGATAGGCCAGGTTGCTGGGGCTTTCAACACCTTGAGATATTGGAGAAAGTCAAGGGATAAATAGTTGAACTGGATTTATTTTTACTAGATACTTAGTGAGGGTGCAGCTAACTCTACCAAAGACATTGTCTATTCTTCCTCCCCGCTAATTGCTCAGATTTATTTTAGTTACAAAATAATGCTACCAGGAATGTTCACACTATTCTGGGCATTATATGAGACCCTATACTAAAGAGCACATTGAGCTGGGATATAGCTAATCCATTAATTTTAGTTGTTTCCACAATCAATCTTGGTCACTACAGCCCAATTCATCATTTGATGATATGTATTGATTGGTAAGATGAGGTAGACATCATTCATTTTTAAAAGTAGGCAGAGCCACAGGCTCCCTGTTGGTCTATGTAAACTAGGAAGTGACAATATCTATAGAGGAAAAGATTTGAGGATTTATTTCACCAGATTGTCTACTTGTCATTTGGGCTCACTAAAGTGAATAGATACCTCATTATGTCAGAGAACCACGATCTTATAGGACATATTTAAATCTCTTTAAAAACTAGAATAAAATGTTTCCCATATAAATATATTACTGCCTCTTTGGTACAAGAAAATAAGCACCAATATTCATCTCTCCCACTGGAGAGAGGGAGCTGTGATTCATTCTTCCCATATCCCTTATTAATTGAGAGCTAGGGGGAAAATCAGAACCCTGAATCCATCAAACATAGCACAGTTAACTGCAGCTTTCACAGTATCTACTGCACCTCTGTTCTGGAGGACAGTTTGGACACTTAAAAGAATTAATTAGTAGATTTATGAGCTGGGGCACCACTGTACAAATCTAGAATCCCAAAACTGAAGAGTTACAGATTGGTTTTTATCATGCCAGGAAGAACTGTTTTATGATAGTGGTGGCATACGCCTTTATTTGTCCCTTAGATGCAACTGTTCTCAAATCAGAACTAGTTTCAGCCTCCAAATTGCCCCCTATCAGGAGTATCTTTGTTTATAAGATTTGGGAGAATATCATTTCACTGGGAGAAACTTCACTGGACCTCATTTGCATGTAACAGCTTACCCTGTATGCTTTCCTTATACAGTTAAAATACTTTAATGCTTTTCAAAAAGGAAAATAATAAGCAATTTTTCCCTGTATAAAATTCCTTCTAGGGAGACAAATTTATTACAGATTACAATTACTTTATCATGTTTTAGTTTCTGTGAGTGTGTGTTTTAGAAAATGACTTACTCTAAATTGCATCTAGTAAAGTCTACTTAATACAATTAATCATCTGTCACCAAGAATTACTTACTTAAAACTAGAATTTGCTGAAAAGCATCACATCATTTTTTACTTGTGCCACCAAAGGTAATTGTGTAATTAGTAACTGGTTTACAGAAGCATGTTTTTCACATAAGGTTGATAACCCAGGTCTAAATTGCCCTTCTATCCAGGATCCAAAGGTACTTTATAAATCATTGTATTTAAGTCTCTACTCACACCTGCTCACACCCACACATAAACTGCAAATAGGGTGTATTTAAAGAGGCCATTTAATACTAGGCTAACTACCGCAAAGAATTCTCCACTGGAGTGAAATGCAGCAAAGTTTTAACAGATGCTAAAGAACAATAGACACCAGTTGAGGTAAAGAAATAAAGAATGTCATCTCCAATTAAAACTACAGGAAAGATTTAGCAGGGAGCAATGCAATTATTCATTTGGATTTTGGCCAGGATACCAGAGCTAATATCCTTCGCATTGGGGAAACTTTTTCTAAAGCTTTAAAACTCATTCATATCAGAATTGCACTTTATTATCTCAGCTAAAACAGAATTTTCAGAGAATAAAATACAAATAGAAATGGTCCCTTCTATCACATCAATTTTAATTATGGTGCAATCTATACCCCCAATTGAAAACACACACATGCTTCTAGAGGATAAGAATGCGAGAGAACAGAAAGACTAGACTATGGGCAGCGAACTAAAGATTCAAACAAGGGAAGATGGCTAGAAATAGTGGATTAACACAGAGGACAGAGGTTGGAGGAAAATGGTCCAAATTAGAGTAATCAAATATCCTTTTACTTTATATCCTCACCATAAAAGTGACCTGCTAACAATTTAACTATGCAAATGATAACGACATAGCTGGAGAAGACCTTAGGAATTATGCCTGGTTTGTTGAAGGAGAAACTGAGACCCAGAGAATGGAAGCAAGTGCCCAGGGTCACAGAGCTGTAGATAATTCCATGACACATACACTCAGACATTTGTATTTAGAAAATTACATGATTATGACCAAGGCTACTGCACACTTCAGATAATTCTAACCTTTGTCCAATGTCCCCAGTCGTTTAGCCCTGTGGGCAAAAGCCAGGGACATTCGAATGCATGTGTTTATACGGCTTAAGAGTAATCACCTTTCCAACTTATTATTTGTAGGATCAAAAACTCCTCTCTATACCCTCGACTAGCAGATGGTGAGGAGAACATGAAAGCACAGAGTGACATGAGGAATAAATTGGAGAGAAACATTCATAATAACTATGATTAGAAGAATTGAGCACAGTCCGTAGGAAAATACAGGCCTGCCAAATCCAATTCCACTTTTACTTCAAACCTCCCCCCCTTCCACCTCTCGAACCATAACACCCAGGGTCCTTAAACACTGACTTGGAATTAAAATGGATTGTTTGCAGCTGCTCACATGCAGGCTTATTCTGTCGGCCCCGCCCAGTGTTCACATGTCGCTTTCCTTCCCAGGCTCAATTCTTGCCAGAAGAGGCCATTTGAGAAACCACAGGACTGCAAACCGCACAGGATGCATTTTATGAGTCAGCTTGATCCTCATCCATGGGCTCAGAGTTTGTAGTGTTAAGCCATTAGTCCCGATGCCTGGTTTTAAAAGGAACTTGCTATCTCCGGTTATCCCCCTAACTGTGGTAGCAGTAGGATTCAGGCCTTTGTGCCTTTCCGATGTGGTTTCTGACAAATTCCCCTTTCCCTCTGCCCATCTTCTATAAATTCTGTGACGGTGGAGTAGTTTTTTAGAGCAGAACAGGGATCAAGTAACCACATGATATCTGATTGTAGCAACTACAATCAAAACTCTGTTTTTAAGTAAGGGGGAATGAACTTGTTGTTGCATCTGGCCAAGTGCAGCCAATGGGAAAGTCAAGGGGCTTAGGTTGGAATATGGCATGCACACCTTACTAGGTGCCTCAGAGGGTGCTGATCTAAACAGTGGGGCTAAATGCAGGCCTGAATGTAGAGGAGGCTCCATTTCTTCTAAGAAGAAGAGCCACCTCAGCCTAACTGGTACTTCACTCAGCACAATTCCACCAGCAGGTGAGAGCACAATTAACGTATCTCTGGTTGAAAGTTAAAAATCATTTGTGCTCATCTAGGAAAAAAAAGGCATTAATTAAATAAAATTTAAGTCCTGTTTTACAGGTGTTCACTGTGGAATGAGATGTGGACAAGAGTACTGAAATTGTTGCAAATACGGGGAACATTATAAATGCTCTGCTTATAAAAATTTATTATTGGACGGACCTGACATTCCCCGAAACTTGCTCATAATACAGGAGAAAAGCATGTCGAGCTTTTCTTTTAGTTCTAAATGGTGAGCTAATAGCTACATATTTAGATATGAATAAAGTTCTTTCTATTTGGTCTCCATAATAGTGCCTTGCTCTTTCAAGAATGGCGATCATTCTGTTTTGGAAACAACTATAGTACTTGGTAAAGCTAGATGGCATGATTAGGCTGTACTCTAACCTATGTTTCTGTTATTTGTTTGTTTTTTTTTCTAGGACTTTAAATAATTTTCCAAAAAGATCTATCCCCATAGATATCAGAAAGTATATTTCTGACTCCCTGACATTAGAGTTTTTTATGTTTTAAAATAAATTTTTAAAAGAGAAATCCTCATTGAGATAAAGTGGGTGAAAAACCAGTCATTTAATCTGTGAATATTAACCTAGCACATATCATAGGAAAACACAGTACTAGGCACGCGAGGGCATAACAAGAACTGAATGAAATGAGTTGTTATTATCCTACAAAGGCTTGGCTGTAGCCAGCTGTTTCCATAGCCCTGTGTGCCTGTCTCTCAGGGGCGTAGTCATGCCTGTCACGGTCTTTCTTTCAGGCTGAACTGTGCGTTCCTTCATGACATCTTGATAGCTTTCACCTCTATCTGTAGAATTTACCATTATTTTTGCCACCCTGGAGAGGGACCTAAATTAAAGTGTGTTGAATGGGTGGCTCAGTCGGTTAACTGTCCAACTTCGGCTCAGATCATGATCTCATGATTCATGAGCTCAAGCCCACATCCGGCTCTGTGCTAACAGCTCGGAGCCTGGAGTCTGCTTCGGATTCTGTGTCTCCTTCTCTCTCTGACTCTGCCCCACTCCTGCTCTGTCTCTCTCTGTCTCTCAAAAATAAATAAACATCAAAAAAAAAAAGTGTGTTGAATGAATTAATGTAGGTGGAAGTTAGTAGCAATGATTATCAGGATTGTCTTTGATACCAGACATCCAGAGAATAAGGATTATGTAGTTAGATTTATTTTCTGAAGAGGATTATGATATGAATTCTCTGGTATAGGGGGACACAGTATAGACAAAATTCATTCAAAAAATATTTGCTTAACCTAATTTACTCCCGGCATTGGGCCAGGTGTTGGGAACTGCAAGTCTATGCATGCTAGACTCAAATACTGTTCTTGGCATTTTAAGGTCTAACAGAGATGACAGGATAATGGCCAAATTTGCCTTTACCAAGGAAACACATAGGACAGTACTGGTGTGCTGGAGCCTACTCTTTCTTGAAGTGGCTCCTGAAAGCCATTTGTTAAACATTCAGGTACTTCAAAGCTGGTCGTTAAACCATTAGTTGATTGAAATTGGCCATGATGAGAGGGAAATCAGCAAACATTACAAAACCAGGATACTTTTTTTTTTTTTTAAATCAGGAAGAGCTGGTAACTAGTTCACCACTGGTTGCAGTTACATATGCCTACCTCCATGTGTCTTAACCATCTTCATCCTTGTCTGCTGTCTCCTTTAGGAGGTAATAATATAAAACAGAAGCATATTTATAAGATATTTTACTTTAAAAGGCTTTATATTTTAAATTTGAGGAAACTGTGTAATTATAATTTTTAATATTTTTTATAAAACAAAACCAATGAAGTAAAATGCATTATTGTTTTCCTTCACATGTGCCTTACCTTAACACATATTTTTAGCTCATCCACAATACTTATGTGTACTAGTATTCTATAAATACATATTGACTTTAATTGAATCAAATAGAATTGAATCAAATAAAATTGAATTAAATTAAATTGACCTGAGTTGAAATGAATACGCTGGGCTAATTTAAAATCTATAATAACGCAGATACTTTTACTTTTTATATTGAAGTAAAACTACCTTGAATGCTAAAATATAATTACGTGTGCAAAAAACTCATTTATATTTATTGTTTATGAAGCTATGTAGGTCTGCTGTGAATGGTATACTTTTATTCATGAACAGACCATATTTTCATAATCTGCGCTAGTTTATACCTTACATTGAAATATTTATAATGCTAAAAAGTGATTTGATTTGACTTGAATTTTAAGCTATTTTTCAATTTGGACTTTATATATTTGGACCTAATCTAATTTTATGCGATTAGATTTATTTTATCTAAATTTCTTTAAAATTTTTATTTACTTTTGAAAGAGAGAGAACAAGAGAGAGCACGAGGACGGGGCATAGAAAGATGGAGACACAGAACCCAAAACAGACTTCAGGCTCTGAGCTGTCAGCACAGAGCCTAAAGTGGGGCTCGAACCCACGAACTGTGAGATCATGACCTGAGACGAAGTCAGAACTCAACTGACTGAGCCACCCAGGTGCCCCTGAAATTCTTGATTCGTATGCGTTACTATATAATTCTTCCACATTTTGGAGTAATTTTTACTGTGTGTTCTTATCATGAATACACTGGAGACCCCGTGGGGCTTCCCGCCATAGGGTGGTAGGTATGAACAAAGACGTCTGGGTTTGAAAGTTGTGGGCTTGAATTCGAGCTGGAAGTGTTTGGTCAAATTACTTATCTCATCCAATCCTTAAATTCCTATCTGTTAAGTAAGTATGAGGCAGTACCT
This sequence comes from Paguma larvata, assembly GCA_030068075.1. Taxonomy (NCBI): domain Eukaryota; kingdom Metazoa; phylum Chordata; class Mammalia; order Carnivora; family Viverridae; genus Paguma; species Paguma larvata. The sequence continues at coordinate 92,249,413 of CM057824.1, read as the reverse complement.
ATATCACAGAGATACATGCTAATGAAATGTGATGATGGGTATAGAAACTTTAAAAGAGTGGCATGCACATATGCAGATAAAACTCTGTGTGGGGCGCCTGGGTGGCTCAGTTGGCTAAACGGCCGACTTCTGCTCAGGTCATAATCTCACGGTCTGTGAGTTTGAGCCCCGCATCGGGCTCTGTGCTGACGGCTCAGAGCCTGGAGCCTGCTTCAGATTCTGTTTCTCCCTCTCTCTCTCTGCCCTTCCCTTGCTCACTCTCTGTCTCTATGTCTCTCAAAAATAAAATAAAAACACTAAAAAAAATTAAAAAAAACAACAACTCTATGCCAGAAGCTAATATATGGACAAGCAATAAATGAGGAACATCTGAAGTCTAAGCATCTTCAAGGTCTAAAGGATACCTACTGAAAGAGCAAAGAAGTAGATAGAATTGGTGGGTGCATTCTGAAAACTTAGAACTAGGTAAAGAAACAAAAATGGATACGATATATCTAAGTACGGTCTAGGGGGAGAACAGAAGATTATTCATATTTATTGGACAGTTACTATATGCCAGACACTTACCTAACGCTTCACATGCATAAATTGTTAAACCTTCAAAATAACCTTCTGAGGAAGGTACCTCTTGCTCATATTCTTACTGAGACATGTGACAAGTAGGCTAGAGAGAAGATCTTGTTCAAGGTCTTGTCCAATAAAATGATAGTGTCAAGCTTTAAATCTTGAATGTGGGCAATAATTTTAGAATATGTTATATATCCATATACATTCTATATCTATAATCTATATAATATACATAGATTATAAATATATAAGATATATGTATATCCTCAGACTATACCTCATATATATCATATATATAACATATAATATAAATTTAATATATAAGTAACATATAAATATATATGCAACATATATTTAACAGACTGTTTAAACATGCTCTATTCTAGCCTATGAAAAATATCAATCCATTTACTATTTATAATAAACTACCATATATGTACTATTATGACTTTCATTTTATAAATGAGAGAACCATAACTCAGGCACAGATAAATCAAGGTCACACAGCTAGTAAATGGCAGAGGTGGAATCAAAGCCAGGCAGTCTGGTCCTATAGAATCAGCTATCTACATGGCTCCTTCACTCCACAGTTCAGAGCAATTTTAACGGTCCAGTTCTATCAGCGAGGTCATCCTTACTGTGGAAATAACTATGAATTTACTCTACAAACTTCCAAGAGAGTTTTCCCAGGGCCAAAATGTATCTTTGTTTAAAAAAAAATAAATAAATAAACAATCCCGTACTTGTTATAGTCTGGTTATAATTTATTTTCCCACACTGCTCTCCACACAGAGATTACTAGATTATCTGAATATTTCTATTCCTATGACACAGCTGCATTTCTTTAAAAAAAAAACATACACAAAAAACATGTAAACTGTCATTTCAGCTTCATATCTCATTCTCTTAGGAGTTTGGTTACTGTGAGTCATCTCCTGAGAAATGGTTTCTGGATCTGCTGGACTCTCAGCCACATGATAAATAGCTGTAAACTCTCTAAGGTAATTCCAATCTCAAGGCCTTTAAGAAGCAGCCAATACCTCTTCCCATGTCACATTGCTCCTCTCGATCCCCATTAGCTATAAAAATAAGGCATTTGCATTGTTACTACTAAGAGAAGATTTAAAGACACATTTTTTAAAAATTAAAAAAAAAAAAGAAAAGAAAAGCCAGCCTATAGTTTTTTGAGTTTGATTAATTCTCGATGGATAACCTGAAACCACTGGCTGGAACACGTTTCTCGGATGGTTGACTCTTTTTAATTGTGTACATTGTCTCTATGCCTAGCATAGGACCTTACTCACTCTAGTTCTAAGGATTTGTTTTGGAGCGAAACAACCTTTCACCAAACTCCAGAATAATCCTCTCTCTGAAGTCTGCTCTCCATCTGTGTTCTCAAGTTTAAAACTCTCCCCCTCCATCTGCTAAACTCAATAATGACTGTAACACCAAGCAGCAGGTAGAACCAAAATGCTGGCTCAAAACTGAATCCTGAAAATGAATCTGGCATCCCTGCTGCAGAATCATCTGTATTTGCTGATCTGCCCCCATTAATCTCCAGGGAATAAGAGTGAAAAACACTGAATGGACAAAGGGGGGATATTTCTAATTAACTGAAAACAATAATAGGATAAAAATCATCAGGATTTTGCCTGCATAAGGACAGCTTTGCAAAACAAAAATAAAAATATCACAGCTACAGCTCCCCAAATTGGATGGGTAAGTGCACAAATACACGTGTGCACGCGCGTGCACACACGACACACACACACACACACACACACCTCAAAATTCGGACACAGAAATTCATTCTAAAGGACAAAGATCCTATCTGGCAAATTACTGATTACAGTGTATGGATATAGAAGTGCAATCATAAATACATAGTTTAAAAGTCAAGAGACTATTTAAATACCACTGAAATTTCATGTTTCTATTAAAAATGATTTCTCCTAGAACAACCGTTGGAAACACCATCTTTTGTCCTGGATATACCTGAATCATTCATTAATTAGAAGCTCAAAATGTGTCAGCACATCCATGCTGTCTCTTCCAGCTGTTTGACTTTTTGAAGTCAGAAATTGTTCTTCTGGTCTTGTAGTTGAGGGAAGAAATTGTTTCTGAACACCATTAGGGGCACATTTAAAGCATGTATATTCTCTTCTCTCTTTCTGATTGTAGCAGATTTTCACACACTTTGTGTTCAAAAGGAACTTTTGCTACAAGTGCTTCAAGTGAAAGATCAGTGAATTGAAAACAAAACAGGAAATAGCCTGAGGAGAAAGGCAAATTCTTCTGATCTTCCCCGAATACTTTTCCTTGAATTTAGCAATTAATCAGAAAATCACAGGGTTAAGTACTTTTATTTATTTATTTTTTTTTTACTGGATTCTTGTATCATCACAATATTTTTCACCGTTTTCTTTTCCAGACTCACAACTCTGACTCCCTCCTGTGGACCTTCTATATCACTGTCACTTTCCATCTCATTTAACTAACATTATTCCCTGCCCACTTTCCTGTCCCTGCAGGTGGGGAAGGATGGGGGCTGCCCTGGATTCTCCACTCCTAACTTGATTTTAAGTGAACTTCTTTCACTTAACTCTCTGCAAGTGTATTCAGCGCCCTCCTCTTTCTTATCTCCAAACTTCATCTCATGGTATTAATGTTACTTCATGTCCATCCTTACTCCGTTTCTCACATTTATTCCATTTTTTTAAGCTACTAATTGCACTTCATATTTCAGTAGGTCACAATATACTTTGGATTTACATCTGAATTGCATTTGAACCATTACCTACATAAAATGTAGGAATATTTTAAAAAGTGCTATTTGGCTTGGAAGCCCCAAGAAGAAAAGGGATGGAACCAGTAAAATTAGTCCATTTAACAGTCAGCATAATGTCTAAACTTATAAAAAATGGCTTCTGGTAACTATGAGAGTAGGCAAAGAGAAGTAGGGTGTGCAGACTTGAAGGGGAAGGAGATGTCGGTTCACTGAGGACTGGAACTTTTTACTCTGGCTTTCTGTTTCTCTTCTTTTCTTTTCTCCCTCTCTTAATTTCCTTTCTCCTATTTTGTTATTTGAATAGTTGGGTTTTCTTGATGCATTAATGTCTATCCTTTTGTTCTGAGCTTGCTTTTACAATCTCTCACTTTTTATTCAGTTCTCTTCATTGGTCTATGTTTCAGGAATTTGCAAGATGAAGTCCCCATGTTATTTGATGGAGGAGCAAGGACATTTAAAAATATGGCTTTGTGAGCACTGGGGGTTATAGGTAAGTGATGATTCACTAAATTCTATTCCAGCAAGATGGATGGATGGATGGAAGGAAGGAAGGAAGGAAGAAAGAAAGGAAGGAAGGAAGGAAGGAGAACAAACATCTGTCTATGGCACCTGCTAGACTGTAGACTGTAGAAGAGATAATGGGGTATGATTTTGTTCTTTCATCTTGAAGACTTCTCTCACGATACATCTGCTTCTCTCGATGAGAATTACAAGTCAGTAGACAGTGGAGGAGTTGTCTGCTCTATATTAATACATGTCTTTGAAAGCTTCTCATGGAGAGGCATAGTTTCCCTGAAATGTCTTTATAGTGTTTTATAGCTTACATTCTTAGATGCTATAAAATAGAAAATTTAAATAAAAACAGATTCAAAGAAACAAACAAACAAAAATACGGCTTTCCATTATATACTCATTCCTGGAGACATAGATCTCATTTTTAAAATTGGACAAGTAAATTGATATCTTTTTTTGGTGAAAAAAGCATGAAATGAAAAAAAAACATAAAATAAAAGTTTGAAGTTGTATGCATGTATCTTTCTCAACAACTTTAAGTGTTGCTTATAGTTATTCTTAACTCTCCCTAAGTGTTAAAGCATTGACAAAATATTGTTTGATGAGTTTTATCTTCAACCCTGTTTTATGTTTTATAGTTTTACGGTTGGGAGAACAGAGGGGAAAAATGACAGAAACAAAGTAGATGAAGTTAATACACATTTCCAGGATTGCTTCCTGCTATTTGAATTATTTCCATAATAATCAGATTGTATATTTTCTTATTCTTTTTTTTAACACAGATATAATATAGTCAAACAGTAAAAGTTCTGGAAACAGAAGCCTAGGTTAAAATCCCAGATCTGTCACTTACTAGCTCTATTATCTTGCACAAATAAATTAAAGTCCCTATATTTAAGGTTCCTTAGCTATATTTGGAAATAATTGCATATAACTCCATGATTGCTAGAATGATTAAAATAGAATAACACAATGAAATTTGTGACATCTATAATTGCTTACTTAATATTAACTCTCTTTCCTATTTGAAGGTGATCAATTACCTCTATGTTGCAATAATACTTTTTAATGGAAGTCACAATAAGCAACATTTTAACAGTGAGATATATAAATTTATGCATGGAAAAAAAGTACTGTCAATTTAGAGTGATTCTCTCTAATTTCCCCACTTTGCTTGGCCCTCCTAGAATCTAAGTTAATTTGTATGCAAAGACTAAAGTTACTGCCTTAATACCACTTTGCCAAATTCTCATAGCAAGCCTAAAGATACCTAAAAGTTCCCTGAAGAGGTTACAGTTAATATGTTACAAAAATGAAGAAAACAAGTGTTGCTATATTTCTGATGTGATTATACCTACCATTTTTTACTAAAACTATTTTGTCTAGGGGTGCCTGCATGACTCAGTTGGTTAAGCATCTGACTCTTGATTTTGGCTCAGGTCAGGTACTCTTGGTTGCTGAGATCAAGCCCCACGTCTTGGGGCTCTGTGCAGAGAGCACAGAGCCTGCTTCGGATCCTTTCTCTCGCTCTCTCTCACTCTCCTGCTCTCTCTCTGCCCCTCCCCCAGGGCTTGCTGCTGTGCGTTCTCTCTCTCCCTCTCAAAATAAATAAACATTTAAAAATAAATCAACTATTTTGTCTATATTACCTTAGTTAATAGATTTAAACTAACTGGCATAAATATAACACTGTACCAAACTACAGAATACTTATTTTGGGGGTACCTGGTTGACTCTGTTGGTTAAGCATCCAACTTTAGCTCATGTCAGGATCTCATGGTCTGTGGGTTTGAACCCTATATGGGGTTCTGTGCTGACAGCTCAGAACCTGAAGTCTGCTCCATACTCTGTGTCCCCTCTCTCTCTGCCCCTCCCCATTCATGCTGTTTGTTTCTTAAAAATGAATTAACCTTAAAAAATATTTTTTAATGAAAAAAATAAAAAAAATAGAGATGGAAATAAATGAATAAAAGTAAATAGCATTTTAAAAAAAGAATACATACTTCGATACGTGTATGGGAGAATTAATCAGATTGACCATATCCTGGGCTATAAAGCAAACAGGCTAAACAAAGCACATATCAGATTATTAAAATCATAGAGAGTACTGTCTGTAATTACAGTGAACTTAAGCTACAAATCAAGAAGAGAGATGCCTGGTAGCTCAGTCAGTGGACTGTCCTACTTTGTATAAGGTCATGATCTCATGGTTAGTGAGTTTGAGCCCCACAACGGGTTCTGGGCTGAGAGAGCCTGAAGCCTGCTTCAAATTCTGTGTGTGTCTCTCTCTCTTTACCCATTCCCCACTCATGCTCTGTTTCTTTCTCTCTCTCAAAATAAATAGATAAATAAAATAAACATTATTAAAAAATCAACAGGAAGATAACTAAAAAAACTCATATGTTTGAATATTTACCAACACATTTCTAAAAAAACCATGAATCAAAAAAGTTATAGCAAATTTAGAGAATATTTTAAAGTAATAAATAAAGTATAACATACGAAAACTTGTGAAGTGCAGCGAAAGTTCTGCTCTGAGAAAAATGAACTCAAAGCCCTCTTATTAGGATCAGAAAAACTAAATAATAATTATATTCTTATCTGTGTCAAAAAGTTATTTAAAAGGAATAAAAAATTAAATGGAAAGAAGTAGGGAGAGGTAATAATCAAAAGTTTAAGAAAAAATAGATAACAGACACATAATTGAAGGATTCAACAAAGCTAAAATTTGTTTCTTTGTCAAGAATAACATTCCTGTGCCTTATGAAAACTATTCAAGGAAAAGGAAAACACACAGATAAAAACAAATCATAAAAGTGACATCACTACAGATCTGATGAAATTATACAAACATATTCCAAACACGTTTATTCCAATACTTTGATAACATGGAGAAAATGTAAAAGACCCAGAAAAATATAACTTATCAAAAATTGTACATAAGAGAACATACCTAACACCCAGACCTTGGTTTGAAACACAATTTTCCAATAAAAGAAAGCAAGATTCCTTGGAAAACCTTTTTAAAGGCAGGACAGGGGCAGCTAACATACAAGGTGAGCCTGGATTTGTTGTGGTGCCCGAAAAGAAGAAAATGCTCAGAACACAAATACACAACAACAATACCTCATAAAGATGTTAGTATGCCAAGTGATACAGGATCCAACTGAAAGAATTCCCAAGAGTCAAAGATGGAACAATCTGAGTGACAAATAAATAAATTATTATTGTATTATAATACGAACATAAAATAAATATGCATGGGACCATGCTGATAAAATGAAATGATTAAACAAAGAAATAAATGGGGAGAAGAGGCAAATCTGTGCAGAACAATTCCAACCTCTGTAGATACTCCACCCTTAAGGAGTACAAATCCATAGTTAAGTATGGGCCGCACATACTGACTTTCTTCAGAAAGTACAGCATGTCAAGGGAGGAACAAAAGAGTAACTTCACCAGGAGTACACCTGACAAACACTGCCTGGGGCCAGATGATCAAGGCTAACATCAACAGTGATAAACCACCATGCAGAGTACATACCTTTCACACTTTATAATGAAAATGGCACTTTACCTCTGAGTTCTTTTCCCCCCAAACATATTATTTCAGTCAAGCATTGGGGGAGGGGAACCTCCCACACAAGGCATATTCTCCAAAATACATAAACTACACAGTTCAAAACTATCAAAATCATAAAAACAAGGAATATCTGAGAAACTGTCACAACAAAGAGGAGCCTAAGAGACACTATCATTAAATATATACATATATATGTGTACAGATATATGTACAGATATATGACAATACATATATGAAATTTACATATATATACGACAAGGAAATTTGAAGAAAAGAAATTATAGACCAATATCTCTTATCCACATCGATGCAAATAAAAAAAAAGAAAAAAGAAGAAAGCAAACAGAACCCAGCAATGTGTAAAGAGAATAATACATCAGAACCAAATTTTACTTACTTAATGAGAATGTGAAGTCGGTTTAACAAAATTTAACCTTAACATTTAACATATGAGAATCAATTATTGTAATTCACCATTTTAACAAAACAAGGAGGAAGTCAATAAGTAGAGAAGCAAAGCATGTAATAAAACTCTATTTCATTCAGGATTCGAACAAACAGCAAACAACACTTCTCAAACTAGCAAATAAGATGAAGTTACTTAATACAATTAAGTATATCTGAAAAAACAATAATAAAACAATTATTGAACCAGATGATAAAGTATCAATCCCTGTATCTCTAGTTTGAGAACAAGAAAGGACACTGGCTATCACTATTTCTATTAAATATTGAAACAGTGCATTTGGATGGCTCAGTCATTAAGCTTCTGACTTCAGCCCAGGTCATGATCTCAGGGTAACTTGGAGCCCTGCATCTGGCTCTCTGCTACTGGCAGAGAACCCACTTCAGATCCTTTGTTTCCCTCTGTCTCACTCCTCCTCCCCCACTCACAATCTGTCTTCTTTCTCTCAAAAATAAATAAACATTAAAAATATCTGTATTGGAACAAAGGTCCTAGTTGGATCTGAAAAATAATAAGCTTAAAAAATTAGACTAAAGAAATAAAAGTATGATTTTTCTAAATGCTTATTTATTTTTGAGAGAGAAAGAGACAGAGTGCAAGTGGGGGAGGGAAGAGAGAGAGAGAGAGAGAGAGGGAGACACAGATTCTGAAACAGGATCCAGGCTCTCAGCTGTCAACACAAAGCCCAATGCGGAGCTTGAACTCAGGAATGGCAGATCACGACCTAGGCCAAAGTTGGACACTTAACCAATTGAGCTATCCAGGTGCCCCAAAAGTATTATGATCTTTAAACAATGTAATCGTATACGAAGAAAATCTAAAAAGCATTTTTAAATAAATATTACTTTAAGTATATAAATTTAGTAAAGTCACTGTACAAGATGAATACATACACACATACATGAAACAAAAATGTAATATATCAGGATAAAATAGAATAAGAAAGACCCTTTAAAAATGAAAAATACTTCCAGTTCTGTTCTTTATCAAGAAGAACATGCTTTGGCTATATGGGGTCTTTTGTGGTTCCATACAAATTTTAGAGTATTTGTTCTAGTTCTCTGAAAAATGCTATTGGTACTTTGGTAGGGATTGTATTACATCTGTAGATTGCTTTGGGTAGCATGGACATTTTAACAATATTTGTTCTCCCAATCCATAAACATGGAATGTATTACTATAATGCTGTATGTTAATTATACTGGGGTTTAAAAAATAAACATAAATAATAAATACTATAAAACAAAAGTCAAATATCTAGGCATACTCCTATAAAAGTTATGTAATACTTCTACACAAAAAATCCTCTATCATTATTGAGTGAAACTAAAAATACTCTAATAGAGAAATAAATCTTGTTTATTAATTAAAACAGCCGATATGGCACAGACCTAAATTTTTGGATAAAAATCCTAAGTGTGTGTGTTTGTGTGTGTTTGTGTGTGCATGAACAGAGTGAGAAGCTGATTTAAAATTTCATCTGAAATACAAAGCCCAAAATAGTCAAGAACTATAATTGCTCAGAAAAAATAAAGTGAAAGTTACTATGCAGTCATATATCAAGACATAGAGACACAGGAAGATGGAATGATAAGTATGCCACTGGAAGAAAATCGACAATCCAGAAATCAACCCAAGAGAAATGAAAAAGATTATTTTTTTAATAAACATTATTGGGTCAATTGAATATTCATAACAAAAAGAAGTGAACCTTCTCTTATACCATACATAAAAAAAAAATTCAATTGGATTGCAGATTTAAAATAAAAGTTAAACACTAAGGCTTCTAACAGTTAATATAAGAAAATATCTTCTTGACCTTTGAGTAGGAAAGCATTTATCAAACCGAAACCTTATAACATTAATCTTCATAATAATAATATTGAAAAATAAACTTGCCTTCATCAAGAGCTATCATTAAAAGAATAAAATGGTATTAAAGGTGTTAGCCAACACTATTACAGCAAACATATTGCAATATAAATATATCAAATCAATATGTTGTAAACCTTAAACTTACACAATATTGTATGTCAAATATAAGCCCTTAAAAGAAAGGGCAAAAGAGGCAAGCCACAAAGTGGGATAGTTCATGAGACTGAGGAAGGATCTGCTGCAGTTGCTACTGCTGTGTAACAAATTATCCCATAATTTAATGGCATAAAACAATCACTTTAATATACTACTGCATTTGGTTGTTAAAAATTTACAAGTGACACAGTGAGGATGGCTTGTGCCTGATCCTGACTCTGGCCCACAGCTGAGCAGACACAAAGACAGAAAGTGACTTGGCAGCTAAGGGTAGAATCACCTGGAGATTTCTTTACTCATGTGCCCAGTGCCCTTACTAGGACTATAAAGCTTAAATGTGATCTCTCCACACTTACAGATGCCCTCTGGGGCATGATGAAGATAGGAGAAACTTCCTATATAGTGGCTCAGGACTTCAGCACAAATGCTCCAGGAGACAAAGCAGAAGGTATACTTCATTTATAACCTAGCCTCAGAAGTCAGATGGTGTTATTTTTACCATATTGTACTGGTCAAAACAATTACAGGCTTACCCAGAATCAAGGATAGAGACAAAGACCTCACCTCAAATAGGATTAATGTCAATGAATGTTGTGGTCACGTATTTAAACCACCCCAGACTCATATGCAGAATACATAAAATGCATCTTACATCATCATGACAAAGACGGACAATACAATAGAAGAAAATAGCCCAAAGGCTTGAAATTATAAGAGACTAAATTAGTGTTATACTTTCTATGAACTCTATTAACCTACTTCTATATTCAGAGGTTTTTGAGAAGATATTAGACAATAAATAATTTTAAAGTGTTAATAGAGGATGTTTGCTAAGTGAGCTGGATCTTAAGAATGGATAAAATATGGATAGGTAGATAAAGGGAAATAATTTAATATCTAACCTTTCTTCCTAGGAAAAGACGAACCTAGGAAAAGCTGTGATCTGGGCTTGGGAATTAAGGTTGAGCAAGTATTGATAACAAAATAAAGGACATCTGTTAAGTCATCTAACCAGCTTTCATGATTTCCTCTTTCTGAAACAGGCCCCATTTTCTGGAAAACGCCCCATATCGTGGTGATAGCAAAAGCAGTCATGTCCATATAACAGTACTCTCCTCTACTATAAGTGATAGATTCAGGCTGGGCCCAATATTCAAACTAGGACAATCCTCTCTTCCTCTCACTGGAGCAACTGGCTATTCTGAATTGGGTTTGTATGTCCTCTTTCTTTGTCTGGTCGAGCGGACTGGGGACCAGAAAACTCACAAGCTATTGTCAACCAATATTTCAGTCTATAAACTTACAAGCAGCCTAAAATTTCAGACTAAAAGAATGAAGAATAATGAAATGAATACAAATAATGAAGGAAATATTGAAAGGAAATGAAAGAAAACTGAGAGCTATCAAATCCTTTGATCCATTTTTTCTCCTTCATCACAGGATAGTTTTCCACCTGCGTGAAATATTGTTGTATACCTCTAATACATCATCCTTGTTTAACTGTTTCTGAACCTATAGACCAAATAAAGTTGACTAATGCAAGAACCATGCCAGACTAATGCCAGACCATGGTGAGCTCAATAGGAAAAGCATACTGACAGCAACATTTATTGAGGAATTACTTTATGCCACACACTGCTTCATTTATTCCTCCCAAATGATCACATGTGTAAGCAATATCCCATATTAGATATGAGAAAACTGAAGCTTAGGGAATAGAAGTAATGTTCTCACCTTTACAGTAAACAATACAAGAGCCCAAGGTCATACCAGGTTAGGCTACAAATCCATTGTTTTTTGCTAGGATGCTCTATTGCCTTCATCAAATCCAGAACACTAAATAATAAGCAAGAAATAGGTTAAAAATGAAAGAGAAAACAAGTTTAGCCAAGACAGATTCTTGGATCCAAACATACACTTTATAAAGGCTATGAACAAGCTTTGGGGCAGAAGGAACTATTAATGATTATTTTTGAGAGAGAGAAACAGAGTACATGCTGGGGACGGGCAGAGGGGGAAGGAAACACAGAATTTGAAGCAGGCTCCAGGCTCTGAGGTATCATCACAGAGCCTGATGTGGGGCTTGAACTCAGGAATCATGAGATCATGACCTGGGCCTAAGTAGGCCGTTTAACCGACTGAGCCACCCAGGTGCCCCTGGGGCAGAAGGAACTATTAAACAAACCAAACTGATCAGATCGTTAAACTGATTCTTCTAAAATTATTTTTAGGCAAGGCAAAAGACCTATTCAGCCTGTTACTACTTTGTGGGAGAAAACAATGACACACCAATGTACACTTTTAAAATGTTGTATGCACTTAGAAATAGGGGTATGTGGATTCATACTTTTAACTGCAACCTGTACATGTCATAAAGTCTAGTAGTTAAATAATTGTAAGATAACATTCTTTGATAACAATATGCAGCAATAGTTACTGTAGGATTAGTGAATCCACTCATGAAAAACTAAATGAAACATGATAGAGCAAAATTAACAGTGATTTAGAAGTAAAAGCAAAACTTTCTGTAACTAAAAATGAAATCCATAAGAAAATAACACTGATGTCACACCTGTAACGACCACAGCCAAATCTTTCTGTAATATTCTAAGCATGCCAACCTCTGTTTCATGTGAAGTAGAAGCTTTGCAATGTGGCCATAGGTAGCATTCTTAATAAAATAAAACAATAATAAAATAATACAAAATAATATGTGTCTCCAGGAAACTATAGTAAGTTTCCGATTTTTGTTTAGGAATTAAAACTATAGTAATTCTGAATAGCTTGACCATTTTGTTACTTTTAGTAAGTTCCATTGAACTGAGCATCATTCACCCTTTGTTTCTTCTGAACAAAAGAAAGGGCTTACATTTTGGGGATAAATCACAGGCTATCAGAGAATTACAAGTAAATCTTGGTCTGAAGTCCAAGTGTTGCTATGTCTGATGTGAAAAGCATCGTGATTAACACACAAGATGGGATAAACATGAAGACGGTGTAACTACAGCAGACACTCTACACTGGAAATGAGTGGGGAATCGAATTGCTTTGGTAACAAGGGGACAAACTGTGAAAGACTGAACTATAGTCAGAGGAGCTTTTATTTGATGCATTGGGCTTGGGGAAACCATGAAAAGTTCTTAATCAGAAAAGCAATAGGATGGAAGCTGTGTATTAAGGTGATTTGTGGGGACAGCAGAGTGCAGGCTGGATGGGGCCATTCATACTTAAGGGACTGAGGGCACATAGAAAGTCTTCCCAGGAATTAGCTGCTGAGTAAGAAGTGCATGGAGCATAGGGACCATGAAGAAGTGGTCTACATTTAGAGAGGTGTGGTCTAATCTGAGGGATTTGATAGAAATAAATGAGGGAAAAGGAAATGAAAGAGTCAAAATCCAACAGAGAGAGGGAGTAGAGTGGCTCTATTAATATAAACAAGTAAGAAAATTATTACAAATGTAATCCTGCTCCCAGGGAAAATGTTAAATTTAGAATATGGAGGTACAAAGAAATATATATTTCAAGCAACTGAAAGAAGTAGTTAAGGGAGGACTATGGTAAGGTTCAAGGCTGGAGATGTAGACTGAAGAATTAGATACTGACAGAATGTTAGTTGTATCCCTGAAGAGTAAATGCATTGGTAGACTGAGTGTATAGAGGAGAGCATATTAAGGACACAAATTTGGGAAACTTCACTGTTAGTGGGCAGAAGAAAAGAAAGGGCTCTTGAAAAAGAGACAAGGAAGGGTCAGAGTTGGGAACAGCAAGAGGAAGGAATGCATTAAGAAGGCAAAGAAAAAAGCACGTTAAAGGAGAGGCAGAGGGTCATTGATGCCACATGTTCAAAGGAAAATAAAGTCTGGGGAAAAGGCACTGCATAGATAAGAGGGACATTTTTATTGCCTTGCTAGGGAAATACTTGAGCAAACTGTAGAAACAGGAGATTGGATACAGGGGTTTCAGAAAATAAGTCGGCTGGAAATGGAGACAGAGGTACAGATGGAAGGTTCGAGGGGGTGGCAGGAAATAGACCGTCTAAACAGGAGGTATAAACATGGAGCAGTACCGAGCAACCATTGTATTAAAGAAACGTTATCCTATAAAATGCAAGGGTGCTTTGGTAAAAGGCTGTTGTTTCTTAATTGTTCTTTGCCGTGTCTTATTTTGTCTATAAGGGTTTTAATAAAACAATTGCTGAGCAGCATCTAGACGTTTTAGTTTGTAAACTAATGTTTTCTCTTTAGGAGAAAATAAAAATACCAACTGCCAGAGGACCTATTCATCTGTGACATATTTAGTAAAATTTATCTTAATAACAGTTTCATTAATCTATGCATCCAACCATCCTACGGAGTGTGTCTCAGTTTTTGTCATTCTGAATGAAGGCATCGGTTAATACCTGCCATAACCAAGCTATTTTATATTTGTAGGAAATGGATTTCATCATATTGGTTTGAACCAATTTCTCAAATTTAATCAGCATATAATGTATGCTGATCTCAACTCACACATGTTACAGTGCCCTTATACTTGTTCCATTTTTAAATTACGCTTTTCATATTCCTTTATTTGATTCTATGAGTTGTTAATGACAGTATTTATTAATATTATATTCAGATACATCTTATTAGAAACTCAGTACATGTCCCTCCAGACTGACCGTGGCCTAGCACTGATTCCTAGAAGGGATACGTTAAATTATTTTTTCTGTGGTTCAGTTCACATGGCTGTCAGTTCTTTCTAACCAGCATTGTTACTCTCCTTCTGTTAATTCTGGTAGACCTGAATCTCATTTATTCATTAGGTTTCCATTACTGTACTGGAGAAAAATGAAATTATTTGGCCTGATTTTTTTGCCTCAAATATATTTGGCTTCACCGTGATAGCAGATGGGTATAAAAATACATGCATGTATACACTTTGCCTCTTTTCTTGGCAAGTGAATTAGTCCACAACATTTTCTGTAGCCCATCTCACATTTAATGTCACAGAAGGGATTCATCTTTTGGCAATGAACATTAGTAGCCTGAAGAAAGGGGGTCATAAATCCCATTTTCATTTTTTATTAAAATCAGACTATGTCAGGGTGTAATTTTCATTTTGTGATACAGTGTAATTTATTCAGTGACCTTGGAGCATGTTCCTCTGCTAATCTGAAATGTTGAATCAGTGTACTAATGATTTCTGTAACTTTACACAGTTTCCTCTAATATAAGACCTTCAAAAGCTCAATTTTTAGCTGAATACTCATTGGTAGAAGAAATAATGTTGGTACATTTTAGGAGAAAAAGCAAAGGCCAGTGCAAAGTTCTTAAAAATTAAATGAAATCTATGAGTTACACAGAAAAATAAACTTTTATTTTATTTTTTTTCTCCTTTTATGAATCCATTATCTTAAAATTGAATATCGGTCTAGTACAACCTCATTTAGTATCTATTAGCCTCTTGAGTTTCAATCACTGATCACCTTAGTATAACTAATTCCTGAGCAAACATGAAAAACAAATTAAGGGTAATGCATAAATAATTAAAATGGCTAAGCCTAATAGTTTTAGAAAACAATTTCAGTCTTTTTTCTAAATAAATGTTTAACCATGGCAATAACTTTTTTGTTCCTAAACCCATTCTTTCATTGACACAGATTCTGACACAAAACAGTTTGAAAAGGTATAAAGAATAAAGTCACTCTGGTGGCTACGGGTGATGGCTGCATAACGGCTCTAAACTGTGGCCAATGTGGTCCTCCTTCTGGCACAGGCTTGTTAACACTAGAGAACACCAGCCCCGATTCAATTTAAAGTTCCACCACTGTGTGTCAATCTCCTGCCTTGTTTTATGTCAGTTCCATCTATTTGGGAAAACCCCAAACCCAAACTAACCCTTCATTCAGCTTTCCCTTCTAATTTGAAGCAAGTTATCTGTGGTAGAGAAAATCATTTACATTATTTATAGCCTCATTATAAAAATAAACCAAAAACCTAAAATTAGATATTTGTGTGGGTATATATTAGCATGTCCAAATTATGAGCTATTTGATTTAAAGCTTTTTTTTTTTTTTTTTTTTTTTTTTTGAGAGAGAGAGAGTGTGTATGTGGGGGTCAGGTGTAGAGAGAGGAGAGAGAATCCCAAGCAGGCTCTAGCCTGATATGCAGGGCTCAAACCCATGAGCCCTGAGATCATGACCTGAGCCAAAACTAAGACGCTTAACTGACTGAACCACCCCGATGCCCCTACGAGCTGTTATTTAAACTACTGGTCAAAGCATTAGTAATCTCTACAATTAGTTTAATATTTAAGTCATGTATTTTTATCATTTAGCAAGAATAAGATATAAGAGATATAAGAGAATAGAAAATAGAATTCAGACTGCTTTTGTAGTAAACCTAAGTATTGCTCCTAAATCATGTTTCAGTTATGTGTGTGCATCATGGTGTAATGTAAAATGAAATTATTATCATGGTTCATGGGTAAAAAAGTGCACTGTTCTAGAACTACATAGGATATCAGTGAAAACGTAGAGCAACAACGTTGCTCAGACACTGCTGGTGGAAATGCAAAATGCTTCAGCCACCATGGCAAAAACTAGGTTTTTATAAATATATGCTTACCATACTATCCAGTAATTCTACTTCTGAGTATGTAAACAAGAAAAATGAAAACATATGATCACAAAAAGATTTGTACTTGGATGTTCATAGGTGCTTTATTTATAATAGCCAAAGTGCTAGAAAAAAATCAGATGTTCATCAACTAGATAAGTTGAGAAATAATTTGTGGTATATCCATAGAATGGAATATCTTTCAGTGATTAAATATTCTGAATATAATACATGGAACAACACAGTTGAAACTATAAAGGATGATGCTATTTGAAAGAGAGCCAAAATACAAAATATGCTGTGTTATTCCATTTACATGAAATTCTAGAAAGGGCAAAAACCACAGTAACAGGAAGATCAGTGGTTGATAGGAACTAGGAGTGAAGGAGGGACATACAAAGGGTTTAACACAACTTTTAGGTTAAAGGAAATGGTCTATATCATGATTTCAGTTGAGAATGCATAACACTATGCATTTCTCAATACTAATCAAAATGTGCAGTTAAGGTTAGTGAATTTTATTATTTGTAAAATAAACCTCAATAAACCTGAGTTTAAGGACACTGAGAAACTGGGGTGCCTTGGTGGATCTCAGTTGGTTGAGTGCCAGACTCTTGATTTCAGCTCAGGTCCTGATTTAGGGTCATGAAATTGAGTCCCACATCAGGCTCCATGTCAGGAGCCTGCTTACTACTCTCTGTCTCTCTGTCTCCTTCTCTCTCTCTCTCTTTGTCCCTCTCCGCCACTCACACTCTCTCTGTGTCTCAAAAATGAATAAATAAGCACTGAGAAACAAAGATCTGCTTTTTATTTATTTTATTTTTTTAATCTTTAAAGTTTACTTATTTATTTTGAGAGAGAGACAGAGAGAGCAAGCAGGGTAGGGGCAGAGAGAGAGAGGGAGACACAGAATCCAAAGCCGGCTCCAGGCTCCAAGCTAACATGGGGCTGAAACTAACAAACCATGAGATGATGACCTGAGCCAAAACCAAGAGTCAGACGCTCAACTGACTAAGCGACCCAAGCACCCAAGATCTGTTTTTGTTTGTTTGTTTGTTTTATTTTTGAGAGAGTGAGAGCGAGAGAAAGCATGTGGGAGGGGCAGAGAGAGAGAGAGAGGGAGGGAGACACAGAATCCCAAGTAGGCTCCAGGTTCAGAGCTGTCAGCACAGACCCCAAAAATGGGCTTGAATTCACAAACTGCCAGATCATGACCTGAGCTGAAGTCCTACGCTTAACCTACTGAGCCACCCATGCATGTCCTCCCATGACCTGAGCCAAAGTTGGTCACTTAACTGACTGAGTCGCCCAGGCGCCACCCAAGATCTGTTTTTTAAATAGATATACATTGACGGCTGAAATGGTCAAAAACACACTTCCTGGTAACTACAGTATTGCTAGATTTCTTAACTCTTGCTATTAAATGTGAGTAGTACATAGTAACTTTTTTCTACGCTTTATAATTTCCTCTATTTCATATTATCTTCTTAATTCATCTTCCAGTTATGTAAATATAAGTATAGTGCATAAGATTAAACCTTAACCATTCTGAATGAAATAAAGGGGATTTCAGTGTTTTTCCTATAAGTGTGTGTGTGTGTGTGTGTGTATGCGCACACACACGTGTGTTCCTAAAAACAAGAAAACCACTGTTCCCTCTTTTTTTGGCATGATGTTTTGTGGGCTTGTTTTCAGTTGTGTGAAAAAGTTGTACTACATAAGTCAATTTAAAAATTAGTCTTGTGGAGAGAAAATATTATTAAATAGATTTCCTATGACAATAAGTTCAAAGGGTAATTTTCTAATTATTGATCTTTTTCAGAAAGAATTTCTTTGCAATTATTTCCCCCTTTTTCCCAGTGAAAATTGCTTCAGCATTTTCCTTAAAGAGTTCCTTTGAGTCAATCTATCTTCCACCCACTCCTCTCCCTATAACAACTGATTTCAGGAGAGTCTGAATAACTGACTAAGCAATAATCATCTTGTAATAGTGGAGACTCTTTCCAGGAGAAGATCAGATTGTACTATGAGCTGCACATTCAAATAAGTGGGCAAAACTGAACAGCATCTGCCTTTAAACAAGAAAGTTTCTGTGAAAACCAATCAGCTAGGACTCATAACTACAGATGGCTTGGCAAAAATCTAGATATAATAAAATTAAACATCTAAACGAGTTAATGATTTGTATGTTTTAAGATTAAGTAAAAAATTATACGTGTGTACCATTTAGCTTTCTTTTCTTTGGTCTTTAGTGTGGAATCCCGTAGGCACAAACTGTGATGTTAACTATAGTTTTAACAAAGTTTACGCACTTTGGAATTTCATCTGCAGGTCATAAAAAAGAGGCCATCTTGCACCTGACAGAATTTTTACTGTTTTAATATGTAGTTTGCTTTTTGAGGCAATGCCTTTGTGTAACATTTTCAACAATATAAGAACACATATGTCCACAAAATACGGAATAGAAAATGTGTTTCTTCTAATTGCTTATACAAGTCTTAAAACACCATATGACACAAAATTGTTGAGTTACGATCCCGGCAACAAACGGCTGTGTTGGGACCTGGATGCCCTCCATTGACAGGTAGGTCATAGGAACTTATGGTGTCTGATAAACATGCCTGAAACCGGCAAGATGCCACACTGTATACAATAGGTTCCCTTCTTTTTTTTTGGGGGGGGAGGTATGTTCTAAAATAGGCAGCCAAATTATTATAAAGTTAAAATTAATCCATCCATAAAGTACATGTATGGTTGAGGGAATATAATCTAGTATGGTCTTTCTTAGGAAAGAATGAAAGTCTAGCTAGATCTCTACACATTTGAACAATTTTGTCAGTAAGATACCATCACATCTCTAGAACTTAATAGAGATTTCTGGAGGGTTTACTGCATATTTTAAAATATTATGTCTCCTTAACTTTAACATGTTTTCATAGATATATTTATTGCTATAAGGAATAAATGAACCATGGAATTACACCTTATAAAACGTTAGACACTAAAATCTGGACAACCTAAGAAAAACTGTACACATAATTCTGCTCCACTGTGTTTCTCTTTAATTACCTGGATGGGAAAGTCATTTGTGTAAGAATAAGAACTCCACAGAATTTGTATCATTGCATTTTTTCATCATAAATGCAGTTTTTATCAGGTTGACCTAAAAATAAGTAAGTCCAATAGGCAGAGAATTTTGCTACAAAATCAAAACCCTAATATAGAATCAAAAGACTTCAAAAAGACTTAATATGAAGCACAACCTGAAATCAATATTACATATATCAATAATCAAAATAATAGCAAACCACCTCTGGTGTGATAAGTTCTACTGAAAGAGTGTAAGTATGAAAATCCTATTTGAGGGGTGCCCGGGCGGCTCAGTTGTTAAATGTCCACCCTTGATTTCAGCTCAGGTCATGATCTCACACTTTGCGAGATCGAGCCCCGTGTTGGGCTCTGCACTGACAGCAGGGAGTCTGCTTGAGAGTCTCCCTCCCTCTTTCTCTTCCTCTTCCCGCTTGTGCTCTCTCTCTCTCAAAATAATAAAAAGAACTAAACACGAAAAAACAGAAAAATCTATTTTAAGGTTTATAGTTTCTGTAATCTTGAGTTTCATATTTTATAAGAAACCTATGTGTGGATATGCAAGTAGGTCTGATACTGCAGATGTATGTGTCTGAATGAAGGCACCAGATGTCAATGGATGAGGTGATCAAGGCAGGGGTAAGAAACATCAGAATGGCAGCCATACCACTTTCCAGTTGGATGTGTCTGCTGTTGCACCTTATTTGTTCAAGAAGCCCCAACCTTTAGACACACAAATGGTCAGTCAATTCATTAATGGTAGCTTTAAATCTTAGTTGATGGGGTGTTGAACACTTTCTATTGGCCCCACATTAGCTGTGTAGGAACTGGTTTAGAGAACTCCTTTCTCTGCTGGAGTACTGAAGCTCACCATGGTATACCTAAACATGCCTTGAGAACAGCACTGATGTAGATGAAGTTGGGAATATGAAGGATTCCTAACACCCATTTCCCAATTCACATTATTTCCCTCCTTCCTTCTCTTCTTGGGATTTCCCTAAGTCTTCCTAAAAATAAATACTTGTAATATTTTTTATCTTAATAATATTTAAATAATTTTATAAAATACATGACTTACATACATCCTCAGGCATATACATATACTCTTGGTATATATTTTTGTTTGGCACCATAGTTATTGCTTTCAGATGAATTATCAAAAACTGGAAGAGTATTTTTAATATATTTTGAACATGAAACATATTCTCCTGGCTAATTTTTTTTACATATACAAAGCTACATTTTATAAGATCACATTTTTATACCTTTCATACATCCATCCATTTCTCAGCCCTATCACCTAAATGTGTGCACTGTTACTAATTTCTTATCTTGCTAGAGCTCACCTAGGGAAATATAATTGCATTTGAGGAAGTTTTTATCCCCCTGTTAACACAATTGTAAAAATAGCATTCTCTTCCCATTTGTTTCCATTGCTCCATACATCTTACTAAGTTAACAAAAGATCTTTTCCTATTAGCAAATAAAGAGGGTCTATTTTTTCATCTGCATAACATGCCATCGCATGCTGTCAATTGTTATTATGAATGATAGTATGTCAGTTCATGTGTGTATACCTAGATTTGTAGGATAAATTTTCAAAATGGGAATTCCTAGAGTGCCTGGGTAGCTTAGTCAGTTAATTACCCTTGTCTTGATTTTGGCTCAAGTTATGATCTCATGGTTCAAGACATGGAGCCTCACACTGGGTTCTGCACTAATGGTCCCACTTGGGATTCTCTCTCTCTGCCCCTTCACTGATCATGCACATGCACCCTCTCTCTCAAAATAAATTTTAAAAATTTAATGGAATTTCTGAGTCAACAAATAAATGGATTTCTAATATTGATAAATATTGCCAATTTTTTTCCATAGAGATTATGTCAATTTACACTTTCTTCAGCAACATGTAAGAAAACCTTTCCTTTGGTTGATCACTATCATCCTATTATAATATGGTATAATAGAGTACTAGATTTGGATTTTAACCAATTCTGCTATTGGGCAAGTTACTTCTTTAAATTTTTGTTTCCTTATCTATCAAGTAAAATTGCAGGGTATGTGGGTGGCTATGCTAGTTAAGCAACCAACTTTTTGGTTTCAGCAAAAGTCATGATCCCAGGATTGTGGGATGGAGCCCTGCATCAGGCTCTGCACCGAGTATGAAGCCTGCTTAGGATTCTCTCTCTCTCTCTCTCTCTCTCTCTCTGCCCTTTTCCCCCACTTGTGCGCTCTCGAAAGAAAGAAAGAAAGAAAGAAAGAAAGAAAGAAAGAAAGAAAGAAAGAAAGAAAGAAAGAATAAAGGGCATTGCAAAGAAAAAAAGCTAAGAACTGAATAAGATCATTATATCGAGCGTTTAACATAGTCCCTGTTATGTAGTTACTGCCAAGTAAACAGTAACAATCACTCTTTTCCCTAATTTTCAATTTAAGATATATATTATACTTTTTCTCTTAATTCAAGAACTACTCTTTGTATGGCTTTTCATTTTCTTGCTTTGTTTCTATTGGTTTTTTATTAAGTATTTTATTTTAAATCTGGTATAGTTAACATACAGTATTAGATGTGGTATCTATATACAATGCAATATTATTCAGCCATAAAAAAGAATGAAATCTTGACATTTGTAACAGTATGGATGGCTTTTCCTTTTCTTTAGCTATAATTATTATTATATTATCTTACCAACTAATAGGATATAGTCAATTTATAAATGTAAACACGTTCCAAGCACTTACTCTGTCTTCTTTAAGGGAGTAAACAGAAGCCAAAGTACCACACAATGAACTAGGGATCACCAAACATAGAACTGAAAAACTGACATAGAAAGACATGAGAGTTTCTGTCTACATGTGCGATATGAAATTCATGTAGCTATTTTTGTTCTAAAAACATGACAACAAGAGTAAATAGAGGGGGGCTTGGCTGGCTCAGTTGATTAAGCATGAAACTTTTGACCTCATGGTCATGAGTTTGAGCCCCATGTTGCGGGTAAAGATGACTTTTAGGGGCACCCGGGTGGCTCAATCGGTTAAGTGTCCGACTTTGGCTCAGGTCATGATCTCATGGTTCGTGAGTTCAAGCCCCATATTGTGCTCTGTGCTGACAACTCGGAGCCTGGAGCCTGCTTCAGATTCTGTGTCTCCCTCTCCCTCAAAAAAATGAATAAACCTTAAAAAAATTTTAAAAAATATAGATTACTTTTTTAAAAAAGGAGTAAATATATAAAAATGATTATTTTAGCAAAGGAAATTTAAAAAAGTACACTATAGGGAACACAGAAAATAAGCTACGATTGTTATTAATGTTAATAAGTTAATATATAATATTTAAAACTTATAAATTACATAGAATTACTATTTTGAACAAATGCCATATTGTTAATAATACATAATACGATATAAATACACATTAATATTGATACATAAATACACATAAAGATAATAAAAATAAACATTAACAATAATACTTATTATTAATGAAAGGAATAGTATTTTAATCTAGAAATCAGGGGAACGGTGGTAAGTTACTCAGCATGTGGGAGAAAGCTGAAACGGATGCGAGCAATGGGAAAAGAAAAACAGCAAGCTTTCTAATAGACCAAGCCAGGAAATGAAATTCAACTAGACTCTCTGGCTCAACACTGAATAGCTACAGAGTCAAAATTATGCAAACACTAAACATTGGATTAAAGAAGTTATTATTAATCTAACTCCAAATTGCATTATACCTATATGGAAAAAAGGGAACTGTGTGTGACTTGAGGCATTGTGAATTGTAGAGGGTAAATAAGTATTATAAAACAATTAAAAAATAGTAGTATAAGTATGTCATCTGGAGATACGGAGATAAATATGAAATTGCACAACTAAAAGTGTTGATAGTCGCTGCCTCTCAAGAATGCAAACAGAAGGAGTTGGGGAAAAGAAAGGTTTTTCTGGGGTTTTTTTTGTTGTTGTTTTCTTTTGTTTAATCATTACCCTTAAGGTATTATTTCAATTTTCAAACTAAATGCATGAGTCGTTTTGAAGTAAAAAAATAAAGTGAAATAAAGAGTAAATAACTGAAGTATGTTACACTAAATGTAGAGAGAGAGTGATGCAACAATTTTGAAAGATTAGAAAGAGCTTTGTGTTAGGCAAGTTATTTCCTTAAAATTTTGTACAAGAAATCGGTAGTATACACTGTTTAACGTGCTTAACCAAGCAGGTTAAAGTAACTTAATGTAACTTAAAGTACTATGTACTTAAAATAACATGATTAGTTCCTTGATTGTACTTCTCAATGTTATCATTGTTGTAAACAACTGGCTTTTAGAATACTTCTCTACCCATCCTCAACCCAACATAAAAATGACTCATTAGCATATCTTTCCAGATATCTTAAAAAATAATAGGTAAAGAAGATCGTTAAAATACCAAACATTAAGTTGTAAAAAATAATTTCCTCATTGTTTACTCCATCACACAGATACATTCTCACACATCACTCACCACCACTCTGTACTCCTACCTTCCACCCACAACCATTAAACAATGGAATCTTACAACTGATTTGGAACTACCCTGTAGCCGAGTACAAACCAGGTCATCTTTTTTGTAGTCAAATCTATCTAGTGTTTGAGAAAGCATTTATGTTTAATATAGTCAACTATGGCTTATATTGGGTGCCAGAAGGCAACTAGAATAAATACAACAATGTTACACATCCTTGATCTTTGAAATGTATTCTCTGGAGACGTCTGGGGAAGATGGTGGAGTAGGAAGACCATACTGCCCTTCTCCCAGGGATATGCCTAGATAACACCCACATCATTGTAAATTACTCACAAAATGACCTAAGACTGGCAAAACACACTCTCCACAGCTAATTGTAGATAAGAGGCCACATCGGAAATGGTAGAGAGGGCAGAGACATGGTAGGGAACCAAACTGACCCTCAAGACTATCAGCTGGAGGGAGGGCCACCACAAACACAGAATAAGGACAGGAGCAGAACCACTAGGCACTTCATAAACAGGGGACCTGTGCTGGGAAGACAAACCCACATAACATTTGGTTTTGAAAACAAGAGAGGCAGGGTGCCTGGGTGGCTTAGTCTGTTAAGTGGCTGACTCTTGGTTTCATAATCTTGTGGTTTCCTGAGTTCAAGCCCCACATCAGGCTCTGCACTGGCAACATGGAGGCTGCTTGGGATTCTCTCTCTCCATCTCTCTGCCCCTCCCCTACTCATGCTGTCTCTTTCTCAAAAATAAACAAATAAAAATAAAAAATAAATAAAAGGAAAACGAGAGGGGCTTAATTTCTCGAGATTTTATAATCAGTGGGATTTAATCCTGGAACTTTAAAAATCAGCAGCTTGACACCAAGAGAGCCAGAAAGGGATAGGAAACTGAGTCCCTGCTTTAAAGAGACAGCATAACAAACAGCTATGCTGAGATATATCATAAGAGCACCAGTTTGAGAAACATCTGGCATATATGGGAAGGAGATTTATATTCTAATCCAGGACATGTGCTGGAGGGGCAGGAATCTTCAGGAGACTTCTCCAAGAACAAAAGAGGTGGTGGGCGCCACTTCTCTTCCCCACTCCAGCCTAGGTACGGACATCTATAGGAACTAGCATGAACATTCTCCACCTAGCTTATAAAAGTAACTTCCAACTTTACCTTCCACTATGGACCTCCCTTGCTAACCACCTTCAGTCATTCTCCGAAGTGGCAGTATCTGTACAAAGCTTACTAACACTGGGTACCAGGTTCACATGTTCTCTGCAGACCTGTCCCACCCAAACTGCCCTCCACAGGAATCCACCCAAATCAGAACCACCAGCATGGCATTGTGCAAGCAGGTTCAGCAAGGGCCAGCACCATTCCAAAATTACTCTTGCCCTGGGGAGAGGAGAAGATAACTACACACCCCAGCTCCACTGCAGCCCCAGCAGTGGGCTGGGGGCAGGCATCTGGTCTGACAACAGGTCTCACTCAGTAATGAAAGCTTCTCAAGGGACAACACAGGGAGAACACCCTGCAATTTGGTGCAACACCTGTGGCAAACTTCTGATTTGACCTAACTCAAGCCCAAGGTGACCCCATACTGGCCCGTTAACAACACAGGGATCAAACTCTGCCCACAACGGACAAAGTGGTCAATTGTCAATGTCTGCACTGAGGGCAAATGCAGCTCAGCTACAACAGTAGGGCACAACATGTCACAAATGAAAGAACGAGAAAAAAAAATCACAGTGAGAGAACTAAACAAAACAAAGATGAAGGTTACGTCTGATAGAGAATTTAAAGTAATGATCATAAAGATACTTACTGGACATTTAGAAAAAAGTGGAGGACCTCAGTGAGACCCTCAACAAAGAGATGGTAAATATAAAGAAGAACTAAGCAGAGATGAAGAACCCAATTACTGAAACTAGAATATTCTAGAGGGAATAAATGGTAGACTAGAGGAAGCAGAAGAATGGATCTGGAAGACAGAGTAATGAAAAGCAATCAAGGTGAATAGAAAAAAGAAATAATAATAATAATAAAATGAGAATAGATTAAGGGAATTCAGCAACACCAGCAAGCATAACATTTGCTTTACAGGAATCCCAGAAGGCAAAGAGGGAGAGAAAGGGGTAGAAAACATATTTGAATAAATAATAGCTGAAAACTTCCCAAATCGGGGGTAGGAAACAGAAATCCAGATTCAGGCAGCCTAGAGATCTCCGAACGAAATCAACCCAAGGAGGTCCACACGAATACACCTAGTAATTAAGATGGTAAAAAGTAGTGATAAGGAGACAGTTTTGAAAGCAAGAAAAGAAAGCAGTTATATACAATCCTATAAAGCTATCTGTTGATTTTTCAGCAAAACCTTTGCAGGCCAGAATGGAGTGGCATGATATATTCAAAGTGCTGAAAGGGAAAACCTGCAACCAAGAATGATCTGTACCCCAAGGCTATCATTCAGACTAGAAGAAGAGTAAGACTCTGCCAGACAAAAGTTAAAGGAACTCATCAAGAGTATACCACACTTAAAATAAATGTTAAAGGGGATTCTGTGAGAAAAACAAAAGACCATAAGCAGAAATAGAAAAGAAGGAAGCACAAAAGCAATGAAATCAACTATGTCTGTAAAAATCAGTGAAGGGATTCACAAAATAAAAGGATGCAAAGTATGATACTAATATCTAAAATGTAGGGGGAGGAATAAAAATGTATTGCTTTAGAATGGGTTCCAACTTAATTGACCATCAACTTAATGTAGACTGCTATATGTATAAGGTATTATATATAAAGCTAATGATAACCACAAGTCAAAAACCAGAAATGTATATGCAAAAAGTGAAGAGAAAGGAATCCAAGTATATCACTAAAGAAAGTCATCAAACCAGAATAGAACAAGAGAAAAAAGGAATAGAGAAGAACTACAAAAACAACCATAAAAAAGTAATAAAATGGCAATAAGTACATATCTATCAATAATTACTTTGAATGTAAATGTACTAAATGCGCCCATCAAAAGACATAGGGTAACAGGATTAAAAAAAAAAAAAAAGCAAGGCCCATCTATATGCTGTTCATAAGAGACTCATTTCAGACCTAAAGACACACGAAGATTGAAAGTAAAGAGATGAAAAAGCATTTATCATGCAAATAGAAGTAAAAAGAAAGCTGGGGTAGCAATATTTGTATCAGAGAAAATAGACTTTAAAACAAAAACTGCAACAAGAGGTAAAGAAGGATACTAATAATAAAGGGAACAATCCAACAAAAAGATATAACAATCGTAAATATTTATTCACCCAACATAGGAGCTCTCAAATACATAAAGAAGCTATTAACAAACAGAAAGGAGTAATCAATCAATAGTAATATAATAAGACTAAAGGACTTTAGCACCCCATATACATCAATGGGTAGATTATTCAGACAGAAAGTCAACAAGGAAATAATGGTTTTGAAAGACACATTGGACCAGACAGATCAAACATACATTCAGAACATTCAATCTGAAAACAACTGAATGCACATTCTTTTCAAGTGCACATGGAATGTTCTCCAGAATAGATTATATGTTAGATCTCAATGAATTAGAAAAATATTGAAGTCATATTAAGCATCTTTCTTACCATAACACTATAAAACTAGAAATCAAGCACAAGAAAAAATCTGGAAAAATGCAAATACATGGAGATTAAATAACATGCCACTCACAAAATACATGGCAAAAAATGAAAATGAAAGCACAATAGTCCAAATCATTGGGATGGAGTAAAAGCTGTGTTAAGAGGGCAGTTTATAGCAACATAATCCTACACCAGAAGCAAGAAAAAAATATAAAAATAAAAAAACTCAAACAACTTAACCTTATCCCTAAAAGAGGTTAGCAAAAGGAGAACAAGCAAAACCCCAAACTAATAGAAGCAAGGAAATAACAAACATTAGAGTAGAAATAAATGAAATAGAAAGTCAAAACAAAACAACAGAGAAAAAACAAACAAACAAACAAACAAACTAAAAAGCATAAAACAATGGAAGAGATCAATAAACCCCGGAGCTGGTTCTTTGAAAAGAGCAATAAAATTGACAAACTTTCAGCTGGACTCACAAAACAAAACAACAAAAAACAAAAAAAAGACTCAAATACTCAAAATCAGAAATGAAAGAGAAGAAATAACAACCAACAAAGGATCATAAGAGAATATTGTGAAAAACTGCATGCCAACAAATTGGACAGTCTAGAAGAATAAATTTCTACAAACATATAACCTCCCAAAACTGACTCAGGAAGAAACAGAAAACTTGAACACACTGATCACCAGCAACAAAATGGAATCAGTAATTAAAAAAAAAAAAAAAAATTCCAACAAACACAGTCCAGAACCACATGGCTTCACAGATGAATTTTACCAAACATTTAAAAAAAGTGTTAATACTTATTCTTTTCACATTTTCCCAAAAACTAAAAGAGGAAGGAAACCTTCCAAACTCGTCCTATAAGCCAGCATTACCCTGATACCAAAACTAAATAAACACACTACAAAAAAGGGAAATGCCAGGCCAGTATCTCTGATAAACATAGATGCAAAAATTCTCAACAAAATGTTAGTAAACTGAAGACAATAATACATTAAAAACAATTCATCATGATCAAGTGGGATTTATTCCAAGAATGCAGGAGTGGCTCAACATTCACAAATCAATCATGATACATCACATCTATATGAGAAAGTATAAAAACCATATGATCATTTCAATAGATGCAGAAAAAGAAAACAAAACAAACAAAAATTTTTTTGAAAAAGTACAATATCTACTCATGATAAATAAAAAATAAAAATCCTCAACAAACTAGGCTTAAAGGGAACATAACTTGACATTATAAAGGCCTTATATTAAAAACCCACAGCTGACATCATACTCAATGGTGAAAAACTGACAGCTTTTCCTCTAAGATCAGGAAGAAGACAAGGATGGCCACTCTCACCACTTTTATTCAATATAGTCCTGGAAGTCCTAGCCACAGCAATAAGATAAGAAAAAGAAATAAAAGGCATCCAAATTACTAAGAAAGAATTAAACATTTCACAATTTGTTGATGACATAATACTATATATAGAAAACTCTAAAGACTCCACAAAAAAACCTACTAGAATGAACAAATGAATTCAGTAAGTTGCAGAATTATCAATATACAGAATCTATGGCACTCTATACACTAATAATTAAGTAACAGAAAGAGAAATTAATAAAACAATCCCATTTACAAATGCACCCAAAATAATAAAATGCCTAAAAATAAACTTAGCCACAGAGAAGAAAACTATAAGACGCTGACGGAAAAAATTGAAGATGACACAAAGAAATGGAAAGGTATCCCACGCTCTTTGATTAGAAGAACAAATATTGTTAAAATGTCTATACTACCCAAAGCAATCTATAGGTTTAATGCAATTCCTATCAAAGTACCAAGAGCATTTTTCACAGAACTAGAAAAAATAACACTAAGATTTGTATGACAACACAGAAGAACCCAAATGGCCAAAGTGATCTCGAAAAAAGAAAATAAAACTGGAGGTATCACAGTTCCCATTTCAAGATATATTGCAAAGCTGCAGTCATCAAAACAGTATGATATTTACCACAAAAAATAGATACGTAGATCTATGGAAAAGAATAGAAAGACTATGAAATAAGTCCCTGATTATACGGTCAATTTCTCTATTACCAACAAGGCAAGAAAGCACAGTGGTTAAAACAGTATCTTCAACAAATGTGTTAGGAAAACTGGACAACAATGTATGAAAGAATGGAACTGGACTACTTTCTTGTACCATACACAAAAATAAACTCAAAATGGATTTAAGTCCTAAATGTGAGACCTGAAACAATAAAAATCCTAGAAGAAAGCACAGGCAGTAATTTCTTTGACATTGGCTATAGCAACATATTTCTTAATATGTCTTCTAAGATAAGGGAAACAAAAGCAAAAATAAACTATTAGAACTACGTGAAAATCAAAGCTTCTTCACAACAAAGAACACGGTAAACAAAAGGATAGCCTACTAATGGGGAAAGATATCTGCAAATGATATATCCAATCAGAGTTTAATATTCAATATAAGTAAAGAACTGAAATAATCAACACCACAAAATCCCCAAAGAACCCAATTAAAAGTGGGCAAAAGACATGAACACCTATTTCCCCAAAGAAGACAAACAGATGGCCAACAGACACAGGCAAAGATGCTCAATATCACTCATCATGAGGGAAATGTAAATCAAAATTACAGTAAAATATCACCTCACACCTGTCAGAATGGGTAAAATTTAAAAGAAAGAAAGAAAGAAAGAGAGAGAGAGAGAGAGAGAGAGAGAGAGAGAAAGAAAGAAAGAAAAGAAAGAAAGAAAGGAAGGAAGGAAGAAAGGAAGAAAGAAAAACAGCAGGTGTTGGCAAAGGTGTGGAGAAAAAAGAACCCTCTTGCACTGTTGGTAGGAATGCAAATCGGTAAAGCTACTGCAGAAAACAGTATGGAAGTTCCTCAAAAAATTAAAAATAGAATTATCAGATGATCCAGTAATTTTGTTATGGGATATTTACCCAAAGGGTATGAAAAAACTAATTTGAAAAGATTTATGTACATCTATGTTTCTTCTATTATTATTTACAATAGCCATAATATGAAATCAGGCCATCAACAGATAAATTGAAAAAAAAGATGTGGTGTGCATATGTGTGTGTATAATATTACAAATAAATAATATTACTCAGCCATAATAAAGAATAAAACCTTGCCATTTGCACAACATGGATAGATAGAAACCAAATATCATGATTTCACTCATATGTGGAATTTAAGAAACAAAGCAAAGGAAACAGGGAAATAAGACAAACAAAAAACCAGATTCTAAATATAAAGAATATGCTGGGTTTACCAAAGGAGAGATGTGTGCATGGGGATGGGTAAAATTAGTGAAGAGGATTAAAAGTGTACTTATCATCATTGAGCACTGTATAGAAATGTGGAATCACTATATTGTACACCTAAAACTAATATAACACTGTTTGTTAATTACACTGGAATTAGAAGAAAATTAAAATGCATTCACTTCTTATTTCTTAGATGGCCTCTCTTCCCTTTATTTCTACCTGACCTAAATACCTGTGTTTCCTTAATTATCTTTTAATTTCCAGCCTGTATTTGTATTTGATTTTCATTGTTGATACTAATTTTAAAGCCAATGAGTTTTGAATCGCTCTAACATATGTAGTTTCTTGGTTGAAACTACCTATCACTTACGCTGACTTACACTGATATCATTCTTTATAGTTGAAGCTGCCGGGAATAGGTATAAGAACTTCCAAATCATTAGAGGAATTTAAGAAACATCTTTTATCCCCTATTTGGGGAACTCAGTAACTCATCTCATTTAATGAAAATGATGATCATGGCAATGATGATGACAACAGTGATTGGTAATGATGCAATCATAAAGACAAGAAGTATTAGTAATAGAGTGGTAGTAAAGGTGGTGGTAGTGTTTGTATTGTAGTAGCAGTACTGGTGGTAGTAATAGTAGTGGTAGTAGTAGAAGTAGTGATGGTGGATTGTAGTAGTGGTAAGTAGTAGTAGTAGTGGAGGTAGAGGTAGTGATGGTGGTAATAGTAGAAGTAGTGGTGATGGCGATGATAATGATGGAGGTAGTGGGAGTGGTAATTGTAGCAGTGGTGATAGTCATAGTAGTGGTAATGGTAGCAGTGGTGGTGGTAGTAGTGGTAGGGATGGTGGTGGTATCAGAACTAGTGGTGGTAGTAGTGGTGGTGGTAGTTATACGAGTAGCAGTGGTGGTATTAACAGCAATAGTAGTGATGCTGGTAGCAGTGATGATGATGGTGGCAGTGTAGTGGTGGTGGTAGTAATAGAAGCAACAGTAGTCTTGGCAGTGCCAGCAGCAGGTACTCAATACTGGCCATTCGATCATGTCTTTCCCACACCATCCTATAAACATCCTTTTTATTAGTTGGGTCATATATTAACCTGTCAAAATTCAACCAATTTTGAACTACTAAATGTAATTTTATACTCAAATGAGATAATGAAGTTTCAAGAAACCAAATAACTTAATCTAAAGTTACCTGGGAAAATCACTGGCAGAGTTCAGCCCTTGGTCTATTTGATTTAAAAATCTATGCTTTTAAATTAGTCTTTATCTTAAGTTTCATGTTTTATACACCATTTCACCAAGATTTTCCAATTTTATAAAGGTAGAAAGAGAACAAGCTATATCATACTTCTTTCCCCAGATCTCAATGTTTTATTGGAACTGTTCCTGGTACGGCATACATTCATTAAAGAATGAGAAATCCATGTCATTTATTTTTATTTGCTTCAGTATACCTGTTAAACACCTTGCACAAAAAGTGGCCTCAAAATTGGACAGACTCGGAGAATCGACTGGTAATGTCCATCCTGTTGGAATGTGGTACTGTTAATACTCAATTCATTGTTTCCTGCCTCTCAAAGAAGGTGAGTAGACAGTGTTAATGACATGGTAGTAAATACTTAACATGTACAGTTTATTCTTTACATGCCATTCTGATAGGTAACATTGCCAAATAATATAATCTGCTCACATTGATAAGCTATTATTGGTTTCATCTTTTAAATAAAACCTTTTTTGCTTGTTTGGTTTTTTTATCATCAGTGATGAGATCTGAGGTTTGGAAGTTTTCAAAAACAAAGAAACAGTTCCCGAGAGGGCAGTCTAGCTCAAGCAAAGTAAGAAAGATGAGGTCTATCTGTCCACAGCAAAGCAATTCAGAATTAAGCCTATTTCCCCAGTTGTTAAAGGCAAATCAGCCACAGGGAAACATATAGGCAATACAACAATACTGTACCCTGCTGTGCCTTTGCAAAGGAATATTAATATGATGGGTAAGTATTGATTACTTATGGTATATGTATGGCATCCAGAGATATGTCTGATACATCCTGTCCATTTTGTGCATGGGAAAACTAATACAATACAGAGTGATCAAACTCTGTAGCAATCCAGGTGAGAAGCTGAATAGAGATCCAGAAGAATTCCTGGTTAGAAAATAACAATACATCATGTGCACATAGTTAGCTCTTCATTAGTTACGTCTGTTAAAATTGCTTTCGATACAGTCTCTGGCATGAGATGGTACCAAAAAAAAACCCAAAAAACAAACAAACAAAAAAAAAAAAAAACCAAAAAACAGCTAGCAGGAAATAGGAAAGTTTCAGTTTGATGACATTTTCTTAAAAATGAAAAAGAGTAACAATAGGCAGACTTGAAAAAAATTATACAAACACAAAAAGCAATTTTCTTAGATACTTATTTTCAGCCTTGCCCCTGTTATTTTAGTACTGAGTTAGAAAACAGCTTCTTCTTTACTCCCTATTTCTGTTTTGAGCTGGACACTAAAGTCAAGGTGTTATGATGTGAGGTGGGGGGAACATACTATTATAAAACAAACACACAAACAAACAAAAACGGCACATGACCCTAAAAATTTAATCTTTGGATCATCAGGTAAAAAACATTTAGAGAGTAGAATCCTATCCTGAAGACAATCTGTTCCTGGGGTCTCAATTCATAGGTGACTGAAGTTGAGGTCCAGAAAAATCAAACGATTGCTAATTAGAGTGCAGGCTAAATAAGGGCTATACATTACACACATATCCCAAGCTATTGGAATGCAAGTTAAACAACTACTGAATGCCATGAGCCATGGATCAGAAAAGGGTACAGAGACACCAAAGAACACCTTCACCTGGTTTTGTTTCTGACAGAAGTACAAAAGGTGTTTTCTTTTGCAAATCATGATAGTAGTCCTAATAATAACCAGCCTCTAAAGGCTATGTTCTCAAGCCATTACAGATAAATCATATTTTAAACCTAATTAAATTTTGACTTCTTTACCCCTTGAGGTAGTCAAGTGTTAATGGATAGTTTCCTAGGACGTAGATACTAGGCGAACAAAGATGAATAATCAGCCTTGGTCCTTAATCTCAAGAAATTCCACTCTGTGGTCTGGAGACAGATTATTATAATATGTGAATGACGGGAGTTGCAAAGAGAGCAGTAACCTAGCCTGTAAGAGGGGACAAGTTAGAAAAGCTGAACAGCCTTTTCTTTGTCTTCAGTTTACCTGTTATAAACTTCAAGAAGCTATTTCTAAATAGGTCTGGATCTGTTTATGTTCTCCCTAGGTAAACCCCTCATTATTTAACAAGTCAAATGATTTATTCCTATTCAACTTCCTCGACTTTTTAATTATTCCTTACATGTCTAAGAATGCCAATTCTGGAGAGGCAGAACTTCCCCTCTGAAATGCTTGCATTCTCTGAACGGGCCTTACAGAGGGAAGGACAGATCAAACCTCTCCCCAGAAGACAGGGCTAGAAACCTTTTCAATAGGAAAGAGGAAACAGTCCTTCCCTTAAATGATTTCAGAAGGCCCTTAATTGCATTCTTTCAGTAATTTGGAGGATTTTTCTAAATATATTGACAATGAGGCTAAGATAAATGTGTAAGGCATATAATTGTGTAGAAATATGACCATATTTTAAGTAGTCTTTTGATTAACTATTTGTTTCCCTTCACTGCATCCTCCTATTAAACTTTAATTCAGGATAGGGACACAGAATATACTCAAAATATAGGCCCGCTATTTTAGACGTGCTGTAGAGAAGAAGATTGGAGAATGGAATGACGAACTCCAACAGATGATCCATTCAAATATTTAAATATTGAATGTATCATGGTTGACATTCCATCCAAAGGCATTTAGTCCCAAATTCCAGGGCCTTTTACAAAAAGGAATTAATTTATGAAATGTTCAATGAGTTCTCAGAATGCCTGCAACCTTATCACAAAATTCCTATCATCAGAAAGGTCACTACTACAGCCATCATGCAAAAATCTGCTTTCATTCTGAATTCGGTTTGAATACATAAAAACAACACTTTTAAACAAATAAAAGAAACTCCTTGTGGCTTGAGATTTCATCTCGAATGGCCTAAATGTTCCACACTATTTTCCTAGGGATGTTCTCTCTTTGGCTCCTCTTTGGGGAAAAAAAAATATTGGTAAGTCAGTTATGGCTTTGAAATATGTGTGTATAACTACCTTTTATTAAAAGCTTAATATGTACCAGATTCTGTGGGGAAAAAAAACCTCACTTTACAAGCTTTTTTTATTTAATCCTTTCAACAATATCATAAGGTAAAGTTTTATTACCTCCATTTTATAGGTAAGGACACCACGATTTAAGAAGGTTAGGAACTTGTCCTAGATCAGGTATTTAGTGGCTATTCAGTGGTAGAGGGATAATATGAAATCTGTGGTCTGACTCCAGAGATAGTGTTTGTAATTTCTTCTTGCAGTCATCAAAATAAAGAGAAAAACCTTTTCCTTTCTAGTAATATCGTAATGGGTGGCTGATACTGAATGATCAAAGAAACCTCAGAGAGGATCTTAACCAATGTCCTTATCTTATAGGTGACAAATTGCCTCTAAACTTCTCTTTTTACTTCTATGGACATAATATAAATTATAAAAATCTATCTATATGACCAGGAACTTTATAGCTTATTTCAATAAATATTATTTAATTCCTCTTGCCTTAAAAACAAATTCAAATATGTAAATACTTTGAAAACAGCCATTTATCTTGCTCTGTGCCCTCTTCTATGCTTTACATATAACAACTAATGTACACAGCAGAGATGATCATATCACCATTCTGCGTATCAATTTTCTCACAGTATACAGTTTTCCATGTATCTGAACAGTCTTCACATTAATCATTTTAATGGCTATGTAATATTCTATCAAGCTCATATACCATAAAACTAATTCACTCTTTTCATAAACATCTGACTTTGTTTACTAAATGCAAACAAAGTTTATGTGAGCATGTATTAGAAACTGCTAGATGTATTTTCAAAGAAAAAATCATTGCACAAATAGGCAGATTGTTATCTATGTTCCACAAATCAGGTTTGAGAGAAATGCTTTAATGAAATGCATAGAGTTTATTTATTCTGATTTGAAATTTTGAGGTCTGGAAATAGCAATTCTGTATCTGTCATCTGTAATATAGGTTATTGTTGTTATGATTATATATGAAGCTGTGTGGCTACACCCTGCACTAGATGAATATATCATAAAATTGGTCTCTGCCCCCAAAAGATTATGAATAAACAGGAAAAAAATGGGTAAAGTACAGATAATTGTGAACTTTGAACATAGATGCATTGTAGTAAATGAAGACTTCGTAGAAACTGTAAGATTTGTAGAATGATTTTAAATGGTAAAGGAAAGATCCTAGATAAAAAATAAATGTATAGTGATAGCATCTCCAGGCTTATTTTTAACCAGCTGCTGGACTTGACTGAGCACTTCTCTCAAGAACGTGATTTAACTTCTGCAATTCTTTATTATCTGAGAGGAACTTATCTGTCTGGTGTGGACAGTTTAACTCTCAGAGGACTAGCTTTCCAGCTATTTACTCCCAGTTAGACTTGTTTCTACTTTCCCTGACACATTAGCATCTGTGATGGTGAAGTTAACTTTTGTTTAAGGTATGTATCATGAGCTATTAATCCTTCATAGAAGAGGTTTCAGTTTCCACCTGCTGAAATTCAAAAGGTCAACGAATAAGGGGAAGATGCTGCTGCTGTTGTTACTGAGATTAAGTGATAAGGGAGTGTTTCATAAAGAAAGCTGTGTTTGATCTGAGTCTTAAAGAGTAACTAAGATATAGAAAAGCCATCAAAAAGGGATAGGGCATCTCACACAGGGAAGCATGGAGGCATGAAACATGCACATTTCACATGTTATTTATAATGTCTTTAAACATAAATGATTATACATATGTTTACAAATGGATTATTAATATAACATTAAAATACAAGAAATATTTGAAGAAACCATACGGAATGTTCAATGTGATACTTCTTATTAATGGTGCTGTTAAATGGGCTGTACAATATTACAATGAAGGCAGTACATCAAAGAAATATTTCTTTGAATGCTTGCATATGCATCTATGATTCATTGCCTCAGATCAATTATGCCTCTGATTTTCACTGAATAAATCACATTTAACATACCCCATATGAAATAAGCCACGGTGTTCAGAAATAAATATAAATAATGAAAAAAAAATACTCTTCTTTGAGTTTCACGATTTTATGGAAATGTTGTAAGATCTGTTAGTTCAGTACAGCTTGACAGTAGGATGCATACTGAGGAGAGAAGGAAGGAGGAAAGAAATGAGGTAGGATGGAAAGACAGATGGAAGGAGAGAGGAGAAGGAAGGAAGGAAGGAAGGAAGGAAGGAAAGAGAAAG
This sequence comes from Paguma larvata, assembly GCA_030068075.1. Lineage (NCBI taxonomy): Eukaryota > Metazoa > Chordata > Mammalia > Carnivora > Viverridae > Paguma > Paguma larvata. The sequence goes on along the minus strand of CM057824.1, from coordinate 92,211,896 downwards.
GAAGGAAGGAAGGAAGGAAGGAAAGAGAAAGAAGGAAAGAAAGAAGGAAGGGAGGGAGGGAGGGAGGGAGGAAAAAATGAAGGGCAGACAGACATGTACGTGGAGAGAGATCCTGGTCATTCAGGTCTTATCATCTGTTTTAGTTTCCTTTTGCTGCTATAACAAATTACTACAAGTACAGTAGCTTAGAACAATATAAATAAATTCTATTATAATTCTGAAGGTCAGAAGTTCAAAATCAGAATCACTAAGCTAAAATCAAGGTGTCAGCAGGTCTGGTTCCTTCTTGAAGCTCTAAGGGGAAAATCTATTTCCTTACCTTTTTCAGCTTCAAGTGTCTACTTATATGCCACGACATACAGCCTTTTCCTCTATCTCCACAACTCATCACTTGAAATCTCTGCTTTTTCTATCATATCACCTTCTCTTCTGTAGTAGCATCTCTACCTCACCCTTTTTAAATTTTTTTTAATGTTTATTTATTTTGAGACAGAGAGAGACAGAGCATGAGTGAGGGAGGGGCAGAGAGAGGGAGATACAGAATCCGAAGCAGGCTCCAGGCTCTGAGCCATCAGCACAGAGCCTGATGCGGGGCTCAAACTCACAGACCGCGAGATCATGACCTGAGCTGAAGTCGGAAACTCAACTGACTGAGCCACCCAGGCGCCCCTCTACCTCACCGTTTTAAGGACACTTGTTATGACATCATTAGGCATACCTGGTAATTTCTCCATCTCTAGATCTTTAACTTGATCACATCTGCAAAGTCCCTTTGCTATATAATATATTCACAGGCTCCAGGAATTAGGATGTGGACATCTTCAAATAATTATAAACAGAAGGCATTGTTGAGTCTACCATACTAACAAAGTTCATTCTAAACCAGTCACCCCCAGATACTTTTAGCTATGAGAAAGAAATCAGCTGTATCCTCCCAGATCAGAACTGCCTAGTTTAGCCAAGGCTAAATTATCACTAGAAGGATATGAAGATAAATAATTATTGCTATTTTAAGCTATAAGTTTTGAAATGGTCTGTTATACAGCAAATGTTAACTGATATAGCCAAAAACTTCAATTTTCTAAATTTCTGTGTGAGGAAATTATGGAGTCATCCTGGTGGCCAAACTGGAATTTAAAATGTGGATCTTGACTTGAGATAGACATTTAAAATGAACTAATTGAATTTTAAACCAATAAGCAAAATGCATAAGTTTGATTTCTGAAGTGAGTTCATATTAGTAGCACTATGCTCACCACCTAATGGGAACAGCATGGGACTCTGAGGTTCTTATACTCCTAAAAACTTAATTATAATTTCTCTCATGAAATGGTGAGTCTAATACTTTCAGAAGAATGCACTCTTTTACAATAAAAATTCTAGTTTCAGATTCTGTCATCCAGCTCAGAGCCCTACTTCAAGAAGTTATGAGGATACAGTATATAAAGAAACGAAATAAAATGGCACCAAGCAAAATGCTCAGTAAGTGTTATCATCTCTTCATGGGGCTTACACACAATTGAGGGCTCGTCATGATTCGAAAAGCCAGAGGCTACTCCTACTGTGTAAGCCTTAGGAGTGCCTTGTACATAATATCAGGATAGCACTACTTTCTTTGACTTTCTAAAACCGACAGTTCTCTTGTTTCATCCTTGCTTTGAGAGTTTACCTGTGTCATACTAATTATTCAAAGAATAGTATAGTTGAAAAATAAGTGAACAAGGCTTCTAGTCTTAGATCTGCTGCAAACTAGTTTTGTAATTTTAAGCAATTCACTTAACCTCTCTAGGCCTCACTTTCCATGGGTCTAATATCTGCTTTACCGATCATTTGTAAGGATCCAATGATCAATCATTTAGTCAGGCAACTTATCAATCAAACAGATGAACTGAGCAATAATGATGGCATTGGTAATATGCTCAGTTATTCTGAAACCTTAAAAGTAAATCATTGCCAGACCTATGTTTATAAGCTATATCCTTTGTTTTAGTTCATTCAGGCTGTTCTAACAGAATACCATAGATTGGGTGACTTATAAACAAGTTTATTTCTCATAGTTCCAGAGGATGATAGGTTCAAGATCAAGGAGCAGGAGATTCATAGTCTGGTGACAACTCACTTCCTGGTTAGATGCCCTCCTTTGCCCTGTCTTCTCACATGGTGGGAGGGTGAAGTACCTCTCTCAGGTCTCTCTCATAACAGGGCACTAATCCCATTCAAAAGGGCTGTGTCTTCATGATCTAATCACCCCCAAAGACTTCCAAATATTATAGGGGATCAGGTCTTAACATATGAATTTGGTAGATACATTCAGTCTATAGTGCCCTACTCGTGCACATACAATGGATTCTTGTTCCTGTATTAGTACCAATGCCCAGAGAAAAATAAAATGCACTTTACAGGCTCTGTGGGCATATCCCTAAGTGGCCCGTCTGCCATACACACACACATTTTAATGTTTGCATTTGAATACTGACAATTCATGCAGAAGCATGACAGTAAACACACGTTTTTAGTGTTTCCTTCTTCAAACTTTTAAGAATTAGAGGAAAGAGGTTAAAAGGGAAAAAAATCCTCTCAGTCATCAAAGATAAAGAGAATAATAGGTGAGAAAATAACTACAGTAAAGACATATATTTAAAAAAAAATGGCAGCTAAACACAAATAGACAATTCTTTACTGAGTTAGCAGATGAAAGAAGAGTGAGAATCCTTAAGATGGAAGCCAGGAAACAAGTTGATACCAGGCAGCAGACATCTCTAAAGATTCAGTTTGGATAAAGATGGAAAGATTGATTGAAAGCCTGTATATAGTTAGATCCTTACATCCACTTCTGCATATTATGACCATTATACTCGCTGTCCAGTCTTCCCCATTCACACACAGACACATACTAGAAAAAGACAAGGCACTTCTCTTGTGGAGTGTCTGAATAAGACGGCTCCCTTTAGAATACTGCTTCTCAACCAGGTTCAATTGGCCGCTGAGGGAACATTTTTGTTGATCCCAAATTGGGGTGTTGAGGGGATGGTGTTACTGATGTTTAGTGAGTAGAGCTCGGGGATGCTGCTAATATCCCACAATTCACACGATGGTCTAAAAAACAAAGAATTATCTGATCCCTAAATCTCAATAAGACAGAAGTTGAGAAATCTTGCTTTGGAATATCAGAAAAAAAGCTGAAAGGGGGGTGGAATACTAAATCAGAAGAATTAAATGAATATCTGCACACTCAACTGTGAGATCTACATCTTGAATTATGAGAACCCCCTGGTTCCTTTTACTCACCCAGCTCGACTCTAAGAAATCTCACACTTTGCTTTATAACCTCCAGGCAGGAGATCAGAGACTTCCCTGCCTAGGGAAAACACCGAGTAAGAGAAAAGACCTATGGATCCTGTCAGCAGTAGTCTCCTTCAGCTGACCACTCTACGTAAAGACTGTAGCTTCCAATCAGAATTCCAGTACTTTGTTCCTTAGTTTTTTCAGTAAATTTGTAAAAAATGAATCAAAGAGCAGTCATATAAATCATCCTTGTTAGTGAAAACACAGGGACATGAAATTTCTCTTCTCTCCCTTCTCATTGTATTTAGTTAGAAAACTATCGGAAATCACAATTTCCATAAATTTTTGATGGGCGTAGGGTTGAATAACATAAACTTCTACGGAGCATTTATTTATTCACTTATACTTTTTTTAACCTTTATTTATTTTGAGAGACAGAGAGAGCAAGCACAAGAACAGAGGAGGGACAGAGAGAGAGGGAGAGAGAAAGAATCCCAAGCAGGTTCTGCGCTGTCAGCATAGAGACCAACACGGAGATCAAGCTCACAAACCATGAGATCATGACCTGAGCTGAAATCAAAAATTGGATGCTTAACTGACTGAGCCATCCAGGTACCCTTCTACAGGGTATTTAAAATGTGCTTTGGTTTATACTGATTCTACTCATTCTGTTTTCAGGACAACTCTGACACACAGTAACTACCTGTGTACCAAGACATTTTCTTCAAGCTACTGTTGGACACAGCTCTGACAAAGTTCTCATACAGGGGTTATAATACATACATACATACCTCCATTTGTATGCTTCTTTTATTAGATGAGGGCCATCTACCACTAACCTTAGGCATTCTCAGGAGCCAGTAAGTTTGAAGCTGACTGTGCTGTGAAGGGCTGCTTCATTAATAATGAACCTGAGCTTTGTACTTCAATGATACTCTTCATCTGAGTCTTGAGATGTTTTGCAATTTAAATGAATTAAACCCTATAACACCCTTTGAGCTAGAGGAGACCTGTTTTTGAAATAGAAAATCCAAAGAAGATAGATATAGAGTCGGTTTTAAGTTTAAAAGTTAAATAAAAAAAAAAAACAGCTTTTCTCCCCTCACCCTTATTTTCTATAGTATGTCTCACCTCATTCTACACCCCTCCTCTCTTCTCCCTCGCTCTCCTTTCTGCTTTTTCTGTTTTCTCTCTCTGCTCTTACCTCACCAACATTCTCATCTTCTCAGACTCCCACTAAAATGTGATGGAGATCTCTCTGTATGAATCTAAACAAATCAATGTGAGGAGCGAATTAAGGAGAGGGCCTCCTTTTTTCCACATGATTTTGTTTACTCCAATTGGAAAGGCAGCTTCTGTGAGCCTCCCTTCTCTGCCTAAAGTCCCATTTATCAGAGGAAACAGCAGTGTCACCTTATGAGTTCTATCTTGTTTCTCTCCACTGTTTTCTGTTTGGATACGAAACTCAGGCCAAGTGATCCTTCCATTCTCAGTGATGGGAGGATGTGGTTGTCTGTGGATAACAAAATCCAATTTCAGACCCTTCTAGTCACCCTATTCTGCTTGCTAAGCCTTGGGGTTTGGTGAAGCACTCAATGGCTAATTAATAGTCACTGAGGATCAGATATAATGGGGGGGTAGTTTTCGAGAAAAGGTTTTTGGGAAAAAGTTCTCTTCCCACTGTAGTCTGAGCAGAAAGAATTCTTTCCCTAGTTCAGGGGTAGCAAACTATAGTTGGTCAAATCTGGCTGAGGCCCTACGATGGTTGTTAATTTTATGTGTCAACTTGGGTGAGACTTGCATTTAAATTGGTAGACTTTGAGTAAAGCATATTGCCTTCCCTAATGTGAAGGGAACAAAAGGCAAGAGGAAGGTTCTGTACCATATGGCCTTCAGACTTGAACTGCAGCTGGGCTCTTTTCTTGGCGTCTCCAGCCTGTCAGCTTTTGGACTTGAACTGCAGCACTGATACCTCCCTGGATCTCCAGCCTGTCCATCTACCCTGCAGATTTTACACTTCCCAGGCTCGATAAGTGCATGAGCCTGTACTTTTAAAAAAAAAAGTGGTTCTATTTCTATGGAGAACCCTGACTGATAAAGGTCTGTTTTGTAAACAGAATATTATTGGAATATAGCCACTGCCATTCACTTATGTACAGTCTCTGGCTGTTTTCTCACTATAATGGGAGAGTAGAATAATAGCAACAGAGACATCAAATGATCCACAAAACTGAAAATATTTGCTATTTGGCCCTTTGCAGAAAAGGCTTTCTAACACCTGCTATAGGTGATTCCCTATCTCTCTTCCCACTAAGAAAATATTGGAAGACTGGAAACCTCTCCTGCCACCCTGGGGTTGCTAGCTTTCTCTTATTCATTTGTCTCATACTCTGGGCAAACCTTCCTCCATTTAAGCATTTAGGATATGAGGGTGAGTTCTTGAGGTCAAGGGCTTACTGTCTTATTTTTGGTTCAAGTTTTATTCATATATGGAACATAATAAATATATTTTGAGAAGATAAAGGACTGAAATAATAGCAGCTGACCTTTGCTAACTGAGCGCCTATATTATATATGCCTGTCCTTATGTTAAGCTATTTACATACATCACTTCATTGAATTCAGACAACAGCTCTATAATTATCCTCATTTTGCACATGTAGAAACTAAGACTGAGGGAGGGCTGTGACCTGCCTATGATTTCATAGCTCGTACAGCACAGACAGTCCGATTCCCAAACCCAGACTCTGACCTACTAAGGTCCTCTTCCCCACAATGGATAAAGCTGATACTGAGAAGCCCTGGGTCCACCTTAGACTCGTTTCTGGGCTATCCAATATCTTAACAAAATCAGGATGAAATACACATTAGAATTCAGGGGGCCTGATTAGTTCCATTAAAACGTGTATTTTTAAAGAGCCAATCTATTAGCTTTCATCTTTACAAAAAACTATAGTAGAAACATTTTTTAAAGTAAATTGAAAACGCATCTGCTTTGATGCCTTTGCTAGAATCCTCTTTTTATTATGCAGTGTGGTGCCTGTGCCCTGTGAGCTGGGGACCGCTGGTGTCTCTCAGGCACAGCTGATGATCACAGGTATCTCATGAATGGAAAAGACCCAGCAACAATAGAAATTATCACAAGCTTCATTTCTTTTCTTTCTGCTCTGTGATGCCATGGTGCTGCAAACAACACACACAAAGAGTTATTTACTTTTTTGTTCAGGTAGTTCCAGATTATATTTATTTGATTTCAGCACATCGGAAAAATTTTCTGATCACTGGAGTCATCGGACATGAAAAAAGGCATTTACTGCACCCTGTGAGCCTACTGATGGTCCTGAAATTTCTGTGAGATGCTCTTACAATAATAAGGAATTACCAGATCACATAAATGCACTTATATCAATACATGTAAGGATTCTAAAACAGGATAGTGGCCCTTAGTCTCCAAAAGTTACTGTGGGCAGGAGTGGGGAACAGGCATTGGGTAGACAACTAGGGAAATGAAGGGAACGTTCTTGGAGCCTATGGAATGCTGTCCCTAATGCTGACATCCAACCACTTTTAGGGCTGGCTTTTAAAAAGCCAGTAAGAGCAAGAGGGTGATTTCTAAGACCTCTGGCAGAAATACCAGTAATAACTATGTTCTGAAGAACGTTCTAGGAAGTCCCTATGATGGTCTCTTTATACAGACTAACTGTAATCTGAAAGGAAGGACATCTCCAATTCAAGGACATTCCATTGTCCATTACACAAATAAGTAGTTGAGATTCAATGACAGATTTTTTCCAAGACCATACAACTAATAAATGGAGGGAATGGGAACTCAGTTTTGTCCGTTTCCTAAGCTTGTATTCATTTCACTATTCACAGTACCCCAGAAGGGACAGAATTCCCAAGTTCTGTTTCCTGGAAACAGAAGACACTGTAAGAGTGATGTAAATATGTTCGAAGCCTCATGGGGTTCTCTTAACAAAGCTTAAACGTTTAGAAGGAATTAAAATATAAAACTCTGTTTAGCCTGCTGTATACCCCCAAATATCCCCAAAACAAATGGTTACTGTATTACTAGAGATTCAAGAATGTATCTGCTAAGTTTTTCTTTTGGTAACACTTGTAGCTCAGATAAGGAGAACTGTTTTCTGCCTTTGAGATGTAAAGAAAGGACCAAAGGTATCTAATTGAGAGGTATAATTATGAATGGTTACAGGGAAAAAAAAAAAAGACAAAACTGTAGTCAGAAAAGTTTATAGTTCCAATTTCGTTACTTACTATATACCTCTGGCAACTCTAAATTTTCTGAGCTCCATACTGTAAAATAAAAATGAAAATCATAATACTGTCTCACAAGATAGCTAATAAGTGAGGTGTGATGATATAATTTGATAGCTACAAAGTCTAATACAAATGTTAGTTACTGCTATTTTAATTTCAATACCATTTTATTGTATTAATATAACATTTGTCTTACAGCTAGGAGACCATGGAAAGGAGTCGGCAGAGAAAACACTGCTGTAGAAGAATATAAATTTCTAACTCATTTCGTTTAAAGCTTAAATAATATAATTAATTTGTTTTTCTATAAAACAGACTGATGTGGCAAATGTAATATTTTGCCAGGAAAATACCACTAACTTCCTGGGTCTGAAACAGTGTCAGGAACGCTCAGCATTGCTATGGTCTCTTGAAAAAAACTATATTATTTAGGGAATGTTCTTTAAGCAGAGAAGGGTTTTATTAGTGTTTGTATACCTGAGTTTCCGGTTTCTTTCAAGAGTCATGTATCCTTTAAAGCATGTTTTAAGAAAATACCTCAAATATAAATAGAATTCTAGATTATTTTTAACACCCCTTTCTTAAAATAAAGTGTTCTCTCATAGAAAGTTCTAAAAAGACATTGTTTTTAAGTTAAAAAAAATTAAAAAGATATTCCCTGAGAAAGCAAAACTTTTTTAAGTAAGGCTTTAGTTTAATATGGGAAACTTGCTTTGTTAGGTAAGTTTTAGAGGACACATCCACTTGGGTCTGGACATGATTTTTAATATCTGGGGTCTTTGTGACAGATAAATGCACTCTTATGTTGGCCTTGATCTACTAATTCTTAGATTCACAGTATCTCAGAATATTTTAGCCTACTGTTTGATGGATAAAGAGGCAGGCCCTTCTGTTCTGTCTTTCATCTGATATTTTGATTTCTTCTACAGTATGTGACCTGTCATTGGCTAGTCTGTGCTTGAGCTCATCCACAGATAGGGCATGGATATATTCATTTATTCATATCAGAATCATCATTTGCCATGTACTTAACATTGACAGGAGATGGGGAATACCAAATAAAAAGAGGATATAGTCTTTGAACAGAGTCAGTTTGCTTCTTCTAGTGCTATGTAAATAATTTAAAACCACTCACTCAAAAACTTCCTTTGACGTATGTGATTTGAATTTTACATGAACAAGTGATCCTATTACCCCCTTCTAATTCAGTGTGCATTTGCACTTACACTGAGTAGTTGCCTTCTACCTGCCTAAACCCATGTTTTAAGCTCTCCCATGCATTATCTTAGTTAAGTATATCTTTCATTTGGACTACTTTTATCTGAATAACTACAAAGTCATCTATCCCTACCACTATATTTCCAACTTCAGTACTAATGTGATTGATCGAAGTAGCAATGGAATCTCATGACTGCTCAAGGTTTCACTTATTTCTGTTCACCTCACTCACCAAGGGGTTTGCATCTGTTTCCTTCCTTACCTGTCTTTCCTCTCACTAACTAATTTTTTTCAATTGTTGGTCTCATCCACGGTATTCAGACCTTCAAGTCCTTCCTAGGCACAAAGTATTACTTCCTTACCACTGTCTTCATGGTTAGTCGCCGTTATTCTTTCCTTTCTACCATCCTTAAAGTTCTTGCCTTCCCACACTTACATGGAAGCCAGCTACCCATTCACAAATGGCCATCTCTTCTCAGTGTGGCCATCTTAACTATCAGTGCTGAAGACCAAATGTCTCTCAAGATAGGAGTTCAGTCCCAGGGGGAGGGTCTCTGTCTCTTATGTCAATAATATCTTTCACATAAATTAAATCAGACTTCAGGAATAACATTTAACATCTTCAGTTTCCTCTTTAAATTATTATTTTTTTTTACCTTTGATAATACACACATGCCTTTCACTTGGAAAAGTCTTTACTTGTACTGTCTTCTACCCTAAGAACTACTCAAATTCTCTCCTTGTACATGTTTGATTTCTGCCATTATAATGAAGAAGTTCTCTAGAATAGCCTTATAGCCAAATACAGTAGTCACATCTCAGGGCCAATCCTCACTTGCTTCTAATATGCATTTTAGAGTTAAAAGGAAATTATTTATTGAAGATGTCCAAGAAAAATTTTTTTTCTGTTTTTCAGTCTCCTACTTTCATCTTTTCTATCTTTTTAGTACCAAACAGAAATAGTCATGTGATTACAATAATAACCTCCATGCATTCATTTCTTATGATTTGCATTGCATTTTCAGATAGATATGATTTCATTTAACCCACATGTACTTTAAAAGAGCATGCAATGTTATTCTCATTTAAAGCTAACAGAACTAAGTTTCAAAGGGGTTAAATAATTTGCCTAACATCTATCTCAAGGACTAAGTGTACATTCTCTCTTCTGCCTCTACACTTTCTTCCTAGCCATTTCCATACATTAAGCACCATTTATGATGACAAATAAATTATCTCCAGCCCAGACCTTTATGTTAAAGACAAAACTTACATACCATCCGCCTACTTGGCATTTCTACTTGTCTCAAGACACCTCAACTTTATAATACTAGACTCATGACTCTTCTCTGTCTTATCTCAAGTTCTTTCAATACACAAGAATACAACTTGTTCTTCCACCATTTTCTCTCTCACCAAATGACATTGCCATTTGTCCAACCACCTGCTCAAACCAATGACCTACAAGTCATCTTGATTCTTCCTTCTCCTTCATTGTCCAACCCAAATAATCACCAAATTCTATCGGTTCTTCTTTCAAACTAAATCTCTGCCAGCTGTCCATCTTGCTCCATCCCCCATGCCTTCACCTTAGTGAAGGCCATCCTGATTTCTCATTTTGACTGCTGGAATACATCTTCAACTGACCTAATCACATCCCTTCTTGTCTTCCCCACCTGTCCTTTGTGCAAGAGCAAGAATGAGGTTTTTATAAGTACAGTGGATTCTGTCATGTCTTTGTTAAATCCTCAAATGGTTTATAACTATATAACCTACATGATGTGACCTTTGTATACTTCTAATTTATTTTTTGCCCTTCTTCTCTGACACACTAGGAAAGAGAATAGAAATATTGTGCTTTTTTAGTTTCCAGTATATTCTGAGCTCCCACTGGTCTCTGGGCTTTCTTATATGGCTACCTCTTTCACTTCAACCTCTCAATCTTGAAAATCTTGAAAAGTTTTTTTTTTAAGATTATTTCTTAGAGAGAGAGAGAGAGAGTGAGAGTGAGCAGAAGGGGCAGAGAGAGGGAGAGAGAGAGAAAGAGAGAGAATCCCAAGTAGGCTCTGTGTTGTCACTGCAGCATCGGATACAGGGCTCAAACTTACAAACTGGCTCACAATCTGAGCCGAAATCAAGAGTTGGACACTCAGCCGACTGAGTCACCTAGATGCCCCAATCCTGAAATGCTTTAAATGGAAGGTCTCAGCTTGAGATCCTGAAAAAAACCATTCCTGACTTTCACATCTAAGTTAATCACTGGTATCCCTATCACCAATTTCCCTCCATAGTATCCTTTTTATTTTTCTACTAATACATCACGATTTATACTTATATTGTATCTGTTTATCTGTTTATTATTTCATATTAGATTTTAAGTTCCATGAGAGCAGGTACTATGTCTATATTGTGTTTACTTCTATCTGTCTAGCTTTTAGCGTGGTGGAAAGCCCATGCATGACTTTGCAAGGGATGCAATAACAAAATACTACAAAGTGAGTGGCTTACCCATCAGGCATCTTTTGTCTCACAGCTCTGGAATCTAAAAGTCTGAGATCAAGGTATTGGAACAGTTCATTCCTTTTGAGAGCTGAGAGGAAGAATCTTTTCCATGCCTCTCCCCTAGCTTCTGGTAGTTTTCTTACAATTTGGCTTTCCTTGACTTGTAGAAGCATCACCCTGATCTCTGCCTTCATCTTCACATGGTATTTCCCCTCTGTACATATCTATGTTCAAGTATTTTTGTTTCATAAGGATACCAGTCATATTGGATTAGGTCCCACCCTAATGACCTTATCTTAATTAACTAATTACCTTATTTGGAAATAAGGTCACATTCTTAGGTACAGGGAGTTACAACTTCAATGTATGGAAATTTGAGTGGGGGATGAGTATAATCAAACACATAACAGTGCATGAAAGTGTTTGATAAATATAAATAGATAGGAAGTGCTGAAAGTACCATTTTAACTCAAGCCTATCAAACATCAAGTTCATATTTTAACCCCTAATCTATATAGGTCCTCTCTTCTCTCTTCTGATGATCTACACGTTGGGGATCAATTTTCAGATCTTATCTGTGTCAAAGACAATATGAATACAGTCCAAATTTCATTATATCTGGATACTCTTGGAATCCAGAATCAAAGATTTCCACTAAATAAGTCAGAGTCTCATATTATCTTATTGGTCACATTCATTGTAAAAAACAATGATAATGATCATAATAATAATGAACCACATCACGTCTTGATTTCTAAAGCTGCAGAGAGTGATTAAGAGTATTATTTGGCAATGTTTTTAATCATAGGAAGATTAACATTGCAGTCTTTAAGATGGCCAGTGATTGTGCTGTGCCTGAGGGAAGGCCACCTTGTAGACTGACCTCTGCCAGATTTCTCATGTTTAAGAGCTCACATGGACAGCTAACCAATCTGCACACATATTTGCCTTCTGTTAATACAATTTACTTTAACTGCAAAAATTCTGGCATTGAAGTACAAGAATCCTAAATCTCTCTCCTAGCCAGGGTCCTTGAGAAAACAAATCTGTTGCATAAACTTATATGCTACTATTTATTAAAGAATCTAATCCCAGGGAAGCAGAAATGAGGGGTAAGGGAGAAAGGGAAGGAAGTAAGAAGGACAGATATAAAGAGGGACATTAGTGAGCTGGCCATATGAACTGCCTTTAGAAAGGTAATAAGAAAAGACTATTATCTCAGAAGAGCCACTGCAAGAGGAGACAGGGATATAAATTTATCTGTAGGATCTCCCACCCCATCATTTCCTCTCTCCCTTCCATCAAAGTTCACCTCAAGGAGCATTAACTTTCCTGCACTTCTGAACTGTGTCACCTGGTCTCTCCAAGCAGGTGCCTCTGCCAGTGCAGTCTAGCCAGTAACTTGTCAAAGTGTGAGCTCTTAGTCAGCATCACATAGAGCTCAGTAATCTATAATGGTGAGGTTAGCAGCTACAGAGACCCGAACCTGGGACTAAGAGAAAAGTACACGCTACTGCTCATAGAGAACTGAGATTTCACAGTCCTTGCCAGCTAACAAGTTAGCCTGCCTCAGTTTCAAAAATGTTGGCAGATGACATGGGACTACCGGGGAAGAGAGAAAGGACTTTATTACTGGCAATAATAGCATTAACCAGAGTGCCAGCATTCCTACATTTCCCTAAGCCCCTACTCCAGCAGGGTCAAAAAGGGGTTCAGGTTACATTTGAATACACAGTAGGTCACACTTTAGGAGCATAACTCAAAGCTCTGTGACAAATCTTCTATAATAGACAGTAAGCCTGCCTGACCTTTGCCCTGGAGAGAGACATGATCTTTATTATAATGGACACTAAACAAACATGATTCTTACCCTGAAGGGAGACACTATCTTTATCTGATGAACAAAAGTATCTCTGACCACAAGACTTGCAGAACTGTGAAAGACCCATGGATAATATCTTTGAATCCTGCTCCAGCCCAAAAACAGGGAAAATGTGTATCCAAGATGGTTTAAAAGTTTATTTACTTATCTTGAGAGAGAGTACAGCATGAGCTGGGGGTGGGGGTGGCGCCCAGAAAAAGAGGGAGTGAGAGAATCCCAAGAAGGCTCCACACTGTCAACATGGAGCCCGATGTGGGACTCGAAATCACCAACTGTGAGATCATGACATGAGCTGAAATCAAAAGTCAGATGCTTAACCAAATGAACCACCCAGACGCCCCATGTTTATAAACTCAACCTGGTACACATCTTCCTATTTTCAGAAATCCACCATTTGCAAATGTCATGGAAGAAGACTGAAATATGTAAACATAATTGTTTACACACAGTTTTCTTTCGCTTTTCCCCAAGTAATTGTAGGTTGGTTGATATATTTTCTGAAGTTTCAATATTCTCTATGACTAGGAGAACATCTTGCTTAGTTACTGTTTTTCTTAGCCTAATTTTTCTATTAGTATATTTAGGTAATCAGAGCTATAGAAATTCTGAGATAAATACTACCTTCATTCTATAGCTCTAGAGACTCTGCCATCTGCATTTAAAAAGTGCTATATATGCACATGCTATAGAGGATAAGGGTGACGTGAGAAACGTAACCAAACTGCAAAAAAGAGCATAACTATCTGTAATTTCATTTGTAACTAAAGATTTGAAAGCATCCTCATTCCATTTCAGAGATTAGGAAAAGGAATCTCAGGAGCATTAAAGAGCCTAAACAAAGAAGAAACCCACTATTAACCCCTGATGTTTAAATTATACCTAATTTTGTGTTCTATGCTTATAGCTTCCCTCTTAAAGGGTATATAACAATATGATTAAAACAAAGACACTATAAAATAGTCTCCATTTTCATGTTTCAAGATAGACTCTGATGTCTGGATGAAGTTGAGGAGAAAAATTAACCCTTGGTTTTAGTATCACATACAAAATAATAATCTTTGAAGGACTTTCTCTGTGGATTCTGTATTGTCTTCATGTCCTGATCATTCTAAAGGGCTGGCTGCAGGAATTTAGTATGAAGAGCCGTATGCTTTCCTGTGATTTGCACTGGTATGCCTTCCTGTGTGTTTTTGTTGTAAATTTCCAGCTCCAACGAGCCAATTTTTCATAACAGACACAATTCACTGGGTAGAGTTCAACTGTAAACATTTGATTGTCTGAGTGATTCGTAGGCATTGAGGACATACGGTGTTTAGAGTATACGGGTTCTCAGAGTATTATTGGGGGTGGGGGGAAGAAAAGAGAGAAGCCTCGTTGTTGTCACGCCTTCCCCCTCAATCCACAACACACAAAAATCTATTTGAAAATACGAAACTGTAATTTAAATTAATGGATTTTCCCCAAACCATTAAAAAATATATTCCTTAAATTAATCAATATGTCACCAGATCTATTCAAAACGGGAGTCCAAGTGATATCATAAAGAGTTAAATCTATGTGCACTATAATAAAGCAAACTATATCAGTATAATACCAAACCGAAGCATGGAATACATTTATCTGAATGAAGCATAAATACTAAAGTACAGGATTGTCATGCATAAAAGGTAGAGACCCCTGACCCATATCTTAACCTGTGTCACTACCTTCCTGACTCCTAGACCTTCTACCTTTTCTCTGTGGTTGCCTTGGAAATGCTGCAATTCATAACCTCCCCACTGCACCACCCTCCCAGCTCTCCTCTGGTTGCCAATGGAAAGAAAGAAGATGAATGATTTTAATTCTTATTGCTACACTGCCCAATGCAACTCTGCTGCCACAGGTTTTGCTGTAGCACTGGTAATAGGAGCTTGGGGTCATTTGAAATTTTCATATGGAGATTACAAGGATGAAGGAGGGAAGGCCAGTGTAGGAAAGAGCTTGCTGCTCATGGAGTAAGATTAAGGTAACACCATAGGGCAATAAATCATGGCACACACAGTTTTATTTTTGAGTCTTCCATGACCATAAGGCAATAGTGGTATTGATGCTTACCCAAGAACAGAAGTCTGATTGAATGCTATTAAAAAAAAAAAGTAACACATATGTGGAATAGTATGGAATGGCTTGATGAGAAGGAATGTTCTGGACTTGATTTTGTTAGTGGCTTTCTCAAGCATTAAGAAGGTCAAGTGCTGAGCCAGTTTGGTGGGAAACTGGAAACACAGTATGCCATGGGGACACGTTTAAAGACCCAAGGACAGTCACAGGAGAAATGGAAGAAATAGTCAGTGTAGGAAACAGTTACAGCGAGGTGAATAGACTTAGCTGAATTCTATCCTTGATTGGTCTCTTACTATGGGAAATTTCCAAGTCTGTGAAATAAAATCAGTTCTTCCTTCATGGTTGCCCAAGACACAGAGAGGCATACACTACAAACACATACATTATGAGAAACAGGAATTATGAATGTTAGATGACATTGGTTGTTTATCCTAGAGAAAGTACAGAAAGGAGAAAAGCAAGAAAACGAAAAAGGCTGCCACCCAGGAAGGAAGTCAGACAATGACAAATTGGGAGTTTGGTGCAGGTTTGTTACTGGTAAGAAAACACCATAGGACTCAGGACCAGGGCACTTTCTTTCAGAGTTATAAACATTTTCCTAAAGCAAACCTTTAAAGACTTTGAACATCAAGCTGTCACGGCAGAGGGCAGCAGGGAGAAATAATGTTCTTAAATCCAGCTCGAAGTACATGAAATATCTGTTTTCTGAAGAGTCTTTGCAAGACACCTAGATGCACAAGGGGCACATTTCTGTGATGTCTGTAAAATCCTAAAAACAGTTGCTTTCTGCTTGGAGTTCAGACCCCCAGGTACCTTTAGAAAAGTTTAATAATTACTGACCTGGACAACTATATTCCATGCATACATTACACGCATAGAAATTAATGAAGCACACAAAACACTGTATTCAAATCCAAGATATATACATCAGAAAAAAAAAAAAAAAGTCAGGTCTTAACCAAGAAATAGTGGTTCTAGGTAGTATGGCCAGCAAGTTTGCAGTGAGTCCTTTGAATTCAGCCAAAAAAACAATGATGAGAAAAAGGGAGGAGGAGGAGGAAGAAGAGGAAAGGGAGGAGAGAAGAGAGAAAATAGAACGATCTGGAAAATGTTTTTCCTTCTTTTAGGACTCACAATATTTACATTTCCTTTCCTCTTCCTGCCTAAGCCATTTTCCCTCCCGCCCCTTTCATCCATTTCCCTACACCCTCTCTGTCCCTAGCGCTCCCATTGCTGACACCTATTCCAATTCTTTGGTGTTGCTTCCTGCACATGTCCAGCTGCACTTTTTTTATTCCCTCTGCAGACTTTCTCCCTCCCTCTCTTCTCTCCATCCTGAAGTGGAACTTACATGCATATGCACAGCATACACACAACAAACAGCTTTCCAGACTTTTCTCTGGCACTCTAAGTGACGGACACTCCAGACACTTAGCACAGCATGCTGAAATGTTGATGTAAAAACTAGAAGCTCTTCACCTGCAACGCTAATTAATCATAAACAAGCTCTTTGCAAGGTAGGAGTTCTGGCAATGATGCCTGGAGGAAAAGACTGGGATTCTCTGGTTATAAGACAAAGATCCCTTTCAGAGGCTAGGTGGCAGTGTTAACTCACTAACAGACACAGATCTAGGACTTGCCACATCACATGTATAATGTAGTTTGAGTGAGACACACATAAAAGTGGTGAACTCAAAGAGAGGCTGAAGCCAGGGAAATAAGTTGCCGTGACTGTCCATGAAGGAGTTCATAAACGTGGAAAGCTGGGAGTCATTTCTTTAAGAAGAATTCAGCCAAAGATACTTGATATTTTAAGAGTCTGACTTGTGATCTCAGCATCAAGATTTCAAAGCCATACTGTCTTTTTAAAATATGACACTGGTACAGAGATACCCCATATGTTTAATATTGTTTCCTGCTTCATCTGAATTTACCATTTGAATAGGAGTTATCAGTATTCATAGCAACTAGGAACACCAAGCATTGCTCTGATCACAAAGAGATTATGGGGCAGGTTGTCTTTCTTTTTCTCCACGTGATCACTGCCACAATACCTTCCGTCTGAAATTGCCCAAGATAGAATCCTCAGGGACATCTTTTACTCTTTCTCTCCTCTCTCTCATATCTCAGTCAATCGCCTAGACTGGGGAGATTCACACATATAAATATTACTCAAATCCACCCTCCCCTCTCAATCCCTGTAGCTTCTGGTTTAGTTTGATTCTTTATTTTCCTTCCTTAGATGATTCTGGAAGATTGTAATTGGACATCCTTCCTGTTGTGTATTCTCCCACCATACACGAACCACAGAGATAAAGAGTGGTCTTCCAGAAATACATGTCTTAACATATGACTCGCTTCCTCACAAATGTGGGATGGATACAAGTCATCTATAGGATCAAGTCCCTACACATTAATAATACTTATAAGGTCCTTTATGAATTTCCCTACTTTATCTAATCTTTTTCTTTTCTCAGGCCTCCCCCTTACACATTGTAACTCCTGCTACACATAATCATTCAGGATTCTCTTTACATATCAAATTCTATCACATCTTTTTACATGCTGTTATCTCTGTCAGGAATAGCCTACTTCCTTTATTCACCAGGTAAACATCTTCTCATCAATTGCCTATTCATTGTGCAAAACCCCAGGGCAAATGCCTCCTCTCTGAACATGCCTGCCCATTTTCCCAGGTACAGTTAACAGCGTTGTCCTCTGAGCTTGCATTTATACATAGGGATATAAATACAGATACAGATATGCAGATATAGATACACATCTTTAGTAAAACAACTCCAACAGTTGATTTTAACTATCTGTTTGCATGTGTATCTCCATCACTAAACTATGAACATCTCAAAAGCAAAGCTGCTGACTTAGTTATGTATTTATTCCAAGCATACTTTAATTATTTTTTACTTAAATGCAAGTTAGTTAATATATAGTGCAATAAGGTTTTTAGGAGTGGAATTTAGTGATTATCACTTACATATAACACCCAGTGCTCATCCCAACAAGTTCCCTCCTTAGTGCCCATCACCCATTTAGCCCATCCCCTCACCCAACACCACTATTCTAGCAACCCTTAGTTTGTTCTCTGTATTTAAGAGTCTCTTATGGTTTGCTTTCCTCTGTTTTATCTTAATTTTCCTTCCCTTCCCCTATGTTCATCTGTTTTGAAAATCATATGATATTTGCCTTTCTCTGACTGACTTATTTCACTTAGTGTAATACATTCCAGTTCCATCCACGTTGTTGCAAGTGGCAAGATTTCATTTTATTTTTCTTTTGGTTGCTGAGTAATAGCACTATCAACAATAGCTAAATTATGGAAAGCGCCCAAATGTCCATCGACTGATGAATGGATAAAGAAGATGGATATATATGTATGTATATATACACACACAATTGTATATATATGTATACACACATATATGTGTATATATGTGTTTATGTGTATATACATACACATGTGTATATATATGTATATATCTATATATATATATACACACACAATTGAATATTACTCAGTGATCAAGGATACTTTATATATATATATACATACATATGTATATATATACATATATACACACACACAATTGTATATATACACAATATATATTGTATATATATGTATATGTTGTATGTATGTCTGTGTATATGTATATATTGTATACATACATAGTATATATATGTGTGTGTATGTATATATTGTGTATATATACATATACATTGTATATATACATATATATTGTGTGTATATATGTATGTACACACATATATGTGTATATATGTGTATATATGCACACACAATTATATACATATATGTATGTGTATATATATACACACAATTGTATGTGTGTATGCATGTACACGCACAATTGAATATTACTCAGTGATCAAGGATACTTTAGAAGAACTATACTATAAGTAGTTAAACACAGGATTAGCGAATGAATGGAAGATGGACTGTTTTACAACATGGTAATGCCCAGAGAAGCATCTGATTATTAGGTTACCAAAAGAAATTTACTAAGAGAAGTGTAATGAGTCACATTTCTGAGTTTCAGCACAATATATTTTGGAGAACCAACTATTTTAACTATAGAAAATTTGTTCTTTTGAAGATTATTTCCCAAGACCATGTTTACCCCAGTGCATTAACATACAAATCTGGCTTTTCTTTTTTTAATTTATTAATTTTGGGAGAGAGTTTGTGAGTGGGGGAGGGACAGAGAGAAAGGTGGAGAGAGAGAATCCTAAGCAGGCTCCACCATGTCAGTGCATAGCCAACATGGGGCTTGAACTTACGAACCATGACATCATGAGCTGAGTGGAGACAGAATCAGATGTTTAACAGACTGAATCACCCAGGTGCCTCAACATATCTGGCTATTCTAAACAACTGATCTTTCTCGTGTTGAAAATTTACTCCCTTATACTGTCATGTGATTTCTTTCTGTATTTTCCAAATATTCTGACAAATCTCTGCATTGTATAAGACAAAAAAAACCATTTCAAACAAAGTTAAGCAAAACGGCATTTGTTGGCTTACATTAACATAAAGAATACTGAGATAACTCACAGAATCCATACTTTCATTCACTTAATATTTTTGAGCACTTGTTGTATATTGGTCATATAGCAATTAATAATACAGATACAAAGTCTTTGCTTACTTGAAACTTATACTTACTTGGTTTCTGAATAGTGGTAATTAACTGGGGGGATTTTATCCCCAAGTGATATTTGGCAATGTCTGGAAACATTTTCGGTTGTCACAACTGGTGCTACTAGCATCCAGTGAATATACTCAGGGACACTGCTAAACATCTATAATGCAAAGAAAGGACACCATGAGAATTACTCAGGCCAATGTGCCAATAGTGACTTGGCTGAGAATGTGTATTAGACAATAAACAAATTATATATAGATGATATAGATACGGATAAAGATATAGATGTAGATAAGAGAGATAAAGAGACAGAAATACTCAAAGTTGATAATTGCTATAATGGAAATAATGCAGTACAGAAACAGAAGGAAGAATGACTCCTTACAAAGAGTTTCCACATAGGAATAGACATATGAATGAAGTGAGGCAGAGAGTCACAAGGTAGTACAGAAGTAGCATGTGTCATGCAAGAAGAATAATAAGAGGGCGTGTACCAATGGGATGAGACAGGAATAGGCTTGGCATGTTTGAGAAATAGCACAAAGGTGTTAATAACCGGAGCAGTGATATAAGTGGAAGTGTAGGAGACAAAGTCAGATATGAGAAATGGAATCAGATACTAGGGTGGTTAAGCATTTTAGTTTCCTCTCTGAGCAAGATGGCAAACAGTGGTTTTGAGCAAAGAAGGGATATGGGGTGACTTAACATTTTTAAAAAGATCACTCTGTCTACTATGTGGAGAAAAGACTATAGACATTGGCGAAGAGAATATTAAGAATTAGAATATTACAATAGTCCAAGGGAGATACGTTGTCAGTAAACATTATATCTAGTAAACGTTGTTTCTTGGTGTGTGCGTGTGAATATGTCTCCAGAAGACATTGGCGTTGGAATCAGTAGCCTGAGTAAAGAAGATTGCCATCATCAATGCAGGTAAGCATCATCCAACCCCTCAAGGGCCTGAATAGAACAAAAATGCAGAGGAAGAGTGAATTATCTCTCTCTGCTTGAGCTGAAATATCCATCATCTTCTGCCATTGGACATTGGTGTTCTGGGCCCTTGGGCTTTTGGACTCACACTGGAACTTATATCAACGGTCCCCTACCCTCTTTCTCAGGCCTTTGGACTCAGGCTGAATTACACCACCAGCTCTCCTATTTCTTTAGCTTGCAGATGGCAGATCACAGGTATTCTCAACCTCTACAACTGCAAGAACCAATTCCTACAATAAATCTCCTCATATATACATCTATGTCTATGTCTATATCTATATATCTATATCTACATTCTATAGGCTCTGTTTCTATGGAGAACCCTGAGTAAAACAGGAGAAAGATGATAATTTGCACCAGAACGGGAATAACAGAGCGGTAGAAACAGGATGGATTTTGGATATATTTGAGGCAGAGAAAATAGGATTTGCTAATGGTTAGAGTGTGTGGTGTGAATGTGAAGGAAAGAGAGGTGTCGAGTTTGATTCAGAGATTTTATTGAGCACTGGAAAATAAAATGAAGTTACCATCTACTGAAATGGAATGGCAGAGGAAGACTGAGCAGCTAAAGAGTTTGATTTTACACATAATAAATCTGAGATTGTCCTGAACTTCCCAGTGAGACAGAGTAGTCAGTTGGATAAACAAACCTATAATTTAGGGAAGAGTTTACAACTGAAGACATACATTTTAAAGTCATCAGCTCTATAGCTATGGCCTAGATGAGATCACCCAGGAAACGAATACAGAAAAATAAAAGTCTGAGTCCTAGGACTCTAACAGAGAGATTAGAGAAACGGGGAGCATCCAGCAAGAGAGACTGAGGATCACTCAGTGAGGTAAATAAACAACCATGCAGGTTGCTTCCTGAGAAATTAAAATAAATATTCAAAACAGAAGGAACAAGCAAGCATGTCGAGAGCTCTTGATGGGTCAAGATAATGATAGCAGAGGGCGTACTTTTGGATCTGGCAATGTAGAGATGGCTGGTGACCAGGCCCACAGCAGTGTCAGTGAGAGATAAATCATTCAAGGGAGATAGTCTGTTGTTTATGGAAAACTATATGGATAAAGTTGTTAATGAAATAGGAATAGCATACACAAAATTTAAGACAGTGGTAACTTTTTCTCTAGGGAGAAAGTGAATGGAGGCAATGGAATGGGATATAAAGGAACACAGGGGCACATGAAACAGAATTGGTAATGTATTTCTTAAGTTGGATTATTCTGCTTCATAATGTAAGATGTGTTTCATTCAGTCTTCTGAATGAACCATGGATAACATAATTAAAGCTCTAAAAGAAGAAAGGGGAAGGGTGCCTGGGTGGCTCAGTTGGTTAAGCTGTGGACTCCAGCTCAGGTCATGATCTCATGGTTCATGAGTTCAAGTCCCGCTTTAGGCCTGGAGCCTGCTTCCGATTCTGTGTCTCCTTCTCTCTCTCTCTGACTCTCCCCAGCTCACACTCTATTTATCTCTCTCTCAAAATAAGTAAACATTAAAAAAAAAAAAAAGGAAGAAGAAGAAAGGGGATAGGTAGAATTAGAGTCAGTGGTCATAGACAACTTTTTGGAAAAGTGTATAGGAAATAGGCTAGTGGTTGTAGGTGACATAAAAATTAGTCTTGCCCCCCCCCCCATTTTAAGATGAAATGTATTATATACTATCTCTATGCTAGTGAGAATATGGAGTGGGGAAAACTGATGAACCAGGACAGAGAGTTGGTGGGATCAGGGCTTCAGGTGCTGGAATCTTGATCTTGTGCCGCCAGGAGTCATACTGCCTGCTTTTTATTATTGCTTGTCTCTGTTGGGCTTTATGCTGTTGTAGAAGGCTTTCTCCAAGATGGTGACTATTAACCAGATTCAAATTCTCCCAATACTGTTCTCTTATACCCATTTCTCCCAACTGCTCTCCCTCCATTAGTTTGTCCTCATAACACTATCTTGTCCAAACACTAATAGTGAGAGTGGAAACATGGATGCAGTAACTAAAACTAGAAGAGGAAGCCCAACCACCCATGAAAAAGGTTTAGTAAATTAAAACTATAACCAATTTTTGGCTACCAAGAATGTGATATCCCCCAAATATCATAATTTTGAATTGCAAATAGAAGTCTCTAGGTTTACTCCAAGATCTATGAATTGGAAAAACAATGTTAATGGGATAAACAGCAAATGGATATAAGTGTATGATAATATAGTAAAGTGCTTTAGTGTCCCAAAAGGTTTTGCAGCCTAGTTTACAAATACCACAGACACTCTCCAAACGTGAGCTGATAGCCCTGCAGCTTGCATTGTAAGCAATTATTACGGAATCTACATTAAGTTTTTCTCAACCCTCTGAAAGATTTCTCTCTGTGAGCACCTTCATTAAGCCAAAGGCTTTAAGCTAATATATCTTGCTCCCGTCCATTGCAAAACGCTTCTGTTTATTTTTCCAGTAATGCTGCTTTTGTAAGAACACCAGACTACGAGATGTTGGGTGAGGAGGAGGAGAAATGAAACAAGAAAAAGAAAGGTCACAAATTTTAAGCTATGTGGGTTTCTTTATTGTTATTTTTGAAGTGTGTTTAGCACAGAGACAAATTGTACATTTACCGCAAGTCACCGGGACCTAACGAGCTCCTAATGTGTCCCATACTTCAAGGTTTTTCAGAACAGGCCAGTAACTTAGCAACCACAGCTAAACCTTGACAGGAATAATCATTATTTGTGTTGCAGCTTCAGGCTTCCCCACTGTAGGTTTCTTGCTTTCTTTTTTTTCTTTTTTCTTGCTTTCTTTTTTTCTTTCCTTTTTTTTTAAGGACCCCAGAACAAGAAAGAACAGCTAACACTGGGAAGTAAGAATTTTTGTCCTGTTGCTCTAGGTCATAAATAACATGAATAGAATATAGGCCTGGAGTTAAGAGTTACTTGCCTTGGAGACACCAAGAAGTTAATGAGGAAAAGGCTAGATACGGTCATTCTGGGTAAATGCGAGATATGTTTGAAACCTGCTCAAAACCAATAAATTTTAAGCGTTTATGAATTTAACATTTGCAGTTTTGGCAGTTCACAAATGAGCATGAAATTCTCTGATATATAAAATGTCTTAATATTGCTGAGTTATACCACTGTGACATAAACTGATCACCAGTAACAAACTGCATGGTCAGTAAGTGAACCTAGCTGACGGCCCAGCATCTTTATTGAAGCCACCTTAGTGGTTCTCTACTGAAGTCTTAAAGAAAGAAATCACTTCAGTATGAAATGGTCTTACCTTACCCATTCGTCCAAAAACAAAAACAACAAAACTTCTCGTGAACATGCTGGAAGAAAAGATGAAAGTTTGAGATAGTATTAGCGTCCAACAACAAGGTCAAGTGTTTACAGG
Source organism: Paguma larvata (assembly GCA_030068075.1). Taxonomy (NCBI): domain Eukaryota; kingdom Metazoa; phylum Chordata; class Mammalia; order Carnivora; family Viverridae; genus Paguma; species Paguma larvata. Next base: position 92,187,583 of record CM057824.1, on the reverse strand, counting down.
ACAGACCATAACAAGTATTCTGTATGGCCATTCATACAGAATGCTTCAGTTGTCGGTCAAGAACTAAAGTTATGTTACTGGTAGGACACTTCAATCAATCTTGTTATCAGGAAGATTAAAGAAAGGTGAGTAGATTTACTAAGCAGAACTGTTTCTGATTCAACAGGTTGACCCATAGTCCACCCATTAAGTTGGCTGATGAAGAATCCAAAATAAAGAAAAAAATGTGTTATGATCATTATGATCACAGGTCTCTGGTTAATTGGATTTTGTCAGGTCAAGAAAATGAAAGGGGTATTTCTTAGTTTACATCTATTTTGAAAAGGTAAATGATATAATGTTATGGGAAATAAGAATCATCGAGCTCTGCTATGAACTACCCATGTGACTATGGGCTATGGCTAACCAATCTAGACTTCCCTTAAATTGTTGCAAGCCCAGAGAGTCTCTTCAGCCTTCATACTCTACAATCTTCTTGGAAAGGCAGAGTGAATGGGCAGGATGATACATAACACTGTGACTAGTTCTGAATGAATCATTGTAAAGATGAATGCTAGTTAATTCTTTCCTTTCATGTGTTCTACAAAGAGAATAATTATAATTGTTTTTCGATATAAGCAGGTGCCTATGGGGCCTTACCAGTTAATGCCTTCCATGTTCTCTATTAAAAATTTAAAGGGTAGATACCTTGTAAGTCTGATTAATAAAAACTGCTCCTATAGATTCTCATGAAAAATAAGCATTGGTAATGTTAGCAACTGATTTTCATATATATTCATATATGAAATATATATGAATAAATTATATATATATTTGGGATAAGCACTTTACTGTCACTTAATTACTTATATGAGCAATGATTAATAGATAGCTGGTAAGCAAGAAAGGCCTTTGTTTCTTTCTGGATATAATACATATTTTTATGTGGTGGGGATAATGGATGGAAGATGAACTCAGGTAGCTCAGTGGGAGGTGGAAGACAGAGAACAAGGAGTCAAGCTTAGGACTAGCTGCAAAGGGGTAATACATCTTGAATAAAACAAGAGAGAGAAGTTGGATGCAAAGAGAAAACATGAACTTTCAAGATGCTTGGCAAACAGGATCTGGACCTTAGGCAGAACTTAGAAATTAGACATTGGCATATAGACTGAGGGATCTTAGTTAGAAGTATCCTGTAATCAGGGCACCTGGGTGGCTCAGTCGGTTAAGCGCCGGACTCTTGATTTCACGCTCGTGAAATCAAGCCCCACATTAGCCTCTGCACTGGGTATGGAGCCTACTTAAGATTCTCTCTCTTTATTCCTATGCCTCTCCCCTTTTCACACGCTCTCTCTCTCAAAACAAAACAAAACAAAAATGAGAAATATCCTGTAATCTATATAAAACATTATTGATTTTGTCTACATCCCACTTAATTGCCTAAGACTATTTATACCCATAAATAGATATCCTTTGACACAAGTCCTGGGAGTAAACGTTTTCATTATAGTCTGTGTAAACAACTGTGCACTGCACAACTCCATGGGGGCTGCAGTTCACCTGGACCATTCTATGACTGCTGACTCCTTGAATGTGTAGTATAGAGAACCAGTAGACTTACTCGCTGTAGTCGAATATTTCTGTCTCTGCATAAAAATGGACTGTAGCCACCATTTAATGTGAGGAAGACCTGAAGAATTTTGTGTGTATATATGATGGTGGGGAATGAGTCAGAAGACTGATATTCCTAAATCCATGGACAATAGAAAGGATACAAAGCCCTCTGTGAAAGACGGCAGGGATGATGCTGTACTGTCACAAAGAAATGAAGAGAAGAGTTCATGAAGTACAGGAGAGTCTGAGGGCATGGAGAATACACTGGCACCTTGCAGTACGGTTATATAATAGACCCAGCATGACTCTTTCTCAAGAATATCTGTATTCCAAACCATAATTTGAGGACAGAATTGATAGCAATATATCTGTGTTCTCTCAACAGAAAGACAGAAAGAGAGAGAGGAAGCTAGAAGTCTTAGATTGAGGTTTATTTTAATAGACCAGTTGCGGTACACAAAAAAACTACTTAGAGTTTTAGAGTTCCATACCTGAGATAACTAATGTTCTGTGATTTGGGAAATTGTGGGCTCATGGGCTAGGAGAACACAAAGAAAGGGTACAAAACAAACTTAGATTTTTCTTTTCCTTTGCCAGAGCCAGTTCTGAGAAAACACAAATATAACCCCCTCCTCCTTATTTAGCTGAGAAGAAATTGCTATGAATTTTTATGAGGTGAAAAAAATATATTTATCCTCTGAGTTAAAGGAACTTTTTGGAGAGTGTTACTATCTCTAAATTTTGGGAGGCTAGGAGAAGGGGGGATTAGTCTCAGACGTGATTAGCCAAGGACAATGCTCAAATCATATTCATTTAAAATTTAAAAAAAAGGACAAAAAAATCAATGTGTTCTACAGGTGGTTGGTTTATGGTATGTCTTTCATTTTATATAACCTTTTGAGGGTCACCAACTTTACAGTAAGTATGTTTAAGCAAATCAGGCAGCAATCAAAATACAGATAATACTGTGTTTCCACTGATTGCTAGACAAGACTAAAACTATGTAGAGAAAAAAATACCCAAACGATGAGCAGTAATTTAAGGTAAGAAAGATTTAACATGATGGTTTGAGCAGAAATATTCTTTATCTATACAATGTATGTATAGTACTGTACTGGCAACACATGGCTGTGTTTTTGGAAGCTTGTGATATCCTTTCTACCATAATGACCTCAGTTGAGTCCATCCAATTCAGGTCAACTTGACAAGTGCTTACTGAGCTTATTCACTTCATGGTGAAATGGGGGAGAAACTGGACCTGGTTTTAGAATTACTGGATTTGGCTCTGGCTTTGCTATTTACTTGCTATTTAACTTTCACTAAATAAAATTATTTTTTTTTTGACCATGGTATTGCAGTGTGTTAAATGAAAATCTACACAAGGAGGTCTTCCAGTGTCCACTAGGAAGCTCCCGGGCTCGAGTAATACCACCTGCCCCCTAGATCCACCAGCTCATGAGTAGAAGCAGCCATGCCTTGTTTGTATTACTCTCTGGGCTGTTTCACTATCTTCTGTTTGGACTTTCAACTCTTCTAATACCAATATATTCAATCCCCTCCATTTGAAATACCAGAGTGGCTCCTATTTTCTCACTTTATCTTGAACACCATGTAATGTAGAAACTATGACATCATAGGAAAAAAATGACAGGACTGGATCCTCAAATTGGCCAGTAACTGGAGAAGTGATTGTGGGGCAAGTTATTTCATCTCTTTAACTATAATTATTGGAATAATAATACTTAAGTTGCAAGTTGTTTCTAAGAATTAATTGAGAAAACACATGTGAAATGGTGCCCGGCACATGTTAAACGTCAATAACTGCTAACTTATTTACTTTTTTATCTCATGGAGTACTCAGGAAGAAACAAAAAAGGTGCTCTTCAGATAATTAGACAATAACACAAACTTATCAACAATACACAAGGACACAAGGAAGCACTAATAGAATATAACCCACCTACTTTAAGAATCCCACCACTCTAACCCAAACCATAGACTCTTGCCTCTGTTACGGAACCTCCTGTATTAGTCTGTAAGTGTTACCATAGCAAAATATAACACACTTGGTGGCTTAAAAAACAGAAATGTCTTCCTTACCGTTCTGGAGGTTCATGATCAAAGGTGCAGCCCATTTGTTTTGATGTTTAGAGTAGGTTTAACTTCCTGCTTTGCAACAACATAAAGATGACTCAAAGAAACTAAAAACTCTCTTCCTTTCTTGGAGATGGCCACCATCTTAATTTGTCCTCACATGTCCTTTTTTTTGGTGTGCACAGGAGAGAGAGTGAAACCTTTGTGCTCCCTCTTTTTTTTAAGATTTTTTTTTTAATTTTTATTTTTGAGAGAGAGAGAGAGAGATAGACAGGGCATAAGCCGGGGAGGGGCAGAGAGAGAGGGAGACACAGAATCTGAAGCGGGCTCCAGGTTCTGAGCCATCAGCACAGAACCCGACATGGGGCCGAACTCATGAACTGCGAAATCATGACCTGAGCTGAAGTCGGACGCTTAACCAACTGAGCCACCCAGGCGCCCCTGTGCTCCCTTCTCCTTATAAGAACACTAAATCAATCAGATCAGGACGCCATAGTTATGACCTCATTTAACCTTAATAACTTCCTTACGAACACCATCTCCAAATACTTGTACATTGGGTTTAGGGCTTCAGCATAGGAATTTTGAGGGGGCACAAACATTCAGTCCCTAACACCTTTGATGTACACTTTTATGGTGTTAGTAACTGAGGCATCCTTCCCTATTTAAAACAACCAATAGATCTAGTTTGAAAATATTTTACCAATATTTGTCAATCTCAATTTTTCACATATGTTTATTTTCAAGTCCTTAAAACCAATGTACTCTACTTTATAAGTCCTGAAAGTTCAAGCCTAAATCTAATAATTTAACTTCTCTCTGGTCTCTGAACTCATTTTTATGTCAGTGCTGTATTTTAATTTGGAAAGGAGGACTTGTTTAGACTTTTAAGGCAAGTTTAACTTCTTGCTTTGCAACAACATAAAGATGACTCAAAGAAACTAAGCTATCTTCTCTCTTAAAAGGGTTTCTTAGGTTCAAAAAATATTGTATTTCCCTTTGGAACATGAAATTTAATTTAGCTAGTCACATGTAGTCATAAAATAAGGAAGTTTCTGAGGTACATGAGTAGGTATAAATATCAGCCAAACAAAATGCCCAAGTATGGTAGAACTCGGTGCACTCTGAGCAAGTCATTTAGTTACAGAAAACTCAGTCCCACACACAAGTAAAAAAAAAAAAGGGATATAAAACAATCAAAATTTCAGGGATATTATATTATTTTTAATTTATAAAATACTTTCGAAATCTATTGTCTTTATAAGAAAACATAAAAAAAGACATTTGTATTAACCTAAATTACGATAATATTTCTAATCTATAAAATGGCATAACTTTACCTAATTATAAATGCTGACATCATATGATACGATATTATTTTCAATAGCCGAAGCTCTTATAAAGGTCAAAAAGAATTTGGGGCAGTATTGACACAAATTACTTTTTATATTTACCCAGAAGCTGTACAATTCTTGGACAAATTTCAAATAGATACCTGAAGAAAAAGCATAAGTAATTACTATATCCAACTATCTATGAGAAGATACAATGCCAGTGGCTAGAAAAGAATAATAGGCTTCTCAGATGTTTGTTTAAAGTTTTGTATTGGATTTCCCCAGGTAATCTTTCTTGGCAAAAACACAAGAAGCCTGGTCATTGAATCTCACTTTGAAAGGACAGAGGGAGATAACTTTCTTATGCCATATACCATCTGACAGGCATCATAGGACTCCTGAACCTAGCCTGCTAATTAATGCTTTACCCATTGCCACTATTTTATTTCCTGTAGGAAAATAACAAAGTGCATCTTATAAAATGTATTAAGAGCCTTAGGAAGTGTTATAAACTTTGATCAAGCAAATCCATTTCTATGACTCCAGAAAAAGATTAAGATCCATAATCAAAAATGTTCATTATATCCATTATTTATAATAGTGAAGTATTAAAAGGACCTAAGCATTCTACAGAAAGACCATTACTTAGTTATGGTATATCTGTTCAATGGAACACTATAAGGTAATTCAAATCATGTTTTAACAAAAATAAAAAAAGCATGTGTTCCTACATTTGTATAAAATATATTTTTTTCTTTCACTTTACCTCATTTTATGCACTTTTTTAAATGTTTATTTATTTGAGAGAGAGAGAGAGAGAAAGAGAGAGCACAGAGCTGTAAACAGGGTTTGAACTCGTGAACAATGAAATCATGACCTAAGCTGAAATCAAAAGTCAGACACTGAATTGACTAAGACACCCAGGTGCCCCATTTGTTTTGCACTTTTCACTGTAGCTAAGACGTCATACAGATATTTACATAATTCAGATGGAACTTACTAGAATTATGAAATCTAACTTCATACTTATTTCCATTTGCCACTTGATAGTTGTATGCATCATAAGAAAATAGGTATAAATAGCCCTCCCTACATGCTTCCAATCAGTCCTCCTTCCAATCCACCCACCTTCCTTCACAAATGTTGATGTGGTACCTACAACTTTTAAACTCAAGTGATACAAAAAGATTTTTTACTTAGGCTCCTTGTTCTCTTGACTTTAAGGTGCCAGAAAGTGCCTTCACCAATTTAGGACCCACGGTCCATATCATCCAGAGGCAAGGTGTGTAATGGTTAAGTACAAGAACTCCAGGTTCAGAGGAAGTTTAGCACTCTGTCACCTACTTACTTACACGTGTATTTAACCTCTCTGCTCATCTTACTGTTCTTTAAATGAGATTGTGTGAGGATCACATGAATATGCATGTTACTCAGAGCAATGCCAAGTACATAACATTCAATAAGTCTTAGCTATTGTACCATCATCAACATCATCATCATCATCACCATCATTAGAAGTGTCTATTGGTACTGAGTCATATTCTAGCAATGCTTTGTGTAGTAAGAATAATACTTCATTGCATTTTTGAAAAGCAAGACAATGATTAATGAATCAAGGAAGGTAGTTCATGAGAAGAGAATTTAGAAAATGTTTAGCACAACTGATTTTTTTAAATGGTATTCAGAGATTTTAATTTGAACAAGTTATACATCCATTTGGTCAACTGAAATAACCAGGAATCCTGCCACCTCATGACTTGCTTCGTCTACCAGGAGCCTTTGAAAAGGCTCCGAATTGGAGACTGGGATGGGGATAGCGGGAAAGTATTGTATATCTTAATAGCAGATGAAGTAAGACTAGGAGAAGACTCTCAGCATATTATTATAAAATTTGAGGTAAATGAGACAAATTCCCTTTTTAAAAAAAAAACTCTGGTCAGATTTAACAAATGGAGCTGCTAGCTTAAGTGCAATGGACACCTGTTCCTCACTGAGAAAACATTTTAAGCATCAGATGTAAACTAAAACGTTTTGCATATTTCAAATAAAGTGTAATTCATAAAAAAAAACTGCTTACATTTTGCAAAAAGGTAAAAAATTTAGCTTGGCAGTTTTGATTTGTTATTTAGCAAACATCTCTGCATAAATTTGATTCTGAGGTATAGCTCTACTCATATTCCCTAATAATCAAGTGAGGCTGACTCCCTAATGTGAGCTTTAGACTGGAATGACACTGACTTTCAGAATTCCTTCTAGCTTTGTGTAAATAACAATTTATATAACATCAGAGTCTGGTGTTTCAGTGCAAAATAGAAATTCTAAGCCTTAAATCATGAGGACACTATGGATTTGATCATTCTTAATGTTTGTGAAGCCTTGAAATAGTTTAGGGAATTTTATTATGCATTTCAAACTGCATATTTAATATTTCCAACCATGAAATGGTAATAGAGTTTATTCCCAAACTTGCAAATGAAACCTAGGAAAGTTCAAGGAGGGTAGCACTCCAGAGGATGGTATTGGAATTCAAAATGGCATTGTTAAATTGCAGAAATAATCAGAAATCAACAAAACGAAGCTTAACAGGAAACGGTGGATATCACGTTTTTTTAAAACAAAAAAAGTGGCACAATTGTAGAACTGTACTCAAATAAACAGACCACACTATAAGCATAAATCAGGCCAAGAACTAATTAAACATAGTTTTTTTTCCCTTTTATTTTATTCTTTAAATATATTAAATGCATGAATCCCCGCTTACCAAGATAATGCGGTCGCCCCTTCCCTTTATGCCTTTTATTCCTTTTCTCTCCTTTCTCTCCTCTCCGATTCTCCTTCTTCAACCCTTGCTTTGGTGAACTTGTTTCAGGCCTCCTGCTGCCTATAGCAGTAACTTGGTTAATCCTGAGGCTCATGGCAAAAGTGATAAATTAAGAACAAGAGTCATCCTGAGCTACAACTGAAAAATGACCTGGGATTCAGTCTGTATTACATATTGAGAATCTTCTCTGTCCCAGGAGGTGCAATTAGGTAGAAGCTGAGCATATGCTGGCATAGTATTCTAGGTAGATACCAATGTCTCCCACTCCCCAAACTTAACTGAAGCCCTAGAATTCTGTGAAAAGAGAGGCACGTTAATCAGCGCCTAGTAACAAAAGATACGGCCAGGTTTACGTGTAGCCTTGAATAATGTCAAGGCCTTGGGCTGCCTCTTTAACCAATAGGCGGAGATAAGAATTAAAATTGGACTCCAGGATAGAGGCATATTTTACTTTAGAAGAAATAGCCAAACTGTTCTCAAGAAATGCTTGTGTCATTTTACACATTGCCAGCACATAGTGAAGTTATTCCACATCTTCAGTGTCATTTTATATTGTCTTATTTTTCTATGATTTTAGCTCTTCTAGCGGGTGTGAAATGGTATTTCCTTGGAGTTTCAATTTGCATTCTTCATTGAGTTTTCAGTTTGCATTTCCAGCATGACTAACGATGTTAAGCACCTATTCACATGCTTACTGGTCACTCATAACTTTCATTGTAAATTGTCTGTTCAATACTTTTGCTCATTTTTAATTAGATTGTTTGTCTTTTTATTATTGATTTTTAAGAGTACTTTCTATATTCTTGATATAATTTATTTGTGTGAAATGCATTTTGAATATTTTCTTCTAGGTTGTGGCTTGTTTATTCATTTTCTTAATGATGTCTTTTGATGAGCAGATGTTTTCAATTTTGATGATCTCCAATTTATCAAGATTTTTAGTCCCTATTATAGTTTGTGCTTTCTGGGTTCTATCTAAGAAATCTTTCCTTCTACAAGGTAACAAATATTTGCTTATATTTTCTTTAAGAACTTTACAGCTCTAGGTTTCATGTTTAAAGTATCATTTTAGGGCATGGAATGAGGTAGATATAGAAGTTATTTCTCCCCCCATCATAAGCATATAGTTGTTCTGGAATGATTGGTTAAAAATACTTTCTTTCTCCCATTTAATTAATATAGTATCTTTGACCAATAATTAACTGACCAGACTCAATATTACTATTAAATAACATTTTTTTCCAAATTGAGGTATAGATTCAACACAATCCTAATCAAAATTCTATCAGGTGTATTTTAGTATAAATTGATAAGTTGATTTTAAAATCTGTACGTAAATGCAAATAATCTAGAATAATTAAAGCCACTTTAAAAAAGAACAAAGAATTACTCTACCTTATTTTAAGACTTACTGTAATATACAAAACTATAGTAATCAAGATAGTTTGAGTATTTTCAAAAAGATAGATATAGATTAATCGAACAGAAAAGAGAGTCCTGAAATAGACAAATACATATATGAATTGATTTTTGACAAAGACACCAAGGTAATTCAATGAGAAAAGAAAAGAGTTTTCAACAAACAAATTCCGGTAGAGAGAAATGTGAACATTTACCATGACTTCACATCATTCACAAAGACTATTTCAAACTAGATTAAAATTTTCAATATAAAACCTAAAACTATCAATCCCTTTTATAAAATCTTTGTGATTGTGGGGTAGACAAAATTTCTCAGAACATAATAGCATGAATCATACAAGAATAAAAAATGATAAATTAAACTTTATCAACTGTAAAAGCTTCTAATTTCCAAAGATACATTGAGTAAACAGAAAGCAAGCCACAGATTGGTAGAATATATTCATATATATCAAAGAATTTATATCGAGACTATTTTTAAAAAAGACTTTTTGAAGTCAATTATAAGAAGGCAAACAATTCAACAAGAAAATGAAAAAAAAATATTTGCAAAGATATGAATGGCTAAAAGCACATGTAATGATGCTTAACACCATTAGCCACTGAAGAAACAAAAATTAAAAAACACAAGATGATGCCCCCTATAAAAACACTAGAAATGCCAAAATTTAAAAACATCTACCATCATCACAAAAAATCTGGCTATTCTAAAAAAAAATAATAATAATGTTTATTTATTTTTGAAAGAGAGTTAGAGACACAGAGCATGAGCAGGGGAGGGGCAGAGAGACAGGGAGACACAGAATCCAAAGGAGGATCCAGGCTCTGAGCTGTCAGCACAGAGCTTCATTCAGGCTTAAACCCACAACCATGAGATCATGACCTGAGCTGAAGTCTGACGCTTAACCGACTGAGCCACCAGGAGCCTCAAAATCTGGCTATTTGAAATATTAGTGAGAGAGGAAGGGAGGAAGGGAGGGAGGCAGAGAGAGATAAAGAGAAAGAGAGAGAAAGGGAGGGAGGAGGGAGGCAAGAAAGAAAGAACAAAAGAGAGAGAAAGGGGGAGAGAGAGAAAGGGGGAGAGAGAGAGAGAGAGAGAGAAGAAAGAGAGAAAGAGAGAAAGAGAGGAAGGAAGGAAGGAAGGAAGGAAGGAAGGAAGGAAGGAAGGAAGGAAGGAAGGAAAGAAGGAAGGACGGAAGGAAGGAAGGAAGAAGGATGGGAGGGAGGAAGAAAAGTCAACTTAAACACCAGCCTCTCTGTAAATCCTCCCTAAGTTCTCAGCCAGAGGTTGTATCTTAAAATAAATAGATGGATAGGTCACCATTTTGTATCTACGGCACTGCTCAGCTGCCTTGTTTTACTCCATGAATGGTAGTTTACCATACAATTCACGTAACCAAATAATTGAAATTGAGCAAAATTTCTTCTTTATAGGAAAATTCTAGATGAACACTAGAAACATACAATTTGAAATCTCTATTTTATAACCCTTTAATGAAAGGATGGCCTAGATAATGCTCATCTGTGGATATTAAGACTATGAGGTAAAATGATGAAATTTTGATGTGAAGCTTTATATTAGATGAGACCAGTCCAGAAGTAAGTGAACCCATTAATCTTAGCATCACTAAAAGTGTGACAACCAGCTCTTTGATGCTTGCTTTCACATGGGATACAGATATGCTAATCACTACTATAAAATATTCTTGAAAAAAATGATACATTGAGTCTAATCAAGCTCTAATTAGGGGAGATATGTAGAACAGAGAAACAATTTCAATAGCAGCATAAAGAAACAATCAAAGAAATCCATAATATGGGATATTTCACAAGACAAATGGTCCAATTTCTGAAACAAATGAAAATTTGGAGAAGAGGGGCTATTATATTAAATCTCCCTAGAGATTTAAGGGAGGCTACAAACAAATTCAATGTGTGGATTTTTTTTTTTTTATCTTTGTTTGAACCAACCAACCATAAAAAAGATCTACCTAAGATGATTAGGGAGTTGAATATGGTGTGGTTATTAAATGACACAAATAAAATGTCTCTACTTTTGTTAGATGTGATAATGCCATTGTGGTGACATTTTTAAAAGCATGCCCTTGTGGGTTAAAGCTTGTTGAAACTTAATGAAGCATATGTGTGAAACAATGTCATAACTAGGATTTGTTTTACAGAATCCTGACAAAAATTGGATGAGGATTAGGTAAAACGATACAGGAGAAATACTGACAAATGGTGAGGTAGGTGATGGGCACATACAGGTTCATGACATTATTTTTTCTTTCTAATATACATGTTTTGAAATTTTCATAACAAACAACATAAATGTCTACTAAAAATCACATTTTCAATTCACTTACTATTTGAACTAATGTTTAATGATATATATGAATTTCAACTCCATTTCCTTTTCTTTTGTGTGAAATGCATTTACTTTTACCCCTTCTTCACAGTATTTTAAGACAACCAAGCATGGATAAGAACACGTTTTCATCTTTAGAGACACACCAAGGTACTCACAATCCACTTTCCCATTCTTAACAACCCCTTCTACAGCCCCACCTTCATTTTACTTTGAGAGAAAGAACACAAAAGACAAGCAGTACTCAATCCTCTCTCAGAACACGTTCTAATAGCAAAGCCAGAGTATGTTCACATGCTTATGTGCTGTCAGACTGCTGTCCACTGCTGGATGGGAGTGGCCAGTTAAGGCCCCAGCATGCCCAAGAGGTGGAGTGGAAGAACGTACTGGAAATAAATTCTGAAACTCAGATTTTATTTTACGTTTTCTACCCCTCCCAACACCAAAGGACATAACAGTTTTACAAAGAAACAAGGTAGAAATTCATTACCTTTTCCTCTGTGCATCCTATCTGGACACAAATGTATTATTACCTATCTGTTGTCTGTGTCACAGCAATAATAAATTTATTGCTCTTCTAGAACCATCCAGACTCATTCTTGATTAGGATGTTTGCCCTGGTTCCTTTATATATCTCCAGGCTCAGCTCGAATGCCATCTCTTCTGAGAGACCTTTCTGAGACCCAATCTAAAATAACTCGCTCCTTCATCACTGTGTCATATTTACCTTATTTTTCTTCTTCTAAGCACTTACTTTTATCTTTTTTTCTCTTTTTTTTCACGTCCTTATTATCTTTTTACTCACCACCATCCCCAACTAGAATGTAAATTCAGAGATCTTGTCAATGGTTTATTGTTATATCCACAGTGACTCAAACAGTAATTAACATGCTGTAGATATTCAATACATACTTTGGATTTGAATAATTTTTATGCTTAAAGAAATGTATGTTATGTCATGACTTTATGCCATAATGCAACAGCCACAGCAATACAAATGATACTATTATTAGAACATTTTTCAACAAATTCCGTGTTGAGATGTCTTGGTTGAAATTGGAGATGGTAGTGTGATAGACACAGCCAGGACTCCAAAAATGATCAATGATGATCATAAGCACACAAATAATATTAACACGATTAAAATACTGTGCTTTTAAGTGAATTAATAACATTTTTTGGATCAATACCTTATTAATCTTCCTAATATCCACAGAGATTCTAAGAAGCAGCAGCTACACAAGAGGAATTAAATAATTTAGACAAAATCATTTGGCTTGTCTGTGACAAAACTGGAGACTTCTAACCAAAAACCAACTATCCACCCATTCCTTTGTTTAATAAGCACTTACTGGGAACTTCTATGTGTTAGATATGATGCTGGGCACTATTGTGAACCAATCAGACAAGAACCCTGTCTTCACAAGCTATTTCTAAAATTATGTTATGGTCCTATCTATTGATACCTTTTAAATAATTTTTTTAATTATTTATTTTTGAGAGAGAGAGAAAGTCAAGCAGGGAAGGGGCAGAGAGAAAGGGGAGAGAGGATCCAAAGCCGGCTCTGTGCTGACAGCAGAGAGCTCAATATGGTGCTCAAACTCACACACCATGAGATCATGACCTGAACCAGTCAGGTGCTTAACTAAATGAGCTACCCAGGTGCCCCTATATTCATATTTTATAGGAGAAAATGACACTAAGTGTTGTGAAACTTTTCAGTGCAAACAAATCCTATAGCAAGTCAGGGAAATAGCCTAAGGCATCCAAGCCACATTTTTCAGGTCAATCATTATCCACAAATATTAGCAATAGCAGTACTGATCAACCACATGCAATTTTTACACAACGAACATGTACTTGTAAACTGTGAATTAAATAGGCTATATAAAATATGATCTTCCACTTCTGCTTCACCTGCTTCCCTTCTTGATCTTTCTCTAGAGGAAGAGTTTTCAAATCTTTGGCCTGAACTCACTTGAAGGTGGAAAAAATAGTTTTTGTTACTTTTTTTTTTCTTTTTAAACAAATGTGAGGTCAAAGAAATCTATGGTTTCAAATTTTAATTGTGTGAGTTAGGAAGGGAAGTGGGCCAAGCCTCCTGGGGAATCCAATCTGTCCTGGTTCTAGTGACCGATTAAGCTGCTGATTTGACATTCCAGGGAATTGGGATGTATTCTACACTGGAGAAATCCCAAACTGCCTGACAAAACCTAAAACAGTTGACCTTTCCAGCCTTACCTCCTTCATTATTTAAAATGAAAAGAGAAAAAGAAAAATGAGAGAGCAAGCAGAACTATAGTGAAATTTGCTTATCAGACTCCATCAGCAATACCTTAAACCGTTTTGAAATGTGAGCACCGAATTGCTAACTGTAGGATGAAATTGGGCCAAACTGAAATGCCAATTCATATTTAAGAAAACCATTCTTGTTGTGGGCTTCCAATGGTGAAGTGGAATCCCAAAGCTTATATGTGTGCACGTACGTGTGCATGTATGTATGTATGCATGTATGTTACTACTGTGGGTGGGAGAGGGGTAGATTTGAACATCTCTATAGTTTATTCTGTTCCTAAGAGAAGAAATGAGTTATGCTATTCCTGAAGATAACTAAAGGCCAGAACAAAATTAATACTTTGAAACCTCAAGAAAATTATATGTAAAATAAAATCTAACATGCTATATCTGGCATCTCTGGAAAGATGCAATAATGCTGGTAGACTAAATCTGGTCAAAATTCTATCAGCAATATATATTCTATATTTTTATAGAATATAAATATATCTATATTCATATGATTAATAATGGCAATTTATATATATAATATTAAATTATATATGACTAAATATATCTGTATTTTAGAAAACATAGCTATCTAGACATAGACAGATATAGATGTACAGACAGGAGAATAAAACAAGAAGAGGTATCTGATGAATTATCTAGATTTCTTCTTTTCTGGGGCACCTGGGTGGCTTGGTTGGTTAAGTATCAGACTTCAGCTCAGGTTATGATCTCTGGTTTGTGAGTTCGAGCCCCGTGTTGGGCTCTGTGCTGATAGCTCAGAGCCTGGAGCCTTCTTTCGTATCTCCTCTCTATCTCTGATCCTCCCCCACTCACACTCTGACTCTGTCTCTCAAAAATAAAATGTTTTTTATTTAAAAATAACATTAAAATTAATAATAAATAAATAAATTTTCTTCTTTACTCTGGCCATGGAGAAAAAACATCAGTTGTCACTTGATATATTTGTATTTGTTTAGAAACATCACGGGAAGAGCATCAATTCAGCATATAAGAAATTATATAATTTTTCTTTATAGTATACTAAAATTATGTATCTGGAGCTTTCCTATATTGCCCAAATGGGAAGAAAAGCAATACATAAACTACTCTTTGAATAGTTTTTCCACTAAGTATTCTCTGTACAAAGTGACTTTGGGGGAATGTATACAATTGAACAACCAATCATACAATGCCATTTTTGGAGCAATAATAGCAGTACTCAGCCCTCTATTTTAACCTGCCTTGTCTTTGTTTAGGAAGCTGTGTTGCAAATTCGTGAGCCTTACATCAGAATTGCTATTTTCTCATACAGCTTACAATCAAAGGATTTAGAAGAAAAGATGAGGGAGGAGAAATGTGGGAAAAGAAAGAGGAAGAGGAGGAACAGATTGTACAAAATTTATTTACAAAAACTGCCTGTTTCAATTAAATTAACCTATGTGTCTTCTATTTTCTGGCCATCCCTAATCCTTGCATTTCCTTGCCTTCTTATCTAGATTTTGTCATTCTCTACTCAGGTAACACACCATTTCCTGTCTCTCTTTATTCTATAGCAAGATGTCTGCAGTGTCTGAGTATCTTCCAGTCCGCTCTATCTTAACAAAATGCTCTCTCAAAGCTTCATTCTGGGCTTTCTCAAGATCTCTATGTACCCTCTTACTCCTCTTCAAAGTGACGCATCTCACTGTCTTGCTCCAATCGCAAGCTCCTATTTTTTTTTTTTTTTTTTTAACCCACCCTCAGCCTTTTCTTTAGTCTCTCTGGATCTACTATTTGACCTTCCTGAAATTTCTAATCTCTCAGCAACTAATCTACAAAACAAAAACAAATAAATAAACAAAACAATATAAACTCATCTACATGTAGAATTAAGATGCTATGGCTTTGAGAAAAATACTGTGGTCCAGAGGTTAAGGGAGAGATGAAAAGATGGTAGACACAGTGACCACATCTTCTGCTTCTGAACTCTGGAAGTTGTGAACTAACTGGAACCGCTGTGAATTACCAATGGAGTCACAAGATACTCACTACTGTTCCCACATCCTATATAATGTTACCTACCTAGTCCCTGCTACTGGTGCTTGTGCCGCTATGTGGCAAACTGCTTCATATATGCTCTTTCAACTTGTGAAGGAGTTGCATATGAAAAACACGTAATTAGTATTGCTATCAACAGACTTTGGAAAATGGAAGGTGAAGAAAGACCCAAGTACACAAAGCAAAAATTTGAACAATAATAAAACTTAGGATATTTGTAAACACCAGATTTTCCTTAATACACATACAGCATCATCTTTTGATTTTCACTTTTTTCTTTTTGATTTTCACTTTTCACTTTTGTACTACAAATTCCTGTGTTTAATACTATATTTTTCAATACCAATCATCGTGGTATCTAAGAAACTACTCAGCTAATCAATTTCAATTGCCGACAAGGGAAAGTGCATATTTATCCACACTTTGACTTTAGCCGAGAATTTCAATTTATTAGAGAATATATTTTAAACTGTTCATCTTCTCCATGACAGGAGTGTCTCAAGATTTTTGCATCTGATTTCAAGCTTATGCGGTCTCTCCAATTGTATTAACCCCAGGTACTTTCATATATAAAATGAGATAAAAGAGAAATCTCTCACTGGTGACAGATATCAAGTGTAGATGGCTTAGTTTAATGGTGAGAAAAATGAAGTAAGTAACACCAAACAAATAGGATTTGGCAAATTCAGGCAATAGTGAGCCTAACATGAGCCTACAAATAATGGGACTGTAAAAAATTTGGAGGGAAATTTTGGATGCCACAATATGATAGCAGTACCTAGAATAAAGGGTTGATTGCCTCACGTTGCGCTGCTAACACCAGACCCAGAGCTTTCAAAATGGACGGAAGTTAAAAACTTGAGCTTTGAGCTAAACAGTCCTGTGTCGGAATCCCAGATATGCCAATGCTAGTTCTATAATATTGTGGGTTTAAAATCACTGTGTCTCAGCTTCTTTGTCTATAAAATAAATATAAAATATTTATCTCACAGTTAAAGCACTTAACACTACGCATAGTACGCAATTAGAAAGACCCTACTATCATTTTGTTACATATTATTTAAGAGGCTAAATAGCAAACGAATGTGAAATCACGGTAGAAATGAGATTTGAAAGAATGTCAGCTGAGGCAGAGTTGAAAACCACGGTAATATTTCATCTTATAGGTGATGAGATTCACGGGAGACAGGATGGATGCCTTCAAACATATGAGAATCTGTCACGAGAAAGTATGTTTTAATTTGTAATATATGTTGTCAAAGACAAGAAGCAATATGACATGGATTCAACTGATTAAGTATTAGGGGTCAAATAGTACCCACAACACCATACTAATGCGAATATGTACTTGTAATGTGCTTGGGCAGCATTTCTGACGCTCATTTATTTTTTAGATGAGGTTGACTGTATAGATGAAATGAAGTTTAATGTGCAAAGAATCAATAGATGAAAACTACCAAAGGACAATGAGCCCTACTTCACGCAGATGTTTCTACATGGGTTCTGTGATCACTGAACAAAAATACTTCAGAGAGGATTGGATCCTTGGTCTCATTAGTGATTTAACGGTCCCCTCAAAACTGGAAGATATCACTGTTAGAAAATACGTGATCCAACTTTCAGTTTCCAGCTCTGCGTAAAGTACCTATGACAGAATTGACTCCCAGTATTTACAATGTTTTCTTTAATTTCTTATAGAGATCAATAATAAATTTTGAAACCAAGGAAAGATAAAACAAATAAGCTTTAATTCCAGTGGCCTTTTAGAAAGAAAGATGAAAATGAATTACCCCACGCACATGGATAAAATAATCAGCAAAATGTTATTAATAAATCAAGTTTTAAATCAAAGACAAATAAAATTTAAAATACTGCAGTCATGCCCATGGGGGCCATGCCTTATTATAATGGATTTATTTTAAGCCTTTTTAAAATGAGATCATTCTTTTAACAAGGTTCTTTTGGTATTTTTTATAGGAGATTGAGGCAGTTCAACTTTATAAATAATTTTATTTAGTGATATGCCACTGTATAACAAGTTGTATTCATGGATTCCTGAAACTGAATTTTATGCTCAGCTATATATAAGTACATTTTAAAGAATCAAAACCTAAAAATAACCCATATTGCTCTAATGTTTCCAGAGGCTTTAATTAGCTTTACTATCACTCTTTAATTGTCAAGGAAATGGAAATTTAAGTAAACTTGAAACATTATACTGTATTTAAAGAAATATCTTTTTTTTTTTTTTTACAGAACTCTCATTATTAGCAAGGTTGGGGGGAAGATGATATATCAATTCACTGCTATTGCCATTATAAAGTGGGAGATTCTTATGTAAATAAAAATAAAAATAAAAATATGTAGCCAAAAAGCCACAAGGACAGTTATGTCTTTTGATTCGATAATTTCATGCCTATAATGTATCTTCAGGAAATAATTTAGCATGCAAATAAAGATGTTCATTGCTGTGTTATTGATAACATGGGGAAAAAACATAAACTCTCTGAGTATTTCACATTAATGAAGAGTTTGCCAAATTATAGCATGTTAACACAACAAAATAAGACATAGCCAATAAACTGATCTGTATTTAGACAAATGGCAAAATATCTGATATGGTAAGTGAAACTTAAAAAATAGATGCTAATAGTCATGCCATCTTTTAGGGTATGTAAAACAGGTCTAGGAATGAAAATGCAGAGGGCAGTTTTTAAACTTAAATGATTAATTTATTAGATTTTCAAAATTAAGTTTTCAATTAGTTGCCATTTCAATAAAAAGTCACAAAAGACCCAACGTTGGCAGAATAAATTAGGTAGATGAAACTGGCAATCAGGTGACACAGTTTTCGTCACATGCCCACAAACTGTGAAGCTCCAAATTGACCTCATGGCAATTCCTTTGCACTCCCAAGATCTGACTTCTTTCTATGTTTTTCAGAGTATGTTAAGAAGAAAGTGAAAATGATCAGGAAACTTTTTATTATAAAAATTGAAAAATTTAAAGTATTTTGAAAGTGAAAATACTTAGTCAAATACTGATTAATAAAAATATATTAGCTGGAGAAGAAACACCAAAGATTTCCAGGGAAGCCAAGATTCTCTCCTTTGTGGAATGTTAGATAATGCCTGTGCATCAAGAAGGACGCGCTATTTTCCCATGTGGCTCCTGAACTAAGTGAGACAAACTCCTTGCTTACAGTAGTTAATTAGAATTACCTGGTACTGTATATTGATGGATCTTTATTCAGTCCCTTGGTTCTTAACAAATAAAAAATCCATTTCCCTAAGCTGACCCATTAATTGAAGTCATTCTTTTGGTTTTGTTTTGCTTTTTTTAATCATATGCCATTTTGTCACTGTAAATTTTAATTTCCCAAATGGCAAAACATTTCAGAATATCTCTAAGGTGCTTGGAACTCAAGATCTGCCACAGAGGTATTACAAGTGTGGCCACACTTCCCTCTGAAGTCTATCAAGGCCCTTCTAATTAGCCTTTTGACACATGACAGCTCGCCAACTTCATGAGATTTAGGGTTGTTAATCCTCCATCAGCAATTGCATTATTAAAATGATTGAGTTTGGAGACTGTAGATAAGTAAGGTAGACTTCACAAGTCACTCTTGCGTTATGTTCAAACGGGACGAATTTGGACTACTGAGTGGATTATGTCCGAGTTAAACAGATGAACTTTTCAGATTTTGTTGGTCAACTTCTTTGTATCTCAGCTTCTTCCTAACTCACTTCTTCATTTTCCCTATATGCAAAATAGAATTAGAAACATCTGTCATAGCAACTTGCCCCTAGGAATATTTGATGGATAACTAGTTAAAGAAGGCATTCTATCTTGCCGGGCAAGGGTGAAACACAAATACAAGTGAACTCACATATCCCATCATCTATTCTGCTGTTTTCCTATTTCCCTTGTCTACTATTTGAACTCGGAGATTTGTGATTCCTTATGTAAACCATTTGCCATTGACTGCCACAATTTGTGAACAATTTATCGTATCTTATTTTATTTGCGATGGCAAATTATACACTAAGTACTAATCTCTCATGCATACTAAATTACAAATATGACATAATAACAAAGCCTTTGAATGTCTAAAGAGCTTTGGAGATAGAAATGGATTCTTTTTCCTTCTCCCTGGAATACAGCATTGTCTCACCAAGGTCCAAATTACTCAGTGTTCTTGCAGTTTCACTGCAACTATGCCAGGATCTGAGGTGGGAACACCTTCATTTCTATAAAACCTAACAAAAACAAATATTCTATGATCCCCAGAAAGTCAATTACACTGCTCTCATTTCTTTAAAAAAAATTTGGAAAACTTCTGGCTTTTAAAAATCTCAATATTTATTCATATTTCTAAAAAAATGATAACATATAAGTCACTTTACTGGGAAAGTAAAATAATGCATTCACTGCAGTTACTGAATTGATATACTGTATACTTCTCATTTATTAGCTTAATTTTGTTGTCAGCTCTCCTACTGTAACATTATATTTCCCATGGGTTCACAATGAGATTTTCCTCTCATTGTTTTAGCTACTTTATTACGAGGTATTTCCTTCTTATCAGTTATTTATTTAAAACTTTCACCATACCCATTTGATCTGAATAAATTCATTGGATATGTGCTTTCTCTTTATAACCAAGCCCAGCTTTTGATGGTGTATTTATACTCGATTTTTATATAATATCAAAAAGACCCATAATTCAGAGAATGACCTTGATTTGCTTTTCTGATCATGTGTAGTTGGCTGAGGTAAAATGATGGACAATTGTGTGTAATCTTCCTTTAATAGTCTCTATCCTTGTTGAAAGATTTTCTAAAATATGAATTCTTTTAATAATAAAGGGTAGGCTTACTTCACTATTAACTTATAAAAACTACAATTTATGTATTTCTGTATTTTACCATTTTTTGTTTCATTTGTGAATATGGAAAGCCAGAATTTGAGTTTCCTGTTTTAGGAATCTGAAGAATTTCAAGTCTGGATTAGAGTCTTTCCTATAGTTATAGCACCCTCCTCAGTACAGTGGCAAGTCACATTACTGTTCATTCATCATCAGTAACCTGCATACAATGCCCCCTCTTTGTAGGAAGATTATACACTCTCGTCTTGTTTAAGTAAGACAGGGCCACATGATTTGGTTTTCTCAACTGATGGGATTGTTTCAGATTGGCTATTCTATCAGCTGGGGTCCTGAGGTGAGAGTGACATGGAACAGAATCACAGAAAACCCATGTTAGACATGATGAGTAAGTTGAAGTAATATTTTATTACCCTAAGAAATTAAGATTTGGGAAGTTATTTGTTATTGTAGCATAACCTCGTTTCTCCCAACTGATGAGAGTATTATTGTTGGCATACTTAGAGGAACCAGGATGAAAGAGAAATCACTCTCCCACAAAGAAGCAAACAAACAAGCTAACAAACATGCTAGCAAGCAAACAGTTAAGTCACCCTACAGAACATGAACAAGAGCCAATGACCTCAATTCAGTTGGTCTAAGGTAGGTATGGAACTAAGAGACTTACACAAAGGGCTGGACAGGCCTATGTTGATGTTAAGTATTATATCCTTAAAGGGGTCAAAGCCAACTCAAAGGAAATAATGCTCACATAGCGAGATATTAGGGCAGTGTTCCAAGGGCTAGGCCAGATGTGAATAATTAGTTTATGAATTGTGTGACAATGACTCTATACATAGATTCTATAGAGTATCTAGGGAAGAAAAGTTGTTCCTATCTATGGAAATAATTCCAAAGTCTGAAGGGTGGTTCTCAAGAAGGGGTAAAGGGAGGGTAAATATTGGATCAAGAGATGAGGATGATCAAAAGTATGGAGAGAATGAGACTTCAGTATGGCTAAGAGTAAGGGATTCTGTACTAATGACAATGAATCCTAAGAGCATTGGGACCTAAAAGTTGTTGTTAGTGTTGTATAAGAAAGCTTCTAAAGAATGCATTGATGTGAGCAGTGCTCCCTATTATCTACTCCTCAAAAGCTCTGTCATCCTAGGGCTTCCTAGCTGAAAGTTTCCCCAGAACTGCTGCCTAGAGACACATCTCAATCTTGAATGAAAAACAACGGAGCTGATGTTTATATTAATAGCACAACCACATGATGCCCACTTCCCGTGATGTACCTCAGGATTCACAGATCACTCTGCCTTAACTCGGAATGATACTCTCAGTGTCAGTAAGTTTGTGCTGTGAAATTTTCAATCAAGTACATGGAAATAGAACATAAGACCATGCATGACTTTTTTTTCTTTTTTAATTTTTAAAAGTTTATTTATTTTGAGAGAGAGAGAACAAGCAGGGAGGGGCAGAGAGAGAGGGAGAGAGAGAGAATCCCGAGCAGGCTCCGTGCTGTCAGAGTGGAGCCCGATGCAGGGGTCGAACTCACAAATCCTGAGATCACGACCCGAGCCGAGACCAAGAGTTGGACGCTGAACCAACTGAGCCACCCAGGCACACTCCCCCAATGCATGACTCTTTAATTAAAGACCAGATCAACAAAAAAAGTCTAGTAAGCGAACCAGCTCTAGCCACTTCAGTGCTATCTCATTCCATCTTCATAGTAACCAACCTAAGTTAAGTAATATTATTATGCTCATTTTGCAAATGAGGGAACTAAATTCCAAGAGGTAGAGTAACTTGCTTGAGACTCCATAGCCAAAATGGTCGGGACAGATTTTGAAGCCAAATGATGTAGCTATAGAGCCTATGCTTTTTAAACACTAGCTAAACTGCAGGCCATGTCACTATTTAAATCTATTTAGTTATAGATTTCACTGTGATTCATGGTCAAAATGGTAAGATACACTTAAGGTCTTTCCTCATATAGCTCTAAAGGCCTTAAGGTTGTCACCTCTCGTGGTATTTGGCCACAAGAGATATGGCCTGATTGTGTGATGATATACTCAGGAGAATCCCTGCCCAGCATTCAAAATAAGCCAAAGTATTACCTTAAATTTAATTAAGGTTATATGGGATTTTAGGCTGTATCTTTATGAAAGGAGTTAAGACCAGAAAAGACCACCTGAATAATTGAGGGGGGGTACTATCCTCCTCCTTCCCCTAATTTATCCAGTTAGCTGACAGAAATTCAGGTGCTATCCCTGAATAATTTGTGAAAATGTTCCCATTCTTGGCTTTATGTGAGTTGATGAGACCAGATTCTATTTGATCCTCACCTCATTATTCAATGGCAGTGCACGGCCTGGGTCAGCAGACAGCAGCAGTATGGGGAGTAGGGGTGAATGGCTGGCCCATTACCACTGATAAGCCTTTTACCAAAGACAGCTCACACAGAGAGGAAAGAACAAGCCTCCAACTGGCTACAAAGTGAGTTTCGGATAAAAACTCATTACTCTCCAAAATCTACCTCAAAGCCCAGAGAGTTATCCTGAGGAGGCTGGAGTGAAGTTCACCTAATTATCAATTACACTGTATCTTCCTTCCTCCTTGCTCTAATTTAATCTCTTAAATTCATCTTTTGAAAAGCTAACAGCTTGAATATTTTACATCAGGAGCACAATCAACCATAGAATTTTAAGGGGAAGGGGTAAAAGATAAACTGCCCTCAGTAAGCTTTATTATGAAAAAATGATCTCTGATGTTTAATCCATAGTCTAGAGATTACCAGGAAAGGAAAATGAAAGACAGCAAGGCAGTGAGATCTGTCACCAATTGCACCCTGTAGGGAGGCTCCATTATCACACGAGGCATGCCCTAGGTTCAAAATATGAACTTGAGTTAAAAAAAAAAAACAAAGAAAGAAAAAAGGTGAAAGTAAATATATGGAAGAGGCTGAGTGATGGGGAAAAAGGGAATAGAAACGTTTTTTGTTGGTGTTTTTTTTTAATCTTTCTCCAGTTTGATGCTAATCCTTTGTGATAGGGTAGAGAACTATGTGTGATTTTCATAATTGAAGAGTAGCTTTATCATTCTTAGCAGGAGGGAAATCCCTCTCCGCTGCCTTTTAAAGGTTTCTTAAAGAAGTAGAATTGCATACTCCTTCAAATAATTCCTGTGACCCTAACTTCTACTAAATTTTCACAGCATGTGTTGATCAATATTGCAAAATGTTGAAAGTGGAAGGGTTTTCTTCTAGGATTGGGATAAGATTCAGAATCTTTTTCAAGATTCCAAGAAACACATTTTTCACTCCTTTCAGAAATGGTTACTCCCATGGGTTGCACTTTTGCAGCTACCAAACCATTCAGACCAAGAAAAATGACTGACCAGACAGCCCATGAGGTGGTCCTACTCCCAGAATAAATCCTCACAGGCACCCAGCAGAGACACCCAGCAGGGGGAGAGAGACCCATGCCAGTCCTCTATCCTCTGATTAGTTCATGAAAGGAAAAGCTCTCACTGAGCTCTCACTCCAGAGTCTCCTCAAGGTTATAGAGGCCTTTGGAACTTCCCTGGGCTTCTGGGAGAACAGGAGGAAACCAAAAAAATAAAAAATAAATAAAATACATCTGGCTATTTTTTAACTACAGAAAAATCTCCTAACCCACATCAGAGAGCATCGTAACATGCCTATGGCAATTTAGATATACCCCAACAGATAGATTTTCACAATACAGAACCAGAGGTTCTGCCGAATACATGTTCTAGCTACTGGAAGTCAGCACGCCCTGCCAAGTGCATGCAGTGACACGTTCTGATTCGGTTTTGAGAGTACAAGATCAAGGATGCATCACCATCACCAATAACTTCAAGGGGACCTTGATAAAATTAGAGGTGGAGACACTCTAGGTTTGAGTTCTTTTTCAAGATCCATGCTAAAGGTAATTGCAGCACATGTTAGCAGGCTCAAATACCATCTGGACACATACAGAAAACAGCCGACACTTTAATGCATGTGTACAATATCCTCCATAGCCCTCTAACAGACATCTCGAATTGTTTGTACTACATCCCTGGCTAGAAAAAAAGCTTGTAAAGGAAGACTTTGGTTTATGTAGGCCATATTACCATTGAATAATTCTGAATTTGCCACCTCTCGAGAGCATATCTGGGTATGAAGTATGATTAAGACTTTTGAGAAAAACCTGAAAAGCAACCATTGCCTAATCAGAAAGTAGATTTTGTTATACACATCAGCCATATAATGCCAAGATCTGTCAGAAACAGAGACGTTGAGATGGCTAGATAATGTGGTTAGAAATATTTGCTGAAATGAAAAGAAAGATGAATGACCTCTACTGGTTCTTACCTAAAAATACCCAAACCAATATGAATATATTTGAAATGGTCACATTTCTAGCTGCTTGACTTTAGACAGGTCCCTCTCCTTGACCTCATATAAAGATAATAATATTTGCCCAACCTATTTCATAGAATTATGAGACTTGAACAAGATGTTGTGAAAATCCTTTATGAACTGTAAAGTGATATCCAGTAGTTGAATATCTTTGGTCTTAATTCACATGTGAATGAATATATATGTGTGTGTATATATATATATATATATATGGTCTTCCTTCAAAATCCAGATTCTTAGAGGAGAGATTACCATTTTATGTCATCTCTGAAGAAATGAATTAAGATAGGTTACCCCTTAATGGTAACCTATCTTACCATTAAGGTAAGAAAGGTAAGGTAAGGTTGAAAATGGTTTCAAGTGATCTTGTGACTATTTGAGTAACCATGTGGCTAGCAAAAGGAGTCAGTCTTGCACTTCTCTGTGTACTCAGTGACAAACTCAGAGTTTGTCAAAAAATGCTCACTCTAACAACAACGACAACAACAACAACAACTGCTCCCCAGTTTTCCCATTTGCTTTTACTGGCAGTCATTCTCTGTTGAAACATCGATTCAAGCATAGTTAGTTGTTCAGTGGTTTTAAATTATTTGACAGTGCAGTGGGGAAGAAATGTGACCCTTTGGAGAGATAGATTAGAGAACAGCCTCACATGACTGAAGACAACACAACCATGTTTAACTTCTTTTTCTGTAGTGTTGAGTTTTGTTGAGGTCATTGGAGCCTCCTTAGAGAATCCCAAACTTTCTTTGAGTTTCAACTTCAATGCCATATCCTCCCTGGAGCCTTTTCTGGTTTCTCCTGAATAAGAATTGATTTTGCCTTCTTCTGAATTTCCATCCTTCATGTCCAGTTCTCTCATGGCATTAAACTCAATCCAATCTTATATATCTTCTTTAGGAGCTGAGACTCTGACGTACACTTCTGTTTCTTGTCTGTATGATGGGGCCTTAGTTTGACACATAGTAGTTGCTCAATAATTATTGATTAATAAATGAGTGAATATATGAATAAAATATCAATGCACGTGTGCTTTGCTTATATTGTTACCCAGAAAACAAAGAATTACTAGGTGACAGGGGATAAGTGATAAAAAGCCTACCTTAGGCTGGCTCTTCACCGGGCTGTCACGCCAGCTCTCATTAAAGCATCCAGGCCTTGGGGGCACTGAGCATTAAATCCCCGCCACATCAAACTCCTAAGCTCTGTATACAAGTATATTGAAGAAAAGAGAAGGTTCACATAGTTCATGTGGAGCACGAATTTCTGCTCCACCAAGCTCTCAGGAATCTTGAAAAGTCAAATATTTAGCCATCTGACATTCTCATTCACAGGCAACATGGCTTTTGAGTTTCTTTTTCTCTTTCCTTTTCCCCTTACCTTTAGGCCTAGCTCCATAAACGCTTCCTTTGTGTTCTGCTGTGGCTGCTGCCTTCGTTAGAATTTTCTGCTTTGATTAATTATTGAGCTCTCAGCACCCAGGGTTTTCCACTCTCCAGTTCTCATTACTGAGGTCTTGCTGCTGACTTATTCTGCTGGCCCTGATGCAGGGCTTGATGAATGCTCGGTCATTAGAGGGTTTCACGTGCTCACAACCAGCTATTTTTCCTGTGTGCTTTTTGGGTGAACTTGGACGGAACTGTATACATATTTATGTGTATGTATATGCATGTGTGCATGTGTATGTGTGTGTGTTACACGTGTCTAGTATACGTGCCCAGACTACATCAAAGCACAGTAGACAGCAATACTGGAACTGGGACTTCCTTTGTTAGTTTTGGCTCAGCATTTTTTTTTTTTTTTGATTCTCTAATTCTTCTGACCATTTTACCTTTGGAAGCGAGAGATGGTTTTTATTTATTTATGTTTGGCATATTGCTTATCATCAACTGTTGTGTCCTCTTATATGCTCTTTGGGATTTACTTGAGCTACACTGCTATTCTGTGCGCACCTACCTGTTCATGGCACTCTATGAAATAAAATTTACTTCCACCATTTTAAAATCACCTAGCATGAATCTTAGTTTTATTGACAGTCTTATATCCAATTTCTCACCTCCTCTCCCCCAGGATCCTGGCAGGGAGCTACATTCCAAGGAAGACCTATTTCAGGGGAGGATGGAGAGGACTTGGTAAGGCAATGACCAGCGTGATGGTTCTAACAGACACCGCAGGGCACTTTTTCACGTTATCAAATGAGAAACTGATGGGTTTGGGAAAGGTTTCTTTTGCGTGAGATTTCTAAAAACTTGAAAATATCAGGCGGTGACAATAGCATTTTATTTCAGTGAGTCAGTCACGTGGTTAAACGCTCTCCTTGTTTTTGTTTCTGACATGAATTTCATAATCCCTCTTTTTTTTAATTTAATTTTATTTATTTATTTTTCTCGGACCTTGCCATGCCTCTTTGGAAATCTTGGTTCTGAAAGTAAGAAAGGATCACAAAACACCAAAAAATAGCAATGCATCAAAGTGCACTCAATGCCTTCCCAGAAGGGGTCTTCTGTAGGACTTGACTTAGATTCATGAACAACTGTAAAATTAAACTGAGTTTTGGGGTTTCACTACCAATGAATTCTGCAAGCTACAGAGAGGTCCCTTTATTTTGCAGGGGTTCAGAACAAGTTGCCCCAAGATGTGCACCTTTGGCATGAAGATCATTTTGAGCTAAAAAAAAAAAAAAAAAAAAAAAAGCAAGTCCTAAAAGACTCAAGAAGAAACTCTGACCTTCCCCCTAACTACCTAAAATAATTTAGATAGAGGACCTGCCCCAGGAAGGGGTTTAACATCATAGATGACTATAGTATAATATAAACTAGGTACAGTACACAGGAGACTTTAGCAAAGTCTGTTTATTAAAATTCTTCTCTATGTCCCGTTATTTCCATATGGCTCAGCAAACATTTGTTTACCAAACATTTGTTCTTTTTCATCTTCCTATGACTTGCTTCCCTTCCCTTTGAAGTCCCATCCCCCTACCCTCTTCTTAGTTCAGCATGACATATATACCTCATTTCATCTAACTGTCTTTGCAATCTCATGTTAAGGTGGATTCCACATACATAAGAAATTAAATTTGATTTTCTCCAGTTAATCTGTTCCATATCAGTTTAATTCTTAGACCGGTCAGAGAACATTGAAGGGTAGAGAGAAATTTTCCTCTCCAACAGTATATATAAAATAATTAGTTTCCATTGTCCACTCTTGCAAGGATACCATGGAATCAGTAACCAAATTATCTTTAATTTGCCTCACCCCCTGGCACGAAGGTATAAACAGAATACAAAGAAAGAATAACTGTGATTGTTTCATTTCCCATGTTTTGACTTTTTTTTTTTTAATTTCACCACAATGAAAAACAAGTTAATTATCCTGACATGGAATAGAAATAGAGTGCTTCGGTTTACCATGGTCTGATTCATGCAAGCGACTTTTTAAGGGAGAAAAACTTAACCACAAATTCTTGCTCACACACAGTAACAGAAAGTTCTCCCTGCCCCTCATAGTCATCTTTCTTTTATCATGGTTGTTTTTGAAAAGACTGGAGAACTGCATTTCATCCAGCTGTTTAAACATATGTCTTTTCTCTCTGTGCTCTTCAAAAACCATTGCTCCAAAGGGCTCAGTTGACCAAGGGCAGGTCATGCAAGCGGGGGTCACATACTCATCAGATCCAGGGTAGCAGTGGGGGAGCGACAGGTTTGGGCAGAGCAGGCACATATTCGTGGAGATGAACAGACACCACTCAATAGAGCTATGTGAGCTGGTAGTCAAAAGGGCCAAGGCTTACTCTAAGCAGCATATATATGCATTATTTCACAGGTTGGTTGGTGACCATATGAATGTAACAATGTTTCTAGCATTACCTTTTCAGATTTAAGAGACTGCAAATCCTGGAAGATTCTATGCAATACAAAGGAATTCACAAAAAGACAACTGTAACAATTATGAGAATTGAATTATTTTGTTAATGGGGAAAGATTAAATAATTTTTAAAATATTCATCTTAGTGTCAGCTGGCTTATGTGGTAGAGGTAGAGATGCTTACACTTCACCAACAGTTCAAAGTAGAAATAGAAGTAGATGATTTTTTTTTTTTTGACCAAGAATGCTGGGAAGAGGTAGCATAAAAAAGAACAAAGTTGGCAAAAGGTGGGCATTTGATTAGAAATGGTAGCCAACTTCCTGACTGAGAGTACCAAAGAAATGCTCAGGGAACAATTTCTTATATGACAACAAACAGCACTGAATTATAAAGAAAATTAGAGCTTTTTAGAAATTAACTAAATTGCAAATTATCTAAATTAAATTAGTAAATAACTGATGTTCCCTTGTTAGTGTATCTCATTAATGCTTGTTATTTTGTCTCCCTTGGCTTTTCATTAAAAGAGTTCCATGGAATCTAAGCTATAACCAATGGACCTACGAAAGGTCATGTGTATTTTTTTTAGTTAAATGACTTGTCTGTGTGAGCACAGACTTTGTCAGGTAATAAATGAGATCTCTTTACTCAAGTTTGGCAGGCAGATTTATGGTTTAGACACACCTGTGTGTCAGGTGATCAAGCAGCTCCTAAAATTTGCTCACTACACTTCCATAATTTTGTTTGATAAGGAAACAACAAACCAACATCAATTTGGACAATTTCTTACTTATAACACAGTATTTTCACATCAATTTCCCTTGCTCCCCAACTTCCCTGGGGGCTCTGTGGAACGATCCCCACCAGGTACTGTACACTCAGGTCTGTATCATAGCCTGGAAGTGCTGAGTTCAGGACATTCCTAATCTTAGAAGGAACTGCTGGCAAACTGGCCCATGTTCTCCTCCAGAGGGAAAGATTAGGGTTTGTGTTGTTGTTGTTTTGTTTTGTGTTTTTTTCCCCTTAGAAAGTAAGAAAATCTTCTCTGGGGAAAGGTGGGATACTTTACTATCTTTGAAGGTCTATCAGGATCTCTATCTTTAAAGAGACACCAACTTTTGCTTCCGAAGTTGTTTGTAAATCAAAAGCCCTCCCAGTGGCTCAGAAGACGTGTGGAAATGCCAGAATTATGGAGAATTATCTCCCTGCAATGTGATTTGGTGGAATGCACTTGGGAGGCAGAGATCTAGGTTCAAATTCTAACTCCAGTATTTATTTCAGGACATTTGACAAATTTACAGACTATCTCAACACTAACACCCCTCGTCAATAAATATCTGAATATATGAATTGTTCCATTGTTGCACAAAATAAAGAACTTAGCACAATACCTGG
Organism: Paguma larvata; assembly: GCA_030068075.1. NCBI lineage: Eukaryota > Metazoa > Chordata > Mammalia > Carnivora > Viverridae > Paguma > Paguma larvata. The sequence goes on along the minus strand of CM057824.1, from coordinate 92,157,075 downwards.
CATTTATTAAATGCTCATTCAGTTTGATGACCTATATTCCTTTGTCTCACAAATCACAAATTCATCCAGATTCCGAGATGACTCATTAACTATACACTTTGTTTTGCTTTAGTTAACAGAAGGCAAATTACCAATAATAGCTATTTTAAGTGAAAAGTGATCATTATGTACAATATGTTTGTCCTCGAAAATAGACAATTATTCATTAGCTTCCTGGGTTTAGGTAAGCCCTCTTACCTATTTGGGTCTCAATTTGTACATTTTAGCATAGGAAAATTATCCTAACTGATTTCTAATGCTCTTTTAAATTTTAATTTGTTTTCTTATAAGTATCTCTATCCAGTAGAATGTAATGCTTTCTAATTTATTTTATGTATTGTATTTTTCTTGAACTGTGAATTCACTGTTTAAAAATATTGCAAGTTTTTTTTTGTTTTGTTTTGTTTTTAATTTCTTTCTGCTAACAGCACAGTGCAAACATTCTCACAAACAGCTTTTCTTTTTTTAAACCCACACTTGTTTACAAAGCAGTCATAAGTATCCATTTTAGGAATGTCTTCTCTCCTTTCCATAAGGTTTCCTTAATATGTACATATTTGTTGCAAGATTAAAGAAGTTTTACAAAGAGCCAGTCTTCAAAGATTCTCATGAATGGAAGGACAAAGCAATGAGTATAATCGACAGTGACACAATTCAAATAACTGATAGTTGGCACAGGATACATTTATATATTTGCTTTTGCACACAGGTGTCCTTTGTGTCCTAGGATTGCATCTCAAATAAAAAGTGAAGCACTTTGAAAGCTGGCTTAAGAAACATGGTTTTGCTGCCCAAAATGGACTAGATGCAGGCTGTTTCGCTCTTGAGCATAGACAATACACCTCACCATGATTCACTCTGACAATATTCACTTCCTAATTTCTCCTTAGGACTGTGGGGTTGCTTTTATTATTTGTAATTTATAATTGCTATTTATAATTTATTTTATTATTTGCACGCAACTCTTAGCCTGTCTAGTGTCTAGCACAAAGTTGGATACTCTACAGGGGCTCACAGAGAAAAGGTAAAAGGTAAAACAAGTCTTGAGGCAAATTTGTTAAACAAAGACATTAAATTGGGAGCTGAAGCTGACAAACTTCAAACATCCCTGAGGTCTGCTGGGAATCAGGAGATAGCCTGTGGGTTAGATTGCAGGGGGAGGAGCCTCAGCACAGGCGGGAAGTAGAAGCAATTAGAACTGGGGAGCATAAGAAGGTATCAAGAAACAGAAAACAATGACCTGGGCCACAAACAAATTGTGATCAAGGACTGAATATATTCTACTGCAGTAATTCAGGAAAACATTTGTCAACAAACACAACTGATGTCCTATTGTTTGCAAAACACTATCCCAGCCAAGCCTGTCTCAAACTGAGTCAGAGAGCTGAGACTGCCGGGATCTTGGCTGGATTTGGCAGGATTTCTAACTTAGAGTGAGCTTCTATGCCACGCACTGAGTTAGACCACACATTCTTGTAGTTTTCTACCTGTGCCTTCATATTACATTATTTGTAGAGAAAAAATATTCTAGTCATAAATATTAGCTTGAGAATATGTTAAGGACAAGTGAGATTTTGACAGCAAGAATGGTTAAAACCTTGTTACACATACAAACATTCAAAGATTCTAGGAACACTTTTAACTTTTTGTAGAGATAGTATTTTCTGAAGAAAACTTCATTTACCAGTTACATTTTTGATCAATATTCTATACAATGCTTTTAAACCTTTTTCCGTCTTTTTTCCATTCTCATTTTTACTTTGTTAAAACCATGTTTATTGTGATCAATGTTTTTTTTTCTGTGTAGACTGTATAATGAATAATTGAAAGAACAAGGTCCTTGTTCATATTGAATTCCATCAATTACAGCTTCTGCATTTTACATGTAGGGTCTTTGTGCTTTGATGTGTTTATTAATTCTACCAAATCCAATTTTTTCGGTCATTTTTACAGATCTAAATTTCATCAAGAATATTTTATTTCTCTATCAATTTTTAGCCAATAAGAGATCTTGGCTATATAGTTGTAGCTGCTCTCAGTTATATTTTGTTCCATTTGTTTCTCATATGTCTAATTTTTCTCAGATCAATTTTTACAATTCTCAGTGTTCCCATATTCTCTTTGAGTCAGTTTTCAACTATCACAAATTTTACTATGTGTAACTTTGGTTGATATTATTTCTACAAGTCTAAGTTTTAGGGGGTCGGCTCCACTTCTTAAATTTACCAACAAGTGTTCCTTATATAATGAGCAAAAGATGGAAGCACACTATACAATTACATTATCCTCAGGATCAAAGCAATGACATGAATCTTTTCTTTACAGTTGAAGACATGGGTAGCCAATTGAATGAGAACGATCATTTTAAAAATGATCTATTGTGTCTCCTAGTCTACTAACAAGTGATGCATATATTTTTGAGAATAAAGACAATTCCCAGTCCTAGGTCTAGCTCCAGAAATTTTGGTCTGTTGAAGGGTGAGGTAATCAATAGTTTCTATTTGATCTGCAGCTTCTCAGTGGCTGTTCATAGCGGGCCAGTGAGGAATTAAATGCATTTTCAAAAACTCATCTAGACCGTCTCTTTCTTGCACCATCAAAATTAAGGGCAATTTATCCTATAGTATAATAGCAGGTCCCCAAAGGAAAGTTACAATTTAAGAAATACAAGCTAAAGAATAAAGCACACTCCTGATTATTAAAGATGGCAAGTTGAACACAAAATTACCTATGCTTATTTCCAAAACATCACTAAAATGACACAATGGGAGGAAAATATTTTAAGGACAGAAAGGACACAAAGAAAAAAAGATGCAAGAGTTTAACAAAACTTTGGAAACTATAAAGCAGAATGGCTAATGGTAATTGATGTAACCGGAGCTGAGAAAGCCTATTTCTAACTAAAAGAGTAGAAATCTAAGAGACGCCAAATTTGCCCGTAGAAACAACTCTTCTCTTATCGGACTTGGGTATTTATAGCACCTGGAGCCACAAGAAAGGAGGTGAAAATAGAATTGAAACAGGAGGATTTTTTCTTTTTTTGTAATTTCTGATTAAGAAGTCACTATCACTTCTAATTCCTTCCCCAGTTATGTTTAGGGAATGCCTGCTCTTCCTGTACTCCCCCCACCCCACAAAAAACTCAATAGATAGTTTATTCTCTGGAAGGGACAGACCAGAGGATTTACATTGGAGAAATGCTATCTGGGCACAAGACCTTGCTACCTTTCTGTGAGAGTAAGTAGGTGTGTTTGTAACGTTACACTGTGTGCACTTTTTTTTAAATGATTTCATAAAGAGACCAGACACGTACTGTGCTAGCTGCAGGCATGGGCAAGTGCGCCTGCACAGACACTGGCAAAGAAACATAGTCTGACAACAGTGAGCGTACAGAACCACACATCCTTCATTCTGAAAGATGCCATTTATTTTAGATATAAATCGACAGCAAACCCACACAGACCTGCTGTTGCTGTGATACTAACACTGTAAATTATTTACTGCATTTTAGGGAATTTGTCATAGAAATGAAGTTGGAGTTGGAAATGCATACAGAAACAAATATTCTCATATGTTAGGAAGCTCCTGTTACACTTTTGTCCTTCATTCTCAAACACAATCTGCAACAGGTTAAGAGCTATGCAATGAGTCATGAAAGCAAATACTGAACCCACTTCTAACGCCCACAGTTTTTTATCTGCTCAGCTCAAAGACTGTGGAATTCCGTGTTCATTAGATACAGCTCAAGGTATGACTATGTGTCTGAAGGTTTTCTGAATCCACCATCTTCTAGGAAGCTGCTGAGCCGGCCATAATTTGCTCACACCTGTCTCTCCCAGGTTCCTACACAGCTTGTACAATGTAACCTAGTGGGCTTTAACTTTTTCCCAGGGTGTTCTTATTTATTGTCACTAACTGGTGCAATACCTTCAGGTCAATCCTTGCCACTGTCCACTCTGATTTTGAATCTAGATAGATTATCCCATCTCCCTGGCCCTCTCCTTTTCTTTTGGAAGCCCTATAAATAACTGATATTAGTAATAACGGAAATTCTCAATAGCGAGGGTGGATTTTGGTTGCAATGAGAACACGTAATCTTTGCATAGGAGTGGTCTAATTATGAAACTTGATCTCTCTGTGTGCCACCACTGCACTAACATTAGGAGTGGCCAGTTCTCCAGTATGATTCTTGCAGGCTTGCATGACTGTCATGGTTTTCCTCTGTTAACTGGTTTCTGTAAGTGTAGTACAGACATAATATGACCAATACTTTCTCTATCAATAGTTGTACCCTGTTATATGTTATCTGGTGGCAAAGAGGAAAAATAATAGTTGCATTATAGGACACATGTTTGTGTCACATTTTCTCCCCAGGTCTACTACTTACTAGATAAATCTTGAACAAGTTGTAGAACTTACCTAAGCTTCAGTTTTTTCTGTTGGAAAAATGGGAAAGGGCAATATTGCCTCATGGAGTTGAGCGTGAAATGCAAACTAGTGTGAATGGAGATTGTATGGGAATTACGGAATATATATACATATTCTCCACAGAAATGGAACCAGAGACACATAAGTGTTCAATAGCTAATACACACCTTTATCAGAAGCTAGCTTTGATGTTAGATCTACTTACGTTGAGCTATTATTGCAGAATTACTATGCCCGGCAGGAAGGTGCAGGAAGATTAAAAATAATAAAGAACTTTTAGTCCTTTCACCTTGAACTTAGGGAATAACAAGAAAAAAAAGAGGAAGAAGAAGAAGAAGGAGGAGGAGGAGGAGGAAGAGAAGAGGAGGAGAAGAAAGAGGTGGAGGAAGGGGAGAGGGAGGGGGAGGAGGAGGAAGACGAATTATTTTCCAAAAGACTTAGCTCCTTAGAGAGGTCTGGCTCCCTTGGGGGAATGGCTTCCACCGGCCATGTTGCTACTTGAACCATTTTGTCTTGCCAGTTAGTATAGACAGAAATTTCTCCTTTAAATGTGGCCTCTCATCAGAAGCTCTGTCAAGACAGTGGCATCTCCCTGGCAAGAAAGTGTCTCACTAGCTCCATTTTCATCTTTCAGTGTCAGGTCGATGTCAAGTTCAATTTAAGAATTAACCTTTGGAGAATCTTCCAGGGAACCATATCCACTAAAGGCTGCCTTTGTAAAGTTGTGTTTTTTTTCTTTTCTTTTCTTTTTTTTTTTATAAATAGAGAATTCTTTTCATGTTTCCCTAGAGATATGGAACCTTTGAAGTTGATCCAAGACAGAGCCAGAGATTCAATGTAATACAGAACATCTCCTCATCTGCGGCTACCTCTCTTGAGCTCTGACAAAAGAAACAGAACATGAGGACATGAGAAAGATAAAAGGATATCCCATTAAAAGTCAGAAATTGATTTTTTTTTTTTTTGTCTTCTGGAAAGCCATTATGAAACATGAGGGTAAAGAGGTTACCAACTTTCTTCCCTACTGAGATATTGCCCTCAGACTTATTATCCCTGAGGGCAGCACTGGTAAATGGAGCAGCCCACTGCCTAGAGCCAGGGGCCATGGATATGGAAGGGGAGCATAACTTCACAGATGAACATATGCAAGAATTCAAACATTTTGCTTAAAAAAATGGACATAAATATATCAACTACTTGGGGGAAATAAGCGGAGGTCCAACAAACAGGTATTTCTAGGACTGAATCCGTTCATCACAGAGTCATCCATCACTGGCTAGGCCATGTGTGTATGCGGCTTCACAGACAACCTAAAAGAGCACTCGGACATGGACTTGTACAGGGTACTCAAGACTCAAAGTGTCAAAAGTATGAGACAGAGGACATTGATTCACTGAAATTCAAGTTAATGGCCAAAAGAAAGTACCAGATTGAGTTTCCTATACTTCTTTTTCCCCCTCTTGATTAAAAGCAGGATCAGAATTAAATTTTGTGGAACATAACACTTATACATTGAGGAAAGAGGCTCTTTCAGAAAATTAATTCAATATTAGGAATACAACATCACGAACATCCCTCCCAGGGGCTAGGAAGAAGCTCATGACAATGAGGAGCTGATGCATCAGTAGTCGGACAATAAATCCACCTCTTGTTAAGAGTAATTGATGATAAACATGCTTTGCTACTTGCATGCTTTCTCTGGGCACTATCCCTGTAATAGCTTACCGTAACTTCCCTGGTTGAATTGGGGTTTGGCGAAGAACAAAATCTCCAAACCTTGATTAGTAGATTTGCAATGGAACATGTGATATGGGAAGGGGATTTTATTCTAGTTTGTTTTGTCATGTTAAATGAAAAAATATTGAAAAAAGTAATTTTAATTGGAAAATAATAAAAACTAAATTTGGAGAATACAGAGATACGAAGAATATCCACACGTATCATGCTATTGTTTTTCCTTCTAGTCTTTTTTTCAAAGATGTATGTATACAAGTGTATGGAGGGGGACATTTAACTCGAATCATCCAAATTGTATTCACCATACAATCACTTTATCAGATGTTGCCTTATTCTTATAAAATATTTAGGTGACTGACTTTTTATTCTCCCTCTTTTTATATTGTTTATATAGATGTCCTAGGAGGGACATCATTCTGTAATAAAGCTCAATGTTAAAGCTTTTGGTTTTAATATAGAAACAATAGAGCTTTAGAGTTTGGGACATCAAATTACTATAGCTGCAAGAACTAGATTTAGATGTGTATGCTGAAAACCGTGTCAGAAATTAACTCCTGAAACTGGCTTGCCGCAAAAGTGAAACTTTCCATAAGGCCCAAGGGAATCCCTGACCAGGTGACTGGTTGGCTTCTGAATGGGGTCTTGATTTATAATTCCCATCCCTGTCATTCGCCCCCTCTCATTTAAAGGGAGCAGAGAGAGGAACTGCCTTTTACATTTAAAAAAAAAAAATAGTTTTAACGTTTCCAAACAAATACTCCAGAAACAGTAAAAGCTTTTTTGGGTGACTGCCATACCGCCATTCCACACCTAATATATTTCAGAGATAATATTCAGTTATTGTTAGTATTTTTTTTGCATTTCTATGGAAGAGAAAAACAAGGCTACAGATTATCTTTTTGTAGAATATGAATTCCATTGACTTTTTCTCCAACATCTTTTTTAAAGATTAAGTATCTCAGAGAGTGACTATTTTCCAGAAAAGCAGAATAGTGTAACAAAGAAAGTATGAATTACATGTGAGGAACCTTTTGATTCTTGGCCTAATTCTCCACTGCTAGGCTTCTGCTTTCTTGTTTTTTTTTTTAAAGATGCAGATTATTCTTACATAATACTGAACATTCCTTCCAGATTTAATATTCTATGATTCTTTGAAAAGTTTATTTTGTTGCTCCTTTCTTGATGATTTTCAAGTGTTATCTTAGAAATTATTAGATTTTATTGCTTCATTTTGTATGGAGTCACCACTCTTGAATTTGGCATCTCTCATTCAGTTCAGCTGCTGGTGTGCATTAAAAGCAACAGAGAACACCCACATCCTATATAATCTCTGCAGCAAAGGCGGTAAAACATTTCTGCAGGAGTCTTTACCTGCTCCCCAAAGACTCTATGCATTTTCGATGGAGATACAGACATGAGTTAAAAGTCAACATTCACTTGACACTTTTTGGGGGTATCTACTTTATTCCAGTAACCATCATAAGCACTAGGGATACAATAGTGAATAACACAGGCACATTTTCTCTTCTCAGATTTGTTTAAAGTCTAGGGGTAAGTAGACAAGGATCAAATCATACAAATAAATGTGAAAATGCAACAGTGAGAAGTGCCACCATAGAAAAGCATCGGGCATTCTGAAAATCTATCATGTTATTTGACCCGTTCAACCACATTCAAGGGCCTTCCAAAAAAATTAATGCTTAACCTAAAATCTAAATTGTGTTTTAGAGTAAAGAGCAAAAGAAGGAAAAGTAGAGGACATGTCACATGAAAATATCTTGTGATGGCAGGAAGTAGCACGAGTATATGAGGCTAAGGATACCAGAAAGTAAAATAGAGCCTGGAGGAGAGAGATTAGAGATGTTGGTAGAAACCTGACTGCATAAAAATGCAAGACTCTTTTGGCTCAGTTAAGAAGTTCCATATTTATTCTAAGGAAGGAAATCATGAATGGGATCTTAGTAGTATGATTAGATTTACCTATCAAATATCTTACAGGTGAGAAAGGAAAAAGATGAGGTATATTTGTCTAGGGTCACACTCTGGAGAATTAAAAAGTGATGTAATAGCTTTCTTGTTATTCTGGAGTCTACTCTGGACTGCTAAGCCTAACTTTCCTTAAATGCCTCTTTTTTATAGACTATTATGATGGGATGTAGCTGCCACAGTGCTGCGGGACAATTAAAAACTATTTTTCTCCGATTTATGTCTGCATTATTTATGTTATTGGAACACATTTAGACACTGTAGAACAGTCTTAGGTTCTCCAAGTTTCCAAGAAAGTAGACTCACAGGACTGCCAGGTGAGGGAAAAGACAGCTGTATATTCTTTAAAGGAATATTCTCCGATAAGATTGCCAAATATTTGCCCCACATGTTCAACAAAGAGGACTGGCAACTCCCAAATTATTCTTATAATTCATCCAGGGTCCTTATGATGGATAGTTCTATATTTTCTCCCATTTTTAATTAAACACATGCTTCTCCTTTATTCCTGAGAAACTACAAATTCCATGTGAGATTCCCACTCCTGCTAACTAGCGTCTCACAACTACACACTGATCATTCCAAAAATGATTCCTTACCATACTGAGCAACAAGAAGTCCACAAACATTCTGGTTTAGAGTGTCACCATTCTTGTGTAGTGTAAGGGCATCTTATTCAGTATGCCTGGTCTCCCACCTTCCTCCCACCCTGATACTGTGGTGATCCTACATTAGTAAAATAAGGAAGGCTGGAGGGAACATGGTTTTGTACTCATCTCTTCAGCCTTCCCAATCTTTTTTTCCAGGAGAACCATTTAGTAGGTGATATTATTTCACAATGTTTCAGATAATAAAAGTCACCAGACTTTTAACCAACTCTGATTTTTTGGAAATATACAAATCTAAGACAGACCAGGCTCCCGGTAAATATCCAAAAAGAATTTCATTCACCTTGTTCTATGACTAAACTCACTTATTAGCCTGTCTTTTAAGGGTTCCCAGACCAAATTTCATTGTGTGGACCCCTGCTCCAACAACACCAAGTAATTCTTGGACATCCATCTGGTGTCCCTTTTGGTGTCCAAGAATTCAATTCAAATCTGACACTATCTAGCTGGAAATAGCATCAAATTCCAAAATTTAAGGGTTCAGTCTTACAAGACAGCCCCTCCGTTCCTAACCCTCCCCCAACACTAGTTGCAAGTCCCAGGCTGTTACCTGTGCTTCTGAACAACTGGCTACAGATTAAAAATTCCAACAACCTCCTTCTTAGATTATTTTAATTTGCTAAAGCAGCTCGTATAATTCAGAAAAAACCTGGGTTTACCAGCTTATTAAATATTATGATAAAGGATACAATCAACAATCAGATTAAGAGATACATACGGTACAGGAAAAGGGCAAGCCACTCTCTCCAATCTCTAACCACAGGATCACCAACCCAGAAGCTCTCCACACCCAGTACTTTTGTATGTTATAAGGGCTTCCTTGTTATTCGTAATCGACTAAGTCATTGGCCATTGGCTGATCCAACCTCCTGTAGCTCTCAATTCTTTAATCTGATCGTTGGTCCTCCAGGCAACTAACCTTAGCCCTTAGGTGGGGTCAGAAAGTCACCTTCATTAACATAACAAAAATACCTTTAGTGCCCTGATCACAGGAAATTCCAAGGCTTTTAGTTGCCATGAGCTGGAACCATGGAGAGGACCACATGTATTAAGACATACATTTTGGTCATCTCAAAAACCAAATATAAATTTCTTATAAATCACAGTATTATAATGTGTCAAGGTTAGTAATGCTGGACTTGATAGTAGGGAACAGGCACAGAAACAAGGACTGAGGGAGAGTAAAATGGGGTAGGGAAGCACAGGATTGTTGGTTTCTGACCCTTAGAACGCTGTTTAGCCTGCTCAGGGACAAGAGTTTAAAGCCATCTTTTGCTTCTCTGTGTGTCCTAGAAATTCAGAGTAGCTTCATGGTAACTGAAATTGTTACCTGACAAAATAAACATTCTGGTCATGGAAAAGAGTACTAGGCTACTTGAATAGCTTCAGAAGGCAACCGCCCCCTCCCTTAAAATACACCATCACCACCACCAAAAACAGAGGATTTGATTAGTCTGTGCGAGGATACCCTTTATTCCTCTTTTGGAAGAAAAGGGATAGAATACAGGGGACCACATGAGTATAAATGGCAATGTCTTGCTGCCGCTACTAGAGGTTTGAATATTTTTTTTTTGTTCCTCCAAACAAGGCTAAATGGATTTTATTTGCTTACAGATAGCCTACCCAGTGCATCTATCACCTTTCTTCTCTTATTATTCTTTCCTCTCTCTGCAATTTTTATTAAAATGAGAATAGAATGGTTAGTGACTATGATCATTAGCTTGCACAGGCTGGCTTATGAAACAGATTGTTAGTGCCATAAACACAGGCCTAGGAATTCTATCATCCAGTCCCTGATGTGGCATGTCAATTCTCAGGGAATGGCTTATCCTAAATAGTGTTTGCAGTTATTCATAAATATATAATGACAGTGATCCTTAAGTAAACTTCATCCAAATCACTCAATCCTGCACTAGTAATGACTGTACACTAGTAAAAAGCAATGAAAGGCAGCTGCTCTGCACTGTTCATAATATTAGTCATTATTCAAATACCATGCCATTCACCTTCCACAGCTAAGTCTCCAGAATTAGCAAGAATTAATTCCCTGCCACAGAACTTTGAAATTTCCAAGGTTAAATGGGAAAATAAAACAATAATATCAGGAAAATGGAATGAGTAATGAAAAGCAAAACATATTAGATACTAGGTGAACAACATAGTTTTCTCTAAGAATTTATAGAGATTATGGAGAAAATAGGAAAGGAATATATTAAAAAGATAGTCTATTTAGTTGCCCCACAGAATTAAAAATGAATACATGGAAATACATAATTTATGCTTATGTAAAGATTCAACATTGAAATGATAGCATTTCCCACTAAATTAATCTATGAAATTAGCAGAATCTCAATCCAAGTACCAAGATAATTTCAAATTTTTATGGAAAATGAAAACATGTAGAAAAATTAGGATAACTATGAAAATAATAATGAAGGGGAACTGATACCACTAAATATTAAAACATTTTAAAGTATAATATTTAAAAAACTTTGAACTGGATTATCAGAAGAACAATGCAAAGAGAAATCATATATAGAGATAAATGCCTAAGGGAATTTACTACATGATAAAGGTGAACAAAAGGTAAATTGTATATCAATGTTGTTGGAACAACTGGCTAGTGCCTTAAAAAAAAAATTAGATTCCCTTCTTATATCTCACATGAAAACAAACCCCAAGTAGAAGGATTAATAAACATATAAACAGAAGATGAATGATATTACATAGGGACAAAAGAAAAAGATGTGAAATTTTTCCTCTCACATTCCAGAGATACAGATTAAAACTAAAAAAATAAAAAATCATTAAAAATAGATAAATTTATGTAAAATTTAAAACTCCTAACTGCTATCCAAATTATCATAAGCCAAGTGAAAAGACAAGTGATAACTCAGAAAACTATATCTAACCCATATGATATTCTAAGGACTAACACTTTTCATGTTAAACAATTGAATAAATAATATCTTAAAACAATTTGATAGGAAATGAGAAAATGACACAAACAAAAATTGTACAGAAAGACAAAACACCAATGCTCAATTAACATACGAAAGTATTCAAACTCAGTCATAATTAAAGAAATTTAACCTAAATGCTTGACTTTATACATCAAAATGGTAAAAATTTAAAACACTGATATTACCTAATACAGAAGAGAAATATATTGAAACGCTAGTTATATACTGGTGAAGGTTTAAATTGATGCACTTTGTATAGCCTTTGGGACTACCTATAAAAATGCAAATCTACCTATCTTTTGACCTGACAATGGGACTTCTAGATATTTATTCTACAGAGATATTCACCAATTTGGCAAAATATATGTATAACAAGGTACACTGTAATATTATTTGTAGTAGCAAAACAAAACAGCACAAACCATGCCAACAAAACAAAACCTAAAAAAATCTAAATCCATAAATATAAAGTAAGTAAATCACTATGCTGTGATTCAAATGAATGAAATAAATTTATTTATAATGTATACTTTATGTCTTAGCTGCAGTGTTGTGTGAAAAATACCAAATTACATAATACTGTGCATAGTTCAATCCCATTTCTGCTTTTTTCTCTTAGAAATATAAAATATTTATAAGCTTATATAGTTAAAGAAAAGCTAAACAGCACTTCTTTTGGCTCATAAAACATCCTTGATAAGCAATGTCTCGGAGCCTCCAGTTGCCTCCAATTTATAATCTAAACTTTAAGGCCAACCAGCAATTTCTACTGCCATCTTTCCAATCTAACTTATGTAGCTACAAGGACACCTGGTCGAAGTGTCTTTTAACTGTCCACTTTTTCTTTCCCTCTCTAGTGTTGCCAGGGACAAATGAGAACACAACAGTATAAGCAAGTAGACTGAGCGAATTATTTATATTGGAAAACATATGATTGTTACAGATTGATAGATGTTATATAATGGCAAAGATATCTAAACGGCAACTTATAAAACACCTGCAGTTTAAGTACCCAGGTATGTAGGTAAAAAATACAATCTATCAATTCTATCGATACACTAACCCTGCCGAGTTTTTCTATACAACTCAGTTAATTCCTAAAAGGCAAACACATTCAAGGTGAATGATTCCAAGAGGGAGAGTACTTTCAAACAACTTGTGCTGGCATATCTTTCTCTACTGTTACAAGAAAAAAATTTTGAATCTGAAGGAATCACAGTAAAGCTGCACAGGTCAGTCTCTCCTGCTATGCCTAGGTCAGTTCAAACGAGGGAAATGGAATAAGGAGATTTAAATCCTCTTCTACAGGATGATACTTATTCTCATCTCTTTGTTGTATCTTTGCCATTTTCCTATTGGGATCTTTCTAGGAGACATAAATTTGTCATAATTTTGTAGGTTCTGAAATACACAGGTTCGGAAACTTACCAATTTATTCCCTACTGATCTGCACAAGTCACTTAACCCTCAAACCTCAATCCTCTCATGGGTAAGCTGTAAGCCTATGTCCTAGGTTTGTTGAAGGGCTTAAATGACAATAAGAATGTAAGATTCTCAGCGTGGTGTCTGGCACATGCTAAATTCTCAGAATATGCTATTTTAGTATTCGTTCTTTCCAATCATGTGTTTAAAAATCACTACCTAATACAGGGTTTGTCTGCTATTTTTTATTACTACACCTAGCACTTCTATACACACCAAAGCATGACAATTGCCATAATCTTTGACTCTGTGTCCCTTTGTGCCATTAGGCTTCTATTGGGCCCTGCCTATCTCCCATACATTATAAGGAATTACAAGGTCTTGGTCACGTATGCTCTTCTCTTAGTTTCTTCTTACCAGTTTCTAGTACATGCACACACAACAAATGCCCAATGGATGTTGTTGCTTTAGCTCTCTGACAGCTGGAGAGATATAGTACTTCCAGGTTATAATATTTACTGCCTGTGTTATACAACTGAGTAACTAGTTAACCAGCCATCCAAGGAAGAAAATAACAGACTGATCAGAACTTATGGTAACAGTTTCTGTGGGTCGATTTCAGAATTCACCTTCTCACTAGCTCTTTCTCTTAGGAGATACACTCTGTGGCTACATGTCATAATTCCCTCTCAGTATATGGGCTGTGCTACAAATGGATGCAATAAGCAGGGGAGAGAAGCTGCTTTCTTTCTCAACTTGGTAAATATCATACTAGGAGTGTCATCTTTGCTAGGAGATGCATAACCAAACGGTCACAGGATGATTGCAGGATAAATAAAGGTCTCGTTGGTTGGATGTGAAAGAAACTAAACTTTCTAGAGTCATTGGGGTAAACGAAAGAGAAATCACTGAATTAGACTCTTACTAATTTAATTTCTACTTACTTAATCCCAGTTAATGAAATAGATGACGTACTGTTTTTCCTTAAGGAAAAACTTCAAGCTGATTTTTTTAAGGAACTCTGACTTGTCCTAAATTACCATGTCAAGAAGTAAAATGGAATCACAAAACTGGTATTTAAAACAAAATCTAGGGGCGCCTGGGTGGCTCAGTCGGTTAAGTGGGCCGACTTCAGCTCAGGTCATGATCTCACTGTCTGTGAGTTCGAACCCTGCCTCGGACTCTGTGCTGATGGCTCAGAGCCTGGAGCCTGCTTCAGATTCTGTATCTCCCTCTCTCTCTGCCCTTCCCTTGCTCACGCTCTGTCTCTATGTCTCTCAAAAATAAAATAAAAACGTTAAAGAAAAAATTGAAAAAAAAATCTATACTTTTCTGTTGCTGGTTTTTATTTATCTTGTTTTTCCTATTGCAGGCTCCAGGATGTCTTAATAGGAAGGGATTTCAAAAGGTTATCTGGTTAGAACTGAGGTTTTATCTTGCAGGTGTCTGAGCAGAACAAGCATCCTTGTTTGGGCATGTGAGGTGACCTGTCAGGAGACATTCTGATGGAGAGCCCATGTAGCCACCAGAGGACACTACCGCAGTCATTTCCATATGCTAGAGAAAGTGGGGTGGACACAGACTTTTACAAGAAAAGCTTGTAACTCTTACTCTAAGTGATCAAAATGGTAGCAGATAATCCTTGAGTTGCTTTGGGTAAAAGTCCTTCACTATGTAAAGGACTGAATTAGACAAAATCAATTCTGACATCGTTTAATTCTTTTATTACTAAAATTTCATCAATGTCTAACAACTGGTAAGATTTTATGGAACTAAATTATCATTCTGGAAACTCTTCCCAGCAAAAAGAATCTACAGCAAAGCCTACCTTGAGGAGTAAATGATACACAGCCAGGCATCTGGCACAGCACAGTTCAGGGCTCCCCACCTAGCTCCACCATTCTGCCTGTGTGTGAGTGCCCACGGGCAAGTCCCCCACCTTGCTAAGCCTCAGCTCCATCATGTATAAAATTGACACAATGATCCCTAACTCATGGATTGTTGGATCTGGCAAGTTGTAAGTAGTATATGCTAGTTGTTGCCATTATTAAGAAGCCAATAGAAATAAGAGTAAAGGCAAATGGAGAAAGGAGGAATCTGACCAGAAAAGACCTCTCTGAATCAGTAGCACATTTACATAGGACATGTGACCCAAGTTTAAGCAGCTGCACATTTATATGGTGCTCCTAACACCAAAATGTTCATTTAATATTGAGCAATTAGCAGCAAGGTTATTGCAGTAATGTTCCTCTAGAAGGATCCTTCTCTCCTGTATTTACGAAAAATAAATAAATAAGTAAACTGTGTGTCTGATTAAAAACTCTTATCGCTTCACACAACAGACACCAGTTTGATTTCTCCTTTTAACTTCAGTGAGGTCACACTCCTGTGTTTGTGACATAGCAGCGGGTTGCCATGGAGATGATAGCTTTATCAGCAACTCTGCTTTGCAATGACTTCACAGCAAGGTTACCAAGAAGCAGATGGGCTGTGAAGGAGACAACCCCCCTTGTCTAAACACAAATAGCATTGATAATTAATTAGCTGAAGCAGCAGGGGAAATTATGAAAATGTGTGAAAGGTAAAAGGATTTCTATTTATTACAGATTTGATAGTTTTATTCCTCTTGCCAGAGGAAAAATCACATCTCTCTCCCTTTGGGAATATTGCATGGTCTACTGAATAAATGTGGTACAAACTGGTTTGAGTATGCTAGGTTTCACTTTCTAGACCCCTTGATTTCTTGGTCAAAGTAGCGAAATAAGTTATCTTTTATGATGGTCCAAAAAGGAGACTGTTAAACAAAACAAGCTCAGATTATTAAGATAATTAAAGGATCACAGTATCAATATATTTAGACTTCTAAAGGCTCAATTTGAATATACCAATCCCCTATTTGAAAAGGCCTCTGCAGATAGAGCCCCTTGTATTAATTTTCAAGGGCTATAATAACAAAATGACAGTCACACACAGACTGGGTGACCCCACAGAAAGTTATTCCCTCATGGTTCTGGGGGATGCAAGTCTAGGACAAAGGACTGGTTTCTTCTGGGGCCTCTCTCCTGGACTTACAGACAGTTGCCTTCTCCTTGTGTCTTCACATGGTCTTTTCCTTTGGGCACACACATTCCTGGTGTCTCCTTGTGTGTCATAGCTTCCTTTACTTTTTTAATATTTTTTGTTTATTTTTGAGAGAGAGACAGAAACAGAATGTGAGCTGGAGAGAGGCAGAAAGAGAGGGAGACACAGGATCCAAAGCAGGCTCCAGGTTCTCAGCTGATGCCTGATGCAGGGCTCAAACACAGAAACTGTCAGATCATGACCTGAGCTGAAGTCGGATATTTAACTGACTGAGCCACCCAGGCACCCATCACAAGGTCACTAGTCTGGGATCAGGACCCACCCTAACAGCCTCATTTTCACTTATTCACCTCTTTAAAGCCCATGTCTCCAATTATAGTCACATCCTGAAGTACTTGGGTTTAGGGCTTCAACATAGAAGTTGAGTGGGACACAATTTAGCCCACATTGGTCCTTTATCATTTGGATAACACAATTAGACAGCACTGCTTACAAAGTCCTTCCTAACCAGATACCCAACCTGTTTTACAGCATTTACCTTTAGAAGTATCACTATAAGCAGTGCACAGTGGAAACACACCAGATTTTTACAAGTTCTGCAAATACCCCATGCATCTCGATGCTCTACCTTTGACACCTCTCTTCATCTTCCTTATAAACTTTTGCTCAGCCTCTTTTCAGAGCACACCTTCTCTCTGACACATTTCCTGACTCCTAGCACCCTCTGGTAGAGTTAATAATCCTTTCCTCCTGTGTACTCTGCACATAGCTTCTCGGAGTGCGTGATATAGAGCTATGCTGCGTGTTTCTCCTAGGAAATGGTGAAAGCAGAGACAGTAGTAAAAGGTAGACTCTCATTCTTATTCATGCTTCTATCACCCATATTTAACTTGGTGCACAGTGCTTTGAAATGTCTTCTGTATGCTTGGAAAACAAAAAGGAAGAAAAGAAAGTTTATACTGAAAACAAAACAAACCCCCCCCAAAATACGAACCTGTCTTTGAGAACCTACAAAAGACATGGGTAGATAGATACATGTGAAGAAACTTTTTCTCTTAAATGCAGGGAATCTATGTGTCTAGGCTGTTTCAAGAACATATTTTGATCGAGCTTACAACTCATGATCCATCATTTGGAAGGGGAACCAGCCACTAGGACGGCCCGTCCACACAGAAGCTGGGGTTTGAGGCTTGCCTCTTCCTCCATTGATAGACACCTAAGAGTGCACCTGTCACGAGAAGAGCTGTCCCTGCCACCTGTGAGAGTCAGGAGTCAACTCTTTGTTCCACCATTCTATCCGTAGCTCCTACTGTGCTCAGAGACAAGAATTAGGGGCCATCTCCTCTTTGTTTGCTCATACTTCCAGTGCTCCGGAGCTGCGTTAGCTCCAGGGCCTTTTGGGGTTTTGAAGGACAGCAGAGAGCTGGAGTCAGTCCTGGTTCCCTGCCTCATCAACTGGATTAGAGGAACGCTGCTCTACCTTACGTGAGCTGCTATGTTAACATGGCACATAGTGTTTCAAAAAGCATATGAGGGGCCCCTTCGTCTATACAATGTTCTATACACACAGATTAGAAAAAGACCATTTTGACAAAATCAGTCCCAAGTACAAATTTGTACTCTTAAATCCCTGATTACTTGATACCTAGGTCTTGAACCTTGGTCACTTTCAAGAAAATTGGCTCCATGTGCCATCCTCAACTCATTTTGTGTTTTTCTTCGTTGCCCTTGAGCACTCAGGCAAACGGAGCTCAAAGATTTTTTCCCTCACGTTTTTCTCTCCTAGCTCAAATACTTCATTTATAATATATGTAAATGGTTGCATATAGTTGACCTGCAATAAATGTTAACTGAATAGCCGATTAAAATATTGCTTCTCCTATTATTCTTGCCTTAATTGTGATCCTGCTTCTGAAGCTATAGCTAAATTACAGGTGTCATCCAATTGATGGGATTTGGGAATGGGTATAAATATCCTCTAATGTCCCTGAAATTACACTATGTATCCTTAGCTTGGCTTTACATAGCAGCCAAGAATCTTCAACCACAGTATCATAGAGCTTTAGTTATAAAAATGACTTTGCAGACATGCGTCCTTGCCCAGGGACTCTGAACACCTAGGTCCTTGAGATATTTTTACTAATCAGCTCATATTCGCCTAAAAAAAGACTGCATGGTTTAACATGCTTTAGTTAAAATGTCATCCCTCTTCACTTTGAACTGCAATATGAACTCAATGTGTTAATACTTATTATCAAAAACATCAGAAGCTGTAATTGATAGCTGTGTCTTCAAAAAGTTAAAAATAGGAGGACAACTTAATTATTAATACAGTATTTTATAATTACAATTTTTTATTTTTATTATTTATTACTGTATTTGTTATTAATACAGTATTTCACAATTACAATTTATTTTACAATTACAATGTTTACATATTACTGTATGTAATTAATTAATTATAATTAAGTATGTTTGGTATGAAAATATTCCCAAACATAGGGCCTTGATTAAAAAACAAAAACAATGAAAAAAAACAAACAAAACAACACAAAACACAAAACAAAAACAAAACAACACGAATACCACTTGGTAATGAAAGGTTAGGAGTCCATATTCTAAAACTTTACAAAAATAAAATAAAATAACAATGAAGATGAATGTTTACTAAGTACTTTCTATGTTCAAGTCACTGATTGACTATCATTTAATTCCCCTTGCCTCAAAAAAAAAATTTTTTTTTAAACCCCAAAGCTTGGAGAACAGCGTTATTATTTTTCTCTCCTCTACTAATGAAAAAGACTTAATATTTGGCCCAAAGAGGTTGTATGACTTTAGTAGATGCTAGGATAATATAAATTATTCTAATTTTCCAAGTAGTTGCCATACATCGCTATTTTATGCTTTTGCCACGTTGTTTTAGAATTGTGTTTTAAGGAGGTATGAATACATTATCCATCCCTTCCATTCATCCACAGAGGCCACTGGCTAGGTAAAATCTCTGATGAAAGTACTTTTTTCCTTTGTGAGTAAAGACAGCAGGACATGGCTCTCAATGTAGGACCCTGGCCCCCTTTCGCCATCTCATATGAAACATCCCCTGTCATCTCCGTTCTTGGGAGAAGATACCTTGGGGGAGATGATGTATAATTACTTGTCTGGTGGGGTTTTAAATTATGTGAATAACTGTCTTTCTGTAAGAAGAGTGTAGCCATCTATTCTTTCCTCAGTCAGGAGATGATAAGAACTTTGGGAAGTGAGAACTTTGAGATGGCTTAAAATGAATGCCCTAGAGATCAAATGATTTATGTGCACTATCTGGTTTTCTCTGAGAAAATGACTAATTTCCCAAGCCTGCAAACCAAGAAAATGAAATAAACAACAAACGTTAAAAATGAAGCTAAAAACACTCCAGAATCAAAAAGGATATGGTCAGTGTGAGATAACTGTTCCATCTTTAACCCTTCCATCTGTGGGTGTATGTTAGTAAAAGGAGGATAAAAACCCAAACCACATCTAGCCTATTAGCTGGATAATTTGATTTTCGTGTATTTGTAAGCTGGCAAGGCTTGTTGCCTGTCTCTGCATGTAAACATTGAGTTTGGCAATTAACCCTGTTCCCTTAAGCCATCAAATGTGTGTTTTTTCTGGGACCTCACTCAAAGCACCTCCAAGGGGGCACTACGCTGATGACATGTACTGGACCTAATGTTCAAGTATGAAGGGGGGGCAGGCAGGAAGATGTGGGATTTCTTCTTGCAAATGTCTTTGCATACATTACTAATTGGATAGATTAGGAAAACTAAGTTGTTGGAGGGGTTATTGGAATGATATTGTGTGAGATGCAAAGAAACATAAAAAAATAGAAACACAGAAAGACATAATAGAAAGCACGTGGAATATTACAAAGACTATTTTGGTCATAAAGAAAAGCATCTGCATCTTCTTTCAGGATGTGAACCCCAATCTAGTGTCTCAAGGGAGATCTGGAATATCTCCCCAGAGGCCCCTCTCTCAGCGGTCATTCGGTTGATAACAATTGATCTCTGTTACCGGTTTATGCTGAAATGCAATATACTTTCGTGGCTGAAATCCAAGGGGGCACTGAGGGTCCCAGCAAATAGGGGCATGCTGAGATTTGTCCCCATTCCTGCTAGTGTTCTTCCCCGAGTGATGCTTTTACTGTCCCCTGGTTATTATTAGGGATGGGAAGATGGGCAGGAGCCTCATCGTTAGCAAGAATCGTCGCCTTCTGAACTGATTTCTCCACCTTACATTCAAACAAGTTCATAAAATTTCCCTATCCCACAACTTCTGTCAGGATTGTGGAATGTCAAAGTCTTTGAAGGGATGCATAGTAGACATCTGTAGTTCCTTCTTCATTGAAAATGGAGAAGTAAAAAAAAAATGGAGAAGTTAGAGGCCCAAATTTTTCTCCCTTCCTTGTTATTTCACAGGAATGGAAGAATCCTCTCTTTGACTTCCTTGCCGGTTGTGATCATATTATTATTATTGTTATTATTATTATATTATATTGCGATCAGTATTAAAGGGATAACCATCAGGGTTTTTTTTCCCCCTGGTTTTTTGTTTTATTTTGTTTTGTCTTGCTTTTAGAGGGGATAAGACAGGTACTTTTCATTTTTCTGGTTTGAATTTTTCATACATGTCTCCTCTTATTATCACTGAGTTTTTTCTTTATTGAAGTATAGTTGATAAACAAAAAATATCATGCATATTTGACGTATACAATTTGATGAGTTTGGAGATATACATATGCCTGTAAAATCTTTACCACAGCAAGGCAATAAAATATCCATCACCTCCAAAAGCTTCCTGCTGTTTTTGCTGTGGTTATTGTTGTTGTTTGTGTATGGTAAGAACATTTAACATGAGTATCTGTTTTTCTTTAAACTACATCTTCTCCACCTGTCTTTATTTTCCTGCTCACCCCCACTCTTATCAAATCAAGACAGATTAAATTATGTTACATTATATATTGTAATATATGTCTATCTACCTACCTACCTATCAAAACAACAATAAGTGCCAGTTCAAAATCTTTTATTATTTACTTATTTACTTATTTAATTTTAACACTTATTTATTTTTGACAGACAGAGAGAACATAGAGTGTGCAGGGGAGAGGCAGAGAGAAAAGGAGATAGAATCTGAAGCAGGCTCCAGGTTCTGAGCTTTTGGCACAGAACCCGCAAACTGTGAGATCATGACCTGAGCCGAAGTTGGAAGCTTAATCGACTAAGCCACCCAGGCGCCCCCAAATATAATTCTTTTAAATTATACTCCATACATTGAGATTTGATCACAACCAAGGATTTTGATGATATCTTATCGCCTACTTATCCATCCTTGCATTCAACATTTAGTAGGCATCTATTTATGTATCAAGTACCATGCCAGGCTCTAGTTCCCTGCTAGGTTCTGTCTCTTAAAGTCAGAGAGAAAGACTCAGAGATAAATATAAGATGAAGTTCTAGTCTTCAACATATTTCACCAAAACAGAATTTTATGTATAGAAAGATATTATTCAAAATAGAAATTCATTCCTTTAGCCTGGTCACGCTCTTTTACCAGGCAAGTTGGCCACCATCAAGCAAAGAATCTGGTATTCTCCTTCGGATTGCTCCCTTCTCCCTCATCCTTTTTAGAATATTCCTTCAATTCTAGTTGAAGAAAGTTGTGAACTTTCTCCAACCTTCTAAATTCCTGATTTCCATCTTCCTTTTCCTGAGTTACCCCTTCATTGAATTTTCACTATAAACCATAGAACTAAATCCCTGAACTTCTGGAAATAAACGTTGTGTCCCTTACCCCTCCTTAAATTACCCCTCCTTTAAATTACCACTCAGGTTTAAATTTAAACCTAAGTAGTACAATTTTTCTCCTCCCTTTCCATCTTTATTTCTCTAACTCTTCACAGTTCTTTACTGTGCCTTGTGAATAAGAAATCTAAGATGATATAAAAATAAAATTATAGGGCAGAAAACATAACAAACACTGTCAAATTTCCTGTAAGTTGGTAGTAAGTGTTTTACAAAGGTTTACATCTTAATTGCACAAGAAAACATTTGCCTTGGGGCACCTGGGTGGCTCAGTGGTTAAGGATCCAACTTAGGCTCAGGTCATGATCTCACAATTCATGGGTTCGAAGGCTGTATCAGATTCTGTGCTGACAGTACAGGGCTTGCTTCCAATTCTGTGTCTCCCTCTCTTTCTGCCCCTCCCCTGCTCACATTCTGTCTCTTTATCAATAAT
Organism: Paguma larvata; assembly: GCA_030068075.1. Classification (NCBI taxonomy): domain Eukaryota; kingdom Metazoa; phylum Chordata; class Mammalia; order Carnivora; family Viverridae; genus Paguma; species Paguma larvata. The sequence continues at coordinate 92,134,475 of CM057824.1, read as the reverse complement.
GAATGAACATCAAAAAAATTAAAAATAAAGAAAAAAGAAAAAGAAAACATATGCCTTGAGGTGTGCCTGGGTGGCTCAGTCAGTAAAGCATCTGACTCTTGATTTCAGCACAGGCCATGATCTCATTAAATGGGGATCGGCCTGCATCACAAGCAGCCTCTGAGTTGAGTGGAACCTGCTTGGGATTCTCTCTTTCCCTCTGCCCCTCTCCCCCGCTAGTTCTTGCCCATTCTCTCTCGTTTTTTCTCTCTCTCAAAATAAATAAACTTAAAAAAAAACAAACAAACATATGCCTTGAGATCTTTGACCAATATGACTTTTCAGATATATGGGTTTATAGAATCCTAAGTCTTTAGAGCTTCTATCCACTTTCACCAACAGCTTTGGTTCCTGGACCAATAGGAGGCATCACTCGGGGAAGAACAATGGGGACAAATCTCAGCATGTCCCTATTTGCTGGAATCCTCAGTTCTCTGCCTCTGGCCATGCAGGCCAGCATACTTGTCAGGCAAGGAAGAAGAGGCTGTACCCATTTCGCTGTTATCTCTTTCTGGTGTGAATCATTTATACTCAGCCATATAGCTGTCCCGTTTACTCCACTTCTGAGGGAGGCCAGGAGCGAGAGGGGAAGAAGATTATGGTATTCCTTAGTCACTCTTCAGAAAGGAAAAAGTAAACAAGACAAAAGTAAACCAAGGCTGGTTTAGATGCTCCCTACTCCGAGTGTGCTCCACTGATAAAGCATCTCCATCACCTAAGGGTTTCCTAGGAATTCACAATGTCAAGTCCCACCCAAATGTACTGAATTAAAAACTGCATTTTGTGAAAATCCCAACTCATCTATAGATACACTAATGTTGAAATAAAACTAACAAGTGCTGGCCTAGGAAGTGTTTCCTTTTATTGACAAAGGACACGGAAGGAAGTGGTGTACAAATTGGAATAAAGAAACTCTTTCTTGAGACAAATAGTGAGAAAAGTGTAGAAAACACAGACAGAAATTGTGTGTGTGAGAAAGAGGTAGGAGATGGGATGAAAAGACAGACAAAAACACCCCTGCCAAAATTTTTTTTCAGTCCACTCAGGACCTCAGCTGCTAGGAGTGAGTCTTGGTTGACTAATGGGCATATCTCAGGTCTGTATTCTACCTGAGATGTTCGCAGAACATCATAAGTAGCAAGAAACTAATCCTTCACTTTTTTTCCTTAACTCAAACGTTAGATTTGATGGAGTGTTCCTGACATTGCCCTCACTGGCCAAGGGTTAGGGAGCTCAGAAAAAGAAGTTCTCCTTATAATTATTTGAAGCAGGAATCCGGCAGCGCTATTTTCCCAGAAGTGGCACAAGTTTCTCTTGATCATTTGGGCATTCTTCGTATAGCATCATCGAACACAGAACTGTTGATTTTTCAGGGTTAGAAGGAACCCTAAAGGATAGTCCATTTTCTTATCTGACACTGACATCCCTGCTACAATACAGCTAATCATTGCCCAGCTTATGCCTGGATGAAATAAATGAAAGAAAACTCAAAGTCCATGCTTATATGCCATTGAGCATTCAGGGACACTGCAGCTCCCTTGCTCATTATTTGAGATTGTAAGATTCCACTAATGACACTGATCGGCCTCTTCTCAGACTGGCATGCTTGTCTTATAAACAGTTAAGCTCCCGAGCAGTAACACAGGGAGGGGAAAAGTCCTTCATAAACAAATCTGTTTGCCTAAGTATAAGAATGTATAGTACTCATAAAATTGGAGACCCACCTGAGAGAGACACATTTCTCATACTAAGAGCAATACTAATAGTAAAATAATAATACCCTCTGAGATTGACCATTCCAGAGAAAATAATATTTGCTATTAATAATAACAATATTATTATTATTAAGTTACGGCTAATAATAATGATAGATTACTTGCTAAGACACTGGACCTTCAGTGTAACTGAGTAAACATGCTTTTTAAAGTGTTTCCCTGAAGGCGGTTTTTTCAATTAATAAGGAAGACTGACAGATCTTCTCACAGCCTACTGCCAGGTACCAATTCATTGCCTCCCTTTAATAACTGTTTAATTTGCTTTCAAGTAATAATCATGTTGAGCAAATTGTTGGCCTCTGCCACTCAGCGACAAAGAGGATGGCACTGCCCACCGGTCCTATCCCACCCTCAGCCTTTTCCATCTCTTCTGCCCTCCTCCTGCTTGTAATCCAGACACAGATCTGGCCACTCATCTCTTGGAGGGGAAGTCATCCAATGACTACAGGAGAGGGAATTGGTCAGACTTTTGGCGCAGCCATTGAGGGAAGAAAGAAACACTTCTTTGTGGTGTCTTAATGACCTTTGTCTACACTTAAGAAAAGCTCATCAGCTCATGGCCAGAATTAGCATGGCCTCATTATAGACACATCTGCATAAATATTTAATTTTTTGGAGAGTTTAAAAATTATTTGGGGGATATACTTTCGAGACTAAGCTCCCATAGAACTTTTTGTTTGTTTTTTTCCTCCTTCATGGCACTAATGGTTTGCTTCAGCTGCCTCCAGGGACATTTTATAATAGGTTTACATAGAAAACTTCATGGCAATTTGAAGTTAGCTTGGACTTCACACAGGAAGTGCCTTTCCACTGCAAGAGGTCTGAAATCCCCATCATTACCAGAGGGTGCTAAGAATGCTGATTTTATCAGCGGGAAGTATGCCAACAAAGAGAAGACTGAGGCGGGACATGAGGAGTGCAGGGAGGTGTCCTGCCACTCAATCCTTTCTGCAACTAGGAAGCAGACCGTACTGGAGAAAAGCAAGTCCTAATGAAGAGCTTTGCTCATATAGATTTGGGGCTTAAAGATCGTAGCATTGGCTAGTACTTCTAAACCACGCTCAATATCAAGCTAATAGTGATATTCTAAACGAGACACATTAAGAGGGGAATGTTTGTGGAATCAAAGAGTAAACACTTCAAGATGATGCTCAATGACTAAAACACAGCTTGTCTTGAGAGTGTCTGCTGGGTGCCTGACACTGATATTGGGACCAAGTAAGCACATTTTGGATGTATGGGAATTCATTAAATAGAAAGGAGAAAAAAAAGAAGAAAGAAAAATTTGAGAACTCGGCAAAAGGCCAACCCACCAACAAGCAAACACAAATCAAAAACAAAAAATCTATGGGTTGGAAGGAAATGGGTGATGGGCATTGAGGAGGGCACTCGCTGGGATGAGCACCAGGTGTTGCATGTAAGTGATGAATCACGGGAATCTACCCTCAAATCCAAGAAGACACTGTATACACTGTATGGTAGCTAACTTGACAATAAATTATATCTTTATATATATATACACACACACACAGAAGACTGCAAAACCCCCATGCTCACCACTACTGTCCTCATTTACACCATTGTATTTTCTTGCTGGTAATATCCACTGGTTGACTAACAAGCTCACTGGCCCCAGCCTTGTCCCCTCTGAGCCAGAGTACTTTTTCTGTATGAAAAACCAGCTGGGTCATCACCACCCCACTCCCTCACATACCAGCTTCTCCAACGCCCCGTCCCGCCATATTTATTCAGCCTCCATTCGGCAGCGGCAGGGAGGGAACAGAAAGAAAGCAGGATGAGCTTCATTCCTGCACTCAGCACCAGAGGAGGACGTCATCCTGCAGTTAGGGATCAAGTCCCGATGTTTTGATGCGGCATGTGAGGTTTGCACATTTCAGACCTTGCTCATCTTTCCAACCACCTGCGTCACTTGCCTTGGGCGTCCCCATTCGGCTCTCACTCACCCTCATACGCTCACCTCTATTTTCATTCTGTTGCCACTCTCCACTCTCTCTTTCCTCTCCTGGCTTCCCCCCCAGTTTCCCCTAGCTAACTGCAGCTACTCTCCTGTACAGCCTGTATCACCCTCTGTTCTCTTTTTGTGAATCCGCTGTCTTCACGAGACTCATAGCGCCCCCCAGTGGGATCCAGTGTCATTCATCGGCAGATAACTCCGGCACTCAGCACAGCACCTGATTTATCTTGGTGCTCAAGTATCTTCAGCTGGGTTAATTAATTACAGCTTGACCTTGCATTGCTGGTTTCTATGGGATTGAGAGGAACGGATTCCAAATTGTGCCTGAGGACAGGGGCTTGGCTGTCCTGTCAATAAATACTTACTCACCACTTTGGTTTGATGAACACCAGGCACTCAATAAAAATTTATTGAATGAATGAATGATTCAACCAAAAACAGCATTAAAACTGTGCCCACACAAAAGTGTGACCAGAACTGAAACTGGACATTAAGTCCTTTTGCCCAAGCAGAAATCTAGGACATTCTCACAGGGGATTACTCATCTTAAAAGCATATTATTAATTTTCAAATCCTTTTTGTATACTCTAATTTCCCTTTTCCCCTCACAGCACAGTACAGACACTGGAGTTGAAATTGTGAGGCCCTTTCCGCTTCTACATCGGAATTCTGAAATAGCACTTTCCCCAGCCTCTACCAGAAGCAAGGAAACATTAATATTAATGTTTGGAAGGGCAGGGGGATGATTTAAAGGGGAGAATAATCAGGGACTGCATCTTAGTAAATAAATCCAAGGCCCAATTTGTTTAGTCTTTCACACACATTTTAAAAGGGAAATTAATATTCTTTTTAAAAAGCAAATCAATACATACTCTGAACTGCTGACTTGGTAGGTTTAAAATGGAAATGTTTCTCTGTTTCTCAGCTGCCTCCCAGCTAGTCTCCCTTTTCCTACTCTCTCTCGATTCCGATACACTCAGCTATGGAGGTACCCTCCAACTATCACTCAGGAAGCATTCATGAAGTCTTGCCCCCATGTATGTGGTATTGTGCAGACACAGACCACAAAAGACAGACCTGCCTTTGTCTTCGGGGGGTTTGTAATACAGACGGGGAGAGGAGGCTCTCTTAGATCAGGTGTCCAAAGGATGACAACAACAAATATGTTCTAAGATATGTGGTAGAATCTATTTTGAACATTTAATTTCTACCCTGGTGAATCTTCGCGATTGTCCCATGACCTCCCCCTGCCCCAGTGTAGAGTTGCGAGACATTGTAATGTATATAATCTCATTTAACCTTCACAATAATCCTGAGAAGTTTATAATATTTTGACTCTTTACAGATGAAGAACTGAGATGCAGTTAAATGACCGTCGCAAGACCTGACATCTGGGAAGCGGCAAAACTAGTATTTGGAGTTCAATTCTTCCTCATGAGAAATTCTATTGTTTCCACCATGTTCTCACCCCCATAGTTGCCATCATTCTCTTTGGCAAAGTCTATCATTTCTCCTTGTGTCCTAGCACCTCTATCTCCTGAGACTACGTTGATCTATTTGGTATCTCTGGGACGAATTTTGCTGAAGCATGTTTTCATGTCTTGGCTTGTCCACCCATCAGCATGAAAAACTTAGGTGTGAGCCCTGCACATGGATTCAGAGTGTAGTGCCTAAACCAAACCACCTCATATTCCAATTCTGACTTCATCCCTTCGTAGGTATATACCTTGCACAGATATATCTGGGTTTTCTCCTCTGTAAAATGGAAAAATAATAATAGTATCCACAAGTGTCACCCACTATCTTTAACAATTACTGCATTTAAGACTCAAAAAATAGTTTGAGGATAGACGTTTACTTTCTTTTCCTTTTTTTTTAAGGTTTATTTATTTTGAGAGAGAAAGAGACAATGCAAGTCGGGGAAGGGCAGAGAGAGAGAGGAGACAGAGAATCCCAAACAAGCTCTGTGCTGACAGTGCAGAGCCTGACATGGGGCTTGAACTCACAAAACCAAGAGATTATGACCTGAGCTGTAACCAAGAACTGGATACTTAACTGACTAAGCGACTCAGGTGCCCTGAGGATAGAAGTTTTAAATGTTAAGTTGCTTTGCTCAACAGAAGATAAAATAATAATAATAATTATTTAATGGTAGAGATAGAATCAAATTGTGTATATTTTAGTACAATCCTCTCATTTAGCACAGAGAAAAACTAAAACCCAAAAAAGGTAAAACAATTTGTCCAAGTTCACCCATCCAGGGGAGGAGATTTTCTAGAAGACTGTATTATTGCATTCGTTTCCTACGCAGTTTCTGGCATTGCTAACTCATGTAGTCCACAAATATTCTTCTGCGCTCTAATCACAAAAAGCAGATTAAAACAGCCCTGGTCCACTCACTGGTCCCATTTTTAGCCATCCCTCCCGTGACAAAAATGCTGGTACCTCGTAAAGCTGGGTCTTAAGATTTACTTTAAATCATTTCAAAGGTTATATGGAGAAAGACAGGTTTCCCACCCCCCCCCCATAAAATAAATGTCTTAACCATGAGTGAGAAATCTAGTTCAACTCATTTCAATAAATATGGCTCTGACACCATATGCTAGATGCTGGAGATACTAAGTCAGGATGAACACAATCCCTGCTCTCTCAGACTCCTTCACCAGGCTGCATACCTCACCTTGAGAATTCTCTTTTCTTTAATTAGTTTAAGTTAATAAGACCAAAATAAACATTTGCTACTTGAATATTAACATATGTTTTGCCTAAGTATAGAAAGAAATAAAGAATGAAGTAAGACTTCAATAATTTAAGTGTTCCAAGTTTCTAGAAGCTCCTCTTAGCACGCTAATTATTTCAAAATTCTAAGCCTTCCCCTTCCCCATTCTTCTTCTCAAATAAGATTCTTGCACTGAATATTAACCAAAGTTGTAACACTACATGTCAGCTTCTATAGACTATAGAAATACACATACACTATAAAGGAGATTATTTGTATCACAGAATATGTTTTATACAATGAGGTACTGTAACATCTACAGAATTCAGGATCTAGTGCCAGGTCTTTGCTAGTTTTCAGTTTAGGTGCATAATAATGTAATTGTCACCGTCACTTTTTTTTTTTTTTTTTTTAGTTCTTACAGGTCCCACGTGGAGGATTTTATATAAATTATATTGTGGTGATACTTACATATAAATAGGCATTATTATTTTTTCTTTTTTTTAAGGTTTTAAAATTTTTAATTCCAGTTAGCAGTGTACCATTAGTTTCAGGTATATAATATAGTAATTCAACGGTTCCATACACCACCCTGTATTCACCATAAATGCCCTCCTTAATCCCCAGCATCTAATTAACCCATGCCCCCACCCTAAATAGGCATTATTATCCCCATCTTACAGATGAGGCACTGAGCCCTAGGCTAGACAAACTTGTCCAAAGTGACGTGGTTTGTACAGGATGGAACTGGAATTCGAAGCCAGGTCTGCCTGACCAGATTTTATGCACCTTTCTAGTCCCTAGGAGCTTTTTTTGCACAAAATAGGTGTTCAAAAATCCTTGTTTAACCATGGAATGCTGAAACGGTAGAAAAGCAACAAAAATGCTATACTGTGAAATAAACTCCTATAAAAGCTTAGCAGCCAGACTGAAAGAGCTGTTAAAACAGAATCCCTTGCGATTAGGCCTATATAGATTTGTGAAAGACCCTGAAGTAGCTTTGCAGAAACTGCACCTAACACACACCAGTGAATTCTGAAGGGGTTTTGAACACATTTTTATTTCTACAGAAGAGGAAATAGGACTCTGACTCATAATTCATCTAATAATGCAATCCTAGTTTTTCTCTACTGAGATTTCATGGGAGAAAAGAATAATGAAAGAGTAGCAGATATCCTCGTACAAAACTTCCAGGCTCTGATCAAAATGAAATGACACTGTTAATAAGGGAACCGGGATGCCAAATGCTATAGACTCCATGTACAGTGCTCCCAAGTCAGTTTATGCTTTCAGAAGACATCTGACTCCGCAATTTTAGCGCTCCCATCACCACCACTAGCTAAACACATGCATATGCACGCACGCAGGCACACACACACACTCACACAGCCTACTCTGATGTGGAAATTTGCAGGGCTATATTAAGGGATTCGCTGTCCTACACTTTTGCTTTTCCGAGTGTGATCTACAGACCAGCAGGGTCAGCATCACCTTGCGGCTTATTAGAAATGCAGGTGCTCAGCCCCTACCCCAAATCGAATGAACCGGACTCTGCAATTTAACATGATTCCCTAGTGATTCGCATAAATTCCCCAGTAATTCGCATAGTAAAGTTGGGGAAGCAATGGTTTAGAGAGAACTCTGGCAAGGTTCTTCCTGCAAGTGCTAAAGTAGATTGTGATAAGCTACTAACAGGAACAGCGACAATCATTTCAGCCACTTGATTCTGCTGCTGCTCTGCAGTCTAAGTGAAAGAGAATGAACTAGAGTCTGCAACCTTCTTTTACGCACTGTGGCGATGCAAATGCCACAGTAGTGATGGTGGGTTCACACGCGATGCTCACATCTTCCAGGTTCTGTCATTAAATAGTGTCCACGGCATTTTTTAAGATGCTCACCTTCTCTAGGAAGGTATTTCTGATTCAACATGCATTCTAAAGACTTTTGCATGTCTACATCAAATCACGAACTCATTGAAGCTATGGTGTTACAGTATATTTATATACTTTCTATTGCTTTGTATTTACCTCAACATGGTAGAACCCTTCAAAGTCAGAAACATTGTAATCTACCATTATTTAGTACCAAAAGGGAAGGGAGGTGGACTGAGGAAAAAGAAGTATTAAAAGAGAATTTAGAACCAAGTCTCCATTGGCTTCATTTTTTGGTTTTCCTGGGGAAAAAAATGTATTCTTGGATTTCCCGTTATTACATGAGGATTCCTAACCTTTGCTCTTGATGGGGGAAAAAAAAGAAAAAAAGAAAGAAAAACTATGTGAAGTGGAATCATGTTTGAAAATGGAAAAGAAGCAACACTCTGCTCCACTGAGCGGGAGCCAGTCAGGCAGATTTGTAGTCACTCCTCACATCAGTGCTTGAGCCTGGTTTGTGGACATGACCACAGCTGTGCAAATCCTGGAGGGGCGAGGGGGGACTAAGAGCTCCATGTTTGCTTCCCACGGCTTTTGTTTCATTTAGGTACCCACCGAGGTTCACCTGGCAATGCTACAAGTAGAGATAAGACACTCAAAGCGGAATTCACTCAGAACCACAGCCTTTCTCCTCATTTTTAGGTCACAACTGAAATTGGGTTTTAATGTGAAATTTGCCTTAGGCTCAGCAGATGGTTCCCAAACACCACAGGCATCAGTTTGCCTTCTGTACATTGATGTGGTTATAACGGAGTATAAAACTGCAAGCGAACTCATATACTGTCCAGATCTGCCATTCCCTCCCTCTCCTCTTCCTCTGTATTTTCTGTTTATATCATTCGGTGCTGCAACACACACCTTGCTGCATTCAGCCCATGCCAATCATACATGTTGATAATGAGAGATGAGTAGGTGGGAAGAGAAGAGGGAAACAGTTCTGCGCTAGACTTAGTGGGCTCAGATCATACGTTGATTTTTCTCCTTCTTTAAAAAAAATTCCTTTCAAAATTTGGGGTGAAAAGGTAAGCACATTAGATAGTGGATTTATTTACTCTGATGCTATCTCTGATAATTCTCATCTTTAAATCACTTTGTGGCTGTGCTTCCAACCTTTCTGGACATCAATATTAATGTTCCCAGCTCCTGGCAGAAGCTGGTAGAGGTAGCATTTCATAATTCCGATGTAAAAATTAAAAGCCAGGTGCTAGAGGGGGTACACAGGAGCAGAGTGTATCCATTCAGTTCCTGACTGAAAGCCCTTCAGAAAGCCAGCCTTCCCAGCTCCCCTTTGGCAAGGAAATGTAAACTTAACAGGTAAATAATGGTGGCCCAGAAAGGTATTCTCCCTTTTCTTCTTATTGAAGAAAAGCAAAAATAGGAATGCAGAGGACACAGGATAGTTCCAGGAATATTTTCACTTTAAATCTTCAATCAGATCTTCAATCGGTAGACAAGGGGGAGACCTCTGGCAATTCCCTCCACCCCCACCAAGAGAACACTGCCCAACAGGTGCAGGTGAGTCAACAGTCTCTAATCAGCAGAGAGCTGATGTCATTTGGTATCCTAGCAAGTTGCCTCTTATTCCTATTGGTAGGGAACTCCATGGAGAAATGTCCCCCTTTCATTGTCACCTGCATCAGGGTCTCATTTCTCTTTTTGTCAAGAAGCTGTCCCTTAATGTTCTTATATTGTATAGAAACCTAGATCCTCTCAATTTTCTGCAGAGAGAAAGACTTTTATTCTTTTCACAGTAATCTTTTTTTTTTTTTTTCCTTTCAAAAACAAGCAGGTCCCTAAAGTTAAAAGATGCAGGAACTAGGAGAGAGGACAAGAATGATCTTACCTGTTTATAAATGAAAATAAATGATTATTAAATTAAAATGATTAAAATGGACACTTCACAAATTCAACGCTATAAGTTTATCCCATCAAAGAAACAAAACTTGCTTTGCTTTATCACCGTATCTTACTAGACCTATCTCCTTCTACCAGCTACCTGATATTATTTTAGTATTGGAACAAATAAAAATAGCCCCCAAAAAAGTTATTTTCCATTATCTCTTTTTCTCTCCCAGTAATTGTTTGTTTTGTTTTATTCTTTGTTCCTCTTTTGTTTTGCTTATTTTTAATATCTGGCTATCTCTGGTAAGAATAAAAAGTAGACTTTTTTTCAATTATGGCCCTGGTTTTTATTTTCTTGGCCACTTCTTTTCATGATTTAAGATGGTCTACTTCGAATACACAGATGTTTTCTATAGAAACCCTAAGCTGATGTCCACATCCAACTAATTATTAAAGCATTGATTCTCGTGAAAAATTTCACAGTTACTTATAATGCTCCATTTACAATAAGACCTCTTTTTCTAAAAAGAATATGCCATGACAAGTGTTTCCACAATGTATCTTGTTTTGTTTTGTTTTGTTTTCATGAATCCTAAAATAGGTTAGTGCCTCTTTCTTGCTATTCATGTTATTCTGGTAATTTCTGTCTTAATCATTGCTAAAGTGATTTTTCTAAAGAACCAAAGCATGCATTGTGTCTTACAAGAGTTTATCTCTTCTTTGTCTTCTGTTTCATTTTTCTTTTTAAAGCAGGTTGAAAACGTGATTTTATTCCATAAAACTCCAAGGCTTTAAGGAATTTGTCTGTCAGGGCCTAACAGAGACAGAGTACAGACTAATTTTCATAAGTTGCAACAATTTCAGAATCCAAAAAATCAAAAACTTAAAAAAAAAGACAGAGAGAGATGAAAACGGGCTGTCCATCATCAGCCTGGTGCAGATCTGTATGGAGAATGTCATCACATTTTAGTTGCTTTATTTTTTAGCATGGTAGGTTTCTCTGTTACAGGAACTCTTCCTGCCCTGTCTTTTCATCCTGTCGCAAGTGAGAAGCCAGGGATCCAGAAAGCTTACAATAGCCACAGGCAGTGTTTTTGCTGACCAAAGCCAGGCAAGGAGGCTGATTCAGTGGAGCACTGGAAATATTTGTTTGGTTCAAAGGGTCAAGGCGATGTCCTCGGTTAGGAGGAAGTCTTCCAAACAAGATGGGCAGGAGATATTATAAAGCATGGCAAACTAAAATGGAGGACGGGTTGAGGAGGGAAAGAGACAAGGAGAGTGCGTTCAAACTTGGATTTAGATTTTATGTGAGGACAGCTCAATATGCCTGCAGAGAGGAAACCTTTTATTCTTTTTGCAAAGGACAATAAAAGCTCCAGACTTCAAACACCCTGTGAAATGCTCCTGCCACATCTCCAATCCTGGCCTTTTTCCACCACTCTCATGGCCCCATCTGATGCAGCTTTAGTCCTCAGGCACCACAACAGATTGCTCACCACCCACACACTATTCAAAATGAGAAGGCAGAGGAGAGGAATCTGAGTGACTCTCACAGCGGTGAAGAAGAGGAGAAAAATAACAAGGCCATGTTTACTGGGATTAGCTTGTCCACGTGTCCAGTTTCTCTTTCCTTTGATGTCTCTGTGAGTGTGATAGCTTTAAATAATGTGAAAGGCACCAGACTCATTATGAGATTAGCTTGATCAACTTTGCCCCACTTCCACCAGTAGTAAGTATCAACATGGAAACTGAAAGGCAGTATCTAGCTTTGTTTGGCTCTAGCGGGCACAGTTTACTTCCACAATGATATAAGGCTGTGGGAATGTACTAGTCTCTGGAGTTCACTTGTTTAAATAACGTTCCCCTGACCTTCCATGCAGGCATCAAAGAGCACAACAGGCAGCTGCCACTTGAGGGACCTCTTTAGTAATGCTGCCATTACTCTTCAGCGCACACCACCGTCTTCCCCTCACTCTCCCCAAGGTGTACTCCATACCATCATAGTCCTGCTCTAACAGCAGTTAAAGCATTTTCTGTTTCTGTGCAATCTGGGGGCAGTTCCATCATGGAAACAGCAGGAAGACTGGCAAAAACATGTCACAGACACATCCCTTTCTTACCTGTGAAGGGATTAAATGGAAGTCATCCCCAATGATAGAGCTAGGTTTTCAAAATATGGGCACCATGTCTTTTGCCAAAGCAGTCTAATTGTGAGGTCCATGAAGAAGAGTATCAGAATTTGCATGAAAATCCAGTGGAAACAGTCTGGATTCCAGAAAGAGTATGTAATGTTGGAGAGAGAAAAGGTAAGAGCAATTGGCTTACCAAGATCAAGGGCTTTCCCCGTGGTTGGGATAATTCAGAATAAATTTTCAGTGTAATAAAAGACTAGATGAATGCTTTGAGTTGACTGAAGTGTCCTTTCACTGATGTTTGGCATAATTATTATTCTCAGCATAGCTCAAGTCAAAATAGAACACTGAATTCTTCACGAATTATGCATTAACTCAGCAGGGAAGCTATAGAACATAAGGTTCCAGATCCAGGAAGACTTGACCTCAAATCCCAGGCTCAACATTTACAAAGTTGGTGACTTTGACACGTTACTTAACTTCTCAGTCTACTTTCTCTTCTGTAAATGGGAATAATAATAATAATTCCTGCCAAGTTTATTATGAGGACCAAGTGATAAAATGCCTAATAAGCCATTGCATGGCTCTTCGACATTTAGGAACTGCTCAATAAACAGTAGTTGAAATTAGCAAAAGGAGGTCTCATTTTTAGTAGTCAGCCAACATCCCTGAATGCTATAGCTAAAAATCTGCCTTAAACCCTACTACTTTATGTTAATATCAAGCAAATAATTAAGGGGAGGAAAATCATGTCAATTATAATTTCTTATAAAGATATTTACTCTCTGTGGAACTTGATTCTTGATGTTCTTCTTCAAGGCAGAACAATCAATCTAACTTCAACCATCCATCCAACTATCTGTCATGAGAACTTCCTGCCCATAAGACAAACCGATAGGATCCCTTCTCCCATGTGCTCACCCGTTCTAAGTGTCAGACACATTACATAAAAAATAGGACCCACATTCTGAAAATCTTCATGTGTACCAGAGTGCAACTATCTGGGAGCAGTCATCTCACTTGGGTTCTTGGGATGCCCAGAAAGAAAAAAAATGTATATACATTCATAAAATAAATAACCTTAGAAAAAGCAAATATTTATGCTAGTACAATACACATACATTGATACGATTCAAATTATAAATGTCACGCCACAGCAAATTCTGTTCAATGTAGTCTCAAGAACTTTGCAAAAGTACAAAATCATTAGCAGAGCAGTTTTTACACTGGGCCTTTCAGAGTACTCAGATTTCAGCCAGGGTGACTCGAACATTGGAAATGAGCATGGGAGGCCAGTGTCCCTCATCTCCACTTTATTCAAAGCAGCTCCTCCTCTTTTATCTGTTTTATAGAAGTAGGTTCTGATTAAACTGTCTAAAAAAGGGAGCTTTCTGCTAATAAAAATCAATCAAACAAACGTTTTGAAAACCACAGTATTAAGAAGGTTCAGTCCAGTGACTTTTTTCTTTAACATTTCCAAAGCTTACCTGTCACACAAAATTTACAGCAGCTCAAAGTTTCAACGCTGTGTCAAGGACTACTCCAAAGTTAATTCTAAATCGGATCCACTCTATTGCATAGATTTTCTCTCCCTTTGCCCTATGAAACTTCCTATTATGTATTCTGGACAGGGGCAAGGAATTGGCCATCTTACAGAGGCCTACGCTGTACTTTACAACAGATTGCTGATTGTGCATGTGTGCGCCTGCACATGCGCTTACAGGATTGGAGGAGAAAGGGTAAAATCTATGTAAAACAAATTATATGTAAAAAAATATACAAATATTGTATAGAGTTTGGGGATTTTTTGCCTTAATTTTATTGTAGCTTAATTGTATCTTCATAATGACTATTCTTTAAATACCAACCCTCCCAGATGCTGTTGTGAAGATCCAAGCACAAGTTCTTTTTTATTACTTCTTTCCATTCTTGAAGAATTTATTAATTCATTCATCCACGCACTGAATAAACTTTTCTGAACATGGCCACCATGTTCTAGAGATTGTGGAAGGACAAAAACAACAGCGCTATGATCAACCAGCCTGGTATGGCAGGTACACACGTGCACAGAGGCAGCATGAGGAAACACTGGGCACAAGCTTTGGGGTCACAATGGCCCTGGGATGAGTCCCATGGAAGCAGTTATAAATCTTGTGAACTTGAGTAACTGATTCATTGTCACTGAGTCTGTTTCCTCAACTGTGAATATTCTTCTCATACAGTTCTGATGATTAGGCACAGAAACACATGTAGAGAAATCAACCCATTACCTAGCACAAAGTAATTACAATATGTGGTAAGAAGTATTTATTTTTTCTTTGAAAGGAACTTCATGGTCCTGAAATATAACCATATCTCTGCTCCTGAAGAAGAACTCAGGTGGCAGTGCATTTGTGAAGCCATACATTTGGCAAAAGGCCCCAGAGGAGTCTCCACTGCTCTTGACTTCTCAGAGAAAACAAAACAAAACAAAACAAAACATGCCTCTCTCCAAACATTTACTAAATTAAACAAAAAATTAAGTTTATTTATTTTTGAGACAGAGAGAGAGAGAGAGAGAGAGAGAGAGAGAGAGAGAGAGAGAGAGAGAGCGCCCACATGAGTGGGGACAGGCAAAGAGAAAGAGGATCCAAAGTCGGCCCCAACCTGTCAGGAGCAAGCCAAATGTGAATGTGGAGCTCAAACTCACTAACCATGAGATTATGATCGGAGCCAAAGCTGGAAGCTCAACCAACTGAACCTCCCAGGCGCCCCAGAATTGACTAAATTAGCAGAATTCTAACTTCGTGTAGAAACATATTTGCTTAGTGCAAATTCGCCTCTATTATGAAGGGAAGGCCGTGTGAAGTCAGGTGTAAAACAGGAGAAACCTCTCAAATACCCTACAAACAAGCTTTCTAGAAATGATGAAAGATTAATCTACCCTGACACTTTTCCAAGTACAGGAGCAATTCCCTGGGAGTGGTTTGGGAGATTTAGGCTATCACCAACAGGATAACGGCTAACACAGTGAAGCAATAATGAGTAAATGGTACCCTGAGTTATTAGTGCAATTTCTAAAATTCATTATGAGAATATGGCTACCAAACAAAGCAAATTTGGCTTCATAATACATTACACATACTGCATGTCTTTAATGCTTGAGGCTTAAAAAGCTGTGAACGCATTTGTCTTAGTGTTTGGGCTTTTCTGGTATATTACTTTTCTATTATTGTTTTAACAAATTATTACAAACTGGGTGGCTTAATACAACACACATTTATTATCTTGGAATTCTGTAAGTGAGAAGTCTAACGTGGGTCTGACCGGTAAAATCAAGCTGTTGGTAGGGCTGCATCCCTTTATGGAAACTCTCGGGAACAATGCTTTTCTTATCTTTTTTAACCTCTAGATGTCATCCCCATTCCTTGACTCCGGGTCCCCTGGCTGCACCTTCCAAGCCTTTGTTCATCTCCCTCTGACTGCAGCTGGGAAATGTTCTCTCCCCTTTTAGGGACTCATGTGGTTAGTTTCGGCCCACCTGGGTAATCTAGAGTAATCATTCTATCTCAAGATTTTGAACTTTAGCCACATCTGTAAAGTCCCTTTTGCCATGTAAAGTAGCATTTAGGACACAGACATCTTTAAGAGGTCATGTTCTGCCTACCACATGTGGCATTGGGAGTGGGGAGCATGGGCTCTTTTGTATACTGTTAAAAGACATGGCTGCAGGTCTTCTGAATGTTCCATTATGCAGCCATTAAAGAAGATCTGAACTTTTCAGAAAGCTCTCCTACTCTACATGTCCTTAAACTTTTCCTCCATCTGCAACGTGAACCAGTTGGACTAAATGATCTCTAGTTACTCTTCTAGTTCTAAGGCTGGGATGTCATAAGGCCATATGGATTAAACTTTATGGACTGCCCCCTTGATAAATTTGGATGATTCGGATTTCAGAAAAGATGAAATAGGAAAAAAAAAAAAAAAACCAAAAAACACAAAAGCACTAACTAGACCAGGTGGATTACCTAATCCGATGAACTCCACACTGGCATGTGCCCCACATGCACAATTGTGTTCCTTTGGCACTGCTGCTTTTTAAAGGAGTGACAGACACACTGAAGTGAGTCTGGAACAGCAATCAGGAAGGTGAGAGGTCTTCCCAATTTGAGATACAGTGGAAGTAACAACAAAAGTTGGCTTCCGGGAAAAGAAAATTGGAGACTGGTATAGGGAAGGGCATATGATAACTGTCTTTAAATATTTGTCCAGGGGCACCTGGGTGGCTCAGTGGGTTAAGCGGCCGACTTCAGCTCAGGTCATGATCTCATGGGTCTGTGGGTTCGAGCCCTGCGTCGGGCTCTGTGTTGACAGCTCAGAGCCTGGGGCCTGCTTCAGATTCTGTATCTCTCTCTCTGCCCTTCCCTTGCTCACACTCTGTCTCTATGTCTCTCAAAAAATAAATAAATAAATAAATAAATAAATAAATAAATAAATAAAAATAAAAACGTTAAATATCTGCCCTTACTGAAGACAAATTAATCTTATTATGTATAGCTCTAGAAAACGAAGGGTAGATCAGTTAGTGGAAGGCACAGGAATTCAATAGGAGAGAAACTTTCCAACAGTAAGAAATACAAAATGGAAGCAACTACTTGTGGGGCAATTAATTCTGTGAGATTAGACTATGTGACTGTGGGCTAGGCATACTGGAGAGGAAGGTCCTCCTTTGGTGGGCGTTTTATGTGGTAGTCTTAGAGATTCTCCTTAGCTCCTAACCTCTAGAAATGTTATGAATCTGATTACCATAGAGATCTTATTTATAATCTTAATAAAAAGAAAAAGAGATAATTACAGTGAATGCGTGATATAGATGAAACTGAAAGAAGAAATTCCATTAAACAAGGGTGGATGGGTTTGTAGGTACACAGCAAAAAAATGTTCCTGATATTAAAAAAAGAGAGAGAGAGTTGGCATTATTTTATTCTTAGAATTAAGAGGTAGACTAGAGCCTTGACTCTGAAACTGCCTCAGTAGAGTCTAGGGTCCTCCTGAAGAAATCCGTTGCTGCTAGGTATGGTAAGATGAAGGGGAAGAGAAAGCACACGCATAAGGGAAAAGCAGAGAGTTAGAGCCTAGCGCTGCCTACATCCTGCTTTCAACCAGAGAAGCTCCCCGTCAGGGCTCTGCATAGAGATACCATAAAAGGGAAAAAAAAAAGCTCACATACTTCATAAAAAGGAAATGACTGGTCCAGAGAAATATTCAGATACAAAAGTAGAGGATTTGAAATGAAACAAATCTAAAATCCTTCCTCTCATAGTTCAGAGGTTTATTTGCGAAATTGATAGTTTTTCAATCTATGTAAATATCTACACATCTTCATGTCTTGATATTCTACCTCTAGGTATACAGCTTTGAAGCATGGCCTGATGGAGATGAAACACATACATTTTTGACATTTAAACCATTTTTATACCGTATTTCAAGAAACTCCATAGACACCCCTTTGTAGAACCCGAGGCTTCAAGTAACTTAGATAAAGATTTCCTGCTACCAAGTATCCTACTTTAGTTAAATGTATTTGAATGATTCCTCTGTGCATGGTAGCCAAGAAGAACAAAGTTTTAAAACTTTTTGAAGTAAAAATTTCTCAAAAGACAAATGACAAACTCAAGGGAAAAAAATAATTGAAACTCATCACAAAAGGTTAATCTATCTGATAATGAAGGGCTCCAAGACATTGATAAGAAAAAGATTCACAGTGCAACAGAAAATGGGGCAAAGGCCACTTACACAGAGTTAATTAAAAAGGAAGTATAAATCACATTTAAATATAAAAAGATGCCCAACCTCACTTTTTAAAAACTTATCAAACTGGCAAAATCCAAAAGTTTGATAATGGTATCTTGGTGAGTCTATGGAAATAGATGTTCCACTGAGGGCTACTTGATAATACTTGTCAGAATTATAAAAGAATTTGCTATTTGACACAGCAATTCTACAGATGCACATGCATAAACCAAAATAACTATATATGAGGTTATTCACTACACTGTTATTTATAATAACACAAAATTATTAACAACCTAAATGGACTGGCTAAGTAAACTATGAAAATCCATATAGCTATACGAAATAATAGATAATATGCAGCTATAAAGATAAAGGCTGTAGCTTTGCATTCATGGATATGAGATCACTAGAAAATCAGATAAAAAAGCAAACATTTTACAGAATAGCCGAATATTTGACTTTTTTATGTAAAATGTATCAAATAACACATATTAATGTTTATTTTTATATAAATGAAGAAAAGTTAAAATTATACATACATATACAAAATAATAAAAATTGTATGTGATTGGGTAAAGACAACTGGGAAGGTAGGACAGGGATTGTCTTATACTTTAATTTTCTCTAATTATATGAATCTATAATCTCTAATCACTTAAAAAAAAAGTGTACAAGGGGCACCTGGGTGGCTCAGTTGGTTAAGCATCTGGGTCTTGATTTTGACTCAGGTCATGATCTCACAGTTCGAGGGATCGAGCCCTGTATCTGGCTCTGTGCTGACAGGGTGGAGCCTGCTTGGGATTCTCTCTCTCCCTCTCTTTCTGCTCCTCCTCTGCTCATGTGCTCGCTCTCTCTCTCTCTCACTCAAATAAATAAATTAAAAAAGGGAAATAATGTAAACAATTAATTAAATGACCAGCTTCTGATACTCTGAAAAAATTCAACTCAACAACTATTTCCTTTTTTCTAAGGTAGCCTATTTTGTGGGTTTTTTTAATTCTTTTTAATATTCTACTTATTTTTGAGAGAGAGATAGACAGAATGCAGGTGGTAGAGGAGCAGAGAGAGAGAGACAGAATCCAAAGCAGGCTCCAGGCTCTGAACTGTCAGCACAGAGCCTGATGTGGAGCTAAACTCACAAACCATGAGACCACGGCCTGAGCCGAAGTCAGATGGTTAACTGAGTAAGCCACCCAGGAGCCCCTACGGTAACCTATTTCTTTTAAAAAAAGTGTGAAAACAGTAATATGGTTACATTAAAAATAATAAAACCAGGGGTGCCTGGGTGGCTTAGTTGGTTAAGCGGCCAACTTCAGCTCGGGTCATGATCTCACAATTTGTGAGTTCAAGCTCCATGTTGGGCCCTGTGCTGACAGCTCAGAGCCTGGAGCCTGCTTCAGATTCTGTGTCTCCCTCTCTCTCTGTCCATCCCCTGCTCGTGCTCTCTCTCTCTCTCAAAAATAAACATTAAAAATATTAAAAAAAACAACAACGACCATAAATTCATGTAGGGGAATGGGAACTTAAATATAAAAACCAGTCCGGTTAACGTGGATAAAGTGAGTAATCATTAAAGTTATCCAAATTTTCAGATAATCAAAGAAAAAGTGAAATAATCATGTTATAATTCTTACTGTCTGGTAAAACATAGCTTATCATATTTTTCATAGTCTACTACAATTTTTATAACCTACTAGATTTTCTCGAGATGGAAACATTATTTTTATAAAATTTTAAGAAGGCCCTTCCTTGTCTTTGAAAAATTATCCTATAGTAATTTCAGCAATCATTCTACAGAATATGCAGAAGCACACAGTTCATATTAAATAAATATTAAGCTATTTTGATTACCTAAAATAGTCTTATGACCAATTTAAATAATAAAAATAGTTAATATTTATTTAATTCTCACTACAAACCAGGCAGTGTTAAGTGCTTTTCCTAAATTGTATCTGTATAACAACTAGGCACTTAAAATCCCCTTTACACAAATGAAGAAACCAAACCTTACTAGTCTAGTAATTTGACCAAGGGTACACAGGTATGACACAAAGGAGAGGAAAGCTGACTCCACGGTGGGGCTCCAGAGGAAAAGCTCCTTACCACCACATAATGGGGCCACTACTGGCCAGCAATAAAACCTAGGTCAGTCCACTTATGAGGTAATTCAGGAAAATCTCGTTTCAAGGAAATAGAGGTCAAGGTGAGAAACTTTCTCATGAGCCAATACAGGCTTGGAATCTGTGTTTTAAAAATTTCTCCAGGGGAGCCTCGGTGGCTAAGTCCGTTGAATGTTCCACTTGGGCTCAGGTCATGATCTCAAGGTTGTGAGTTCGAGCGCTGCATCCGGGTCTCTGCTACCAGGACCGAGCCCACTTGGGTCCTCTACCTCCCTCTCTTTCTGCTCCTCCCCTGCTAATGTTCTCTCTCTCTCTCTCTCAAAAATAAACATAAAAAAAAATTCTCCAAATAATTTGATACAGCTGGAACAAAATCCAATGCTGGGAACAGTTGCCTTGAACTTTCTACTGTGAATATGACATCACTCAACTAGAGTTTCAAAAGTGGTAAACTGCAGTCAGTTCAAGGACACACTCTCGCTACAGCCTGGAGTGCTGCTCTTTGCTGCTGAGGAAGGGAGGATCCATATGCTTTGGCTACAATGCTATCAGTTGGCAAGGTCAACTTTCTAATTAAAATTTTTTTTTTAGCATTTATTTATTTTTTAGAGACATAGAGACAGAGCGTGAGCAGGGGAAGGGCAGAGAGAGAGGGAGATACAGAATCCAAAGCAGGCTCCAGGCTCTGAGCCAGCAGCACAGAGCCCGACGCGGGGCTCAAACTCACAGATTGTGAGATCATGACCTGAGCCGAAGGCGGCAGCCTAACCGACTGAGCCACCCAGGCGCCCCCAACTTTCTAATTTTAAAAGTTGTGAAGGTTGACTTCATTCAGCTGGAGGGCCATCTTAACAACTGTTTCCCTCCGTAGACCTAGTACTGTGATAGATTTGTGTGGTATAGAGAAGACACAGTCTTTGCCCTTGAGAAGGTGTACAGTTGTCAATTTGGGCAGGTGAGATTTATGTCCTTTGAAACAATTAAAGAACCATAAAAGACAGTGCATAATCAAGGGCCAGATTGTGTGGTATGGTTCAGTTAGTTATGAGAAATCAGGGAAGGGAAGATGATAAGCGCAGTGAGAAAAGGCTTTTAAAGTAATGGGTCTTGAGTTAGCCCTCAAGGTGAATACAAGAAAAAGGAGGTCACATTTAGGAAGCGGAATAAGAAACTGAGAAAAGACTGAGGGACAAAGTGTTATTTTCAGGGAACAGTGAGGGAGCCAGCATAATACTCGTGTTAGTTTGTTCACGCATTATGTTACTCTTGCTCTGATCATCTGTCCTATACACTATACACTGTTAAGCACTTGGAATAGGAAGAGTAAAACGAGAGATCTTTATCTTTACAGTCTGAAGATAAAGAGCTTACTTTTAGCTGAGGCCAGATTTATGTATGTTGAGAACGGGATGGTATGTATGTTAGGAGAAATAATGGTACCAAAAGTAGAAAAATTCACAATATGAATGAGGAATGGTGAGTGTGGAAAGAAATATAAGAGGTGTCTGATGAAAGAAACCTGGGAGATGAACCTGGAAAGGTATTTTGTTTGAGGTTGTGGATAGTCGCAAATATTAGAACTTGGTCCCAAATACTAGAACTTGGACATTATAAAGTATATCGAGAAACATAATGAAGGCAAAGAACTAATGATGAAATTCAGTAAGAATAATTTGGAAATAATCCTTTATTGTATGGAGATAACCAAAGGAACAATGTAAAAATGATGATTTTAAAGATTTGACTGGAGATTATATGGAGCAAAATAAGAGATAAATGAGGTCAGGGAAAACGTCCAGGTGCCATCAACGAGCACTGGCAACTGGGACTGATACCATGGCAGGTAGACTGACATTAAAACGACGACAAAGCAAGAGTTTAGGAGGGAAATTGATGATGACAATGCTACTAATAATGATTATAGTAATAAAAAATCATGAGTGATTGGATAGAGATTACAAAGAACTGGATTGACTCAGATAACATTCCCGGGTCAAGTCGAACTTTTGTCCAACTTTATAAGTGGACAAAAATAAGGAAATTAAGACAAGGAGTCTTTCTAAAGTAAAAGAGTGAGTCCAGTCTTACAGATCAAGTGTCCACACACTTAAGGATGAAATTCCATCCTGAATTAAAATTAGTCTATGTCTGTAGTTAATTGCCTAATGCAATCTTTAATATTTCACACTTTCATTGAGTTTTCTACTTTCTAAATCTCATGTTTCACCAGGTTATAATTTAATCTGAAAAAAGAAAATGAATTTGAGAGGAAGACTTTTTAGTACTTAATATCTTTAAGTGTTCATTTATTTTTGAGAGAGAGAGAGAGAGAGAGGGAGGGAGCACAAATTGGGGAGGGACAGAGAAAGAGGGAAAGAGAGAATTCCAAGCAAGTGCTGCATGGTTAGCACAGAGCCTGATCTGGGGCTCAATCTCACAAACTGAGATAATAACCTGAGCTGAAATCAAGAGTCAGAGGCTTAACTAATTGAGCTACCTAGGTAACCCTGTAATTTTTATTAAGCTATGAATTATAGTAAGCCAAATCCAGTAGAGAGGCATAAATGGGTGTCCTGAGAGAACCTACAGAAGTGACCACGGTTAGAAGCATTTCTTAGCAAGAAAAAAGACTTTAATGGATGATCTGACAGTTGGTGCAACAGCTGATGTAAGCTATTGCAAAAGCTGGGAATGTAATCCCTGACAAGTCCAGGTGGCCGCTAACAAGTCCAGATGAGGAAAGTGAATTAAAACTTCAGATTAACCCAGTTTATCGACTGGATTATTAACTTGCTTCAGAAGAACTGGACAGGAAGTCCTAAATGGGTCAAAAACAAAGCAGGGATTTTAGATATTCTGAGATTATCTAGCAAAATTAAGGCAGGTGCCACACTCAACTCCAAAAGCGTAGGAAGACTGCACGATGGGCTAGAAAAAAACTGCTCTCTCCTCTTTCTGGGCCAAGACCTGACTGAAGCAGGAGTAGAAAATGAAGGGAAATTTAAGTACAGCAATAATTCTCTGTGTTGAAAGAGAATATTGAAAAGCTTGTTATCTGGGGTCAGGGGTAGGAGGAGCAGAAAATAAAGAAAGTGCTGAAAATCGTTTGAGACCTAATACTGAGACAAAAACAAATGGATTTAAAGCGAAAGTCTATGAAGCTTGGCTCAGATAGAAGCTTCTGTGGACAAGGGGGTGTGGCTTGCAGGCCCCCAGGTCACCGCCAGAGATGTCAGTCTGTGGGTACACTGCAAGACTTCAAAGAGCTATTCTCTGAAAATGTATCTGTTTTGTTATGTTTATTTCGTCACTTGGGGCTTTGTTTTGTTTTCCTTCTACTTTTCTAGTAAACTTCCCCTTGAAAATGTTCCACCTTGTGATGAGAAAGCTGGAGGGCACAGGCGAGGAGGTGGCAGATGCCACCTCAGCTGGATACCATCCCCTCCCCTTCTTCTTCTTCCCTGGCAGCTGATGAAGCTGAGTCTGAAACAGACAGGGAGGTGAAACCCCTAGAGGAGAGACAAGACAGCTGTGATCACTGGTTCCTTCCTGCCTGGGGGATTCTCTCACTGCAAGGTTATAGCACCTTTTAAAATTATAAGTATATATATTTACAAATATGCAAAAATAGTGAAGTCATCAGTGGTTACTGCGCAGTTTCTTCATCTTTAATAGAAAACAATGATTGCTTTTGAACTTAAGCGTACAAATAAGCTGTACCTAAAATAGTCTAAGATATTACATATAAACTACACATAAATGATAATGCTAGAATAATGTGTTCTAAAGTGCATTTTGCCTTTAGCAAATTGCATTCTGACATATTTATTTCTGATTTTGTATTGTGTTGAGAAGGAAAAAACCTCCCTGGGCACTTTATAGCCCAAAATACAAAACACACTGAAAAACCACTGAAAATAATTTTGCTTTGCTTTGCTTCACCTGTTGTGCAGTGTTGGTATTCGTCTTCATCCAGATCAGAAGCAGCTAGATTTCAGTGTTAGTGCAGGGGTTACAGGTAAAGTTATTTCAACATGCTGGTTGGATTGGATTTTACTCTCTTCAGTTGAGCCAACTTCCCACTGATCTCAATGGGAGTGTTGCCTGAGAGAAGGTAGTAAAATTAAGCCTCATACTTTATAAAGTACCTTGGGCTTTAAAAAAAAAATAAGTAGATTTGTGTTTTATTCTAGACCACTGTGACTCTTCCATGCACTAAACTCTCATTGACTTTGGAGATAAGATAGGACATGGAAAAGACAGAGAAAATCCAAAGCAAATTGAGGATCTAGCCAATACCATTACTGCATGAAGGAGCAAATGCTGATGCCTTTTTTTTTTTTTTTAAGAGCAGAGTCTAATGCATGTCTTGACTATTTGCTCCACTGAGAAACTGAATATTGAGAAATCAATCTTGTAGCTGTACATGAGCTGAGGTTTATGGAATGGGACAGAACAGAGCTGATATTGCCAGGTTTATTTTGTATATAACCTTTTTAATCCTACAAATATGAAATGCAACACTGAAAGTATTTTGTATTCAATAAAGACTTTCTATTGCTTTGAGAAAGAGTCAATAAACATGATATTTTTTTTCTGAGCCAAGATAATATTACTAAAACCCTTGAGTTTCATGGTGCCCATACAACCTGTTGACATAGCTTCTTAAAATAATCATAAAATACCTAACAATGAAAATTAAACTATATATCAATATAATTGATGGAAATGTCATGTCATTTTATATGTCATTCTCTTGCTGAAAAGGGTGACATAACGTGTGATTTCTGGGATGGTAAAGAAGTACAAGGAAGAATATAAGAATGTTCCATCTGGGGGTTCCTGGGTGGCTCAGTCGGTTAAGTGTCTGACTTCAGCTCTGGTCGTGATCTCACGGCTCTTGAATTTGAGCTCAGAATTGGGCTGTGTGCTGACAGCTCAGAGCCTGGAGCCTGCTTTGGATTCTATGTCCCCCCCCTCTCTGCCCCTCCCCTGCTCATTCTCTCTCTCTCTCTCTCCTTCCTCTCTCTCTCATTCTTAAAAATAAATAAAGGGGCACCTGGGTGGCTCAGTCAGTTAAGTGTCCGACTTCGGCTCAGGTCATGATCTCATGGTTCGTGAGTTCGAGCCCCACGTCCGGCTGTGTGCTGACAGCTCAGAGCCTGGAGCCTGCTTTGGAATCTGTGACTCCCTCTCTCTCTCTGGCCCTCCCCCATTCATGCTCTGTCTCTCTCTCTCTAAAAAATAAACATTAAAAAAATAATAAAAATAAATAAATAAATAAATAAACCTCTTAAAAAAAAGAACATGCCATCTGAAAATGCAATCATTCTTTTTGATGGTCAATAAAGTATATGAGATTTTATGATATAATTTATATCCTTCTCAAGAAGGAATATCACAAAAATACCAAAGGACTTGAGAATTATGAGGGATAGCTCAGCTGTTCACAAAACTGGATAGAATCCCATGAAAGGTATAAATAGCTAATTAATATAACCATTTATCTACTCCAAATCTAACATAAGACATGGATACACTTTAGAGAAATTACATTCCATATGAAATATTTTCATGCACATGGAGACATAATTAGTCCTAAGTCTAACTACACAGATGCAGAGAAATTGCTAAACTTATTGAAGATATTGTTATTGATTGGTAAGTTTTTGTGAAGGCTACAAGTTCTGCATGGAGTTTTGAATGAAAAGAACCATGGCCCACAGTGAAGAGAACATGACAAACTAGAGGAATTAGACATGTCAAGGTCAAAGTCAAGAATGATGTATCTGGAGGTCAGCTAATAGATTTAGACATGGAAACCGAAAGAGGTAAGAAAAAGAAGAGATTAGTAGAGAACTTGCCTCAAAGTTCAATGATGCTAATAAATCACTAATAATAAGTACTCAATTTGAATAAGTATTCAAAATACTTGTTGAATAACTTATTATTAAATGTGCATTCTATTCTATATAAAAACAGTTCCTATTTACAATATCTATACTACCTCCTGGGCAATGTGTTAATTGTTTTACATACATTATATCTTTTGACCATTCTGACACTGTGAAATAGCAGTCTCCTTATTTACAAAGGAGCAAACTGCATACAGGGAAATTAAGTAACTTTCCCATGGCATTTTGATTTGATGAAGGAGGTAGCTCAATGCTATTACCACAGAATGACTACATTACAATGACTCTAGAGGAAGACACTCTTGTCAAGCTGGGCTAGATTAAAATGAGAGGGGTTCGAGAAAAAAATGTTCTGCTACTTTTAACACTATGTGAGTGTTCTGAACTGTGTCGGAAGGGGAGATCTGAGCAGTGCACGGAAGAAATCAATAGAGGTGTCCAACCACTGGTCTAGGCAATAGTTACAGCTTATAAACTGGCCCTTAACCCATCATACAATTTACCTAGACTTGAGCTTTGATTCTCGCAAGCGTTAATTGTGAGATCTTTACCAAGTTACTGAACTTGTCTTATCCTGAGTTTTCTAACTGCAAAATAGCTGTTACCATTAATAGTTCCTTATGCCATGGTGTTATCGTAAAAATTAAATTAGATTTTGCATGTATAACATAAGGCCTGATTAAGATAATATGTGTTTAATAAATGTCAGCTATTATTGGCGTACTATAACCTCAAATTCTACTCCTTCACATATAAAAGCTTGGAAAAATATGTGCACACACATATTTCATGAAAATACCTTTATTAAAAGCCATTTAATTGATATTCTATTATATTACATTCCCTCCTGTTTCTTTTTTAAAATGCTGGTTGTGACTCACCAATCTGACTTTATGACTCACTAATGGGTGTCAAGCCACAGTTTCAAAACATTTCCAGATTCCTCCTTGGGTTAATCAAGACTATTACAGAATCTGTATCCCATTTTCTAGCATCTCAAAGATTTACTTTTATTGACTTTAACTTTGGGATTATGCTTTTGGACTATTTTGAGAAGTTTTATAAAAAATCAGTCTTGTGAAATTTAGAATTGTAGGTAATTTAGGGACTTTTTGAGGGCTTGAGGGGTTTTTCTGAGGGCTAATTTACCAGAGTTCTTATATGTCTAAACCTTAATGCTTTCTTTTTAACAGAAACTATGAATCACACAAGGCATCAAAATCACGAAATCTAGCCTTCCTAAGACAGAATTGGGCAGAAATAAGTATGAGGTAGAGATTTTGTATATTGGCCTTACCACTGCTTTTATCATTAAGATATATTTACAGACTTGCAATTTTCCATTGTTATTTTCCATTGTTCCAATTCTTTTTATTTCCATGGTATCATGGGTAATTCATTTATTTTTATTATTAGTTTTTGAAGAGATGCTATATGTGCATGGTTCAAAATCTGACAGGGTCAGAGGGTATATGGTGAAAAGTCTCCCTCTTATCATCACCCTGAAGCTATCCAGGAATCTTCCCTGGAATCGACTAATTAAATAAGTTTCTGTGTATGTTTATAGAGATATCCAATATCTTAGGATACATAAGGGTAAACTCTATATCTCAATAAAACCATGATATACCTACCTAACAAGCTAGCCATTCTCTCCTTCCCAGAAGTGTTATATATATGATTCTCTATTTACTTAATCTATGTTGAAGGCTACTCCATATCAGTATATGGCTTCTTCAATATTTTCTATGGCTGAATACTTCACTTTTAATGAAAAAAAAGTGTATTTCCCTACGATTGCATGTTTAAGTTGTTTTCAAAGTTTGTAATTACAAACAATGCCAATTACGAACAATACCATAATGAGCACACTCATCCCTGTATCATTTAGTGTGTGTAAATATATTCATAGAATAGATTCTTAAAAGTGGGATTGGTGGCTGACAGACATGTGCATTTGCAGTTTTGATAGATATTACTAAATTACTATTCATTCAGGTTGACCAATTTATGCTCCCACATGCAAGGATGATGGTATTGCCCATGTTTTGGCAAACTAACTAAAATCATTTTTTTTAATTTTTTTAACGTTTATTTATTTTTGAGAGACATAGACAGAGCATGAGCAGGGGAAGGGTAGAGAGAGAGGGAGATACAGAATCTGAAGCAGGCTCCAGGCCCTGATGAGCCGTCAGCACAGAGCCCGATGTGGAGCTCGAACTTACAGACCGTGAGATCATGACCTGAGCTGAAGTCGGCCGCTTAACCGACTGAGCCACCCAGGTGCCCCTAAAATCATTTTTTAATGCAATTAATATCTGACTAATTTTTTAAAATGGAAATAAAATTTGGTTTAAGGCACAGTAAGATTTAAAAATTATAGAAGCTTCTCAGGAATTCTATCTTCTGGAGAAAGTAAGAAACAGGTTAAAATGAGGATTTGGGGGGTGACTGGGAGGCTCAGTCGGTTAAGCATCTGACTCTTGATTTTGGCTCAGGTCATGATCTTACAGTTCCAGAGTTCAAGCCCCACATCAGGCTCTGTGGTTCAGCTGTTCAGCTTGGGATTCTCTCCCTCTCTCTCTCCCTGTCCCTCCCTAAATAAATAATAACTAAACTTAAAAAAAAAAATAAAGTGAGGATTTGGGAACTGCCAACATAAAGATTATAGTTTTAACCCATATAACCAAACTTTATTTTCTACATAATTAGAGTGTAATTATCATAGAACAAAGGAAGAGTATTATATGTAAAGGCAAAGACTTCAGTTGCTTTAGCCTTCACAGGTATGCAAAACAATTAGCACAAACTGCCTTCAGCATCTGTACTAATACAGCCAAGTTGTTTATGGAATGTGCCAATTTCAAATGCAAGTAAGTTAATTAAATATCAGGTAGTATTTATAAATACCAACCTTGGCTAGCAGAGTTAGAAAGCTTGTTTGTGGTTGTGGGAGAAGATCTTTCTAGTAGTTTATGTCTAATGTATATTATTAAACAATGCACATTAAGACATTTACCAAAATGTAAAAAAAAAAGATGAAAAAGAAGTTACTTTCATCATAGTGCTTTCTAATTAATATTTTAAGACTTTTTAAATATCCTTTAGTCCTTTGAAAACATTTTAGAGGAAAAAATGATATTTAAGAAAAATAGGTCTAAAGGAGATGAGATGAATTTTAGAGAAGTAAGTAGAATGAAAGATAACTGTTGGAAGTGGGAAACAGAGGACACATGATAAATTGCTAGGTGATGAGGAATGGACAAGACTGGCGCTTGATGTCTGGAAAACTTCATGTGCAGTAAAGGGCCCTGGCACTGGTGTCAGCTTGGCCATATCTCGTGATGAGCAGTCACTGGCAGGGTGCTCCACTGTACTAGAGTAGGGTGTGGGTGCAATACATGAGAACTGACGCATATTCGAAGCCTCCGAGAAAACAGAACACACATGCTAGAGACTGCCTAGTCCAACACTCTTGTTTTTCAAATGGGAAACTGAAATGCGAGGAGGGAAAATTATTTTCTATTGTCATTAGAACTTCTTTTGGGAAAACTGGACATAAACCTCAGGACTCTAGATGCCTAATCCAGAGTAAAGATCCAGGAGACATCACACTCTCCTTCATCCCATGCAATCTGCACATTTTCCCAATGACCATTTCAGGTTCACTAACAACTTCTCAGTCACAAATTTAATGGCTCACATGCCTATTAATCTTTTCAGATTTTTTTTTTAATGTTCATTTTTTGAGAGGGGTGGGGGACAAAGCATGAACGGGGGAGGGGCAGAAAGAAAGGTAGACACAGAATCAGAAGCAGGCTCCAGGCCTTGAGCTGTCAGCACATAGCCCAACGCAGGGCTTGAACTCATAAACAGCGAGATCATGACCTGAGCTGAAGTAGGATGCCTAACCAACTGAGTCACCCAGATGCCCCTCACATGCCTCTTAATCTAAAGTAGAAGACCTAAAAAGGACCTGAGAACTTAGAGAACGGGTCACCCATTCATCACACAGAAAACCCCCCGAGATCCTGAAGTTGCTGTTTGCCTACACTTTGCAAAATTAACAAAATATTTCTCCCTTGGGTTATTACCCAATTGTTCTCATTTACTTCCCAAAGCTGATATGTGATAGCAAGTGTTGTGTGTATGTGTGTATATGTACACCCAGTTGTACATACACACACACACACACTCATTTTGATACATATTATATATTTTCATAGTTAGACATACATCACTTGGCATTTCTACTTGGTTGTTCCAGGTGAACAACTTTTGTTTTCTTAATTACCATATAAACTCTCCGGAGACAGGAACTATGTCTTACATAGATTTTTGTCATCTTGTCCCATCAATCTCTCTGGCTTGGACTCACCATGTAAACTGTACCTACCTAAAACTTAACAGGTAGCTGTTTATCTCAATCCTTAGTTGGGTGTGATTCTAAATGAAAATTAAACTGTGTTTCAAATGGCCCTGAAGATACTCTGCTATGGAGATGCCGATGCTAATTTCTGCATTTAGAAGACTCACTGATGAGTTAAATGCTAACTTGGAAGAGTGACATTTGATACTAACTCATAATCTCCTTTTCCATCACTCTCTTCTCTTGCATTTGCTGTCAGTTTAAACTGGCCCCAGAGAAGTGACTTTTCCTATTTGCAGTTTCTCTGTTGTTTAATCAAATAGTGGGTGGAATCAAGGTTGGCTGCTCTAAACTGCATCCAAGCAGGGATTCTTAGAGGGTGGAAATGTCAGCCTACCTATTGGGAGCTATTCCAAAGCCAGCTGGAGCTGCTTCAAACACTCTTAATTACCATTTTGTATTTTAAATGTCTCAGCCAATGTGGCCTCTTAAAAAAAAAAAAAGGTAAAATAAATAAGTTCTGGTAAACAAAAAAGAAAGGAAACCAGGTAGATTGCAATTTTTCCCTAGACATCACCTGGTGGAGAAGCATAGGCAAAACTTGCCTTAGCGTTCTTTGAAAGATCTTGGTTGACTGCTCAAATGCACAAATCACCTTTTTCAGTGATTTCTTCTTTGGAGGATTGATTACCACAAGTAATAGCTCAGCCTTCATCCTAACTCGACTTGCCAGGAGAGGCATTCGATTGGGTGGGGCACTCAATTACTTTGAAACCACTTTTCAAGTAAAACTCAATAATCCCAGTTGTTGACAACGTCTTTATCAGGGAAATACATTTATTTGAAGAGAGTGAAGAACTTTATGTCAGACTGCACACATTTGCCCATTAGCCCCCCAATTCCAGCTTCTTTCTTCCACTTTCTTTCTCTTTGATCTCACCCTTTTAACACACTTTGTTTTTTTCAGATTTGGTACCTTTGTAGTCGGTGAAGTGATTGAAGCAAGAACATAGCGCACTTGTACCATAGAAATGTTCCCAATGCACATACGAAGCAAAAATACTCAAGAGGCTGCCGACACACTGTTGACATTTCTTTGACTTTCAGTTTATGGCAGCCATCTTCAACATATAAATTATAATCCTAATAACCTAGTATCACAGGAATTCACTGTTAGGGACTATAAAAATTATATGTATATTTGCATTGGTTAGATGATTTTCCCTAGACTTTCCTTTTCTGTATTATATGCTCAAACGAATTTAAGGCCAAGGCCTGTTTAGATCATTTCTAACATAACATCCCTATAATAACAATATCATGGAAAATCCACTTCTCTGGGAAGCTGCCTAGGACCAGCGGGAGGGTGGGAGATGCAAACTATGATGCTATTAAATGTATATTGTGCCTTATTCAGCAAGAGATATTTACTATTCTTGTCATATGCCTTAGAAGAACCTGTGGGAAATGAGTTTTAAATGGAATTTATATCAGGCATGACTTAAAAGAAATGTAATTTTCAGAGGAGGCAGGACAGGGATTATTGTCGTCGTGTGTGTGTGTGTGTGTGTGTGTTCACACGCTGCGCGCGGTTGACTAAGTGTGTTTGTGTGTGTGCGCTTGACTAAGTGTGTGTTTATGTGTGTATGTGTGTGAATGTGCATGTCTCATAGATAAACTTAATGCTCATTTTAAAGAACA
The DNA here is from genome assembly GCA_030068075.1 of Paguma larvata. Lineage (NCBI taxonomy): Eukaryota > Metazoa > Chordata > Mammalia > Carnivora > Viverridae > Paguma > Paguma larvata. The sequence continues at coordinate 92,102,182 of CM057824.1, read as the reverse complement.
TTTCCGTTCACAGTATACATTTTGAGAGATTACAGAGTCTTTCCTTACTCATTCATGGAAGTCTTTTTCGGAATGAGTCTTTAAATTTACGGTCACAGAAGAAAAGCAGTTTTATTAATGCTTCATCAAACTTTGTTGCAGATGAAAAATAAAACAAACTGTGTCATTTGCTACAGTTGATCTCAAATGACACTTAACTGTTCTCAAAAATGAAATACACTCTCAGAAGAAGATTCCCCACTTTTGATGAAAGTGCCGTTATGGGCACAGTGGGGATAGAGGTGTTACAGGATGACCCTGAGAGGCCCTTCAACAACTGTTAGAACTACACCAGTACCACGGAAATATGTACATAGCTTCCAAACATGACTGCTGTCAAAGGGTAGGACGCTTATGAATATATAAATTCCGTTTTGTGTTAAAAGAAAGAAAAAAGGATTGAGCCATTCCACCCGATATTCTCACAGTGGATATAGGGGAAAGGAAAGTGTCATTCACTTATGAATGTATTCATTTTAATAAATATTTGTGAATTATGAACTATGTGTCAGACATGATGGTAAATATGAATATATAGCAGAAGGCTATTTACCAGGAGACCATGTTCATGCTTACAGAGAACAATCACAACAATGACTGTATAAATGAACTACGATAAAGTAAAAATACAGTGTACTCTGAAAGCAGAATATAGAGGACCTAACACAGTGACCCTCTAAAAAAAAAAAAAAAAAAAGTAAGAAAGAAAGACTTAAGTCTTTAGCTGAGGTCCAGTCATGGACCTCATTAATTACTTCGGATACATGAGTTTTATTTTTTTTTTATTTTGAATGTTTATTTGTTTTTGAGAGAGAGAGAGACAGAGTGTGAGTTGGGGAGGGGCAGAGAGAGAGAGAGAGAGGGAGACACGGAATCCAAAGCAGGCTTCAGGCTCTGAGCTGTCAGTGCAGAGCCCGATGTGGGGCTCGAACTCATGAACTGTCAGATCATGACCTGAGCTGAAGACAGACGCTAAACCGACTGAGCCACCCAGGCGCCCCTGGATACATGATCTTATTTTATTCTCATAGTATTTTTGACAATTACCCACTATTACCTCCATCTTACAGATGACAAAACTGAGACAGAAAAAATTAGTAACTTGTCTAAATCCAAACTGCTTATGTGAGGCATAATTAATATTTTAATCTATCAGTTTCTTAAACGCATACTCCTTCTACACACCACCACTGTCTCCAACAATGCCTCAGAGTCTGACCGATCACACTGCACTTACTTCCTAAACTACAGGGCTCCTAAGTATGTTAGTAGTCATTTTGGCTGACGTCTCTGATGAAGACTATTTGTGCCAAGGGAATTTTCAAGCAAATCCAATATGAATCAGGATTCTTTTAGATAAGTACAAATTGGTAAATTGACCCAAATCTTTCTCTTTCCTTGCAGAAATCAGCTTGCATAAAAAATATGGATCCCTTAGGTGCAATAAGCTGCAGCAATCTGGGACGGGGTGGATTGTGTTGTTCAAACAGGTTTTACACAGATTCTTTGGCCAACTTTGCTTCATCTCTCACACCCAGAGACTGCTGTCATTATTTGGCTCAGAAAAAATCTGGCACTCTTCAACCGAATAAATGTATGTTCCAGCAATCCAGGGAATTTCAGTAAAATGACTATCTATCTATCTATCTATCTATCTATCTTTTGTATATGCACTTCAATTACACAAATATTTTCAGGCTTCTTCTAAATGCAAAGCTTGTCCTGAGCTTTGCCTCTTTCATCCAGGAATGAAGCTGCCTACCATCTAATAGGATGGCACCAGAACTTAATAATGAAAGAAACATAACTTAAAGGAGGGCAATTTAAATGCCATCAGAACTAAGTGCCAGAAGGATTACAGGAAACAAACCACATATAGTTTATGAAAAAAAAAAAAGTGGCATCTGAGGTAAAATAAGAGTTGGGGGAAGGAAGGGATCCCATAAAAAGAGAAGAGTACATACAAAAACTTGGCTATGGGAAGATTTTTGGCACACTTGTGCAATGGCTGCATTTGACAGAACTAGGGCAGCTGAGTTGTGTGAGAAAGAGTTGGTAATACCATGGAGTTATCGTTTGAAGGTAACTGGAAACCTTATGCGTTCTGAAGAAGAGACAGATTAATAAGTTGAGCAATGCACATTAGAAATATAAAATTAGTGAAATGTGTAAAGTTATGTGGAGTAGAGGGGAAGAGATAGGAGAAAAACTTGGAGATTACTAAATACTGACAGCATGAATGAGAAAGGACCATGCTGATAAGAGGTAGTGGGTGTTTCTATATAGTATAGTAAGTAGTCATTGGAATACTGTGTTATAGTGAGAATTTTTTTAAAAATCTGCATTTACTTTTATTTATTAAGAAGAAAGAAAAAAATGGTCCGAATATGACTCATGCCAATTGTGGCTCAGAAATTACAATTTTCGAATACTGATTGTGGTAGTGTAAATTGGTAAACACTATTTTGAAAATCTGTTAGCGTGATGTAATGAATCTGAATATATTTATACCTTATACCCAAAATGTCCCTCCTTGATATGTCCCAAATAAATGTATATCTAAGATGAAAAAATGAATATAAGAATGTTAACAGCATTTACTTTTTGTTGTTTCCATGCAGTATACTTGCCCATAAACAGGAGAATGGATAAATAGGTCATGGTATTCCACAAAGGAATACTATATAGCGATGAACATGAATGAACTGAACACGAATGAACTGTGTGTCATGACACACAGCGACATTAGCCAAAAGTAGCTGAACACAAAAGAGCACAGTGATTATTATTCTATTCATACAAATATAAATATTAAAAATAGGCCAAACTAATCCAGCGTGTTCAGAAATCAGAATAATAGTAGTTTGTGGAGAGGATGAGTGGTAATTGTTGGAGGGGCAAGAAAGGATTCTTGAAGTGCTGGTCAAGTATTTTCTCTAGGTCTGAGTGGTAGTTACATGGGGGCTCTTAGGAACATTCACCAAGGTGTCCATTCATGATGTGTACACTTTTCCTTCTATTCCAAAAAAAGTTTGTCAAGTAAAAAAAAAAAAAAAAAGTAACTGGGAACTACTATAGGCAGGTAAAGAGATGCAGATGTAAACATGGAAGTGAGGTCATCAAGATGTTTAGTCATTTCAAGATCCTCTATTTTATTCAAGATAGTGCAGTGTGGCCAAATATCTGGGGCTTCGAACTTCTGAGAACCAGAGATCGTTCTGGAAGATGAAGAGGATGAATAAGAAATGTAGAATTACCTTTTGCCCTCACACACACACATTCACTTATGGGATAATTTGTAACACAGCATGAAATCATGCATGGAATTAGTTTTCCTAGCTATTTTAGCAAGTACTTGTTTACATACTCTGCGCTGGGGTCTTGAAAAGGGACAAAGAAACTGATGGTCTGATGATAAACATTCTAAATCTTTGCTTGGTTAAACTAGGTACTGTCATGTTCTGGCACTGCCATTTTCATCGCAGATAAACATGATGGTTATTAATACGTGCACATTCATCATTAAAACAACCCACAGAAGCCTTGCTTGATGGCTGAGGATTCAAAGCTATAAGCCCTAAAGTCTACTCAAGCCGCGTTTTATATGTCAATTATAACTGCATTCACAGGATGACAATCAATGGACACACTTTTACTAAATAGGTGAAAGTAAAAGGAATGAAATACAAATTAATAAAACTTGACAGGCATAGGAGCAGTTTGAATCATAATAAAAATACAAAATATTAGCAACCTAAATTGAAATAGAGATTTTTTTTTTCTTTAGTCTTGGCTCTGATTTGTTATTTGCAGGCTATTTGGAATCATAACTAATGAACTGTCACCCCTGTGCTGGTTTTTGGTGGATAGGGGCTAAAAGAGGAGTCTAAATAGATTGTCCTTTATGGGCACCAGTGTATCAGAATTTTCTGCAGAAACCAAAGACTAACAGTCACAAAAAGGAATTAAACGCCCTCTCCTTACAATGGATAACTTCCTCAAAGGCAGGTCTCCTTGAGCACTGAAAGGACAGACTTGCAGCAAGTTGTCACTCGAGGGAATGTCACACCTTCATTGTGGATAGAGGATGCCTTTCTTCTGGGTTAGCTGCTACTCATTTTCCCTATATTGAATCCACTTTTACTATTCAAATTCAAAAACCATTAATACAACAGGTTTGACATCCAGGGTATGATTAAAGTGCTAGAGCACTAATCTATTTTTTTTGGAATGGGAAAGTGATTTCTGCTGAATCAGAAGGGTCCCTTACGGCATATCACTAACCAGCTTGTGATATTTTTCAATTGAATACAACGCCCATTTCAATGCAGATACCCATACTAATAGAGGGGAGTAACGGCATAGACAAACCCAAATTCATAGAGCATACTGATATACTTAGAATTTTGATATATTTGATATTTTGCTAACTCATAATATACATAAACATAACATACACACAACACAAGCCATGGAGAAAGGTCTGCCCTATAAACGCTGAAACAAATAGGACTTTTTGGCCAATCATATGCTTGCTAATTCTTCAATCTCTTTTGTATCCCTTCTCAGTTTGATGCAGAAAACCTACCCGAGATGTGATGTGCTAGCCTTCCTCATTTTCACCTTCCCAGTACTAAGGGAATTAATTGACTGTTTTGTTTTAAGAGGTTTCCTGCTGGGCTGTAGACAAGCTGGGTAAATAAAAGTAAACATGAGAGAGTAAACTGTGTCTGTAAATGATATCATATCCTACTTAATTATGTTAATGGAGATTCTAAAATAATTATGAGATGACTGTTCCTATTTATGCCACTCTTTTGGTATAAAATTTACTTCCGTTTTCCAGAGCTTCATGGAATCTGTGTATTAGAGGGCTCTACTTTTTTCCCCGGCTTCTTTTTGACTGTAATTTGCTTGGTAGTAGACACCAAAGGGAACTAAAGGAAGTGAAACCAAACAGGGCAAGGAAATATTTATTCAAATTTAATTAATTAATTAATTTATTTATTTATTTACTTGTTTACTTACTTATTTAATGTCAGATACCTGTACTATTTCTGTCCCTATTATAAGTAAAGATCAAGAGATGGGAATAACTTATCCCTGGTGAAGTTTTGTTGAAGTTAGGGAAAGGGAGGAATAGTCAGATAGAAAAAGATGGTGTTAAACAGTTAAACCTGAATTATTCTGCTTCACTTTTCACCCTGTAAATGTGTTTTTCTACTACATCTTCGAAATCAGGCTGAAACCCATTTGACCTCTTTCTAATCTGTAGCCATTCATTTAAAATGTGGCATCCTATGCACTTAAAGCTTTAAAGGTTAGCAAGAGGGAAGGAAAAGAGTATTTATACAGTTGAGGGTATCCTGTGCCCTAGAAACTATATCAGGTGTACTCTATGTCAGATATTGTTTATTTAATTTTCAGAAGAATTTTATAGGAAAAGGATGCTTTTTACTGAGGTTCTATATAAACAATGTACCCAATGTTGTTAATAAGTAGCAAAGTTAGAACTGTGACTAGGCTTTCTGACTCTTCCAATATACTTAACTGAAAAGTACATGTACGTTACTCTATGTTATTCAAGTTTTTATTTATATCGTCTCTTATGCTTATGCTCTCATGACAATAAACTTGCTTAAAATAAGGTCCATATTTTATTTTTAAAACTTGAAAATTTATCCCAGCAAGATACTACTAAAAGAATATAGCTTTTTTCCTAATGCAAACTACTCCAAATAAGTGGGTTTATCTCTGACATGATGCTGTTTCTAATGCAGTGTACAGAAGAGGAAAGGTTATAATGGTGATCATGGAGAGATCAGTAAAAGTGTCAGTCCTGGGACAGAAGATCAATTGTATGCATTGTGAGTTCTCCTTGCCCAGAACCCCAGGGACTCCACTGCAATCCCATTCTGCTTTCAATGCCTCCTTTCTCTCTGCTCTTGAATAGTCCTGTTGAAAGCAGACTGTCTAAAGTTCACGTAGAACTGACTCTAGCTCAGAGTTCAAACATTTAGTTGAGCCAAGAACCTGGAAGGGTAGATTATAAATATTTTTTCTTTTTTATCTAAAGCGCTTGTGACTTCTAAATTACGATGGTGAGATTTTAGATACAGTATTTTCTGCTTCCAGTCAAGTCTGTTAATACTGTAATTTACCGTGTTAATGGTACCATTTGTCCCTTCTGATCTCACTCCTCATGCAGAGGCAGCAGTTTAAAAGGGGTTGCATAAACTCTGCTCCAACTAAGGGGGGGGAAGGTTTGCGATTATAAATAATGCACTTCGCAGAATAAATAATGCACTTTGCAGAATATAAATCAGCATCCTTAGATATCGACTTTGAAGACATTTTGGCAACCTTGATGGCATCACCAGTAATATGTGACTCTAAAGAGAATGACTAAAGAGCTTAATGCTGTATTTCATCCCATGACACACAACTACAGAAGTGAATTTTCACGTTACTAAAATAACCGATATGAATATAAGCTGGTCACTGATTATTAGGGATACATGTGCAAATATAATAGCTAGCAAACTGTATATATTTTCAATTAAAACAGTTTCAGCAAAGAGAGTCTGCAACCTTGAGCTTCCAAAATCGAAGATTACTCTAATTATTTTCTCCCCCCTTTGTAGTTTTCTTCTTTTAAAATCTGCCTTTGTTTGCCAGTCTAATCGTCACAATCACAAATTGCAATTTCAAGAAGACACAGAGAGACAATATAAACTTTGACCCCAAGTGTTTCTTCTTGTAGAACTCCAAAAAGCAGTCTCCAGTCTTACACATTCTCTTTGCCAACAATGATCAGAAGCCCAGTGGCTGCCACGGTAATTGTTCCATAATCATATCTGCAATATCCGACCTGGTTTATGCACACAATCTATATTCTAATAGCAGTCAACAGGTCACAAGTTAATAAAAATACCATTAACGTCCCCCTGTGACTAAGGAAGAGAAATATTCATCTTACTAGGCTGCAGTGGGCCAATATGATTTCCGTGGCTGTTAGTGTAATTAACTGTGCTGGCCTGTGGATTTCCCTAGAGCTAAGTATAGGCTCAAGATGACCTTGAAGAGTAGGCTCTGTGGTACTCTGCCAGAGGGCACAGTTTGTCAGGGGTTTGGGTCAGCCCGGAATCAGGCTCCCCTAGAAGATATTTGCTTATGTAATGTGCTAGACATAAAAAGCATTTGCACCGTTTCTATTTTCCCAGGTACAGGTGCATATAAACAGAGCAACTGGCAATAGTTGTGAAATTGATAGTTTCCCTTTGACATTTCCAGTCTTCCTTTTTTGTCCCACTTTCCAAGCCCAAGACTTTCAACCTTGTTTTTCTATAGATACAACATGTCTTCCTGCTTTTCAATATTCTCCCTTACTTAACCATGACACACAAATATTAATACAACCTTAAAACCTTTTTATGCTTATTTATTTATTTTTGAGAGAGAGAGCATGAACAGGGCAGGGAAAGGGCAGAGAGAAAGAGAGAGAGAGAGAGAGAGAGAGAGAATCCCAAGTAGGCTCTGTGCCTATGGCAATGTGATGGAATGTTACTCGAAGTTTAAAAGTTGCAATCAATGGGGGCATCTGGGTGGCTCAGCTGGTTGAACATCAATACTTCATTTCAGCTCAGGTCATGATTTCTCGGTTCTCGGTCATGAAATCGAGAGCCCATTGAGAGCCATGTCAGGCTAGGCATTGACAGCATGAATCCTGCTTGGGATTCTCTCTCTCCCTTTCTCTCGGCCCCTCCCCCCTCTCAAAATAAACAAGTAAACTTTAAAAACAATGCTAATCCAGTCGCTGTCCCTGGGGCTGTGCCACTCTATCTTAATAACTGTACTTTATAATAAATCTTGACATTTGAAAAATCAAGCTCTTTCCCCCAAAATGTCATCTTATTCTTTTTCAAAATTGTATCAGTGATTCTTGGACCTTTGCACTTTAAAATATACCTTAGGAAAAATATATATATATATATATACACATAGTATTTACACAGTAAAAACCCTGCTTGAGATTTGATTAGGAGTGAACTTAGTTTACCGTATTTATATTAAATGGATACACTATAAAGCTCTATTTATGTATGTTTCCTTCCTGCCTTTCAACAAATAGTTTGTTGTGTTTTTTTTTTTTCCTCCATCAGGGTTTTATACAATCTCTGTTTGATTTTTTTCCAATGTAATTTATATTTTCTACTGTTATTATAAACATTGTCTTAAAATAACGGCATTTTCTGTCTGTATAGGACTAGTGCTGATTTTTGTATATTGATTTTTCTAGCTAGCAAACTTAATAAACTCTCTTACTGATTCCATTTTTTCTATGTAAGTACATGAAAAAAATCAGAGTTTTTTGTTTTATTTTAAATTAACCTTCCAGTGTTTAAAACTTCTCTTTCTTTTCTTACCTTACTGTCTAACTAGGACCTCTGAAACAATGCTGAATCAAAGTGGCAATAGTGTGTGCCTTTATTCTCTTTATGGTTTTAAAGAAAATGTTTCTAAAGTTTAATTTTTGCACGTTTTTATTAAAGAGGATCCATTTGGTGTTGAGACTTCTATGTGTCCTCTTGCCCCACTGGGCAAGCAGTTTTAGGTGAACCATGCTTCGTGCAGTGGTTAGCTCTTACTATTTTCAGTCTTTGGCAAGCCCAGGTGCCCAACCCTATGTCACGGTATGACTCCCTAACCTCAGGGGAGGCTCTTTTAGACTGCTTCACACTCAACCTGAGACTCAGTAACTTTAATCCATTACACTGCTTTGCTTTCTAAGTTTTCCCTCCAGAAATATTTATCTAAGTTTTAGGTGCAACTATGTTTTTTGGGTCATATCTTTCCGATGATTTTTGTGTTTTGGGGGTAAAATGGTACCTAAAAGCATGACCTTACTATTTCTAATTTGGGAATCATTGCCATCATGCCCCCTTTCTCTGCACCACTCCACCTCCCACCACTCCCTCTATTCCTGCCCTGCTAGGAGCAAGGCAATGATATAGGATCTCTAGGCTCTAACTCATGGCTGGTGAATTGGAAGACCAAATTAGCTCAAGCCTCCAGAATCCACATTACTTCATCATGGAGGAAAGGACAAGAAGTCACTGTTCAGCGACCTTGCTCTTAACTGTGTCAGTGTGGCTGAGGAAACAGGAGGGAGACAAGGAATAAAAAAATAAGATGTGAATGGACATCAAGGAAGAGAGTGGACTTCAGCCATGAAGCCTAGTATGGAGAGGAGAGGGGAAGGTCTGTGAATCCTAAATATTAAGAAGATCGTTCATTATTTTAGTCATTTTTTTGTTTATTTATTTATTTTGAGGGAGACAGAGAAAGCATTAGCAGGGGAGGGGCAGAGAGAGAGGGAGAGAAGGAAAATCCTAAACAGGCTCCACACTGTCTGTTCAGGGCCCCAACATGAGACTCAGACCCATGAAATCGTAAGATCATGACCTGAGCTGAAACTGAGAGTTGAGAGTTGGATGCTTAACCAACTGAGCCACCGAGGCACCCCTTAAGTCATTTAATGTGTATATGAGAAATCACGCATAGCACGGGGTAATTTTTACACTGATGTTAACTTCAGAATGACAGACAAAAAGTGCAAAAATATGTAACATGGTTTTGCAGAACCATAACTCAATACATTTGAAAATTTCACCTCATATATGTTACAGTATTTAGTTGATTATAACAGCAGACACGTTTTTACATGCATTCAAGAGTCATGGTACATGGTTTATGAGGAATAGCCATCTAGCACAGTGAAGGAAGAAAAAATCTAAAAGGAACATGGGCCATAGGCAAACACTGAGTTTGGAGTATGACTTTTAGGATCTTAAATTTTAGCCCTGAGGATTTAGATAGTAACCTACAGCAAATGAACAAATACTGAAGCCTTGCACCTGGTTTGTTCAATTAATTATTGAGTGGTAATGGAGATTAGAGCAAGGGGACTACGATTAGAAAAGTATGACCCTTATTTTCTGTCAATTACATTAATAAGTTATGCACAAAAATGTAGAGACATGAAAAAGGAGATCTTACTGTCCATTTCAGACTACAAGAAGAAGGAAATTTGGACTAGAAGCTACAAACCACTAATTCGATGCCATTTTCATGTCCCATACTGCCATACTATAAAGCAGGATTCCTACAAATATTTCTTACAATAGTTTCATATTTTTAACAATTGAACATTGGAGGAATGACTTTTCTATTGAATTTCTCTTCATTCTGAAATTATTTTCTTATCTCCTTAACCATTACTTCTATGTAGCATCCCTTGAACGCACCCCAACAACCATAACTAAGATAACAAAAACTCTTGATGATATAACAGCTGTTCAATTGTTAAGGAAGAACAGATTCAAAAGCTTTTTCCAGCATGGATCTATTCCAGGACAGAGGTGTTTTAGAGTCAATATTTTGTAGTGCAGTAGTACACTAAGGCACTTCTGAAGCATCAGAGAGCTGCAAGCCAGCAAAATTCCTACAGTGCACAACCACATCCATTCCCTTTGAGCCACGCTGTTTTAATTCCTAGAGCCTGTTATTTGGGTAATGTCAAAATGCTACAGAAATGACTGAAAAGATGTAATAGGTTAAAAGAAAAAAATTATACATGGTTGTGTTGAGCATGGGCAGAATGAGTGGTTTTATTTAGAAGCGTGTCTGTTTTTAGTAGTTCCTTGGCTTGGTTACTAATCAAGTGTTATGAAGAATATATAAAAATACACACAATAGCACATAAAAAGATACAAAGGAAGACATAGGAAATGGTGTAAGGACCATTGCAGTACACTTTCTAGATGACCCTTTAGGCACTCAGTATCCCAGACATCTGGAGTTTTGACTTCCCAAAGTTCATAGTTGGGGTCTCTCACCAGTAACTGTGTTCCCTAAAGTGCTTCATTAAGGTTACACTCTTTTCCTGGTAACAACCTGCACCCAATAACTAACCAGTGTGGTGATGCAAAGGCTTGGTCCTTCTGCCTTAGTTGGAATGGGCAGTTCTGGTTCCAGAGCTCCCTACAGGATTGTCCGAGGCCTTTGTTGTAACTGCATTGCCATTCAGCTTCACCCTCTGTCCAATCCTGTCCCTCTACCTCAAACAGGTGATTTTTCCAAGAAGGTTCCCCAAAACCTCTATAAATAATTCTCTGCCTCAGGGTCTCTTTCTTAAGAAGCCATTCCTAAGACTGTTGATACCAGAAGTGAGGGTAGGGATCATTTTAAAATAGTATATGGAAGGTAGATTACTCACTAGCTTGCTGACAATGGATTCCTCATCTCTTATGACAGGTGGAACACTGATAGGCCCCAGAAATGTGGCTGAAGTACAATTACTAAAACTTTCATCGGTGCACATGCCATATCGTTGGTGTTCAAGAAGTCTGGGTACGTACTGCAGAATCAGACAACTATTGCTGGGGATCATTAATGCCTTGGGTAAATAAATTAAAAAAAGGCCAAAGATGATTAGTCACCAGCATAAAGCAGAGTGAGTGCCAGAAGGCCTTCTTGACAACAGGTAGACTCTCTTCTCTAATAAGCAGAAGGCAAAAAAACAAGCTGAGGATAGACCCAGGGCTTTAAGAGTAGAGCTCCAGATAGAGTTGAATTTCCAAGCCCAGCAAGTTGATCACCAAGATAAGAAATGGGATTCTGAAACTGAGAATGGGGAAATCTGGGTTGAGGTCTCAAACAGCTGTGAACCTGCAGGATCCCCTAGGCACTCTCAGCCTCAAGAAGCATCCCACTCTTACCTTCTAAAAGTTAGTGCTCATCCTTTGAAGATAATGCAGAGGCTTCTATATTGCAAGGCAATAAGCCACTTGAGAGCCACCATCACTTCTCCTTCTAGATCTTAGGCAAGTAACTAGGATCAAGTTTTAATATAACCTGACCAGGGAAGTATTAGGCCTATTAAGGGAAACAAAGGATAATATTTTGAAAGAGCTTCAGACTCTAGGTGACATGTACTGGCAAGATTTGGGCTTATATACATGGACCGGCAACCTATGGGACAATATATATGGAACTAGATCCTGAAGAGGCTGATCATTAACAAATAAATATGCAGTGGGATAAGAAAAAGTTTACTAATATGGCAGCATTCTCCCATGATACAAGACAACACGCTAGCAAGGACACTAGGAAATAATGCTCTTAGGATAAGTCTGGAAGCTTGAATAAAGTGAAGGCCCAAACTGATGGAGTAGCAGTGTCAAATTTTTCACAGTAAATAATGGAAAGGCTCAGAGAAGTGATAATAGTAGTAGAATGGATATACTACCAGAGGTCATAAACTCTACCAGATGACTCACTCTATTCTATGGAAGATAGCTTCTTTACCAAATTAATACGAGGTTTTCTGGTAAGAAAGGCACTAGAATCAATAATCACAGGGGTCGTCATTCTCCGAAGGTCAGGGATGATAGTAAGAGATGATATTAAGTAACTCTGATTACTTGAGCATTCTGATAGCAATAAAATTGGTTGGATCCACAAATAATAGAGGCCAGGTAGAAGTACATAAGCATTAGGAGCAAAGCGGCATGTGTAATCATTGTAATGAACGCCATTGTCAAAGTAGCAATCAGACCAGGAGATGGTGCTGTGGGAGGCAAGTGGGTCCAACCCACACAAAGTTATGAAAATGGTTAATAGAACACAATGTTCCCCGGATCAAGATAAATGTGCTGCCAACGAGTTTAACCAAAAATGAAAACCCAAAAAACAAACTAAGGATCTATGATCAGGAGTCTGAGAGCAATTGTTTAAATAAAACTCCCTGTCTCAAGCCCAATTTTCAGATCTGAGCAAGTTCTCAGACCTGGAACCCACTGACAATAGAAGAGGCTGAATGGATCCTGCAACCTGATCTTACCCATGGCCTATAGTCACTTACTTAAACAATCATAGCCTAAGGAAATGGGGATACCCAGAGATTTTAAGGATTCTTGGACAAAGACTCAAGTTGACATTACTACCCATTGATCTAATAATTCATAATGGCCCTCCTGTTAGAATGGAGGCTACATGTGAGATAGATATCAAATAGAGTCTGGACTCAGGTCAACTCACGTTGAGTTCACTGCATGTTTGAAATGTACATACTTAGTAGCTGACAAAATCTCCACATAGGTTTCTTGACCTAAAGATAAGATCTATTATAATAGGGCATGCCATATGGAAGTCTCTGAAGCTGTTCTTACTGCAGTCGAAATGGAAAAATTATAAATAATACTGCATCATGGGAAGTATGGCAAAATTGGGACCACCCCTAAAATATAGAGAGGTGATGGTTGTCATCATATCTTCATTTATTTACCAATTTGTCCCCTCACCCAAAAACCAGAATGATTCTGAAGTATGACAGTGAACCATCAAAACGACCAAGCGATGCCCAATTGCAGCTGTTGGACCAGATGTGGTACTTTTGTTAGAACATATTAACATAGTCTCAAGTACATGGGGCATAGCCATTGGTCTACTATACGTGTTCTTTTCCATCTCTAACAGAAGTAGTTCACATTCACGTAGGAAAAGAAAACAATATTATAATCTTGCCAAAGGGCTGGTTAAATCTTATACCCTCCATTATAATATACTCCAAAAGGATTGGGTCATTGAGAAATTCCATAGATCACATGTTTCTACTATTTTAAGAATATTATTTTAAATGGACTCAATAAACAAAAATTGTTAGAGGCTCTGGCAAAACATGGGAGCTACAGAAATTCCAGAATGTGACCTATCAGTGACTTTTTAAGTGTCCTATCATCTTTATCATGTCAGGACATGTCCTCCAAAGGAAAAGATACATTTTAGCATCTTATACCTCTTGCCATGAGGCATGATGCCAGCTAAGCCTCTGGTTTCAGGCAGAAGAATATTTTACACTCACAAAGTCTATTCTTACTCATTTATTGAGTGATATAGAAAGCTGACATCTATGAGAGAGGCCTGGGCTAGGAAAGAGCTCTGTAGCAGATTCAGGCTACAATGCTTGCATTTTCGCCACTTGGGCCATGTGACTCACAGTCTCTATGGTATTACAAGTATCTGTCATGAGAAAAGCACTTCTGCAGTTATAACAAGCCCAGCAGGAGAAGAAAACAGACACCTAGGGTTATGTCCATGATATCTATAACAAAGAATTATGCACCATTTGAAAAAGAACTTCTGATCTCTGGTAGAATATCAAGTGACCATGAGGCCAGAGCTGCGCATGAGTTGAGTTTTGTCTGAACCACTAGGTCATAGAGTAGAGTGGTCCCAGAGGTAATTCATCATTAGATGGATGTGAGAAATTTAGGATCAGACAAAAGCAAGGCTAGGAGTACAAGAAGTTTGCATGAAGAGGTGGTTCAGACCTCATGCCATCCACTATGCTACATCAGAACTTCTCTGTTTACATATATGGATGATTCTGATACGTGGGGAATGGGGTAGAAAGAGACTAGCGAAAAGAGAAGGAAAAAGTCTGATTTAGGCTCATGGAGGGGTACTACAATATGTGAGACAGGCTAAAGATGGACTACTGCTTCTTCTATATATATATATATATATATATATATATATATATATATATATATGTATATATATACACATATATATATACATATATATATATATATATATATGTATATATATACACATATATATATACATATATATATATATATATATATATATATATTTTACAAAACATAACTGTCCTGAGATGAAAACATACTGAGATTCAAAGGCACTAGTGCATACTTTAGCTGGTTGTCCAAGGACCCACAAGGAAAATGAACGAAAGATTATGTTAAAGGCTATCTGGAAAAGAAGTTTGTGGATGGGCTCCTGGAAATTCACGAAATTTAAGATCTTTGAATCATATATTAACACTTACCAAAGGGCAATTACCAAGGAAAAGGCTCTAGGAAAACCAAACAGAGAGAGCGAGCCTGTCATTCGACATCTGCCATCCTCTGTCATCATCACAATGTATACATGAACCGAGTTGCCACGGTGACAGAAACAGAGGCAAATGTATGAGCCCAAATATCACGGGCTCCCACTCATCAAGTCTGATCTGGACATTGCTACTGCCAAAAGTCCACACTACCAGCCACAGAGAAGAATGCTGAGTTGGTGACATGGCACTATGCCTCAAAGACAGCAATAAGTCACTAGGTAGAATTTTGTAACAGTAGGCTCCTTCTGCCCTTTGCCTCAGTTGGGACAAGCTTGAAGTGCCATCTCATCTCCTGAGCTCTCTATAGAATGGGCTGAACTACATCAAAGTTTAGCTTCTTTCTCTGTCCAATCTTGCTTCCTTCATATCTTACAGATGTTGTTCAGAGAATGCTGTCCAATTAAACTCCCGTCAACAATTTACTCTCATAGTCTGTTTCCCAGGTAATTCAATCTAAGACAGATGGCAAGGTCCAGGACTTCCTCATTGATGAGAATAATTACCTTCAGAAGAGAACATGAATTAAGATCAGTGGTCATTTTTCCACATCTGAAAATTCATTAAAATAGTATTACTTCTTATTTGAAATAAGAATTTTCTTTTTTCTCAAGGGTGAGTTACCAATAATTTGGTGAAAAAATGATTTTATTTACAATCTACTGAAGTGACTTATTGTCTCTGTCATGACCTAGAAAGTCAAATAATTAAGTCTTAGTATGGACCCTGTATACACTCAACCAGAGTGCTTCCAGAAAGTGATACTGCCTCATTTTATACATTATAAATGTGAAGTTGAGAGAGATTAGTTACCTTGCCTAAACTCTATAGCTAGGTTAGTGCTGAAGGAGAAATCAGAAAATGGATCTAGCAATATTTAGTACAGTGTTTCTTTCTATTAATATGCTACCCTTCCAAGTCTTTGAAACCTATTAAAGTCTAAATAAAGTAAATCACTTTAATGGGGGACATTCCACCTATTTCTAAAAAGCTGTTTGCTAAAATATCATATGTGTTTCTCAAAACATCATTATATGATGCTCATATTTCCACGTAAGAAAAGGAGAGCTGTAATTCGGTTAAATTTTGCTGGGAGAGAGAGAGAGAGAGAGAGAAAGATTTGTCTTCAAGTCCGGCTTAAATAGAAGTGTAAAACAAAAGTGGGAGAACCCATCTGATCCCAAATTTCCATGGAAAACAAAAATATTTCAGAGTCAGGAATGCATTTTTTAAATTTAGATTCCAAAAGAAAGAATTTCTGATACTAACATATTTCAATAGTCACAGCCTTTACCATCAGGTAAATATCCTAAAATCAACCCAAATCTTTTGAGATTCAGCTTCTGCTCATTGTAACATCTTCTGTTCTTAGTAGTGATAAAAAAAAATAAACCTGAGATGTTATCAGTATACTCTTTGAATTATAGTTATAAAATGGAAATTCTATATGACTTATTTATAACCAAATTATCTACTGACTACAAGTTATGCATCTTCATATTCCAAAGAGCTAACAAGATTAAAGAAACACAACATGCATAGCTGATAAATAGCCCAGGTACATTCCCACCAACAGTGTAGGAGGGTGCCTACTTCTCCACATCCTCGCCAGCATCTATAGTTTCCTGATTTGTTCATTTTAGCCACTCTGACTGGTGTGAGGTGGTATCTCAGTGTAGTTTTGATTTGTATTTCCCTGATGATGAGTGACATTGAGCATCGTTTCATGTGTCTGTTGGCCATCTGAATGTCCCCTTTGGAGAAGTGTCTATTCATATCTTCCGCCCATTTCTTCACTGGGTTGTTTGTTTTTCGGGTTTGGAGTTTGGTAAGTTCTTTATAAATTTTAGATATTAGTCCTTTATCCGATATGTCATTTGCGATGATCTTTTCCCATTCCGTTGGTTGCCTATTCGTTTTGTTGGTTGTTTCTTTTGCTGTGCAGAAGCTTTTTATCTTGATGAGGTCCCAATAGTTCATCTTTGCTTTTAATTCTCTTGCCTTTGGAGACGTGTCGAGTAAGAAATTGGTGCGTCTTAGGTCAAAGAGGCTTTTTCCTGTTTTCTCCTCTAGGATTTTGACGGTTTCCTGCCTCACATTCAGATCTTTTATCCATTTAGAATTTATTTTTGTGAGTGGTGTAAGAAAGTGGTCTAGTTTCATTCTTTTGCATGTTGCTGTCCAATTCTCCCAGCACCATTTGTTAAAAAGGCTGTCTTTTTTCCATTGGATACATTTTCCCGCTTTGTCAAAGATTAGTTGGCCATATACTTGCAGGTCCATTTCTGAGTTTTCTATTCTATTCCATTGGTCTATGCGTCTGTTTTTGTGCCAATACCATACAGTCTTGATGACCACCGCTTTGTAGTAGAGGTTAAAGTCTGGGATTGTGATGCCTCCCGCCTTGGTTTTACCCAAGAGACACAGGAATGCTGATGCATAGGAGCACGTGTACCCCAATGTTCATAGCAGCACTTTCGACAATAGCCAAATCATGGAAAGAGACCAAGTGCCCATCAACTGACGAATGGATAAAGAAGTTATGGTACTTATATACAATGGACTACTACGTGGCAATGAGAAAAAATGAAATCTGGCCATGTGTAGCAACATGGATGGAACTGGAGGGTATTATGTTAAGTGAAATAAGTCAGTCAGAAAAAGACAGATACCATATGTTTCCACGAATAGGTGGACTTTGTGAAACTAAGCAAAAACCAGGGGGAGGGGAAGAGGGGAAAGAAAAAAAAGACACAGAGAGGGAGGGAGATAAAACATAAGAGACTCTCAAAGACTAAGAAAAAACTGAGGGTAAGGGGGATGAGGGAGGGGGGAGAGGGGGTGATGGGCATTAAAAGGGCACATGTTGGGATGAACACTGGGTGTTATATGTAAACCAATTTGAAAATAAACTATTATAACAAAAAAAAAAAAGAATTATTGGCAGAATGTGTTCCAATAAAAGTCAGTAACAATAAAAAAAAAAAAAAAAAAAAAGAAATGACAGAGGTGCCTGGGTGGCTCAGTCAGTTAAACTTCCAACTCTTGATTTTGGCTCAGGTCATGATCTCATAGTTCGTGGAATCGAGCCCTGTGTCAGGCTGCATGTTGTCAGCACAGCAGAGCCTGATTAGGATTCTGTCTCTGCCCCTCCCTACCCCCTCTCTAAATAATTTTTTTTAAAGAAGATATATTTCATAACTTTAGAAATATTTATTGAGCACAGACTATATTAATAACTCCACTTACATTTATACTTTTATGTATATATCTTTTATTCCTTACTCAATACCTACAATGAAACAGTGAGATAGGTAACTCCATCTCCATTTGATAAATGAGAGAATGTACACTCCTAAGAAGTAACTTGCCCAAGATTACCAAGGATCAAAAGACAGACAGAACTCAAGGATGAATGTCCTTAACCCAAAGGCTGCTCCATTATCCAAGTTACCCACCACTGTAAATTAAGAGCTTCTTAGAACGAGATTACATTCGATCTAAGAAGTAGCCATGCTTCCTAAATGATTTCAGAATTCTCTTAACTGTGGAGTAGAGGACCAGGATATATGGGAATAATGAAAGCCCAAATCTACTCTAAACATACAATTAAGCCCATCTAGGTGAACTTTTCTATTTAGGTTTATACTTTCATTATACTTAAATATACGGTTTAGGTTTTAGAAAAAAATCAGAAAAATTATAAAAGTCAATATTTTTAAACAGTAGGCTACCTGTTCTACCTACTATCCACTCTCTGAAAGGTTAAAATGTCTTTTAGTTTTAACCATAATCCCTTCATCCTCCCCCCACCCCTGTGTCAAAGAGATTCTATGTTCAAAAAGATCAGGGAATGCTGACCTTAAGTAATTAATGCTAACCCTAATCAACCCTAAGGTTGTTCATCAGAATGTTTTTAGTACAGGACATTTCAGAGTCTTTAATATGTCACTATGCATTGTGAATTATCTAAGGGAGGCAATAATATACAGTGTTCCTTGGATTTGTTGAAATATTAACTTTTTTTAAAGAAAAACCTAGTATTTCATCTTACTTATGTTCTATAGAATTCGTCTTGGGAATTTTATCTCGTAAAATCTAAAAAAGGCCTTAGACATTATTTATTTCAACTTCTACAAGTTGTACATGAGTGAAATGAAGACCCAAGTAACTTGCTTAAAGGCACACAGTTATTGATGTGGCTTATGGCTAGAACTAAGGCTGTCTGACTCCCACTAGAGTGCTATTTTCACTCCACATGCTATATTTCTGTAAATTGATATGAACAGTAAAAATAGTTTTGCCACCTGATACATACTTGGCACAGTCAAAATAGATTAGCGTTGATGCAAATAATTTATAGTAGAGTTTCTTTCCAAATCTATGATATTCATTTACTAGATTATGTTTTATTATAAGCTCAACATATTTTCAAAATGTGGATTTTCTGAATCCATCAGGGTTTTAAACTTTGTAATTTAATGCCTTGTCTTCTTTGATGAATGTTCAAATTTTTATAAAACAAGAAGACATGTTTTAATGGAGAATGTAAAAGAAATCATATCAAATGGGTGCCTACATTGTGCCCAGTACTTTGCCTACAGCGTCTTAGTTAGTTCTCAAGATAAGGAAAGCAATATATTTGTAGGTCTGTTTCCTTTTTTTTTTTTTTTTTGGCATTTATTTATTTTGAGAGAGAGAGAGAGAGACAGAGCATGAGCAGGGGTAGGGCAGAGAGAGAGGGAGACACAGAATCTGAAGCAGGATCCAGGCTCTGAACTGTCAGAACAGAGCCTGACGCGGGGCCTGAACCCATGAGGGAGATCATGACCTGAGCTGAAGTCGGACACTCAACCCACTGAGCCACCCAGGTGCCCCATGTATCTCTGTTTTCAATAGGAGATGAAAATAAGACCCACAATGTCAGTTAAGATATCCTATCACATAGCCAATTAGTAGAGGAGTCAAGATTTCAATGCAGTTCTGTCTGGACAATTGTTTAATTCTTTAAGCCTCCATTTTCCTTTTTAGAAAATGGGAATAACAGCTGATTGCATCAACTATGATAAATATTAAAACATTTTATGTACCATAAAGTGCTTATATGCATACAAATCACTGTTATTCTTCCCAGTAAAGAGCAAATATATCTTAACATGTTTCTTATTTTTCAAGTCTTCCAGTAATATATACCTAAAGACAAATATCACCATTGGGGAAAAAACAATAAAAAAGTTCATTCTTTTATTGTTTTTGTTAAAGCTCCAACATTACTTTTAAAGTTGCAGTGTAGGTCTTGATCATCTTTGCTGATTAAGCATGTGTAAAACTGGACATCTTTAATGATAAATGGAAGATTTATGGAATTCAAAATTGCTTTGGGGACTGAAAACACAATTTCATTTATTAATGGTCACTAATGGCCTATCATCACGGCAGCAACTGCCAGGTAAATAAATAAACAATTAGCTGGTTTATTTGAAGTGTAAGCAGAGGATAATCCAGCAATTTGTTTATTAGTCTTATCTGCTGGGCCCTTTACCTCTTAACTTCATAACGGAAAAGATGGATATAAACTGAATGATTTATATTAAATTATATTTTAAATAGCCCAGATGAGTTTGCCCTTATTTTCTAATTTAAATTCTGTGTATATCTATTTTTTTTATTCTGTGTTTCCATTAGGTAGACATTAAGGAATTAAATACAGTAACTCCCCACTTATCCAGAAGGTTCAGCTTGTCAAAAGTCTCTGATAAAGGCTTCAGAGAAGCCAGAAATATCTATCCCAAAGGCTTGCATTAAGGCTCTTAGGGATTCATGCGGAACTTTATTGACTTTTTAAATATTCAATTCTTTTAAAGCTTAGTTGTCTGGCTTCTCAGCTTCTGATAGATTAGTAGAACCAAACCAGAAAAGGTCAGAAGCTTTCTGAAACAGGTAAAGTGTGAACAGAGGTGATGGCTGACAACCTTTACCACACTGTCCACACTGGGCCATAACAATTGTCCTGGATCACAAGGAAAGGGCTAAGTGACATTAATGATGCTTGAGTTTTCTGGTTAAGTCATGTATTTTAGAATGATTGCCCTCAAATGTGGTGAAGTTCAAGTAGCTATAAAACTGAGCAATGCATTTGATTGCATGTGTGTGTTTGTGTGTGTGTTGTGTGTGTAACTGGCCATGCTTTCTCAAAGTGGATACCATTTAAGAAGATTCTTAATAAAGAAGAAAGAAATCACTAGGAAGATAAAAATGAGGCATATATTTTGAGAAGAGGGAACACCATAATCTAGTATTTTAACTACTTGAAAGAGGGGTGAAAGATGAATCTCTGCTATGACTGGAGAATGCAGTCTAAGCAGAGAGTAACCAGAAGCCTAGCTCCATCTCTTTAAGTCTTTAATTATTGCTAAAGTCTCCTCTTGCCCTACAGACAAGATGACTCTACCTTGGGGTGTTAATTATTTATCCACTGCTGTGATTACAGGGCCTGTGGTATGGTTTGGTTAGGAGGATAAAGGAATAGAGTCTGGTAGGATGAGGTATGCAGAAAGGTAAAAAGAAAAAGTCACCAATCTATGCCAAAAGCCTACCAGAACCCATGCCCTGTGCTGAATGTTTTTTCATCTTGTTTCATCTAAGTTTCAAAACAGTCATAAATCACCACCACGGTTGTTATTCTCATCTCACACGAGAAAACTGAGATTCCAAGAAGTTAACGGTCTTCCTCATAGACATGGAGAAATTCAGCAGCAAGGCTGAATTCTGTACTCTGATCTGTTTGGTCCCATATCTGTGTGCCTTTCTGTCACACCACATGATTAGCTTGGGAGAAGGGCTTCTGCAAGAGGAAAAGGAGTACTAAAAGTAACGATGGCTTCTAATGACAAAGCTTACCTGCTATAAAATAATAGTGCTTTGAATTCCTGAATAGATAATAATAATAAATAAATAAATAAATAAATAAATAAATAAATAAATAAATAAATAAATAAAGTGTTGAGCATAGATTAGGTCCAGCGATGATAATCATGACATACCATTAATTAAACATCTGTTATCTTTCAGACAACATATTTTTTACCTTGTCAGTGAAGGATGACTATTCTCATAATAAAATTAAGAAAACTGTGGCAAAGAGATTTTAAATAAATTTCCAACCATGATACAATTGTAAGTGGTAGAGCTAATGGAGTGAGTCAATGTTTTATCTCCCTTTGGTATATTGTCTCTCTAAAAGCCACCCAAAAATTAAGATTAGTAGAAGAATATGGGAAGTTGTATAATGCTAGGAAATGAGTACCTAATAATGTCAATAGGAAATAGATTTCTTAATAATGTCTATAGGAAACAGATTTCTCCTCACTCTATGTAAAAAGTTGTACATGTACATATCTATCATTGGAAATAGAAGAACCATATGCTTCAGGTTGTTCCATACTATATACTTAGCTTTGAGAAGGCAGTAATTTTAAATCTCTACTGTACATGAACTTCTACTATTTTAATGAATAGAATGACTTGGACCAGCCATCTTCCTACTTGACCCAAACAAAATGAGACATTGGAGCAGTTTACAACCTATTCCGGATTGTTAGTAATGAAAAAAAAAAATGAACTACCGCAAAATTTTCTCAAATTTTTCAAATGATGTGATTCAAGAAAAGGCCAGAATAGCCACTTAGAGACCTGGTTCTAGCATTGACCTTCCACTAGTACAGCATTGATTTTGCAGGAGTCAATTACATCATTACATCATTAGTTGTTTCATTTCATCCCTCTATTATGTTACAGTGATAGTTCCAGCATTGTCATTTTATTGGTCTAAAAAGAAATATAGACTAGGATCGAAAGACTCAGGTTTGAGCGCTGTTATTTCTTACACATAGAACACCAATTGATTGACTCAAAACCTTGGAGTTTTAGTTTCCTCACCATTAAGTTCTGCTATCTGGCTGGCCTACCTAATAGGCCATGAAGATCAACATGAAATAATGAAACACAGTAAATTCTATAAAATTCTATAAGCCATAAAAAAAATCCATATGAATGTCTTGTATGCTGTAGACATATTAAATATTTATGGAATGAGTAGCAGACATAGAATAAGCAACACAGAGTAAGTTTGAGTATGGCCCCTGAGTCTTATTGCTTGGGTTCAAACACTTATTACCCAAATTATTATGTGACAAATTTGGAGAAGTTACTCAGCCTTTCTGTGCTCCTTTCTCGCCAAGTAAACAAGGAAAGTAGTATTTGCCTCTTGAATTGTTGTGAGGATTAAATAAGACATTGCATGGAAGGTACATGACACTGTCCTTACCACATGTAAGCATGTTATTTAATAGCCAAAGTTGTTAATGTTTTTTTCTGAGGTTAAAATGAAACAAGTAAAAGGAAGGGAAAGATTTAGGAGAACTCCACAGAATCTCCTGTCTTTCGAAAGCTTACACCCAATGTGTACATGGGGGTGGTTAATTTATATGGTCTCAAACACAGAAAGTTTGAACCAACAGCTTCTGTCCCATCGCTATTATTTCTTTTTTTTAATGTTTATGTATTATTTTTGAGAGACAGAGAGAGAGAACACAAGCAGGGGAGAGGCAGAGAGAGACAGGGGGAGAAATAGAATCTGAAGCAGGTTCCAAGCTCCAAGCTGTCAGTGCAGAGCAGTATGTGGGGCTCGAACCCACAAACCATGAGATCATGACCTGAGCCGAAGTCTGACCCTTAACCGACTGAGCCACCCAGGTGCCCATTGTCCCTATTATTTCTGAAAGGATAAAGAAATTGAATACTACAAAGGGAATCATCCAAGAACAGAGCAAGTCATTCCTTTTAATTTTCTACCTACTTTCCAACTACTGTTCTCTTTTTCTAAAACCCAAAAGGAATACTGAAAGTCAAGGAGAGTAGGAGAAGCAGGAAGATTAAAAAATCGGGTAGGATATGCCAGTAATTTTTTGGATTTTACTTATGACATATAACATAATTGGACAATTAAACTCATGTTGATACTGTTCTTTTCTCTGCTGGAAACATCCTTTCCTTTTTTCCCTGACTGATGAACCTCAGAGTTGATTCCAACTTCCAAGAGGCCTTCCCAGCCACATTGGCTGCTCCAAGGACCTCCTCCACTTTGAGTCCCTATCTCCTATCCCTGTAGTGGCTGCACTTTATCAAAGAGTAAAGTTATCTTGTTTACCTGCTTGTGAAACCTTTCCAGAACATAAGTTCCTCAAAGACAAGGACCATACTCATCTTTATATCCCTGAGCCAGTAGTTGGCATATATTAGAAGCTCAATAAATGTTTATTGATATAGACTTAAATTGCTTTTCTTCTTGATCATGTTAATACATCTTAAATTTTAATTCACTTTGCAAGAAGTTCAAAACCTAGTCTGTAATTTTCTTGACCACATTTATATTACTCATAACTTTTTATAGGTAATTTCTAATGATACAAGACAAATAAACATCTGCTAATCTTGAGGATCATTCTACATAATACGCTACAAATGCTCTTAATTTCCTCCGATATTTTGTAAACAACCGATTCGACGGCGTTGACTTAGATTTATAACACAACTTAAAAGGATCTGCTTCTGCAGGTTAGCTCTCAGTATGGCCCTGTGATGGGAGGCTCACAACTTTTCTAACTGTCTGCTATTACAATTGCCCTGAGGCTGTTCCTTGAGGCACAAAGCTGGAGTTATTTTTTAACTAATTGTATTCATTGCTCAGAACAGGATCTTCTTACTAGAAGGGAAAGGATATGTACTCCCCTGGTACAATTACAGTGGACTGTAAAATAGCTGTTTCTGTTTTTCCACTTTGTTTGCCTAACTCTGGCTCAACCAAGAAAACTTTCTACTAATACAGGGAAGCACCTTACCTCCCAAACTCTCTTACACAGGAATTTGTGCATATTTTCCTAAGAACACAGATTGCTTGGTCAGTTTCACAAGATGATTGGCAATTTGATCATTTCTAACCACAGAGACTTCCTGTGTATACACACACACACACACACACACACACACACGCACCATATGCATACTTCCTATTTATATTTCACATAAATCATAAGTAAAAAAATATAAAGCTATAGAACAAAATTGAATAGTTTATAATTATTTTTTCCTGTAAAAAGACACACATCTAAGAACTGAACTTCAAAGGAAATTATTTTTCTTCACTTCTATGGTCATTGTTTTGTTTTTTCTAATATTCTATTATTGCTTGGATGTTCATTTGACAAAATGCATGCATATCTTTCTGTTCCAACCCTCCTTGACATTTGCACAGTCCATGTGCAGCAATGATACATGCTTGGTAATTTACATATGCAATATTCATGAATGTGTAATGTTTATGTGAGCATATATTCCTGGACACAGAAAGGAAAACATTTAAACTTAAAATAGAAATGTATTATATACTCAACTGAAATGGACATTTCCAGACAAAGATTAGAAATAGCAAGCCAGAACACAGGACTGATAGGAAGAAAATTGGGTAAGGTTACAATGTAAAGTACAGGATTATTTTCACCCTTGGTTGGGTAAGGATAATGGCAGAACTGGGTGTATCTCCCTTCAACCAAAGAATGAATGGGTGCTTCTGGATCTGTTTAAATATCTGTGCATTCATACTCTTGTGCACACTTAAGTAGTCATTGATGGTCACACAAAATAGGACATGCATTTTCTTGCTAAACAATACAATAGTGATTTCATTAAATCTGTCATTATTGAAAATTGTACTGTAGGAAATCCACCAGCCAATCACCTTCAGAATCATTCAATTTGCTTGTGTCCATCTAGAATGAAAAGCTTGCGGCACAGCTGTGTTTAAGACTGTGTAATGACTTTAAATCTAGGACACAGACTCTTTTTGCATGTCCAATCAATTTGTTAGGAATCTGATCCTGTGCTAATAGGGCTGTGTGCATTAAAATTCATTCTTTGAAAATTGTATCAGAACTGGATGCTGCACACAGCCTTCAAACTGTGTCAGCTTGGTTTTGCCTTTACTTCACTTTTCAGAAGAGGTATTTTTTGTTTTGTTTTGTTTTTATTTCTTTTTTTGAGAAGGAGACTATTTTCAGAGGTGTAAGTTGAAGACTAGAAAATTTTCATATATTGGTGTTATGAATTTCTAGATTAGTATATGTGATTTTAAGTGACCAGTTTCAGATACACGAAGTATATTGCCCCAACTTCTATGAAACTCCACACAGTCTTTAAACAATCCTTTACTAATTTTAGAATCATGACTATATGTGGTGAGCTCAATCCCACTTCCAATGCAAGAAGTGCCTGAGCTAAGACTAGGAGACAAAACTTAAATAGAAAATAAATGAGGGAGAATACTGGGAAATCAAGACTTTTGGTAACAAAAGAAAAGCAAGATCGTACTGTTTTCCGTGCGCACATATGCTCAATTAAATAAACTTATTTTTCCTTAATTTTTCTCCATTGGCAAACTCAATGAAAACTCAATGTCTAAATTAACCTATGTCAACTGTCATCCAATGTTATGAGTTTCTTGGTTCTGTAATCTTATGTTATAATTACACACTTTTTTAGATGGCATGGTAATAATCAATATGTGACTGTGATATTTCAAACTCTTCATACGATTGTGTCACTCTACCTTGTTTTCATAATCCCATGACAGGGTATTAAAACTCTGTATACTAGTGTTTGGCATAGAGCTGTTCAAATAACAGTGAATGAGGCATAAAAATGTCATGATATGATTATCATACCTCATGAAACAAGTAGTATAATTGCCACATACTGATTATCCAAGCTAGTGAAGAAGCCAAAATACTGTCTACAACTACAATGATAACATAAAAATCTCCTCTGACTCAGTTCAGTTTATTCCAGTTCTATCCGACCTTCAGAGGAAGGAGTCCTGTGCTAAAGAAGTGACCTTTACTTCTTGTTCTGTGAAAGAGGCATGAAATGTAGTTATCGGTTAAAGGACTAAAGTTGAAACCCCCAGACATCAAGCAAAAGAAGCCAGTAAGGAGTCCTAAGCTATACAGTCCTGGAAGGCAGGAGCTATATTTTACCATTGTATCTTGCTTTTCAACATACCGTCATGCACATGATCGTGTGCAAGTGTTTGAAAATACTTTTTGAATTGAATTAACTTACTGGATATATAACTGGTCACCCTGCTCAGAGCAGAAGTTCCCCAAATCAACGAAAGTCATAGCACTGGCATGCTCAATCTGCCAATCACAATGTGAAAGGGCAGGGTCACTCTTTAGCACACCATTTACACCCCCTGATTGCTTTGGAAAAGGAGACAGGATATAAATAAATGCTTAATTAAATTAAATTAGGAACTTACATTTGCTTCTCATATTGTTTGCTGGTTTCTAACCAGAATTCTAATTTATCAAAAGATACTTCTTTGCCTCTGTGTAACAGAGACAAACACAGATAGTAGGTGATGTCCATAGACTCAGAAAATGGGAGACAAATCTTGAGGCATTTTTGGACTATGAATCGGTGTTCGGAAATGGAAAGAAACTTCAAATAGAGAAAAAGAGCTCTTGATTAGACAGCTTTTCTGACTCTTCTGTCTTTAGCATCTATGGATGTTGGCTATGATTCTTCCTTTCTGCCTCCAAGTAATCTGGGCCAAGCTCTAGGGACAAACATGAGGAAGAAAAAATCCCTGGGATTCACTCACTGATGTTTCCCTTCACTTATTTCCATAAAAGTTACCAGGTACTCCTTAAGACAGAGAGAGGCAAGTACAGATAGAGAGGGACATGGTTTCATACCGCTGGGTTCTGCTCACACCGTACCAGAGATGGAGTGACTTTTGTAGCTGTGATTCATGTTATCTAATTTGCCATAAATTAACAAAATAATTTACTAAATTATATGTTCTCCAGTATGGATTATAATTTAAAACATTGAAATACTCTGTAATGAACTTTCAGTGACTTTTCCAAAGGACTATATAACTGGGGATATTTTTCTACTTATTTTTGTTCTATTATTTTTTAATGTTTATTTACTTATTTTGAGAGAGGGGGAGAGCATGGAGGAGGGGCAGAGAGAGAGGGAGACAGAGTCCCAAGCAGGCTTCATGCTGACACCACAGAGCCCAAGTCAAGGCTGGAACTCAGGAACGCTGAGATCATGACCTGAGCCAAAATCAAGAGCCAGATGCTTAACCGACTGAGTCACCCAGGTGCCCCTATCAATTTATTATTTTTGTTGTTTTCCATCTATAATGTGAAAATTTTTCTTATAGGGATGGATTTGACTCTCCATTTGCAGGAAGGAAATAGGTAAATAAATTAAAATAATGGAAAAGTAATCATTTCAGTTTCTCAAATTTGAATGATGGTTTAGGTCTTTAATTTCCTACTTATATTTCCCACATTAAAAAAATAATACTTTAAAAATTCTTCCATTTTGAAGCTATTCAGTATCTGCTATATCTTGCCTCTTGCTAAAATACTGAACTCTTGTGAACAGGGTCCATTTCTTATTAGCTTTGCATTATCTTTATCTTATTAAAAACACTTGGTAAATACACTTTTGATAGTAGGTGACTTACATTTCATTATACATATTTATGTTCTCGTCAGCATGTAGAAACTTGACCATGTATTAGAATATTAAAAATAACTAAGCACTGTGTTGATAACTCTGCAGGAAGCTTTAAGAAATATTTTAATGTTTCCTAAGAAGCCAGCCGTAAATACTCAGCAAATGAGTGACTTATTTTAGATAGAAAAATAAAGGTAATTTAAAAATAAAATTCTGGAGGGAATCCTCAAATACTAACAACTCATCAAAGTGGATTTCACTCTTGAAAATAGAAAGAATGCCTTAGTTTGGCAGTATAAATGGGGTCTTTGAAACAAATGGGCACATTTAGCAAATTATGGCTCTAAAATCTTCTGTAATAACATAATCTTATAAACCTTCCACTTAATATTTAGATATATCTACTTCCCTCACTTCTTTTCTCATGTGAAATATTTTAAGACCTTATACTATAAATTGGAGTTGTATATGCATTGAAATTTTGTACATCAAAAATTTTTGTCAATCTCCAGTTCTCAAGGAACTCGTTTGATACCCTAGATTATACTACCACTAAAATCTGTAGTGTGTTTCAATTGTCGTCTCACTTAGACTGGAAGTATAACAGGCCACAAGTATATTTTAAACAGACAATGCTACCATTAACATAAAAAACAAAGCACTTCAGGGGCACCTGGGTGGTTGAGTTGGTTAGGCGTCCAACTCTTGATTTCACCTCAGGTCATGATCTCATGGGTCTGTACATGGGATTAAGCCCCATGTTGGGCTCTGCACTCACAAAACAGAGCCTGCTTAGGATTCTCTCTCTCCTTCTCTCTCTGCCCCTTCCCCGCTGGTGCACACACACATTCTTCACTCTCAAAATAAACTAAAAAAAAAAATAAATAAAACACTTCATATCTAAGAGGAAAAGACTTATAAAAAAAGTCACATATATATTTGCATATATATATATATATATATATATATATATATATGTTTCATATGCTATTTAGACCAAATTGTATAGCTGCTATTGTCAGATATGTTTATAATTACATTTAAATTTAAAGCACTTCATTTATAATTAGTTTTCTGCTGAAGATAGTGCTGCAGGAACTTTAGATTAGGATATGAGTGGCTCTCAAATGCAGATACATAAAAATGCACAATTCTCATAGACCTTGAGGTTTAATCCATATGAAGTTATAGTGAAATAAACAGGTGTAACCACACAAGAGAAAATAATAGTGTTACTGGCCATATGAGACATTTCCCTGTGTGTACAGAACAGCTGAAATATTACCATTTCAAGGATCCCTGCTTTCTTTTTCTTCTAAGAAAACTCTGCCACCTGCACTGTTTCTGCAGAACACTTCAGAAGATACCTTTCACTTACCTGAAAGAAAAAATAACAACAAAAATCATTTAAATATCATTTCATAGTGAATTGATTTCGCAATCTTAATTTTAAAACCTTGTGTTATATAATAGACATGTTGCTAAAATGTTGTATATGCACTGAAGTTCTGTAAATCTAATTCTGCCTTCTCCTTGTCCTGACGTTACAGATTTAGATTACTTTTGAAAATTTGGTAGTTGGTTGATCATCATCCCTGATAAAAGCATTTAAATGTCTTGCACAGACCAGATTTTCTTGTATTACAAGAAAGCAGTGTCTCAATCTAATGCAGAATAAGGTGGATATTATAGGGTTTCTTTGTGTATTTAATATTTTAATCAGTTTTTAATTCCTTCATTTATTTAACAAATATATATTGACCTTGTTGTGTGCCAGCCATTGTGCGAGGCCTAGAGGTGATCAAGACTCTCATCCTTATCTTAAAGATCCAACACTGCATCTAATCATTCTTACAGGTAAACTATATGTCTGTCGACGAGGACTAGTCTCGGAAGTAACGTACACCATTGTCTCTGGACATACTCAGAAGTCTAGCACGCAAAAGCTTTAACTTTCTTGGGCCCTCAATTTTATGCTCAGTTTGCAACATTAGTGCAAAGACATACATCCTACCCAGAGGAAACACAGTCCAGGACAGAACGGGGAAACTCAGGGACATAGTAATAAACAGCATCTTGGCCAACTGACAAATCACCAGGAGGAACTTGCACTGCTAGATAATAGATGCTCAGACCCAGCCCCTAGAAGTCCCCCAGCATCAGCACCACTGAAGATGACATTTCCTTCTGACACCTCTCATGGTGTCCTGAGACATTTCAAAAGCTCTTGGCTTAACCGAACCTTGACTCGCCCTTTCTCAGCATAAGAATGTTTATCACTCTCCATTGCTGACTTCCAATTACCAGCCAGTCCTTTTATGCTACAAACCAGATGAGCCAAACAAGGTAGTTCTGGTCCCTAGACTAAAAAATCATTTTCTGCTTTAGATGAAAGCTGTATTGGTCCCCTTGGGGATTTACACTCTGGCATTTCCTATCTGCCATTGGATATTGCCGATTTACATTCTATCTTAAAATTCACAAAAAGCACTGGAAGCTCCTGGCTTTCATCACGCCCAATCTGAGAACAAGGAATGAGTTCCTTTCAGTGGGCATGTGACAAATGAAGCTGTTATCAACCTATAATAGAAGTTACTAGAGCTATCACAGAGGGTTGTGAGATGAGCTCCTGCCTCATAGTGTTGCATGGAGCTTTTGTTTCCTAGGAGGCTGAGCCAATGTGTTATAGTAAATGGAAATCATGGGATGGAAGTTGGTGAATGGGATGACTGCATTTAGGGAGGCAGCTAGAACAGAAAGGACAACTTTTTGGCATCCGTAGGGTCTGCTTGATTTGGGTGGAAAATACGCATCTTAAATTAGGAATTTCAAGGTGTTTATTGATTCATTTGTTTTGGAAGTAAGTAAAGAGTTTTAAAAATTCAAGTCCTGAAAGTTATCAAATAGTAAGGTTTCTCTATAATATCCCTAGTTATTCAATGGATGTAAAAGCTCTACAACACTATAAAAAAAAAAAAAGCATTTTCCAAATGCTACTACATTTATCCTCACATTCCCAAAAGTCAACGGATGAACTTCGACAAGCCCCTATATAAAAAAATGTATGCATACCTAAATCTATACACTAGTGCTAAACCAGGATTACATATATGATATCTACACTCAGACTTGTGAGGAAGAAAATTTAAATGCTGAGTGAGTGCTAATGTAGTTACTCATGTCTTTGAATATTGGCTTTTCTTAGTCCAAAATATGAAGTATAAGTAAAACAATCAGACATACTCTGTGACAGCCAAACTTAATCCGCCATAATTTTATTCTTTGGCCAAAACACTGACCATCTGATGCATAGTGAACTAGAGGCTAGGATGTTTTAATTTAGTTTGTAAAGGGGCCATAATGAAGTTGGGAACAGAGAGTAAGGAAGCTTGATGACTGCTTTTGCATTTGCAAGGCTTCAGGTTCTCAGGAGGCCAATAATAACTTTTAAACATGGCAGGAAGAGGCTGCTAGAGGCAATTTTGGTGATCAGAAGAAGGAAATCTGATATTCTAGAAGCAGTGTTGTGACGTGATTAAATGAGTATACTCTGGAGTTAGAACCAGTGGGTTTGAACCCACTCTTCATCTTATCAGCTTTGGTAAGTTACCTAAACTACATAAACCTCAATTTCTTCATCTGTAACAGGGAAATAACCCCGGTACCTATATCATGATAGTGCCCAGCCTATGTCTGCTTACAAGAGCCCAGTACATGTTAGATATTAGTCTTAATTTATCTTGGATTATCTCAGCTGCACCTTCTTTGCTTTGCTATGGGGAAGGTGGATT
The DNA here is from genome assembly GCA_030068075.1 of Paguma larvata. Taxonomy (NCBI): domain Eukaryota; kingdom Metazoa; phylum Chordata; class Mammalia; order Carnivora; family Viverridae; genus Paguma; species Paguma larvata. Next base: position 92,069,779 of record CM057824.1, on the reverse strand, counting down.
TGAGGTAGGGAAGGAAGAGGGGACTACATAAACTAAAGTTTTACTTTACGACTGGGTAGAGAAGAGGCTGATCGATAGTCTCTTTGGCACTAGTTCAGGGAAGTTGTTGAGGAAGGGAGGTGATACTGAGAAATGAGAATAACAAGAATGTATTACAATTATGTGGCTTTTACTGCTTCCCCAATGTTCACAGGCTTGCTCTCTATGGATTCCTATGATAAGCTTAGATAAGGGATGTAGTGAGGACATGGAGGAAAGTCTGAGTAGAAGCTTATGGAAAATAGCTTACAGGCCAGGGACAGTATTCTGAGTCTTAGTATTGCTGGGGAGGATTGGTAAAACTTTGAACACAGTACTTTGGCCAGGAAGAAAACCGAACAGTTTTCTTTTTCTCCAGGTTGTCATTAGAATAAAGTGATGAATTATTTTTTTAAAAATTTTTAAACTTTATTTATTTACTTTGAGAGAGAGTGAGCATGAGTGGGAGAGGAGCCGAGAGGAGAGACAAAATCCCAAGAAGGCTCTGTGCTATCAGCACACAGCCCAATGTGGGGCTCAAACTCACAAACCATGAGACCATGACCTGAGCTGAGATCAAAGTCAGATGCTTAACCAACTGTGCCACCCCGGTGCCCTAAATGATGAAATTTTAATAGTGTTGTAGTGCCTAGATTATTGGCAACAAAAAGAGAAGAAAGTGTTAGAAGAAAATGTGACCATAAGGCAAGTCGTTCTTTGTTTCTAGAGCCTGGGGCAAAAATAAAAATACAGGTCTATATGCCATATGTCTAAATATTTGACCATTATAAATCAAGATAACAAACTTAAAATAAAATATATTTTATCCTCCCATTTTAATATATCTTCATAATGACCTATAAGCCCAGGTTAAAGTTGAAAATTGTATGACTGCTTAGTTCTGTACCAGAACATAGTGTTACAAGGAGTCTTGGCCCCAAACTTGACCCATGAGCTCTTCCCATTTCTTCCCACCACTGGCTCAGTCAGCACCATGAGGAGACTCACATCCTTGTTGACAGCCCCAGGCTAAACATCCAGGCACACAGCTCAAACAGGGCTAAGCTTCTGCCATGGACATGTGCACACAAACAGCATGTGTCCTTGAAATAAGAGACCCAGGGAAGAGTTCCTTAGAGACACTGGAAGCCAATTTTGGGCTACTTGGGTAGGGAATTTTGGAGTCCCCTGAACTTTATCATAGATGAAAAGGGGTTGGGCAGTCCCTGGGTGGGTTTATTTCTTTGAGCCCCAGAGAATCCTCACCCCATGAGGAGAAGTATATTATGTTGGTATGGGTGGGGGTGCTCTAAAGCGTGAGACTCATGGAGGGAATCCTCTTACTCATGGCTAAGAGTCACACTGCTCCATGTAGTCTTGGGTAACATCCACAAGGGAGGAGGAAACAACATTTTCTAAGAATAATCAGGGTCATTATTGCCTCCCAAGTGTATATTGAACATCAGCCTTTACCACTCATTCTAATTGCATCCCTACTGCCTCTCTCATTGTTGTCATTGTTTTGTTCTTTGCCCCCTTCTGACGTTGTAATTCTCTCTGTTTTCAACAGAGAGTTTACCACGTGGAGAACATAATGAGGCAGATGCTTAACAGTTGCAGCTAAACAAGAATAAGACAATTTAACTCAGAAAGTCTTCTCCAAGGAACTTTGGAAGTATGAAGAAGAAAGCACCAAAATTGGAATTTCGCCAGGCGCTGAAACTAACCCTGCCACTTGCATAGATGTGTCACTGGATCCTCCATCATTACTGGTGACCAAGCCTTCAGTTTTGTCTCCTGTAAAGGATTTGGTATAAGAATCTAAGATACAGTGGAAGAAGCAAGCAGTTCATTGCCGACTTATGAATACCATCCCTGCAAGGATGGTTTTCACAGGAGAGTCTCCCACTGGAAGTTCCACATAAATCAAAATCATAAATAAATAATATTATGTAAGTACTAAATGGACCTAGTATCCCTAAGATAGTTTAATCAAAGCTTCAGGTATTCTGAAATTAGATTTGTTTTGATTTTCTTCAGGCTCCATTTTTTACTTCATGATAATGAAACAAAAGCTTTTCTAAAAACAGACAAAAATCAATCACTGCTACCTCGGGTAAATGCCATTCACATTTCCTGAAAAAGTCACCTTGTGAACTTAATGTGATCAAAACAATGGCAGGAAAGCTCTAAACTCTTGCTATATAACCATTAATTATTTATCCAAAAACTCCACTGCTTATAAGTAGATGTAATTCTTAGGCATGGAGGAAAAAAGAAACAACCAACAATTATGATTTTATCTAATGAGGCTGTTAAGGTGTAATTACATTTTTTTTTATCAAAGGGAGTCTACAGAAATGCTGTGAAAGGCAGAATTTGGCCTATATTGTCTACATAAATGTACTATCTTGCCCGCATGAATATCGTTAGCCTAAGTGATAATGCGACTATAGTAACTCTCCTCTCAGCCAGCATCCACCTTGGCAGATTAGGAATTTGTGTAACTGCAAATAGACGAATAGATGAGATTAATATACTTAGATACTATAAGAAACTGTAAGTATAATAAGGATAGTCTTATGCTTAAATGACATTTTATAATTTACAAAAAAAATATTTATAACGTATCTCATTTGACCCACAAGGCAACCATGTGCAATATGCCATAACTAGGAGCCATTCTCATTCCTCACTTGTCTTTTACAGCTTTCTGGTCCATTTCTACACCACAAATGGTGGATCACCTCCACTGCTAAGGTGGGAGTAGGCAAACCCACGACTTGACCCTTGTTCTTGTCACTAACCTTCAGTTTCTTTCATAGCAACCTGTGGAATTCACTCATAAGAGGTAAACATTATGGATGTATTAAATTACATTTCTTCACCTAGAAATGTCCGCATACCTTTTTCTGCAAAAATTAAAAGATGAAACCACAGGGAAAAAGCATTTTCTTGGCCAGTAATGAAAATAAACTCAGGAAACTTTTTCCCTCCCTTTATTCCAGCTAACTTGTTACCTTCAGTGTCATCTTCTTTCTCAAGTCTTCTGAGTAACTTAATGGATTTTTTTCCTTTTTTCTTATTCCCTCATATTATTTATATGTGTATTTTTTTATTAGGTCCCCCAAAGGATCAGATGACAAACTCCTAATCTTTGTTGCATTATACATATTTCTATTTCTGGCTCTTTAGTATTCTGAGACATACCAAAAATAAGCACAAAAGTTAGTGTCAAAGATTTAAACTATCAACACTGGAATTTATTAAAACTTTTGTCATAATTTTACCTATATATCATATCTACCAACGTGATTGACATAAAGATTAATTCAGTGCCGATTGCTCTTTCTAACTTGCATCATCCTTTCCTCAACAAATTCAAGCCAAACTATTTAGTTCGTTTTGACTCCCTCCCCCCACTTTGTGGCAGATGGACTGCTTCTATTATTTTTCTATCACCGTCTAAAACAGTACTATTCTATAGATCAAGCTAAAAGGAATTAAGACACTTTACTGAGGTCACACAGCTAGGAAAAGGCTGAGCCGGGAATTAACTCAGTTGCCTGATGTGAAAGACTACCACTCCAGGAAACAGCCTCCTCCATGCCAGTTGCCTTCTCCATTTTTTCTTCATTCCTTATATAAACCACAAATGGGGAAAAGGTGATGAAGCATAAAGCATTGAAAGAGAACAGGATTTATGAATATTTTCTTCAATATATAGCGATTGGTATGTATGTAATAGACTGAAGGCGATTCGTGTGCTTGTCCTTGGTGTTCTCCCCTAGCGATACGGATTTTGTGCATGCCACAGATCTGGCCCTAGGAGCAAGGTCTTTTCTCACACATCCATGTATCTATTATCTAGGAACCATCCCGAGTTTAATATCACTGAAATGTTATTCTGATCACACCCAGATTTTACAGGTAACTAAGCTGGCTTCGTTCACGGCCACCCCTGAGAACTCAAGGTGCTGCAGGAGCTGCCCCTGTAGCAGCTACATCATCTCCATAACTATCAGACTTCATCATCCACATCCTCTGTTTCCCTTTACCATCCCCCACCCCACCCCCACTCCTCTTTCCAGCAGGGATAGAGGAGTAAATTACATTATATTCCTCTGATCCATAAACTATGTCAATTTCTGTGAAAACAATATTAAATATGGTAATTTTCCCTCTCTTTTTCTTAATCCATTACATTCTCTAACCTCAGTCACAATGACCTTTGAAAGAAAACAACTGCAAAGGTGTCTGGGTAATGTCATTATGCTAATTTGCTGCTGCTAATCTGTAGAAATCAAAAAATAGCACTTAGAGTTGGGGATTTCTGGAAAGAAACATGAGACACCTTTTCCTCTGTCATCCCCTGGGCCTGTACTCCACTTCAGCTGAACTTCCTTTGTTGATTGGGGACCTGGACCTTATACCCGTGTTATATCTGCACCTCTCTCACCTTAAGAAGTAATTGGTGGGGTTGGACTTGATCTTCTGAACTCTACCCAGAACACAGAAGAATAAGAACTCTCATAGAATGAGATTGGGTGCCTCTCTGGGAGGGGTGCTCACCAGATGACTTGAGAGCAATTACTGGGGTCATACTTTGCAAAATGGGCAAAGAGGCACTAAACCACACTAGGAGTCTTTAGAGTGGTGGAAGTTTAATACAACAACGACCACAAAAAGCTGAGTAATGATGTACCATTTTAGTTCTCTCACCGCTCTCCTGCTAAACTTCCCTGTATATGCTTTCGTTAGCATGTCAGTTTTTGCCTGCCTCAGGTGGCATTATTGCTGTCAGTCCAAGAACTCCAGGAGCCACTGGGAACCACAGAATCCCAGAGCAGAAAGAGACCTTAAAGAGCATGAGTGTTTCCCATGAGAACTAACTCTCTCTCTGCACGTTCCAAAATGGAAGAAAGGGGAGGGAACTGCACACAGCAGCTCCCCAGTCTCTCTGGTGGCGGAGTGACCTTGCTGTTTATGGGAGAAGGGCTATAGTGAAGCGCTGACTTCCAAATATACTCTTTGGACTCTTAAACTTGTTTTCACTCACTGCACTATTTAAATGGGCCTGGAAGAAAGTACTTCATGTAATTTCAAATCTATCGTAATGTTGGTACAGAATCATATTTATTTTAAAAATGACAATCTCATGTATTCTAATTGGAATTAGGTAAAAATAAATAACCCTAATCTGTCTCGAATTCAGACATATAGCTCAGTTTGAAATGTGTCTAATAATAGGAGAAAAAATAAAAAGGTAAACTACTCACAGTGATGTTTTATTTTGACATAGCCTCTCAATTTTTCTGGAGATATAAATGTGTTTAATCCATCTACATTCTCCCACATATATTCTGGCAAAATCGCTGCATTATGACAGCAGACATGCATTAATTATCTAAATGTTTCTGCACTATAGCACTAACGTACTTTACACAACGTGGAAGGACACAGAGGTTTTACATATTGTTAACTCATGTGTGACATGAGTGGGTTGAAAGTAGTGGGAGGAGAATGTAGCTGAGGGTTAAGTGCTGAGTCCAGAACACCTGTGTCTATTTTTTGTTGTTGTTATAACTGGCCACTTGGGGAACTCTGTGTGTGTGTGTGTGTGTGTGTGTGTGTGTGTGTGTGTGTGTGTGTGTGTTTCATTTTGTTTTGGTTGGCTTTTTGGTTCACTCATTTAACATTTCTGAATCTAGAAAATGAGCCAGTTTGCTCTGAGTAACTATATCATTCAGCACAAAATAGAGTTACACTAAGAGGAGGAAAGAGGATTATGAGTGTGCTAAGAGTAGAAACTAATAGAAAGCTGGATTTATGTGGAACTTTGCTGAAAGGAAAGTTAGCATAAAACTAGAGAATGGGACAGGTATCAACTATTAAATAAGGTGCAGCACAGTGAGGGTAAAACCCGGGCAGCCCAAGGAAGGTGCAGGCTGTTGGAGCCCTTCTCGTCTGCCTGCAAGGCACTAGGAGTCCCTTCTGGGTCCTGGCACCACTGCTTCAGTTCAGACCCTCTTCCTCTCTTTCAGGGATGGATTGCTGCATCACCCATCCTCCCTAGCTGTATCCAGCCTACCCACCTCTCCTCCAGTCTCCAGAGCCTTCATACTTATCCTCCAACATCAATCTAGTATCGCTTGTTCTTCTCTCAGACATGCTACGTGGGGTTCAATGATTTCACGATAAATAGAAACTGCTTCACATGGTGTTCAGGGCTTTCACAATTAGGTAATGCACCGCCACCCCTAACTCCCAGCAGCCTTTCTGGAGCTCCCCGTCCATGCAGCTGAAGACCATGCAGTGGGAAGACCACTCAGGGCTCCATTAACTTTCTCACCTTTACTTCCTTCGTCATAAAAGTTTTTGTTTGTTTGTTTGTTTGTTTTTTCTGATAATGCTCTGTGATGTCTTTTTTGAGCCTGTCAAAACCTTGTCTGTTCTGCCAGTTTCTGCTCAAATGTTCTTCAGCCTATGAAGTTGTCCCTGGTCCCTCTCTCCTGACCCAAACTCCATCACAGGCAAAAGGTTGCTCCCCATCCAATACTCCCATAGTGCCTTGTTTCCATTACCTGCCATGTCCCACTCTACTTTGTCACATTAGTGTGTAGGATGCCTGTCTTCCTCCAAGAGGCAGTGAGAACCTTAAGGGCAAAGAAGCTGACTGAATGATTTTGGATGTTTGGATTCTCAGAATGCTGCCTTGCCCTTACAAGGTGCTGAATTAATACTTGTAGACTCAAAGACTTTATTTAATTCCATTCAAAGAAATAATCAGTGACTCCATTCTACCTATTCATCATGGATAAGAGTATGGATCACTTTGACTAATACATTATACTACATCTGTTTGGCACTTTGTAATTCCCCAGGTGCAATGGTAGAATACAAGAGAGAAAGAAACACACAGAAATGTCAGTGCCCTGAAGGCAGAGCTCTGATGGCACTAGAAGCCGCTTGGGGATGTCTTCTGTTGTTCTTCAACAGAAACAGTAACAGTAGGCTTTGGTAAGAGAAAGAAAGCAAAAGCGTCTCTAATTTTTCCATTCCTAAAGCTTCTCTTGCTTGGCAGAAGCTCTCGATGTATGGGAAGGCCTTTGGGACATCTCTCTCCACGGCTGCCAGGTAGCTGTTTTTGCTGCCTCTGATGTGGCTCCCACCAGACTTCGCCCATCCCCTCTGCCTGCCGGGTTACATAAGGATGAATTGACATTACATGTAAAAATAACAGAGGTTAGATGTGAGGCCCAGGTGCTTTAGTAAGTAAGCACATTCAGTCCAGTCCCTTTGGGGTAAAAACCAATAAAGATATTGACAAGGGGAATTGATGTTATCTTTGTGAGACATTCATAAAGCATCTCAAAAAAACAATCCCCACAGTAACATTTGCCTTTTCATTCTCTACCTTGAGTTCCCTCCTCTGACCATGGCTGCTTTATTTTCACCCCGTCTCTGCAGCCGAACGTAATAACAACAGTGGATTCAGAAGAGTAAACAAGAGAGACAGAGAGGAGATAAAATCTTTGCTCTTCCACGCACTGTTTTGAGTTACATGTTCAGCTGAAATGCTTAGGCGATGAGAATCCACTTCTGTGCGGCTAGGGGGAGCCAGAACACAGTTGAATGCTCTCTGGTAAACAGAATCCATTTAAATTTTCTGTCCTGCAGCTTGAGAGCGTCTATCAAAGTATCCCCTTTCATTTGTCCAAAGCAGCAGCCAGGTGTCACTGACCAGAGGATGGAAAAGTGGACAAGACAGAATCACCCAGATGCACTCTAGAGATTTTTATGGTGTTTGTGCCTGTCTGTGGAATAAGACTGTTTCCCACAGCTGTACGTTGCCATAGCAAGAGTAACTGGAAAGATTATTCCATGGCTAGACAAACTAGAAAATTCAAGATGGAGATACTCTTCAACTGACTTGTTTTCTCTAGAACCCACTTGTTTTATTTTTAATTTGATAAAAATTTTCTGTGATAGCCCCTTTTAAAAATCTTTTTTTTTTTTCAATTTGGGAGTATAATTGCTCTTATGTAAAAAATTATATGTGTGTATATACACACATGAATCACACGCACACACTTTTGGATTTCAAATACAATGCAGGAGTAGGTTTCTAATCTACCAACAGGAAGCAGTGTGCACATTGGTTGTTTAGAAGTCTTCCCATCACCACCACCCCCACCTCTTAAAAATAAGAATTTCCTTGTGGCACATAATAATTGCCACAGTACACACGATACTTAATCCTTAATGCACAATATACTTAATCCTAATTGAGAAGAAAAAGAATATAGTGGAGTTACTTATTAACCGTGTGAACTTCAGCAAGGTATTTAACTTCAGTGATAGTAGTTCCTTAAAATGAGGATAATCATACCTACTTCTGTGGGTTATTTTGAGGCTTAAAGTGGTTACAAATTAGCACATAGCTTGGCACACATAACTGCCTCATGTTCTAGCATCTAGGACCTAATATAATGCTTGACATAAAATATGTAGGCAAAAAACATTTGCTGAAGAAATGAATGAAGGAATAAGTGGATGAGTGAACGGAATTCCATATTTGGTAATATCTTCATGGGGAAGACCCAATACCATATTTTTCTATGCTCTCTCCTTCCCTGTTATTTTGCTAACTTGGGTGGAAGACTCCCTCCCTTTCCTTACTCCTTGATTAGCAATGAGGACATCTCTGACTGTACTCCATTTAGGCAACTTCAAGACCCAGTAAGGATGAGGGCTTTGGGTGGAAATGAGAGGGATGAGTTTCATTTTGGGGAAGGAGGGAGGGCAGTGGTTCTGATTTAGGGTAGGATAAAACACATAAATACTAATTTGGAGTCCCCAAGATTGTAGAAGAAAGAAGCTCAGATTAGGGATACAGGGCTAGCAGTCTTAAGAGGGAGGAAGCAACAGCATGAAGGACTCTAGAGGAAAGAAAAGAATAGGTATAGGAGGGAGAAAATCATATGTGTTATGATGAAAAAGATGAGCATTCTGGGAATACAGGGAAGGACTAATGATTGGGTGAGGGGGTGAAGGAGGCAGGATATACTGAGATGGGGCCTGCAGAGTTGGGAGGGGGCAGCAAGAGGATGGGATATGTCAGTGTAACAGGCAAAGGGAAAGAAAAATGGTCAAAAGAAGAAAATTTCTATGTGGTCAGCCAAGGAATTGTTCAATTTCACAAGCAGGATGAACAGGAAGGCAAACACTAGAGGCAGGCCACGTGGTTCAAGTGGAGCAATCACATACTAATTCCCAATAGGTCTTAGCTCCTGGAGGTAAGAGGAGCCAGTGACATCTAATCAGGTAGGGGAAGCTAAAAAGATACCAGGTGAGGGCCAAAACTGAGAACAGGCTATACTACAGACAATCTACAGAACACAAGTAGAGTCTTGTTGGAGGATGGCACCATCAACAAAATTTAGTATGACAGTGATTTAGCCACCAAACTTGAGGAAAATTCCCACTGCAATTTTAATGGCCTTGGCCCACCCAAATTGGTGCATCTTTCGGGTGTTGAAGAACAGACCTAATGTTTCTGGCCTGGCTGCCAGAGCAGGAAGGGGAGTCTGCCTCCACACCAGTTGCTGCTCTCAGTGAAGTATCTAAGAACAGGTTTATTTACTTTCACTTTGGACAATCATATTCTCCCTCAATCCTCTCAATAAGTCTTCTCTGGAGGCTTCTTCTCCCTTTTCTCTTCTTCCACATCCATATTCTCCTAGAGTAGAAACTAGATTGCAGTATGAAGCCTGTGGCCTGCCTTGGTGTTCCCCAGTGTCAGTTTCTGCGACAAGGCATGAAGTCCTTATGGCTGGACCCACGTACTACAGAGGCAAAAGACTCCCCTGAATACAGACATTTCCCCAGCTGAAGATTTCGAAGCAAGAGTTTGCATTTCTGACCCTCTTAATTGTAGGTCTGATAGTATAAGAGAAAATGTAGAAAAATGCTACCAGCACTTCTGTACTTCACATTATAGAAGATGATTGAGCATTCTTTGCTAAACACAGAGAAAAACATTTCTGGATCTGGTTCACATATATTTGTAACTTAGTACAGGCTATTTCATTTTGACTCTGTGACATTTTGTGTTTTCATAAAGACAGTGTGTGTACTAGTGCCTAGAACAGTACCTGCTTGAAGGAGGTGACGGGCCCTCACGCTTTATGTGTGATGTGTAGCTACATCTGCCATCTTGAAACAAAACAGCAGCAAGTCAATTATATAAATTCTTTCATTGTTTACGATTTAAAATTACTCATACATGAGATTTTTCTGAGGCAGTATACTAACTCCAGAATTATATGATTAAGTAATAGGGCCCACGGGATTCGGAAGATTTTTTCCAAGATACAGAAATATTCAGTTCACTGAACACCTCATCATGTCCGAGTTTTTCTGTTTATAAAATTAAAACTGCTATTCTGGAGTGCCTGGGTGGCTCAGTCAGTTAAGCATCCAGCTTTGGCTCAAGTTATGATCTCACGTTCTGTGAGTCTGAGCCCTGCGTTGGGCTCTGTGCTGACAGCTCAGTGCCTAGAGCCTGCTTCACATTCTGTGTCTCTGTCTCTCTCTGCCCCTCCCTCTCTCACACTCTTTTTCTCTCTCAAAAATAAATACACACACACACAAAAAATACTGCTATTCAAACTTACAAAGAGGGAACTGAACTAATGAAATGCTGACAATAGGAAAATGCTTTTGTGGATACATATGTGTGTTTATACATGTCATTATAATATATACACATATACGCATAATTAGTTCACATATACGGATAACATAGCTTTATGCTTTGTGTTTTGTGTTTTTTTAAACCTATCGGGTACAAAATTAGTTTGTACATGGCAATGGTATTACCTAACATACGTTTTAGTTTGACATCTTACTGCCTTGTGACCTTGGTCAAGCCATTAACCCTTTCTAAACCTGTTTCTCTGATGCCCTGATGTGAAAACTCATATGAAAATTCTGTGTAAACAACACAACACTTCATGAGTGTATGTTTTGCTGGAACCTAAGTGGATGTAGGAGCATAAATACATGCAGTTTAACGACATTAAGCCACCGAGGGGATTTCTTTGTAGCTATACAAATGCCTAAAATTATATTCCAAAGATTAGAATATAAAAGTATTCCAAGTAAATAGGGCCTTATGGAGCAAATAAGAACATGGATTAGATACATTAGAAAAATATGAAAGAGTTCCTCCTTCCACCCAAAGAACAAATAACTGCTTAAGGACTTATAAAATCATAAGGGGAAAAAATAGACAGAATGGACATAAAAGGCTATCAATAATGCAGGTTATGAAGCCATATATATATATATGTATATATATATTTTTAATTTTAATTTTTATTTATTTTTTTTGAGAGGGAGAGAGATTTGAGTACATGCTGTGCCTAGGGGAGGGGCAAAGGGAGAGGGAGACAGAAAATCTTAAGCAGCATCCATGTCCATTATGGAGCCCAATGCAATGCTCAATTTCACAACCCTGAGATCATGACCTGAACCTAAATCAAGAGTTGGAAGGTTAACCAACTGAGCCACCCAGGTGCTCCGAAGCCATATTCTTATATTAATACATTTCCTAGAGACAAAACTGGAGTAGGCAGCATGGATGATGTTTGATATCGACTAGAGACACCAGTATTTGAATCTGAATTTCCTTTTTCTAGTAGAGTTCTTGGACTCAGATTCTGCCATGTACCTGTCACCTTCCTGTAACCAGCTATCATCTCTTTCCCCACAACTTTCCTTTTACATTTCCCTTCATTTTGGTTCTAGCTCCTTCTGTTGCCTTTGCAAAGGGTAAAAGCTTATGACTGGTATACTCACATGAAGAGGCCCTATAATCTGGAGTAATAAACCCATTTCACTCATGTGCAACCTCTTCCACAGTGCTAATAATCCTAAAAGTCTCATAGATGTTAAGAGCTTTACTTAAGGTGGCACAGCTAGTGACAGAACCAAGATTGGCATTCAGACTGGTTGGCTGCAGTGACTATATACTTTTACCCAAAGAGCTGAAAAAGAGTGTAATAGGAATACAGAGTTGGATGTCGGGCAGGAAGAAATGAAGGGGATAATCAAAGCAGTGTTCTCCACATTGTTTTCCTCCCTGTTAACTGATGTGAACTGGGTAATCACAAGGAAAATGGCACCCAGCAAAATAACTCACTAAGCTGAGAGACAATGCTGTTGACAAATTGATGAGAGATGTTCTGCGAAAGAAGCCAATATCAAAAGTGTGCTTCTGACTAGACCATGCGTGGTCTACAACTCAAACCAGGTGGAAAGAACTAGCTACCCTCTGCCTCCCAAACCACTACTGACAGCAGCAGCAGGCAAGCCATTTGCCCATATGGTGACACTGAACTCAAGGCTAGATTTGTATTCAACATCAGCTTGCTGTGTTCAGGAAACCTTTTTATCCTTTTGGCATTCTTTGGAATGTTCTTTCTAAATTTAAAGAAACATAATCCATGCCCTGATCACTTTTGTAGTATGCTATTGCAGTCACCTCTCTCCCTTCTACCATACATCCCTGTCTGCATGATGCCTTTCTTCTTTTCTCCTTCTCTCCCTCCTTCCCTCTCATCCATCCTTTCTCCCCTTCCTTCTTTGTTTTATTTTCTCAAGGGTTTATTGAGTCTCTTCTAAGGGCACTGTGGTAGGCACTGGAAAAGAAGTTCTGGGGCGCCTGGGTGGCTCAGTTGGTTAAGCGGCCAACTTCAGCTCAGGTCATGATCCTACAGTCTGTGAGTTCGAGCCCCACGTCGAGCTCTGTGCTGATGACTCAGAGCCTGGAGCCTGCTTCAGATTCTGTGTCTGCCTCTCTCTCTCTCTCTGCCCTTCCCCTGCTCACGCTGTCTCTCAAAAATAAATAAAAACATTAAAAAAATTTTAAAAAAAAGTTCTACTAGACCTATAGTTCTCATAGGCTTTGCATTTCCCCTGCTCTCCTTGCATTAACTAACTAATTAATTAATTAACTAACCTACTTACTTATTTTTACACATGATTTTTAAATAAATCCTTCTGGTCAGGTGCTAGCATCAGAGTCTCTCCTAATTGTCTTTGGAAATGAACCTCCATCTACTTTTTTTTTTTTTCATATTTTTATTTATTTTTGAGAGCAGGAGAGACAAAGCATGAGTGGGGGAGGGTCAGAGAGAGAGGAAGACACAGAATCTGAAGCAGGCTCCAGGCTCCGAGCTGTCAGCACAGAGCCTGACGCAGGGCTCGAACTTACAGACTGTGAGATCATGACCTGAGCCGAAGTCTGCCGCTCAAGCGACTGAGCCACCCAGGCGCCCCTCCATCTACTTTTAAACAGAAGCTCCTCCTACAAGTCAAAAAGATACGTGTAGGCAAGAAAAGTGTTTTTCAGTTCTTAACCTGAACATGGATCATTAAGAAATTTATAAACATATCTCATTAAGTCTATCAATACTTCCTGAAACTGTAAGTAAAATATTGTTTGCACATGTGTGAATGTATTTTCTTCTGAAAATAATTTTGTCAGATTTTCAAAGGGGTCTATAACCTAAAAATAGGTAAGAGCAGCTGAGATATTTGAAGGTAATGGTGATAAAATTTATAAAATTTGTTCTTTGTGTGGTTGTTAACATTAGGCTGCTTCTCATACCTCATTTGATTTCATGATGATCACAATCATAATGGACACAAATGAAGATTATTAATCAATGAAGATAACTGGGTGGTACATTTTAAAGTTTGGCTTGCCTCGACATGATATAAAAAGAATTGAGATAACTCAGAAGAAGGGACCAGTGTAAGAGGTAATTTATAGTGTATGATCCACTTCGAATTAAAATATTCTAAATTATATTCAGTATAAAGTGTTTTGATGCGCTCACAGCAATAAAATGCACCATTATGGGACTACTTGGTGAAAACATGTTTCAAAAGAATAAAAACTAGTAATTATTTTATTCAGTTTTGCTTAGTGCAGCCTTATGTACATGATTCATAGGGGCCCTGGACTCATTCACAATGGTATCTGATTTAGAATTGATCATACTATATCTACTAATGGTTCAGTGATACCTCTTCATATAATATGCCCAAATAATCCTTTGCTCTCTCTATACATATAGGGGCAAGAGATGTGTAGGCTATTCTTGCCTTGTTAATGAATGCAGTGTGGTATAAGAAGACTCCAGGATTTACACATCGACAGCATTACCTGGAAATGAAAGAAACTCAGGAAGTAAAACACACTTGAGCTTGCCAGTTCCCCACCCTCTAACCATAAGGAGATTAGACCTGGTCGGCCCAAATGAACAAGACAGGAGGTTAAGAATTCTGTGTCCTTGAAGTTCTGTAAATAAAAATTAAACTCCTCATCAAATTGTATTCACATTAGAAATGCGGTTTTAGGTAGAAATACTAGGTTAATGATCCTAGAAACTAGATTTAGATGCAAAAAAGCATTGGAAACACCAGCTTTGTTACACTGACGGCATACTGAAGGAAAGAAACAGTGTGGTTTATAGAAAACAAAATCATATTGGTCAATTCAGTCATTAATTCACTCAACAAAAATGTATGCGGCCCACTCTGAGATATGTACCCAAGTGAAAGGAAACCTATGTTCACATAAAATCCTTTAGAGCACCTTTAGCTATAACCCACCTAAAGAGGAAGCACCCCCAAATGTCCTTCTACTGGGAAATGTATAAACAAACTGTAGCATATCCATATAAGGGAATACTACTCAGTAATAAAAATTAACACATTCCTGCTACATGCTACAACATGGGTGGTTCGCAAATGCACTGTGCAAAATTGAAGAAGCCAGACTCAAAGGCCACATACTATATGATTCTATTTAGATGACAATCTGGCAAAGGCAAGCTATAGGGACAGAGAACAGATTAGTCATTCTCGGGGTAAAGAGTAGGGGAGCCTTAACTACAAATGATTAGCACAAGTATGTGTGGGGGGGACTCGGGGGTAAGGGTAATGGCACCATTCTGTATTTTGACTGTGGTGGTGTTATACAATTCTGCATTTGTCAAAACACATAGAACGGTACACCAAAAGGAGTGGATTTCACTGCATATATATTGAAAAATAAACTTGAGAAAAAAGATGGCAATAAGATATTCCAAGTTCAAAAGCAATTTTGTTGATATATTTTATTTCTTGGAATCTGTGAAGAGTTCAGAGACGGAAAAGCAAAGAAAACGTAACCAAAATACAAAAATCCTTTCCTTTGACCTTAAATGTCTTGATCTAATGAGCAAAACAAGCTTGTTGGAACAAACAGAAAAAGCTCAGTAGCTTGTAGGAGAGGTAGGCACAATCTATAATGTGAGAAAAATATTATTACTGGAAGAGAATTTCCCTTCCTGGTCACTCTTACTAGAAACATATCCTCATACTCCTAACTTTTGCTACTAAAACAAACCCAGGGGTGCCTGGATGGCTTGACTGGTTAAGTGTCCAACTCTTGATCTCAGCTCAGGTCATAATCTCACAGTTCATGGGATCAAGACCCAAGTCAGGTTCCATGCTGATAGCAGAAAGCCTGCTTGGGATTCTCCCACTCCCTCTCTCTCTGCCCCTGCCTTGTTCGCATGCACACACGTGTGTACTCTCAAAATAAATAAAATTAAGAAAAAACAAACAAACAAATAACGAAAACAAATTCAGTCCCCCAAAAGGGAAAGAGTCTCATCCTGGGGTTCCCATGGCTGCCATGGTGGCTTTCCATTCTGAAGTACAGCACAGGTCTGATGGGCACAGCGGCCCCCTCCCCTCTCTTCTGTGCCTTCAACTCAATTGCTGTTATTCAGCAGAATGCAGTCTGCCTTTCTCCCCCTTTTCTCGCAATTGTACTGATTTCACAGTAGAAAAGACATCCTCTACCAAAGAGCTCATGGTTTTGGAGGTGTCAGTGAGCTGTCACGTGAATGAACAGCTTTTGGGGACCACAGAAGGGGCAAAGTTTATTTCATCATCTCTGACGGATATATAGAGTTGATAGTTTAAAAAAGAGCTAAACTGTACTTCTTGTGGGCTTTTTATTGTTTTTTTTTTTCCTTTTCCGTTTTCTCCATCCCCTGGGAACCAACTGAGCAGCTCCCTCCCTGCCTTATCTCACCAACTACAGTAATGAGCTCCAGGGGGACCTCGCTACTGCCTTTGAAGTAACACGTTTCTCTGAATACACTTTGAAATTTCTCTTCCTACATTGTTTGTTTCTTGTTTGCTTGGACTGTCTTCTTGTGAGGGGGAGGGGTGTCTGACAGCAGCTGGGGGGGAGGGGTGGTCCAGCATGACAGTTTTAGAATGTGTAAATGGAATAACAACAACAAAAACAGAAAACAAGAAAAGGAGAAGAAAAAACCCAAACTCTTCTAACCCACTGGCAGAGCAGAAATGTAAGCCCTTGGGCTGGAGTTGCTGAAGCATCCTGCAGGCTACAAGCAGAGGAAGACAGCCAAGGACAGACACAGCTGGGAGGCCTGAAAGCTGTCACAGAGGAAATGGGCTGCTGGAGACAGGTTGCTCTGGAGAAAGCTGAGAGATATAGCCCAGGAGAGGGGAAGAGATAGAGGGCCTCTGCTCTCCTCTCCTTGGGGTTTAAATGCACAAAGATCAAGCATCTGAACTAGTTTAGGATCTTGTACATCAAGCAGGAGGGATACACAGCACATCTGGTTTCTATACCTTCTACCTTGGAAAAACATTGTTTGGAAATTCATGAGAGGGAAGGGAGATTAGATTCAGCATTTAAGAAACACGAAGAAAGAAGGATATAAAATGTGGGGAGAAACCTAGTTGAGACCTTTATTTAGCCATCCATTCTTACTCAGGATGGAAGAATTAAATTTCAGTCTATAGAGAATTAGTCACAATTTCCTATGGACTGGATTGTAACTTTGCAGTGTACAGTAGTCGGGAATGTAGAGAAAACCAGATTGCACTAGTCCTTGAAGCATGAAATAGGCAATCCTCTGTCCAGAAATCCAGTGTAGAGTGTACAACTAAAATGACCAAGTCACCTCAGTATGATCAGGCTTCATTTATATGAAAATACTGGTCTGAGAGGACCCTTAGATTTGGAAATATGGGCTAGAGGACAAGGACCCCAGGGAAACTTGTTTTTCTCTAGCCCGGATAGCAGAAGGCAGTTCTAAGGACACCAAGAGCTTTCAGTATGGTCTCAGCTCTGCTTCTCCAAGTTCCTTCTGAATATTGCCTGTAGTTTTGTAATCACAACTCAAACACATACCTGAAAATGAAAGTATAATCTCCTTGCCTTGCACTCTGAATGAAATTTAATCATCTTTGACTCCTAGGACTTCTCTTTTCTTGTCCCCTGCTTAGTCATTCTCCAAGTCATTTCATTCTTTTTTGAGACAGTTCATCTTGGTCCTTCCATTCCTCTTTGACTGGCACTTCAAGTCCTTATTAACACCTAGCTAAATTCTGAAAACACCTCTTCAATAGTTTCCTTCACTCTCCTACCCTCTCCCTCCCCCTAAATTTCCCCACTCGCTTTCTTATATCGCTGCTCTAGTATTTAATTACTGATTAGAAATCCTTAAAATTCTTTATTTTTATGACATAAAGACTGCATTCCTCAGTTCAGAATTAAGGCAGATAGCAATTATCAACCCAGGTCCCAGACTAAGTCATACATAAACCATTATGACTGCCTCATTCCTCCTTCCAGGACTTTCTCAAACCATTATTCCCACCCTTTCATTCCCTTCTTATTTGTAGAACTCATAGGATCAAACACACATGTCCCCCTTTTTTCCTTTTTCGGATAAGCATTTGTTAGTCTAATGTGTGCATAGTTTATAGCTTGAGATTATGCTTCACTCTAAAGTGAAACTACTCAGTTTAAGTCACACAGCAATGAACACTGACAGGGCTGGAGATTAACAGGGGTTATTTTCTCCCTTCCCACAAGCCAACCCTGAAGATGCCAGAGAAATAAGAAAGAGCTAGTGGATGAAAACCTCTGAGAGGGAGAGAATCAACATCCAACTGTGTTCTCTAACCATACTGCAAATAAAATTAGAAAAGTTTTAATAAAAAAAAGCCAGAGATATTTCCTATGTCTTGGAACTAAAATGCTTGCTATTAAATTACCCTCAAGCTAACAAAGAACTCATCAGTGAAATTATGAAATATTTAGAATTGAGCAACATTGATATCACATTCATTTGAAAGCTGGCAGGGAACAACTAATGTGGAACTTGAGGAAAATGTATAGTTTTAGAAACATCAGAAAAGAAGAAAAAAAAAGACAGAAATAAAA
Source organism: Paguma larvata (assembly GCA_030068075.1). Taxonomy (NCBI): domain Eukaryota; kingdom Metazoa; phylum Chordata; class Mammalia; order Carnivora; family Viverridae; genus Paguma; species Paguma larvata. The sequence continues at coordinate 92,051,427 of CM057824.1, read as the reverse complement.
TGAGCCACGATTCTACATGATTCAATGGAAAGGAGGAATAGACCAAACTGAAATAAAGAGATGTTTATTGAAGAAAAAGGCAGAAATCAAGAAATATAGAACAAAATACAATAATAAATATTGCTCAAATCTAAAGCTGGTTCTTTTAAGACTAGACAATCCTCCAATAAGATTTATTTAGAAAAAAGGAAATATTTTCAATCAAATAAAATACAGAATATAAGGTTGGCCATAGCCAAAGACAAAACAGCAAGTAACAAAAAGAATATCACAACCAACTATTTACTAATATATATAACACAGATGAGATATCTATCAGAAAATAATACACAAATGACTGTGACAGATTGTACTTTTTTCTAAATGTTTGAATGGGCTTCTAGAATCTTCCCACTCCTTCATCTGAGATGAAGTCCATTTCTCTTCCCTTTGAACCTGGGCAGTTATGAGACTATTCTGACCAGTACAGTGTGCTCTCTGAACAGCTCCATGACTTTCTATGCTATGTGTTTCTCTTGCTCTGGGAAAGCCAGCCACCAAGCTCAAAGCCCAAATTAGCTGACTTGGTAAGAAATCACAGTGAGACCAGATTGAGGGGCCAAAAGGGAAAGAAACGAGGTCTTAGTGGGAAGGGGGCATCCATTGATATCCATTCAATATCCATTGAATAAGGGACTTCAAGTGATTTCTGCTCCTAATCTTTAATTCTTTCAGCTGAGGGACATCATCACTCAGCAACAAGTCATCTTACTATAGTCCTTTCTGAATACCTGACCCTCCAAATCTGTGAGGAAAAAAAAAATCTTTATTTTTACCACTAAGTCTTCAGATAATGTTACACAGCCAAAGTAATTGAAAAAACTGCCAAACTTCACATAAAAATTGGAAACTTGATCAATAACCATTCAAAAACTTAAAAAGTCAACTTATGGCATCTTGTTAAAAGTCAAGGGCCAGAAACTTTTTTTTAAATGTTTATTTATTTTTGAGAGAGACAGAGACACAAAGTATGAGCAGGGAGTGTCAGAGAGAGAGACAGAGACACAGAATGCAGAGCTGGCTCCAGGCTCTGAGCTGTCAACACAGAGCTCGATGTGAGGCTCGAACTCATGGACCGCAAGATCATGACCTGAGCCAAAGTCGGAAGCTCAACGACTGTACCACCCAGGCACCCTGACAGAGCCAGAGACTCTTGGGAAAATCAAAAATTTGAAGAAAAGATAATCTTTATCTTGAATTATTTAATAGAAAAAAACCAAAACCCTGTAATTCTAAAGATTCTAAAACTAGTTAAGGGCAGTACAAAAACATTTATGATTTTATTTTTGAGCATACATGAGAAAATCCTAAAAAAATTATCTAACCAAATCCAAAAGCCTACAAAAAATAAATTTACCAATCTAAGGATTATTTAACATCAGAAAATCTATCCACATAAGGCAACCCATTAGATACCTGAAGAGGAAAAAAAAAAAAAAAAGGAGTCATCTACTTTTTTCTAAATGTAGAGAAATAAATTTTTGATGAAGTTCAATATATATTTAAGAATATTCACAAAACCAAACAAACAGGCAAATAAAAAATCTCTCAGAATACTTGGAATAGTAAGGTACTTCTAGAACTTTATATAAAGATTTTATACCAAATCTACTATAAATTTCCTACAAAAAGCACTCCCTTCTTAATCTGGAAAAAGGACAAAAATACTCATTATCATTTTTGCCATTCGATCTAGTACTAGAAGTTCTGGTTGATGCAAAATCACATGAAAAAGAAGAAAGAGCTACAAGAAATGAGAAAATTATAATAAAGGGCTTTCAGATGATACAATCATTTACATTAAAAAATCAACAATTTTTCACATAAACCATTAGAACTCAAAACAGAATTCTGACATACTTATAAGATCAACTTGCTCAAAGATCCATCTATTTTGCAAAAACTAATATATTCATCTAACAACAGAAATAGCCAACTTGAAGATATAATAGAAATTAAGTATCATTCATAATAACTACAAAAGATAGAAAATATCTACAAATTTTCTTGTTCAAATGTACAAAACCTTTACAGAGAAAAAAATTAATTCTATTTTAAGTTATAAAAATAGATTTAAATAAATAAGAATTGAGACCTTGTTCATGGATAAGAAAAGTGTGTATTATCCATAGGTTACTCTAGAAATTAAATGTAATGTAAAAATACCAGCATAACAGCAGAAGTATTTTAAAGAAATCTGACAAATTCATTCACAAATGTATGTGAACAAATAAGAATCATAGATCAATAAATCCACTTTCAAATAGTAGATCAGAGAAAACCTGAGAAACATTAAGATACATTATAAAGCCATAGTAATCAAACATCATAAAATTGCCACAGAAATAAACAAATAGACCAATTGAGACAGAAAAAAGAGCTTATACACAGATCTATGCATATATAAGAACTATATACATGATAAAATAGTAACACAAATCTATAAAGGAGTAATTATGTAAAAGGTATTGGGAAAAATAGGTTCATTAAATGGAGAACAATAAAGTTGAATGCCTACCTTACACTTGCACACAAAGATGGATTCCAAACAGATTTACCATTATTTGTGGGAAGTTAAACAATAATGCTAATACAAGAAATTAAGGGAAGGTTATGTGTCACCTTCGGGGTAGAAACATAATTTTTAAAAAAGACCCAGGAAGCACAAACTATAAAGCAAATAAAATAATCATTGGCTCTGACCACACCGGAAATTAAGTATTTATGCTCACTGTGGGTTACTATTGATAAAACTGAAAGGCGATGTACTTTTAGAGGATATTTTAAATCTTAAAGGATTAATACCAAGTACAAGCAAGAAATTCTAAATCAATGAGACCAAGGTAAAAATCTCCATAGAAAATAGGTAGAGAATTAAAAAAAAGAAGTTTTCAAAAGGAAAAACTTATATGCACAGCATGAATACAAATTATTAGAAAAATACAAAATAAAACTGCCAATTTATACATTGCTGATTGGCAATAAATATATAAATAAACAAACAAACAAATAAATAAATAAATGTTGGATAATAACAAGTGTTGACAAGATTAAAAAGAAATAGGATTTTATTGATGAGAATTTGTAAAATGGCTCAGCCAAACTAAAGGGCAGTCTGGCAAGATTAATACAATTGTGCCAGTATTAGATCAAGGAAACTTCAGTCCCATTATCGATATATACTTTAGCACAGCAGTCTTCAAAATGAAATACCTCTAGGGTGCACAAAAACTATACAGGGAGGTGTGCAAGCAGAAATGCATCTTTCTGATCCTCAAATTTCTTGTATTATTTAATTAATATGCTGCTATTCTTCTTTCTCACTACTTCTTTGGTTATTGCTTTTTTCCCACTTTAAGAGGAAAGGTCTACCTCTTAGTCATCCAAAGTTTTACTATGAGACATTGCCCCAGGATTAAAAAAACTGAATCCTTGATTCAAACAAAGGGACAACATGAAATCTGCAGAATGATGTGTAAAATTAGAAGCAGGATATTTTGGTCAATGCTGGGATATTCTGAATTCAAATATAGCAAAGGGTGTAGCTGAGGAGTGAAGACATAGTTCTTCTAATGACCTCATTTTATCCACCCTAGACTACTGTCAGTGAAAGCCGGGGTTCTGAGGAAGAGTCCTGTGGGTATCACAAAGCGAACGAAACACTACTAAGAAAGGTGATGTACATTATTTCATTCAGGTAAATACAGAACTCAAAGAAAGACTCTATACCTTACCTACCTGTTTTAGAATTATAATATTCAAAATCTGTAAGAAGTATGCTGTAAATATTAATCTGTTATGAAAGGCTCCCCCTCTGCCTTTTTATTATTCTGTAATGAGAAAGGCCTAAGGAAATGGTTTCTAGTTCTCTGTCTCAGCTTCATATTTTGCATGAGTTCAAGAAAGAAAAAAGATCCATCTTTAGTTTTCACAGAAAAACATACATCTTTAAGATAAAAAAAAATACATGAGAAGTATTTACATATATTAAGCATTTATGTAGATAATTTAACTAAATTTTATGAAAAGGTATGTGGTATACTAAAGCATTTAAGACAGAGACATGATTGCAAGAAAAAAAGAAAATAATCGCATTTTAATTTATATATAATTTTTGTTGCAGAGAGTTATGATAGAATGATTAGTAGCATATTTTCAAAAGTAAAATATATATGTCATTAAAATAAAACTATGCAGAAGTTGTAGAATGAGAATTAAATTTCAAGGGAAAAAAGAAATTATGTCCAATGGCTGACTGGTAGAGGTTTGTTACGTATGTTTACTGTTTTTAGAGTAATGGTGAGTACTCTAGTGTAACGGTGTGTGCATTTGTTGTTTCTAAATTATCATTTGTGTTTTGACTAAAAAACAAAACAATATAGCAACAACAACAACAACAACAACAACAAAACCCTGGTCTTCTGGAAAAATGGCTGATTCCTCATCTGGAGGAGGACATTCATAACATGTAACCTGCCATGACAGACAGAAAGACAATGTCCAAGACTACTAGGGTCATATCAAAACAACACAAAAACAAGCTTACACAGGCTTCCATGACCAAAAGACAGGAAATTCTAAGCATTAATAACAATAGTAGTAGTAGTAGTAGTAGTAGTAGTAGTAGTAGTAATGACTGCAATAGATTGAAACACATCAAAGTCCAGAAGTTCACAATGATTTTTTAAAAAGTCTTCATTCATAACCCTTGAAGTTGCTATGGCAGTGTCTCATTATTTGAAAACCAATTAAGGGAAGAAATCAAGTATTTGTCTTGCTATTTTCAGACTAACCAGATAGTTGATAAGGGAAAGATCTTTTTCTTTTTTGAAAAGGTCTTCTTTATAGGAAACTACAGATAAACATAAGAAGATTGATAGACTAGAAAGTATGACTTTTGTAACCTTAATAAAATCTTGACAAGATGAACGTAGCTGCTAAAAACTATTTTACTGAGTTATAGTGAACTTCAAATAGTTGGATCAGGCTAACAATAGCTGAACTCACTGATGAATTTTTAAATCACTAATAGTAAGACCATCTGCTATTATGCACCTCATGAAATTTGTAATCCTTAATCCTATCAACCTACTAGACCTAACTTTCAGTTTGCTGGGAATGTGGGAGAAAAGGAGAACATGTTAAACGACACCATGAAGACACAATCATGAAAACACATTGATTGGCCCCAGAATATGGAACTTTTATAAGACAAAACATGCAGTTTCCTCAATAAATAAATGGCATGGAAAATTTAAAAAGGAAATTAATAAATACAAACTAAATATAAAAAAATAAAAATACATTTTAAAAAAGGAAATGTCTAGAGTTTGAAAGAGACTCAGAAGCAATCAACCGATGGCAATGTATGGACTGATTCTAACAAACAGAAGCCCAATGATTTTTAAACAAGCAAAGAAAATTAAACACACACTGAATATTAGACACAGTGAAAGGATTATTGTAAAATGTGCTGGTCATAACATAATGGTATTGTAGATTTTGTGTACCAGATATACATCTTAAAATATCAGTGAATGAAACAATTTGACATCTGTAACTTGCTTTGAAATACTCCAACAAATAGAAAAAATATATGTCTAGAAGGCATATAACCAGCAAGAATGTCAAGAGGTTGATTTTAAGTTAGATGATAGGTATAAAAGGTTCATTAGCACATTCTGATTTTGTGTATGATTGAAAATTCCCATGATAAAGAAATAAAATAAAAAATAAATAAATAACCTGTTGTATTCAGATCCCATTAGAGGCATGTTAAGAATAATACAGCATCTTTAAAAATTTACAAATGTTGGGGCACCTGGGTGGCTCAGTTGGTTGAGCATCCAACTTCAGCTCAGGTCATGATCTCACGGTCTGTGAGTTCGAGCCCCGCATCGGGCTCTGTGCTGACAGCTCAGAGCCTGGAGCCTGCTTCGGATTCTGTGTCTCCCTCTCTCTCTGCCCTCCCCCACTCATGCTCTGTCTGTCTCTGTCTCAAAAATAAATAAATATTAAAAAAAATTACAAATGTTGGCTATCACACTCTTTAATATTTACATTTATAACAAAACAGAATTTGATGCAAAATAAATAATGTGCAAACATAATAGGTCATTTTTCAAATTCTTTTCAGGGGTACATGAACATAAAAGCTTGAAAACTTGCCATAGACAAATTCTTTTCTGGATACGTGGCCCATCTTCCTTACTGAGTAGGTATCTCAAGATAGAGATTTAAGAAAAAAAAATACATTCACTCTCTTAGCCTCTCTTACATCTCAGATTAGTCATGTGGCCCAATATCAACCTTTAAAATGAAGAGCTAATTCTGCTGGGGAATTATGGGAAAGATTCTTTCATTTTAAAATGAGATAAAGTGCTCTCTCTTGATGTCCTGACTGCTACAACCCTGCCCACATGACCTGTATAGCATCATACAAGCACACGATTCTAGAAACTGCTGCAGCCATCCTGTGAAAAGGGGAGAGACAGCATCTAAAGATGAGAGAAAAAGTTGCAAGTAGCACTCTGCAGAAGCAGAACTACAAGGGGCACCTGGGTGGCTCAGTAAGTTAAGTGTCTGACTCTTGGTTTCAGCTCAGGTTATGATCTCATGGTTCATGAATTCCAGCTCCACAACAGACTGGTTGGGATTCTCTCTCTTCCTCTTTCTCTCTCTCTCTACCCCCTCAAAATAAATAAACATTTAAAAAAAAGAAGCAAAATTAAGACAGTATGTAGGGATCAACATTTGTGAAAGGAAATTGGAAGAAGCCAAACTGGGAAGAGGAAGAAGTCAAACTCTCATGCAGACCCAACAAAGTCTCAGCTAAAACGCAGTGAACTTTAAAGAAAGAATTTCCAATCAGAGTGTCCTAAGGATTTCCAATCAGAATGTTATGCATGGACCTCTGTGCCATACCTTTAACTTTCAGCCTCAGTCTTGCCCAGTCTCTTATAGGCAAGCCTCCCTGGGAAGAATGTGCCAGGGGGAAAGTGGCTCCCTGTAGCTGAAGTTGACCCTGAAGGAGCTGAAAAGTAGCTATTTGCAGAATGCATGACCCATAGCTGGGCTCCAGGTACTTCTTTGAAGGGAGAGCTTTCACCATATTTACCATAGAACCTGAGTTCTTGATGTAATCGTTCAGCCTCTAAACAAATCTTGGACCCCTATTTTTGATGTTAGCAAGGCAAGAGAGGTGGGGAGGGTAGGAGTGATTGGAGCGTGGCTTAAGGTAGAGTGTGGCAGACTAATCCTGCCTGGAGCTTGCTCTGCAGGATAGGTGTGATCAGATAAGAGAGTCAAAGACAAACAAGGTTTAAATCCCAAAGGGACCTCCCTATACTACTTATTAAGTAGTTACTATCATATTCTAAATTGTTAAGGTCAATGGAAGGCAATGGAAGAATTTTAAATAGGAGGGTCAGATCAGATTTTCACTTTTGATAATCACTTAGCTGACTACAGATTTGAATGATCCAAGGTTTGAGGCAGGTGGAACAGGCAAGAGATGGAGGAGCATGCATTGAATCTGACACTGAGAATGGGAATTAGAATATATACTTGAGCCGTGTGTTTATTTTACAGTGTAGTTGGCTAAGGCTGCAGGCATTATGGTGGAAGATTTTCCAGAAGAGACATACTGGGAGTTGGTGGTGAGCACAGAACACAGTCCTTGAAAAAGAAAGCTTAGTTCAGTAGTTTAGTGGGTCAAGTGATTAACAGGATGACATCTGTTATTCAATGTAATTTTCCCCAAACTCCAGAAAAACTGTATGTGAAGATAAAGGCATCCATGGAAAAGAGAAATTTATAGTAAGAGCCTGCTATGTGGGGTGAGCTGAGCCTGAATTTAAAATCAGCTTTCCTATCTGCAAGGTTCTTACTCTGGGAAAACTTGCTAACTTCTCTTACTCTCAGTATCTACCTCAGAGGTTTGGTTTGTTGGAGGATTAAATGAGAAAAAGTGATATAAAGTACTCCTTATGTAATAAGTCCTAAACAAAGGAAATACGCTCTTAGTACTTGTATCATCTAAGACAGGTAAAAATAAAACTTTTAAGAAGACAATTTGTCTCTGCAAGAGGAAATTTATCAACATTTAAAAGCATAGCAAAAAAAAAAAAAAAAACGCAGGACTTGTAATGAAAACACAAATGCACCATTACTTATAAACAAAAGATGACTCTAAAATTCATAAATCTGAATAAAGTACGCATGAACCTTCCAGATATGTTCTAAGAAGTGATTTGTGTTTACAAGTGCCATACAAGTTTAATACACTGATATCATTCATTATGTCCAATTAAATCCAATTATCTTTTTATTTTCACACCAGACCCTTTTGTTTGTTTTCATGACAAATATGTATTCTAGAAAGCTCATTTGTTAAAGACAATTTAAGTTTAAAGTAAAACTATTTATTTGCAAACTTCAGACTATGTACGAAATAGATAAGATAGGAAAGTGATATAGAGGGCCTCAAATAGGAAGAACGGGTCCGTAATTTAATTAGTAGTACATGCTCTGTCAGTTTTCCGAAAAGAATAAGCCATGAATTATTTTCATAGTCTCCCTTATGTCAGCATAGAGTAAGAGCTCCAGGAATATGTATCCTGGGTTCATATATTGTCTATACTCTTGTATATTTAGTTAATATTTTAGGTCAAAGTACAGAAAAAATGCTAATCGCATTTACAAATGGCATAAGAGAGGATTCAAAAATATTCTGACAGGCTGAAAAATGGGGGAAACTAAGGAGATGTGATGTCAGGTAAAATCCTGTCTTAAAGTTTAAGACTTCCAGAAAAAAGTTGATCTAATATTTCTCCTAGGTGACATGACACTATATACACACAGAAAACTCTCGAGACTACAGCAAAATAGTACTAGAACTGATAAATGGATTCAGTAATGTCACAGGATACAAAATCAACATACAGAAATCTATTGCATTTCTATCCATTAATAATGAAGCAAAAGGAAGAGAAATTAAGAAAACAATCTCATTTAAAACTGCACCAAGAATAATAAAGTACAAAGAATAAACTTAACTGAAGAGGTAAAAGACCTATACCCTAAGAAACTATAACATCTGATAAGGGGCACCTGAATGTCTCAGTTGATTAAGCATCCAACTATTGATTTTTGGCTCGGGTCATGATCTCACAGTTTGTAAGATCGAGCTCCACATCAGGCTCTGTGCTAACAGCACGAAGTCTGCCTGGGATCTCTCTCCCCTTCTCTCTCTCTCATAATAAATAAATACACTTAAATAATAAAAGAAATACAAAACACTGATGAAAAAAATTGAAGATGTCACAAAAAAATAGAAAGACATTCCAAGCTTATGGACTGGAAGAACAAATATTGCTAAAATGTCTGTACTACTCAAAGCAATGTATGCATTTAATGCAATCTCTACTAAAATACCACCAGCATTTTTCACAGAACTGGAACAAACAATCCTAAAGTTTGTATATATCCACAAAAGATCCCAAATAGCCAAAGCAATCTTGAAAAAGAAAAATAAAACTGAAAGTATCACAATTCTGGACTTCAAGTTATATTACAAAGCTGTAGTAATCAAAACAGTATGCTACTGGCACAAAAACAGACACATACATCAATAGAACAGAATAGAAAACTCAGAAATAGACCCACAATTACACAGTCAATTAATTTTTGGCACAGCAGGAAAGAATATGCAATGGGAAAAAGTCTCTTCAACAAATTGTGTTGGAAAAACTGGACAGCTACTTGGAGAAGGATGAAACTGGACCACTTTCTTACATCACATGCAAAAAGAAACTCAAAGTAGATTTAGGACCTAAATGTGAGACCCGAAACCATAAAAACCCTAGGAGAGAGCAAAGGCAGTAATTTCTCTGACATTGGTTGTAGCAACATTTTTCTAGATATACCTCCTCTGGCAAGGGAAATAAAAGCGAAAATAAACTATTGGGGCTACATAAAAATGAAAGTTTCTGCATAGTAAAGGAAACAATCAACAAAACTAAAAGGCAACCTACTGAATGGGAGATGTTTGCAAATGACATATCCATTAAAAATTTAGTATCCAAAATATACAATGAACTGATACAACTCAATACCCCAAAACAAATAATCCAATTAAAAATGGGCAGAATACATCAACAGACATTTCTCCAAAGAAGACATACAGATGACCAAAAGACACATGAATAGATGTATGGATCACTCATCATCAAGGAAATGCAAATCAAAACTACAATGAAGTATCAATTCACACCTGTCAATGGCTAAAATCAACAACACGAGAGACAAATGTCGGCGAGGTTGTAGAGAAATAGGAACGCTCTTGCACTGTTAGTGGGAATCCAAATTGCTGCAGTTACTGTAGAAGATAGTACGGAGGTTCCTCAAAAAATTAAAAGCAGAACTATCATATGCATAACTACCATATGACCCAGTAATTGTGCTACTGGATATTTACCCAAAGGATACAAAAACAGTAATTCAAAGTGATATATGTACCCTTATGTTTAGAGCAGCATTATTAACAATATCCAAGTTATAGAAGCAGTGCAAGTGTCCACTGAGAGCAGAATGGATAAAAAAGATGTGGCATATATACACAATGGACTATTATTCATCCAGAAAAAAGAATGAAATCCTGCCACTTGCAATGACATCAGTGGAGCTACAGAGTATAATGCTAAATGAAATAAGTCAGAGAAAGACAAATATCAAATAATTTCACTCATATTTGGAATCTGAGATACAAAACAAAGGAGGGAAGAAAAAAATATATAGAGAGAGAGAAACCAAGAAACGGTCTCTTAACTATTGAGAACTAAGGGTTGCCAGAGGGGAGATGGGTGGAGGGATGGGCTAAATAGGTGATGGGAATTAAGGAAGGCACTTTTAATGACCATTCAGCGATGTATCGACATCTGTATGTACAGACACTGTTAACTATACCAGAATTAAAATAAAAATTTATTGAAAAATGTTTTCTTTTTCTTAGGAAAATAAAAAGCTGATTTTGTGGACTACACAACAAAAAGAGAATAATAGCACTCAATTGTACTAAATACCATATTTCAGATATGTTGGAAAAAAGAAAAAAAACTTTTCTCTTCTTGGAGTACATGATATTATAACTCCCTAAATCCACTAAATATTGGTCTGTTATGTGCATACCATTGTGACAATCTCTGTGAGAAATTGAAAATGTGTATGAGGGCTTTTACATGATCAAGAGACAGAATAGTCCTACTGTATTGTACCCTTCATATAATTATCGAGGCTCTACTATGGATAAGGCATGGTGATGGTAACAGGGTGGCGTAGGTAAAACACATCCACTACTTAGAGTCTGTGATTTATTACAGATTACAGGATGGGGAGATATTTTCCCTAAATTTTGAGGTTTTAGGCTTATTACAAGTACAACTGTTCAGGGAAATACAATATTCAGAGAATAAATTAATCATATACTCATGCACACATACATCCCTATACAGAGAATTCATAGTTAAATATTTAGAGGGTTTACCTCTGCCAAAGTGAAGAGAGTGGCTGTTTCACGTTGGTATCGTATGGATAAAAATTCCCAAAGAAATTCTACTTATAAGTCTCAGATTTTCAGCAATTCTAGCTTCTATGACTGCCACAGATCTTTTTCTTTCTTTTTTTTAATAGACTTCATTATTGTTTGTTTTAAACTGACACTTAGCACTTACTTGACAAAAGAATTGAAGTGGAAAATTATGTTAAATGTATGTATTTTTAATCTAATTTTTTAAAAAATAAACATGAAAGATGATTTTAACATTTTGAATTTGATGTCTCTCAGGATGGTGTCACTGCACTCTTCCTAGCTGCCCAAGGTGGTTACTCAGATGTTGTTTGATTACTGTTGTCTTCAGGAGCAAAAGTCAACCAGCTAATGTGGGTAATGTCTGCCTATACAGAGCAGTGGGGCAGGGAGGACTGTCTGTCCTGCAGCAGCACCCAAGATAACCAGTCAGCTGTGGGTGTCTTTAAACCCTTTTGCTTCAGTACATGACACCCAGGCAGAGTTCCACTGTCATGCAAACTGGTATGAGAATGCCTGGATATTCACGTAAGCAAGCTTGGTCTGAGCTTTTTGGCCAGGCTTCCTCAGTCTTTAGAAGTCCAAGTGCATAGGAATCTGCTGTGAGCTGATAATGAAAGGTTGCCTAGCCAGGTTAGACTAGTTCAAGTTCTGTCTTCCTTGAAAGTGCAAACTCTGCATATTTAATCCTCTTCCTTGCTGTTCTGTGGATGCTGTGGGGCCTGGTGGGAGCAAGTGTGTCCTTTTGCTGGCAGGATGGGACAGCGATGCTGTGGATCTCCTAGCAGTTGGGCAACTTTTTTGGGGGGGGTGTGATGCTGTTGTACAGAGCCGCCCAGGATGCTGCTGGCAAAGTGAGTCTAAGCAACATTTGCAACATGTGGGGGCTAGGGGTGGGAGTGAGGCTCTTCTCTTCTCTCTTCTCTTCTCTTCTCTCCTTTCCTTTCCTTTTCTTTCTCTCTCTTTCTTATTTTAGAGAGAGGGAGAGAGAATGAATATGTGGGGGAGAGGAGCAGAGGAGGAGAGAGGGAGGGAGGAAGCAAGAGGGGTAGGGAGGGAGGGAGAGACAGACAGAAAGAGAGAGAGAGAATCTTAATCAGGCTCCACACTCAGTCAGAGCCCTATGCAGATATTGTATAGGCTTCCTGGAGAAGATGTCATATGATTTGACGATGTTAACGATTTCCTGTTTGTTTCAGAATAAACAAGATGAGGAGAATGTGAATGTGAAATGGACACTCCAAGCACAGATGAAGCATCAAAGTAAGAAAATGCAAGATGTGTCAGGAAGACATCCAGACAGTAGCCTGGAAATTAGTCACAAAGGCTTTGAATACCATATCGAAGACTTTGGGCTTGGTTCTGTAAAGAAATAGATCATTTCAGAAATAGAAGGATTTCTCCCCTTGTATGTAAAATCAACAAAGAAAAAATACTCTTAAATGATCATCACTGTACAGACAGCAAATTGCATCTATCCTTCCTGGAGGAATATGGGCTTGGCAAAAGTTCACAACTAAATGTAGAGTTTGAAGATGTAAAAAATTTTGGTCTTCCTGGTGCTTCACCTGTGAATACTCCTGAGAAGTATGACAATCCAACTCAGCTACAACAAGCACACCTTATGTGCTTATCAATATACAAAATACCAAAATCTATAGTTATCCATATTTTTGATAGTTTATTATACAAAGTTCATATGAATTTACATATGTGAGGTTTAACAATAAAAATAAAAGATTAAGGGACACCTGGGTGGCTCTGTTGGTTGAGTGTCTCACTTGGGCTCAAGTCATGATCTTGCTGTTTATGAGTTCGAGCCCTACATTAGGCTAGTGCTGATAGCTCAGAGCCTGGAGTCTGCTTCAGATTCTGTGTCTCCCTCTCTTTCTGCCCCTCCTCCACTCACACTCTGTCTCTCTCTTTTTCAAAATAAATCTACGTTAAAAAATGATATTTTCACAACCATGCCAGAATTTATACTTCCATGTGAGTGTTTTACTTTATGGGCATTTACTTGTGCATTATTAGTGACATTGTTGTCAAAACCTACAGATAATGACTTTCAAATCCAGGTTTGAGACATATGAAAAAGATAATTTTCTTATTTTACTTGTATATTTTGTTACTGCAGTCGAATGGAGTTAAAGTTCACCCTTCTTGGTTCTGAAATCACTTTGCCTATTTGAAAAAAAATAAAATTCATTCTCAAAGTATGTAGATTCTCCATAGGAATAATAGATATCATTATTCAGTATTTAACGGTCTGGGAAGCGTAGTGATAAGTGATAGAGGTGTATGATGTATTATGTGTCTTAGGCCATGAGATCATTCTGATATAGTTGGGTTAAATATCATTACAAAAGTCACACAGATAGACATAATTAACCAGAGGTAAAAAGGTCTGGAATATGGTATAAAGAGATTTAAGATGAATATTTATGTAGCATAGTGGTTAAGAGTCAGTGATATGAGTGAAGGTGTCTGAATTTAAAATCTTGGCTCCAACACTTGATGTCTGATCTTGGGATGCTTATTTGTAATCTCTCCTCATTTCCTCATCTTTAAAATTATGGCAAAATTCATACTATGTACACTATTCTTAACAAAGTAGTTGGTGCTGGCTGTTGGCTGGTTGGTTTGAGAACTTCAGCTGAGAAGGCTTGTGTCTGCTTCAAATGGCCTCCCATCTTCATCAGGCTAAATGAGACTCTTCACATGGTGGTTTCTAGGCAGAATCCCAAGAGAGTAAACACAAAAGCTTCAAGTTCTCTTGATGTCTAGGCTCAGATGGCCCACAACACCATCCTACCGCATACTTTTGGTCAAAGGATCTCACATGCTCTGCTCAGACTCAAGGGATAGAGAAATAGACTCTACTTACTGATGAGAAGAGTAACAGTGACATGACTAAGGAACACACATATACAATGAAAGGAAAGAGCTTTTAAAAACAATTAACATATACTAATACTATTGGGGAGTTGGGATCTCAGAATAAGGGGGAGCTACTTCTGAAGGGCTTTATGAAGGGAATAACGAGATGATCAAATTTGATTTTAAATGCTCACTCTTTCTAAACTGTGGACAACAGATGGAGAGAGAAAAGACTACGTACAGAGAATCCAGTTGAGTTTCAATTACAGTGGCACATTTCACTGAGGAAGGTGGCCTGAAGTAGATAATGGCGGTGGGACAGATGGAAGAAGACGCATGGAAAAGCTCTTAGGAGATACAGAAGCAGAAGACTTGGCAAAGTGACTGGCTTTTGGAATACTAGGGCGTGTTAACTTGCCCTCTTTCACATCACCGGAGTTCATGAATCTACATCCAAACTCAGTAAAGCCAGGTTACTGCAAGCCATGGGTTTAAAAGAAATACAAAAGAAACAAATTAAAGTTTGCTGAAAATGTTAAGATTCAGCTTCTGGTGACACTTATTATTGTTCAAGTGTCCAGTGATACTGTGGAATGGTGGGAAATCTATTAAGAATTACTTGATAGCATCCTTTTACAATGCCATTTTCAATAGGACTTTAATTTACATTTTATAAATTATGCAATATTTTTAAAGTGAGTGAAATCTTTTAGTATTCTAAAGTGCAACACTGTATTTTTGGCAGCTTAGAGTTTTGAACATATAATTTCACATTCCCTGATTCAATAATAAGCTTTCCAAAAGGTGAGACCTGTGGAAATGTTGAAATGAGTTATTCCATCTCCTTGTCAATTTTTTAAAAAGTAATTTCCACATTAAGTACTGTTCACATACAAACCATAATGGGGATGTCTGATATGCCTGCAGTAAATGCCTAAAGTAAGTTAACATTTAATCAGGAATATTTGTTTTAATCCTTATAGAGATATTAAAGGTAAACATTCCAAAGGCAATTGAAATGGACTCTATTTGTAAGAAGTGTGTATGTACTCTAAGACTGGGAAGGGGTAGGGGTCCCTTGTAAATACCTCATTAAAACACACTGAGACTCAGTAGGTGGTACTTCCAAAGGAGATCAACACAGACCTTTGGGGATTTGTATAGGTCTGAAATAGGCCAGTCTGACACGAACAGTGGAATTTAATTACTTACACGGCAGTTGACAACTTCCAAGAAGCACTGAAGTCATTGTTTTGAAGTATTGAAGCCATTGTGTTGGATCAAATTAGCACTGTCAAGATTCTTTACATAACTGGCACTTCAAAATACCAGGGGTTAAGTAGACAGTGTACCTTGATCCATTTAGAATAGTCTTCTACACGTGGAAACCAGGGATGGATAGCCTTGTTTCTATGATATTTCAGTACATTTCCAGTGATCTCCAGAGAATCCAGAATGGTCTCAACTCAAAATATATTTTGATTTATTATGATTTTTTAAAATTTATAATTCTTATTTTATTTTTGAGGAAGAGAGAGAGACAGAGAGAGAGAACAGGGGAGCAGCAGAGAGAGAGGAAGACACAAAATCCAAAGCAGGATACAGGCTCTGAGGTCTGAGTTGTCAGCACAGAGCCTGACTTGGTACTTGAACTGAGAAACCATG
Organism: Paguma larvata; assembly: GCA_030068075.1. Classification (NCBI taxonomy): domain Eukaryota; kingdom Metazoa; phylum Chordata; class Mammalia; order Carnivora; family Viverridae; genus Paguma; species Paguma larvata. Next base: position 92,035,262 of record CM057824.1, on the reverse strand, counting down.
AGATCATGACCTGAGCCAAAGTCGGATGCTTAACCGAGTAAGCTACCCAGATGCCCCTATTTTGATTCATTTAAAATGTACCATATGCCTTCCTAAAAACTGATATGAAATACTAAATGATAAAGTCATACATCTTTTAAAACTTTGCTTTCCATTGTATAGATGCCTTCTTAGATACACTTTGCTTTATTGCACTTTGCAGATGCTGCATTTTTAAAAAAATGAAGGTTTGTGGTAACCCTGTATTGACAAAGTCTATCAGCATCACTTTTCCAAAATCATTTACTCACTTCATTTCTCTGTGCCACATTTTAGTGATTCTTACCATATTTCAAACTTTTTCATTATTATTACATTTGTTATGGTGATCTGTGATCAGTTATTTTTGATGTTACTATTCTAATTGTTTTGTGGTGCCAGGAACCATGTCATTATAAGATAGCAAACGTAATAAATGCTGTGTGTGTTCTGACTGCTCCACTGACTAGCCCTTACCCCATCTCTCTCCCTCTCCTTGGGCCTCTCTATTTCTTGAGACACAACAATACTGAAATTAGGTCAATTAATAACTCTACAATAGCCTCTAAGTGTTCAAGAGAAAGGAAGAGTTGCACATCTCTCACTTTTAATAAAAAGCTAGAAATGATTAAGCTTTGTGAGAAAAGCATGTCAAAAGCTGAGATAGGCTAAAAGGTAGGCCTCGAGCCAAAGAGCCCAGTTGTGAATGCAAAGGAAAAGTTCTTGAAGGAAATTAAAAGTGCTACTCCAGTGAACACGCAAATGATAAGAAAATGAAACAACCTTATTGCTAATATGGAGAGAGTTTGAGTGATATGGATAGAAGACCAAACCAGTCACAACACTCCCTTAAGCCAAAGCCTAATCCAGAGCAAGACCCTGGCTCTCTTCAATTCTATTAAGTCCGAGAGAGGTGAGGAAGCTGCAGATGAAAAGTTGGAAGCTGGGAGAAGTTGATTCCTAAAACTTAAGGAAGATGCCATCTCTATAACATAAAACTGTGAGGTGACCCAGCCAGTGCTGATGTAGGAGCAGCAGCAAGTTATCCACAAGATCTAGCTAAGATAATTCATGGAAGTGGCTACACTAAACAACGGATTTTCAAATTAGTCAAAACAGTTATCTATTAGAAGATTTCATCTAGGGCTTTAATAGCTAGAGAAGAGAAGTCAATGCCTAGCTTCAAAACCTCAAAGGACAGGTTCACTCTCTTGTTTGAGGCTAAGGCAGCTGATGGCTTAAAGTTAAAGCTAGTACTCATTTACCATTCTGAAAATCCTATGGTCCTTAAGAATTATGCTAAACCTATTCTGTGTATGCTCTCTAAATGGAACAACAAAATCTGAAGAATAGCACATCTGTTTACAACATAGTTTACTTAATATTTTAAACCTACTGTTGATGCCCACTGCTCAGAAAACAAGATTCCTTTCAAAATATTTCGGTTCGTTGACAATGTACCTGGTCATCTAAGAGCTCTGATGGGGACATAAAATGGGATTAATGTTTTCTTGGCTGCCAATGTAACATCCATTCTGTAGCCCAAGAATGGAGGAATAATTTCAAATTTCAAGTCTTATTATTTAAGAAATATATTTCCTAAGGCTATAAGTGCCATAGATAGGAGTCCTCAGATGATCTGGTCAAATTCAATGGAAAACTTTCTGCAGAGGTTCACCATTCTAGATGCCATTAAAAACATCCATGTTTTGTAGGAAGAAGTCAAAATATCAACATCAAAATAACAGGTGTTTGGAAGAAGTTGATTCCAACCTCATGGATGACTTGAGGGCTCAAGACTTGACTGGAACAAGAAACTGCAGATGTGGTGGAACAGAAAGAGAAAAAGAATTAGAGGTGAAACCTGAAGATACAAGTGAATTGCTGTAATCTCATGATAAAACATCAGCAGATGAAGAGTAGTTTTTTAGAGACAGGCAAAGAAAACGGTTTCTTAAGATGGGATCTACCACTACTGCAGATGCTGTGACAATTATTGGAATGACAACAAAGGATTTAGAATATGACATAAACTTAGTTGACAAGCAGCAGTGCTGCCGGTATTGACAGTGGGTTACTAGTTACCTGTAGATATTATATTCCATTTACGTTGTATTTTTTTGTGAATTGAGAAGAAAGAGTCAGAGATGTAACACCTGTATTTGGCAAGATGAGATTCTGGTCCATAGGAACTTCTTTCCCGATTTAATGGTTGAAAGAAAGAGACTTCATGAATGAGATGAGGAGAGATTTTATAACAATGATTTAAAATAACCTATTAAAAGTCATTATTATAAATAAGAGACCATTTTTTACTCTGTGGCATAGGTTAGTCGTGACAAGGAATGTCATGATAAAAGACAACTAATGGAACAGGAGGGGGATAAAAAGAAGGTATAAAGGTAATAGGTTAGAGACAAAAAAGCAAAATAAAACAGTTTTTTTCAAGGCAACTTTGCAAGGGCTTGTAAGATTTTGGTGGAGCTTGCAATTCAGTGAGTCTGAGGTGTTAATGTTTGGACAATATCCATAAGGCCAACCAGAAAGCACCCATTCACAAAAAGCCAGGAAGTGACAATGCATCCTTAAACTTGATTTTCTCCTTCACCTCAAATATATTGAAGAGGCCACTAAACCTTAAGGCCTAATTTTTCCTTGATGTAATAGTGTTTGCACAATGTTCAAAGAGAGGGACTGTTAGAATTTAAGGAGCAGTAGCCAAACAAACAGCATCGGGATAATTTAAAATGTGGTAGGAGGTGAGGGGCAGCAAAGCTTATCTGATGTTAGCTGTCTTCTAACTCATGTTCTCTCCTTTTCAGCTTTTCAGGCATCGGCTTTGTCCTAGACTTTTTCTACAGCTTCAAAAAACAGCTTCCAAAAAAAAAGAAAATCTTCTTTCCTAAGGCTCCTTCATCCTCCTTTCTCTGCCATCAGAATGTAGTCTGAATCCTATCATAAAAGGAAAGTCATATTTAATGAGAAAGTAGGAAGAAGACAGAGATGAAGCAGGAATCACAGTGGCACAGAACTAGAAAAGGACATTTCTTTGCTTAATAAATATTTATTGCAAGTGTTTGCCAATTACCTTTTAAAGATTTTTATAGGCATCCTAACGTCTTTCATCTTTTTCATGTCACAGTTTATTCAAGCCATGAGAAGTGCATGTGTCAGGTAAATGCTGATTTACATGCAAATTGTGTTTGCTAACTTTGCCTTTAAGTGAAAAAAAAAGATTTGGAAATTTTTTATTTCCCTCTTTAATTCTTACTTCAAAAATCCAAATATCCATTATAAATTGTAAGCAGGAAAGAGTATGTTGAGCTTTTGTTTGGCAATTTTGGCCCTCCCTGTGCATTCCAGAAATCTGTGCTGACTGAAGCCAACAAGATGGATTTTTACCATCCCCTTTCTGTTTACATTGGGGTCCTGAAAAGATACCCTTCATTGCCCTGAATGCTTAGGGCAAATTCATCTGTTAGATTTACACACACCTTAGGAGGAGGTTCTACTAAATAATCCCAAGATAACACCTATCCAGGTGGTAGAATGGGACAGGAAGAATCCAAAGAAATGAATGGGAAGGAGAAAGGTTCTAATAATGAATCAATGATTATAAGACCCTATGTGTAAATAAGTAGTTTCTTTCCAGTTATTCTTCTACTGATACATTTTTAAGTGTCTCTGCTAGTATAAGGATTTCCATAACCTAGACCAGAGTTGAGAACATTTCCTAAGGTCATGCAAATTGCTTAACCAACAAAATGTTGTCTTCACTTAAGATTTTCAACAAACACCGTTAATCAGAGACAGATATGAACTTAGATTTTTCAGAAAATTCTGGGTTGTGATTTCTAACCTCTGCTCCCTCCTCTTCAATATGCTTTATCTCAATCCATGTCCTTTCAGAAGCTTTCCTTAGCAGTTAGACAAGAACCAGGCAATTTAGTTGATAACCCTTTATTTTGAAAAGAGAAGGCATCCTTTCTAGCAAGAAAGCAAAAGGAAGGAGCCCATAAGGACACAGTCAGCAAGAGGTACTGAAATGTCCAGAGCTCAGAAACAAAGGAATTATTTCTAGGTGATCTTTAACACCAAGAAAATATGGGTGACTGTACATAGTTACAACACTTAAGGGTTAGCTAGAAAGTAACAATAGTATTTTGGAGCTGAGAAGAACTGTGGAATTGCCTGTTCTCATTTTATAGATCAGCTTCACAGCTACAAAAAAGTGTTGAGTTATTTTTTGATGGGTGTATTACAAAGCTAATAAAACTTCAGCTTCTAATTCCTCCCTTGCCCATACCCTAATGAGTTCTGAGAGTTGCATGTGCTTTCAAATGAGTGGAGAGGAGAAGGGAGGCCAAGTTGCAAACAGGAGGTATTTCTCATGGAGCTTTTTTTGGGGAAAATGCCTATAGATTTCAGAAATAAAAGACATGGATTTCTGAATCTTAAGAAAATTATGGTTATTTGATTTGTAATTCCAAATAAATATTCCATTTCATAAATAATTTTGTATGGGTAAATCTGTATTCTTAAGAACTCTCTCCCAATCTGATAAACTTCAGTATCACTCCTGCATGTATTATAAGAGTTAATTTTCCATTATGACTTTAAATTGATTTAAGATGCCTCACTTTTGATGACTGCTTAAAATAATTTAGGTTTTTCTATTTCAATGAAAGAACTATACATGTGAAGATGTAGAAATATATGGTTACATGGGTTAAAAAAAAAGATTGAAGCTTCTAATGTGATGTTTCCTTCCTACCACCTGGTGGCAGTATCCCTAAAATATAAAATGCAAACGAATAGTTTTATTTGCTTTGTGTGTCAAAACAATGTTTACAAAAAGGAGAGGTGTATATATATATTATATATATAATATATATATAATATATTATGTAATGTATATTATACATGTAATATATGTAATGTATATTATATATCTGTAATATATATAATAGATATGCTATATCTACATATAAAATACATATAAGGGGCACCTGGGTGGCTCAGTCGGTTAAGCGGCCGACTTCGGCTCAGGTCATGATCTCGCGGTCTGTGAGTTGGAGCCCCACGTCGGGCTCTGTGCTGATGGCTCAGAGCCTGGAGCCTGCTTCACATTCTGTGTCTCCCTCTCTCTCTCTGCCCTTCCCTTGCTCATGCTCTGTCTCTATGTCTCTCAAAAATAAAATAATAAAAAAATACATATAAAATAGCAATATATTGTATTTTACTTGTCTTGTGACAGCCCTCTGTTATAGCAATCATGAATTTGATAGATCAGAATCTTGTTTTGTTTTATTTTGTGGCCTTTTTATTAAGTATCTGGATGCTTTTAATAGAGATTAAAATGAGTGCTACACAATGAGAAATGCGATACTTGATGCCCATGAATGCTCCACAACTTGAGGGATGAGGTAAGGACGACCTGTGTTCCTGAGGCTGTGCACATCCTTCAGTGCTTCATGCTTTTAAAGAAACTGTGAAAAATACCACATATTCTTATTGATTTGGTGAGATATATTTGCTGAGATAATATATTAATATATTAAAAATCATGCTAGTCTTACTCATTATAACAAACTAAGCATTTTAATTGTGGAGAAAAAATTATTGCGAGCCTTTTTCTGTGTTCTGGCAGTTTCTGTCTCCTGTTTTGTGGTAGGGTAGGCACCTTTGTGGGGCTTTTACATTGATCCACCAGACTTTCTTGAGCAAAAAAGAAACTCACAGATTCTCTGTGTACTAAACAGACCGTTGGCAATAGCTAAACAGCTGTTGGCTGTATGATACATATTTGGCTAAAAACAAACCCATCTGTATTTAATGCATTATTGCCAAAGTGTAGTAACATGCTGTTTCCAGTCTGAAAACACTGGTACCCTCGTGTGAGACGATCAAATTGAAAATCTCACAACATGGCTTTTGCACTTCTTGGCTATGCAAGTGGAAAACCCAGGAGTTTGCCAGAGGATGGCAGAATTTATTTCCAGAGGCTTCAGTTTGGAAGGCGAGGAGGATGGCAGTGAATAAGCATAGACTGGATTATTCTTTCCCTTGATAAATTCTTTAACTATTTTATCTTGCTTTTCAAAAGAACCCGTTAGTGTCTACTGCCTGTTTGTAAATGTACTGTATCTTATTTTCAATGATTAGGAAAGTAATATCTTCCCAACAGTAAAATAATAATAATAATAATAATAATAATAATAATAATAATAGAAAATACAAGGAAAAAATCTCCAGTTTACTTGGAAGTGCCACTTCTGAGTAAAGTTATTATGTAATGACCCAGGTGCTTAAGAATAGTCAATCAACCCATCTACTGGGATCTTTGTGCTTGACAACAAATGAAAAAACAGACTAAGAGAGGTTGAGCCACTTGCTAAGGTTGTTTAGCCCTTAAACGCTCAAGTGAGGATTTGAATCCAGGTTTTTGCTTTATTTAGAGCCGACAGCTGGAGTTTTCACCACTATAGCACACCACCTCTCTTTTTGAAAATACTGCTATTCAAAAAATATGTCCCCAGAGGCCACTGGAATATAGACAACCATTTTTATGCTAATTTAAGATCTGGAGATTTTTAAAATTAGATTATGCAATAACTACAACTGAAGCAACAACTTCCTTTGGTCATGGGTGAAATATTCACAAATGCACTAAAATGTATGTGTAAACAATGAGATGTGGGATTTCCTGGTATCTATCACTTAAAGAAAAAAAATGTGTTAGCTAATGAATTTTTAAAAGTTAATTAGCATAATGAAATTTTCCTCTAAATACTAGCACTCATTTTATTTGAGAAAACACTGAACAATTTGGGGGAATTCTTGCCGTTTTTTTTCTTCATGATTTGAATAATGCATAGCTTTTTCTCATAATAGGCAAATGTTCAAATCAACCTCAAAGAAATCTTCACCTGGAAAGCTCTAACTAAATGAGCATTTTTCTCTGCCTACCACTAGCACCAGCTTCCGTAGTAAATAGTCAACAGCTGGAGTGGTAACAGGGAACTCTCCGTGCAGCTAATGAGAGCCCCATATTTCACAGCTCAGAGACTGCAAAATACTTTCCTTTTCTTTTTTTTTTTTTAAAAAGATTTGCAAAAATCTCACTTCTTTGTTTGAGTGTAGACCCAGGAAACCTTTGCTTTTAAAGGAATAAACCCTTTGCACTAATAAGTTCACAGAATTGTAAAATATAAAGGAAGATAATTTATAAAGTGATTGGTTTTGTAATATACAATGTCACAACCCCATCAAAACAACCAAGATGTGTCTGGAGTATGATTAAATCTAAAAGTGAATATTTTTAAAATAATGTTTTCCCGATTTCTTAGGTGGAAGAAAGAAGGGATGAAAACATTATCTATGGAAATGTTCACATAAATACTATAAAAATGCATGATACAGAGAATATATTAGTCCCGATACACAAGAACATCCTTGAATATATATTTTTAAACATGTTGACAAAATGCCACTTCCCTTGGAAGACATTCTAAATAATTTAAATTAACTCTGAAAAAAATGTTTGCCAAGTCTTTTGTTTAATTCGAGTTTCCCCCTTGCTTCCAACTAGCATTTAGTTTTGCTCAAAAATGTTTATAAGAAATATTGCAGACACCTCTCAGACCTACTACTAAGTAAAATTTGAGGCCAATTGGAAAGAAGTGGGACTGGACACAAGGTTATATTAGAGCAGAATGGGAGGACCCAGGAGAAAGAGCAGGGACAGAGAGAGACATGAAAGAGGAACCTGAATGAGAGGGAGAGTGAACAGTGAGGGAGTTGAGAGAGAAAAGGAAGAGCAAACATTCAGAAAGGTAAAGAGACACAAAGAGAGGAAAAGAGAACAGAAGAGCACTGTTCATGCTCCAGAGATTGGAAATGAGCAAGGAGAGAAGAAGAAGCAATTCTAGATGCTATAGTCCTCAAACTTGTTTAGTCCTTAAGACAGTTATGTAGAAGATGGATCACTGACCTTCGCGGTGTAGTCTTGTGGAAAGAAGATGGACATTGGGTCACACTGAGCACTTATAAATTGTATGACTTTGGCAATTAATCTCAGAGAAGTCACTTCAAAGGTAAACTAGGAAGTTTCAAACCCTACGTTAGATGAGCTAGTATGTGTAGCAATATGTAATATGCTTTATGTCTTTCAGATTAATAGAGATTTGGCTAGTGATAATTTAGGCTTCACCTTACACTGACTTTCAGAGAGGTTTAAAGGTTCCAACTTGGAAACTCATTCACTGTGTTTGTCTGTTTTTAAATGTATGTGAAATAGAACAATCCTAGCCTATAATAGGTTCTCACTAAATAGTTGCTGTCACCCTTATCCCACACTTTGCTCCAGTCTTGACAGGGACTCTGTCTTCTCACCATTCAGAAGTCACCTTGGCAGTGTTTCATGAGAATTACCGAATGGTGCTATAAAAAATATAAAGAATTTAGTTTTCAAATACCAAGTTGGCCCATAAGTACCCCATACAAGATTTCATAGCACTTATAGAACATCGTAGCTTGGACTAGCGCCATTTTGAGGGCTCAGTAGCCACATGTGTCAGTACAGATACAGAAGAACTTAAGGAGAGCAATAATAAAAGGAACCACTGTAGACACTATACTTATTTCCCCCACCCCAAGTAAGCTAACTAGAGAAGCAAACTCTCTGAACTTAAAAAACAAAAAACAAAAAAAAAAACAAAACAAAACAAACAAAAAAACACACCTCTCCTTCATCAAATATTTACTCTAGCCTGGGGCATTTTGTGGCTTGGCTTTACTGAGAAATCAAACTCACAGAGTACAAACTTTCTCACTTTTTCCTCTTTTCCTCAAAACATCTATGTAGCCATATCCTCCTCGTGACTTCTCAGCAGCCAAGGGTTTGGGGGTTTTTGTTTGTTTTTCTGTTTGTTTGCTTGTTTTGACTAATTCTTTCTTTTCTTCTGTCTCAGAGGAATAATGTTTTCCTTCATTCTCCTTCTGCCCATTTTTCTCATTACCATATTCCACCAAACATCATCTTGTAGAAGTTCAGACTCACCTTCTACACAACGTAGAAGTACACCTGACTTCCTTGGTCTCCCTTTCTTAAACAAATTGGAGCTATACACTCAGACAATCCCAAAGCTGTTTTAGATTCACAGCAAAATCAAACGAGAGGTAAGGAAATTTCTTACATCCTCCCTGCCTCTCATATGCACAGCTATCAACACCAACAACATCTCACACCACGGTGGAACATTTGTTACAATTGATGAACCTATGCTGACATGTCATTATCACCCAAAGTCTACAGTTTAAATTAGGGTCTCTCCTGATGTGTCACAGTGGGTTTGGAAAATGTATAATGACATGTAACCACCATTATAGTATGACACAGAATAATTTCACCCCCCTTAAAATCCTCTGTGCTCTACCTATTCATTTTCTCCCACACCTTTTAGCCCTGGTAACAGCGGATCTCTTTAATATCCACACAGTTGTGCTTTTTCCAGAATGTGATATAGTTGAAATCACAGTATGTAGCCATTTCCGGTTGGCTTCTTTCACATACTAATCTGCATCCACATGTCTTTCTATGGCTTGATATCTCATTTCTTTTTAGTGCTAAGTAATATTTCATCATTTGGATGTACCAAGTTTACTTATCCATCACACGCTGAAGAGCATCTTGATTGCTTCCAAGTGTTGACAGCTATGAATAACACTGCTATAAATATCCATGTGCAGGTCTTTGTATGGATGTAAGTCTTCAATTCATTTGAATAAATACCAAGGGACATAACTATTAGGTTGGAATGTAAGAGTATGTTTACTGTAAGAGTTTTATAAAAAAAATACCAAACTGTCTTCCAAAGTGGCTGTACCATTTTGCCTTCCCCCAGCAATGAATCAGAGTTCCTACTGCTCCACATCCTCACCAGTATCTGGTGTTGTCAGTGTTTTAGACTTTTGCGATTTTAATAAGTACGTGGTGGTATCACATTGTTGCTTTAATCTGTAACTCCCTAATAACATATGATATCGAGCATCTTTTCACATCGTTTGGCTTATTTTTCATCTGTATATCTTATTTAGTGAACTGTCTGCTCAGACGTTTTGCCCATTTTGTACTCAGGTTGTTTTCTTATTGTTGATTCCTAAGAGTTCTCTGTTTGCTTTGGATAATAGCCCTTCATCAGAATGTGTTTTGCAAATATTTTTTCCCCAGTCTGCGCCTTTGCTGTTTCTTAATTCTTTGACAACTGCCCTGCCCCATCCCAATTTATTCTCCTGAAACTGCTTACCCAAGGTCTCAGCAACAAACTCACGCACAAATAGTTTGCTAATGGATGCACTACTTTCTGAATATACTAAAAGACCACTGAATTATTTAAATAGGTAAATTTTATGATCTATGCTATTGAATTATATCTCAATAAAGCTGAAACATATATACACAAATAATACATGTATGCATATATACATACATGCACAGAGCATAGAGAAGGGGGGTGAGGGAGAGAGAGGTAAAGAAAGAGATACAAACCATGAAAACAGCGGTGCCTGGGTGGCTCAGTCAGTTAAGCTTCAGATTCTTGTTTCAGCTAAGGTTATGATTTCATAGTTCATGAAATTGAGTCTTGAGTCACTGATAGTGCAGAGCATGCTTGAGATTCTCTCTCTCTCTGCCTCTCCCCTGCATATGGGCTTGCTTTCTCTCTTTCAAAATAAATAAATAAACTTAAAAATAAAATGAAAACAAATGGATTTTTACATGCATCTCTCCTTGAGCTGGCTGTTGTTTTCTGCTTGTCCTTCATCTCTTGTATGTTTGACTCACTCTTCTCTGTAGGCTTCTGTTGTGCTGCAGTATTCTAGGGTTCCTATCTCTCAGATTGCTCCCACCACATCTACGTCCCTTGATCTTCCTTCTTATCACCACCAAATGAGAAGCCTTCATCAAAGACCTGTATGTTTTTCCCTCTTCTATGTACTCTATAAGTTACCCATTTCCTCTGACCACTTCAATTATTTATTCTCTTTTGATGACATCAATCTACATATGTCCTATCATGATCCTTACTCTTTAGACTTAGACTTGGCACTGTGGGCTGTCTTTGCCTGGATGTCCTAATTTACAGGTAAATTTGGCGTCTATATACCAGGCAATTGTTCCATACTACTTGTCTCTCTCTAAGTCTCTCTTAGGCAAAGATGTTTATGGAACTAAGATTTGAGAGGATGGAGTCAGACTGCTGGAATTTCAGCCTCAGTAAAAAGAAGAGACAGACCTTTGAAAGAATAAAAACACAATAGTGTAGGCATAAAATGCCATATTAACCCATATCATTAAGGCTTTCAAGCTGCCTGCTTTCTTCTTTCTCAGTAGAGCTTACCCTCTCCACTTTCTAACCTGCAATTCACTCTTTAACTCACTGAAATATGAGCTTTCATTTCCACTGCTTCCTTGAAACTATTTTGACAATAGTCCAAATCATTGAGACAACTTCAATGAAAATCCCATGGATAGCTTAGTCCTTGACTTAACAGAAAAAGCTTCAACATTTAAATTTCTTCCAAATATACAGTTATTAACTTTCCATGAAATATATTGGGTTTATGTCCCAACCTATTTTTATTTTTATTTAATTTATCTGTTCATTTTGGGAGAGAGAGAGAGAGAGATTGAGAGAGAGAACACACCTGCACACAAATCGGGGAGGAAAAGAAAGAGGGAGTGACAAAAAATCCCAAACAGACTCTATGCTACCAGTAGGGAGCCCAATTCGGGAACCCTGAAATCATAACCTGAGCTGAAACCAAGAGTTGGATGTTCAACTGACTGAACCACCCAGGTGCTCTCTAACCTATTTAAATATATATATAGAATAAGATATATATGATAAGATATATATATCTTATATATGATAAGATATATATATATATATATATGTGTACATATATATATATATATCTTACTTTTCTTCATTGGATACTCTTCTACCCTCCCCATTAAAGCTGGTAATTAGCCCTTTTCTATGATCTTTCCTTGACCTTTCCTTTTATCTACATGTTTTCGACTGGGACAGCCTATCTTTAACTCCCATTTACCCATTGATGAATATCTTTTCTTTCTTGGGCCTATATTCCCTCTTGGGCTCAGATTCTGGAATTCTCATTGGCTAGTTGTTCAGCTGGCAATTCAAACCCAAGTGTCTAAACTGAGTTTTCTATCTACCACCCACTCCCAACCAACTTGTTCCTACTCCTGTCTTCCAAATAATATTTATCTGTCCAAATAATATTTGTGAAATGAGTACAAGAGGGAAACAAAAGGGGGGGTAGGAAAATAAAAAAGCAAGAAGGCAGAGATTGTGAGTTTAAAGAGTGCAACATTAACTAACATTCATTGAACTGTTCTGCAGTATTTATTCATGGTCATAAAGAACTATGGTTTAACATGTTTTAAGTCATATTTTGGGAAAACTCTGTCCTCCTATATTGACATTTACCTTTCCCTTTTGGATGTCCTTCCAATTAAGATGTACTTTAAAGAGTATCATTTTAACTTGTTTGCCTCATCTACCCTAATCACTTATACAATCGTATAGTCTATCCCCAAGGAATAACTGAGATATTATTAGGGACTTAATATCTTGCTGCTGATAGAAACACCATAAAGATTCAAGGTCAACATTACGAGGATTTATTTTCCTTATCAAACACATACAGAGCACTAACAAGGTAAGTGGCATTTTCTAAGCACTCCCAATGCACATGGATTTTCACAACCTACAACTGTACAATGTAGATTTTATTCTCTCCATCCCCTTTATATAGATGGGGTAGCTGAGGCACAGGGAAGAACATGCCAAAAGTCATATAGGGAAGAAAGTGCCTGAGACCAAATTAAAAGGCAAGTAGTCTGGCCCCAGAAACTAGACCCTTAAGCACCAGGTCTCACTGTTTCTCTGGTGGGTGAATAAGTGACTACACAGTGAGTGTGATTTCATGGATACTGGAAAGGCTCAATTTCCTTGAATGGGGACTCTGATCATATATTTGCTGATGCCTAAAATTCCAGGTCAGAGCTTAATCCCTTTAGTGAAACACAATGATCTCTATTCAAATGCAAATATAACCTTATCTGTCCTTTATATTTTAGTACAAATTGATTTAGCAAGACTTTTTGTGACAGCAGATTTTGATGGTGAGGGTGTCCAGAGGAGACGCTGAGACTGAGATTATAAAGTAGAAACATTCAGAAAAGAGAGAAGGTCAGGCGAAGGGAGACTGAGGTTGTGACTGGCATCTCAGGCTTGTCTGACTGGCAATGTAGATTGGGGTGGGGGGGGGTAAGTTTCACTTTGTCTCGGGGAAGGATAGAGACTTTTTTTTTTGGTGTACTGGAAGTTTCAATATTTCTATATAAGTCAAAAAGTTTAAAAAGACCCAAATTGGCATAGAACAGAGAAAGCAGGAATGGTCTCAACCCATAAGATAAACCCCGTAGGAGGTCATGGAATCATTATAAAGCTATTCTTGAATTTATGTGTTCACCAAACATCACCTTTAGAATGTATAAATAGTAAGCCCCATTCCTTATTTCTCAAAACTTATAGATTATAAATTAAAAATTTATTTGGAAATAAATTAATCATATTTTTGCCATCATAGATTTTCTCCAGCAATTTGGAGTGGGAATGGAAGAAGCAGCTATATCTTTTAACATCACATTTGAATTATGAGCCACTAGTATAAAGAAGAAATCTGGAATTAAGTTAAATGGGTTTGGTATTCTTCTATGTGTCTTATTTACTTACCTAAATGATGATATTAAACTCAAGATAGCATCCTTTCATCAGTATCATATTTGTAGTGAATAGATAAGAAATTGTGTCTAGGAAGGAAAAGCATGGGTTTCTGGATCAGGACTCTGGTTAGTGCACATGTAGCCGGATGGATATGTGCATGCACTGTTGAGCTGCACTGCTACCTGTAACAACACAACCTTCTCTTGCATTCTTTCACCTTTGTCTCTTTAATTCAGCAATTAAAACGCTTGTAATGTCTAACAAATCAGGCCATGGTTTTCCAACAATTATCATATCTAGATAGAGTAACAAGATCAGTGAAGACAGGATCATTGAAATACCCATTGGGCCACAGACACTGGCTGCATTTGGGATCAAATCAGGTTATTAAACCACAGGCCACAGCGTCTGTGATTTGCATGAGTAATTAGAAATGATTAATAGAATGCCTTGCTTAATTAAACTTATCTCATAAGGGTATCTCTTGAAAACTCCTAGGCTTGACAATTCATAATCACCCTTGATACTTTGGGTATAATATTTTTGGGCTTTAATGAAGGAGTTTCTGACTTTTAAAATAGATATGATTTAATGGCAAAAGCTACACTGTCTTAGGAATTTCAGAATGTTATAGAACAGAGTGGAAAACAAGAAATGATGATGTTTCAGGGAATGCTGTAACTAAGAAAGGCATGAAGGTTGTTTCAGTGAACTGGGCTGCTAAGATGTCTAGCTCTGTAATATAGGAAATCCAAGACTTTAGAACACTATTACTGTCTCAGTCAATTTGGGTTGCTATAACAAATACTACACACGGTTAGCTTAAACAACCAATGCTCATTTCTCACATACCTAAAGGCTAAGGATAAGATCAACGTGCTGGCAGATTTACTCTGCTAAGAAACACTTCCTGATTTGTAGGTGGCTTCCTTAGTTGCATCCTCACATGGTGGAAAGGGGGAAATCTAGCATTTTTTCCTCTTTTTATCATTAATCCTATTCTCACCTAAAGTAGTTACCCTCCACAGGTTGCACCTCTGAATATCATACTGGTGACTAAGACTTTGACACATGAACTTGGAGTGGGGGAAGATACGACAACTCAATCCATAGCAAATTAAGTCAAAAATGTTTATTTAGTTTTTAGTTCAATAGTTGAGATGAAGAATGAGACAAAAGTTTGTTAAGGATCTGCTGGATACCAGTGAGAGAGTGAATGCTGTCATAAATACAAAAGAGAATAAAGCTTATTTGAATTTAAAGAGTGTATAATAGAATGAGAAAAATGTTTTTAAGAAACACCCATTTACGTCAACTAACTTAGCTATGATTTTTGAAATCAGAGAAGATGAGTTTATTTTTTTTTTAATTTTTTAATGTTTATTTATTTTTGAGACAGAGAGAGACAGAGCATGAGTAGGGGAGGGGCAGAGAGAGAAGGAGACACAGAATCTGAAGCAGGCTCCAGGATCTGAGATGTCAGCACAGAGCCCGATGCGGGGCTTGAACTCACAGACCGCGAGATCATGACCTGAGCCGAAGTTGGATGCTCAACCGACTGAGCCACACAGGTACCCCAGAGAAGATGAGTTTAGAGCAAAAATCCAAGAGGTCCAAGAGGCACTGACAGACATACTTTCAATACTTAAAAACACCCTTGCTAGTTCCTCAGAGGCACAATATCTTATCAACCTTTATCATATTCATTAATAGGATTCTTTCTTAGTTTTCCGAGCACTCTTTTCTAAATTCTAATGTTTTCTGGAGCAATTCTCTCTTCATTGCCTTTTTTCTGTTACTTGACTTCTACTGTTTTTAATTACCTTCCCTCCTTCTTGTCTGGATAAACGCCTCAGTATGACCCAATAACTGGACATTTTTGATGGTCCCAATAATTACTGAAATACAAAAACATATTTAATCTCCAGGGTGTAACACATCCGTTTGAAGTTAAGAATAATAAGGGTACCTGGGTGTCTCTGTTGGTTAAGTGTCCAACTCTTGATTTCAGCTCAGGTCATGATCTCACAGTTTGTGAGTTCAAGCCCTGCACTGGACTCTGTACTGACAAGGCAGGGCCTGCTTGGGATTCCCTCTTTCTCCTTCTCTCTCTGCCCCTCCCCTACTTGTGTGATCTCTCTCTCTCCCAAAATAAACAAATAAACAAAAATCTTCCAATAAGATAAAAATAACTTTTTTTTTCAAAATACTCCCATAGACAATTTATAATGAATTATTTTTGGCAGATCAATGGATAGGATAAAGAGAGTGGACTTAAGGAACCAGACAAACGAGCACTGGGAGCATTAGTCTTCTGCAACAGGCAATGATGAGATTATTATCCATGAAATTGTTTGCTTAATATGTTTACTAAACTATCTAGATATATTATTTCATACTTTTTATCAGGATGTGTGTGCTAAAAACTTCCTTTCAGCAAACAATGAATCATTATTCCAGCATGTGGTAATTTGGAGTTCAAGAGTAACTTTAAGACAGCCATCTGTGCCCTTATGTGAGGGAACTCAACTTCTTAGTAAAGGTAAATACATCTGTCATTTGCAATGCAGCAGCTTTTACTTCTATATTAGAAATGCAAGTGACTTCGGAGATTATTTTTGTATAAAAATATAATATAATTGTTTAAAAAAGTCATTTGTAAACAGCAAGGTATTTATTCAGATCTAGGGTTTATATTGTTAATCTAACAATGGATGTGCTGAGAGTTGCCATTCAAAGGGTCATAAAGTGTGTTTTGAAGGGGAGATACCTACATTGGGTTTAATTAATCCATTTTTCTCATGAATGGTGCCAGTTTTCAGCTCAGAGCCTTCCTTTTTTCTTTTACCTGTGCAAATATGGTTTTAAAAATGCACTTGAACTCAACATAAAAAAAAAAAAACCCACCTCTACATATTTAAGTATACTTTAGATCTCTTTATGGGAAGGTATGTTTGGACAAAGTCCCTAATCTCAAGAAGTCTCTAAATTCTATTTGAGAAGAGAGAGCACAAAAAAATCAGAGCTAGGAGGCAGAAAGTGATAATTACTGTAAGCAAAGATATTTAGTCTAAAAATTGTGGTATTTTTGTGTATTTTGCTATGAGGCGTATTTTCTGGCATTGATTATAGATATTAATCTCTGCCCAAATGTATACAAGAAATATGCATTACTATGTCTAACAGGTTTGCTACAGATCACTGAGGAGCTCCTAAAACTGTCAGAAAGAAGGCTCTGAACATGGCTTTTTGGTTAAGATCACTTACGGACTAGATCTTTCTCAGTTTTGGATCTCTTATAGCTCTACTATATGAAAAGGGGCTCAATAAAAACTTGCCCAGAGGAACTGAATGAATCTAGTTGAATAAACTGGTGTTTAAATTAGCTATTTCTCCACTCAGCATGGGCATGCCACTGACTCTGCACATGCAAATGGATATGGGTGGTGGGGAGAATGGATCATTGGGCTCAAATATTGAAGATCTCCTTAAGGAAGGGTAGATGATTCACACATAGCGGAAAAGGTATAGATCATTGTTCCGAAGTCCCTTGAGTGGTTTATGGTGAGCCAAGGGAGAGCTAAACTAGATCCAGACCAGGTAGTACAGTGTAAAGAATATTTATCTCTTATGATCTTGAGTCTGCCATTAATTAGTGGTATGGTCTTGGATAATTTTCTCAACCTTTGTGAACTCCAACATCCTCATCCGTAAAAGAAAACAGAGCAGTGTTTCAACTAGATAATTTCTATGACCTGTTAAAGTTCTAAGACTCTGTGACAGCTTCAACCACAATCCGTTCTAGAAGAACTTAGTCAACTTTCTGTGAGAATGTGTCTATCAAAAATAAAGTTTGCTAAGAAACTGAGATAAAAAAGGATTTAAAAAAAATCATAGGACCTTTAATGACTTTAGCATACTAATATGCATTTTGTGACTGTACCATAAGATCCCATCAAGTTTATATGACTATGAAATTCTTTGTTTTTATGAAAAGCCTATTAACAACTCAAAGCATGATCACATTTCACAGAAAAGAGCTTGGGACATTGACCTTTATGATTTTGAAAATTCCCTGATAGCTCTTAGACAAAACTTGTCACAGCAACTAATATTCCAGCTCAGTCCATACATCCTTTTTGAGCACCTCCCAAGTGAAAAGTTATTTCAAAAATAACCTTGATCAACCCTCACAAAAGAATAGGGAGATAGACCTTCTTATCTCATGTTGCAGGTGAAGGAATTGAGTTCTGAGGGATTACATGACTTGACCAATATGACAAAATTAAGGAATAAAGCTAAAATTATAAATCAGTATTCTAACTCTACAGTGTTGTCTACTTTGCCTCACAGCCTGTTACCACCACCAAAGTCATACTTTCTAGCTTGAGGTGGGTTTCTCTGGACGCAGTAGCATTTCACAGGGGACAATATCACTGGATCTCTCAGAAGTGAGTAAGAACTACCATTCATGAATAACAAGATGGGGGAGCCAGCACAGCCCTGTAATATTTAATAGTTCAAATACTCAAGGGGATTCTTGGGGGAAAGTTTTCCTGGAATTACTCCCAGTGAGTCCATACACATCATATTCTAATAAAGGAGGAAAAATAAATAAATAATATATATTCTTCTACCTTGAGAACTTTATTATCAGGAATAAAATAAAATAAAATAAAATAAAACAAAATAAAATAAAATAGGAATTTATATGGAATTTATGTGTTTAATGTTTGTGAAATTGCTGTCTTTTTCAATCACTTCATTGCCATAAACTTATAGTCCTAAAGCAGGCTCAATTGTTTATTTTCACAACTCTTCTTCAAGAAGGATCTAAGTCTTATTTCATAAAAAGGAAATTGATACATTGTGAAATTAGTGGCTAGAGACTTCCTAACAACTTAGTGGTTGCCCAAGATTCAAAAACAGACACTTAAATTCTCATTTTCAACCTTTGGCATGCTACTCTAGAACTTGAGTGTTGGATCTCTCTGGCTTCTGGATGTAAAGTAACGAGGATCTCAGTGAGCATAGGTTTTCTAATGGATCGAAAATAATTAGAGATAAAGGGTACAGAAAAAGGATAAATAATCAGCCATAGCTGGATAAGGAACTTTTTGATAAACTCAACAGAAGAATTGCTTTGATTCAAGCATGTATTGAATTTACTGTTTCACAGTTATCAATAAATTTGATCAAGAAACAAGGAAATTCCAAAACTGAATTTTTTCCAAACCGAGATTCTGCTCTCAGATAAATCATTAAAAATAATAATAATGATAATGTTTATTTATTTATTTTAAGAGGGAGAGAGTGTGCAAGCAGGGAAGGGGCAGAAAGAAGGGGAGAGAGAGAAAGAATCCCAAGCAGGCTCCGCACTGCCAGTGCAGAGCCTGATGCTGGGCTCAAACTCATGAACTGTGTGATCATAACCTACTCTGAAGTCAAGAGTTGGACACTTAACTGACTGAGCCACCCAGGTGTCCCCAGACAAATAATTTTTAAAAAGCCATTGAAGTAAGAGCTTATTTAATGTCTTTTCAAAATAAGAAATTAATATATCTTCAAATTTTATAACCAAACCGTAGGTCCAAGACCTACATTTTGACAGCAATAAATTTCATCACAAAATAAGGCAATTGGCCTTAATTGGCTGCACTATATTTTCCACTGAATCAGTGCATTCTTTCTCCCAAAAGTCACATAACAAGAATGTGATGGAGGTGATTAGAATACAAAAGGAAGAAAAGACTAATAGAAGAGTCAGGCAATATTCTATGCCTTACTTTCCCCATTTGCAATCTAGGGCTAATTATTCTTATTCATTAATGAGTTGCAATCTAGATAAACAACCTCTCTAATATGTTGCAATTAAGTGGTATCTATTTCAAGTAAGGAAGTTCTTAAAGAAACTTCTGTTTTTTCCTTGTTTCTGAATTTTCTAGAATTGGCCCTTGATGAAAGGGCTATGAACTTGAAAACAACCAAACCTAGCAAAGAGATCAAACGACCCTATGTGACCATTGACTACAAAGCCCTGTGAAACACAAAGCAGTGGTTCTGACCTCTGCCAGACTTACCCAGAGAGAGCATCTTGCAGTTGATAGACAAATGGACTCAAATCCAAAGTCCAGAGTCCTACTATGGACTCTTTCACAGAGGTCATTTGGCTTTGGCAACTAACTTAACCTTTCTAAGCTTGACTCCTTATCTAGGGCCATAGCTCTTGCCTTGCCTGCTTCACAGGGTTGCAAAGAGGATCAGATAAAACAATATATGAGAGTATTGGAAAGTGCAAAATACTATAGAAACGGACACGTAGAGCACCTAGTCTATAGGATATTTGACCCCATTCCATCTCTGTAAAAGTTACCTTCTCCATGGTGACATCTGAGATCCTTTTATTTAAAGAAAGGCTGAATAGAATAAAACCTATGCCAGGAACATGTGCATGTCCGTGAAAGATTATTGTAGCTACTGCTGCGAGATACCTGCATAGCTTCCTCAGCAGAGTTACCAGAATCTATTGTGAAACGTAATGCATTCAGCTTTGTGATATTATCTACCCTGGAGCTGTTGTCTTCCAGCTATAGTGCATGGGTGAGGCCAACATAATTACTCACATGGTAAAGGCATGACAGAAACCTGAAATGAGAAGTAGGAGAGACAAAAGAGCAGATCTGACACTGGAAGTGTGGTGTGATGTCATTAAAGAAAGGATAAAGTCCGATGACAAATTTTCCAGCACCAGAGTGGCTGGTCATTAGAGAGCTGAACAAGATTTATATGGGAATAATAACTTAATCATTATGCATCATATCTTTACACACCCTAATAACCTGTGCTGCCTCATGTCCCTTTCAACATGAGGCTAGAGTTAAATAGGATCTAAGAACCATTAAAAAGACATTTCAGATATCATTAAAATATTTCAAGTGTTGACAAGAGAAAATTCAAAAGATCGCCACAAAATCCCTTGCAGAGTAAGGAGTCCCATTCAATTCCCTGAAGCCTTCCAAGGAGCTTCTCAAAATAATCAAACTAGCAAACATGCCCCTGCCTCTTCCTCCACATCCCAACCTCCAGCCCTGGCTGATCGGTTTTACTGATCCGTCTCTATCATTCTCTTCCAGAGCTCTACAAGCTCTAACTTTTATACCAATCTATCCTTTCCTAGCTCTTTTTAATTCTGATGCTAAATCCATTCCCCAGACAACAACAACAACAACAACAACAAATACTACAAACACACTTCAGACACCTGTAGGTTATTTCCCCACCAACAAAGTTCCTTTTTGTTTTAGAAAGTTTTAGAAAGTGATCTATGGGTGATGGGCATTGAGGAAGGCACTTGTTGGGATAAGCACAAGTGTTATATGTAAGTGATGAGTCATAGGAATCTACTCCCCAAACCAAGAGTATACTGTATATACTGTATGTTAGCTGACTTGACAATAAATAATATTAAAAAAATAATGAAGTAAAATAGAAAGTGTTCTGGAAGGGAGAGGGGAAGAACTCTAAAGATATTTATTTCTAGCTGCATATGGGCAAGAGGGAAAATTCTGATGATAGAAGAAAGGCATCTATTGAAATAGAAGCACACTGATACTCGCGTGGAGTTGAAGCACACTGAACACCAGTGGATTTCCAGTATGTTTATTTGAGAGAAGCGGAATACCGGAGAGGTATTGTGGAGGCTCCCAGAGTTGGACGGTGAAAGAGCAAAGACAATGGAACTATTGCTCTCACACCATTCATTCTTCCTCTGTATGTCAGTAATAAGAAGCAGACTAAAATAAGCACGTGTATACAAGTTCTTATATGTTCACGAGTTATAAGATGTTATTAAATGTTTGATTTGTAGAGCTACGAGAAATATGAGAAGGCTGGAACAATTCAGGCTGAAGACAATCCATTCTCATTTATTCTGGAGGCCATCTGTATGCCTTTTTTGGCTCCACCTCTGTAAGACCCCGATTTCTAAGAACTATGATTTTAAAAAAGACTGACATATAAAATTAAAAAGATACACAATTAATACAATTTTGATTCCATGATTAAAAATATTTTCAAGTGATTTTTGGTAACATTTTATAATGTTATGCTTTTACTTTTCTCCTCATTTCCCTTTGCAACTGAGGTTCTGGCTTCTCATTAACTGGGTCAGTAAGCAATCACTAATGAAAATAAACAAAAACCCTCATTAAAAATCATCTTTTGTCATGAATTTTTAGAACCCGAGTTTTCCTTAATCTCAGGAGCACATAATAGTATTTCTCTGGAATGCACTTTTCCTGTCCTCTGACTAAAAGTGACATCAGCTTGGTCCCTGGGTCATGGGATCTACTCTGGCTCATTCCAAGTAGCCAGCAGCACAATCCCTTGATGCTTTACTTCTATGATTTCTGGGAAGCAGGAAAGAAAATAGCCAGGTTCTTATGCAAACTGGAACAAGACTTTGAATTATTATTTAGTAGTATTTTCTCCTTCTTCCCACTTTACGTAATCTCTCCACCTGCTAATAACCTGTTCAGAGTTTTTATGGGGTAAGATCATTGAACACTAGTTTTCCTCCAACATATGTTATCACTCAGAGTCACTAAAAGGATGCTATGTTCCCAAGACCAGAGAAGAAAAGCTTTAAATAATTTGTCTTGGAAAAGTCTGAGAGAACAATGTATTGGTTTACTGAGACCTGTAGGGCTAAAGAAGATGCAACTAGGAACCAGGAGGAAATAAAAGACCTTGGTTTTTCAGAGACCCATGGGAGGCTCAACAAGGTGTTGCATCTGGCATACAGAAGATGTTAAATAACTGCTTGAGGAACTGAGGAAGGCTACCTGGAGTTCCTAAAGCAGGAAGGCAATAAAGGGTGGGGATCCACACCACCAAGCTAAGAGCCAGCTGTCGTGCTGATGGGAAGTGAAGGATGCATAACTACTTAGTAACAAGCTCAGAACCCACTTTCCTTCCCTTAAACCACATTACTGCCAAGGCCAGCCTAGCTTGCCATATTCACAAACTCTGGAATTCAGAAAGAAGAACAATAAACTTGAGGTTACCACTTAGATTTCATGGATAAATCAGTGCTTGGGAATCTCTGCAATAGGAGAATCAGGAGCCCCGCATACAGCTTATCTGTCCTGGCCCAGCAGTTAGCCAGTTGGGTGAGTCACTCCACCCCCTGCGGCCTTCAATTTGTTGTCTGTGAGATGAGAAAGTTGGACTAAACGAATTCCTGAGTTCCTTAAGCCTTGAAAATCCTCTTATACACCTTCCATGGGAAGTTTGTGAAAGAGCAGGGGGCCCTCAGATTGCATGAAATTCTCACAGGCTTTGTGTCACTTGATCCTTGCATCATTCCTGCATATTATGTATTGTTGTCCCCCCATATCTTTTAAATAGGAAACCCAAGTTGTATAATGGTTATAGAACATGTCCAAGGTCACAACGCTAGTAAACGGCAAAGCTGGGAATCTAACACAGAGCATACTTATCGTTGCAAATTTTATAGACAGATTAACGGGAAGCAGCCTAAGTCTCATTCTGAAAACAACAATAAAAGGACGATCACTTTAGATTGCAGCCTGGTGCCTAAAATAGAACTGTGACATGAATTGTCATGAAATGATTATTTTCTCCCTTGTGCCAAATATAAATAAGTGGGAACTGCCGTCAAAACCTGAGAAAAATCTCTGTAGGTTTTGTAATCATCATTGGATATATAATATAATGGTACAAAAACTCCATTAACCCCTGCTCTTGTTTCAATCAACAAAACTTTACTGAGATACCAAGTGTGGACTGAATGCTGAATGGAGAACTCAAGTTGGCTTATCTTAAAATCCCTGAAGCATGTACAGGGAACGACTCATGTAGCTTGTGTTTATGAAAATAAAAATATGTAAGGAAGGTTTTAACTTACCTAAACTAAAACTGAAACACCCACATATATATCAGATAAATATATAAATATATATCGGAGTTTACATATATGTATATATATCGGAATTTATATGTCCATACACATCTATATATTTAGAATTCATATATATTCACATTCATCTATTTTTAAGATCCAAAAAAATAACTGGATATTGAATAAGAGAATTTATTTCAGGATCAGTCAAGAGATAACTTTTTTCAGGTGCTAAACCTGAGCAAATTAATCCCAGGTTATCTAAGAAGAAGATGGAGAGGTAATTTCTGCATGGGGCCATATAATTTCTGATCATTACAGACACACACACACACATACACCCTCAGATTTCAACTAATCATTATTTGTTAGGCCCTACTTAACTCCGTTATGTACTAATACTTTTTGTAACTGTATATATTAAAGCACGTTCACATAATTATATATACACACATACACACTTACATATGTCTATCGATCTCTGTCTCTCTCTCCATATGTCTATCAAGTGGATTTCCCACTGTAAAAAGGCAACCATAAAATAGAGAGACCAGTGAAAGTCCATCATGTTATACAATCAAGGAAACATGAGTAATATGTCTGTCAGACACAGAATTAATCAAAATCGTGAATGAGTATGCACTGTGTGCCTCATACTGGGAAGGACGCTAACAAGAAGCAGACGTGACCACGCTGATTTCTGAACCCTTCGACCTACACTAGGGCAGCATCGGCACAGTTAGGTGCAATATCTGAGGAAATGCTGACAAACTGCATCCTCTCTGCAGGGACTTTGGGGTCTTGCCGAACACTAAAACTCAGTGACCTTCCCATTTTTTTGGCAAATGACAAGAATATTGTGTCTACTCAATTTTTTTGTTCCTTTTGAGAATAAAAACCACTGATGTCTTGAATCTGGGCTTCCCCATTGAGGAAAATATGACTCTACATGGAGTTAGGGAATGAAAAGATAGGTATTTTATAGACACAAGATGGTATAGGTTGTCACATTGCTTTGAGGAGTTATACGCGGTTACTCAGCCTTCCTAAAAATCTTATAGAGACTCAGGCTGTGTCAGGGTCAATCACTGTCATGGGACTTGTTTGGTGTCCTTGGCTGCTTATAGTCATTTTTGTTCAGCTTTTTTCCTTCATCTTTTATTTTCTTAGTATACTATATGCTGTCATTGTGACAATAGTTCTTATAACTCAGGATTGAGGGTTTTTAAAAATTTTTTGGAAGCTGCTGATGAATTTATCATTTAAATAAATACTTATAACTATATAGATAAGCACGAGTTCTATGTAGAACACTGTTTTTAGTGTTGTCATTCCCATGCTCCACTCAACACATATCCACCAAGGATTGGGGAGGTTTCATTTTTTTTTCCCCTTTAATCATTAGTCATCTGACCATTGTCATAACTTTCCTTTAATAATAATGGGATAGACCCATATATAGATTAGGGTAGATGTCAGAAAAATAAGTACTCTCCTCAATCTTGAAGAGAAGGACCTAGAATACTTTACAACGGTTTCAATCAAATGGTCAAATAGCAACACCACCATATTGCTGAAAATTATATATTTAATGTTGTTAGTTGCATCTTAGATGTCATTAAAGTAGTAGTAGTAGGCTCTCTTCATCAAAAAGAATAGAATAAGATCCTTCCTTTTGCTATTATTAACACAGGTCAAGGAAAGACCAGCAGGGCTAACCAGATAGAAAAATAAATTCATTCCTAGTGTTAAAATAAAGCACAGTGTACAGTCTTGCTCTGCAGGCTACAGCCGAGTTCAAATCTTGGTTCCACTTCTATCTCTTTCTCTGGGAACATGACTTATTCCTTTAATCTCCATTTTCCTTATTTCAAAAAATGTGATAAAAAATAACCTCCCAGAATTATGGAGACTAAATAGGAAAATTATGTAAAATCCAACAAGGTAGCTGATAGTAAGTGCTCGATGAATGCTAATTCCCTTTACCCTACTCTGGACACATTTGAGAATGACGAAAACCTGTAATTTTGGTAGATTTGAAAAGACAAGGGACATTTAGAAATAATGAAGATCCTGAATGTCATTCATAATAAAACATGGGTTAGAACACCGTGGGACACATAGGTACAAGTAAGATAGTACAAAGGGATGACAAGTAGGTAATGGTTAAAGGTTATCACCAGAATCTTAGGCAGGAGGAAACAGAAACTGGTATTTTTCCAGAATAGGAGTCTATGAGGTAATATTGCAGAACAGTTAAAAGCATAGGCTACTGAGCCAGAGTCTCTGGTTTTGAATACAAGTTCTACTACTTATTAGCCATGCGATCTTGAATAAGTTGTTTTACTACTTCGTTTCTCACTACAAAATGGAAATAATAGAAACAGAAGCTCGAGGCGTAGTGTTTAGGGTTACCTGAGTTAATATATGCAAAGTGCTTAGATGAGTGCCTGGGACAGGGCAAACACTCTTTTAGAGTGTTAGCCTGTTTGTGGGCATGTGTATATGTGTCTGGATGTGTGTGTGCACACATTCAAGATGGCAGAATGCATTACAGATAGTTGTTACATCAGAGTAGGGACCAGTCATTTCCGAATAAATCAATTTGCCTTTCTCCTAAAGCCCCTGGCTCTTGCAGACAAGGGTCTAGGCTGGGGCAGGGGGAATCATACCTAAATCAGAAACACTATGATACCCAGAATTGGCAAAACAAACAGTACCTTTCCTTAAAATGGTGTTTCTTGGAGCATGGAATTTAGGCCACTTGCATCACAATGACCGGAAATATTTTTGTTTAAAAAGAAGATTCCAAGATCCCATTCCTCAGGTGACTATATACTTTATTGCTCAAACCTGGACATTCTTAAAAAAAAAAAAAAATAAGTTCATGCTTTTTAAAAAATGTTTCTTTATTTATTTTGAGAGAGAGAGCAAGGGAAGGGCAGAGAGAGAAGAGAGAGAGAGAGAGAGAGAGAGAGTCCTAAGTAGGTTCTGTGCTGTCAGCGTAGAGCCCAACATGAGGCTTGATCTCACAAACCACGAGATCATGACCTGAGCCAAAACCAAAAGTCAGATACTTTACCGACTGAGCCATCCAGGTATCCCAAACCTGGACATTTTCGAGAGTGAAAGGGATTGCTATAATCAATCATGCCAGGCTAACAAGCATAAACTGTACTGCCCTATGTGATACAGAACACAGGGAGCCCTGACACATCCCATATCTGCAGCATTCTGGGGACTGAGTCTCAGAAATTTTCATTTCTATTCGGTTTCCAAGATGATGCTTTTGTGGTATAAAGTTTGAGAAAGGCTATCTTAATTGTGCTGTTTTAACAAAATTTAATGATTTCAGGGACTGAATTTTATAGCATATTTCCATTTCCTGAGTTTTATGTCATATCTCCACTTCCATTTCTTTGTGATGAGGAAGAAGGAAAAAGTTGATGGGATGGGATGGGATGGGATGGGATAGGGAGGGGTGGGGTGGGGTGGGGCAGGGAGGGAAGGGGAAGGGAGGAGAGGGGAAAGCAAGAGGAGGGGAGGGAAGAGAAGGGATAATTTATTGACCATCTACTTCTGCTAAAGCTTTCCCTCCTCTTGGCATGACAATGTCTGATGTATTCTATAAAACAGTTTTATGGATCTTTGTTCCTCTTGAAATTGAGTGAATCCCATGTGATTATGGTAAAGACACATTGCCCTAGCCAGGAAACCAGCATTTTACCACTACAAACTACTTAAGAGACTGATCCTGGGAAGAAAGGAGGCAGTGATTAGCTAACTACCCACAATAACAGGACAACAGCATTTGGTAGGCGTTAACCCATAATGATCTCATTCCTGCTTACTGTAATCACCACCAGAAGTATAAGCCTCCCAGTTATCTACCAGTGCATGGATTCAGTCTCAGAGCTCTATGCAATCCATAATCTGACCTAAACTTCTTCCCCTTTCAGTTCTCTACCCAAACCCTTAAACACTGCCTTCTATAGTAGTCAGTCTCTCATCAGCAAAATCTCCTTTACCGTCGACATGCTCTTCTTGTTCTTGCCTTAACTGTAATGTGACTATTCCTTGAGATCACAGATGACTTCGTTGTTCTTTCAGTGGAGGGCTCTCTCATGGCCTAACCTCACCCCTGAAAACATGTCCTGCAGGTGGGGTAGACTTCTTTTATGTTCTTCAGTGCCATATCAGATTACTTCTCCTTCCTCCTCTCTCAATAACTCAAACTTTTAAAGTCTGTCACCATTTCACAACATCTACTATTGCTTCTTGTTTAAATCATCTACTGATCCACTGGTTATCCCTTTTCATTAAAAATATTTAGAATCAGTTTACCATCTTTGAATAGACTTGAATGATTGCTCTGTTCACCATACAGGTAGATAACCCAAAAGCTTGGGCTATCAATTTCTTATTCTTTTCACTTCCAGTGATCTTTCCCCAAATCTCAGAGAACCATTCCTGAGGTGGTCACTATACATTGTTATCGCCCACTCCAAAATCTTGATTTTAATCAATCTAGTCTCTGTTCCCATTTCCTATTCTTTAAAGCCACTCATTCTAGTCCCTCCAGTTACTCTAATTCTTTGGCCTCAGTAAAACTGCTAATCTATTAATCTCCACATCTTCAGTTTCTCTCTTTCTCCTCATCCTGTTTTCATTTATTTTTCTACGGAGATTAGATGGCATGATTTATCACTACAGTGATACCTTGCAAACACCATCAACTCAAACTTGGTTTTCCTTAATTTCAAAACCCTCATTGGTAAAATTTAGCCTTTCTCTTCTTCCATTACTGCATATTAGCAGTGTAAATAGATGAGAAAAACATCAAACTCCGATGACGGGGCCTCCCTAATTTTTGGCCATATATATGAAATGGGATTTTAGCACTGCTGGCAAGTCTATGCTTTCTCTCAAGTAAGTTTATTATTTCATTTTTAGGAGGAATATCTCACACCTTTTCCTTTCATGTGAAATACCCAGTAAGACCTAACCCTACTTCTTTATCAACCAGTGACCTCAATACTTATTTAATTGAGAAAATAGAAGCATTCTGAATAAAATAATCCTCACTTGTCTTCCATCAAATCTACCAACCTGCTTACATTTGGATCAATATACTCTGCCTTTCCCCCTGTTAAAATTGATGAACTGTCGCCACTCTATCTCAGGTCAACCCTTGCACTTGTGCTCTGGAGGCCGTTTCCTTTCACCTACTAATGGATTTTGCTTTGCGCTTGTCCTTTCTCTCTCCTACATCATCAACTTTCTCCTCTACAGCAGATCATTTCTATCAGCATATTAACATGTAGCAATATCTTCCATGATATAAAAATGAAATTTCCCTTTGATCCAGGACTGCCTTAGAGCTTCTGCCCTTCTTCTCTGTTCCTCCTCTCAACAAATCCCCTCAACAGAGTTATTTATATTTGCTCACTAAATATCCTCTGCCATTTTTTCCTCAACTTCTTCCAATCAAGACTTGGTGCTGATCATTTCAGAGAAACCATTTTTTGTTAAATTAACAATGTTAAATCCTTCGTCAATTATTTGTGCCTCTCTAATTCTATCTCTCAGCAGCATGTGACACAACTGAAATACTATTTTGACTTGGCTCTTATGTTTCCTTCCTACTTCAGTGGTAACTTTTTTCTTAATCTTCCTGGGCACATTCTTTCCCTAACCTCTAAGTTTTGGAATATTGTAAGACTCAAACCTCATTCATCTTATTTCAATTTTTATTCCAGTATTGATGAAAATATACTTGACATACAATTTTTTGCAAATTTAATGTGTACAATATATTTGATATGCTTCTATAATATAATATGATTGCCATTGTGGAGATGATTAGTACCTCTATCACATTACATAAAAATTTTTTAGTGGTTGGAATCAGTAAGTTTTTTAGCATATTAAGCTACGTGAAATAAGTCAAAGAAAGACAAGTATTATATAATATCACTTAAATGTGGAATCTAAAAAAAGCCAAACTTATAAACACATAAGGTAAAATGGTTACCAGGGGATGAGGTTGGAGGATAGGACAGGTATTGTATAAGTGTATAAATTTGTGAGTAGTAGTGAATGGTGCACAGTATAGTGAATATAGGCAACAATATTGTATTATAATCACCAAACTTGTTAAGAGATGAGAACTTAATGATTCTTCTCATTTTCTATTTCCTCCCATTAGATAATCTTGTCCAGACCCATGGTTTTAAATACCAACTATATACAAACAGAAATATATTATGTATTTACTGATAAAATTATACACTGTCTAGAGTTTGCTTCAAAAAAGTGGTGGGGGTATGGATGAAATAATATTGTCCATGAAGTGATAATTATTAAAGCTAAGTCATGGGGAATCTGGATTCATTATACTCTTCTGTATCATATATTTTTGAGATTTACCATAAACATATATTTTTAAATATCATCTTAAATATTCTCCTCTAGTCACAATATCTTCCAAGTTTTAGATATATATATATATATATATTTAATTTCTATTCAACATCTCTGCTTGGATTTCTAAGAGTCATAAATATTAACATGTCTGAAAGAGAACTCCTGACATCCTTTGCTTTACACTTATTCCTCCCTTGTATCCTCAATCTTAACAATGACATTACTATAACCCATTGATGTAGGCTCCAAACTTATAAGCCATTACAGATTCATCTTTATTCCCTCACAAACTGCAGCCTATCTATCAACAAGCATTGTTGGTTTATCTTTCAAACATTTTTTTTTTTTTTTTTTAGTGAGAGGGAGAGGGAAAGGGGCATAGGTAAAGAAAAGAATCTTATTTTTAATGTTTATTTATTTATTTTGAGAGAGAGAGAGAGAGAGAGCACTAGAAAGGGAGGGGTAGAGAGAGAGAGAGAGAAAGAAAGAGAATCCCGAGTAGACTCCACACTGACACAGAGTCCCATGTGCGGAGCTCAAACTCATGAATACTGAGATCATGACCTGAGCCGAAATCAAGAGCTGGAAGTTTAAATGACTGAGCCACCCAGGTGCTCTGAGAGAGAGAGAAAGAGAGAGAGAGAATCTTAAACAGGCTAGAGAGAGAGGGGGAATCTTAAACAGGCTCCATGCACAGCGTGGAGCCCGACACAGGGCTGGATCCCATAACCCTGGGATCATGACTTGAGCTGAAACCAAGAGTCAGATGCTCAGCTGACTGAACCACTCACACTCCTTCAAATTACGTGGCATTTTTTTTATCACTTCTCACCATCTTCACAGCTCTCGCTTTTACCAAAGTGGTCCTGTAGCTTTTTACCCAAACTACTTAGGAGCTCTCTAACTCATCCTGTTTTTGTTTGTTTGTTTGTTGGTTTTTGTTTTTTTCCATCCTTGCCTACAAAGAATCTATACTCAAGTGATCTCAGAAGTCACATCAAATTAATAGTATTCTTTCCATTAAAAAAAAAAATCAGTCTATATTATGAACAAGATCCTCTGTGGTCTGTCTACTACTTACTTCTCCAAACTCATTTGCTACAAATATATTTCCCATTCATCCACGCCTACAAAAATGGCCTGCTACTGTTCTCAGACATACCAGGCTTATTCTCATCTTAAGGCACTTGCACATGCTGTTTCTCCTTTCTAGAATGTTCTTCTCCCAGACCTTTACATTGCTCATCCCTTACTTTCCACTGCCTGTGTGAACTCATTAAGAGATCTTCCCTGACAAGTCTCTCACCTGTCAGGATCCTTTTTCCTGCTTCATTTTTTTTTTTCTAGCACTCATTATTACTTAAAATTACATGCTATCTATATTATTTTTTTGTGCTAATTTTCTGTTTCCCCAACTACGATGTAAGGGCCAGCTTTTGGCATTATATCTATGGGACTTTTAGCAAAGCCTAGAGTCTGATAGACAGTGAACATAGAAAACATATGCAGATGACATAAAGCAATGCTAGACTCTTCTCTGTATTTTCACATAAAACTGACATGTATGTGCTTGTGAATGTACGAACCCAATGCTTTGTAAATGGGCTTTCTCTGTGAACCTTCCCTGATGGAGTTTTAGGACTGTTTAATTCAAGAGGCACTAAGTGCCCCCACAACAGCAGTCCAACACCCCTGTGAGATTTTTGGCTTCACTTTGAGCTATGCCTTCTCAGGAAGTCAGCCTAGGTTTAACACTCTGTTGCTATTTCCCTGATAGTTCCCTTTATCTAAAACCACCCAATCTTTTAATTCCCAAATTACAAAACATGCAGATTGCCACAGGGGAAACCAAGCAACAAAGAGACTACCTTTCTTAGTAATTCAGTATTAATGAACTTTTTACTTTGAGTGATATTTTAAGATTAGAACTCTCTATTTCTCTGACCAGGCTCTTTCTATAAATGAAAACCAACCCCAGGCAACTTGTAGAAACTGGATTTAATCAGTCCTCAGACAGAATTCTCTTTTCAGCCAAGGGTATGGTAAAGTTCAATCACAACGTGACTCTACCAAACAGTTTGTGAGTTTCCTTTACAACATTCTGAGCTTCTTTTGGCCCAGTCTTCCTGGATATGAAAGTGGAAATTTATTTCTAACTTTCTTCCTAATAGACGGCTTTTACCCTAGGTCATGACGTCAGTATCATATATATTTAGGCCAAGAGAAAATTCTTAGTATATTATGAATGCCTCATGGACTTAAAATAGTACACATTTGCAGTGAACTTCAAGAATATCTGTGTTCTTGCTGGGTCATAGGGTAGCTCTATTTTCATTTTTTTGAGGAAACTCCACACCGTTTTCCAGAGTGGCTGCACCAGTTGGCATTCCCACCAACAGTGTAGGAGCGTGCCTGCTTCTCCACATCCCCGCCAGCATCTATAGTTTCCTGATTTATTCATTTTAGCCACTTGAACTGGTGTAAAATCATGGAAGCAGACCAAGTGCCCATCAACTGATGAATGGATAAAGAAGTTGTGACACATATATACAATGGACTACTACATGGCAATGAGAAAAAATGAAATCTGGCCATGTGTAGCATCATGGATGGAACTGGAGGGTATTATGTTAAGTGAAATAAGTCAGTCAGAAAAAGACAGATACCATATGTTTCCACGAATAGGTGGACTTTGTGAGACTAAGCAAAAACCAGGGGGAGGGGAAGAGGGGAAAGGAAAAAAAGACACAGAGAGGGAAGGAGATAAAACATAAGAGACTCTCAAAGACTAAGAACAATCTGACGGTGAGGGAGGTGAGGGAGGTGAGTGAGGGGGGAGAGGGGGTGACAGACATTAAAGAGGGCACGTGTTGGGATGAACACTGGGTGTTATATGTAAACCAATTTGAAAATAAACTATTATAATAAAAAAATAATTTAAAAAAATTAAAAAAAAAAAAGAATATCTGTGTTCTCAATGGGTGCTTACAAATACTTTCACTGGGTTCCTAGTCACTGACCCCTGGCTTAAGTGTAATTTATCTGGGGAAAAAACTGGAACAAAGAAGGATATGCTTTTATTTGTACAATATAACAATGAAAAAAAAAGTTCAAAAGTTAATTTCCTACTGCGGTGTCAAAATCCAATGAATTTATCTGCACATCTTTTCTCCTCCCTTTCTTTTCTTTCATTCCCACCTGCCTGAATTCTACCTGTGCTTATTTCATTCACCAATGAAATATTTTATGGAGCCCAACCATCTGTGCCTTTTTCTTCCTCAAATGCATAAAACCATAATCCATATACATAAATTCATAATCCATGTGCACTGCTTATAACTCTATTAAGACAGTGAATTTTCCAGTGCAATTAAACTATGAGCGAAAGAGATGATTGCAATTTCAGACTGTATCATAAATACTCAGGCCCTTATAGCTATACACCTGGTGAGAAATTGGGGCTGATTTGTATTTTGAAATACCTTAGAGTAAACCTTAAGGTATAGCATACAGTCACAAACCTTCCCCCTCGAGCTCTCCAAACTTTCACTATCCAAAAGCAGGACAGAGAAGGGTTTGATATATTTATAAAATATTCCTTGCTTTCTGAACTTCCTACATAAAACAAATAAACAGACAGACTGAATAGATGCAGATGCAATTAAATCCCTTGCTACCTGACTACGCTACTGAAATTCTTACTATCCAAATTCAAGAACTGAATAGATTTGGTTGGTGAAAGATACTTGCATTTTGAAACTGTGACTTTGTCACCTTTTAAAATGAACCTACATTATGAAGTAAGTAGTAAGAATTATTTCTGTTTTATAGGATTCATAGTAGGAACTAAATGCCAAGTTCTGTGGAGATGTAGCAAAGTCATTGAGGGTATTCCTGACCATAATGGGTAAGTTGCTCTATGCATTCATAACCAGTGCTGCAAGATCTCTTGGTAAATTTGTTATCATCACCGCAGACAGACAATGCTGATCATTCTGTTATCAGAAACCACTGTGAAGGATACCATGGAGCATACGGTTACCATCCCCCAGGATTGCATTAGAGGCCCTCTGAAAGTAGACTGCTATTGATTAATTCAGTTTAATAAAACCTGGATTTCACACAGAAAAGAGTACTGAGTTGTATAATTCAATAGCAATTAAAATACCTCGAATGGTCACAGGATTCCTTTATCTCTTCTTAAGACTTCTATGTCACAGCTTTGGTACTTACACAAAAGGTCAAGGTGGATAGAAAATACTGTGGCAGGAAAAGACATGGCATTTTTACAGGGCTTAGTACAGTGTCTCTCACAGGCCAGAAACTCAAATACTTACTGAGTAACACTGAATTTATTTATAAAGGTTTATTTTAAATTCTCTTCTGAGCCATCAGGTAGGGAACTCTGAATGCAAGGGAGAATCAAGCCTGGCATGATGATCGGTCTAGAAGAAAACCTTTATCTGCGAAGCAGAAATAAACTAGAAACTCAGAATTCAGAGCCACAGAGAGCCGCATTAATCTTGAACTTTCAAAAGTCTGCCTCTGACTTCTGTGTGAACATTTGGACCCTTCCAGGCTAGAAGTGCAACATGCATTTTCTTCACTAGGTTGATTGTAGCCAGAGTGATTTTGTGTTGAGAGTTTTTAGGATGTAAAGGAACAGTTTCTCAAAGCAAAAATCATGAGTCTGCCAGAAGTTCTTGAGGTTGGAATTTGCTTAGATCTTTCAGACAGTTTGCCAGTAAGATGGAATGTGTGAAAAACTTCTTAGCCAACTGGGATAAAGTAACATAGGTAGATGAGCATCCAGATATAAAAGTTAGAACTGTGTAACCAGAAAGAAAATGACCTTGAAATATCTAGGTAAAGATGCATTTGCTGTAGTTAATTTCATGTTATTTTTTAATGGAGGTATAATTTATATATAATTTATATATATATATTATATATATAATGTAAAGATCTTAGTGTACAATTTGATGACTTTTATACAGGAACACACTTGTATAAATCACACATCATTGAGATGTAGAATATTTCCTTTACAAAAATGTTTCCTTGTGCATATTCTCCGTCAATCCCTCTCCTAACCACAGCTCTGTTTCACTGTCCCTGAAGGTTCATTTCCTTGTTCTAGAACCTCATTTATGTAGAATTCAATGGTACATGCTTTTTGGTGTCTGGCTTCTTTTGTTCAAATATTTCTGAATGTTCTCCATATGGTTGTGGTTTGTTCTTTTTTATTGCTGAGTAGTTTTCCACACGGGAATATATCAAGATTTATTTACTCCTCTTACTGATGGACATTTGGACTTTTCCAGTTTGGGGCAATTATGAATAAAGCTGCTGTGAACATTCTTGATCAGAATTAATATGTTATTAAAATTAATGTTTTCTGACATATTTTCATTTCTCTGGAAAGGGTTCATTGGGTGTGTAAATGTTTAATCTTATAAGGAACTGCCAAAAAGTGTTCTTAATTGATAATACCATCTCGCACACTCCCACCATCAAGAACAGAATTCTGGTTGCTCCACATTTTTCATCTTCATCATTTTTCCATTCTATTAAGTGGGAAATGATACGGCATGAATTTAGTTTTAATTTTTCTGATAACTGATGACAACTGCTTTCTTATGAAAATAATATATCCATACCTTTTCTTGTAAAGTGCTATTCAAGGCTTTTACCTATTAGTTTTATTTGATTGTTTATTTCGATAGTGCTCAACTGCAAAAATTCTTTAAATATTTTGAATACTAACCCTTTGTCAGATAGATATATCAGACATATATCAGATATATATCTATCTGACAAAGGGTTAGTATATATGTATATATTTTTCTCAGTCTATGGCTTGCCTATTTATTTTCTTAATGGTGTCATTTGAGGAGCAAAAGTTTTAAATTCTGATAAAGTCTAAATATCCGTTATTTTTATGGTTAGTGCCTTCTCTGTCCTAAGAACTCTTTGTATATTCTGCAATCTAACTATATTCTCCCCTGTTTTCTTCTGAGAAGCTTTATGGTTTGGCTTTTATGTTGAGGTTGGCTTTTATGTAGAGGTTGAGTTTCATTTTTTTTCCACATACAGATATCCACTAGTTCCAGGATTTCATGGAAAAGAATTTCCTTTTTTCATGGATGGCTATTGTTTTTAATTGGAAAATTAACCCCAGTACTTTTAACAATATAAGAAGTGTCATGTTAAATGAAATTATTCTAAACATAATAGTTACTCCAAGTACTGAGGAAGTAACTAATTATCCTTTGAGGAATCTGCTTAAATAGATTAGGATTTACCTTAAACATTCCTATCTTACCTTAACACATCCATATACAATAGGTTCATACCGTTAGGGGCTTGCTTATGGAGGCATTCACTGCCCTGCGTAAGAACACCCAGCCCAGGGAGCCCGATGGGATCTGAAATACTCTGTGTGCTCCTGCTTGCCAAGCAGCGCATCCCTGGGAACACAAGTGGGGAAGACTCACAACCACAACATGAAAATGCCCCCTTTATCCACACACAGGAGACAGTATGTGTAACTTAGAGAAAGTATTTTAAGGTTTACCCAGAGGTGACATCTTTTCTAACTTGTATAAAGCAACTTCATGTGCTATCATAGACTTTGTATTGCTTCTTTAACAAAATAAGTGAGCCAGTTCCCAGAATCTGAAGAATAGAAGATTGTTATATGATTGAAATGAAGAATGGTGTTGGATGGCATAGCCTGATGAGGACCTGCAGAGGAGCTAAGGGTTTTGAAAGAGGAGGGAAGAAAAGCCAAGTACCTTAATTCAACCTTAAGGACCTGTTTTAGATGGGAGATATAGAGGGAAAAGCTACCATTTAAGATATATATAGCAGTATCTGGGCTATCAAGTAATGGTCAGGTTTCCATTGAAGTAAAGAGATAGAGGGGCACCTGGGTAGCTCAGTCGGTTAAGTGTCTGACTTCAGCTCAGGTCATGATCTCATGGTTTGTGAGTTTGAGCTCCTTGTCGAGCTCTATCCTGATAGCTCAGAGGCTGGAGCCTGCTTCTGATTCTGTGTCTCCCTCTCTCCATGCCACTCTCTTGCTCTCACTCTTTCTCTCCGTCTCTCAAAAATAAGTAAACATTAAAAAAATTAAAGTGAAGAAGAAGAAGGGAGTTCGGTGATATAAGGTATTTTAATGATGACAGATTGTTAGAGGGGGTATAACAGGACTTTATGGGAGTGCGTGCTCTAAAGTCAGGTTAGGGAATGGGCAGATACATACAGGGAAAAGGATGAGTGGACAGCACAACCTTTCAGTTGGATGGGGTAGAGGGGCATGATGTTGGTCTTGAAAGAAGGGTATACACACACACACACACACACACACAGTTGTAAGTTCTCCTCAAATTAAAACTACTAAGTAGCTCATTAATTGGGAAAAATTCATACATTTCCAAAATGTATCATATGTATATCTGTTGTATTTCCATCTAAGAAAAAGATAAGATAATAAAAGAGGAGATGGTGGGAATAAAAGCCATTGTGTCACTGATTCCGAAAACCAGAGATAAGGCTGCAAAAGGGGCTCAGTTGTTTAACCTTCTTTCCCAAGCGCTATGATAGGTCTCTCCTGGATTCAGTCTCATTCACGAGAATGAGAGAAAACACAAGCACAGCAACAACACCTAACAGGAATATTGCATTTTCAAGAGAAGAAAGCATCAAGAAAACTAAAACAAAGTGCTTCTCATTTCCTCTAGGGACTCCCGTTACATAATTTCCATTTTAAATGAAGCAAAAATACTTCCAATAACCAGAGAAACACTTAAAAATTAAGAAACACTTGTTCTAGTTAATGTGTCTGAATAGTACTAAGAAAAAAAGTCTCCCCCAGGAGGTCATTATTATTCAAAAATTACTCTAATTAGGTCATGAATACATTAGGCCGTATTCAGTGCCAACAAGAGAAAAAATAGAATTGGAAATGTGACACACATAACACTCCCAACGTGTTAGGGCGATTTTATTCCAAAATGCCATTAAAAGATGAAAAGGTCACCCTGTGGGGAAGTAATTGGTACAGCACTCTCGTAACTGATTAAAGGGGCTTCTATTTAGGCATATCTTTTTTTCTTTCTTTGAAAGGGTCTTTCTAGATAGACAGAAAAGTTGTGTGCATATATGTGTGTGTGTGTGTGTGTGTGTATTTATACATACATACAAAATTCTGATTGGATGACTGTGGTTGTTTTAGACAATAAAACTGGGAAAGAGAAAAACAAGAGCTCTTGACATATCAAAATAGACACATGTGTAGACGAAGAACAAATCATGTAGGATATCTTAAGAAAATATTAAAAGGTATAGCTATTCCCGTGGATGATTTTTTTTATTCAATTGGTCCATAGTTTCTTAGAATATCTGCCACATTGAGAAATTCTGCATTTAATTAGAATAGAGTATAAAATTTTAATGAGTTGATAATGCCCAAAGTAAGCGGCTAGGAGGCTCAAAGTCTCTTTTTTTTTTTTTTCTTAAAGAACTTACAAGAATCTGATAATGAAACATCTCACGTAGTTTGATGGCCAAATATGTGAATCTCTGGTAGGTCACATCAAACTACATATAAAGCTGAACTAGGGAAGCATGCACAGGGCTGGCATGACACTTGTCCTCTGTTGAAAGCGTAGACACTTAAGGACATGGCTTTATGAGTTGTAGAAAGACTTCTGTTTTCCCTATATAATTTCATAATGTGAATGCAGCTTTACATACTAACAGTTTGCAACATTCATCATCAAGATTGCTTTTTTTATTGGTGGGGGGGGCTTCTGCCTTGTGTTTTATTGTGTTCAGGTGTTTCATATCATTAGGGCTCCCCTATCCCCATTCTTCTTTTCTTTTTAATTTAAATTCAAATCAATCAAGTTAGTTAACATAGAGTATAATCTTGGCTTCAGGAGCAGAATCCAGTGATTCATCTCTTACATATGACATCCAGTGCTCATCCCAAAAAATGCCCTCCTTAATGCCTATCATCCACCCAGTTCCCCCCCCTTCCCTCCCCTCAGCAACCCCCAGTTTGTTCTCTGTATTTAGGAGTCTCTTATGGTTTGTCTCCCTCACTGTTTTTATCTTATTTTTCCTTCCATTTCCTTATGTTATCTGTTGTGATTCTCAAATTCCAAATATGAGTGAAACCATATAATATCTGTCTTTCTCTGATGGGCTTACTTCACTTAGCATAATACTTGCTAGTTCCATCCACGTTGTTGCAAATGACAAGATTTCATTCTTTTTCATTGCTGAGTAGTATTCCATTGTGTGTGTGTGTGTGTGTGTGTGTGTGTGTGTGTGTGTGTATTTTAAAATACACATTTTTTAAAGTATAATTTATTGTCAAGTTGGCTAACATACAGTATATACAGTGTGCCCTTGGTTTGGGGGGTAGATTCCTGTGATTCAACGCTTACATACAATACCCAGTTCTCATCTGAACAAGTGCCTTCCTCAATGCCCATCACCCATTTTCCCCTCTCTCCTGCCCCCACCCTGCCATCAATCCTCAGTTTGTTCTCCGTATTTAAGAGTCTCTTATGGTTTGCTTTCCTCCCTCTCTGTAACTATTTCTCCCCCATCCCTTCCCTCATGGTCTTCTGTTAAGTTTCTCAAGTTCCCTATATGAATGAAAACATATAGTATCTGTCTTTTTCTGACTGACTTATTTCAGTTAGCATAATACCCTCCAATTCCATCCACATTGTTGCAAATGTATTTCATTCTTTCTCATTGCCAAGTAGTATTCCATTGTGTATATATACCACATCTTCTTTATCCATTCATCAGTTGATGGGGACATTTAGGCTCTTTCCATAATTTGGCTCTTGTATATATATCACAGCTTCTTAATCTATTCACCAGTTGCTGAACATGTGGGCTTTTTCCATAATTTGGCTATTGTTGATAGTGCCACTATAAACCTGCTAAAATCTTCATCATATGCACAAAATTTCCATTTCAGTGACATGATATCTACACATGAGACACCTAAAAACTCATTTTTCCCCTATATTATTAGCTTACAAGTAGTATATATGTTTTAGTGTCCTTTAAGAATTCTGAGAGTGAATGGTAGAGGAGACCAAGTGTATCAGATATTTAAGTGACTTTACTCTGTGATCCCTAAAAATACTAGGACTCATTCATGGTCATATTCCTTTATTGAGCCACTTACTTATCCAACAATATATTTTTTAATTGTAACTCTTTTTGTGACATATCAGATCTACAAACAAGTTGTATGATTTCTCATACTTCCTTCACTCAGATTCCCAAATGTATACAGAAACACACATCCACACAACTACACACAAGCACATTCTGAACTGTTTGAAAGTAAGTTGCAGACATTATCCCCCTTTATCCATAAATATTTCAGTGTGAATGTCCTAAATACAAGGATATTCTTCTACATAACTAAAATACAAGGCTCAGAGTCAGAAAAGTAACATATAAAATAATATAACTTACAGACTTGATTTAGATTTTGCCTGTTGTCCCCAGAACTACTTTTTGAATACCTAAAATCCCTGCCGTATGTAGCCAATAAGGATAAAGGACTTCTGAGAAAGAAAAAGATTCCAGAGGGTTTCTTTATGGGAATACTCTTAATTTTGTTTTTATTTTTTAAAATATTTTAAAAATATTTATTTCTGAGAGAGACAGAGAGTGAGCAATCAGGGGAGGGGCAGAGAGAGAGAGAGGGAGACAGAGAATCCTAAGCAGACTCTGTACTGCCAGCATAGAGCCCAACGTGGGGTTCAAACCCAAAAAACTGTGAGATCATGACCCGAGCTGAAATCAGATGCTCAACTGATTGAGCCATCCAGGTGCTGCAAGAATACATTTAATTTTAGTAAATACCATATATATATAAAACATATTCAATACCTTTTAATTCAATATAAAGATACTGGGTATCAACTTTTTATATATAACATATTCAATACCTTTTAATTCAATACAAAGTACTGGGTATCAACTTTTTATACAGAGTAAATGATACAACTCTCACTTGTCAGGTGCTTACAGTGGGTCAGGCACTACGATTTCTTCATATGAACGTTCTAATTTCATGCTCACAACAATCTTATAAACTAGATATAATTTTCCAGAGGAAGAAACAAGGTCTCAGAGATATTCAGAAACTTGTTTGGTCATACAGCAAATGAGTTGCAGACCTAGAATTATTGTCTAAATCTTTCTGACTTCAAAACCTAAACTCTCATTCATTTTACCATATTCTTCAGATCATGAAATAGACCCTGATGGGGCACCCAGGTAGCTCAGTCAGTTGGGCATCCAACTGTTGATTTCAGTTCGGGTCATAATCTTGTGGTTCATGAGTTTGAGCCCTACATGGGGCTCTGGGCTGACATTGTGGAGCCTGCTTGAGATTCTCCTTCTCCATCTCTTTCTGCCTCTCCCCCACTCATGTTGCTCGCTCTCCCTCTCTCTCTCTCTCTCGCTTGCTCTCCTCTCTCTCTCCCCCTGTCTCTCTCTCTCCATCAAAATGAATAAGCTAAAAACAAACAAACAAACACACCCTGATGGTACATTTCCTACTGTACTGAAAAACTTATCATCTTCCTGAGAGAAATATATAAATACAAACATATAAACTCAGAATATTAGAGTTGGAAGTTCATCTTCATTTAAGTTTCTGACCTTCCCCTGGTGCTCTGAGCCCCCTTCTCCTCACCTATTGTCTTCATAGTACTTATCGTCATTTAACTCACCATATCACATACATATTTACTATGCTAATATTCTGTTGTCTCCCCACAGGAATGAAACTGCAGGGGAGTAGCCAATTGTTTTTAATTGCTAGGTCCCCAGCACATAGAAGAGAGGTAACCTAAAGTGGGCATTATTAAAACAAACAAACAAACAAAACAAAACAAAACAAAACTATATCGTTGAATAAATAGTTGAATTCCTTCAGCTGCTTAATTTTGTAGATAAGGAAAAGTGACACCCAGAGAGACTAAGTCTCTCCAAGGTCAGAGTAACTTAGTGACATGAAATGTCATTGAGTTGAATGTAAATAGACTCGCAATGAGTGACACAGTGTCCCGTGGGAGCATAAAGAAGGAAGAGATCAGGAAGCTCGGAGTGTGGTTGGAAGCCTTCATGAACAAAGACACTGGGAGAGAAATTAAGAGGGCGAACTAAGAAGGCATATTAGATGACCATATATATGTGAAGGTTCATTATGGGAAATGAAAAATCAGATTTGGAAGGAATAATCCCACCAGACGTTAGATTTTTTTTTTTTTTTACTTCATGTAGAGAAGCTTGCATTCCTATAAGCAAGGATGTTTTCTGTCAGTAAACAGTAAAATCATCACTGACATAAAGGCTAACCCCACCTCCACTCTAAGCAAAAAACATTAAAGTTAGCAAAGCTTTAACAGTGATTTTCAAGAGTTAATTTTATTCTCATCTTTCAGTTTCCAAGTTAGTTTCTGGTTTTAATGAATTTGATATATCATTGCTCAGGGAATGATCGAATAGATCATACCCATACAATTGGTGTTCAGAAATGCCAATAAACAGAGATAAAGAAAATATTTTAGCCAAGCAAAATAGTAAATAATAGGAAATGACAGATTCCAGAAAGAAAAGGACAAGAAAGAGAAGATGTGTATAGTGAACATTTGACTCATGATACCAATGAAATTTGAACCTGACCACTCAGATATCTCTGTACTTTAAAAACAAATCATTCATTCATTCATTCATTCATTCATTCATTTATTATTTGTTATTTCAGTACATACAGATCTATCCCAGATTTAAGGCTGTGAAAAGTCTGGAGTACGCATCATCATTTTTTACCCCAACTGACTTAGGACCCATGTTGACTAACACTATCTGCTCTGACAGAGATACAGAAAGATCTGAAAATACAGTAGAATGTATTCCCTCTAGAATCAAAGCAAGCCATTATATTCTACACCAAGGCCCCAAATTAATTTTATTTGCCCAAATGCCTCTGTGATAAGGTAGAGAATACACTTCCTCATTTAATATATAGTTAGTTACTCGATGCTCGAAATTTGATACTGAGTACTATGAATATCAGAGTCACTGAAAGTACTTCCTTTTGGGGTGCCTGAGTGGCTCAGTTGGTTAAGCGTCCGACTAGGATCAGGTCACGATCTCATAGTTTGTGAGTTTGAGCCCCACGTCAGGCTCTGTGCTGACAGCTCAGAGCCTGGAGCCTGCTTCGGATTCTGTGTCTCCCTCTCTCTCTGCCCCTCCTCTGCTCATGCTCTGTCTCTCTCTCTCTCTTTCTCTCATAAACAAACATTAAAAAAAATTTTAAAAAAGTACTTCCTTTTAAGCCAATATTTATGAGATACTTCTTAGTACCATTGTCAAGTCCAAAAGGAATAAGACATGCCACTTTTGCTGGTGGCTCATCTTTCTCTCCTTATTCACAGCTTAAAAATATTTATTATTATTACTATTACTATTATCGTTATTATGATTATTATCATTATTATAGCTACTACTGAATTAATACATGTTGGTCAAATAAGCCAGAGATTAAAAAAAAAGGAGAATAAAGTCCCTTCTCTTTAGACTCCACATTTCCATTTCCAAAATAAACCCCTCTTTCAGTTTTATTTTGTTTCCTTCTAGTATTTTTTATTCAAGTGGAATCATAGTTACTTCATTTACTTATCAATATATTATGATCACTTTTTTATATTCGTATTTATAGCACTCCTTCATGAGTATATATAGAATACTTCATTAGTATATTCACTAATATATACTATTATATATTATATAGGTATTATATCTATTATATATTATATACATATATATAATTGTATATATTAATATATATTAATAATATATATATTATACATTAGTATATATAACATTCCTTCATTCCAGCACATGATGTAACAGGGTAGCCAGTTTCTATACACATTTAGGTTGCCAGTTTTCTTGCTATTAAAGATAGTTTTGCATGGCGCCTGGGTGGCTCTATCGGTTAAGCATCTAACTCTCGGTTTCTGCCCAGGGCATGCTCTCATGATTTGTGAATCCCAGCCCCGCATCAGGATCAGTGCTGGTGGTAAGTAGCCTGCTTCTAGTCCTGTCTCTTTCCCTCTCTCTCTGTCCCTTCAGCTCCCATCAAAATAAATAAATAAACATAAAAAAACACTTTGCAGTGACAATCATTGTACTCAACTTTGTTCACAGGCACAAGTAAATTTATGGGAGAAAAATCTTAGAGATAGAACTGCTGGCTCATTGAGTTTGTAGGCTTCATATTTTTCTAGATATTGCCAATTTTTTTTTCAAAACTATGTGACAATTTACACTCTCATCCCAGAAATATGTAAAGTCCACACTTCCCAATTCCCCCACCCCTTTGGGATATTATAAAAAACTTTAATATTGCCAATCTTACAGATATATAATTGTCTAAATTTGCATTTCTTTGATTATAATTGAGAATGACCAAAGATTTATTTATACTTTCTATTTTAGTGTGACTCATATTCATGTCTGTTATACTTCCTTTGGCTGTCCTTTTGATTTCTTTTTTCAATTTTAGGAAATTCTTTGTATTATAGATATTAACTTTGTGTCTTATTTTCTCTATGATAAACCATTCTCAAGTTTATTACTTATCTTTGTCTCTTTTTTTTTTTTTTTTTTGGCTAGACAGTAGTAATGTCTCCTTGAAAGCAGTAATGATAATGACTTGAATGTTTT
The DNA here is from genome assembly GCA_030068075.1 of Paguma larvata. Lineage (NCBI taxonomy): Eukaryota > Metazoa > Chordata > Mammalia > Carnivora > Viverridae > Paguma > Paguma larvata. The sequence goes on along the minus strand of CM057824.1, from coordinate 91,990,292 downwards.
ACCATTAATCATGTATCCTGGTTTTGAATATACAAAATGTATTTATGTCATGTCAGGAATATCTCCACATTTTTAATTGAGGCAAAGGTATTATAAATTGCTTTAAAGTTTGAAGTGGAGGTTGAATATATTCTTTTCATTTTCTTTTGGCCTTTATCAAGATAAACATATTTTCTTTTGTTATATTTTTCATAAACTTGAAATATTTTAATAGATTTCTTATTATTGAACCATCCTTGCATTTCTGATTCTAACTAATCCGGTAACATTGATTCAGCTTCCAAATTCTGTAGCTGTTCAGGGAACCGGTTAAAACTTTAATTCAGAGGGGTGCCTGGGTGGCTCAGTCAGTTAAGTGTCCCATTCTTTATATCAGCTCTGTTCTTGATCTCAGGGTCTTGAGTTCAAATCCCACATTCTAATTAAAAAAAGAAAAAAAATATTCAGAACCAATGACACCTTCCTGTTATGTTCTTATTCCTCTAGGAAATGCTATGTTTTTCTCATAGGATGCTGTACTGGGTAGGTAATCAACTTAGCCTTCCCATTCCAGGCAGCCGGTTAGACATCAGTCAGTCCCGAATTCACCATCCTTGCATTTCTGAAATTGACTCCACTTCATCAATGTATAATATTTATTTCTCTTGAATTCATTTTAGTAATATTTTCTTTATGTTTGTACCAATATTCATTTGATAAAGTGATCTTTTTTTTCTATATTTTAAATACCTTTTTCTGTATTTTCAGTTGAATACTTCTCAAATATTGTTGTTTAGTAATGTAGTAGTTTCAGTCTATGCATTTTCTTTCAAACACATCTTTAATATAAATTATAAACATTTTAATGTAACCACTAATTGGCATTCTATATTTATTTTTTTAATTTTTATTATTTTTTGTAATGTTTATTTTTGAGAGAGAGAAAGAGAGAGAGAGAGAGACAGAGCACGAGCAGGGGATGGACAGAGAGAGAAGGAAACACAGAATCTGAAGCAGATTCCAGGCTCTTCTGAGCTGTCAGCACAGAGCCCGATGTCGGGCTTGAACCCACGAACCATGAGATCATGAACTGAGCCAAAGTCAGATGCCTGAGTGGCTCAGTCAATTTTTTGTTTTAGATATGAGTTGTTCAAATTATGTATCTTTTTCATTTTGTTTAATTCCCATGTCATTGAGGATTCCTGATTGTATTTTTTTGCTAATGGTTTCTAAAATAATCAAAGTTCGGTTAAAAAAAATCTGTGTTATTTCTTTTTGGTTTCAAATTTATTTAGGATTTTCTTTGAAGCTAATGTAGGGTCAATTTTTATAAATATTGTATATATGATTAAAAGTTCTGTTCTCTATTTCCAGGGGCTTCAGTTTGATATATACCTATCAGAGCAAATGTATTAATTATATTATTCAAATTCTTTAGTACTTGATTATAATTATGATTTATTATAAGTGAATAACAAAATCTGATCAAAGACATAATTAAGAAGACTGTGACTTAAATAAACATAGCATGTACTGCTACATTATTTGATTTGATTTGATTTTTATTTTAGACTGAGAGTGCGCAAGCAGAGGAAAGGGGCAGAGAGGGAGCCTCAGCATGGAGCCTGATGTGAGATTTGATCCCACAAAGCTGAGATCATGACTTGAGCCAAAATAGTCAGATGCTCAACTGACTGAGCCACTCAGGCACCCAAGAGCTACATTTTTGTAAAAGGGACAATTTACATATGTTTTCAAATTATGTGTCTCCTAAAATATAAGCTGTCTAAAGGTGTGTCACTTATATGTGTATACTGAGAGACCGTAGTGGCACAATTTTAGTTTTTGTTTTGTTTTGTTTTTCAGGTTTCTGGATGCTTTGTCAAAGACAAACCCAGAAATAGTCACCTCAGGAAGCAACCACAGGTTGAAACTAATAACCCTCAATTCAAAGAAGAAAAAGTCAGACCAGCCACTTTCCTCAGCCAGCTCTTGATGCTCTCTGTTAGAGGCAGGGTTTGCTACACATGGCCCTCTCTCTACTGGTTTGCCTGAGGATAATCTGATCATTACAATCTTATCAAATTACACATTACTCTAAATTTTTAAAGCATGACCTTGCTTCTGAAATCCCCACAAGGAACAAAAGGAGTCAAATATAGGTTTGATACTTTCCTCTAATATTTATTTTATTTTTTGACATAGTTAAGTTAGATAAAGATAGATGGTATAAGCGAGATGTGAACATGGGGTTTCATTAAAGTATCGCAACTGTCTGTAATGGAGAACTGCTCTCCAGATGTAGAGATGGAAACACGATGATCACACAGACAGCTCATTTCCATCAATAAAAGCACAGCTCTCTCTCTGGGTCCTTTTGTGTGGATGTGTGTCTCAAATCTTTTCAAAAACTGCCAGCATGTTCTTTGATAAAGGATTACAAAGTGGAGCTGAAAAATATGACATGGATCCTGAAATGACAGATGTCTAGGCGTGAACCAAACATCAAGGAAGAAAGAGCTCCATTTCTTTTTCTTGTAAGACAAAAAAATTTTCTCTTTTGATGAAGGTTCAAATGTAGGTACTATGTTATAATAAACAATATCTTATTATTATGGCCAGAAGAGGTGCTTACGACTTAAAGGACACATTTCTTCAAAGCATTGTGGAAACAATTTAGGAACGCACTGTTTTTGGCATTACTGCATTCCTCATCTCACCCATGCCACCTATTGAGTAGTGCTCCTACACTCCCTTTGCTAGCCCATGGCATATTGAAGCTGGAAGTTCTGGAATGTTGCTGCAGACAGTGTTTCTCAAAATGTACTCCTCTACCACCTGTATCTAAATCACCTGTGCACCACAGCTCGACTGAATTGCAATTTCTGGAGTGGTTGGCTCCGGAAGCAGATTTTAAGCAATTGTACAGTCTTTAGAGATTATCTTATCAAACTTCCCCTGATTTACATATGATGACGCTGTTACAAATAAATTAAAGTACTAGAATGGCCTCAGGCTTTAGTAAGTATGTATATATGCGGTAACTGGTAGCCATAAACCTAAAATCAGTAACCACATTTCAGGGAATGTGCAGCATGCAAAACCTTTTATTAAATCTCTTGTCCTGCTAAAGCCTCTCAGATACCCTGGTTCTGTTCTATGCCCTTAAAATACAAATATTCCAAGATTTCTGCTCTTGTAAAACATATAATCTATCTTAGGTTATACTTGCAATTACCATCTCTCCCAAAATTATATGTGAAATATTGTGCATATGCACTTTAGGATATGTGCTGCCCAAGTTAGCACTATGCTTATGCACTTTTATGAGAGATAAGAGTTGGTCCAAAGACTTCAACGAATCAAAGATGGGACCAGCTGACCTCCAGAATACATGGGGCCATTTCTGTCCTAGATTGTCTCTGGGATACAAGAGTTAGAGTTCTGCGGACTGGTTGTCATCTAGGAAGGGATCAGTGAACATTTCTACGTCTCTTTAAAACTCAGATGAAGGTTAAACTCTTCTTTATTCTGAGTATTGCTCCTTTTTCTAAACTGAGATTCAGGAGAATTAATGTAGGTGTTCTAACACAAGGGGATTTACACACACACACACGTTTGGTCATATCTTCACATTTTTTAGTCACTGCAACTGAGAAGGGCCTCTGAATCCTAAACTATAAGAATCCTAAATGATAGTGAGCTGCTTGTACTTATACAGAATATAGTTGGGTGGAGGGCTATGGTTCTGGGCTGGTGATAAGGGTGAACATAACCAGGCTGGCACAATTGAATAGCCACACATTTCTTTTTTTCCTTCTTTTTTAACTTTTTAAAATTTCTAAATTATTTCTAATATAATTTATTGTCATGTTGGTTAAGATACAGTGTATACAGTGTGCCCTTGGTTTGGGGTGTAGATTCCCATGATTCATTACCTACATACAACACCCAGGGCTCATCCCAACAAGTGGCCTCCTCAATGCCCATCACCCATTTTCCTCTCTCCTCTGCCACCCGACCTCAACTCTCTGTTTGTTCTCTATATTTAAGAGTCTATTATGGTTTGCCTTCCTCCCTCTTGGTTTGTAACTATTTTTCCCCCATCCCTTTCCCCATGGTCTTCTCTTAAGTTTCTCAAGCTCCACATATGAGTGAAAACATATGATATCTGTCTTACTCTCACTGACTTATTTCACTTAGCATAATACCCTCCAGTTCCATTTCTTTCCTTCTTATATTTTAATGGCTTTTTATAACAGGCCAGTTTAAGAGGTTTGAGGTGATATCACCAGAGGTCAGTGATAGCTGTAGAACATTGAATAATGACCACCCAAGGATATCAAGCCCTAATCTCTGAAATTTGTAAATTATCTTATTTGGATAAGAATTCTTTGCAGATGTAATTGAGGATTTGACATGAGTAGATTGCCCTGGATTATCTGGGTAGGCTCTAGATGCCATCATAAATGTCCTTGTAAGAAAAAGGCAAGAGGACACAACACAGACACACAGAGGAGAAGGCAATGTAAAAATAGTGGCAGAGTTGTAGTGATAACAACCACAAGCCAAGATTTCTGGGGCAGCCATCAGAAGCCAAAAGAGGTAAGGAAAGATTCTCTCCTAGACTTCCTGGAGGAATTATAGCCTTTACTTGATTTTGGACTTCTTGCCTTCAGAACTATGACAGAATAAATATCTTTTGCATTAAGCTACGAGATTTGTGGTAATTTATTATAGAAGTCTCAGGAAACTAATACAGTTGCCATGCCCCATATCATGTGCCTACTATGATGTTCTAATACTATAGGTATCCTGTGGCTGGACTTCAATGGAGAAATCATTTTCGATGTTTCTTTATTTGGTCATGTTTCTTTACAATAAGGCCTTATCACCTGAGTAATGATATTTTTTCTGTTCCTTGGAACATGAAATAATCTAAGACACTCTATCTACGAGCCTCTGTTTTCTGCTCTTCAGCAACTTCCTAGGTTGTCTCTTTCATCATTTAGCTAGTGTGTGCTTGAAGAATGCAAACTACTTTTATTAAAGATTTATGCAATATTTACTCAAAATCAGTAAGATTTAAAAATAAAGCAAGAAAATGTTTTCAAACGCTAAATAATGGAAATTAAAAAGAATCGGTTTCAATTTATTCATGGCACTGTGGTGTGTGGGTGGTTCAGTCGGTGGAGTGACCAACTTTGGCTCAGGTCATGATCTCGTGGTTTGTGGGTTCAAGCCCCACATGGGACTCGCTGCTGTTAGCACAGAGCCCTTTTTAGATCCTCTGTCCTTCTCTCTGTGCCCCTCCCCCATTTGAAGTGTGCGCTCTCTCTCTCAGTAATAAACATTTAAAAACTAATAAAAAAATAAAGAAACTTCAAAATAAACTTCAATTTATGCATGCCACTATTTCCTTCCAAAAAGTTCATAGAATTAAAAAGTATGGCATAAAATGCCAGAATTTATACATGTGTGTTAAATTAAATATGGACATAATTTATTTGTATTTCCTCTCATCAAAAGGTAAAATCTATTCCCAATTCTTTGAATTTGGGCTAGCCTATGACTTACTCTGACCAAAAGAAAATCCATTGCTCAAAAATTGAGGTATCATTGACATGTAACATTAAATTAATTTTAAGTGTATAATACAATGATAAAATACTAATATATATTGCGCACTGATCCCCACAATAAGTCTAGTTAGCATTCATCACCAAACATAGTTACTTTTTTTTTATTGTGATAAGAACTTTTAAGATCTAGTGTCTTAGCAATTTTCAAATATACAAGATTATTAACTACAGTCACCAAGCTGTACATTGCATCTCCAGGGCTTATTTATTTTACTAGAATGAAAGCACATGAGTTCCATAGTTTGAGCCTTGAGATACCTTATAGATTTTCTCTGTGTCTTCCTGGAGCACTGCTTTGAGACCAGCATGCAACAAAGTGGGCCTAGCCTACTGGTGGATGATAGTCCCTGTGAAGAGAACTTAGTATCCCTCCTCTAGAACTAATTGCCAGACAGAACAATGAGTCCATGCTGTATCTTCTAATATAGAAGGCTCTCGTACTGTGTTTAGCCACAAAAGTGAGCCTGGGTGAGCCAGCAAAAGAATCATTTAACCATCCCACGTAACTGTGAAAAATAATATTTTTTTAAGCCACTAAATCTTGGGACGTGTTGTTATGCAGCAAAAGATAACTAATATAACATCCAAGGAATACTTTTCTGAGGGAACTATAATCAGATCCTATTAAGAAGCCACATCCACTGTTATGGAATGAATTGTGTTCCTTCCACCCCAAATTCATAGGTTGAAATGTTAACCCCAGTACCTCAGAATGTAACTGTGTTTGGAGCTAGAGTCTTTAAAGAGGTAATTAAATTAAAATTGTGTCATTAAAGTAAGCACTAATCCAATGTGACTAATGTCCTGATAAGAAGAGGAAATTTGGATGCAGACACGTACAGAGGGAAGACTATGTAAAGATGCTGGGAGAAAACAGCCATCAACAAGCCAAGGACAGAATCCTGGAACAGATCATTTTCTCACGGCCCTCAGAAGAAACCAACCCTGCTAGTGAGCACCTTGATCTAGGACTTCCAGCCCCAAAACTGTGAAGAAATACATTTTTGTTGCTTAAGCCACCCAGTCTGTGGTATTTTGTTACAGCAGCCCTAGATAACTAATACAGACACTCATGTCCCCTCACTCATGCACACATAAATACCATCTTCATTGTTCTTTAAAAATATGCAGAAATATTAACGTAAAAATGATTTTGCCAAACTTGAATATCCACCTTTTTAATAGACTTGGCTTACTCTCAAAGAATACAGATTTGCTTCCCTTAGGACAATTGAAATAACATGCAAGAGACTCTAGAAGCAATTTCCAAGAGAAGAGCTCCCTAAATATTTTGAACAATGACAGCATAATGAGAAAATATATTGCTTCTTTGGGTTCGTACATTGAAGAGAAAAGGCCTATTTTTTTTTTCAAACAAAAATTACTGTTCTTTTATAGTCACATTTTTAAATGCATTTTACCATGTTACCCATCTTTATGGTACATAGTTGGGTGATAGCTCTAGTCTGTGTAAACATCTTCATTAAACAGGGAAATAGCATGGTATTAGAGTTAAATGCTTTATGACAACAATGCCTCAGATCCATTTTAGGAGTCCATTTAATCTAAAACAGTTATTCCTTCCCAACCAAATGCACCCACCCCGGTCCTACTCTGACTGCATTAGGTAAGTTGGGTGGGGGGGAATTAATAGCAAGGAAGATAATGAAAAAAAAAAAAAAAGAATTTTATTATCTGAATTGAAAAAGGAAGAGTGCCAGTTAGACAAAAGCCCTAATAAAGGAAGGATTAATTTCTTCATTCTCAGGTGGTTTCCATCTCATTGCTTCCCTTGCTGTCTCTCACAAGATATGTAAGTAAATGAAAGAGTTAGGGCTACAGATTTAATAACTGTTGTTTGTTAAAGCATAGAGATATGTTTCCTTGCCACTTCTTTCTCCAATTAAATCTTAGGTAAATTACTTTTCCATTTTGTATAAATCTACAGTGGTGTCAGTCATATTAAAGAAATAAAAAATACAACTTTCTCTAGTTTTCCAGTTGGTAGTGTACTATTTAACACACCCCATTTATATCTTCTTTCTCTTGACTGTGTTTACTGTCCTATAACAATCAGAGCTACGCCTTTCTAAGACAATGGCCTGGAAGGCTCAAATAATATTAATTCCAGGCAAAATTATAATAGTCATTCTTTGGTCCACTCAGCCAAATACAAATCAACAAGTCTTTCTTGAACTTAGAAGTGTGTTTCTCTAAATGCCCAGGTTAATATCTAATTGTCTCTACATGGTAGAAAACGGCAAGGTTGTCATGACAACTGGGTGGAAAGTTTAGCTAGAATAATGTTTTCTTTGAAAAGAATGAAGCAATTTCAAGCTTTTTAGTGCTATCTGGAATTATAAAAATTGCTTTATATCCCCATTTTTAGATTGCAGGAGGTGATCGATCATTTTTTTTTAACTGGCTTACAGATTCTCTTAACACCAATTTTGAAAAAGTACGTGTTTTTTTTTTATTTTCTTCCCCCTTCCCCCTCCTCCTTCCCCCCACCCTCTTTGGGTAGCAGAATTCTACAATCGTGAATGAATAAAATAGTTCTCTTGTTCAGTAGTTCACTGGACCTGTAACATGTGAATAAAATGATCATTTAGCTACAACTCATTTGATTGGTATATTGCAAAACTATCCTAGAAATAAATCTATGGTTGCCAAATGAAGAGAAACAGTACTTTTGCTTTTCTACTTTGCAAGAGTAAATGAGATGTAGATCTTAAAATTTTCAAATGGATGCCCACTAACAAGACATGGAATAGCTCTGATCTTTGGAAAGGAACACACACAGTTATCTTTAGTCTCCTTTTCTCTTTTAAATAAAATTTTCTCTCTCCTTTTTTTCTAAGGAATTCCTTTAATTATAGTTCCTCACAGTTGTGTAATTATTTCTAGAGTGTTGCCTTTGGTTATTATGTTTGACCATTCTGAGCACATAATGAACTGAGTACTTTAGATAAAGCAATTGGTATTTCCATAATGCCAGTGGTGCCTAGGGACAGCCAAAGGTGGGGATGCTTTTCAGAATATGTTTTTCTGGTGGTGCTGGACCCAAAGTGAGGGTAAAGTTTTGTAAAAACTTGCTACAGATTTTGGTACAACTGTATTTATCTTTCCTATTTTAAGCGTAAACAGGAAAAGGCTCAGTAAATCAGAGTGAAACAGATTCAAGATGAAAGGAGATAAAGTCTGAAACTATACTCATCACAAAGGCAGAGAAAGTGCTGGATGTGGGACTAGAACAACCAACATCAGAGGATGGAAGCATGTGTCTGTGCAAAAGCAACAGAGTTTTTCTAAGAGGGATTTGTGGGTAGATCAAATCTTAGTGTACCTATGAGGATATCCAGAACACAGTAACAGGGGTGGTCCTAGCCAGTACGGTTGCCGAAAAGAGCAATATTCTGAGTTCAGAAAATAGAGAAAGACGGCACCAGAGAAGTTTGTTTTAAAGGTCTAATCACCAAACGAGTGTTAGGGGCCATACTACCCATTGGACGGGAACTAATAATAGCATATCAAAGCCCATGTTGTAAAAAGATGGAGTTTTCTGGTGTTTACGGCTACTCAGTTGTTCAAAACCAAAAACCTAGCAGCCATCTTTGATGTTCCCATTCTCCTTTCAATTCCCTCATCTTCTAATCCTTTAGCAAAGCCTGTTGGTTCTACTTCCATATCAATCTTCAGTCTATCAACATTTCCAACCCACTATCTTCAGTGACCAGGCCTCTCAAAACAGCAAGCGTGATTCTACTTTTCTCCTTGCTCATCCATCCTCCATATAATCTCCACAGTAGATTTAAAATATAAATTCAAGTCATTTAATTTGTCTATTTGAATATCTTCATTGGCCTCTCATTGTACTTGCAATACAAGCCATAGTCCATCATATGGCACAAAGCCCTGCATGATCCTTTTCCTTTATAAATCTCCAACTTTGTCCTTAACCACTTCCTCCTTACTCATTATACTGAAAGCCATCCTCTCTTGCTATGTGTACTAGCATCCGGGATGTTACAGAGTCAGCAGATGGGGCCAAGAAGTCCAGTCTTACAAACAACAGAACTGCCTATGTTGGGAATGAGAGAGAACCTGACTCTAATCTGAATGTAGACTTTATTTCACCCCTCCCTTCTCAGTTTTGACTTTGTAATTATTCTGCCAAGGCCATACAAGCTATGGAGTGATTCGGACACCAGGAAAGGATCCTCACAGTTGGAAACCTATACACAGAAATGCCCCAAGCCAGAATTCCAGGCTCTTTACTGAATCTTGTGCCGGAAAGTTGGCAGTGCAAGTCTCTAACTAAAGTAATTAGAAAGACTCCCACTTGGGATGAATAGATCCCAAACGAAGACCCTGGAGATTAAGGCAGTGACTAGAGGGATCAGGAAACAAAAGTAAACATCTCCCCATCCACCTTGGGGCTGATGACAAAAATCAGGAGGGCTCCTGTCCCTGCAGGCATCATCCTTTGAAGAAACTTAAGTGTATGGCAAAGCAATTAGAAGCAGCACATGGAGAGCATTGCAAGTGCCCCCCTCGCTACCTTAATCAAAATATTTCCCTTTTACGAGGAGCTCATTTAGAGGAGATGTAACGAGCTGGTGTCACCTCGATTCTCCAGGGTTAGAGTCGTGTCATGTGAGCCCGCCAGTGCTTCATGCTCTACTTTCAGCTTCCTATTTCCTCACTGTCTACAGTAGACAAGGCTGTCACTTAGAAGATGAAATATATTTGCAAATTAATTAACTTTGTCCAGCAACTGGAGAATTAGATTTCTGTTAAGGGTTCTGTCTGAGTGATAGATTCTCAAGACATTGAAAGAATTAAATACCACTTTTTGTTCCCACTTTCTCTGCAGTAGGATCATACGGCTAACATTGTTCCGCTCCTTTCATCCATCTTCCATTTATTACCACATTTCACCTACAAAGCCAGTGGAATTTGCTTCGGTAGATGATGACTCTTGTGAGGATTTTTAATCTCTATAAACTCCTTATCAATTCATTACAAAACCAAAAAGCTAATAAACATTAGGTTGAAGAAGAGTAGGAGGCAGCTGTATTAGAACAGCACTTTGTAAGGATTTTCTTTCCTTGACTGGCTCTTTGTTCTGATTTTGAAATGCATAAGGAGGTGGCCAGCAGAATATAAAATGGAGACAAGAGTTTACAGAATCTTGGATATGCAGTGTAAACCCATTAAGGGATTTTTGCAATTAAAATCTCAGGCAGCATTTCTGGTTCTCCCTTAACCAGTGTAAAAGCACAACCACGTAGTAATGTTGCATGTGTTCATTTGTGCTCACTTTGGGTTTAAATATATATACACATTTAAAAATATATATATGTACATACATACACACACAAAGTAGGATTTTAACGATACTGGCATGTACAGTCTTATGGGAGTTCTACCCTAACGAAAACAGAAAAGGTTCAAAGAGAGAATAGTTCAAGGACATGTTTACTCAGAATATGGTTAAAAATGAGATCCTGAAACATCAGCCTTTTATTCCTCTATTTAAAAGCAAGTATCACATAGTGGTACCAAAGAATCATGACTATTATCTTAAATTCTTAACAATTTATTCCTGACAAATGAACAAGTAAGCAAAAAAATATAATTACTGACAGACCATATTCAAAATGATGTATATGTGCACGTGACTCATTTATGAACCCATAGCGCACAACTGTCAGATATCCAAGGTGAAAAAGAACTGGTAATTAAAATGTGTGTGTGTGTGTGTGTGTGTGTGTGTGTGGATTTTATTTTTTTAGGAGAGTAAAAAAGACATAAATAAAGAATCATGAAATCAAATAACTTGCTAAATAGAATTGGATTTGAGCTCTCTGAAGATCAGTACGGTATCTTTCTATTTTGTATATCTAGGGCCAATCAAGGTGCCCAAACTACTGTGAACATTCAATAAATATTTTAATGAAAGCAGCAAAGCAATACATCTTTGGTAGAAGCTTCAGCAGGTAACAATTATTTTTTTTTCTATTCTAATAAAATCTTTCTCAAACTTAAGGGATATCCAGTAGCTGAATCATTAAGATCAAATTCTTAGTATTATGTTAGTCAATTATTTCAGGAAAATATTTCAACTCAACAGTACAAAGAGTTGTCTACCCATTCTTTATGATTCCCAAAGACAGAACTAGGTAAATCTTGTAGCCACTTCTGAACTAAATAAAATGAGGCCAGTCTAAATGTAAAGCTTCACGGTCCTCTGAAGAATGATGATTTAGAACAATATTTCTGTGTGTGTGTGTGTGAGTGTGTGTGTGTTTTAATCAAGCATTTCAAACTTTTCCTTTTTTTTACTTCCATTTAGCAAAAGATTGTTTTGCCTCATGTAAAGCCATCAGAGTTCCTGACACTGTATTTCAAAAATGTACCTTATAGAATGAATATATATGATTTTTCACTTAACATCCCATTCTATCTCAGGCTTCCAACAGCGGCAAGTAATCCATGAATTTTATACCACTATAACAGACTCAAATTTATGACAGGGTATAAATATAATGAGGATAATAATTTGTAAATATCCCTTGCTACGTGATCTCTTGTTGGTAAGCAGATTTCTCTCTGTGCTCCCAATTTACCATTACAGCTAAGCCCTGATGTTGAGTGTCTCTGGGAATCCGGAAGATACAATTTGGGCAAGTTTCTTTCAGAGAGGAAAAAGAGACATGATCTCTTTTGGATGGCTGGTGGACCATGGAAGAAGAGAAATCAGGCAAGTTAGAGAAGTGGCTTTTGGCTTTGCTTTATTGGAAAGGTTGAAGAGAAATCTAGAATCAGTAGATCTGTTACCCTTTTTCTTTGTGTTTTTGTTTCTGTTTTTTTTTGGTTTGTTTCTGTTTTTGTTTTTGCCTGGAAAAAGAGAGTTGTACTCAATGGCTCCAGTCTAATTAGGGGAGGGTGGCGATGGTCTTGTGGAGAAAGTTGACCAGAGAGAGGATTCTGAGACAGTGCTCCTGGATCCCTGTCTCTTGTATGTGGCAGGCAGGGGATCTGGACGTTTGTGTGGGTTTTGTTCCATTGATGCAAGGGTGCGGAGAGGACAGAGCAATCACCAGAGGCCCATGGCTGGAATGAAGTGGAGGTTTGGAACCAGGTCTGGCAGTCCCTGTTAGCACATCACTCTTGAAGGCCATGAAGGACCAGAGTATTATACCTGTGGTCATCACTCCAAAGTCCAACCAGAGCAGTCACCCCACTCCAGAAATGAGCCACACTGTTGATATTCAGGACCCATTCCAAAATTATGTTGTGCCTCTAGATGCCACCTTAGACACCTTCTGGAGAAAGTAGTGTAAATGTGAAGGGCACCACAGATGGTCCCCAATTTAACAAAGATTCAATTTAATGACTTTCCCACTTGACAATGGAATGAAAGCAATACACATTTGTAGAAACTGTACTTAGAATTTTGAATTGTGATCCTCTCCTGGGCTATAGATATGTAGTATTAAACTTCCTCATGATTCCGGAAGGGGCATACCCATGAGTATAAGGGTGAATAATGGACACCCAGACATTCTGTTGTTCACATCCAGTAGAATATTCAATAAATTACATGAGATATTCAACACTTCATTATAAGATAGGCTTTGTGCAAGGCAATTTGCCCAACGAAGAGCTAATGGAGGGTCACCAGGGTGGCTCAGTCAGTTAAGCGTCCGACTTCGGCTGAGGTCATGATCTCACGGTTTGTCAGTTCGAGCCCCACATTGGGGCTCTGTGCTGGTAGCTCAGAGCCTGGAGCCTGCTTCAAATTCTGTGTCTCCTTCTTTCTCTGCCCTTCCCCCACTCATGCTCTCTCTCTCTCTCTCTCTCTCTCTCTCTCTCTCTCTCTCTTGATCTCTCTCTCAAAAATAAATAAACATTAAACAAAGATTTAAAAAAAAGAGCTAATGGAAGTGTCCTGAGCGCATTTAAGGTGGACTAAACTAAGCTCTAATGCTTAGTAGGTCAAGTGTAATAAATGCATTGTCAACTTATGATATTTTAAACTTATGCTTTTATTGGGATGTAGCCCCATCATAAATTGAGCACCTGGATATCCAAAATAGACTATTTAGGGCTAAGGAGACAAAGAAACTATTAGTGGTTAAACATGTCCTCCCTGCTCACCCCCCTCCAACACCCCCTAAGTGTGCTGAGCACAAAGAAAACTGGGAGAAATATTATAGCAACTGCATTTCTTGTCACCTGAATAACAGTGTGTACATTTCCAAACAATGCGACAGAACGGTACTCCTCTAGAAATGCAAACTCTTCTCTCTACTATCGCTTTTATCCTTGAGTTCCCTGAACAGAACCTCATTCCCCTCATCATTAGAGAAGGCTGTCACATTCCCTCCTCACAACTGAGCAAAGCACCAGCTGTCACATCATGTTCAAGAGCTTCTTCAGTCTCCTGCTCTTCCATTCTGGATGACGGGAGGCGTCAGGGCCACTAGCACACACTGGATTCAGAATCGCAGATGTCTTTCTTCACCCCCTCCCTAAATCTATCTCTGTCCTAGGAGCCGCTTCATGTTCTCATATGAGCTGTTAGCAATTTCTCCTCCTCCTCTTTTTCCTAGTCTTGATTTTTGTTTCTTCTCCCCTCCTCCCAACTAAAAGCATAAACTTTAATGATGAAATTTCATGCTCAGCCAACTTCTTTATGGCCACTTAAGAAGCACCAGTGAGGATATATACCTGCTCTTGGGAGCACTGCTGCCTGTTTCTTATGACATGTGGGTGGCTGAGGGTAAAGAGTGGTCAAGCACTAAGTAGCAGATCCTTTCCACTCTGGCATGTGCTCTCTGTCAGGCGTGCAAACTCCTATCCCTGTACACAAAGAAGAAGAGAGAGTGACTGCCAAGAGTGTGCATTGGAGACTACAGTTTATTTTTTTAGTTTTTAAAAAATATCTTTTAATGTTTATTTATTTTTTGAGAGAGAGAGACAGAGCATGAACAGGGGAAGGGCAGAGAGCAAGTGAGACACAGAATCAGAAGCAGGCACAGAGCTCGAGGTGGTGCTCAAACTCACAAACTACAAACTGAATTTGGATGCTTAACCTCCTAAGCTACCTGGGAACCCCCAGAGACTATAGTTTATTATTATTTTTAAATTTTTTTAATGTTCATTTATTTTTGAGAAAGAGAGAGAGAGAGTGAGCAGGGGAGGGGCAGACAGAGAGGGAGACACAGAAACCAAAGCAGGCTCCAGGCTCTGAGCTGTCAGCACAGAGCCTGACGCAGAGCTTAAATCCACAAACTATGAGATCATGACCTGAGCTAAAGTCCGGTGCTTAACTGACTGAGTCACCCAGGGGCCCCAGAGACTATAGTTTAAAATCTTCCTATGTTTATATTCATTCATTAATTCAATCTAATTCATATTTTTGCTTCATTCTTTGATTTATCCTTTCTTCGTTTCCTCTAATAATTTTGTAAATGACTCTGACATTCAACATGTTGACACTTATGACAAAAGTGCATTCTTCTCTGCATCTTTTCCGGTGACATCTCTTATATTCAAAACATATCTACATAGCTCTGTGATTTTTTTTTACATTAGCATGATTTTTAAAAAAAATTTCTCTATAATCCTTGAAATTAGTGTAAGCAATAAAGCTCATTTTCAGGTGTATAAAAATGTACATACTATAACAACATTTAACTACAGAAAATGATCTTATATTACATTAAAATATCTGTATTTTAAGTTTCTTCTGCCTAGATTAAGCTGACTTATCAACCTTTGCAAGTTGCAGTGTATACATTACATTGGGGCATCTGGGTGGCTCAGTAGGTTAAGCATCTGACTCTTGATTTTGGCTCTGATCTCATGGTTCATGGGATCAAGCCCCATGTCAGGCTTTGTGTTGAGGGTGCAGAGCCTACTTGGGATTCTCTTTCTCCCTCTCTCTCTGCCTCTCCCTCGCTCACACATGCTCTCTCTCAAAATAAATAAATAAACATTTAAGAAAATACATTATATTATGCTGCTAGTATGATTATGGATTTAAACCAGTAGGTTTAAGAGTAAAGATTGGGATTATGGTTATCAATGGCTGCATGATTTTTACCAAGTCGCTTAGCCTCTTTGAGGCTTAGTGTCCTCTGGTAAATTGACAACATATTACTTTTACCAAAAACTTCTACATAGGACTCTACTAAGGTTTAAATAAGAAAGGTTCTGAACTCTTTGAAACAACAACTACAACAATCATAACGAAGAGTTCTTTTTTATCGTATCATCCTTAAGAAAAGGTAAGAAACCAAGGAGATTGAATTGCAAATTCAGAATAAAAGGGAACCATTTCTTCTGAGTGGTATCGAGTTATGAATGTATTTTTCAGATTTTTGCTTTTGCCTGCAAACAGACCTGGCATCACCTTAATCAGGAGGTCTAGACTGTATGTCTCTATTAGTAAAAAGTAATGAAAGATATCACATGAAGGAAAGAGCCATAAATTAAGCTTATTTTATATATGCTACAAGTTTTGTGTGACATTTCTTATAAGATTCTTCTCCCTCTAAGTCTTTTCTTGCTGCCCTCTACCTCTTGATAGAAGAGGAAACGAACTAGTAAAACAAATACAATCAATCTCTTTTGAATTAAGTGCTGCCTGCTACATGCCTTGCTTTTTAAGACACAGAAGCAGCATAAGGTAAAGTCTTCTTCACAATGAGTCTACACACTCTTAAAAGTATAAAAATGATAAAATCTCAGGGATCTTAGAATTCTTTCAATGGCACATGTAATAGAGGAGTCCCTAGACTGGGGACCCCAATCCACTGTTCTGCCAACTATCACCTTCTGTGATCAGGACATTATTACCTCACAAGCCAACCTATTTCTCCCTTTTTGCTGCTCTGAATAAAAATTTTCCTTACATTAACTTTCCCAGTAGCATCTACTTCTCTGTCTTTAATTCTCCCCTTTGTGTCTATATGCTCAAATGCTTTATGGTGAAACTAATAGGCAAATGCATTAATTGTTCAGAGAAAGGAAAAGGGAAACTAAGACCATAGCAGGTAAGGAAAGCTTGGTCTGGGCTTGGAAGAATGACCAGGATTTAAATAACTAAAGGGAACAATGCATACTCCAACATGGGGAAGAACATAGCCAAGGCTAAGAGGCAAAAGCGAAGGTAAGGGGTTCAGAGATTCCCTCTCTTAGGACTACTCTCACTTTGAAAGGTGCTAAATGTAGAGATAACACTTTTTATTACACATGAGGACCAGATCTGCAGCACCTTGGTGGCTCAGTTGGTTAAGCATCCAACTTCAGCTCAGGTCATGATCTCATGGTTGGTGGGTTCGAGACTTGTGTGGGGCTCTGTGAGGACAGATTGGAGCTTGGAACCTGCTTTGGTTTCTATGTCTCCCTCTCTCTCTGGCCCTCCCTTAATCCATCTCTCTCTCTCTTAAAAATAAATAAACATTAAAAACAAATGAGGACCAGATCTAATAATGATAAAGGTGGCATTACTTCTGCAAATTTTACTTGGCCCCTAAGCCTTCCCTCTGAAAATAGGGGGCCATTTTTGGAAGTCCAAAAATACCTCAGAGAGGAATTTCTGCTTTGGGAAGAAATTTCATATAATACCACTGAGATTTGCAGCAGCCCAGTATTTTTTAAAGACCAGGAAACAATTAGCTTGGGTACTTGACCGTATGATTTTGATAAGCTTAGAGAGCTAATGAGTCACATGTATGGTTGTGGTGGGCTGAGGAATCCAGGTTTGGCAGAGCTTTAAGACAGAAGTGGGGTATGTCCTCTAAAACAGTTCTTATTAAACAGCTCATGCTAAACCCCACAATGGCAGTGAGTTTTTAGTAACAATGGCCAGTAGCTGTGTGTCCAAGAAACTTAGGTAGAATTCAGTGTCTAGAGATATGTACGCATTTTCAAATTCAAGGTAAAGCAAAATGCTTACTGACTCATAGAGCAAGGAACATAATGCATCAAATAAAATACAAAGATAAGAATTACATCCCTATTTTAACCCATACTCTGTCTTCTAAGCCATTTTTGAATTGTTTTGGCAATTTTTTCAATCGTCTCAGAAAAGGCTTTCAAATGAAATATTTTCCTTCCTAGACCGTGAAATTTGCACCTTCTAAAGATACACACAAATCTTATTAGGTTCAGGAGACTATGAAAAACTCATCTTTTTACCCAATATACCCTCCCCTGCTCTACTCCTAAAACAATAGGTGAGGAGTTGAAGTCCACTGGTTGACAGCTTGGAAAACCCAATGGAAAAATTGTATAGAATGGCTTATTGCACAAGACAGATTTGAGAAAACAAATCTTTCTGGATGTGATGTGTGCATTGCCACTCTCTAGAACTTTACTAACTCTAATGTTTTGTCTGTAAAATTAATCAATATGATAAGGAGCTTCAAATACTATTATGTAGAATGGAGAGATTCATATATTAGAAACCAAAATGTGAAATATTTTTATTTGCTTATACGTGTTAGTTTTTCTTAGTATTTTTGTCAATGGCACTAAATATATAAATATTATCACACAGCACTAAGTATTAAAAGGATGTACTGATAACAGTTGGTATTTGAAATTATTCAGGATTCGGTTTTGATTATCTAATATGAGGTGCGGTTTGTGAGTGTTTCATGACTGGGTGTAAAAGAGGTGGTGTGTAGTGAAAAGGACGTGGAGTTAGGAGTCTGCTGACCGGCTTTCTAACAGGAGGAGCCACCACTAACCGAGTCCTTTCTGTGTCCCAAGCGCTATGCAGCTTCCCAGCACTGTCTCACTGAAAAATCAAGACAACTCTAAGAGGTAGATGATAACTGATACTTCCCTAATTTACAAAAGAGGAGCTGATGCTATTGTGATTCAAGGAGATCTTGTTTATGGTCACCCACAAACAGAAGTTGAGCCAGATTTTACTTTTAGGTCATCAGACCCAAAAGCCCATTTTCACCTCCTCAGGAATCACTGGATCTTGTCATTTGCTCACTGCTTGACCCTGTTAGTTATACTTTCCGTGTCTCCATTTCCTCATCTGTTAATTTGGGATAATAACAGTAAGAGCTCTGCTCAATCCACAAAATTGCAATGAAAAGGAAATAACACTGTATATATGAAAGTGCTTTGTCAATGATAGAGCGTAAAAGTGTTTTACTGCCGTTATGCTTTTTACCATTTCACTAATAATAAACAAGGACTCTTCACAAGTTATCATCTATTCTCCTTTGATCAAGTCTTAACTTGGAATAATTTTGTAAGGTTTCTCTCATAGTCTGTGGATATGTGGAATTAGCCACTCATAACGCAGGTGGCTATGAACATGGAGTGATTATTGAGGCACCTCTTTCTGTGGCCTATAGATGCCTGAAATATAGTGGGGCTTAAGGTAAATCTCAGGAAAGCTTAATGCAAATAGAGGAGTGGCCTCTGAAAGCAAATAGCAGGGCTGGTATTCGACTGGTACTAAAGGAATTTATTAGTTGTGAAAACACTGGTATATCCCAACATCGATTGAAGAATCAAGCCACCGACTTGACCCTCTAGTACCTCTGTCCCATCCCCACTCCTCAGCTATGGCCACAACAGCCCCTCCCGGGGCCTTCCCCGTGCTCTAGCAGCTAAACTCACATTGGCATTGCAGGGGGTCTCAGGGCTCTGAAATATAACCATCTCTACTGATTGGTTGGTCCTCAACTCACTCAGTTTGTTAAATGTTTCTAATACAAGTCTGGAAACACTTCTGATGACAAGAACATTTCTGACCCTACCATTCACATGTTTGCATCTTATGAATAAGAGTTAGTGGATTATTTTCGCTGGTGGGTAGGGGATCTATTTGCCAGATCGAGTCTTCAAATTGTCTCAAATAGCACTTTCCCAACCTAACCTCCTTGAGGTGCATAATAAGCATGCTGTCTTATACCTGCCTGTCTGCTTGCTGTCTCTTCTTGAGGGTAACAACTATTCCTTCCCAAGTGCCTAATGGTGACAGTGAGATAAAGTGGTGACAGTGAGATAAAGCATTAATGTTGGGACAAGAGAACGGGAGGCCAAAGGAGAAAAGACCATGGTCGGGAGAAGAGGCAGACCTGTTGTCTAAAACTTGAGCTGGCTAACCATGGCACAAGAGGTAGAACTCCTGATTGACTGAATATTTTCAGACTTTCTACTTACACTGATGCTCTGCATTAGCACAGATCCAGGTAAACGTTCCTGTTCTACACCATGATAGAGAAGACCCTGGGGTTTGTCTCAGATGTCTTGAAGAGTGCACAGCTCAAAATCACATAGACTTGAGTTTAAATTCTGTTCCTACTTAGAAGCTTTGTGATCTCTGGTAAGAAAGTACAACTCATTGAGCTTTAATTTTTCCGCATGTAAAATGGGTTTCATTATCTACAACTAACTGTATGAAAAGACAGTGAACACCAAAATGTACAAAGTATTCTGGGTACTGCCTGGTCCTCAATAAGTGATGGTTATCTTCCTTTTACACATGACTTGTAATGTCTACAACCTCTGTTATGAAAGTGTGGAAAATTATCATGGAAGCAATCTAAATTCACAGACTTACAGAGAAGAACCTGAGACGCAGGCATGTAAAGTGACTAACCCAAGATCATAGAGCAGTAAGCACAAGTGCCAGGGCTAGAAGAATGATCTCCTGATACCTCATTTAGTGCATTTTTGAGTCTCAGAACTCTCCACTTACAATGTATAGGACCCTTTAAAAGGAAATAGTAGGTTTTTACTCCACTTGGAAAGCCACTGAACCCTCCACAGGCCCATGTCTCACTACATATAGAAGTGGTCCCATTTGGTGGGAAGGGCATAGAAGACAAAAGCAACAGACAGGGTTAAAGGACTATTTACTTGATACTATTTTGTGATCCTGTGTGACATGCATCTCTTCTTTGGATCTTCACATTCGCATCTGAAAAGTGGGTGTTTTATGAGGATTAGGTAGCATATGTCCAAGAGGTCTGTAAACTATGAATAACCACCTAGGAGCCTGTGATGTCCTCACCATCATCACCCTACATGGCACATTGTACATCCCTCCCAAGACACGTGCTTCTCCTCACTGGGCATTCAGTTTCATAACAAAGACATAAGCCCTTTGTGGACTGCTACTTTCACTTCTGATTCTAATGGGCAAGATTAAAGGACAGTATGAATTGCTCTTATCTTCCTAAAAATAATTACTTTAAGAATATTACTATGTATTCTTGATACTAGAAGTTCAAATGTGATCTAGAGGTGACTCTGAGATTGCAAATGCGCAACCTGCTGTATAGGAGACACATACTGGTCAGGTTATTCATTGCACATTTTTATGCTGTGTATTGTTGCTACTGCACAGCTGTTGTGCGCTATCCCTGTGGCCACATTCCAACGGTGGGCAAAAAAGCTTCTTCTAAATACGCTAAATGTGCTGTACAGTAATTGCTAATTTGGTGTATTTGGATCCTCTGGGGTTGGAAGCATTACAGAAATAGACATAGGGAAGCAGGTTACCATTAGCAAATGCTCTGAGTTTTAGGGAAAAGGGGATCTTATTGAGCAGCTGCTTTCTAATCTCACTAGAAATGAACGTAGTTCGTTTCAGGAAAACACTGCATTAGGTAGTAAAGAGGCAAATAAAGTAAACGCTAGTTTCTGGTCCTGATATAATGTTTCTATTAATAGAAAAGTCTGAAATGCATGGATGCAACTTAACCACGGGTCCTAGGTCTGAGTGGCTGAAGTAAGACAATATGATATTTTAATATAAATGTTTTTGAACAGACCCCCTCCCTCTATTCCACTGCTTATATGGAAAGGATTATATACTTCCCCTTGGTAGCAGACACTGTCAATGCCCCACCTTTACGCTCCTTAGTCCATGTTGGAAGTCATCGGTTGCTGCCATGGACAATTCTCTACCCTCTAGCACCTATGTTTCTGTTTTTTTTTTTTTTTTTTTAGTCATTGAAAAGTTCTTCCTACAAGTAGAGCAAAATGGTAATGCAGGGAAGTTAGTGCTTCCAGGAGGAGTCCTCAACCAAGGAAAGATGGGAGTTTGTGGCTAAAAGCTTCATTTTCCTTGCCCCTTATATATTCTATATAGTCACCAGTAGGAGGGGCTCCAGTAGGATCACTCACAGTGGTCACAAGTTTATTAATGGACTCTTTACTGACTTGCACCCAAATATTTGGTGCAACCCAAACTAAGCCATCTTTATTATCTTAAGGTAATTTTTGTTTTGAGAATTTAAGCCAATGTATATAAAACCTTCAGATGCTCAGTAAGTTATTGTTCTATATCTTTCGTATTTCCAAATCTCCTCATGTATACTGTATACATTCTGGAACTAGGCGTGGAGTGCTCTGCTTCTGTTCATGCTGATCCTTTAACCCTGATGACTTCCTCTATGCCACTGGATTGTGTACTCTCTAAAAGAGATCTCCTTGGGGCACCTGGGTGGCTCAGTCAGCTGAACGTCTGACTCTTGAGTTTGGCTCAGGTCATCATCTTAAGGTGGTAGGATAGAGCCCCGTGTTGGGTTCCATACTCAGTGTGCTTAAGATTCTCTCTCTCCCTTTGCTCCTTTTCCCCACTCCTTTGTTCTCCATCTCTCTCTAAAAAATAAAAATAAAATAAAAACATAAAAGGTATCTCCCTATTATCCTAGAATTGTTCAGTTTAACCTTATCACCTTATCTGACTTTGTGTTTGGTTGGCCAACATGTACATGATATCCTTGTCACCTTGCCTTTCGCTAGACCCTTCTAAATATAGATTATTCTTTTGACAGAGGATTTTGATTTATAACTCCTCTCATCCACCAAAATAGCAATTTGCCCTTCACATTATTTCTAACTCTGGCCTTTATGGGGAACATTCCAGCCCAAACCAGAATTACCCCAAATTCTCCAATGCAGGCAACACTTCAAAGATCACTTCTGTCCTATATTCCCAAGGCCTACACATCTGGGTAGGAGTGTTTTGTTCGATATATGCTGGTGATAATGTAAGGAGAAATTACACCCAAGTAATTGGTATGCATGCTCTGGAGAAATAAATAGGCAACTGTGATTTATAGAGAATCAAAGAATTTCTAAAACCTGTTTGTGAGGTTGTTTTCTTTTCAAAGCTGCCTAATGAGAGGGATGTTTAGTCAGAGATCAGCCACACTGGACAGAAGTCACCTGGTAGATGACAGAATCAGGAAAACAGGGACAAGAGGTCAGATGGGCCTAAAAAAAGAGAGTGGGCCTCATCAGGGCAGTGGGGAAAATAATGAGGTTCAGATTAAAGGAAAGCAGCTATAAATGATGGAAAGAGAGAAATTAAGTATCCTAAAGACTCTGCTTCATTGTGTAAATAATATAAAATATGACACACCATGATATGCAATACACTCTCTCATGTAATCTTCCAAACCTTGTATTTAGATATTAGAATCTCCTCTGCTGATGGGGGTAGTGGGGAAACCCCAATTAAATTACTCATTCATGTTCAAATAGAAGGTGACAGTCTAGGTCTATGGTACTATTTAATTCTACAGTCAGGTCCCTTTTCCTGATATATCACACTTTAAGCAAACAGCTCAAAAGCAATCATTTCACCATGTATGTGTATATCAAAACGGCGCACAGTATGCCATGGATATATATGGTTTTTATGTGTCAATCATACATCAATAAAGCTGGTGACAGACAAAAAAAAAAGCCAGTCAAAAAGATTAGCAAGGTCAAGGACTCTGCATCTACAAGCACATATCCATTCTCTGCCAGAAACAACCTAACCCAAGAATGTAGGCAGCCCGAAGCCCACAGATGCAAAAAAAAAAAAAAAAAAAAAAGTAGACAGATGCACAGGAGGAAATGCCTGTTGGTTTTGACAGATGGGGATAGGGAGAAAAAGACTAACTTCTCCGAAACAGGAAGGCTCAGAATGGTGCCACAAACTCTCTCTACTGTGCCCCGACACTGCACCTTCCAAGGCATTTGCTCTGAAACCAACAGTACTTCTAGTATTTTTTTTTAATGTAGTTAAAGAGGTTATATGTCATGAAATCTCCATATGCTCACATGAGGGCAAGCTCTAGTGGGTATGGAAACGCTGAGGTGACAGGGATGGCATTCAGGAGGACTCCTGCAAGTCTGGGTAAGTGGGCATGAAAGTGGCGTATCAGCATATGAGCTTCATTTAGCGAGAGTCGATGTAAGGTAATAAGTTTTGGGGGAAATAATCCAAACTACAAGATTATGGGCTCTAAGCGATCACTGACAAAACGAAAACCTACACGTGCATTATTCACTGAACACGATGGCTGAAAAGGCTGCCTGGGCCAAGAGACGCATGAAATGCTGTGCTTTCTCTGGAGTTTTGTATAAAAAGAACCAAAAGTATTACCCATCCTTGCACTGGAAACAGAGAAAAACAAAACAAAACGTAGCGTGACAACACATGGGTACATCAAGCATTTGCACATCGCTCTCCAGCACAGAGAACGGGACTAGACAAGATCCAGATTAATTAGCATGGTCAGGTTGTCAGTTTCTTCCAAAGATGATAAAATTAAGAAAATTTCCATTGGATCGAATGGCCTCTGCACAAAAGAATGGCGGAAGTATACTCTTTCCCTTGAATTATAGTTAAATAACATCCGGAAGTGAGTATTTTTAGTACCTGAATTCCACACACTGCCAAAGTATTTAAAATTTAGAGTTCTGCCCAAAGCACCATACGTTCTGTCTAGTCTGTGCTTCATCGGACATTCAGATATACGTATGTTTGTTCCTTGATCAAACAACCTTATAATGACTACTGATTACGTGCCAGATTCTGAATAGGTGTAGAGATTAGGCACTAATACAGAGGTGGACATCCCTTTCACATAGAGGGCTCACTGGATATAACGAATAAAGGAAATACATAATTATAATATAGTGTGATGATTGCAGTTAATTGAAGGCTGTCCCCAAATCATGATGGTTTTTGGGAATTAAATCCTGAATTAATTCTGGGGAGGGGTATAATAAAATGTGTTTTCTATTATGTAGCTTTGTATATGCTTTCCTTTTCATATTTCCTTTTCAATTGCATACTGACTTTAAGTAGAATAACAAAAATAGTGAATACGGGATTCAAGCAGCATTAAAACTGAGCATTTAGCATGCCAAAACACTTTTTCCCAACGTTATTAATATGGTGATTTTTCTATTCTTGCAGATGCCTACATATATAAATTTATATTTTGCATACTCTTTCTCTTTCCTGGTAAATGCTTATCATAATATATGGCATTTATTTTTTAAATGCATAATGCATTTTGCTTCAGAGCTTAAAATACTGAAGATTTTTTTGGCTTATGAGTGCTTAATTTCTCAACTTTGACCCTGCATCAACATGAGATGTTGGATTTAATAACATATTGCATTTTTATATGCTCTTCATCACCATGGATCCAATCATGCTTTATTAACTACAGTGAATGCACTAGATAAAAAAATAATTATCTCCTTAAACAGCACCTGTAGTCTTCCAAGAAACTCTATCTCAACAACAAAGTTAAAACTTTTCCTTACGTAAGAATTATGAAATCTGATGAAGAAGATTCCAAGATTGATACAGCAAGCTTGACTTGTAAAGTTTATGTTACAATGAAATTCCTATCTTAGAAAAGTTCACTAATTTCTCCATAAAATTATTGTTCATATTTGAACTGTAGGGTTAGCATTTTAATAAATCATAAACAAATGTATTTAATGATATAGGGGATACATACTAACATTTCTTACAATTTTTTGCGTTTTCGTCAACAAATTAGGAAATAAAGGTGTTTATATACAATATCCATCAAATGATTAGCATTTAGAAAAATATGTCTAAGGGATTTGGAAAACCATTGTTGAGAAGCAGGTCAATCATTTGATGTAATTCGGATAAAATAATTCTGAGATATTTCGTTGCCCTCTTTTCTCACTGTAAATTTCCCTGCAGCAGGAATAGATATTAGAGATCAAGTCGTTGTCTTCCTCCTGGGTTTGCAAACGGAGTGTCTCTCTTTTTATATTGCTGGAGTAGCCATCTTATCTCCACCAGCAGCTTCCCCCTACACACCCTAATATATTCAAGTCAAACCTGCCTTTAAAATGTATGAGCCAACTTTCACTCGTGCGGAATTTTTCATCCTTTGATTTCTTATAAGATTGTTACTTCACAATGTCAAAAAGCTTGAAAGGTTTGGCTTGAATGTCCAAACTCAAAGACACCCAGTACCAAGTTTGATCCTGAAACCACAAAATCAAAAACCTTCCCATCACAGCCACACATTTTGCTGGTCGTCTTTCGACAATAGAAGTGGCAATTAGTAAAAATGGCTTTCTACTTTTCCATCCAATTATTTTTAGGTTTATACAAGTAATGATGCCTATGGATTTTATATTCTTATATATTTAAGCAAGATGTTGATAAGATATTGCACTCTCATGATTATTGACTCTCAGTCTCCTTGGGTTCCTCAAGAAAGTTTCCTTGGAGTACAAAGCATTTTTGAGCTTCCTACTGGGAACTGTCTTCAGAGTTGGCTTATGAACAGGTAAGGATATCAATGTGATGTGACTATACCAGGACACACTCCCTTGATTTTACTCCCTTTTTTCCTTCTGTGCTTTTTCTCTTTCTTCTTTCTCCTGTCAAAACTGAGGAAGTTGTGAATCCTCAAGGAAGTGCTGACCAGAGGCTTCCTCAAAACAGAAAGTAAATGGGAACTGGATTTGCATCTAATACAGATCATCAAAATCAAATACTGCTATGAAAATCCTCAGAACATGAAAGAAAGGGTTTGATGTATCTATTGAAAAGTTGCTTTTAATGAGAAATGAGGTCAGGCTAAATCTAATATCTGACTATATTAAAACTTGCAAACCATTTGGATGGTTGAAAATAAAAGAATATAAACACAGTGCTTAGTTAACATGCCTCTAGAATACGCTTCCTGAGGACAATGTTCATACTCTTCCCCAAAGACAACATCGAAAAATTCTACAAGATGTGCATTTCAGGTAAATAAATAGTTTAGCCTCCTTTCTAGTTTTGCATCAGTCCACATGACATAAGGAAATGAACACACACACACATACACACACACACACTGCACACAAATGAAAGAAAAACAAACAGGAGTGATATTGTTATGGGAATTCCACAGAGATGTGTGTTTTCCTAATATATATTATAGGGCTAGCAGAGAGGTATACTACAGTAATGATGAAAAATTTCAATTACTTGTACTTCTGCATTAAATATATACCCAAACTAGAGCATCTGATAAACTTGTGACAGGCTAGAAGAAGGAAAAGTGTCTCAAGTGCTCAGAGGGCATTTGATCTTAATGCCCACTGGATACCTTTCTGTGTTAATATGTTTAGAATGGTCTTGAGGATATTCTATCTGCTCACTAATTTCAGAGATGATGTATATGATGGTTGATTTTAATGATGACCAATAAGAAAAAGGATTGGACTACGAGAAGTAGGGGGCCCTTAGGAGAAAGTGCCATTTTGATTTCATAATAGGAGGAAGAAGGGATACAGGATAGTTTTATTTTATTTTTTCTTACCCCATTACAAAAAGAATCTGTGGTGACTCACAAGGATGTGGACATGGCAAGTAACAGCAGGTATAAGCTCAAAATGAAGCTAATACTAAAATGCAAGGCATGAATTTCTCTACTGCACTCTTCTCTTTTTTTAAAGTTTATTTATTCTGAGAGAGCACAAACACAAATGGGGAGGGGGCAGGGAGAGAGGAAGAGAGAATCCCAAGCAGGCTCCATGCTCTGTGAGGAGCCCTATATGGAGCTCAATCTCAAGACCTCAATATTGTGACCTGATCCAAAATCAAGAGTCATATGCTTAATGGACAGAGCCACCCAGGCGCCCCTTTTATACAGCACACTTTTCAGAAGAGTCACAAATTTGCATCTTAACTTTCTTGAAGAGGAAAACAGAATCAGTTTAAAAATTTGTTGGAAAACTATAACTCTTCTAGTACATAATACAGAAGTAGCTTATAGTGGGGGCACAGAAATATGACAGCAGCCGCAGCAATATCCTGTGAGTGAGCAAAGCAAAGAATTCCGTAGAAATGTTTCTTGTTTTGTGATATACCTTATAGGACATGATATTATATCAAAATGAAATTCAGTTAAGGAAATACTTTGAAGTTCAATCCATTGTGAAATGATAGTTTCTCTCTGTTCAGTCTTTAAAACCATCCAGGGACAATGAGTTTGAATTTATACTCCATAAAAAGTTCCTGGAGGGAAGTGTGTTTCTGTTTCCACATACGTATGTGGTTGTATAGGATGTAATAAGTAGGACGCCTGGGAAGAGGATTGACTTTGTATAAAAATTCAGGAACCTAACAAGGCAGGGGCTCAAATAATTACAGCCATGTCTCTATCAGAGGTAAGTAATGCCAGATTCACAGAAAAATGAAGTTTCCCAAGGAAGTAATTTTCTACAGAGTAAATTTGCATAGAATCCGCCTTCCATCCAAAATCAAAATTGCTTAAAAATAATTGCATCTAACAAAGATAAAAAATTATAGAAATGATTTGAATCACTTCTTCTCAGAAAAGAAGGATGTGATTAAATTAATAGAATTGTACAAGGGCTTTTGTTCATATTTTAAAACCCATGCAATAAAAAATGAAAAGAGTGACATAAGAGATAGATATTATATGTGCTGTGAACATGTGTACATAGTGTCAAGAAGACTTCTGGCCAGAATGAGCTTCAGGTTCATGAAATATCCTGAAATCAAAAAGAAAAGTGTCTATATTTGTGAGGTTTATTCAGAAAAGCTTGTGGCTCATGGAAGATAGTGACGTAGCAAGAAATGTAGGAAAGCCAGTATTTTCAACTTCTGTGTTTCATCCATCTTCTCTAGCAAGAAACTAAATCTTCCCTGTAGAAGGGGTAGGATAAACATTGTAAAAACGAATTAAACTTCTGGCAGATGAGGTGGTAGTAAATTATTACCTGAGCAATTTAAATGTCTTCAAATTTCCAGGCCCAAAAAGATTTTATTGCAAGAATGTAAAAGAATGGGCACTAAATCATAGAGATTAAAGTGGGACAAAAATCCCAATTTTAAGAAATGGGAAAAATTATGGATTGGTGAGCTCAACGTTGATTTCTAGCAAAATTCTAGAATGAATTGGGAGACACATTAGTTATGAGTACTTATCACTGGTTATGATGGAAATAAAGTTATTTGTTTTCCACAAAGAAGCAAACAGAAGTCTTTTGATCCTTTTTGCCCATTTTCAGCCGAGCATATGAAAAAGCAGAAAAAGCATATGCAAAACATAAAGAGAATGTATCTCAAATAGTTGAAATATTTAATGACCTTCTCTTCTCAAAATGTTACATTGATCAGTGGTAAAATGTAGACTGAAGGTATGTTTTCTGAGCTGTGCCATAGGACATCCAAACCTATATCTACACCTAACTCTGTAATCATCTATTCTATGTCCATCTATCAATGGCTTGGATGTAAACAGAGAAAGAATCCTAGGAAATGTGTAGGTAACACCAAACTGGAATGGATGACAGTATCAGAATTCAAAGTGATCCTAAAATATGAAATCATTATTTTTTTTCATTTATTATCACACATATTGGGACTCAAAATTTGAAAGCCTATTATGTACTGCTCGCTGGTATAAGCATATGAATACAAAGATAAAAAAGCCAGTCCCAGCTCTCAAGATGCTCAGAGAGAGAGAGAAAGACAGAGAGAGACAGAGAGAGACAGAGAGAGAGAGAGAGAGAAGCAAGAAAACAGATTAACAACCCAACTGACGAAGTGGTGTAGCAGGGGGGAAAGGGCACTGTGGAAGCTCAGAGGAGGGCATCACTAAAGTAAATATCCAGTCACGCAATGTTAAAAAAAAAGAAAAAGAAACATAACAAAAAAACAAACAAACAAACGAAAAAAACCACCACCACAACAAAACAGGAAAAGAGAGCTGGCATGAGGAAAGCATGGAAAAGGCCCAGGGGTTCAAATTGAGACAATCTCAAAAACTATCCATAATTTATTTTGCCTGAGACTTTAGAAAGAATTCTAACAATCTCAAAATTAAGAGAAACACGATGCCTGGATTAAGGAGAGAATAAAGGGAAGCCCTCGGTGTGCTTTTTGACCCTTCCTGACCCAGTTCTCCATGGAAGATAGCTGGGTGCCACGATGTGATGGCAGCATGTTTTACACCTTCCAACAAAGAGAGAATCTCCCATGGCTGAAAGCACCTTCCCACCTTCCTAGTGCCACCAAAAAAGAATGCAGTTATTTTGTCCTAAACACTCATCCACAAAAATGTTTTCTAGGAAACAGGTCTTGTAAAAATGCCTCCACAATAAAATGAATCTAAAAGGTTTCCTTTCCCTTTTAAATCTTTCCCCCCACTTTTTTCTAACATCGTCCTTTTTGGTTTTATCTTATGTGAACACAACCCCAATTAGGGGAAGGAATTGTTCCCTCCAAAGATAAGTTTATCTATAAAATTCTGCATGCAGTGAATAAGAAGTCTCAGAACTGAAGGAAAAATATATTTTGTATAACTACATTTTGCTTTTTGCTAAGTTAAAAAAATGAGTTGCAAACAACCAGGGAAGATGATCTAAAATTACAGAGAGACAGATAAATCATACTACCCGAATGATCAATTTAAGAAATCCAAGCGCAGGCAAACACACACACACACACACTCCACTGGAAACACGGATTTAGTACTCAATAATCTGGTCACATCAGCTAACAACAGGCTGCTTTTCAGGAAGAGCTCTCAAAGACACGGCTATTCAGATGAAAAGAGTCTCCATACTTATTTTTTAACTGTCTCATTTTTCTTTGAAAGCTTTCTGGTTTTTCTTTGAAAGTAGAGTATCCCAAGTTGCCAAGGTAACGTAACAGTTGACTGTAGTAGCAACAGGTGAGTTCAGCATCCACCTATAGTCCAGGCAAAATGGTGAGGAAGCTGGGGATGTGACAGCAATTCAGCACAGAGCAATGCCTTATTTGAAGAGATTAATCTATTCTCGTGTAAACTAAATTAGTCCGAGTGAGTCTCCTTGGATGCAAACAATCCAGCCTGTTTAAACAAATTTTACTTCATTTGTTTAACTGGAATCCATGTGTGTGACTGCAAAGGGGACTCCAAAGCACTAACACTTGCTAAATTTGTGTAAAACATAAGCAAATGAGGGTCATATTAAACCCAAGTAAACAGTTTTGGGGAAGTAAAATATTTACATACATATACTATTTATATTAGGCTTTTTTATTACTTAAGATGAAATACAACTCTAAAATAAACAACATTAAGTAGGGGTAGCAAAAGAATGGGATGATTATTCTTGGGCCATGTATGATAATGTTAAAATCATTCTCACTGAATGGTGTTATGCACAATGACTTACTCAGAGTGCGGACTGCGAGCAACACTGGCAAACTTATGCCAGGCTTCAAATAAACTGGTGAAAAGATAAAGTTGTTGGAAAGTGACTTTCAACTATGATTGGAGCTTACATCGCTGCACATTACTCTCACTTTGAAGCCACCAGTTTAAAGGAGATAAGAGATGGGTTGATCCTTTGTTAGCTGACAGTGGAGCCAGATGAGGTTTTCTGCAGACTTGGGAGTTGCAGCAGAATGAACTCAGAACTCATGAGTACACAGGCCAGAGGGAATGTCTAAGAAGTCAAAGCTATACTTTATCTGCTTGGACTGGAAAGGTTAATACAACGATGCCTTGTGTATATTGTGGTTGCTATAGCCAGGAGAGCAGCCACAGAGCTTTAGCAATCATTTACCCTAGGCAGACAAATCCTACTTTATTTAGCCCTATTCTTTAGGTATATTCATGCACTTGGCAATGCGTTGATGTGCTATAGGGATACAGAGACAATCAAAGAGCCTACAGATGTCCTGGTACTTGGTGCCAGACACTTCCCTAGGTGCTGGGGATACAGAGGTTTACAAGATGCACGCGGATTCTAGTTTTATGATGCTTACAACTTAGAGAGGAAGAGAAGTGCTCCTGAGAATGATGGACGCCACAAAACATGGAGTGAGACTTTGGGAACAGAGAAGAGGTAACCCCGCTGAGCAGAATGAGTCCTGATATGTGAATTAGCTAGGCTAGTGACAGAGTTTCAGACAGAGAGAACAAGAGACCCCCTAACAAGAGAGGACATGGACCTCCAGACTTAAAGAATAACTGAAAGAAATCTAGAACACCTGGAACCAAGAGAACAAGGATAAGGCAGGCAAGAGCAATCAGGTCAGGCATTGAGGCCATATTAAAGACTTGGAACTTTATCATAAAGGTAACGAAAAGTAAACGAAAGCTTCTGAGCAGAGAAAAATAGCATAGTCTTTGTGATGATCATTTTAGTAAATCTTCACAACAACCCTGTCTATATGGGACTCTAGAGATGAGGATGCGGAAAATCAAAGAGATTAAATCAAATGCCCAAAATCACACAGCATGATATCGTAGGCAGGTTTTGGATCTTAGGAGTTTTGTTTTATTTTTAAGTCCAGTGCTCTTCCATAGGGAAATCATTGCCATGAGAGGCAGGGTATTCTCGTTAGCAGGATCCTGTGGGTAGGGAAGCTCCTCATACCTTTTGGTATCAGAGCAAAGAATATGCAAATGGAAAGGGATAGTGTGGTAGGGTCCCCTCCCCAAGAAAAAAAACAAAAACAAAAAAAACCTCAAGGCAACATGGCTATACGCGTAGCTGACAATATCTTTCATGACCTTGTAACATGAGACCACTTAATCAGACTACATGTTCTGGTGTTACTATATATGGAGACACAGAAGTAGAAAACGTATAAAAAACACCACCATGGGGCATTCGGGGCTCAGTTCTTCGGGTATGAATCCAAATGAGTCATGCTGGCATGAATAAAGTTGCTTCCTGGAAAGAAAAGCCACAGTGTCACAATTCTCTGTGCAAGAATCCTGCTACGAGAGACCGAAGGCTTCCTGATAGCCTTGAAGTCTTCCTGTAATTACTGCTAGCAGTTGAAGTGATCAGAGATAATACATCTACCTGAGGAGTCAGATTCTACAATCTCAACCTCTTTATTGATAAAAATGGGGGAAGAGGTGATTGGACAATCTCCAGGCTTTTTTTTTTTTTTTTTCCTAGTTCTAAATGTGGCGTCATAGGCATCAGGCTACCACTAGCAACTAACAATCAAGGGAGCATCAGTGCCTAGGAGTCAAGACAAAACAATTTACGCATCTAGATAGGAGGCCAAGAGCAGAAGAACCAGGGTAGAACTGAGTTGTATATTGTTACTAGAAAAAGCTAATGACATGACAGGAGCGCATTCAAAAGGATCTCAGATGGGTACGTACGTATCAGTTTTCTGAACCCCCTGACTACCAGGTAAATGGAAGAACAGTGTCCTGAATTAGTGCAGTGAGATATCAGTTAAAGCCCATCTATTTCACTTCCCTTTGTACCTGAAATTGATGATACTTCCATGTGATGGGAGTCAGTTACTTAACTGCCTGGTGCCTCAGTCTTCCTTACAAGGAGAGTCAGGATAATCCAGTCCTTTAATTGATATTTGTATTCATGGAGAAAGTGGACTTGAACAAATGACATACGATTAGTATTATGGTAATCCTTTTTAAGGTGATCCTATTCTCAATTAACTGTATTGTTATTGCAAACATAAAAGTAGAAAGCCATTTTCCCTCTTACACTTCACTTGTTTGGTAGATAGGAAGATTTCTACCAAACAAAAAATTCTGAAGCATAAATACCAAGTAGATATTTACTGTTCTTGAAAATTCTAATCCTTTCTATACTCTGATTTATTCCATCTGCAAGATAAAGCAACAAACGAAAAATACGGAGGAGGAAACGAGATGTTACAGAGTGCTCATTCTTTCGTTTCCTTCTCCTGCTAGCTGTATTCCATTCTATTAATATATATTTCATATGAATATCATTTCTGGAATTTTTAACAAAAAAAAAGTGAGAAGTGACATTTTTCAACGTAGCCTAGTGCAGTTTTTAAATCATGAATTCTGGAGTCTGCTAGGTTCAACCTGTGGCTTTGAATTTCCTGGTTGTGTGACATTAGGCATGTTAATGACTCTTCCTATGCCTCAGGTTCCCGATTAATACAACAGAAAGAATAATAGATCTACCTTATGGGGTGGTTGTTAGGACTTAAAGAATTAAAACACCTCAAGGGTAGAGCTGTCTCTCGCACATAGTAAAAACTCAATAAATATTAGTTGTCACTATTTCTGTTTGTCTTTCGTTCCATTCACATTTTATTCACTGCTCATTTTTTTTTTAATTTCTCATTAGTATATTCTAACTGCCCAAAAGAAGACTAGGCTGATAGGGAGGGAAAAAAAAATGAGAGAGAATACTCTGACGTCTTAAGATTTGTGTCTCTTAATTATAGTTCTTATTTTAACTGAAAAAAATGTTGGCATTTTTAAGGGAAATGGAGGTAAAATGACAAAACAAAGCCCACCTATGCATGTGTCTCATATGTCTGCTTGCACACAGCCACCCCAGTGGAGTAAAAATGAAAACTAATGGGGCTGGAAGGGAAAGGAGCAAGACATTATCTTCAAATATCATTTAGGGAATTGAAGAATAATACAGTTTAATAATAATATTTTACATGAACAAATTTCCCTTCTTTTGAGAAGAGCTTAATGTGCTTAATTTGGTTTTCATTTATATTAATCATTTCTTATCTTTATTAAAGCACTTATCACTTGTATTGCAATTTATCTATTTATACGTCTATTTCTTCTACTAAACCATGAAATCCTTGAAGACAGAGTCTCTGTATTATTCATCATTCTGGCCTCAAGGCTAATACAGTGCCCCCCAGAAAATCACAGGTGTTCAATTAATATCCGGTGAATAAACAAATAAACCAAATGAACTCCTCAGAGTGTTGGCTTAATTTCCAATAGAGAGAGTCCAAACTATATATGCTTTAAACAAGACTATAAAAAATCTACATTTGTAATTTAAGCAGTAAATTTGCAATATCTTACAAATGACTGCTTTCAAAAAGGAGTCAGGGGGCCCCTGAGAGGGTCAGTCAGTTGAGCATCTGACTTCAGCTCAGGTTATAATCTCACAGTTCATGGGTTTGAGCCCCATGTCGGGCTCTGTGCTGACAGTTCAGAGTCTGGAGCCTGCTTCAGATTCTTCCTTTCTCTCTGTCCCTCCCCTGCTCATACTCTGTAGCTTTCTCTCAAAAATAAACATTATTATTATTTTTTTCAAATAAAAAGGAGTCAGGCCACAGACTAAATAGTAAACTTTTTGATAGTCCAAATTTTGGTGTTTGAAAAACCACAAAATGGATAATAATTTAAGAGTTAAATATATGAGAAAGGTGGACTACAGAAATCTAGTGACTTTTCCAAGGGTAACTCTGAAACTGGTATCAGGGAAGGAGCTAGAATAAAACTCCCTTGTCTCCATGTCTAATCCTTTCCCATTGTATTATGGAGACCTGGTTAATCTGTCCATATGAATCCCAGCATGGCAAATCCTGAGTGACTTCCTATCATATACCAGGCTAAGCAGAACTTGCATATCACCCGACTCCTGGTTTTTCTCAACAGCTGTGCCTACTATCTTCTTTTCCTACTAAGTAGTCTTTCAAAGACTTGGCACTGACAAATCCCCCCCACCACTAAGTCTCGTGTAAATGGACAACCAGTAGTGTAACTGGGAGATTGGAATCTTCTGTCAAATACTTGAGTGCTTGTAATGGACACAGCTCTGATATAATTTAGCTAAAGAAAATTTCCATGGGAACACATACTCTCTTATCTCTCTCTGATTTTTACATTTAAATAACTTGCCTGGTTTGGGGCTTTAATATTCCAAATCTCAACTTTTGTCATTTATTTATGCGATTTCTCCATGCTTTATCTTGACCTACTACTATTTGCACACAACTCTATATTTTGAACCATGTATTGTGACACATTAGTAGGTTATAAAATCAACTTGGCAGCTTTCAATACATTTTTTAAAGAATTGGAGTAGAAAGGAATGGAAAAATACAATATGTCATGCATAGAAGGGTCAACATTGCTTTGTGAAACTTTGAGAGATGTGTGTGTGTATCTATGTATATATGTATATTTCTGTGTATCTGGCTACTTAGTAGTAGTTTATTTTTTAATTACACGTCATGGTCAAAAGCACTTGAAAGCCACTGTACCTAGAATGTATTCATTTTACTTCTAATGATAGGCTAACATATTGACATATGATTTTTCTTAAAAACTATTCTGTTATTTAGAAAGCAAATAACACTTGAAAAAAAAACTTCAGTGATTTTTATGCTTAACTCCTCTAATCAAGTATATTTACAGAAACAGGAGGAGTAAAGTAGGAGTCACAATCCTTACTTCAGCTTTTAGATGCAGAGAACACACATTGTCAAACTTTAATGCTATTCTGGTGAACCAAGCATCTAAATCAATTTTTAAAGATATGATTTACATGCAACTTTCCAGAACACCACGTACTGTATAGAGAAGGTGCATAGTACTTGCTAGCCTGCTTCGGTTAACACCCACAGATAAATCAATCCCTAGCTCTCTTTGGTACTTTTCTTCTTTGCATATTGTTTGCTACTCTTTTACTACATTAAAATCTTAAACTATTTGACTAGTACCCCTGGCGCATATAAAGACTGTGGATGTGTGGATGAGATACTCTTATCTACTTCGAAGTAGGTGAGAGCAAAAGAGACGAAGGGAAAAACTGCTGTGTAATTCCTTTATGTTTCTGAAAGGTACATTAGTGAAGAAGGAAGAGAAAGAGAGTAAAGAATGTTCTGAGACTGAGGATTTTAAAATCAGAAAGCAAAATATCTTCCAGTCATCTAGAGTGTTTGTAAAGTTTTTGATGTTTTGTTTTCTCATATTTAAAGGAAAAATAGACACACAAAATATACAAACTGTAAACAGGAATGACCTTTCCTGGAAGACTAGAGATAAGAAGGAATGCAGATGTAATTAAAAGTCTGAGAGAAGGAGAGGTTGTAAATTCAGTCATTTCCATCACACACCGTATGATTTATGAATCATTACAGCTACTGGTGGCACCAGACCAAGAATGGCTTGGGAAAAGTCCTCCTCCACTTGTTTTATTATATGTGTTTGTTTAAGTTTGAGAGACAGATTTCTTTTTCTCTACTTGTTACAACAAAACTTCACGAACCAGAAAATGGATGAAACCCAGAAAGATGCTAGGGCACATGTATCCCACCAGCTCTCTCCAGCTCTCACAGGCTCTCAAACTAGAAGTCTTAGTCTTTTAAAAGCATTTATCTTAATTTTCTTTTTCTTTTATTTTACTGGGTAAGAACATGAGATCTAACCTCCTGACAAATGCATAAGTATGCAGTCATTATTGTTGACTCTAAGTCCAATGTTGTCTCCCAGAACTCTAGAGCTTCTTTATGCCGCTTAACTCAAACTTTATGCCCCTTGATTAGAAACTCCCCATTCCCCCATCTCCTCTTAGCCTGCGGAAACCACCATTCCACTCTGATTCTATAAACCTGAGGCTGAGCTGGTTCTTAAGCTTCCTTAAGAAGGGGAATCCTTGTGTTATTATACCACCAAGCCCAACAGAGGGAGACGCATGGCACTCAGAGAGGTAGAAGCCCTCAGAAGTCATCTAACTTCCTTATTTGGTCAGAAAAGACACTGTGGCTCAGAAAAGGGAAAGCATGCATCCAAATTAACACCAGTTTCAATGGCAATGCCAACTCTAACCATTGCTACACCAGTTCTACAAAACCACCCCCGCCCCAGACTTGTTTAGATAAACATTTTAACTGTGATAGTGCACTTACTAATATATTTTTTTAATTTTTAATGTTTATTTATTTTTTAGAGAGAGAGAGACAGAGTGTGAGCAGGGGCAGGGGAGCAGAGAGAATGGGAGACACAGAATCTGAAACAGGCTCCAGGCTCTGAGCTGTCCACAGAGTCCGACACAGGGGTGGAACTCATGACCGGAGCCGAAGTCAGATGCTTAACCGACTAAGCCACCCAGGTGCTCCATGCAGCTACTAATTTTAAAGGAAAAGTGCATGTTTGCAATTAACCGAAGCCCAAGATCATTTTCCCCACTGTCATTAAAACTGAGAGGATGTCTAACAAAAGACACATTTATTGTAATGTCCCACCAAACCCAGTGTTCTATGTTAAGGCCATTCATTTTCTCACTTTGGTCAGCAATGTTCACTAATTTCCCAAGTTCACACTGAAAGTCAGGGGCAGAATTTCAGACTGCAGTATGTTTAATTCCAAAGGCTGTTCCTTAACCTCTGCGCTATTCTGCAAAGGTGATATTAGCAACAGCAAAACTGAGAAATAAAGTGCAGATACAAGCATAACCTATCTCCTCAAACTTCAGTTTCATAGTTAAATGTGCTTATAATAGGAGACAGTACCTTTGTGAACTGAAGTTCATCGAAAGTGATTTCATTATGGATTTTACATCCCAGAGTCCACATGCTAGAGTCGCACACAAGAAACAAGCTTTAAGTTGTGCAGCAACTGGAAATGTGTCTATTTTTCTGAATGACTTCATGGCATTTACTGCGGCCACAAATTCAAAATCCGTTTCGGTGGATTGGCCATAGTTGCAAACCAAGGTACCATTTTAGGGACTGCCTCTTTGATTACAAAGTGTGCCCCTTCTCTGTTCCATTGCATATGAGGAAAAAGGGGCTTTCCCTTAAAGGTCTGGCTTGCTTCTTCAAAAGATCCCCATAAATCTCAACAGCAAATTTATCTACAAATGACCTCAGTTTTAAACAATGCTTATTTACTCCTACCATGATGCCTTACTCTTTTCCAAAACAAAACAAGAACAAAACAACCAAAAAAAAAAAAAACATAACTAAGAGAGAAAATAAAATAAACCACACACTGAGATAAGTTGCCCCTTCATTACTTCTGCGAGGATAATTTCTCTTATCAAGTGGCTGTCCTCTGGCCACAGAATGAGCCCTGTATTCCTGTATCCCGGCTAGCAGGCTA
The DNA here is from genome assembly GCA_030068075.1 of Paguma larvata. Taxonomy (NCBI): domain Eukaryota; kingdom Metazoa; phylum Chordata; class Mammalia; order Carnivora; family Viverridae; genus Paguma; species Paguma larvata. The sequence continues at coordinate 91,951,486 of CM057824.1, read as the reverse complement.
GGCTGTCAGTTATTTGTTCTGGTCCTTCTAGTACCTGTCTTCAAGTCAGTGAGATGAAAGTGTTTCACTTAAACAAATATCACAGTGGTGCCATCACCATGGCAACTAGAAACAAGAGCTTTTTAAAGATAGAAAAATAGTGAATGGGGGAAAGAGAGGTGTTATTATTTATTTTACATTAAATAAAATACATGTAAGTTTCATAGTTGAAAATAACCTAGACGATGACAAAGAGATAATAGACTAGCCTCCTTCAACCTTACCCTCGCACTTTACCCGCTTTTCATTACTGTGAACAAAATGAGAATGATCCGGCGGAAGGATTCGGCTTCCCTTGATAAGAAATTCCAAATGATACCCATTATTTCAAGCCATTTATTATTTAAAAATCGTACAGAGTTAATTTGGAAAATAAATGGGCATGTGCCTTACGTCTTTAGAAAAGAAAAACTGATGGTTAGAACATGACACTGTCAGCGGAGTTCCTAAAAACCCAGTTCTGATTCTTATATACACTGAATATCAGGCAGTGTGTAGATCTCAGCAGTGTCGTTTGCGAATGAAGGGGTTTCCATCTGCCAGCAGAGCTGTCTTTGAGAGCACATTTCAGAGGTTAGTTGGCATTAAGTGTGAACACCTTAGTGGCTGGCTTTCAACCGCTGTAAACTTATTTGGAAACCAATCCAAGTTGCGTATTTGTACATTTCATATGCTTACATCTTTCACCTGTTTTCCCCCATAAAATGTCTTAGACACATGCTCAAATATATTTAATGCATTGCCAGCATATTTCTTGAAATCTTGAAGCTGAGTCTTATTGTTTAGTGTTGCAATACAGATATTTAGAATAAAGCTCAATCTTTATATTGTTCAGAATGCCATTATTTTCATTGTCCTAAAGAAATTAAAGGTAAAACTAGAAGCACTAGTGAGAAAATTACTGACTTTGCTTTTCCTTTAAAATAGAGTTGCGTGACTACCTCTGCATGAGACGAGGAACCTGCTGTCTTAGTGACAGAATAGGGGGTGAGAAATAAGGGGATCGTTTCCTCTCATTTGTTCTTTGGGATTCTCTAGACACTGTTTTCTGGTGCCATGAGAATTTCTAAATGAGAGAGTCTAAGACAGACTTCACAGAAACCGTCTCCACCTGCTGATTTGGGGAGCAGAATAGTCTTGGCCTGAAACAAAGACTGAAAAAGAAACTGGCTGGCAATGCAGTATTCCCATGCTTTATTTTATCTGAGTGGAACAAGCCTTGCTATTTCCAAATAAAGTTTTTAGTTTACACACAGCTCACCAGGAAGTGTAAAGCGGGTTCCTCTAAAGACCTTAGCTGATATTCGGTGCTTTGTATAGAGCCTTCAGTCAAGCAAGCGCTGTCTTTAAGGGAAATCTATCTAGAAGGAAAAACAATGAATTCTGGCAAATTCTGTCCTGTTCAGGATTAGGGAGAAGGACTTTGCTGTCCTAGAAACTCTTGCCCCTCAGCCTGCGGTGAGAGCTTTAGACTTGCTACTGGAAGGGAGCACGGGAAAAGATATGAGTAATCTTGGTAGAAAGGAAAAGCACTGGGCAAAGAGTTAAGAAACAGCTTCTCACTCCCCTTCCTCCATGCTTTTCTCTGTGAATGTGTAAGAGTTACATCTTTCAGAACAGAGACTATGGTGGGGATGCTAGAAATTGAAGAGATTATTTGTTTCAGGGTTTCTCCTTGCGTTTTTTAGAATTAGAATTTCATGGGGTGTTAGTTACTAGGAGATTGACATGCAAAAGGGTTCTGGAGCAAACAACTTGGGGAAATGCTAAGTGACTCACTTTTAAACAGGGCTCTTTATGAGAAGAAATCTCAGAGCTTGTAATATCGTACTTACATGGGACCCTCCAAAAGGGAATTAAATACTTCATTTTCCACAACCACACGTGTAAGACATATTATATAATTAAAAGACCATATTTCTAATACAATGTGACAAACCTGATCCCACCCAAAGTTTTTACCTTACTAAGATGGAAACTGAAGCCTAAGAGGATTAAATCACTTTCCCAAGGGGTCCTAGTACTCAAATTATGAACACATGATTGCAACCTTCCGCTTCTGAGCCCTAATTTTGGTAATCTGTCTGCTATACCATGCTTTCTTTCTAATAAGCTTTGTTAAGCTCTGTAAAATGGGGCAATTCATTTTTTTTCTGACTCCATGAGAGAAATACTATGAGTAAAATGGGAAAAAGTGTGGGAAATATCCTATGTGAATTGGCATATGAAAAATACTAATATTTCATGTTCGTATATGAAGTAAATAAAATATGTGCAAGTATGTGAATTTGTTAGCCTAATACAAATACATAGTTTTAAAACTGGTGGCTGTTATAATATTTTTGAAGAACTATCCAGTTGTAAGTCACTCATTTTGGAAGCTCCACATTTCCACTGTGAGGATGAGCTGTAGTCTTTCTTTCACACTGCATGATTTGCACGGAAAAAGATGAGGGAGCACCAGAGAGTCCAAGGACAAGCCTCAGGGTGCCCGGGGCCCTTCTGAAATTGTATTTTTAATTATTTGCTCATATATGTGCTTCCCATATTGTAAAGGACCCTATGATTTTTTCAAATTTTGTTAGAATTAGAGTTGTAATTACCTGGAGCCAGGAGCAAACATCTCTGAGTCAAGCCAACTCCCCGTAAAACTTGCTGAAAGGTGCTATTTCAGCTGAACCAGCAATATTGCTCCTTTTCCCCATTTTAAGGAAGTCCAAACCTAAATATAAACCTACTGTATGATCCATTTATTTTTCTCCTAGGTAACAAAAAATGCATTTGCCCACATAAACACGTCTACATGAATGGACATAGCAACTTTCTTTGTGATAGTTCCAAACTGGAAACAAACTGGAAACATCTATTGTCTATCAAAAGATGAATGGATCAACTGTTTGTGGTGTATATCCATACAGTATAAGAGGATGCAGCAATAAAAATAATGAGTTCTGGGGCACATGAGTGGCTTAGTCGGTCAAGCGCCAGACTTCGGCACAGGTCATGATCTTGCAGTTCATGAGTTCAAACCCCGCGTTGGCCCCTGTGCTGACAGCTCAGAGTCTGGAGTCGGCTTTGGATTCTGTGTATCTCTCTGTCCTTTCCCTGCTTGCGCATTCTCTCTCTCAAAAATAAATAAATAAATATTAAAAGGAATGAACTCTTGATATATGCGATAACATGGATGCATCTCAGAGTAAGTATACTAAGTGAAAGAAACTGCCCGAAAAAGAGTACATACTGTAAGATCTAATTTATTTTTTTCATCATATATATATGCCATTTTAAGTTATTTATGTAAATTCAGTTAGTTAACATACAGTATAATGCTGGTTTCAGGTGTAGAACCCAGAGATTCATCACTTACACATAAACCCAGTGCCAGTGCCCTTGTTAATGTCCATTTAGCCCATCTCTCCATCCAGCTCCCCTTCAGGAACCCTCAGTTTGTTCTCTGTATTTAAGAGTCTCTTCTGGTTTTCCTCCTTCTGTTTTCATCTTATTATTCCTTCCCTTCCCCTAGGCTCATCTGTTTTATTTCTTAAATTCCACATATGAGTGATATCATATGATATCTTTCTCTAACTGACTTATTTTGCTTAGCATAGTACACTCTAGTTCTATCCATGTTGCTGCCGGTGGCAAGATTAATACTTTCTCAATGCTAGGTAGTATTCTATTGTGTGTGTGTGTGTGTGTGTATGTATGTGTATGTATATATATATATACATATATATATATATATACACCACATTTTCTTTATCCATTCATAAGTCAATGGACATTTGGGCTCTTTCCATAATTTGTCTGTGTTGATAGCACTACTATAAACATTGGGGTACATGTGCCTCTATGAATCAGCATTTTTGTATCCTTTGGATAAATACCTAGTAGTGAAATTTCTGGGTCATAATATAGCTCTGTTTTTAATTTTTTTGAGGAACCTCCATACTGTTTTCCAGAGTAGCTGTATCAGTTTGGATTCTCACCAACAGTGCAAGAGGGTTCCCCTTCTCCAACATCTGTTGTTGCCTGAGTTGTTAATTTTACCCATTCTGACAGGTGTAAGGTGGTACCTCATTGTGGTTTTGATTTCTATTTCTCTGATGATGAGTGATATTGAGTCATGCATCTGTTAGCCATGTGGATGTCTTCTTTGGAAAAATGTCTATTCATGTTTTCTGCACATTTCTTCACTGGATTGTTTTGAAGGTATTGAGTTTGGTAAGTAATTTTTGATACAAACCCTTTATCAGATATGTCATTCGCAAATATCTTCTTGCCTCTCATAAGCTGCCTTTGAGTTTTGTTGATTGATTCCTACACTGTGAAAAAGCTTTTTATATTGATGAGGTCCCAATAGTTCATTTTTTGCTTTTACTTCCCTAGTCTCCAGAGACATGTCTATTAAGAGGTTGATGTGGCTGAGGCCAAAGAGGTTGCTGCCTGTGTTCTCCTCCAGGATTTTGATGGTTTCTGGGCTCACATGTAGGTCTTTCATTCATTCTGAATTTATTTTTGTGAGTGGTATAAGAAAGTGGTCCAGTTTAATTGTTCTGCATGTTGCTATCTAGTTTTGGATATTCTTTCCTGCTGTGTTGAAGAGTAGTTGGCCTTACATTTATGGGTCCATTTCTGTGTTCTCTATTCTGTTCCATTAATCTATGTGTCTGTGTTTGTGCCAGTACCATACCGTCTTGATGATTATAGCTTTGTAATACAGCTTGAAGTCCGGAACTGTGATACCTCCAGCTTTGCTTTTCTTTTCAACATTACTTTGACTATTCAGGGTCTTTTCTGGTTCCATACAAATTTTAGAATTGTTTCTTCTAGCTCTGTGAAGAATGCTGGGTTACTTTGATAGAGATGGCACTGAATGTACAGAATGCTTTGGGTAGTACCGACATTTTAACAATATTTGTTCTTCTAATCCATGAGCATGGAATGTTTTTTAATTTCTTTATGTGATATTCAGTTTCTTTCACAAGCTTTCTATAGTTTTCAGTGTACAGATCTCTCTGTTATCTCTTTGGTTAGATTTATTCGTAAATATCTCATGGGGTTTGGTTCAATTATAAATGGGATCAATTTAATTTATATAAAATTCTAGAAAATTCAGACAAATCTATAGGAACAAAAGCAGACGAATGGTTGCTGAGGGATAAGAGAAAACAGAGAATGTGGGGCCAGGGGCTATTATAAAGAGGCATGAGGAAATATTTGGGATGTTTATGTTTCTTAACTTCATGGTGCTATGATTTCACAGGTATGTAAACATGTCAAAATTTATCAGATTATAGATATTAAATAAGTGCTGTTCTTTGTATATTCCATAAGTTTTTCTTAACAAAGAAAAAGAAAACTAAGCTTCTTTTGTCAAAGTTGGTAAGATCCCTGGTGGAAAGAATGATACAGTTTTGTGAATTACAAAGCTTGAACTGTCCCCTTCTCCCTCCATGACAGACGACCCGCATGATGCCCCATGATGGATCCACAGTTGTGCCTTTCAGCAAACCCGCGGGGCCATGAGAACCCCTTTTTTTGCCCCTGTTCTGGAGGACACCGTGTCTATAATACAGAACTGTTGATTCTCTCTTTCTAAATGGTGTCTCTAGGAATTACTGTGGTGTGTACATAAAGGCAGATCTCTTAGCAATTAGTTCTCTGCTGTGCTCCCAGCTCTAACCTTTCTTCCTGTGAAATTTCATTGTTGCTCAAAAGCTTTAAAGCTGCTGTGTCCAGGAATATTTTTGCCAGTAGCATCCAAACATAAAAGAGCTTCTGGTGCTCAAAGGAATGACTCCGAGATATGTTTTCTTCCTAATTGACATAGTTACTGAGCATCATCAGATTTTAGAAATTCTGTTAAGAGTGCCTATTTTCCACATTTATATGGTGTTCTCAGTATGGGAGCACTAACAAGATAGAAATTTTGCATGATTAAACTCAGAACATATTTTTATTCATATTATTTGTGGCATGTTTTTAAATGAAATGAATCCTTTTAATAAAGCAACTTGAAATTAATGCACGAGGCTACGTTTTTACTATTATTCCTATGCGGCTGGATGGAATACACAATAGCACACTTGAAGATGTTAACTCTCACAAAACCTCTAAAAGGAAGACAACTCACAAAGAAATGGCAAAGTCCAGAAAAGGCAATGTTGAAGTAGAGAGTGTATTGATCAGGGGTCTGAAGAGCTGAGTTCGGATGCTAGCTTTGCCTTAATTAAGTGGGAAAACTTTGGCAAATGAGCAATCCTCACTGGGACAGGGATTCTTCATCTGTTGAATAAAGGGCTACAATAAATGTCCCAATGATACTTTCCAGCTTTCCACTAAAGACCAGTACCTTCCTTGTGGAATAAAGTGGGACAGGAAAAAAGCCAAACTGCCCTTAATTATAGGTTCCTTTTATTTATACCACTTGTACAAAACTGTAAGTTCTGTTCTTGTATTACTTAGAACAACAAAAAGTATCCTTTTTACTGATGTTTCTAGGGTAAGGTACTTATACTCTTGGCACTAAACAATAGAAATTATTTGTACAAATATGTCTTTATATGTGCATAAATATAAATGCTTGTTATAAATACTCTGGCAGTACCAAGTGTGGAACCCATTAGCTATCATTGAGGTAATTCAGGACACATGTCTGCATTGCACTGGCAAAATGAAGTTTTCTATAGGAATGGTAAAATGAACATGACAACCTCCTATTAAACAACAGAGTAGCAAATACTTTCATTAGATGATTTCGGGTTTGAAATAATACCATCATCCCGGCAATTTGGGAACACTGGACAACAACTGAATGCCTAGAGCTTGCAATTATTATGTTTTTCCTGTGATATGTGGTGTTTATATGTATGTGATGCAGAGAATCAAAAAGATTTATAGAGGTTAGTCTATTTTTATTCCTATGACCCATTATAAAGTAAAACTTCTTTATTTTCAGGGCCCTATTATTTAGTTCTTGGCTATTAATGTTACAAATGTAGTAATTTTCTTTATTCAATGGAATAGTAAAAACACTTTTCTGAGTACAGTGATGGACATGAAACTAGAGGAAATGCCAGAAAAGTGACCACAGATTGTCCTTACATGACACCCAGGAGGTACTCATCCCTAAAGTTCTGTAACAACCCACAGGAATTCGGAGAGCAGTACAATAATTGTAGTGCACGCTTTCGTAATTGATCATTTCTTTCTAAGAATCTCTAAGGTACGAATCACCAGGTTTTTCAGAATCTCTCTCTTATTATTATCATTAGGAAATCTTTAAAACTTTTCATTTTATATGATTATTTTTCAGAACTTCCTATGTAAGAATTCGCTGTACAAAGGAATTTGAAACAATGCCGCAATTTTCCCTTCAGGTGTTCTGCGCCCTCCTGTCGGCCCTGGTTTCTTCCCAGCATCCTTACTGACTGAGCCTGTATGCTGGGCCTTGAAAGCCTTTTGTTTATTGTTCAAACAAACTCTCTTTAATAGCAGCACATGTAAAAGAAGACTTTAGAATTTAATTTATTCCAGTGTAATGAGGCTGCCAAGAAGAGATCAAGGTAAAAGTCAATCTTTTTTTTTTTTTTTTTTTTTTAAACATAGCCTATAAGAGCCTGGCTTTCTCTCCAGCCTCCTCTGCAGCCTCCTCTCACTGACAGGCATCTTATACTCCATCCGAACTAAACCACTTATAGTGCCCATCGAACGCCTCTTGTGTCCATGCCTTTGCACCGACACTTATCCTATTTAAAATGCCATTCTCTTCTCCCTCTCCTTGTCTCCCAGCTAGCTCTAACTTGTCCTCCAAGCCTTGATTCAGGGCTGCCTCTCTGCAAAGTCTAAGTCTTCCCCTATAGCCCGCCACTGGCTCAGTTGGGAAAAGATGCACTGTGTTCTCATTTTGTACATATGCAAATCATAGCCCTTGCCTCTCTGAATTCCAGTTATCTCTGTGAATATCTGCATCTCCCAAACAGACTGTGATCTCCTTTAGATCTGGGATTGTTTGTTCACTCTCTCACCTCCAGAGCTAGCCACATACTGGGCCTTAGATGTCACACAGTCAATTCTGGATGAATGAATAAATGAATGACCCACCTACTGAACCTAGGGTTTTAATCCAGAGAAGAGGATTCTAAGAGGCACGTGAGAGGGATCTAGATACCCTGATGTATTGTCATTACCATAATAACAGCTCATCTGTATTTATCGCTTAATAAGTGCCATGTCATTTTGCAGGTTTTCGATATATATCAAGTCATTTATTCCCGGCCAACACCAGTGTGGTGATACCATCACCATCCTCCTTTTGCACATAGAAAATCCGAGGCACACAAAAATGAGGTAACTAACATAACCTTGAACGGCTCAGAGTAGATTCAGGTTTCTTACCAGATAGTCTAACCCCAGAGCCTCTCAACTATGTTCAACTACTAGTATGGGGAATCGGACTAGGCTGCCACAGTAAAAGAAGGAAGAAATTATCTCCAGAGTTGGAGCCCAAAGCTGGCATATATTATAAGCTCAGTACTTGTCTTGTGATTTCTTCGGAGAGTTCTAAAGGCTGGAATCCCATTGAAATGGTAATGGCTTTTGTCTCGATAGAAAAAACAACAACAACAAAAAAACAAAAACAAAACAAACAAACAAAAAAACAATTAGAATTATCCAACAGTAGAATGGGCTAGCCCTGAAGCTATTCGTTTGTAAAACTATATAAGCAGAGACTGAGCTACCACTTGGTGGGGGATTTTGGAACTAGAATTCATAACTTTGAGAAAGGTTAGATACTGGTGAGTTGTCAGCATTGATGCCAGTGTAGTTATGCTTTGGGTAGCCACATACTCAGATATACAATACAGAATACTATCACCTACAGTGCAGAAGTTGTCAAAATGAGGTCATTGAACTCTTTCAAATAACCAAGACACTATTTAGGCCCAAATCAAAAATTTTCTACAAGTAGAGTTGGACATAAGGCACCATGGAAAGCACATAGACTAAAAGGATAAGAGACATAATATCTGCCAGTCACTAATCAAGTGACAGTGTCTGTATCACTTAATCTTCTAGAGTCTCAGTTTCTTTAGCGGTAGGATGGGAGTAATAATAGCTTCCATACTTTCAATAGGCATGGATCAAACACAATTTTGGAAAAGTATTAAAATGTGATATAGATATAAATTTCCATAAGGGAGATATGGAACAGATATAAAGTTATGAGGCAACTATCAATTAATGTCATGCATATTTATATACATGTACGCTTATTCTCTATATAACTATTATCGACTATCATGACTCTCTTAAACATTTTCCAGTATGATTCAGGTATCTTTGTCAAAAATATCTTACTGTCTCTCAGGGTGCCTGGGTGGCTCAGTCGGTTAAGCATCCAACTCTTGATTTTGGCTGAGATCATGATCTCACAGTTGTGAGACTGAGCCCTGCATCAGGCTCTATGCTGACAGCACAGAGCCTGCTTGGGATTCTCTCTCTCTCTGCCCCTCTCCCCTCAAAATAAATAAATAAATAATTTAAAAAAATGTCTTACTCTCATGGTCTGAATATATTGGTTTACCTCATATGAACCAGTACCCCCTCCTGGATGATATTTTCTGTGTCTCAGTTGTTATGCCATAATCGCAGCTTGTAAGTAGCCCCGACTACTTAAAATTCTTGCATTGCTGAGATCAGAGGCGCATTTTAGAATGTTAAGGTTGGTAGCAGGAGAATCATTCTCTTTCTCTTTCCTGCATATTCATATCTGCTCAGATCACATCAGCAGAATATGCACAGTAACAGCATTTGCTTAGTAACGATACCAGCAGGAACATCTGTATGTGCAGATTGGGACTGTGCTTTAATCTCAGCGGCAGACGGGCGTGGTCAAGGGAAAAAATAAATTCTGATCCCAGTGTATAGAGTTGCCACTAGTGGAAAGCACAGTTTACACACCAATCAAACAAATTGTCAAATAAATTTAGATGGGATGAGAAGAAAAAAGCAGCACTCAGATGAGGAAGGATAGAGAAAACACCTAAAAGTGGTAAGAATAAGAGGAAGAAGTAAAATGAGAAGATGAATTTCAAGGAGAGAAAAGACAACAGAATGAGAAAAGTAAGGAGAAAACCCGTTAACAAGGTGAAGGAAAGAACAAGTCCTCTGTACCTGTTTTGTGGACAGTTGAAAGGGCTCCCTAAACCCCACTGTTCTCCAAATTTCCAGAGATGGATTAGCAAAATAATATAAGCTGAGCATAAATTTGCTGACTGTGGTAGAGTGGAGTCACCTTGGACCTCATCAGCATTGCTAAACATCACCCGTAACCTTTCCATTATCACTGAGGGTCTGCTCAGCACCAGGCCCAACTGCTCCAATAATTTCAATTACTTTCCCTGACAAATTTTATGTTTCATGTATTTTAGTGGCCTGATAATTATGATTTCTCTCATTTCTCGCTATCGAGCTTAATGGGTTCCAGCATGAGTGTGCAGTTTCAGAAATGAAGTTCCACTTGAATTCACAAGTTATTATCTACTTTCATTAATGGAATTGGAAAAGAGAGAGTGGAAAAGAAATAAAGAATGAGGAAGAAGGAAGAGATGAGTGAGCAGGAGGAGGGGGGTAAAGGAAAACAAAAGGCCAGGATTAAAAAAAAAATCAAATGGGAAAGAAAAAGTCGGATAAGTATAAATGGAAAGTAGAAAGGAAAATATGTTGACGATCTTTTTTTTTTAATATGAAAAGTACTGAATAAATTATTGCCATTATTAGACTCATGAGTGAAGAAAAGCATGATGTGTTGGAAAATTCCCAGGCTTTTCAGCTAGACCACATAGGGTTAAAGAACCTAGTTCTTTCATTTACTTGCTGTGTGATCTTAGGAATGTTACTTGAGCTCACTGAGATTCAACTGTTTTCTTCTTTGTGTGAATGAGAACACTGACTTTATGGACTAATTCTGCTTCTTCTTTCTCAGTGCTTCCTGTGTGTATTGACGATTTTTTATAGAATGACAGCCACGGAATGACAACTGAAAAACTGTCCTAGTGCAAGCACATGGGCTTCCTGAGAGGTTGCAGATCTGGAGCAGAAGAGATGAATGAGAGCTTAGATTGCTTAGGCATCCACACAACTTTCCTCCCCCACGAAGATATGACTCTACTCCCACTTGTCTGGCATAAAAAATGGGAATCCCCATTTTGAACAATGGGAGCCTTAGAAAAAGGATTATTTGTGTCAGTACTACATGATTATCATGTTAACCCTTGTAAAGCCAGGTGACACCAGAAGCTGTGTGACAACAGCAGCTGTGTGTCCCCTGTTCAGGTGCAGATATGTGTAATAGGTTGCAATTTCTCCAGCTTTGTGGAATTCTGATTTTTGGCCAAATAATTAGTAACGTAATCTGACTTTACAGTGGCTTTACATATGTCATCTCTTACAACCAACATTTAAACCACCTGAAAAGGTTTATCTGAGAAAAGTAAAATATAGAAAGATGAAGAATTAACCCTTGACTTCAAGAAGCCCATAATCTAACAGGGGGCATAAAAGGAATATATAAATAAGTATAACAGAAAATAAATATGATAAATGCTATAAAATGGCATATTAGAGCATATAGATTTAAGGAAGGAAAATATGTTATCTATTATGAAAGATTATAGTTTAATAAGAGTCCAAGTTTTTTTTTAATTTTCATTTTAATTCTAGTTAACATACAGCATTATATTAGTTTCGTATATACAATATAGTGATTCAACAATTCCATACAACACCTGGTGCTCATCACAAGTGCACTCCTTAATCCCCATCACCCATCTCACCCACTTCCCTTCTGAGAGCTATCAGTTTGTTCTCTATAGGTAGGAGTCTGTTTCTTGGTTTCTCTCTCTCTCTCTCTCCCTCTCTCTTTCACTCTCTCTTTCTCCTCTTTTCCCTTTGCTCATCTGTTTTGTTTCTTAAATTACACATATGAGTGAAATCATATGGTATTTATCCTCCTCTAACTTATGTCACTTAGTATTATAATCTCTAGATCAGTCCATGTCATTGTAAATGGCAAGATTTCATTCTTTTTTTATGACTTAATAGTAGTCCAATGTGTATATACCTCACATCTTTATCCATTCATCAATTAAAGGAGACTTCAGCTACTTCCATATCTTGGCTATTGTAAATAATGCTCCAATAAACATAGGGGTGCATGTATCCTTTTGAATTAGTGTTTTCGTATTCTTACGGTAACCCAGTAGTGTGATTTTTGGATCATAGGGTAGCTCTATTTTTAACTTTTCAAGGAACCTCCATACCGTTTTCCAAAGTGACTGCACCAGTTTACATTCCCATGAACAGTGTAAGACAGTTCCTTTTTCTCCACATCCTTGTCAACAAGGGGCCCAAGTCTTAAGTCAAGGGAATGACTATCTAGTTTTACAATTTCAAACATCAGTGAACTACTTGGGAAAATAAAAGGAGGATTACAGAGTCTTTCCCTGTTTTCCTGAAAATATATCACATAGATGGCAACAACTGAGCCCTGTACTCAAGGGACTTAAAGTAATAAAATGATAAAGATTTAGAAAGAAGAAGAATTCTCAAAGAAACATTAGAAAAATTAAACATTTTAAAAGTAACAAAAAGAAGCAGTAGTAAAGAAAAATTTGAAAATAACCATGTATGGAAATAGCTACACTGATGAATCATTTAAAATGCCTTCACTCTGTATTCTGCAACTGAAAAGGGTATGAGTTTTCTCCAGTGATCCTAACAGGGACCAGAGAAAGATAGGTCATCTTCACTTCAGTTAAACTGAAGTCACAATGGCTGCTCTGCTTACTTCAAACTGAAAGGAAAAACTAGTTCACTGGACAACATGTCTCTCATCAAGCACCTTTCTGCCAAGGCAACTAAAGACAACTTGAAATTTCTTTTCATCTCTTTTTTTAATTTATTTTTTAATTTACATCCAAGTTGGTTAGCATGTAGTACAACAATGATTTCAGGAGTAGATTCCTTAATGCCCCTTACCCGTTTAGCCCATCCCCCTCCCACAACGCCTTCAGTAATCCTTTTTTGTTCTCTATATTTAAGAGTCTTTTATGTTGACAACTTGAAATTTCTTAAGGTCATTTACACTTTTCTGTAAATAAATTTAAAATTTTTTAAATGTTTATTTATTTTTGAGACGGAGAGAGACAGAGTATGAGTGGGGGTGGGGGGGCAGAGAGAGAGGGAGACACAGAATCCGAAGCAGGCTCCAGGCTCTGAGCTGTCAGCACAGAGCCCGACGCGGAGCTCAAACTCACAGACCTCAAGATCATCACCTGAGCCGAAGTCGGACACTCAACCGACTGAGCCACCCAGGAGTCCCTGTAAATACATTTTAAAACACCATTGTGTAGGAGGAATTAGATCAGTTTATCAATTGATTGACCCAATCATATCAGCCTTGGCTTTTCAGAAAAAGCACATGACTTTTCAAATCAATCAAAGTGATATACCACATTAATAAAAGAGAGGATAAGAACTACACAGTCCTCTCAATAGATGCAAAAAAGCATTGGACATAATACAATGCAATGCAATCAATCTATTCTTAATAAAAATCATCAACAAAGTAGGCACAGATGGAACATACCTCAACATCATAAAGGCTATATAGGAAAGACCCACAGCTAATATCATCCTCAATGGGGAAAAATGGAGAGCTCCCCCCCTATGGTCTGGAACATGACAGGGATGTCCACTCTCACCACTGTTGTGCAACACAGTACTGGAAGTCCTAGCCTCAACAATCAGACAACAAAAAGAAACGAAAGACATACAAATTGGCAAGGAAGAAGTAAAACTTTAACTCTTTGCATATGCCATGATCCTCTACATAGAAAACCCAAAAGACTCTACCAAAAAATAGCTAGAACTAATACATGACTTCACAAAATCAGAGGACATGAATCAATTTACAGAAATCAGTTGCATTTATATACACCAATAATGAAGCAGCAGCAGTAGAAATCAAGTAATGAGTTTTATTTACAATTATAGCAAAAACCATAAGATACTTAGGAATAAGTCTAACCAAAGAGAAAAAAAGATCTATACTCTGGAAACTACAGAACACTTATGAAAGAAATTGAAGAAGACACAAATAAATGGGAAGACATTCAATGCTCATGGATTGGAAGAACAAATACCGTTAAAATGTCTATACTACCCAAAGCAATGTATACATTTAATGAAATCTCTATCAAAATAAGATCAGCAAACAATTGATTGCTAGAACGAACAATCCTAATATTTGTATGGAACCACAAAAGACTCCAAATAGACAAAGTAATCCTGAAAAAGAAAAGCAAACCTGGAGGCATCACAATTTTGGACTTTAAGTTGAATTACAAAGCTGGAGCCAGTCGGGCTCTGTTCTGGTGGCACAGAGCCTTCTTGGGATTCTCTCTCTCTCTCTCTCTCTCTCTCTCTCCCCCTTCTGTGCTTTCTCTCTCTCTTTCTCCCTCTCTCTCTCAAAGTAAGTAAATAAACATTAAAAAAATAAAGTGGTAGTCATCAAGTCAGTATGGTACTGGCACAAAGACAGGCACATAGATCAGTGGAACATAATAGAAAACTGAGAAATGGACCGACAACTATATAATCAACTTATCTTTCACAAAGCAGGAATAAATATCCAATGGAAAAAATACATTCTTTCCAAAAACTGGTGTTGGGAAAACTGGACAGCAACATGCAGGAGAATGAAACTTTCTTATATCATACACACACACACGCACATACACACTTACAAATAAATAAATTCAAAATGAATGAAAGACCTAAATGTAAGACAGGAAACCATCAAAATCCTAGAGGAGAACACAGGCAGCAACCTCTTTGACCTCAGCTGCAGCAACATCTTACTAGACACATTGCTGGAGGCAAGGAAAACTGAAGTAAAAATTAACCATTGAGGCCTCGTCAAGACAAAAAGCCTCTGCACAGCAAAGGAAACAATCAGCAAAACTAAAAGGCAGCCTATGGAATGGAAAAGATATTTGCAAATGACATATCTGATAAAGGATTAGCATCTAAAATCTATAAAGGACTTATCAAATTCAACACCCAAAAAACAAATAATCCAGTTAAGAAATGAGCAGAAGACATGAGCAGATATTTTTCCAAAGAAGACCTATAGATGGCCAACAGACACATGAAAAGATGCTCAACATCACTCATCAGCAGGGAAATACAAATCAAAACCATCATGGGATACCACCTCACATCTGTCAGAATGGGTAAAATTAACAAGACAAGAAACAACAGGTGTTGGCCAGTATGTAGAGAAAGGGGAACCCTCTTGCACTATTGGTGGGAATGCAAATTGGTGCAGTCACTCCGGAAAAGAGTAGGGAAGTTCCTCAAAAAACTAAAAATACAACTACCCTAAGATCCAGCAATTGCACCATTAGGTATTTACCCCAAAGGATACATAATTATAGATTTGAAGGGAAACATGTACCCCACTGTTTATAGCAACATTATCAACAATAATCAAGCTATGGAAAGCATCAAAATTTCCATTGACTGATGAATGGATAAAGAAGATGTAGGGGCACCTGGGTGGCTCAGCCGGTTGAGCATCAGACATTGGCTCAGGTCATGATCTCATGGTTCATGGGTTTGAGCCCTACATCAGGCTCTTGGGTTTGGCCTATTTGAGCCACTTAAGAGTCTTGCCTTAGTTTCTATCATATCTACTTTCATCATCCAAGGGTCAGCTCTAATTATAATACATACAAGTATTTAAAGTAAAAACTCCTTAGCCTGCTAAAAATGACTGCTAAAGCACTTTGAGGAATAGAACCTTTCTCTTCTTTCCTCTCTTTGTTAATTTATTTCCTACTTTTTAGAAGTTCTTCTGTGTTTCTTTAACTATAGCCACAATAATTTTAGAGAAGCTCAAACTCTTCATACATATCTCTGAGTATGGAGAATGTGAAGAATCCCCATGTCGGCTGAAAATTTTTTTTTTGATTTTTAATTTTTTAGACCATGGAACCAGTTGCTGCCTGTGATTAAATATAATTTTTGAAATAAAATATGGGCTAAAAGTATTCTTTTAACCTTTAGAATTACATCTTTAATGTTCTTTACATCTTGATATCACCCTCGAAGTTTTATGCATATTTTAATATGCATCTGTTGAAAATCAGACCCACAATCAAAAGCTAATAGAAACAGAAATAGATTGAGTTGAAGCATAACAGGTATAGAAGATATTTTATAACAGACTGGTAGAATTTACATGTCCCCAGGGTCCACCCCAGCCCATGGTCCCAGTCTCAGTCAACCCAGTGAATTATTTAGCAGTATGATTTGTCATGTGAAGTAATACATGGACCACTCATTAAAGACTCCTCATATGTCAGATACTTTACATAATTTAAGTCTAACTTTCACAAAGACATATTTATTATTGCAAAAACCAACTCTGAGAGCTCAAGAGACTTACCTAGGGTTACAGATTCACATTAATGCAGTGTAAAGATTTGAATCTACATCATCTGAATCCAGAACCAAATGTTTCTCCCTCTTCTGCCAAATTCCTACTCACAAGACTTTTAGAGGTCAGAAGAAGAACTTGAGAGTCCATCTCTTTATTCCAGGTAAGTGGCTGTGGGGTCAGGTTGCTTAACCACTTTTTTTTTTATTATATATGATAAATATACATACTTTTTAGAAACATTAAAATGGAATTTCAATCCTCTTCCTTTAAAAGGGGACCTGGGGCGCCTTGGTGGCACAGTAGGTTGATCATCTGACTCTTGATTTTGGCCCAGGTCACGAGCCCAGGGTCACGGATTGAGTCCCACATCAGGCTCTGCAATGAGTTGGGAGCCTGCTTAAGATTCTCTCTCCCCCTCTTTCCCTCTCGCACACTCATGCTCACTCTCTATCTCTCCCGAAAAGAAAAAAAAATTAAAAGAGGTCTTAATATTGTCCATGCTGGACAAGAAGGAAAAACTGATCTGCCTGAAAATGGGGGAGCTATAAGAAAGAATGCTGGATGACGGGAGAGGGTTCTGTTGCAGGATAAGTTTGGAATATAGAATTTGGGTCAGAGAAAATTTCCACTGCAATGTTTTCCAGGAGAAATACAATGCAAGCCAGAAAAGCAAGCCCATGCTAAATTTAAAGCTCTTAAGAACCATGTTTAAAAAGTAGAAATAATCAGGTGAAATTAACTTTAATAATATTTTAGATGTAATCCAATATATCTGAAGGATTACCATTTCAGGACACATCAAGAGAAAACACAGAGATACTTCACATTCTTTTTGTTTATGAAGTCTTAACAAAATCTCGCGTGTGTTTTATACTTAAAGCACATATTTATTTAGAATAGCCACATTTCACATTCTCAACAGTAATATGTGTCTAGAGGTTACTGTACTGGACATTGTGGTTCCAGTAGTTTAAGAAGAATGCTTGAACAGAGAAGGTGGTTAAATGGATTTTGCATTATAATGAATGAATTTCAGAAGGGGGTACCTGAAGTACAGAAATTTATACACTGATAATTAGAGAAGGATAAAACTTCCATAAGCTAGGAGTGAGGGAAGAAGTATAGGCGATATTGTGCAGTGGAGTAAAGAGAAGAAAAATAAACATTTGGAGAGCGGGTACTTGATATCTGTTTTCTAACCCTAACTCAGCAGAAAGTTACCCTTAACCCATCATACAGATGAGAACACTAAAATTTACAGACTGTCACTTGCTCAAGTTTCTACTTTTTACTATTCCATGAATCTGTGACGACCCTAAATCAAAAGCTTGTATCTACCGTATTCCAGCAGCCTGTAGTAAAAGAAAGGATAATCAGCTGACCCGAGCCTAACATTGTTGACATGAGGCAGACAGAGGGGATTTTCAAAGGCCAAGGTAGGAGAAAGATACAAAGCTTGCAAAGAACTGTGTTTCAAAGACTGTAGCTATAACCCTAAGCCTTTAAGGTGTTGAAGGCAGGGAGCCCAGGCCCCAGGCAGCTGTTCTGCTACACAGTTGTTATTCCGGCCACATGTACCTGCTGTTCTCTTGGCACAGCTGAAGATAAAATACAAAGGATCAGGTTTGATATGTAGTCGAAAGCATAGGTAGAAGAACTGGAGAAACATTTGCACATGAGTTTGGTTAAGAATCAAAGAAGCTTGTCCAATGGCCTGCTCTGGATATTCACACACTAGGATAGATTCTTATACAATTTATACAGGCTCAGTAGGTTTCCTGGTTTATATTTTTAAATATAAAATAATACTCATACTCTAAACTGCACATGCGAAATCCAGAGAGTCAACATTCTCTGGGCATAGATTGTAAAGTAATCGCTTACGTCATGGTGGTGAGATTTTTCTCCACACTGTTCCCATACAATCGATTCTTTTATGAGAATTTGGAGGAGAGAAGGGACATCAGACAGCTCCAGTTAGCCTTACTTTTGCAAAAAATGAATTTTCATGAAAAGCAAGTTATTTTCAGGTAAGGCTCATTTCAGAGAGGAAAGAAAAATCAAATGAGCTGAAAAGTAATAAGACCCTCTTTAAAAATGGAATCATAATGAATTCTCCCTTCTATTTGGATAAGTAGTTCACACTTAATTACTTAACCCATAGAATTGTAAGAGAATTAGAAGCATAGACTCCATTCATTTAAAAATTCCCTCAACAGTTATTTTTTGAGCACCTATTATGAGCTGACCACTATTCTGGGCTCTGGTTGATCCCTGAACCCATGTCTTCTTCTAGGAAACACAACTAGACTACATTTTCCAGCCTTCCTTGTGGTTAGATTTGGAAGCATGACGAGCCAATGGAATATAAGAGGAAGTGCCACCTCCGCTCCTGCCATGTCTGATTCTCCAAAATATTTCACCTACCACAGTGACCTCGGAAGTTACATCGAAGGTGGTGAAACCATCAGAAGAAAGATACAGAGTCCTGACTTAGAAGGGAGCCGTAAGAACACTGGTTTTAGACCTGAGGTGAGCTAGAAATAAACTCCTACTTTACGGCAGCTAGTGTGACCTTAAATAACATAAGTATAAACAACAGACCTGCTCTGTGCCCTCTTGGTCTGACATTCAAATGGAAACAGACAATAAACAAACCGCAGAGATGTTTGGGTATATATAAAAATGTTAAGCTGAGATAGAGAAATCCACATAGCTCAGACTCACGATAAAAGTTTAAAACTGGTGGTGAAACAAAATAATTTATGTTTGACCATCGGATAAAGTATCTCTTTCTCTTTTCTCTTCATCCTGTTCCCCCTTCCCAACACACATGTTTTTGTTTTTGTTTTTGTTTTCCAAGTAAAGTCTATTTGCTGAAATAGTGATAGACTCCAAAGTATGTGGAACAAGAGAAATCATATCGCCTTAGAGATTTCAGTTCACTGTTTTCCTTACTGAATGTTAATCCACTTGTAGAAAAATGTAAATGCATCTTTTTTTTCCAGGCAATAATGATGCCTGTTAATTTTCTCCCATGAACAAAAATAGAAAGGCAGAATCCATTGCCTGGTTGCAGAGCAGCAGCAGGATGGCTGAGGTGGTAATCAAAGAGGTCTAAGACCTAGTCCTAATTATGTGATGTTAGTTAAAGTAGCTGCTTCTGAAGGCTTACTTTCTATATCTACAAAAGTAGAGGTTTGGGCTAAATGACCTATAAGATTTCTCCCAGCTCTTACATTTCTATTTCCAACTTTTGAACCCAAACTTTTTTTTTTTTTACTTTGTACAGAAAATGGTAAAAGTATGGCTCAGATGCAATGGCTTAGGAGACATGCTGCATGGTTTATAGGCTCAAATTATGGGACTCGATATGTGAACTCTGAATCCTTGACTCTCAGTTAGAGGCCTAATGCATTATCTGGGAAACGGAGGCCAAAGCAGCTTCGGAAAATTTCAGGTGATGCAGAGATTCTGTTTGAATTATCCAAAAAAACTGCCCAGGACTTTTGCTTCATTTGACCCCTGTACTTCTGAAGCAGATATATATATATATACCTATATATATAGATATAGATATTTTGTGATTCTGATTTCCCAAAGCTCTGAGCCAGCTTTGTCCTTTGAAACGCCAACCTTTCAAAATAAGGACTGTATTGTTTTTAACAATTGGGTCTCTCTCCCCAGCCTTCTACCCCCTGCTCAGCTTCTCTCTTTTCTGTGTTCTAACTCAGGCCCCTCTCAGCTGTCTGGCTCCTGCTGGTGTGTGTTATGATTGAACGTACTCTATGCTTTCCTTACCACGGTGCCTTTGATTCAGATACAGACGGATACATTATTGATCAGAGTTTGGCTGCTGCTCTTCGCTTGCTGGTGCCGCACTAGTAACTAATAAACGAGTAAGAGAAGAAGAGTAGAAGAGTGTTATCTACTTTTAAAAAGCAAGTAGATAACAACCTCACAGTCTCCATTTTGGAAACTTTAAGAAATGCTATCCAGTTTCCTGCTAGGAGCCTTAGTTTGTCCGGGCTAACTTCATCACTGCACAGAGGTCTGTGGTCCCCCCACCAGGCAGTGAAGGCTTGCCTGGATGAAGGAGAAATTTGCATAGACTGAGACCCATTCGATGTCCCACATGTGAGTGAGTCATGTGAGTGTTTGAACCTCTTTGCTAACCATTCCTCGTAAACCCTAAGTAGCCATTTTGAAACAAATTCTTTGACTGAAAAAGCTATAATAAAAGATTTCTTTACCTTATTTGAAGCTTCTTTTTTCTTTAGACATTTCAATCCCTATTTCAAAATGTCATATTTTCAAGTGCTCATACCCTTTAATCCAATAACTCCACTATTAGAGTTCAGCTCGCAAAAGTGTGTGAGCATATGTGTCTATGCACATGCACAGACATATGAACACGATTATTCTACCTGTAACTGTAAAACCTGGAAAATTTGGGGGACTACCTTAAATAAATTATTGGTTATCCATACAATTGAACAATATGCAGCTATTTAAAAAGTGAGATGGATATATATCTATACATCTATATCTATAGTGATTTTGAAAAAAAATCTATTATATTACCAAATGGAAAACATACTTGTATAGGCTAAACTCTTTCGTCAAAAATTTTATCTACTGCCTATCTATTTATCTGTCAGTCAGATGTCCTGTCCATCCGTCCATCCAACTAGCTTTGCTGGTTTATGTGTAAAGCATTTTATATTTTGCAGAGATGTAGATGAAATTTGTTAATAGGGTGAGTAACTATAGGAAAAGGAAACTTAGATTTTAGAGTTTACCTTCTTGGTTTTTTTTTTTTAATTATTTCTACCTCTGTAGATATTAGATACTATTTTTATTTTTGAAAGATGGCATGTCAATTAAGGTTAGCTGGACTCTGATATTATAGAGAATCCTTATTCTTTATTTATTCCTATATTTCAAAATCTTTATAAGCCTTGTTTAAAAATGCCCTAGTATAAAGGCTTAATAGTCATATAAAAAGACGGTGTGAGTCACTTTCCTGAAAGTGAGTTCTGAAAGATGCAGAAAGACTCATGGGAATTATGGGGATAGTGAGAAGACACCTAGAGGAGCAAAGGAAAGCTGGGTGAAGGGGAGAGGAACCACACAAAGCTATGTGCTTCTCCGGGCAGCATGGAGGCAGTAGGCAGGAGGGCTGACTGGTAGTTAGGAAAATTGGATTCCAGCCCTGCTCTGCCATTTACTACCGCCTGCACATGTCACTTAACCTCTCCTAACCTCAGTTTCCTCATTTATAAAATAAGGGAATTGTGTCGGATGATTTCTGAGGTGCCTTCTAGCTCAGAAATCTATTAAATTCTATGAAACATCATCTTTTCTCCCACCACATAATTGGCAGGAGGAGGTAATGAAATAAGGTCCAGAATAGAATTCATCTTTCAATGTACATTTTCTCTGGCCTTCAAATGGAAGTCGCTGGTAGGTCTTATTTTTTCTCCTCCTGTTACCCTGACTGTGAGTGAGGATAAACTCCCTACACAGGACCCGGCAGAGACTTTTATGTGCTGGGAAAATCCCAGCTGACCCGAACTACCTTTGACAGAGCCTTCTAGTCAGAGCCAGCAAAGGCAGGCATAGAGAAAGCACAATAGGCTAGAAAGAGCGATAGGGTTGTTTGTTTCTTTGTTTTTTTTATAATTTTTTAAACCAGAAAAAAACACATCATTTGCCATTTGGAATTTTGTAGTCTGTAGTATTTTCTATTTTATCTGATTCACTCCACTAGTCCTTTACAAAGCATTTCAGCTCTGCTAATGCTTTCTTTTTGTTTCCAAATGTGTTTATTTTTGAGAGAGAGAGAGAAAGAGGGAGAGAACACATGCAGGGGAGGGGCAGAAAAAAAAGGAGAGAGAAAGAATCCCAAGTAGGCCCCCCTGCATTGTCAGCATGAAACTCCACGCGGGGCTTGAACTCACAAACCACAAGTTCATGACCTGAGCCGAAACCAAGAGTCTGATGCTTAACCAAATGAGCCACCCAGGGGCTCCTCCACTAATGTTTTCTATTTCAAACCTACAGGGATTTAAAAAAAGTCTGACCTAGTCCCCACCATTCCAGCAGACTGTCAAGTTTTTCCATTCCCTGAAAGCCCTTGGCTTGCAGTTATGGAAAGAGACAAAGCCACAAACCTGGGTAATCACTATTTAATGATATGACCCAGAAGGGCTAATGTGCTTTGATATAACTTCCTGAGCACCTACCACATATTTTGCATCACTCTAAGCACTAAATATCCAAAGGTCAAGGTCCTACCTGAAGAAGAGAGGAGTCTAAAGGGAGAAGGAATCAACATGCTATAATAAGGTCTCACACCAGAAGGATGGGCCAGAGCTCTGGAAAGAGAGGAAGGGCCATTTAACCTAAAGAAGATTCATTTGAATGGGGCCCTAAAGGTAAATAACCAATACCCACGTTCTTTTGCTAATACTTTCTGATCTTACTATGGCAAGGAAAGTATCTTCATTCTTCCTCACGCGAGACCCCCAGAAGACAGCATGGTTACAAAGAGCCAGTAGGCCACCCGGAAACCAAGGGATGAAGAAACACAGCAATAGCAGAGCTCGTCTAGGAACATGCAAGAGTAAGGCAACGGTGAGCAAGCCAGGGAAGAATGGGTCCTCAGAGAACGTAATAGCGAAACAGAACAGGGTGGGGATGGGATGAAACATGGGACAGAGCTGTGCCTCTTAGACATTGCAGGTTTCATTCCACCATGGTCTTGTTTACCTTGTCTCTTCAGAGATTGAGTTTTATTGGGAGTCCTAGCGTGACTGCCTCCAGGGTGCATCTCCTTTCATATAAGGTCTCTCGCCCACTATAAGCCATCACCAGCATGACAAGTTTTGTCCTGAAGCCTTTGGCAAAGTGGAGCAAACCTAGCAGGACCACTAAAGCGCAGACACCCTGCTGGGGTGAAGATGAATGGAAGTGCAACTGGGAAACATTTTAAAACCAGGTGTGAATAAATGGAGAAACAAAGAAAATATTTTTGTCATTGAGTGCTTTACACTAGATTCAGACAAAGACTCATAGCCACATACTGGAATCAGCTGGAAGTCACAGGTGACAGAGCAAATACTGTTTCTTCATTTTCTTCAATTAATACACACATTTAAATCAAATCAACAAATACTTTTCAAAAGATATCACTGTCCCTATGTAGTCATCTCTTGATTTAGTTATTTTTCTTTTAGCAGGGGTCAGAATCAGATTGCTGGAGTCCAGGGGATGAGGGAGAAAAGACAGGTGTTAACGGTTGACCAATGACTTTTTCTGATAAGTAATAAATTAAGGGGCTCTACATCTTTTGAAATCCTAAAGGGTTTCCCACTAGCCTGAAATTTCTGATGCCAGAGGTGTCCCTGGGTTTGAGGATGGTAAGTTTCTACAAAAGTCCTATTCAAATGCCAATTAATAGTCCAATATCTAGTGCTATTGACATACATGTTCTAGCTAGACACTTTGTGAAATCATTATTGAGAAAGAGTAATTTTTCTTTGTGATCATACAGGCAGAATCAAGGTAAAACAATACTCTCTCTCTCTCTCTCTCTATATATATATATATATATATATATAATCTCTCTATAAGATAATATATATCTCTCTCTATATATATATAGATAATAATATATGATATTATATATATATGTATAATATCGAGAAGAGACATTGATGACAGACATTTTCTGTTTCCTTAAGTGTTGACTTAGGGATGGAAAAATATTTTCCAAGTCATGAGTGATTTCAGAGTTACAGTTAGAATACCTGAAATTTTGCAAAATGGAGTCTTGTGCTTTAGGCCCTAAAGGACTAACAATGCTCACCATTTTTTAAGCTTCTCAACCTTATGTAGTTATATGGGTTCAGTGGCAGTGCCCTAAAGCCATGTAACTATGAGCCATATTATTATATGGTTCTAGCTCTACTGTTTATATGGAATTAAGGACTTAATATATATGAATTTATTTATCCTCCAAATCACAAAGCGGAATATTCAAGTTCTTCTTAAAGGTCCTTAACTGAATTGTGATGATAATGAAAACACAGAAACAAAAAATAAAACCTTGAGTCTCAGATCAATGTTTTCTCTAGATTCCACTGTTTCCAAAATAGAATTCTAGGAAAATCGCATCAGAGAAATCTGAGAGCTCTCAGAAAAACCACAACCTTTAGAGAAATCAGAGTTTTCAGAGCTCTTTGACTGACAAAGCCATGCTTTTTTCCTGGCTTCATCTCAGCCCCTGGAGCTGTCACATTAAGAGGCTGTGTGATTTGATGCAGAGTATGGCAGGCAACTTGAGGCCACCTAGGAACACATGGGAGTGTGATCATGCATATGTCCCAGGAGCAATTCCAGAAATGAAGAAGGAATAATAAATAAATAAGAACTGTGGGTGGAAGAACCTCACACTGGCTTTCTGTCTGTAATAACCAATCTGATACTTAATAAATGAGCAAATATTTATTTCAAACAATGTATGTATATCCTCAATATCACATAAAGAGCTTCAGAAGGTAGAGACAAATAATGAAATATCCCCTACACCCAAACAGCTCGTGATTGTATATATCTTTTGAATTTTTTTTAATGTTTATTTATTTTTTGAGGGAGAGAGAGAGAGAGACAGAATGCAAGCAGGGGAGGGGCAGAGAGGAGACGCAGAATCTGAAGCAGGCTCCAGGCTCCAAGCTGTCAGCACAGCTGATGCGGGGCTCGAACTCACAGACTGAGAGATCATAACCAGAACTGAAGTCAGATGCTTAACCACCTGAGCCACCCAGGCGCCCTGCTTGTGTTTCTATCTTAATGAAGCACATTCTGGTCTCTGGTCCACTGAAATGTAAAAGAGCTACCTTTACTTTATCTTAAAGTCCTCAGATAGTTTTTCTTAGAAAGGATATAATTCATGTGATTTTGGCTATGATCAGTATAAAATGTATAAAAAGAGTATAAAAGGTTTTTTTTTCAGGTCTAAATATTAAAAGATATGAAAAGATAATTGATGTGAGTTGTCCTTCCTGAAACAAGTCCAGGCATATTTATACACAGTGATACTCAGGAGGTGCCAGAAATTAACTTTAAATTGTCCATATGGCCCTGACTTGAGGGGACGTGGTCTATGTCAGCATGAAGGGCAGATTCGTCAGATGACTCTGAATGGATTTTCACAGAAAATAAAAGACATGAAGAAGAGTAAAGACGTAATTCTATCTTCTCTGAAACATATTGATGCTCTTATAGGGGATAAGTTTGCTCCCTTTCTAAAGAGGGGAGTTAAATATCAGTGATGACCAGGTAGGAGAAAATCGAGGAACTGGGACTATTTTCTGGATTAATTATAGACACCATTTCAGTAGATTCACCCTTAAGCAACTAGTCTTGATAACAAACTATTCTTGGCATAAGATGGGAGGTATTCTAAGGAAAACCAGAAGATAAATGATTTTTACAACTCTTGGCAACCCTAAGGATGTCTTGGTATGGATTAATTATCACTCATCCTCCTGCCTGGTTTTAGGGAGGCTCATCACTGATGCTCACTTATTATATTAATCCCTATAAAATTATTCAAAGTGAAACCATAGTATTCAAAGTGCTTATTTTGCACAAAATGAATATCTTGCACCTCAAGCTTGCCAAGATTTAGCCTCTAAAAAAAGTCATTAATGCCAAACGTCACTTTCTATAATAGATTCCAGAAAGTTATGAGTAAATATTTTGGGGTATATCAATCACATATAAATGCTCTGTGAGAGTTGCCTATTTAAAATAATTCCATCTAATTCAACAACTTTTGCTAAGAATTGATTTCATCACAAGCATTGAACTAGATGCTGTGGATGTACAGATTAATATAACTTGGTTCCTGTCATCAAAAATCTTAGAGTTTAGTGTAAGGGAGAGATGCATTAATACCAGATGTCGATGTCATATGCTGAGTGCACACCTAGGGTAGTGTGAGAGAACAAAGAAGGAGCAACCTGTTCATCCTGTGGAGATCAGTAATAGTGTTCAGAAGAAAAAGAAATGGCTGAGCTGAGGTTTGAAGGGAGAACGGAGACTGTTAAAGAATTCTTTGGTCCAGTAATCCATATTTTATTCATATTGTTTGTGTAATTTCAGCTGAAGCACAGCCTTATTTCTCTTTAACTCTTCAATTTTAGGATACAGAATTAGAGACAAACACAGGAAATGGTTTACTCCATATTGATACATTCTTCGGTTCATCCTTAGGTATTTCTTTTCATATAATAAGTGGTAATACCCCTACCTTGTTCTTGTACTATAAATATTACCAATGTATTTACGTTTAGCCCGAAGACACGATGGGAAATGAGTGCTACTGGTGCCACTAACAAGCCTGATACAGAAAGTCTAGACCAATCTGGGAAAAAAAGAGAGCAATCTATTTGTTTTCATGGCTTCATTAATGAAAAGGACTATACAACGGGGAGAGGATGACCTCCTGGAGAGAAAAAAGCTGAACAATCACAATACATCAAATTCTGTCTTCTGAGAAGCGTCTGTGACTATATGTCTATTATCTTTGCGTATCAATCTTCACTCTCAAATGGCTCTTTCTTAATTTGCATATTAGTGAAGAAAGAGTTTTATTGAATCGATTTACATTTATTTTCCTCAAGCTTTCTTTTGGAGGAGGGTTGTGGAGGTATGGAGGAAACTGATGACAGAATCATGTTAACTCATAGGTTCTGATTGGAAGAGCTTTTATTCAACCATGTAAATAATCACACCTAGTATGTGAGAACCTGTGGTACTGGTGCTGGGGACAGGGGACCATGCCCCAGCTCCAGCTTCTATAGTGCAGTGAGGACAGGTGTCCTAAGTCTTTCCACACATCCGCTTTTGCCACATGTAAAACACAATGGCCTACACACACTAAAAACTGGCTTTTCAAATCTTTAGTTTGTTTGGGGTTTGAGTCATTAAAACCTCATGTTATTGATTTAAGAATAATCTACAGGATAAGAAACATATCTCTCGAATACATTAACTAAAATGACACTAACTCTTTGTATGTGGCAGAAAACCATTTTCTAAAGAACTGTTTTAGGTGATAGTTGCTTTGCCCAAGATCTGGTAGTATCAAAAATGAAAGACAAGACCCATTCCCATACAGAGAAAGCAATAAGCAAGGGAGCATTGTTAAATGCATTACCATCTATTGAAGCCCACATGAAGATATGTATTTAATTAGCCTTTGGGCTATCTCTAAATGCTTGCTTTTATTCCATAGTATACGGGGAATCTTAATTTGCACATGCTAATGCACCTTCATAAAGACCTCCTTTGGAAAAACTCTTTTAAATTGTTGAGGCATCCTTGGCAGTAATGCTTTATAATGCTTCTGAATTTAAAAACAAAAAATGTATAAATAGGGCTTTTTTTTTTCCTTAACCTGTTAAACTTCTATCAGCCAATAGCAATCCTTTTTTTTTTTTTAAGCAAGGAAGTGAGAATACAAATTCTCATCAGTTATGGCAATCAGAGTAACAACAGCTAACATACTTGATTCATTTTTAATACAGAGTGCATCCATGCTGGAGGGCTTTTTTATACATATGGAAAACAGGAAAGGAGAAATGCATATTTCTTCTTTCCTAAATCTGTGATCTAGAAAGACCGGATGCATAATGAAAAATAGATAATATTTTTTTTGTTTGAGAGAGAAAGTGTGTGTGGGGGGAGGGACACACACACACACACGCAGAGAGAGAGAGAGAGAGAGAGAGAGAGAGAGAGAGAGAGAGAGAGAGAGAGAGAGAGAGAGAGAATCCCAAGCAGGCTCTGTGCTGTCAGCCTAGAGCCCTACAGGGGGCTTGACTCAGGAACCATGAGATCATGACCTCAGCTGAAACTGCGAAAGCAAGAGTCAGACACTTCACCAACTGAGCCACCCAGGTGCCCCAAGCATATAGATTTTTGACTAAACAACAGATCTCCTCTCAGGTGGAGAGACCAGTTCTTGCTTCTTTGGATGCAGCCAACCTTGGAGGAGAGTGTAGGACAGAGAAGGCAGGCTCCAGGGTTTAGCTGTCCCAAACCGAACTCTTGCTCATTCATGCACAGGTGCTTTTTAATTTTTGTATTCTTATTTTTTTTCTGGAGGACTAAAGTTTTCCCAAACATTAAGATCTAATACCTAGGTTGCAGGTAGTGGTGGTGATGGTAGTGTCTTTTTTTTTTTTTTTTCCCAACCTGAGAAGGCAGCATACTGAAAGAAAGGGCTTGGTCTTTGGAGTCAGAGCTCCCTGGGTTCAAATCACAGTATCCTGATTCGGGGCACTAGTAAAAATGACAATATAAATCCACGCGTGCATATGTATAGAAAGGAGCTTACAAGAAGAGAGGGGTCCTGTCTAGGGAGCTCTACTACTATAGGGGAAAATCTGAGGCTAGATTCCATTGGTTCAAGGTTTCTAGTCTTCCATACCAATGCCACTTCTGTGTAACTCTAAATAACTGCAGATTTGGTAGAAAAGGACAAAGGGGATGAGCAACAGCTGTTGCTGTTCCAGCCTTTTATTAAATTATACTTTTAAAAGCCCATGTATCTAAAACTCGATGTACAATGAATGTAAGCAGGCTGTGCGGAAAAGCTCCAGGCAGCTGGGAGAATTACAAAAGGGACGTGGGAACAAGAGAAATATACCCATATGTTCAAATCAAAAACAGTTTTCAATACAGCCCACTCTGCTGACTCCCAGCACAGAGATGAAGAGTCACAGACCCTAGCAGCCTCCCTCCCTGCGCAAAAAAGCAGACTCGGGTCATACAAACACATTCACCTGCGGCTCTGGGCCTGCCCGTATTCAGTCTGGTGCCCTGACACCCTGCCGATGCTTTACTTGCATTCAGACTCTGTCTTTCTCAAAGGCCACAGGCCCCTGAGATTCCAAGGAGTGTTAATGATCTCCTCTCCCTGGGGCAACTGGCCTTCTTCCTTCCAAAGTAGGATTACTTTAGGTAATGTTTCTTTTGAGTACACAGGCACAGAGTTCAGTTTTAAATCAGGCTTTGTCACTTCATATTTGCACTGCCGCAATGAGGACATTTCATCCAAAATTAATATCTCAGAGCAGCTGTTAAAGAGAAGCAAGAGACGGACAAATTGGGGAATGCCTCTCTGCTCTTGCTCCTGCTGAAAGCCATAACTCCGGGTATGGTTGCTTATTACACCAGGGTTCAACCGGTCCTGGCATTGTATGAGAAGCCCTCTCCTTGGGTCCTCCTTAAAGCAAATGTCAACATTTTTCAATCTGGCTATACAAGACACATGATGTGAAATCAACACGCAGGACACATTTCAAAGAGCATTCCAAGAATTCCAACTTTTTTTTGACTTTAGGCTTTTCTACCACTTCCCCCCTTAAGAAAATGGGTCTTAACAAAGAAAGGAATGAGAATGGCATTATTATAGGGGTTAACTACCTTGAATCTGTTCTAATTATTGAAAACTTTGTTTGCAAGCTTTTATATCTTATCATTAGACCACGTCATTTACAGACATCTTACATCTGATCTTAACATTCTTTAAAATTTAGCATAAATGGGGGGGGGACTGGGTGGTTCAGTTGAGCGTTAAGCATTCAACTCTGAATTTCGGTTCAGGGCATGATCTCATGGCTCCTGAGTTCAAGCCCCACATCAGGCTCTGTGCTGACAGTGTGGAGGCTGTTTGGGATTCTCACTCTCTCCCTCTCTCTGCTCCTCCCCTATCCACATGCCCTCTCTCTCTCTCTCTCTCTCTCTCTCTCTCTCTCTCTCTCTCTCAAAATAAATAAACTTTAAAAAAATAGCACAAATGAACAACTTAAGGCTATAGTGTCTGTTTATTTTACTAAATTTGGAGAAATCCCACATCTCACTTTAATTTACCCTCACACTGGTCACCTGTCTGTGTTTTTGTTGCTTTTCAACACCTCAATTCTATAGAACAAGAAATGAAGAGGTAGGAAACTTTACTTAATCTGCGAAACACCAAGATACCTATGGCTTTCTGTGACAGAATACCAAGTGAGAAAACCCCTAGACAGCAAAGTGATGATAAAAAGACCACTGCCGCACATAACTGATAAGCTATGCTAATGAACCAGCTCCCTACTTCTTCCAACAAAATATGACTACATTTCAAGTGCTAGGAAAAGCTTGAGTTTGAGATTTGCTCATAACTCTAAATGAGTTCTTGTGTAAATTTTAGATATTTGGGGAAAAATCCACTGTCTTTAAATCCTAATTAGGCTCTTCTGATCTGAGAGTAATGGGTTGCTGAGACGGTTAAAGGTAATGACTAACAGAGAGTCTAGGATCATCTGTGAACTTACATAATTTGCTCTCAGGCTTCCCTCTGTCAATACAAGAAATCAAGGACAAACCATAATCCTGGCAAACAATCTGTGGTTCCCCTGCTTGTCCTTTGTGATTGTTTTGCATGTATTATGTATGGCACTCATCTGATATTAGCAGTTAATAATGTTAACTACGGTGAAAATGATGATGGGAAGTAAAAATTAAAAATAGAATAAAGCCTTTCCAAATTAGAAGTTTAATGAGAAAAGATTTCTCCCTCATTAATTTTTTTTTTCTGTCTCTTCTGAACCAATCTTTGTACCTCCTACTGTTACGCCCATTTGATTCTTCAAACTAAGCTCTAAGGAAGAAGTTCCACCTTTGATTAAGAAGGTCCAATTATTTCATTAATGAAATGACTAATTATGTCAAAACTTACATAATATACCTGTATTATTCTTCTCTGAAATGACATTGGGTTGAAATAGTTCTACCCTGAGGCAAAGTAGTTGAAAATAGTTGCAGTCACCTTTAGCTAATTAGGTAAACCCTTTTCAAAATTAGAGATTTATAATTCTGGATCAAATGAGGATCTATGGTAACAGAGTATAAAACTGTCTCTAAAGTAAAAGAACAAGCAAATTTTAATAAAATTTGATCAGTATTTTAATCAAATTTAATTTGATTTAAGCAAAATTTAATAAAATTTTGATCAGTATTTAGATCAAAAACATAAGAATGTTTCTTGTTGTGAATTCTGCCTTGTTGTGATTTTGAAAAGCAACTTGCACTTGGGCAAAACTGACTGAACACAGCCTCCCTGGACAATAACTAAGAGCTGACCTGAACAAATACGTATTAGTAACCACTGTGATTCCCACTGTCTGATTGGGTGCAGAATCGGCATGCAACACACATGAGATAGGAGCCAGTCACTTTTTAGGACTCTTGCCTGTTTTGTTTTGTAGTGGAGACTGATGTGCTCTATCACGGTGAAGAAGAGCTTGGAACTGAAGTCAAAGAGCCTGTGCTCAAATCCGATATCCACCCCCGTCAGTTACAAGCCCTATAAAGATGTTATTATGATTAAAAGAGATAATATGTGTAAAACACTGAATGTGTCTAACAACTGAATAAATTAGCAATAGAAGTCATTTTTTGCAAAGTTGTATTGACTTCAGGGACAGAGGTTCCTGAATATTAAAGGCATCTTATCCCTTCCTTCTCCTGTTTTCCATGCAAGTAACATCACTTTTACTCTGTTTTTAGTTACACCCTTTGAGCATTTAAAAGGCATGGCCCACTCTTGTGGATCAGAGTTAAAATTATCAAACACCCTAAACAGTGATACCAGTTGAACATGGGAAGAATGGCAGGAGACAGTTCAGGCAGGTGCTGAAGAGTTTAAGTCTGAGAGGCTGGGTGAGTAATGGACACTCTGGGTCTGTGGACCTGCTCTGTCTGTCCTGGAACTAATAATAGAGTGTGGTATTCTTAAAAGAAGGACGTAGGAAAGGTATGCATAGCGATGCGTGTGTGCACATGCACCTGTGTAGAGTTTATCACTGTCTTCTCAGGTGCTTTACTTAGCAAATGAGCTCAGCAATATTCCCCCTGAAATTGCTTGCTCCAGGGTGCTTAACAAATGGTTGGCCGTTTAATGGCCCGAGGCAGAGCCAGGGAAGGTTAACACACTGACAAAATGGGCATTAACTATGATAACAACTGTTTTCATGGGGATTATTGCTATTATAAACCTTATTCAATATCATAATGCCAGCAATATTTTTTTCTTTTTCTCTGATTTAAAATTAAGTCATCCTCCAGAAGGTACATAACACAGAGGAGACCTGAAAACTCAAAGTGTTAGACCTTTAATGGCCTTTTCATAATTCCCTGTTGTTTCAAAAACAAAAAAAAAACAAAAAAAAACAAAAAAACCTAAAAAACACTAGATGCATAATCCAGTGCTTGGATAGATTATATTACTCAAACTAGAGGAAGTGTATTTAGAAAGAGAGATATCGATTTATTAGATCCTACTGTGACAAAGACTCATACTCATCTCTTCCAAACTGAAAATTTTCATTTTTACTGGATTTGATGTCCGTGGTTGGAGCAGACACTGGCTTGGACAATGAAAGACAAGGCATATATATATATATATATATATATATATGTATATATAAAATCCCTGTCCACTTGCACCTTGTCTGTCTGGGAAGAAAACAACCTGAAGACTCATCTAACCTAGTCTCATTAGCACAGATCATAGGTAATTTATCATAGTAGCATTTAGAAGATAAAATGTCTGCTTACCAAGAATAAGACATCTCTCTGGTACTGTTCAGTTTTAGAGCATAACACAAGAATAGCCATATAGGAAGGTGTACCATCTGAAGGAAAGGGTGGTTTGGTTGGTCTCAGAAAGAACAGGCCCTAGGCAAGGAGCTCTTGATGGAGCCTGTTTCTAGATGCAAATGACCTATCCAAAAGAGGAATGGAGGGGCAATTTCAAGCATCTTACTTCCTAATTCTGTTAAGGCCAGGAATGAATAAAAAAAAAAAAAGAATAATCCTGGGGTGAACCTGCCTAGTAAACATTTGCAGCTGAGTCCCATCATAGCTGGTCATCAAATGAGCCCATTGGCAAGAAGACATGACACTGTTGATGCCATTCCTAAATTGAATGTGTCCTTCTGCCACTTGAGTCAGAGTAGATCTGTCTTTCTTGTCACTTTGCTTTTCCATGCGCACTCTGCTTATTTCTTTTAGATTCATTTTCTTGTCTTTTTTGGCCTCCATTTCCACTGTTGATCCCCCCTTTCTTAGTTGTGACTTAATCTTCTTAGGCTATTCCCTTTTCCTCTTCTTTCTAAGAAATTACTTTCTCTCTCTCTCTCTCTCTCTCTCTCTCTCTCTCTCTCTCTCTCTCACACACACACACACACACACACACACACACACACACAAACTTCTACAACCCAGAAAGGAACTTTCGGATTCCTTTTCCTATTGGACAATTCTACTATTCTGCTCCCACCCTTTGCTGTGCCAGCTGCCAGCAGCTCCCTGTGGGCTGGCAGGATGCTCCATCTCTCAGCATCAACTTTGGAAAACAGCCAAAGGCTGTTTTTTTCAGCTCTTAGTTTCTCTTTGCTTGTACCTTTAGCTCAACTTTATTTCTCTAGTTTCAATTCACCAGTACCGAGTTTCTGATATACTTCAACATATGCAGTATTAAATTTAAGCCTCCTTCACATTATCCTGTTTTGGATCGAAGATAGGATTATTGAATTTTTAAATGGAATTGGTATATTCTAAGACGCCTCTTATTATTAGGAAACAGTGGCATTTTGGAGTGTCTCTGATGGGAAATCAGGCAATCTCTACTTGATCTCTTCAGTTGAAAAACAAATTTACTATATTGCCAGACCGCAAGCTTCATTTTATTCTTAGTTTGGCTAGTCAAAATATTCTTCCCTGCTCTTAGACAAAACTTGTTTTCTAATAACTGTCACCTGTAGCCAAATTCTTCTATATAAAACATGTCCTTTCTGATTTGGTATAATTTCCACTATTCTTAAGTAGGCGTCTGCCCTGGGTCTTCTGTAGGCTATTCCCCTTCTCTTCGATGCTCATCCTAAGGGCGACACTGCACAGTCTGGACCAGGTCCACTTATCATTCCTGACTCCAGATGTGGTCTAAGTCATGAAGGAATGCAGGACTCATTTGTAAAACAAATTAAAATAAATAAAACCCACCAGAATATTTTGTGAAACTCATGGTCTCTTCGAGTTGGCCTAAGTTGGAAACCAACAAAATCAAGAGAGAATGAAATTTGTTTGCTTTAAAATTTATGCATCTGTAAGTCTTAATATTTTAAGGTTAATCAGAGCTATACCTACCATGCCGTCCTTACATACAACTCAAATCATAGAACAGATCCATGGGATGCCTACCATCTCACCCAAGGTAGAATAATTCAGCCCTCAATGGAACAGTCAGGATCCTTATTTTATGTGGGTTAGAACCTAGGTCTGACTCATTATAGCCATCATGCCACAAGTTTCTTGAGTCTTGACAGCAAGATCAGACAAACTCCCTCAGGGTATTCTGGTCCTCAAAGTCTGGGGTCCTCAGACATGTCAGAGTGACGTCATATGCCAGCTAATCCACTGCAAGATTGAGGGATGTGATGTACAGCCCAGCCTGCAAATCCCACAGCGAAAGTTCACTGGTCTTAGGAGCAGCCAGTGAGTATTCTGTTTTGATATTCTACTTGGCAAGCTCCTGAACCTTAACTCCTGATATCTGACCAAATGCAAAGAAATGAAGATTTGATTGTGTCTGAGAAGCTTAGAGATCACCAGAGCAGCAAGGGCTTCCCATTCTTTTGTGAAACATTGCTCCTTTGATCTCCTGCAGCATCTTTTAAACAGTTATGTGTTTGGGCTTACAATTCATTGTACATGAGTTCATACTTAAGACAAGAAGGCTTCTCCTTAGAGAAAAGAGTGTGACTTTATCAAACCTAAAAAGGGGCTATAAATCTCCCTAGTCCTCGGAAGGAGGATTATCTCATGTTAACTTTGTCCAGCTCTGTGAGAGCCAAGCCAAGGGCACAGCCTAGGGTCTGGGTATGCTAGAATCAGAGAATGAGGAAGCAGCACAGATCCACACTTGAAATCAAGGTAAGGTCCATATGAACAATGCTTTGGAAGAAATTAAACTTCTTTTCTTGTTGCTTAGTTTGTTTTGTTTTGCTATGAGATAGGCTGCCAAGTGGACGTAAATCAGTGACAGACACATCGCTGTGTACATCACTGTCCTTTGTGAGCTGGCTGTGGCTGACATTGGCATAATATCCAGAGTGAATAGACTGGCCAACTTGACAAACCTCTACCCACTTATCCTCATGTTCTGTTGTGCTGGGCTCCAGAGTCTTCTAGCTACCTTTTCACCATTTCCTGAGAAGATTCTTGCTTCATAGTTTCCTGGATCTCTAAACAAAATGCCTTCTCCATGCTCTTAATTTCTTAAAACCACTGTGTCTTATCCGCCTAACCGCGTTGTTGAGCTATTAGATGGCAAACAGGATTTATCTTTCATGCCAATAGTGATTGATTAGTAGTAGCTGCCTGGAACGTAGATTTGAGAAAAAAAATTATGAGGCTATGTTTGGGCTTACTATGATTGATTGAAATGCCTACAGTGGGTACACGATGGTGAGGTGGTAGCATGTGGGCCACTCTTCAATAATTTCTCATGCAATATTCTAAGACAAATGGACACCAAATGCATGTCTTGACAAGTTGTTTGTGTACAGGAATTATTTTATCCCCATAGGTGGCCTGTATAGTAAATCTATCATCAATAATAGATAATACAGCTGCCATTTGCTGAACAAAAACAACATGCCAGCCACTGTGCTTGGTGGTTTACATGCATTGCCTCAACTCTTTGCATCAGCTCTGTACAGTAGGCATTGCTATATGCATTTCACAGATGAGAAAGTGGGAGTCAACACACTCAAATGGACTTTCCAAAACCCCTTAAATAAATGAATGGCAGAGGCACGATTTAGACTCTGGCTCATTCTGTGTCAAAATGTAACAATAGCAGTAACTAAGTACCCTTAGACACTACTGCATATCTAAAGGAGAATCTATTTTGTAAGGGAAAAGGGGAGGGTCAATTGGAGAGACCTGAGATTGGGTACAAATTATGACCTTCAGATCCCAAATGGAGGGGCATACATAAAACTTTATATTAATCTTAATTTAAAATATCCTCAAGAATTATAATTATGATTAATGACCTAGGATGAGATGAGCAAGAAAATAGGCATGGTTTCCTCCTGGTTTTTCTTTTTTAATGTTTATTTATGTGTGTGTGTGTGTGTGTGTGTGTGTGACAGAGAGAGAGAGACCAGAGAGCAAGCAGGGGAGGGTCTGAGAGAGAGGGAGACACAGAATCTAATGAATCTGTGTTGTCAGCACAGAGCCTGGTGCAGGGCTTGAACCCACAAACCTCCAGATCATGACCTGAGCCAAAGTCCGACACTTAACCAACTGAGGCACCCAAAAGCGCCTCCTTCTAGTTTTATAGTATGATTTCAGAAGATAGGAAAACTGGTATCTACAACCAACCATCCCAACTAGACGGTATACCCCAGGAGGCCAAGAGCATATATTCTCAATTGTTCTTTCCCTCCTTGCCACTATTAAGCCTAAGCACAATTCCTTAAAAATTCCCGCGTAAATACGTATTACCTAAGTATACGTTCAGTAAAGCAGAGCAAACACAAAAGGGAAAAGAGGAAAAAATAATGTACTCACAGGATGTTTATTTTTAATTCCTAGTTAAAACATGGGGAATAGAGTGGATACTTTATAATTAAGATGACAAAGAAAAGAAGTCATTTCCAAATCCTGATGCTTTACCATTAAAGACTTCATTTGTGTTGATAAGCCCACACCCATTCTGTGAAAGAGAAAAGAGTCTTAAGAGCTGGATGACAGTCTGTATATGTGGCCTAGTAACACTAAGATGTGGCAGAGAGGCAGAAACCCTATGGCCAGAGCCATAGTATCATTCTGTTTCGTATTCAAGAGGTCGAAACAAAGAAAAGGGCTCCATGCTACGAGTTAAATAATTCAAGCAGAAACAGCATGCTATCCTACAAGTTGTAGGGACAACGTAATGCTGCATCATCTCATTTTAGGAGCTGAAGTAATTATTTATGTTAAATAACCACAAAGCGATTATTGCCAACATAATGATTAAGGTTTATGGTGCAATATAGAAGGCCAAACTTGTTATGTAAGTGGTAAACCTCAATAATTCAGTATTTTAATAACAGCTTGAGATTTAATCAACACAGAGTAATTGCATTAAATCTGAATTAAGTTCACATTGGAGGCATGATAATATCAAGCCCAGCATCTCTTTCTTTTTTCTAATATTTAGAACAGATCCAATGATCGTGTGAATCAATGAAGTTCAGTCTGAGTTCACTGAAGAAGCAGTTTTTAACCAGAGATGATGGGTAGTGTAACTTCATCAACTTTGACACATGGATCTTCCCAATAAGGCAGAGATACATCTTTGGAATTTATTAAAAGAATGGATTTTCTCTATATATTTTACTGAAAATATATTAAAACAGCTTTTAGTTTTTCCCAGGCGTTATTTTGCTATTCTAAGCCAAGGCATCACAAAATTTAGCACGAAAGAATACCTAGGTCATAAGAGAAACACACTGTTCCCTCCGAGTGCACAGTCTACCAGAACTTTAACTTATCTCTAACATCTGATATTTTATCTTTAAAAGTATTGTAAATTTTCCATTTTTCCAGGATACATTTGACTTTGTTCTTAGACCAGGAAAAATATCTTAAATTACTTACTGCTGAAGTAATAAACTGTGCAGTGTTTGTCCTTGAAGTATGTAAATCTCCAGTTTGGAAGGCCCAGTCAGATAATTCATTTAAGTAAAAATGTTAGAAAATAAATATTTACATACTGGGTCATAATAAACTCACTTTACTAGTTTTCCCGAATTGCCATAGTATTATTTGAAAGGTCAGTTGATCTTGAAGTTTCCAACAAAGGTTAAAATGAACTCAACAGTTTAGATTTCCTTAGGTATGGATCATACAAACAAACATTTAATAAAAGCTTGTTGAACTTACTTATATTTTCAGCTTTTATAACTCCAGGCTGTCTGCAAGTCTAGATACTTGTTCTTCTTACTTTAAGAGGTATCTCTAACATAGGAAAAAAATAATTCCTTTTTTAAAGTTTATTTACTTATTTTTTTGTTTGTTTATTTTGAGAGAGACAGAGACAGCGTAAGTGGGGAGGGGCAGAGAGAGGGAGAGAAAATCCCAAGCAGGCTTCACACTACCAACGCAGAGCCCAATGTGGGGCTTGAACCTACAAAGCCGTGAAATCCTGACATGAGCCAAAATGCTTAACTAATTGAGCTATCCAGGCACCCCAGGGAGGGGGACTTCTTAAAGACTGTCATTTGAACTCCAGTCTTGTAAAATGTTCCACACATATGAAAGGACTCCCTGGTGAAATAAGCCTGGGAAACCAAGTATACCACATGTTTCCTGTAGATTAAAAGTAAATTCTAGAATATCAAACTCTTTGAGATGTCCTATTGGAATTCAAACAATTCTCATTTTCACAAATTAGTTATTAACTACTAGTGTAACTATTGCTCCACAAAACACACTGTGTAAAATACATATACTTATTGATTTTATATGCTCATATCGCAATCCATCTCAATGTTTGCCTTTCTAAACTGAAAAAAGAATCTGTTCATTTGGCTGTTTCTTCACTATTTGGTTGTATTTAAGAGTGCTAAATCTCACCAGCTTAATCCTGTATATTATGTGTTTTGGCAAGAAGGTCTGCACAGAGGCATTTCGGTTTGGTTTCTTCTAACTTTTCTAATAATGCTCATCGTTTGTCTTTTTTTAGCTATAAAAACACACTGGGTTCATATTATTGATTTACAATTACTTTCCAGTTCCTTCTGTTTCAGTAGGAGAGGTTTAGAATTCATCTTGTCTACCAAGGTTTTACAATCATGTTTTTCTTTCGATCAATTGTCTTAAGTAGACCATTTTGGTGCCCACCAGCTATTTTCAAGTTCTTACACAAATACTTTTGAAACCTTCCTGAAATCTACATCCGTCAACTTGGAAATGTCATTCACTCTTCAGATCAATGTATTTGGAGATTTTGCATTGCTCCTACCAAATCACTAAATCCAATAGTAATCCTTTTACTTTTCCAAAGATGTAACTCTTCCTCTTTACCCCTTATTTCCTGTCTCTCACCTTGCACCTCTCCAAGATAAAACAGTTAAATAGCAAATAACAATTGCTAACCTATTATAGTTTACAGAGATCTTTAAAACACATTATGTCATTATGATTCTGACACTGAATGCTGAAAGAGCTGCAGGGAAGCAGAAGCAGAGACTGCCAGTGGGGAAATGGCATCGGAAAGGAGGAGAAATGGGTGGAGGGAATCCAAATAAAACAAACTGGAACATGAAATGGAAACCTGAGGGAAATGGAGAAGATGGCAGAGGGCAATGATACATTTCAAAACAAATAGACTACCAGAGAGTATATGAAAAACAAACAAAACAAAACAGTGGAAGTAGATGGAATAGAGAGAAGCCTAGGGGAATTGATAGTTAACCCTCAAAGTTAGCAAAGAACAGAAGAGTGAAATGCAATCTAGCAGCCTGGGGGATACTGAAAGAAAAAAAAGGAAACTGCAGCATGGAAAGGATAATTTCACAATTCAGCAACAATTCCATTAATTTCATATATATTCCGTCTAATAAAAATAATCCAACATGAACTGGGGATAAATAAATAGCTATAAAATATATTTTCTGGAAATTATTTACCCAATTCAGATTTTTTATGAATTTATTTTATTGGGTGTGTAGGTATGGAGCAAGGAAGGGACACTGAGCTCAGTGATGTGAGATTTAGGAGACATGTGTTTAAAATAAATGCTTATAGAGGGCAGTGGTAATGCTGCTGCTATGTGTTATGTTTTTTGAGTACCCAATACATAACATAAATTCAGTAAATATTCAATATTGAAAAAATAATGATAAAGACCTTGGTTCTCCCTGTAATGTTTTCTATAACCAAGTCAATCTGCCTCATGGTTTTGTTACAAGGATTTATAATACACTTAGAATTCCTTGCAAGATGAAGGATACCATAATATAAGCCATAATGGGAAACAAAAGTGTGACTTGCATAAAGACTGAGATCTGGAAGCTGCCTGAGGTAGGGAGTGGTGGATTTTTAGAAGGCAGTGGAAGGGGTAAACCCAGCTTTACACAGCAGATAAAGTACAACCAGGTGGGCCACACCATTTGAGGAAAATGGTGAATAAATAGAAGCCAATTCATAATAATGATGAGGATAACAGCAGAATTAGCAATTCTACCCTGTTCCAGGCACTATACCAGGTATTTTACAGGTATGCGCTTATTTAATTCTTGCATCCTTTTGTGTTTAAGTAGCACATACATAGGTGACATAATTCCCATTTTGCGGATAAGGAATTAGAAGGACTAGTGAAGTTAGGTAAGTTCCCCACAATCACACAGCTAGTAAATACATTCAAATCCAGTTCTGCTTGCTCATTAAAATCCCTTCCCCCTCCCCACTTAACAACCCACATCATGCAATCTCAATGTAAAGCTCTTTCATAGTACTAAAGGGGTGTGGGTGGGAGCAGAATTGAAGTGCAGAAGTAATTCCTGTTGACAAAAACAAGAAAGAATCACTAGCGGGACTATGAGTGTTAGCTCATGAGGAGGCACATCATCACAGCAATGTTATCATTGATTAAAGACACCCAACTTTGAAATAAGATAAATCTTGCTCAATGTATGATCTCGAGGAAGTCTTCAAGTTTCAAAACCTCCATTTCCACACCTGCAGAATGGGAATAATGATAACAATGGGGATGATTCTACCACATCTGCAGAACTGGAATGCTTATATGTTAGAGTTCATCCAAGGAAAGAA
Organism: Paguma larvata; assembly: GCA_030068075.1. Taxonomy (NCBI): domain Eukaryota; kingdom Metazoa; phylum Chordata; class Mammalia; order Carnivora; family Viverridae; genus Paguma; species Paguma larvata. The sequence goes on along the minus strand of CM057824.1, from coordinate 91,909,983 downwards.
GAAATTTAGAATCCCAGGGACTAGTGGACAAAGCTGGCCAATTACAAATTCTGGAAGAGCATCTCGAGCTGTTGCACTACTCTGCTCAGTCTTGGGCTTCTCTTCTCTATAGACCTAGGTTATCTCATCCAGCTTTGTGGCTTAAATATGCTGAGGGCTCCTAACTTTGAACCTTCAACCTAGACCTTTCCCTTGGAATCCAACTTCAAAGATATAATTCCTTATTTGATATCTCCACTTTGATGACTTACAGGCTCAAAAGACTCCAGTGGCTTACCATCTCATTGAGAGCAGAAGCTCCAGGCCTCATGTAGAGTTCTAAGGGCCCTTCCCATCTCGACTGCTGTTGCCTCTCTGGCCCTGTCTCCTCCTTCCTAAGGCCACAATTGCCTCACCAGCCTCCTTAAGGGTCTTTTGCACGTACTAGGCACACTCTTGCCCTAGTTCTTTTGAACTTAACCTTTCACCTCCCAAGTGTCTGGATGGCTTATTCTTATTTCAGTTTTTTTTTTTTTTTATTCGACTATCACCCTATCAGGGAGATGTCTAAGATGCTTTCAGAGGGTATCTGAAAAATTTCTCATACCTGGTTATTTCTATGTCTTTCTCTTCTGTATGTTTTCTTTTCTTTCTTTTTTTTTTTTTCTATCACTCTTAACATACTATATAGTTTTTGTTGTTGGATGTTGTATCTGCTTTGTTTTCTGTATCTCTAAACTGTAAGCTCTCTGAGGGCTTGCTTTTTCTCTGGGTCTATCACTGCTTTTCCTTTCACTTCTAGAACAAGGTGTGGCTCAACAAAGGATAAGTAAATAATTTTGGTTCCAAGACTTCTTTATCAGTCTCTTCAATTCTCCCCATATTTAGTGTTTATGCTATCATCTCTATATCTGTCTCCCCAAAAGAGGTTTGTTATACGTATACGCACATATGCATATATGTACATTAAGTTATAAGGTCTTTTTGGCTGGGGTTTATTTAACTGTCTGTCCCAAGTGCATAGTGATAAAAATAATTTTTCTAAATGCATATAAGTGCTTAATAAAATACTTATAATTGATTTTGATGAATCAACTGCAAGCAAATTTCTTTAATGTGTGATGTATGTTACCATTCTCTCTCCAAAAAAATGAATAGGGCAAAAACCATAAACACATTCTCCCATTAGTCACTACGAATAAACCTTCACATTTGCCTTCATCTTTCTTCAATTTCCCTTCTCGTTTCATTTGCTTTTTTGTTGTTATGAAACTAGTATTTATAGCCAAGGCAGGGCTGAGTAAGATGCAGTGATTATGGCTGATTTTATCACGGCTGTATTACTTAGCTGCAAGGTGAAGCGCTGTGGTAAAATGGATCATGAATCCTTGAAATTGACTATCCGTCACCTTTATAATCCTGATGGAAAGGCAGGTCAGATCAGGCCTGACAACTTCCCATGCAAACAAGAACACCAAAGCAATGTTCCTGACTCAATTTGTCTTAAAAAAAAAAAAAAAAAAAAAAAAAAAAAACTAAAAAGGGAGAGAGAGGGAGCCACAAGAGAGAAGACTGGGAATTTTGTTCCAACACATGGACTCAATTGGATGAAAATCATCAGAGTTTTGCAAGTGTAAACAATTCAGGGATTTAAGACACATACATTTTAAAATTGCTTCAAACTTTATTGACTGGTGTCTTCCTTTCCAATTCTTTCCCTAAACTCAGAACTTCTATAAAATTTTTGAGGTGATTGTATTGTTGACATTTCTAGCTTAACATGCCTGACACATAAGCAAGGAGCCGATAAGTATTTGTTAAATAAATGCATGACTGAATAAATCAATGAATGGATATTTAACAGCTATCTAGTCTTTGCTTTATCTTTATAGTGAAGAAGAGCTCATCACTTCATAAGAAAAGTCATTTCATTATCGAAGAGTGTTTTAATTTTTAGCATATTTTTTTCCTTATAATGAAGCAAAATCTTCTTTGTTGCAACTTCTATTAGAAATCATCATGGCTAGGAGTCAATAGTTTTGATTCTATTATCTCTTCTGTACACTGGCTTATTGAATTTCTTACTATGGAATTATCTAGCACATTTAAAACTCTCTCTACCCTTCATGGGATGCACCCTTCAAATGTTTAGGAGAATATCATGAGAGTAAAGAGGGTCTTATTCCTAGTGACTAAAAAGGTCTCTATTAGACAGGGACTCTCCAGATCACCTAACATTAGAAATGTTGTAATTTTTGTTTGCTTGCTTTTTAGTTGTGTGGTTCTACATTTTTCCCCTCCCCTTCCAGCTGAGATTTTTGGGATGTACTACATTTCTACTTTAATGTTCTCTGGGAATTCAGTTCAACATTGACTGGCAGGTATGCATTTCAACTCTGAACAATTTCTCTCAGAAAGCCCTAATCTTTGCATATATTTTTGAGTTTTTCTGTCGTTATCTTGAAACTTTTATAAAGATTAAGCCTCTTAACCCAAGATTTGTATGTACTTATCTGTATTCAAAACCCAAGAGATTCCTCTGGTGGGAATGCATTAGCTTTCTGAGACAATAGCAGTGCTGTGGAGCTCAATCTCATCACATTTGTGATGTATTGCAAGTTTGGCTCCAGTTCTTTCATGGAAAAAATATAGAATTCCATTATGTGACTGGACCACACCAATTACTTGGAATACAGTCTAATCAAATAACGATGCAACAATAGGCTTCTTTACCCCAAAGGTACCTCTTATTCCTTTATTCTTTCTCATGAGAAGATGGTTTGGTTGTGTTCTTTACTCTGTGTGTGTGTATGTCTGTGTGTGTGTATGTCTGTGTGTGTGTATACAGGATTAGCTCTCTTTGTAGTTCCTTTGTTTCTTGCTAATGAAACCTCCGTGTCGTTGCTAACAAAGCAGAAAATAAAAAAGGTAAATAACACTCCCCAGAACAATTTGTTTCTTGTTACATGAATTCTTGTTAAACACCATCTGAGGGACTTTTTTGCAAAGCAAAGAAGAGGAAAAGGCTGCAAACACAATTAGCTGAGTCAAAAAGAAAGAAATAATAATTACAGTCACAATGCATCAAATGGATTTTGAGACACGATGCCTGTGGGCCAGGAAAGAAATGGAGCATCATAGTTAGGGACAATCACAGAAAAGATGATATATGAGGAAGATATATATTAACATGCATAGGTGCTTTTTGCCAGGAAAGTCTTCCTACTGATCTCATTAAAGGTCAAACAAGGCTCTGTTCCTCCAGACCCTCACAGCCAACCATCTGAGGTCAAACCAACCCTGCATACCATTCACTAGGAAGAGATAATTGTTTTTAAAATATTACTGAAACATATTTTTACTGAAATACCATATTCAAAACAATGAGCTGAAACGCTAATGATAATATGTTAGGATAGCAATGTGCTGGAAAAAAAGAATCAGATAAAGTAGTTATGATATGTACAACAAACATTACTTAAACATTAATTGAGAACTGATGACAATTCACCATGTTTGGTTGAACATAACTCATAAACTCTCTTAATTATGGAAGCAAAACAACACTACCTTAAACACCGCAGATGAGTGAAGGGACAATATGGAAACGTAAGCAATGAACCATGTTTTCCAATTAATCATGTATCCAGAATGGAATGTTTTAATGACTGGAAGCATGAGACTAACATTTTACTAAGTCTGAGATACTGTATTATGGCACCATTTTTAAAAACTAATCAATACCCTTCTGTCTATGTCTGGAGCCTTGAGTAAATTATAATCTCTTAAATCAGAGTGGAAACTGCCATAGTAAAAAAAAAAAAAAAAAATTCAATTCACATAGAGGTCCAGGGAACTTCCTTATATAAGCTTGATGACACAGGATATTTGCAGTTTTACCAAGATTTTAGGAAAGAGTATTCTTCATCTTGTTTTTACTTTACTATGAAGTCTTATAACTGGAATCTGTCCAATGAGGTTGTGATTTCCTACATTGAAGTCGCCATGTCTTTTGTGTTATTGGTTTGTAGTGCCTGACAATTAACATGGACCTCAACAAATAGGGGTTTACCCAATTCATTTGGGTAAAAATACACATCATTATTCAAAGTCCTAAATCACACTATTTTCTATAAAATAGAAATAGACATTTTCAAAAGAATGTGTGTTTCACGGGAATCTGTGAACACTTCAGTCTCTGCTAAGACTGAATAAGCTGAATATAAGGTAAGCAGTTTTAAAATTATCAAGATCATAGAAGAATTCAATGTGCACTCTAATATTAAATTATCCACTAGGATCATCAAGAATGATATTCTTGAGCATTTGGTTTCTGAGATACTCACTTCTACCTCAAAAGATCTACCTCCCACTTCTATGATAGAGCCCACTGAGAAACTTTAACAGGAAATAAGGAGATCTATGCTAAAGTCCCTGTCCTAAAGGACTGTAGCACATACAATGAATTACTTGCTAAATATCTACCTCTATAACATTCTGGCAGATAAAAGCTGAAAATCTTAACAAAAAAAGGGGGGGGTGCTATATTCCTTGGACTTCTTTATAGTTGTCTCTTGTTACCTGTTTCACCAAGAACATGAACTTGTAACACTTTGATTAGAGACTGAAAAACATTGATGGGATAAAGCACAAAGTATCCATATTTTGGTAAGGATCCTGGTGCAAAAAAACAAAAACAAAAACAAAAACCATGGTTTTAGATCTAATAATTTTCAGTGGCAACTTCCTAAAATCACTACTTCCTGACCAAAGCAGACTGGGGGCAGTTCTGGTACTGGCAGCTGTGATAACAGCTTCCTAATTGGGTGGGTAGCTTCCTGATTCAGCAGCTTCCCAGAATCTAGATCAGAGCAAAGATAGCAGCTCACTTGATGACCTAGTTCTACGGTGTGATTTTTAAAGTCATTCTTGGGAGTACAGTCTGGAATTTGTTTCTTTAGGGTTCTCGACAACTTTGAGATATCTTTATCTTCTAATAAATTATTTTATGCTTTACAGAAGAATGTAAATAAGAGTACAGATCACAACATATAGCCCATTTTTTTCTATCAGCCTAGATGAGGGGGGCATTCTATCTTCTCAAATGTCCTTGAAGGTATCTATATAAATAAGATAGCATTTTCTGCAATATTCTGTTCTGACTCCAAGTCTCTTCTTTGATAACCTTTTTGTTTTTTTTAGAGAAATGCAATGGACTCAGCACGGTAACATGTATAATTATTACCATTATCAATATTTTTGGAATTTCAGAAATCTAATAAGGCTGATTCAGAGGAGTTACTTAGACCTCTGCTTACCTTCATTACTGAGAAAATAGTATCATATACTGAGTAGGAATTATCTATAGATGTTGACTTTTTTTAATTAAATGGAAAATTTAAACAAAAATACTGTGGATTATTCACTTATCTAAAGAGATCTCTGATAGTCTTTTAAAAGATTCCTTATCTGTAGAGAATCTAGCAACCATATATCAAAATCTAGAGAATCAATGGTTTAAGTACATTCAAGGAAGTTTCTCAATGTTTTCAACTGCCGTTCATACTTTTCAAATATATTTAATATTTGTTGAATTTCTGCTTCACTTTTCTTCAGGGTTATGCTCATAGATAGTTCCATGCATTTGATTTGTCCATTTAAGCTTAGCATAGCATTTGTGGGAAAGGGGTGGAAAAGATTACCATCCTGAAGTTTCTACGTTTTTAAACCTGATATTCAGTGAGTTTTGAAATGGTTTCCTCTTTCCACGTACCAATGGAGTGTTGACATTTTTTATTCTGGTCATCAATAATTGGCACAAGAAGCAACCTAGTGTTTGATGTCACTGCCTTTTCGGACTTAAGGAAATATAAAATGTTAAGTAACCCCTTTCTCCAGAAGATTTTTTTTTTTTTTTGGCAATTATACTTCCTATGTAGTTTTGTTCTGCTTTTACAAACCATTCCAACATGCTTATACATGTTCTCTGCTAACACTTATTATCAGTAGAAATGAACATAGAAGATAAGGGGTGTTCTTATTCTACTTCATAAAAATACCATTTTCAACAATAATTGGAACCTTGAGTATCTATGTTCCTCATTGATATTTTGCTTTACTGTAAGTTATTTAGGATATGTTAAGCTTGCAAGGTCATTTCACTAAATATAAAACAGGTAACTTCAGAAATTAACAGCATTAACAAGAATTTAACATTAGATAATCGGTCATGAAATATTTGAATAGCTATTGAGGTTCACTTGCAGAAGCGAAGTCATGTTAAATATTTTCCTTTTAATCAGATGAGGCTATGGTCCATATATCACAGATAAATTTTGTGCACTTCTATAACAGAATTTTTTTTTTTTTTTTTTTTTTTACTGAGATATGTTGGAATGCCTCACTCCTTGAAAGCAGCTTATGGAATACATCAGATAAACAGCTTCTGTCATCTTAATTGTAGTTTTCTTTAAAATCTCTTGGTACTTGGATGAGATTTACTTAAGTATATTTGTTTCCCGTAAGATCTTATGTTGTGAACATGTATTAGAGTCAATTCATTTTGACGAATGGTGTGGGTTATTTTAGTCTCTATTAGTTAAGGTGAAGTCTAGATGCTGTTAAACAAACAAACAAACAAACACATTTGCTAACTGCTCACAGAACAGTCTTAAGGTAAGTGGACCAAGTTTGTGGGCAGCTTTGCTCTTTGCCATCATTAAAGATTCCAGTTCTTTCCATTTTGTTACTTTGCCATTAGTATCTTATATTCATCTACTGAGTTGACATGAGGTCATGGACACTTCCATGTTTTGCTTGTGAGAAGAGGGTAGATAGAACATGAAGGAAACACAACTGATGTCGGATGGCCTATGCAACAGGACGGCACTTATCACTTCCACTCATATTCTAGGGACTTAACTGTGGAAAGGAAGGATGGGAAACACTTGGGAGATAATAGGCTCTAAATAAGCAACCATGTAACCAGCTCCAACATGAGGAGCAAGGAGAACATGAATTTTAGTGGACAATTAGTAGCCTATGCTACATTTGCCATTAATTAATTAATTTCTTATTTATTTATTTATTCGTTTATTTATAGAGAGAAAGTGTGAGCAGGAGGGGGCAGAGAGAGAGAGGGAGAGAGAATCTCAAGCAGGCTCCAAACAAGCACTGAGCCTGGCACAGAGCTCCATCTCACAACCATGAGCCAGTGTCAGACACTTAACCACCTGAGCCACTCAGGCGCCCCTACATTTGCCATCTTATCAATCAATTGACCTGGTTCAGTTGGTCTACCTCCATTAAGTGGAAGAGATTTTTTTTTCTAACTATCCCTGATTCATTCTTGGATTTGATCCCATATTGTTTCCCCACAAAAGTACTCTGCGAAGGGATATTTATAGACATCCTTTCAGGCTTCTTACTCACTAGTTGAAAATCCGAATAGTCCTTATTTTACTGATAAAGCATGGAAAATGATGTTAAGGGGATAAAGGCAGAGGATCATTGATTTTTCTGCTACCTTCCTACAACTCATAATGGCTCCAGAAAGGAGAAGGTTGAAGTTAAAAAGGATATCCCTTAGTGTAAAGGCATCCAAAGGCTGCCTGGCCTATGCCAGCCTCGCCAGTGGTCTTTCGGCTCCTCACACCACTTTATAAATGTTATGAAGGATGTGCTTTATGAAACTCTTACTGCAGCACTGCAAAAATTTTAATAACAAAGCAACTATAACAATGCTATTAAAATAATTAATAATTCACTTGGTCCCTATTTAACTCACCAGAGCTGCCTACCTTCACATAAAGAGATTGGGCTTCCGAGGTGAAACGAGGCATTAACAGGTGTTGCAGGATCAGAAAGGCGATTTCCCATTAGCTACATGGTAAATGTCCTGGAAACAGCAGCAGGGATGCTTCTACCCAGTGCCGCCTGTGCATCAAGTCATTATGTTAAATGAAATTATTATTTTGGTTAAATAAATTCCAAGGTATTATTATAAACACATTAATTAAAGTTGATGGTGTAATGGAACAGGTTTACTGTTAATTACACTTGTTATATAGGTGGGTCCTGGAACAACTCAGCTTGAATAAAGGTCTCGAAATGACACTCTAAATATTAAAGGGCCCTCCACCTGAGACAGAAATGTATTTTCTGTTTGGACAGTGGCAATGCCCAGACCCAGAGTTAGTCAACTTTTGCCAGAATAATCTAGTGCAATGATTAAAACTGGGCTTTAAAATGAGAATGTTTTATTTCTTAGTACAGGCTCAGTTACTTATTTTTGTATGACCATAAGCAGGATTACTTAGCATTTCTAAACCTTAGTGTTAACATCTGCAAAATGAGGGTATTAATTTCCTTATACGATTGTTGTGAGATTTAAATTAGAACTCATGTCAAGCATTTGCATGGTGTCTACAAAAATAAAGAGCTCAATAACTGTTAACACTTATCACTGTTACTATCATTATCCCCCAAATGTTTATACTGCCTGCCCATTCGTATTGTTAAACAGTGAACTTATGTTTGAAACAGGCGAAGAATTGTATTATGTTGTACATAATTGACAAGGACAAGAAACATGTTTTTTTCCCAAGGGGAAATACCCACATCTGAACCATCAGATACTGGAATGGAGGCACAAGTGGTCTTTGAGAAAGGAAATCAAAATGGAGGGTGTAAATAGATGATACATAGGTAAGAACATGTGTTTGAGGGATCAAATTGCTGATTCCACAGGTTATCAGAGAAGATATCATAAGAGAGGGTAAGTAGTTTTCCATCTCTAAATGGGAGGTGAGGAAATGAGCTTTAAATTGCCACTGAATCATACATATAAAGAAAAATTGTCTATACATATTAACAGAGGAAGACAGTTTGGAACATGCATGTTTAGCATGTTGGAAGAAATGGTCAATGGGAAATGCCTTCAAGAGCTGACCTCACTAAAAACTGAAATGAATAAATAAAAGTCATGGAGACTGTTAAAATATATATATATTTCGCCTCTGGGTTTGCTATAAAAGGATCTCAGGGGTTATTACCATCTTATCAAATATTCCATTAAGACTAACAGCCCTAAAAGAGAACTGTCATTTGCCAAAATTTCCTCTGAGCTCTAGGAATCCTTTTTGTCAGTGTCATGCCTGGACCAGGATTCAATACGGAGAAGAATGAAGTCAGAACCTGGTTAATATATAATTAGCAATAAAAGAAGTTGGGCATTTCAATAATACATCACATGGTCACATGAGAAGAATACCAAGAAAATAGAGAGAATATGGCCTAAAGATAAATCATGTATAAGTGGTAAGAAAGGAATTAGATGGCAAGTAGAAAAGAGATGACAGCAAGTAGTAATAATGTCTTCTATTTGTATCTACTCTTCCTTAAAAGTAGTCCTTTGTTAATACTTATAGCATCGGTGAGAGAAGCCTGGGACCAGTATCTGAATTCTTATTCTGGAAATAAAAATAAAACTAGGAAGATAAAGTGACTTATATAGGGCTTATATAATGAATCAGGGGCTCAGCTAGCACTTGCTCTCAATCCTGCGCTATAGCCATTAAGACACACTGTATCTAGGTAGGGATGGGGGAAACTCAAATTTACTCCCCACATGCAAGTACATCCCTGGTTTTCCTTACCCTGTAATACTGAGGTCACAGCAAAGTTTAGAGATCCTTGTTCAGCTTGTCTCCTTGTATACTGGCAGTCCTATTATCACCACAAAATGGAGTACATATTGCTCTAAATCTTTGTTGGCGTGATATCAGAAACAGCAGAATTCACACTGTATGAGGCTTCATAGAAATGTAGAATCTTAGATCCCACCACAGACCTACTGAATCAGAATCAGTATTTCAGCAAGATTCCCAAGTGTTTTCTATGCTCTAAATCACTCACAGCCAGTCTTCCTCTGGGTGTACTATTTAAAGTGTCCCCATTTTAACTTATTTTTATTTGCATTGACACCAGGCAGAGGAGTAAAAGTAGGTATTTTGAAGTTTTCTTTTTCTGAAATGCTGAAAGGTATGTTAACAACAGACATTCGGTCTGGCAGAGCAGAGCTCCACAACAGAGTTCTCCCATCAATACTCAGAGAAATCTGAGCCAGTCCTGCTCCCTCTCATGTTCCAGTGCCTTCCTGACTCTGAGGTCTCCCTGGCAGCAGAGGCCTTGAAAGGCAAGGTTGAGAGGAAGGATACCATGAAACTGCTTCCCTACCATCCAGGCCCAGCAAGGAGAGCAAACTTTGCCAAGTATTCATCTTTTTTTTTTTTTAACGTTTATTTTATTTTTGAGAGACAGAGATGGAGCATGAGCAGCAGATGGGGAGAGAGAGAGGGAGACACAGAATTCATAGCAGGGTCCAGGCTCTGGACTGTCAGCACAGATCCCGACACAGGGCTCAAACCCATGAACCATGAGATCATTACATGAGCCAAAGTCAGACGTTTAACTGACTGAGCCACCCAGGCGCCCCTCATCTTTTAACAAGGAGAGTAAACTTAACAATTGAGCTTGACCAGGGAATAGGTCAGACACGCTAAAAACGTATGCTTATAGAACAGATTAAGGGTGGCCTGGCCTGAGCATTTTGCACTTCCCTCAAGGAAGAGGATGAGCACAAGTTTGTTATCACTCAAAACTCTGGAAAAGAGGAGTGGTGTGGACAATATCACAGTGTTCTGAACTTTAAAAGGATAAGAGCAGGCTATTATGGAAACTCTAATGATAAAAAAAATATGTTAATGGACGATGGGTACTAAGGAGGGCACCTGCTGGAATGAGCAGTAGGTGTTGCATGAGTGATGAATCACTGAAATCTACTCCTGAAACCAGTATTGTATTGGATGTTAACTAACCAGAATTTAAATAAAATAGTATGTTAGATAAGTTTGATTCTTAAGTAATTCTGCACTCAAAGAATTTAATATCAAATTTAAAACAAGATGATAGGATTTCATACATGGAAAGCACACTAAATATTAAGAGAAGCACAAATAAAGTGCAGTAGAAATTCAGACATGACTCATGTTTCAGTAAGCACTCTATAAATCATCCCATAAATCTTCCCTATGCCTTTTTAGCCCATTCTAGTTCTTCATCCCGGACTTGGCAAGTAATGTACTTTGAGCCTGAGAAAAAAGAGATTAAGGAGACAACCTTCATTTACAATTAAATTCATTAAAAAAAAAAAAGTATTGAACCTGAAGACTTGTGCGTCGATAAATGGATGAGGTATGAAAATCAGTCCTGAAGGTCGATAACCACAGTTATACAACAGCATATTTAAAGGTACAATGATCACACGCACACAACACAACGCTTTACTATTGATGGAGGAAAAGAGTGATCAACTGGATCATTTAGGGAAGCATCCTTTGTCATTGCTGTTAAGTCTACCTGACATCTTGCCCACTGCGGTAGGCAGAATAATGGTCTCCCATGGGTGTCCATGGCCTAATCATTAGAACCTATGAATGTTATTTTACCTGGTAAAAGGGACTTTGCATGTGATTAACTTAAAGTTCTTGAGAGGGGGCAACTGTTCTGAATCATGTGGGTGGGTCTAATATAATCATAAGGAACCTTAGAAGTAGAAGAGAGGTAGAAGAGACAAACAGAAGGATGTCTGACTACAGGAGGGGAGATCTGAGTGATGCAATGTGAAGAGGCTTCAACTCCCTATTGTCAGTTTTGAAGATGGAGAAATGAGGCCATAAGCCAGGAAAGGCAAAGAAATGGATTCTCACCTAGAACTTCCAGGCAGAAATGCAGCCCACCCAGCATCTTGATTTTAGGCCAGTGTGACCTGCATCACACTTCTGACACACTGTATGATAATAAGTATTTCTTATCTTCAGTCCCTAGGCTAGTGATAACTTGTTATAGTAGCAATAGAAAACTAATACATTTGCTTAGACTATTGTACCAACAAAGAAGGTTCTTTCTGAGACCTACGTATCTATGTTTCAGTAAAAAAAAAAAAAAAAAAAAAAAAAAAAGTGAGTTTTGCAAATTTATTAATACATATTGTTCCTGTTTTTACTAAGTAACATCAAGGATTGTTACACACACACACACACACACACACACACACACACACACACACAAGGGACATTTATTTAACAGAATTCATAGTTAGAAATTTACATCTTTTTGAACCAGAATCCATTTAAGTCATCAAAACGATGGTGTCATATTTGAATAAATGTGATAGAATAATTCTTTGAATAGAAAAAGATAACATAAAAATCCTTACTACTATCAAATGACTTTCTAGTCATATGGGATTCCCATGTGGTTACACAACTATTCAAAATTATATCCCGTTTTCTGCTGTGGTAGGCCATGGCCAACAAGTATACACGACAGCAGATACAATATGGTTTAGATTAATTTGAAATGTAAAATTGTTTTAGAGAGTGGTTAGTCCTATGACACACCTGAGAAATCCACAACATTTAGCCCTTGGGAATGGTGGAGGAAGACGTACACAAGTACTTACAGTACTCTAGGTAGGATTTATAAGCAAGAGTTAATTTGGGACCAGATGAGATTTCACAAGGATATAGCAAACTGAAGCAACTTTCTTGAACTAACTCTGGTCTGGGCTATACTCAGAAAAACTTTGGAAGAAAACCAGGCAGCAAGAATGACTAAATCCAAGATACAGAATTTTTATGATAATCCATTTCTTAGTTAATAATGTACCAAACACTGGCTTCAAACTAGAAGGCCCAGCAAAGAAATCAGTAACATTTCTATAAGCAGAGACAGAGATTTCAAATTATACACCACAACACAAATATTCTGACCACATTTCAGGCAATTTTTTGATATGAAAGTAAATTGTCTTTTTAGCAAAGTCGTGATCCCAGGTATTTAGTGATATTTTATCTCAGGCACATTTTGTATAAAGATTCTAGGAAATTCAAGAATTGTGCTATGATGAAGCGAAACTGTTTGATTAGAGATCCCAATGATGATTTCATGGTGTTACTTAGTGAAAGAAAACACGGCAAAGGAAGGACACGTCAGTGATGAGAGGTGAAAGTCCATATGATATAGAAATTTGTTAACATGTTATGAATGGTAACACAGCCCTCAAATTTTATTTAAATAATCTTCAGTCTTACAGAGTATTTATTAGTGACTAGTATAGTCCCAGCAAATGTTTGGAGTGTTAATAAAAGAACATTTCTCCAAGTGATGAATTTTTTTTAAAATGCTTATTTCTTTACACCAGAAAAACTCAGTTCACAGAAGTGATTTGAATTACAGGATATCTGTTTCATCCAGAATGCCCATAGTCTTCCATAGAATAAATAGCATGTCCCTGAAAAATGTTCTTGGAAGTCAAAATTCAGAATGTATTGATTCATTTTACAGTAGGAAGGTAATTAATGTCATCTTTTTTTTTTCATTTATGACTTCATTTCTGGAGTCAACAGCAATTTATAAACTGGATTAAAAGGAACTTAAAGAGATTGGTCTTGCCCAAGATGAGGACATAGAGTGTATTCTTCATTGAACATCTTTTAAAATAGCTTTGCTCATTTTTTCACCCAAATTTTTCCCTTTTCTTGAAATCATTTGTAGTAAATGGTTGGTACAGATGGGAAAAATGATTCACATACTACTAAATACGGACAATTTTGTCAAGAATGTTTTTGACATGTCAAGGTAACGTCAAATGTGTTTGGAATAAAATTATTCTGGTCTCATCCAGGGGGTAAATGGTATTTGTATGTATGGGCACATATGCATTGATACTTTAAGACATCTGTCCTTATTGCCCTCCAAAGCTTTGTTTAAAACTCTGATATGATATGTGGTTCTGCCTATTTTACACCTTAGTTTCCTCTGTATCATTTTCAGCATCAATAATGAATATTTATGGAATGAATATTGTATACATTGTATGATTCTTGTACTAATGCGGTCAGAGGGTCCAGTTCTACATGGTGAGTTTCACAACTGAGAAAATGTGGAAATATATTAGTTCCCTGGTCCATTCAGTGCTGCAACTTATCTGTTAGACAGACAGCAAAAGGCCTGTGTGAGCAGGCCTGCTAAGCCCCATGATTTAAAATTGACCAAAACTGAAAACACACTTTGCTTATCCTAAAAAGTTAAAGCTCTGAATAATGAAAAAAAAAAAAAAACTTAGTAGTTAGGCATACGAAAACGTTATTTTCAAGTCAGTCAGGACTGGATTTCAGGTCTAAGTGCACCACATACTACTCGCTAACTTACCTCAGTCTATTACTTTACCATACATTTCTCATATATAAAATGGGTTTGTTAATACCTCTCTCATCTGTTTATTGGTAAAATAAATAAATAATGAGTGAGAGAACACCGGTATACTGCCAATCATACTGCATGAATTTTGGTTGATATTTAAATATTAGTTGTCTTCCTTGTCACCATAGTTTCCTTCAGGAAGTGTTATTATCACTGATGTAATTATATAACTGACTAATTATTTCTATATACTTTCTTCTTCCTAAGTAGGACTTGGGTACCTAAGTGGCTCAGTCAGTGAAGAGGCCAACTCTTGATCTCAGCCCAGGTCATGACCTCATGATTTGTGGCATTGAGCCCCATGTTGGCCTCTGTGATGGTGGTACAAAGTCTGCTTGGGATTGTCTTTCTCTTTGCCGCTCTCCTCTCTCACTTTCTAAACAAATAAACTTTAAAAAGGCATTAATATATTAAAAATAGTTCTGACTTTAGTATAATGAAAATAAATGAATACATACATGTTTCATGATGTTAATTTGTCTTATCTTTCAATCCTTGTATTTCTAAACCAAAGAGTAATAACTATCTTCAGTTATGCTCAGAGGAATATTCCTTATTTTCATTGATCCCTTTTATTGGATTTCTCAAACAATTCTCTTTGGTCTATACTTTTCTTTGCTATATCATATATATTTCTTGCAGAGTAGGGACATGAACTACATGAGAAACTTAAAATATAAACTCCACACTAATAGAAGTTAAGTAAATCAGTCTTCCAGGTAATTTCTAGCTTTCGGCGTCAATCTCTATTACTGAAATTTATTACCATATTGACAAAGCTAAACTTTAATCTTTCTTCTTGGACTCTAATTCTTTACTCTTTAGTGTAAACCATGCTTACCTGTTCCTCTTTTTTTTTTTTTCCCCTCTCCATTTGCACTGTGGAATCCCTGATCTATTGGGAACAAATAACTTTTTTTTCTTCAACTTTTTCCTGAAACGGTCCTACTATAGAACTAGGCTTGACATAAATGAAATTTAGTATTGGAGTTACTCTGTCAAGCAATTTTCCTCAAAAGAATCCATAAAATAACAAAAGCACATAGAAAACAGATAATGGTAGTAAAGTGGAAGAAAGAGATGGTAGCTTTGGCAGTGGCAGTGAAAGTAGAGGTAGGTGGTGGAGAAGAGTGAAGGACTAAGTTGTAAATCAAATATTGATAGTTCAATTACTGAAGAAGAACCCAAAGCCCAAAACTAAAGTTTTAATGGAAGAAGTGAAATGGCACTTTTATAACTAAAAGTGCATAAAAATACTAAATTAATACTCATACCAACTCTCTAAGCCACTCTGTATTCCCACTTTGTAGACGAAGAAAATGGAGAGCAAGAAAACTAAACAAATCCAACATGATACAAACAGCAGGCGGCTGAGCTGTGATGTGAACTACAAGAGAATTATCCATTGCAGAAAGAATCAGCAGTCTCAAGAAATTCCCTTAGAACTGCCACTTCCCATCTTAGTTGTCTTTGTGATATTTGAGGCATAAATCACAGTCCTCCATTGTAGCATACCTTAAAGATATTCTATTTATAAGAATAGCTTCTTAAACAATCCAAGTTGTGATGCTCCAAGACCATCTGTTTAATAAAACCCTCCATAGTAGCATCTGTTCCTTTTCTCTCAAACACAGAGAATCGGAAGGATATGTTGGTTAGGATGTTTATTCCTTGCTATTTACTATCATAACCAATCACTGGCCTGACGAATGCTTCTGAAATGAAACACATGCACTTGTACTAACATGGTGGCCATGAAAATGAGCTACTTAGATCTCCTGATGCAGAAAGTAGAGTTGATTGAGAGTCATAGATGCTGACCTCTGGATCCACAACCACATTTATATCAAGGCCTCCCTTTCCTTCAGTTGCTTTCAGCCAAAGACTGAATATGATGATGGTAGCAATACGAGTAACTCAAGTCCCTTTTTGAGGGATGTGGATCCATCCTCAGATATATGGCTCTGAACCAAAGAATTCGCATCGGTCTGGCTAAAACTTTTTTGGAACTGTACTATAGTCTGAGATTCTTCCTATCCAATCTGTCACTCTTCTTTCTTTCATGTCACAGATATCAGACCTACACTGTGATTTGAAGGCTTTTCTTATCTTTCACATATCTTCCCTTTATCCTTTAAAGATCTCTCTACAGGAGATCTCCTACACATCTAAATCCATTTATTTGTTTCTTGGAGAACAACTACCCACATCCCTTCTTTTCCCGGAGCATGCAATACTCTTCGATGGCTCTTACACCTGACTCAGGCGTGTACTTGACACTCCTTCCACTGTTATTATTCTACTAATGACTTTGGGTTATCTTCACTCTAAATTTTTTTCAAACCTGAAATTATAAAAGAAGTCTCTCCATCCTCATACATGTTTAGGAGCACTGTCTTTCTACTTCTCACCATTACTGAACCTGTTGAAATTAAAGCCTACCCTTGTTATTTACCTTCCCGCTAATAGCCGTTGTTATCTAGCTTCTTCTACATTAACTACTTTTTTGAAGTAATGACTTCTCTAAATTCACCATTATTATTTTCTTCAAGTTTCACATAGGATTTGATAGAATGGATCACTCTCAGCTTGAACTCCTCTGGTCTCCTGGCTTTTGTAGAATTCTTGTCTGTCTGTCTGTTTGTTTTTGTTTTTTGTTTGTTTGTTTGTTTGTTTTCTTACTAACTCTATGACCGGAATTTCTAGGAATTCATTTCCTCTCTGGAATTCTAGATGTAAATGATACCCCAAGAAACTAATTATCAAGGGAGGTAATATAAGGAGTGAAAAGTAGGGTAATCTTACTCAGTCTCAAGGCCTTAATTATCACCCGTCACATATGACTACCAAATCACAATCTCTGGCTTGTTACTTCTCTCTGGATTCCTAGTCCTCCACCTCAATTTGCTTGTTGAATTTCTGTTGTATATTAAATTCTACAAATTCATTTCATACCAAATTGAACTTGCTTTATTACTTCCTAAATGTGTTCTTCCTCTTGAATTTATAATTTCTTTAAAAGCACCATCTTCCTACTCAAATTCCCACTTGAATCTTTACTTAAGTTGTGACTGTTCTTGTGACTTCTGCCACCCACCACAACTCCCTCCTTGTACCTAATCCAGTTAGGTCACAAGAGGCATCATCCTGTAATAGCTCACAATTCCAGGCTCCTCTCCATTTTTACTGCTATTTCCCAAGTTCAAGTCCCAATTATCACTTGACTAGATATATTATTAGTGTCTCATTGTTTTCCTGTACTCTGTGTTTCTACCATTAGCAAACTCACTTAAATTCTAAAAACTATAAAGTATTTCTGAAAATTTGTTCTAATTATGACATTTTCATGATTAAAACAGAATATTCTCAAGCCCTGTAGCGATAGACCTTAAGCCAGTTACTTCAACATATTAGAGTGTTGTCATCTATTTTGACATATGTCAAAAGTAATTTCCTATCATTTGATAATTAAAATAATAATGTTTAAGAATGAATTATGTTTAAAAATTAGAACAGATTCACAACTGTTCTTATCTTTAACAATCACTCTTACTCACTTATATGATGATATGATTTCTTGAGAAGTTATAGTTATTTGTATATAACTTCTGCTATGACCACATAATGCATATTATAATGTCCTCTGTTATATGTGCTAAGAAAGAAAATGGAGACAACTCTTATCCTCCAGGATCGAGGCCAAAATCTCCAACTTGACATTTCATAAGTCTTCACAATTTGGCCCAAATTGAATTTTCTACTTATCCTTATTGCATACTCTGTGCTAACAAGAAAACAGAAATAACTACAAAAACTTGAATTCATTACTGCTCACTTATATAATTTGTGCCTGCCTTTTTCCACTCTACATTTACCATAGTGTTCCATGTGCTTAGAAAGTCCTAGTACTTTATTATGCAGACTAGAAGTCTAAAGGTCAAGCGTTAAATGTTATCACCTTCATGAAAACTTGACTCTCCTCTCAAGCTGGAAGTAAAGGTTCTGCACTCTGAAAATACTACTTTACCTACCTACTTCTCTGATGGGAAAGGTAATACTTTCTGCTTAATCTTCTAATTTTAAAACAATATATTTTATCACATACCAGACTATAAGCCACGTAAAAGTAGGAACTATCTATTTGTACCCACCCCAACAAGTCTTGACACATGGTTGGTATTCAAAAAACATTGAACACAGGCTTTGTAAGTTTTTTGTTAAGTTTGCTTATTGGTTTGACACATCCCTCTGGAAACCCAGCAATTTTCCTACATAATGCTACTCCTAAGTCATTTATTCAAGTATTAAGTCAAACTAGTCTCGAAATTTTGTCCCTGGGAATACCACTATGACTCTCTCCACTCAGGGAGAAAAAACATTTTCTCTAAACTTAGTTTTCTATTTCTCAGCTAATTCTATTTTTCTCTCAATCCTCTGATGGGGGAGGGTGATAAAACTTATGTAAATGTCTTAATTATAGTATATCTAAAGTTCTTATACTTATAAAATGCCTCAAGAAAGACAGCGCATTCGCTGAATGCAATTTTTTCCTTAAAGAAACTATGCTCATCATCCTTTTTTCTCAAATGTTTATTTTATTTTTGAGAGAGAGTGCACAAGCCAGGGAGGGGCAGAGAGAAAAGGAGACAGAGGATCCAAAGCAGGCTCCATGCTGACAGCATAGAGACTGATGTAGGGCCCAAATTCATGAACCTGCTCATGACCTGAACTGAAGTCAGATGTTTACCCAATTGAACCACCCAGGCACCTCGTATGCTTACCACCTTATAGCATAGGCTTTCCAGAATTAAAAGCCATGTCTCTTGATTTCCAAGTCACCATCAAGCTTATTTGTGTATTATACCCACAGCCTATGCTGAAAATTAGATTAGCTTAACTTGAATGACTAAGCTTTACACAGTGTTTATAAAAAGGAAAATAATTTCAAAACTGAGTCATATTCACACAATATCTGTTACTATAGAGAAAAGAAGGGACTAAGAGAGGTTACTAATTTAATGCCTATGTCCCGAGGACAGGAATACCACTAATCTTTTCTGACATAATAATCATCTTCTGTATTCCTTAGAAAGCAAGGAATCTACAATGTATACCATAGTTGGATTTTTTTCCCACAGATTTTATTTTCCTGTGCTGATTAGCAATAAGAATGTCTTGTCAACAAGCTCCTTCTGACAGAAGAAGTATGCTGAACCCCACTGCCTGAGTTATAACCTTGAGGTTGGCATAAATTTTTTCATAATTTGATCACTTGGCCTTTCAGCAAATAAAGTGCAAGCATCTTTTTTTTCCACCAAAAAAGAACTTAATTTTCTAAGGCTTCCATTGAAAATTTTGATAAAAAGTAAAGAAGCACACAACTGTTCTCCTTTGTAAGAGAAGAGGGAAACACATTAGAGGCAGATGCAAAGCGGATGTTTCTAGCAAAGGTTTAGTGTGAACCAACACCTTCCACTGTTCCTTAGTGACTCCAAGTCCAAAAAAGTGAAGACATTTTTCCAGGGAGATAAAATGCTTACAACTTTTGATTACTTCTCTAAAAGGGAAAGAGAAACTAAAACCTTCCAAGGTTCTTCTCAACTCTAGCAAGATGCATTTTGTGTGATGGAAGCCTTTTAGCATTTAGGATACCATGGAGACCACCTTCTGAAAACTGCTGATCTGCAATGGAAGTAAAGGAATTTGTCAAAAAGATTATGATTTTCTTGCATTGTTGGGCTTTCATAAATCATTTCTATTGCAGACTCCATGGACAAATGCCATAGAGAAGACTGAAGGTCTTTTTTAGTCTCACAATCGAGTTTGTTTCTCAACGGCGGAAACGATCAGTGGAACTTTCAAGGAGAAAGGGCAGGTTCTGTGCCAAGTCTCCCTAGATCATAAAAATGAGAGAATCATGTTATTGAATACTGTGTACATGTACACATGCACACTCTTGCACATGATCCCTCACTCTTTCTCTCTCATACACACACACTTATACTGCCCTGTCCTTTGTCAACCAGATCAATATTTCAGACACAAATGAGGCGAGCTCAGGGGAAGAGAGATTCATATTGAAGTGTGAAAACGTTCCAGGAAGAACAAGACAGATCTGTTTAAGAGTACAAATACACCCAATAAATCATGGTGAGCTTGGTGGGGGGACTGCTCTTCCTTCCGGCAGCTTTGTAATTACTCTCTCAACACAGCAACAACTTTCTTTGGAAACAGACACTCTATATGCAAGACAATTACAGCACTGGGTATCACTGCTGGTCAAAGCCCAGGCTACATATGTCACAATCCATTAGTAAGGAGATGTATTTGAGCAGCTTCAAGTTTATTAAACCCAAGTGCCACTTTTACTGATCCCTTTTCTCAAGGTCTCCCAAGAACAGGCATCGACTATTTCTAATAGTCTATCAATCCAGTCTGCAAATAATTCCCTTGAAGTGAAGCTTTATGAATTATTAACCTGATCTAGGAATCTGGCAATTCACAGTTCAGCTTCCCCCAAATAATCTTCTAATCATTTGTTACAATGCACAATTAGACATCCTCGGAAGACACTACAATGAAGAACATTATTTCATTTTACCCTGTGAGAATCCAGTTTGTTTGGATTTATGTTTGAGCACTCTAGACTACATCCTGGGAAACTGAGGATAAACAGAAAAATGATACTAATGGCAGAAAAGGCATTCTTGGTTTTTGGTGCACCTGAGATCCCCCTTCTCTGAAATACATAAAATATGTCTCATTTAATCTTACGTATTTCATATTTAAGTATGTAATGCCTTGAATTATCCTCTAATTAGTTCACATGTAAAAACATAATTTTCCCAATCAGTTTGTAAAGGAAGAGACCAAGTTTTGAATGGTCTAATCTTGGCAACAGTGATGTACCAGAGCTGGCTTGCCCAAGCTGTTAAGAGCCAATTTTTAAATTTTCAGAAAATTCTGTTAGCTGTTATAAACAATAAAAATATATAGACTTACAATTAGATAAATTACACTAAAGTAAAGGTAATAAATATTCAAAACTCATTGCCCCTCAATTTCTACATGATATTTTAATGATTATTTATGGTCTTAAGGTTATTAAAATCTAATGTATCTTTTATGTTGACAATGGTATAATGGTGTGATACTGTGCATCTTTTTGCAAATTTGTTTTCACTGACTTCCCATTCAATGGCTTCATCTTGGTAGCTTGAAATTAGCCACAGTAGATATTTACAGTATAGAAATCAGCAAATACTAGAAATAAATGATGTCCTCTTCCCCCCAGAGAGCTGGTTGTTAAATGTTTACTGTCACTCCATTAATCATTGTTGAAATCACCGAAACAATTTAAACTTTAGAATCATTTTCCAGAAGGTGGAACTAGACCGAACAACCACTGTCTAATTCCCTCCTCCTCCCCATTCTGAGGACAGTTGCTCCATGCACAGCTCTTACTTTGTGTAGTCATCTTCAATACTAAGGGAGCAGGCCTGGGCTCACTCCGAACCAAACAGATGACTGCACCAAGTATGGGCCCCAATTATTGTAGTTGAAACTGCGAGTGTGTGGCTCATTTACTTTCTTGGGAAACAGTAACTGGGAAAGTGAGTGACTGAGGTATGAGCCAAATGGCCATGAAGTCAACTCAAGGACAAGGATAATAGGGTCCCGATCGTCCTACACTTGTCTTGGGAAGACCTCTTTCAGGCTGCATACACCATGATAAGCTATCCACTACAACATGAGCCTCAAAGAATTCCTCGTCATTTTTTTTTCCCCCCCCTTTGGATCTCATTTTGTGCAAAAAGTGAGGTCATAATCCAAACTGCAGTGATTAGAAGTCTGAATAAACCATGTGCTTCTTCTATGAGCACTCCAAATGAGTTCACAGCTTAATCATTGCTAACATGAGCACCACACTAGGTAGTTCATATACTGTTTCATTTGACTCTAATGACCTTATAAAGTAGATGTAATCATTAACCCACTTTGCAGAGGAAAAAAAAAAAACAACAACACAAAACAGAATCTTAGAGAGCTTAAGCGACTTGCTTGTTCACATTACTAGTAAATGGTAGGTCTGGTTCCAGACTTCTTCTCTTAACCAGTACACACACACACACACACACAAACCTGCAACCTATGTCAATAAAATAGTTAGGCCTCAACAAGGAACTAATAGTCGAAGACTCAGAAACTTTAGGAAAGTTGGTGAGAACAAAAGAAACACCACCATTTGTGGTATTTTTATTTTTCTGACACCCAAGTGGCTGTTAGAATTTTAATGATTGGGAAACTGATAAAGAGATTCAGGAAGACTTCAAAAAGTCACATAGATGCTCATTCAGTTGACCTGAAGATTCATTATTAGAGACAGCACATACAAGACAGAGGAAAAAGACTTCCCAGCCTACTCTGCCTGATCAAATATTGCTACATCGTACATTTGTTTCTAAGCAGCAAATGAGACATTGATCAACTGAATTAACTCAGAGGGGCCAATTCAGGAAAGGGAAGTGCATGGACATCCTGAAGATGAGGAACACTTGACAGAGGAAAATAAAAGTATACTTAATTTGGAGAATAAAGAGTTAAGGGATACATCAGAACTCTTTGCAAATATTTAATAAACTGTCATTTAAGAAACATATTCGACTTATTTTTAACCTGAAACATTGGAATTAGATTTAACTTGGAATAGTTAATAATAGTTTATTTAAGAAAGAGCATTCTAATGATTGGAGCTGATGAAAACCAAAGCCATCTTCTTGATGCAGTACCAGATTTTCTCTGTCATTGCAGGTGTTTAAACAGCTGAGTAATCCTGGCAAAAGAGATTGAGGATCATCTTTGAGGTCATTTCAAACTCTAATGTTTCCTTGCTCTCGGCTGAAAGGAAAAGAACTGAGATTGTACCCCTAACTACTCATAGTCCCATATATTTACCATGTACAATCAAAGTTTTCCAAAAACAAGTTCATCTGGGCAGTCCTTTTTCAAACTGCTACCCAGAAGAGGTGGCATGAATAAGGGTTACAGAAGATAAAAACTAGAGTTGAATGAGCATGCATCATCTAAGCTGGAAAAAGGCAACTTTTGCCTCTGAGCTTGGAGGCAAAAGTAGTCATTTTCACCAGGTAGTATAAATCATTAGGTAGTTGTACGAAATGTCATAGGAAAGAAGGTCCAACTAAAAAGAAAACCAGGGACTAGTCAAAAAAGAGCGAAACAAATTATTTAGTCTCACTAGTTATTTAGTCTTATTGTGTGTCCACTGTACTATTTATAATAGCTAAGATATGGAATCAATCTAAATGTCCATTGAGAGATGAATAGATAAAGAATATATGGTACAGGGGCACATGGGTGGTTCAGGTGTTTAAGCGTCCAACTTCAGTCTGGGTCATGATCTCACCATTCATGAGTTCAAGCCTCATGTTGGGCTCTGTGCTGATAGCATGGAGCCTGGAGCTGTGTCTTCAGATTCTGTGGGTCCCTCTTTCTCTGTCCCTCACCTGCTCATTCTCTCCTCCCCCCCCACCTGCTCTCTCTCTCTCTGTCATAAATAAACATTAAGAAATTAAAAGAAAATATGGTACATACATAACATGGAATATTATCCAGCCTTAAAAAAAGAAAGAAACCCTGTCATGTTGCCAGAGGTTTTTGGGAGAGGTATGTATGAAGTTTCAACTTTGCAAGATAATTAAGTTCTAGAGATCCTCTCTGTAACACTATGTAGTTAACAATTCTGCATTGTGTACTTAGAAATCTATTTAAAAAGTAGATGTCATGTTAAGTATTATATAAACTAACAGACTTTCCAAGTCAATGCATACCAATGCCAGAAAATGTATCCAGAAGAGTGAGAACTTGGTGTATTTTTTATTTGTAATAGGATAATGAGCAAAATATAGAAACACAATGTAATTTTTTCAAGTATTCTTTAGAAATATTGGATGAATACTAACATAACTAATATCAAGAGAAGACTGGTTTGCCTTATAGCATTTTTGACAACTGCTTAATTGTCACTTTCAGCAACTAATTATTCTGGTCAATAGGTGTACTATTTTTTTGTTTAATTCCAGTTAGTTGATAGAGTGTAATATTAGTTTCAGGTGTGGAATTTATTGATTCATCACTTACATATAACACTCAGTAATCATCACAAGTGCCCTTCGTAATACTCATCGCCCATTTACACCTCTCCCATCTCCCCTTCAACAACCCCCAGTTTGTTCTTTGTATTTATGAGCCTCTTGTGGTTTGCCTCCCTCTCTCTCTTTTTTTTTTAATTTTTTATTTAACGTTTATTTATTTTTGAGAGACACAGAGATAGAGCGTGAGCAGGGGAAGGGCAGAGAGAGAGGGAGACACAGAATCTGAAGCAGGCTCCAGGCTCTGATGAGCCATCAGCACAGAGTCAGATGTGGGGCTCGAACTCACAGACCGTGAGATCATGACGTGAGCTGAAGTCGGCCACTTAACCGACTGAGCCACCCAGGCGCCCCTCCCTCTCTCTTTTTATCTTATTTTTCCTCCCCTTCTCCTGTGTTCATCTGCTGAGTTTCTCAAATTACACATATGAGTGAAATCATATGGTATTTGCCTTTCTCTCTCTGACTTATTTGCTTAGCCTAGTACACTCTAGCTCCATGCCATTACAAATGGCAAGATTATATTCTTTTTGATGGCTGAGTAATATTCCATTCCTGAGTAATAAGTGTATAATGGAATATTACACACATACCACCTCTTCTTCACCTTTTCATCAGTCGATGGACATTTGGGATCTTTCCATATTTTACTCTTGTTGATAATGTTGATATAAACGCATGCATGTGTCCCTTCAGATCTATGTTTTTATATCCTTTGGGTAAATACCTAGTTGTTCAATTGCTGGATAGTAGGGTAGTTCCATTTTTAACCTTACGAGGAACCTCCCTACTCTTTTCCAGAGTGGCCACATCAGTTTGCATTCCCACCAACAATGCAAGAGGCTCCTCTTTCTCTGCATTCTCAACAATGCCTATTGTTTCATGTGCTGTTAATTTTTGTTATTCTGACCAGTGAGGTGTGAAGTGGTATCTCATTGTGGTTTTCATCTGATCTCATTTGATGATGAGAGATGTTGTGTCTCTTTTCAGTGTCTGTTAGCCATCTAGATATCTTCTTAAGAAAAAATGTCTATTCATGTCATCTGCCCTTTTCTTAACTAGATAATTTGTTTTTTTGGGCATTGAGTTTGATAAGTTCTTTATAGATTTTGAATACTAGTCCTTAACCTGATATGTCATTTGCAAATATCTTCTTCCATTCCTAAGGCTGCCTTTTAGTTTTGTTGATGGTTTTTCTTGCTGTGCAGAAACTTTTCATCTTAAAGTCCAGTAAGTATACTAACATAGTTACAAGTATAAGTCCTAAATGGTTGAAGCCATTAATACAGTAATAAGTAATATGACCATGTGATCAGAATTTTTCTTTGCTGAGGTTCATGTTTATCTGTTGTTGAAAACATTTTAGTCATCTGGTTTGTTGCTTTTCCCATGCATGGGGGGGACTAGATACTACTTATGAGCTCAGCCTCTGTGGTTAGACTGTGTGCATTTGAATGTCAGTTTGGGCCAAGCTTGGGGGAGTTACTTAACTTCTCTTTGTCTCATTTGTATGTAAAATGGATATAAAAATTGTACTACCCAAGAGATACAGGAGTGCTGATGCATAGGGTCATGTGTACCCCGATGTTTATAGTAGCACTTTCGACAATAGCCAAGTCATGGAACAAGACTAAGTGTCCATCAACTGACGAATGGATAAAGAAGATGTGGTATATATATACAATGGACTACTAAGTGGCAACGAGAAAGAACAAAATCTGGCCATGTGTAGCAACATGGATGGAACTGGAGGATATTATGCTGAGTGAAATAAATCAGTCAGAGAAAGACAGATGCCATATGTTCCCACGCATAGGTAGGCTTTGTGAGACCTAACAGAAAACCGGGGGGAGGGGAAGAGCGGAAGGAAAAAAGACACAAGGAGGGAGGGAGACAAAACATAAGAGACTCTTAAATACTAAGAACAAACCGAGGGTTGAGGGGGGTGTGGGAGGGGGGAGAGTGGGTGACGGGCACTGAGCAGGGCACGGGTTGGGATGAGCACTAGGTGTTGTATAGAAACCAATTTGACAATAAAAAGTTAAAAAAAATTATACTTCTCTCTTAGGCTTATTGTGTGGAACAAATTAAGTAACATATATAAAGTTAAAAATTTAAGACATCGCCTGGCTATGATAGATACTCAATAAGTAGTAGTAGCAGTAATGACAATAATCACTCTTACTTCATTACTATAATCAACTTTAAATGCACAATCACTGATCAGACAGACTTGAATGATCTCTTTTCATGTTACAGGCTACAAATTCCTTTTAACCCTTTTCGTTAGGCATAGATTGACTTAGATATAAACAACAATGGCAGTTTTATTTACTAGTTAATTTTAAACATTGGTAATAGTAGCTAAAGAATGGAAAGTGTAGTTGGCACAGATTTATTGAAAATCTCCATGAAAAATTCACATCAGAAATGACTGTTTCTTTTCAATGCACATCATTTTGATAAGTGTAATTGTGCTATCCAGTACCTGTATGTTAGCTATTTAGAGGACAGGAAAGCGAAAAAAATAATATCACATTTTACCTTCCTGAGACCTCTGCATCTATTATGTCTCTCTAGTGAGGCTGAGATTTGATGGCAAATGATGATAAATGATTTAGAATGATTAGAAAACCTAAAAGAAAGTATTCTTACAGAGTAAAAGTGCGTGTGTGTGTGCGCGCGCGCGCACACGGAGACTTACATATTTACATTGGTTGATGGTTTTTGGTTTTGAAACAGTTGTGTACTTTGGAACTCTCCGCTAACATCATCGGAGGTTTGACTCCGCTCTCTGATAGTAGCCGCTAGCCGTCTGCACTTGCGGCAGTGGCTATTAATAGTGGGCAGTGGAGATACAGAACGTTTGATCATCATAAAGAATTCAATTGGACAGTGGTTTTTTTTTTTTTTTTTTTTTACGTTTATTTATTTTTGAGACATAGAAACAGAGCGTGAGCAGGTGAAGGGCAGAGAGAGAGGGAGACACAGTATCCAAAGCAGGCTCCAGGCTCTGAGCTATCAGCACAGAGCCCTACGCGGGGCTGGAACTCACAGACCGCGAGATCATGACCTGAGCCGAAGTCGGCCGCTTAACCGACTGAGCCACCCAGGCACCCCTGGACAGTGCTTTTAGAAGGTGAGAGTGGACGTATGAGGGAAGAAAACATTCTTACAGTAGGGAAAATGACGTGGCCAAACAATGCTCTGGGTGTTCTTTAAACACTAGAGATAAAGGAATAATTAATAACACGTGAAGCATGATTTTCACTGTATGGACAGAGATACACTGTATGCACTGCTGTACAAAGGATAATCAGCTGTTAGGATAATGTGTTTCTTCCCCTCTGCAAGTGAGTCAGCCTCTAAGGGCCTGGTGTGAGCAAGGCAAACCACCTGGGATTGTTGTGATTAGAGAGAAATGCATTTCAGCAGGGAGCTGGACATCCAAAATGCCAAGATTAAAGAAAAAGAGAAACAACAACAACAACAAAAGTCTCCCACGGTTTTGGCCAACATACCTAATCACAAACTCTTATAAAACGGAATTCTCTGAAAGAGATCTCTGCTAGCGACAAGCTGCAGCCACTCCTCTTGCTCCTGCTCTTCCGTCAAGCCTCAGATGACTATTCATGCCAGGTTATTTTAATCATTTTTTTTCAATGTGAGATAATTCTACATAATTTATTTCCCCTTCTTGGGGGTTAAATTAAAAAAAAGAAAGGCTCTTTATGCCCCCTCCCCACCCCCTCCCCGGCCACTGTCAAGTCTAAAACTTTTTCTTTCCCTTTTCTGGCCTTGAGACAGAAGAGGACGCAGAACAACACAGAGGAGACTGCACTGGCATGTTACCACTGAAAATCAGCGCTCCTGTCCTTGGCCTGTCCTGTGGAACGTCATGTTCTGGAACACTAAGCTCTGTAGCAAGACGCAGGGTACCCAAGGGCATCTATGGGGTGGGAATTTCAGGTTACAGCAGGTCTGTGTGCGGTCTAACTCAACTGTGAGGGGGGTGCCCAGGGCAGATACACTCTCTGAGCCAGGCTCGATGTGGTGTTTTCAGCAAAGAATCTGGAATCCAAAGTAAATTCACCGTTCTACCTTTTCTCTGGGAGAAGTGACGGCAGTGGGTGCTCCTGGAGAAAAAGACACCGAGATGGAAGAAAGGGACAAAAACATACACATTTGCACACCATCCGCCTCAAGTAAGCAGAAAGATAGATGCATAGACAAATTGAGAAGGGCATAGCCAGAGAGAAAAAAAAAAAAAATGATTCCTGGTTTCCTGTTTATTTTCTTTTTCTGAACGCTCAGTAGATCCTTATCTAATAGAGATGTTTTCAGTTTGTTCAACATTATGTTTACTCTAAGAATGAGAAAATTCTGTATAATGGACAAAATTCAAAACCAAAGAAAAATGGGTAACATTTTCAAGAAAGATCTCCATTTAGCTTTAATTAAGAACTAATACAATTACAAAGATAGCTATAATCGCCAGCATAGAAATCACTAGTCTGTGTCTGAATGCCGCTTTTTCCTCATCCCAGAAAAACAAGCTCTCCATTTTTGTCATGCTCTGACAAGCTGTTTGCAAGAAAGAAAGCTCCCCAAAACCTAAACCAAGAGCAATTTCAGGACCCGGCACTTTCCTCACTTGACTGCCATTATGAAGTGAATAAAAATCAAATGAAGCAAAGTAACATTTGCTGGTATTTTCTAAGTATGGATTAATTATTCCCAGATGAAAGTGCTTGCTTTTCATCAGTTGTTAGTTTCCACCTTTCTTGTTCCCCCATCCCTCCCCTGAGGGTACAAGTAGAGAATTCTGGAAGATTATGGCAAAAGTTGAGCTCAGTCAGGGTTATACTAATTTCTGTTTGCCTGAGGGTATTACAATATCTGGACAGAATAAGACATTGAAGGAGATATGGAGCTGGGTGGAGAATCAGAAATGTTCCAATTTCAACCAAAGCACTATCTGTTGCATACTTTTAGGTGCCAGAAACTACTAAGCATTTCTAGGATGTTTAGAAAAGGCTTTGATGGCCCACCTCCTTTCAGCTTTAAGAAATTCCTTCTTTTCATACATATCCAAAGTTTATTACATGCCTACCATTAACTAGACATTATAATCTTTGGATTCCACTGGGAATAATACATAGCCCTTATATAAGAACAAAGATTCAAATAAAACCATTTTAAAATGTCCAACTTTACAGGGCTGCAATATTTGCATTTTACAGAAAACATTTAAAATCATTTTAGTAAGTGGAATCCATTTTCCTCCATGAACTGTTAATATTGAATTCTTAATGGCTTCCCCAGGGTTTTGGGTCTTGCTATGAAGCCTTTAGTGATTTCATCATTGTTAAAGCACAGTAAACAATCACAGTTTATGCTTATAAGCATAAAACTCCCGATCTATTACTTGCCCTAGTTTTTATATTCTTAAAGATGGAAAACTTACTTTCTATGCAATCTGAATATAAGACAATGCCAAATTGGTTTATAAGCCTGGCGAATATTGGCATAAACATTCTTCAATTGCTTTAATGTATAATATCAGCATTTGAACTCTTATGGAGACAATTATGCTTTCAAATTTTTCAGGTTTTTAAATAAGACACTGACTGTTCCTTTCCTTTGTTCGAGCTAGTCTTCATTATTGTTACTGGTTCTTATCCTTTGTTGATAAAAAGACCATGCCAGTTTGTCCCTCTTGTAAGACACAATTCTAAACTCATCTTTAAAATCTCCAATTTCTATTCTGGATTCCAAAAATCTTTTAAAAATACATTATAGGTTTCAATTTAAATCTGCACATACAAAAAACATCGCATGGCAAAGGTACCAAATCAATTATAACTACAACATATGAATTCATTATCTTTTTCTCACTGTGAAACGTATGTATGTTCACTGTTTACCAAAAAGAGAGAGAGAGAGAGAGAGAGAGAGAAGAAAAAAGAAACTATGTATGTGGAAAATAAAGTTAGTGTATTATTTAACCTCTTAAATATATCTCTCTCATATATTGAACTCTGGCCTATTTTTCACACAATTATGTAAGTATTTAAAAAGCAGTATGTTTTAGGGGCACCTGGCTGGCTCAGTTGGTGGAGCACATGACTCTTGATCTCAGCACTGTGAGTTTGCCCCCCCCCCACACCATGAATGTAGAGAGTACTTAAAAATTAAACCTTAAAAAAAATGGTATCTTTAAAAATTTTGAATGTAAAGTTTGATGTCCTGCTTTTTATTTTAAATAGCTCCAGAGCACTTTCTTGCCTTCTTGTTCTTCATAAACATGATTCTGTCATATAATCATAACACATTTTATCTATGTTATTTTTGTGGAGAATCTGACTGTTTATAACCCCTTTTAAAAAGTGAATAAAAGATACACAGCCTGTTTTCTGAATTTTCTACTATATTTCTGATTATTTTATTAGAATACATTTCTCAAAAGGAATGAGAGGTGTAAAGGGTATCATATTCAAGGGAAACCACCCATTTGCTTGAAATTATATTAAGCCTACAAAATAATATGAGAGGAAATTTACATTCTGAATTCCCTAATCCAGATAGTTTATGTACTTTTGTTCTTCCTTCGATCTGTTCCCTCTTATAAGCTTTGACAGGTTTATAGAAAACATATTAATCTTTGTCTATTCATTTTATATCTGGTAACTTGTTGACCTCTTGCAGCTTTTGAAATTTAGTACATAAAGGTTCATTGTTATAGCTTTCTTGCAGAACTGCTTTATGAAATTAAACTTTCATTCTGCCCTCATCTAGAAATTTTTAAAATTATTTTACTGCTCACTTATTATTTTTTGTCCTCTTGAAATCCTCCCTTTTCCAAGTGTATATGCATGTCAACAGCAAATCTAGCTTACCTTTCAGTAGTTATAAATAAATAGAGTTCTCAATCTTGATTTTAATGGTTATGCTCTTGATGCTTACATATGAAATACTCTGACCAGGCTGATGGTTTCATATGCTTATTCTTTATCAGGTTGAAAGAACATCTTTCTTTCCCTAGTACACTAAAATATCGTCCATCAATGTGCATGTAAAGTTTTAATCAAATTACTCTTTTGGCATCTATGAAAATGACCATTTTTTGTTTGATGTATTGATATTTCTTAATAATGGAAAAAGAGGAAAAGAATAAACGAATGTAACTAAGTAGATTCTTTCAGAGTCAACCATAGTTGTATTCCTGAATTAAATCTTATACAATAATGTAATACATCATGTTATATTGTTATGGTATAATTTTCATATGTTACTGAATCTATTGGGTATCTCGTGTGTGTCTATCACATATGTATGTGTGCACCCACACATACACGTACATATAGGTGATAACTGCATTTGACTTTAATAGCTGTTTTGTTCAGGGTTTAGTTTCTGAGTTTAATATTTTTGACACTGAGTAGTTATTTCTTTTTTTGGTTGTTTTTCCATACTATGAAAAAGTTAAAATTTTTTAAGCAACTAATATTTGAGGTTTGTTAGAATTTACCTATAAATTTCTCGGAGGCCTCTTGAGTGGCTCAGTCAGTAGATCGTATGAATGACTTTGGCTCAGGTCATGATGTCACAGGTTCATGAGTTGGAGCACCACATCGGGCTTACTCACTGCTGTCAGCGCAGAGCCCGCTCGGATCCTCTGTCACCCTCTCTCTCTGCCTCTCTCCCACTTGTGTTCTCTCTCTCTCAAAATAAACAAACATTAATTTTTTCCCCCTAGGGCTCCTGGGTGGCTCAGTTGGTTAAGTGTCAGATTCTTGGTTTCCACTCAGGTCATCATCTCAAGGTTTGTGGGTTACAGCCCTGATCGGGCTCTGGGCTGACAGTGTGGAGCCTGCTTGGGATTCTCTTTCTCTATCTTTGCTCCTCCTCTACTCTCTCTTTCTTTCTCTCTCAAAATAAATAAATAAACTTAAAAAAAATTCTGGATCTAGAACTTTTTGGGGAGCTAATTCTTTGACAAAATACTAACTTATCCCAAGGTGACTGATCGTTCCATTAGTCAATTCAACTGATTAATTTACTGAGCCTAGTCTATAATATGCCATATATTGTACTGAGTGCAGAATCAGAAAATAAGACATTTCCCCCCCCACATTATCATAGAATGTGAAACCTAGTAAGAGAGCCAGACATCACAAAAGTAATTTCAGGTATAACCCTAGACACTTTTCATTTAGGACTTTGTGCACAATTTTTTTTTTATTTCATGGATTATTTTTTAATGTGGTCTCTTATTATAAAGATACACACACACACACACACACACACACACATATTCTGGGGAGAGTCATGGACCTGTTTTGAGGATATGATGAAAGTACTATGTTTCTAAAAGAGTTCACAGTCACATATACATACAAACAATAATTTGCATGGAATTCTAAGATTCCTAAAACCAAAAGAAGCCCATCTATAAATTCTACGTTGAACAATATTTTTCTATGTCATTATTCTCTTTTTGTCTCCTTGATCCAGAAATGTGTGAAGACACTGCATTCAGACTAATTTTCCTTGTATTTCTAATAATTTTGGTCAATTACTCAAATGTTAGGGAATTCAGATAAATAAAGTCTTAAAATTCTTATATATTCATTATGGAAGCTCCCTTTTTGAATGTAAAATTAATCTCTTGACAGTACTTAATAATTTCTGTCTTTAATTCTATCTTTTCTGATGTTAGTATTTAATAATCTTTTGTTTTGTGGCAAAACAAAAAACATTCATCTTTAATTTTTTTGTCCTTTTAAAAAGATGTATCTCTTGGTTGAGCTATTTTTATCAATTCAATCTATGAGACTTTCAGATAATAATATTTGATTCATAAAGTTGTCATGAGGATTAATGGACATAAAACATTTAAGGAATGTAGGATGGCATATAGCATAGTGCCAGGCACATACTAAGAATACACATTCAATATGATTATCGTTATCATTAGCTACTTAATAGAGGGGTTGAAACAGTGTACAGCAATCTTCATAATGGAACCACAGTCCTACTTTTGTCATTTTTGGTTTGGATATTTTTCTGATCCTTCCCACATTTTCTGTATTTTCCTATAGTATATATTTTTGCATGGTACACAGTTTGCTTTCTTCTTCTGTGGTTGATATACCACTACATGCTTTACTTAAAAAATTTTTTTTTTAATGTTTACTTATTTTTGACAGAGACAGAGCATGAGCAGGGGAGGGGCAGAGAGAGGGAGACACAGAATTCGAAGCAGGCTCCAGTTCTGAGGAGCCAGTACAGACCCTGATGCGGGGCTCAAACCCACAAACTTGGGAGATCATGACCTGAGATGAAGTCGGATGCTCAACCAACTGAGCCACCCAGGCACCCCCATGTTTTATTTTAAAGTCTACTTGCTGGTTATCTTTAAGCACCTGAAAGTAATCTTTTAAAATGTACTATATTACGAATATGGAAAACTACAGAAAATAAAGTAACCAACAACAGATACCAATGTCGGGGATTCAATAGATGTTAATATTTTGCTCTACTTGTTTCAGGTCTTTTTCTCTCTTAAAGAAATAAACCATTACAGAGAGAACCAAAGCTTGGGTCCACACTCTAGAGAGAACTACTATCCTACTATTCTGAAGCTGTAGTAGTCTCATGGATGTTTTTTATACTTTCACTATAGGGATCTATCTCTCAAATTATCTAAGTTAATAATTAAATAGTGTTCTGGAGTCACTCTATTGTGAAATTAGGCATTTCAATTTTTCTGCACTGTGTACTTCTATTTCTGGTTCTTGATATAACTCCAAGTTTTAGATATGGGATACTATGTTTTGTTAAACCATAATTTATATCACACTCAGTATTATATATATTTGACTTCAGTTTTGTAGCATAATTTACTGTCATCATTTAGCTCTATCTTGAATTGTTTTCAATGTTCCCTACCAATCTATTTTACATGTGACTTCCCCATGACGGATTTCTTAATTTTGTTTTATTTCTTGATCAGTTGTTGTATATTTTTTTATTATTTTTTATTAAGAAGATGTAGGCTTTTTTTTTTTTTTTTAAGTTTATGTATTTATTTTGAGAGAGAGCACGCGGGAAGGGCAGAGAAGCAGGGAGAGAGAGAGCATCCCAAGCAGGCTCTGCACTGATAGTGCAGATTTGGGGCTCGAACTCATGACCTGAGCTGAAACCAAGAGTCAGACACTCAATCAACTGCCCGGACACTCAACCACCCAGGCGCTCCAGTAGTTGCATATTTTAAAGTAGTTTACATTGATATGTAGATACCATATTTTGTAAGCCACTGAATATTTAAGAATACATTTTTAAAAACACTTCATGGGGAAAAAAAAATCTGTGAAGGAATAAACATATTCCAAAATGTTATTCCCCACTAGATATACCATAGACATTGTTCTATTGTCCATTGGCCTTTGGGGTTGCAGAGTAGGCAGTTAGCAATGAGCATTCCTGGCCATTCATAAAATATATTTTTCCTAGTTTTATACTTCACCTGTCTTTTCAGTGTATTTCTAGACAAGAATATCCTCAGACTGATTTTGATGTATTATGGCAATCACTTTGTTTCCTCAGGTCATTTTTAAGATTTCAAAGAAAAGTTCATTCTCTATGTCTTATTTATTTCAAATAAGATAGAAGTTTATTTCAATTATATCTTTAGTCATTGCCTCTGTCCAAACTTTTTTAGTTAGTTGTTTTTTTGTTTGTTTGCTTGTTTGTTGTTTTCCTAATGAACACACTTAGTTATTAGCCAAGGTAAGAGACAGCACTCTTTGCCCTCTTTATATATTAGATTATTTCACCTATTTCCTTCCCCCATCCCACATTTACTTTTATTTCTTCCATTTTGTTTCTTCTATTTTGTTAAGCAATTATGTGAGAGTTCCTCAAGTTAAATTACTGTATCATTAACTTGACTTTTTAACAACTTATTTTAAATTACCCAGTTCAGATTTTAATTCCAACTTTTCTAAGTTTTTTCTCTAATCAATCCTCAAGTTCTCCATCAGTTTTTGTCAAATAACATGTCTTTTTCTCTCAACCTATTCTCTAATTGCCTTTTTCCCTCCATAAGACAATGTGCTCTTGTGTATTATTGAAAGAACAAGGAATTTTCTTAAGTCGACTCTGTGCCTATCATTAATGGTTATTAGGGGTCTGCTCTCTTGTCTCAAGATAACATTTTCTTCCATAAATTTGTATTATTCCCTAGACTGTGTCTTTTCTTTAATCTCTTTGTATTTCTATTAAATCAAGCTCAGATCGAGGGCAAATTAATTCAGGTTTAGCATTTATTAACAGATATGGTGTATAGGTTGCCTTTGTCATTACTCTCTATTCACTTGGGTGGTCAAATATTTTTAGCTTCATGGACAAGTAGTAAGTTGATATCCACGACCCTTATTCTCATTCCTGATGTCTTTTAATCCTTTGTTCTGTGTAGCTCTACTGGATTTAAACAGGATAGTATCTTATCTCAAGTGCCTGATTATCTGACACAAAGAACAGATGGAGTACATGACAAAACTAGTCCCTTCCATCTGCTGATAGGTTTTTGTTTTTGTGTTTTTGCCTCTGCACCACTCCCAAACCTAGCTCTTTACTTGTAGCAACTGCACATCCCAAATACAATGCATTACAGCTTGTCTTCCAGTGCATCTCATGTATTCATTTTCTGAAAGAGATTGTCTCACACTGGATGTAGAAGGAAGGAAAGATATAAAATGGTAAGAGAAAAGGAGAGCATTTGGCTGCCTGCCTGAACCAGCATCTGTTTAGTTACAGGAACCACCTAGTTGTCTGATACAAATTGTTTGTTTCTGATCCCGGGGTCAGATAACAAAAACGAGAAGGTGTTTTTTGTTTGTTTGTTTTTTAATTTATCCAGCTTCATGTGGTCTTCCATTTCTAGCTCATCACTGGTATGTGAATAACTCTCAACCCAATTCTTATTTTTTTTAATTTGTTTTTAACGTTTATTTATTTTTGAGAGACATAGAGACAGAGTATGAGCAGGGGAAGGGCAGAGAGAGAGAGAGGGAGACACAGAATCTGAAGCAGGCTCCAGGCTCTGAGCTGGCAGCACAGAGCTCGACGTGGGGCTCGAACTCACAGACCATGAGATCATGACCTGAGCTGAAGACTGAGCCACCCAGGCGCCCCTCGCAACCCAATTCTAACAGTCTTACAGGTTTAGAAGATGGAGAAATCAATAGCTTTGTGATGGAGCCTGGTGTTTCAGTTAGTACTGGTCTCCATGTTGAGTCAAAGAGATGTAAACAGAAGCTTGTTTTCTTGTATTGTAAGAGTCTGGAGGCACATTATGCTTGTCAGGGACTTTGATCCCCAAGGTTCTGTGTCTAAGGTCCTTCTATCTTACTCGTCTGTTTTGTGTGGCCTCCATTCTCAAGGTCCCATCGTAGTCCAATATGGTCACTGTCACCCAATGAACTCACATTCTAATCAAGAGGAAAGAGTCAGGGGATATAAAGAAAGGGCAAGAGGCCAAAGGAAAATGCACCAGCTGTCTTTTAAGGGATGCTCCAAGAAGTTGTCATGATTTTCCAGCTTACCTTTTAGTGACCAGAATTTAGCTGCAGGGTCACAAAAGCCTCAAGGAGAAGGTGTGGCTGGGAAATCGAATATTGTTATAAACAATCACATACCCACCTAAAAAGAAAGGTTCTAATAATAAGGATAGGGAGAAGAGAGATTGAGGCCAGCTAGCAGTCTCTGCCACTTATGACTTTTCATCATTGAGGTTATTTCATCATACCAGAGTCTGATAACTGGACCCCATTCTAAACTAACACAGAGACTTATTTTAATCCTTTAATATGTCAAACAATTTCATTTTATCACTTAATAGCCTTGTGTTAGGAAATGTTCATATAATTTCACAATTATATATTTTAATTAGGGAAGTTTCTAACATCATTTCTTTTGCAATTCTGATTTGCCCATGAGAAAATCACTGTGTATTCTTAAGAGAAATCTCTCTCTCTTTTTTTTTTGTATCCTTCTGAGAGAATTTTTATTGTGTCTAAAATAATCCTTCAAACCAGTAATATGGCCATACCCTGTGTTGGTTGACATTTTCAAGTGGTCTAGTCAAACACAGCTGTAAGAAGCTTTCAGAAGAAGAAGAGATTACAGGTGAGGCATGATCATGCACACTGGAAATCGCCCCTAGACTCCTAATCTTTTCTCATCTCTCTGCCTAAATTCCACTTGATAGTTTCCATCCAGCAATTTTAAGCCATACAATTTATATTATCAAACTGTCTTCCTGAGAAAAAGCAGTTCTAATTACTATAAACTTTCTTTTGTTTTGTGGCTCTTTTTTTCTTTTTACATTTATTTATTTTGAGAGAGACAGAGAGAGCTCCAACAGAGGAGAGGCAGAGAGACAGAAGGAGAGAAGAGCGCATCCTAAGCAGGCTTCACATGCTCAGTAAGCAGAGCCACACTCAGGGCTCAAACTCACAAAACCATGAGATCATGACCTGAGCCAGAATCAAGAGCCAGATGTTTAACGGACTGAGCCACCCAGGCATCCCAATCATTAATTAATCCCTCCATTATCTCTCTAGTAAATACCCTCAACTCTGGCAAGACAAATTTTCCATGGTTAGTACCACAAGAATAATTTTCCAACAGTTGATCTCTACTGTCTAATCATCGTGTCTCACCTAATACTGTCATCAACTATTTTCTACCCAAGCCACTGACCATTGCTGAACTACAACTAGATCACTAGAAATTGATTTTTTTAATGTCAGTTCTATCTTCAGTTACTTGACTGTACTACCTAGTTATCTAACTGATCCCACAGCTCAAACCATACAGTGAGCAAGTAAACTTTCTTCAAGTCATTGCCTCTTATCTCCTTAGTCTTTGGTAATTCATCTCCATCAGTTATGAAATTAGCTCTAAACTTGTTCTATTACTATATTTTCCCCGCCCATTTGCCCAATGCTCTCATATACTTTCCCCAAATCCATTTCCTTAAATCAGGGCAAAAAATAGTATGAGAAGGGTATTGTTATATACTTAACATAAATATGTAGACATGGATATAGATATAAATAATGAATATCTATTAAATATATATATGTAGACATGGATATAGATATAAATAATGAATATCTATTAAATATATATATATATATATATATATATATATGGTATATCTATATAGAGATATAAGTATGGATATATCTCCTGTTGGTTCTATTTCTCTGGATAACCCTGACTAACACACCTTATGAAAAGAGATAATGGAGTATTCTCTCTTTCTCTCTGTGGATACACACCAAAGAAAGGAAATAGCAAGAAGACATACATCTATAAGCCAGGAAGAGAGCTCTCATCAAGAACTAAATCAAATGGCACTTTAGTATTCTAGCCTCCAGAGCTGAGAAAATAAATTTCTGCTGTTTAAGCTGCCCAGTCTATGGTATTTTGTTATGGCAGCCTGAGCAGAGAAATACAGGCATATGGAGGTCCTGTGGAGAAAGTCTCTGAACCAGACCACGAGCAGAGGAAGATGACAGGGAAAGCTTGAAGACCCAGCTTGATGGGAAGTGGTACCAAATGGCATAAATACTAAGACAGCCCAGGTGTTGCCCATCTATTCACTGTAACCATCTGAGAGAGAC
Organism: Paguma larvata; assembly: GCA_030068075.1. NCBI lineage: Eukaryota > Metazoa > Chordata > Mammalia > Carnivora > Viverridae > Paguma > Paguma larvata. Next base: position 91,870,811 of record CM057824.1, on the reverse strand, counting down.
TGGGTATCAGGTGGTCCTTAGCCATCTCTGCTTGGACCCAAGTGACTAAGGGAAAGCTGTTGGGCAGGGATCTGAGATGGTTGTCTCATTCCCCTGGAAATGCTTGCCCTGCCTTCCCTTGCCTCAATACAGTGAAGTTCTGCTATTCATTACATGTTATTTCCTAAATTGTGACTTAGAGATGGAGATTGGAAATGAGATAAAGAACAGGAGGACCCGATGTCAGATTCCAGCTGAACAGGACTAAAACCCAAGACTTTAATAAGGACGTGGGAATAATGTGAGTCACGTCATTACAGAACTAGCATCTAGTTCAGTCCAAAGTATTTGAGGCACTTATGAACGTAAAAGTGCAATAGAAGGGGTGCCTAGGTGGCTCAGTCACACTTGGTTTCAGCTCAGGTCATGATCTCACAGTTCATGGGTTCGAGCCCCGCATCTGGCTCTGTACTCACAGTGCGGAGACTGCTTGGGTGTCTCTCTCTCTCTCTCCCTCTCTCTCCTTATCTCTCTGCCCCTCCCCAACTCATGCTGTCTCTGTCTCTCTCAAAATAAATAAATCAGAAATTTAAAAAAGAAATGCAAGAAAAAAAAAGACTAGAAGGAAATCTTCCATCACACTAAAAAGGGTAACCTACCCGATGGCTGAACGGTTGAAGGATTGTTTTCTAGCTGCTTTGTTCTGGGGTGTTTTTGTCTTATTTCATAATTGGAATGAAAGCGAAATGAAAATATAACTCAGGCTTACTTAAAAATTTAACATTATGGGCTCATATCTCTAAATCCTAACTCTTCCTGTTATATGAATTTACCTTCTTGTCTGCCTCCTTGCAATTCTATGACACTGGAAAGCCCATGTGCTGGCATACCACGAACACTTGAGTGATTACCAGTGAGGCAAACTACGTTTGAGTAAGCTTTTACATATTTTCATTTAATAATACACATTATTTCACAGAACTCTCTTTTCTGCTTCCACCACATTAAGGGAGGAAATATGTTAGGATGAAAGCACTGCTTTTTAAAGCACACACCCTGTTTTGAATCAAGGATGATTTAAATTCTTAACACAGCAGGAGTTTGGGGGAATTTCTGTGCATCAACATTTTAAAAAGATCTCCATCTCCACAGGCAGAAGTAGAAGGTTGAATATTTAGAATTTGTTATTAGAGAGAGAATTGCTACTTATATTTGTGATGTAGGTAGCGGAATGCTTGTTAAGAGTGCACTCTGCCACTCAACTGGCTTAGTTCCTGTTGCAGTTGCCTTGGCAGTAACCTGGTTACTTTTTCAAAGCAGAAATCTATGAATATCAAACTATGCGTGGTCTTCACAGAGAAGCCCTGCGATCTAGCCTCCACAGCATCGGCTCTGCGCCAGGAAGCAGGGCTTAGGAAAAACTCATGTAACTTAGGTTCCATGAAATGGCAAGCAGTTTAGCCTTTTCCAAATGGTAAGCGATACATGGCCAGTTTGCTAGCCATACTAACTGCCCCCACACTGTCAAAACACAGAACACAAAACAAGCCCGGCGACCACTCATCATATAACTGCGCTGTCAAAACCAAAAGTGCAAGCAACAGATGGAAGGCACAACCGTGCAAAGAAGTATCTCAAGAGGGATAATTAAAACACACAAAGCACACTCTGGGAAAAAGAGATGACTTTCTTGGCCTCCAGCCCCCACTCCAGCCCCATCCTTATCCTCTTGTATTTTCAACAAGGAACAAGACAAGAGAAAGTGGTTGCATGCTAGAGTGCCTCGAAAATTGGCAATTAATAAGCATGTTGCTTCGACTGTCTAAGATTTCCATCCTGCTAAGTGTTTAAATACATCATTCGGTTCACCTCCACCCACATTCTGTCTGTTTCAGGAAAGAGTTCTTGGTCTTTCTGACTTCCCTGACTCCAGATGTGCACAGGGGACCTTTTTCTAAATGAAAAGATTTGTCTCTGTATGTACTTGTCTTCATAGTTCTGGAAAGAGGGAGCTGTAACTATGTGAGTCAGGGCGATCTTCCTTTGCAGATGTGTACCTGGGAATTTGTTGTGTTTCTTTTTGATCCTTTGTCTTTGAGGTATGCGTTCAGTAGGTGTGTAAGCTATGCCTTCTGTGGGTGTGTGGGGATGTGGATTGAAAATCATAATCTCCCCCAATGTTTTGTTATTACAGTTTTAAGGATGTGTCTCCAAATGGAGTGTATTTCAGCACTTTCCCTACAAAGAGAAGCTTAGACCTGGATCAAGAAAGAATGAAAACCAAAGGGCCAACAAGTCCCCCCCCTTCAGTTATGTTTTATCCAGAGCCTGGGATTCTCACTGCTGACAATAGGGACACAGTCATTCAGGTATGTTACCTTCTCTGAGCAAAGGCTGAATGGTGATGAAGATAAAGTTACGATGAGGGAAGGGTGGAAGGTTGGATGAGAGCTAGAGATTCCCATTTGGAGGTGGGGAATGTTTAAGGATTCTGCCATGTGATGTTGTCCATTATGCAGATCACTCCAGAGAAGTCTGAAGACTCCATCAACCTAAATTTAAGCTGTTTTCTAAGTTGATTTATTCATTCAATAAATATTTATTGGACACTTACAGTGTACAAAGCATGCCAGAGGATACACAACGAATAAGTCTTTTTCCTCAAACAGCGTATGATTGCATAGGAGAGGATAATACATACGTATATGCAAATAACTATATTATTTTATTCAGGACTCTTTCAGTTGCAAATGACAGAATCTAAACACAGAGTCAGTCACACAGGAAAGACATTTATCGGTTCAGTTACCCAAAAAGTTTGAGTGGATTTTCAGGCACAGCTGAATTCAGGGTCTCATTTCATATAATTATCTCTTATTCTTAAAATCTCTTCCTCTCCTATCTCGTCCAATTTCTTGAGATTTGGACTCTTCGGACCAATCGCTGTGGACAGATTTATCATGATTGCTCGCTACTGGTCATATGGTAACCTTAGTACCTAAAATGGTACCTGGACCTTGGTGACTGGTTATCAAACATTTGCTAAATAAATAGAATGCTTTCAGTAGCTTGGTGAGATTTGATAAAGTGAACCACAGATTTCAAGAGGTTGCTGAATGCCACCGTGGAGAGGCAAAGAAATAAGATAGTATAACTAATATCTCACAATTTTTTTAGGTTTATTTATTTGAGAGACAGAACATGAATGAGAGGGAGAGAGAGAGAATTCCAAACAGGCTCTACACTGTCAGCGTGGAGAGGGACATGGAGATTGAACTCAGCAGCAGCGAGATCATGCTTAACCAACTCAGTCACCCAGGTGCCCTTACCCTCTCCCTTTAGAATGACTCTTCATGATGGCAGGAATCTTGTCAAGTTAGTTCCCTTTTTTGTTTCCAGCTCCTTGATCTGTGCCTTCCTAATAAATTTTGAATCAATCTCTCCCGCCCCCCCCGTCTCTCACATTCACACACACACACACACACACACAATTTCCAATACTAGTAGAATGTGTATGTGTGTTTATCCAATAATCTGTACAATATTTTCTGATAAATTTTCAGTGCAAAAAGATAAAAAATGAAGTGATACAATATGTAAAAGATTAAACGTTTCTCTTCTCTTGCCAAGTTGTTCCTAAATCATTTGCTTTAGAGGTATTTAAAGGATATAAAAATACAAAAAAGGAAGGGAGTGAATTATGTAGTTTACCCCATTATCTTTTGACACCTGCAATTATCTCTGTTTTAGTACATCTTACTCATGCCTAAGGAAAGCAGTGCTTATTCTATACCTTTCCCCTTCCTTTCTCCTCATCCCACACCACACACACACACACACACACACACACACACGTGCGCGCGCACGCACAAATACACCACAGATCTGTGCTCAAATGTATTTGCCCAATCTGTGATTTCAATGTGAGCACTCGAATTCACTCTCTCTGCTGCATACCTCCCTTGATTTGTATCACTAATCAGAATAATGAAATTTCTAGATTCAGTGCTGTTCATGCTGTATCTTATAATCATCATCACATTATTAAAATAATGAAAGCAAAATGCTCAGCTGCTTGGAGTGCATGGCTAATGAGGTCAAGGTAGTCAGTTCCATTTGTGGGCAGCCTAGTTAGTATTTCACAGAGGGGAAAAAAATGGTTTCATAGCTATAGACTGCACCCTTAACCTCAACCAGCCATATTATAAAATTATGTCACTGGTTACAAGCACATTATGGTAAGGGAAAGAGAATGAATTCAGGCAAATCCATAATTTAAGTAAGATTAGAGTCACTCTCGTAACTAGCCTAGTTATCTTAGCTCCTTAATGTAGGAGTCAAGCTTGGTCAGCAAGTAGAATTAACAAATGGCTAGTAAACATAATTCAAGAATGTAAGAGCAAATCAGGCAGAAATAGTTAAAGATGAGCATAAATATTAAAGAACAGGTACTATTTGGGGTGGAAACATCAGGAGTTGTGCCAAACCATTTAAAAATAATAGATCATGTTAGGGCCCTCTCAGACAGTTGCACAGGGTATGCACTCCACAACTTTAGAGGGAACCTTTCGCTTGTACTATGATGTAAATGGGTCACAGAGAATATCAGAGAATAAATAATTTGCCAAAGTCTCACTGTTACCAAGTATTGAAAATAAGATTCAGAGCTATTTTGCCTAAGCTAAAGAAATTCACGGGTTCCTGGGTGGCCCAGACAGTTAAGTATTGGACTCCAGCTCAGGTCATGATCTCACAATTTGTGGGTTTAAACCCCATGCTGGGCTCTGTGCTGACAGCTCAGAGCCTGGAGCCTGCTTCAGATTCTGTGTCTCCCTCTCTCTCTGCCTCTCCACTTCTCGTGCTCTGTCTCTCTGTCTCAAAAATAAATAAACGTTAAAAAAGAAAAAAGGAAAGAAGGAAGGAAGGAAGGAAGGAAGGAAGGAAGGAAGGAAGGAAGGAAGGAAGGAAGGAAGGAAGGGAGGGAGGAAGGAAGGGAGGAAGGAAGGAAGGAAAAAGAAATCTTCGAAAGGGAAAATAAAATATTTCTTTTGGGCAGGATAATATGTTGAAACCTTGGGGAAACCATCTTAGATTAGAAAGGATTCTTCATTGACTTCAGGAAATCCCAAAGGGAAAATGAAGAAGAGTCCAGGGTGCCAGGGGGTAACCTAAACATTCCAGAGCAACATTCAGGCTAGCAAAAGACTGGATCTCACAGGTAATTCGAAATCATATCTATGATAAAATATCCTGATTTGGAGGCACACTGCTGTGGGAAAAAGGGACAAAGACTCGCCCATGGTTTGTTTTCTATTACCTAGGATTTTTCTACCCTTTACTTAGAAAAGATGGACAAGAATGTTTTGAGAATGTTTCTCTATTGAGGGAGGAGGTTCTTTTAAAATGCAGACTAATGGTCCTGCCTTAGCTACTGAACTTCTAGTTTCCCAGAAGGTACAGAAGTACATCAAAATTTGGGAAACACTCCCCTAGAAGATAGGTGAGGTGATAAAATGTACTCAACTCCTAAAGCCCACAGATAGGGACAGATAAAGAGAGAAACCCAAAAAGAGAAATCAGACAGAGTAGATGTAACCATGAATACCAAATCTCCTTGGACATTCTCCTTTTAGATGGGTCACCATTAGGCGTTTCTCCCCAGGATCCAATTGACATTCTGAGAGAAGAGGCCACATCTGACACGGTGGAAGGAGCTTAAAGTGAGAATAATCCAGATTCAAATCCCTGCTCAGCCACTACCAGCTGGGTAATTCTAAGCAAATAGTACAGTTTCTCTAGCCTCAGTTTCCTTTCTCTACTATGAGGATGAAATACTCTCCCATGGAATTCTACAGATAAAATGAGATGCCCCATGAAAAGTGTGTGGATTAATAAATCTGCATTGATAAAAAATATCAATGCAATTAGTACTATAGATGTTAGAAGACAACAATATGGATATCATTTCAGTTAAAGCCAAGGAATCAGTCACAAAGTGTTTCTTCTTGTTAATCACAGCATTACACTACTCAACTTCAAGTCTACAACAAATTCAACTTTGATCCGATCTTAATGATATTATTTATTATAAACAAAATGAAATACTTAAGGAATGTAGTGGAAGGGAGAGAAAGACTAAGGGAGCCTTTGCTACCGATGGGCTACTTAGGTCTTTCTGTGAGAGTACACGCGTGGGGAGCCCTAAGAATAAGCCTTCAAGGAAAAGGGAGAGCCTCCTTGGAATCCCTAAGGAGAGGACAAAGCAAATGAACTGTTTTGAGTTTGCTTCATTTTCAGGACTACAGTTAAAGAGAAAGACATCAGCCAGCACTTGCATAAGGACGGTACTGCAGAAACGTTGCTGATAGAGTCAATGACTTTGACTCCCAGAGACATTTTCTTCATGATGTTTATGACAGGGATGAAAGCATCTGGCATAAGCTTCAGGAAAGGTATAATCTTTTAGTTAGCTTGGAGGGAAAAATAAACAGCAACAAGTCAAAGGAACTGCTGGTTAGACTTGGCAAAAAATTGCCACTTGGAGGAGCGTGATTGAGAGAGGCGGCTTACATGCAGGAGTGTGCAGTGCCACTAATTCCGGGTGTCTGGGAAATAGCAGTGTGCTGGTTAATTGGACATTATGCTTTCCCAAGGGTTCCCATCGTTATGCAGCACATATGGATTACCAATTTTCAGATAAATGAAATGCATGTAGAATCTTAAAATATTCAGAATGTCTGGTCTACTGCTTCCATTTTATAGAGGAAGACATTTAGGGCCAGTTAGGAAAAGTATGTGTGAAGTCACAGCTAATTAGTAATGTGGCCACGGTCAGAACCCACATCTCCCCACTTTTAGGTAAATGTTTATTTTACCTACCTAGATGGTTACAGAACACTTTCGTTCTTGAATATTTTTTGATAATTGGGAATCTTAGGTGCCTTGAAGTCACCATTACTGCTATTTTCTCTGCTAACGGATGGAAATTATAAACATTAGGAGATTGGGGTGGATCTCTGTCCACTTAATACAGTACCTCACAACTTCCTGTTTTAAATAAACTATTGATAGTCATTTGTTTATTTATCATTTGTTTTTCTCTCATAAACTGTCAGTGTGTAAAATATATAAAAGAATGTGATTAGGCTTCATGGGCATTGGAGATATCTCAGGCAGAAATTTAGAAATGAAATAGATGACTATGAAAACATTTTAAAACAGAATAATTACAAGAAGGCCTATTGCATATATTGGAGGCAATCGCTCAGAGGCTCAAATTTGGGTAGTGTAAGGCTATCACAGTACAGGTTGACCTGACAGGTGAAATATTGGGAGGGAGAAGCTCAATAAATCCGGGAGATAATTTGGGAGAAAATTTTTGAAGCCCTCCACTTTTCCAACTCATAAAATTTGTAATCAATTCACCTCACAAAAGTTGCAGTCGACCCACCCTGAGATCAAGACTGCTGTGGAAATATCATTTGGGGACATTCCTTGTGTTTAAAGATATAAAGTAAAAAGTTAAATGTTTATTTATGTGCCTATGTTTAATCTTACTAATAAGTGTGTATCTGTTTCTAAAACACAGGCATAGAAGTAAGGGCTGGGGAATCCAAGGTGGATTTCCAGAACAGGCTTCTCGAATCCAGTGTGCATATGAATCAATTAGGGAACTTGTTAAAATGCAGATTCAGATTCAGTAGGTCTGAGGTGGGAACTGTTACTCATTTCTAAAGTTCTCCCAGGAGACGCTAATTATGCTGGTCCATGGACCACATTTTATGTAGTCAGGGTTGAGACAAGCAAGAGAGCAGCAGAGCTTTGTTACTTAGGAATCAGGTCTATGGTTAATCTATTTCTTGCTAGAGATGTGGGCGATAACTACCTCAGATCAAAGCAATGAGATTTCGATTAAGAACTTGTAGCTCAAAGCCAATCTGTTTTGGTGCTACAAAAGTGTGTGTGTGTGTGTGTGTGTGTGTGTGTGTGTGTGTGTGTGTTTCAGATTTGCCCCCATCCGGCCTGCACTACTTATCCTCCACACTGGAGTCACGGTCTTTTTTTAAGACTTCAAATCATCATTTCACTCTCTTTAAACAAATCTTCCGGTAGCCCCCTCCGTTGTATAGGCAATGTGCAAGCTCTTGAAACAGTTTACATGGTTCACCCAGATCTGGCCATTGCCTTATGTTTTATCACTCTCTTCCTTACTATCTAACTTCTAAACATGCCAAATATCTGCCAATCCTTCAAATAGCATGTTTTCTCTCTCTCCTATGCTCCCACTTCCTAAAACACTTTCTCTCCCCCTCCCACGCACACACAACTCTCTTCTTCTCTCACTATATTGCTGTGTATCCCTCCAGGGAAGTCTTCCTTGATGCCCAAAGTATGAGAGCCTCTGCTATCGGACCCTATAGTCCCTTCACCCTACCCTATCAGGTATTACCCTACCCGAACCTGTATTACCCATGGGCAGTTTACTTGAAAGTCTTTCCTACTCTACTCAAATCTCCTTGAGGACAAGAACATGTCTTTTTGGCTCATTATTTTATCCAATTTTTCTGACTTGACTCTATAGGCAAATACCTTAATTACTATTGAATATAAAAACAAGTGAATAACAATTGCAATTCTAGGGTGGGCAAGAGAGAGGAATGATGTAAGGCATTGTCCAGAAAGAGCAGAGTATTGACTTGGGTAACCTAATGGAAATTGGGCAATCAGAGAGTACTTTTCTAAAAGAGGAGGCCTAAGATCATGAAGCATCCAGACTGGACAAATGGAACTGGTTAGGGAAATCAGAAAAGAGGATGTTTCAAAGGGATGTTGAAGAAGAGTGTGGAAGAAAAAAGCATACAGATCTCATGGTGGTTTTCCTGGGTATTTAGATGACATAATATAACATGCTGGGCAGGCAGAAATCTGACAGTAGGAATAGAGGGAACATTGAGATGAACAGAAGCTGGAAAAAAATATCTTCCCAAATCTTTGTAGAAGCAAAGAATCACTGCACTGGGAAGCACGAGACTGCTGACAGTGTGGATTTAGAAGGCATTTAATTGCTTAAATACTTTAAGACTTGAAAACAGGCTTGTAATCGTTTATAGAACAAAAATAACATCTTGTGCGACCCATGTGACAATTAAGGGCATATCTAGGAAATATTCTATGTCCGGAATAGAGGAGGCAGGAAGAGAAGAGAAGAGATATGAAGGGCTCCTAAAATAAAACTTGCCTTGGGCCTTGCGCATTCAAGATGATTATTCATATACACAAGTCAGGGAAACGCTTGTTAGTTTTCCATGGCGACACTTCTGACACTTGGATTTGATTTCTTAGGCTATCCCCTAAAACTGTCGTTTTCAAACCTAATAAGCAGTGACCCTTTTGTCAAATAAAATATAACCCTTAGGACAGAAAAAGATGCTAGGGTTGAAAAGAAGCCTGTGGAGATGAATATCACATCCTGCCTTCCACACCCTCCTAATATCCCACGGGCAAGTTTGCAGGGTCCTTGGCAGAATATCAAGATTTTGGAATATATTCTCACAATCCAATTGCTCCTATCACATCACGTATTCGTCCTTTCCAAACATTTAGCGAATTATATTTGCATAGACTACAGGGACTACCTGTCTCATCTGTATTTTGAAAGTTTAAATTCAGTTTTGACTCTGAATGATATTTCATATGCCCATAATCCACATGTGTATTAATATATATGTATATATATGAAATTTCATATGCATCCACATATCATATGTATGTATCTGCCTATGTCTACCTATCTCTCTCTACAGATCTCCATATATGGAGATTGGATTATTTATCAGAAACAAACCAAGATTTAATACATATCAAGATTTAAAGTGAATAAAAGGCAAAAGTACATTTTTTTCAATTTTAATTTCGCTTGTTATCAATCACTTCCTAACGGAATTTTGTGTTCCTAATTTACTCTAGATCTTTTCAAGTCAATGACCTTGCCAGTGAGTGATCGATATTGATCGATAACGCATCTGGCCTTCCTGACGAGATGCTCTAGAAGAGATTTTTAATAAGCTGCTCAACCTTCACAGAGTACATAACAGGCGCTCCTTAAATATTTGTTAGAAGATAGGCTGCAAGAAGGAATGGGGGCTTTGTTTTCCTTTCTTAAATTTTTTATTTCGCCATGCAAGCCATCGCTGGGTCTGAGGTATAAAGTAAGCTGGTGTGGGGACCTGTAATCTGAAGGTCTGGGTTGAGCGCCAACTCCAGGTAATTTCTTGTTTGATGCTAGGCCCCATTTTCATTTTTTTGTAAAGTGGGGATAGCAAGCAACTCCTTGAAAACTGTGGACTGTTATTAATATGTCAGGGAGTCTCTTTGATAACATCTGCACCCCTTTTGAGTCCTAAAACACATTTTCCCCAGGAACCTGAAGGAGAAGAGCGGACTTTTTTGGACTTTGTTCTATTTAGTACTTTTCTTGTTCAAAACTATTCTGTCTGAAGATAGTAGGTGGTTTTATCCCTTGACACTCTCCACGATCAAGAATATTTGTCTTCGTTACAAAGAAGCCTTCTAACCCCTACTTTCTAATGAATATTTTATTAACATTGAAAGGATTTAATTATCTCTGCTTTCTAGCAAAAATCACACTTTTATTTGCCTCTGTAATTCCCAGCAAAATAGTTGTGTGTTTTTTTTTTTACAAGACTAACTTTTAAAAGGTCTTTCTGCACTATAGACTGAATGTGTCCTCCCAAATTCCTATGCTAAATTCTAACCTCCTAGGTGATGGTATCAGGATGTGGGGCCTATAGGAGGTGACTAGGTCATGATGGTGCAGAGTTCATAAATGGGATTAGCACCCTTATCAAAGAGACTCCAGAGAGCTCTCTTATCTTTTCTACCATGTGAGGACACAGCGAGGAGTTGGCTGTGTATGAGCCAGGTGAGTCTACCAACATCTGATTTTATACTTCTCAGTCTTCACAGCCATAAGAAAGAAATTTCTGTTGTTTATTAAGGTACCCAGTCTGTGGTAGTATGCTATAGCAACAGAATTTCATGGAATGAAATAAGACAGTCTGTAACCAACTATTTGCCTTGAGACTGACAGTAGACCTTCCAGCTGACTGGTTGTATGTCTGACCTTTTGCACTCAGAACAAGAGATAATTTCTGTCAAAGTGCTGTATGGATGAACAGCATCATATAGGCTTATGCCATACTACCAAGATGCATTGCATAAATTATACCTGTAACCCAGGAGTCACGAACCAATTGCAAAATACAATATAGCAAGATTTAAATAAAAGGTGGTATAACTTTTTGCTTTTTTAAAAAATTATTTTTTAACATCTAGCTGTGTCCAGATCACACACATCCAGTAGGCAGATAACCGAATATTTTCTGATTCAATTAGAGAAAAGGATATAGGAAGCAGCATCTGTTGAGCTCCTATTGTATGCCATATGAATTTATTTAATCTTCCTAACAGCCTTGAGAAGTCAGTGTTATCATTTCCATTATAGACCTAGATTCTAAAGCACAGCTAACTCACTAACTTGCCCAAATTTATGCAACACAAAGGCAGTATAGTTGGGATTGGAAACCACGTGTGACAGCTTTAGATCACATCTTACTTCTCCAACACCAATTTCCCAAGAGATAAGAAGATAATTTGAAAAATACATCGTTCTACATTTTTACACAATACCTATTTGTATACAGATTAGATTTAGATCTAATATAGAACACCAGATTTAGAATAAACTTCAGGTGTCACAGGATACAATATTTAACCCAGACCGGAAAATTATTAAGTTATTAAATACCTATTTCGTAAATGCCCTTTGCGTGCCTGGTAAAATGCTAGTTGATTTACAACTGTAACCAAGACACAATCTGTCTACGTTATCTCTGACAGTGGTCATAGTGGTCATTCAGCCCTAAATAGTTCAAGTGCTCAGGTCCAAGAATCTGCCAGTAAAACTACATGGATAAATGCTAGACATTAGATCGCTAAGATCTTGTTTCACTCTAAAGACCAATAAAAATAGTAAAGTTGAGGCATCAATTCTTTACTGTAGTTTAAGTCCTAAAAAATAGAACAGCATGATATTTAGTTCATTATATTTTCTGAATTGGATGAACCCATGTTTTTTGTTTTTTTTGTGTTTTGTTTTTTTTTTTAGTCAGGGAAGATGTATCAAGCTTCAGCCATAAAGCAAACATACACACATCTACCAATACTGCTTTATTTTCATTTATATATCACCTCTTAATTTACTGTACTCAGGCATTAAAAACTACCTTCTGTATATTATTGATAGTAGGATGGCACCGATTATGAGACATATTGTTATTGTATGAGCCATCAAGACAGGAACATATATGGACAATTAAATTATAAACATAATTCCTTCTTATCACCAACTCAAAGATGTAATTTGATTTTGGAAATACTACTTTGTGAATAAAATGCATGTCTTAGAATTATTGAAATACAGTACATGTTACGCGTCTCACATAGCATGCTATATTAACTAAGTATTCTTTGTGTGGATGTAATTTACATACACAACTCACTAACCCTCTACCTTTCATACAATTCCAGTTTTAGTGTGTCTGCACGGGCAGACTGGTCCTGTGGTTGATCACATAGACTCTGGAATCACCCTGTCTGGGTTCCAGATGTGTCTCTACCACTCACTAGTTGTAAGACCTTGGGAAAGTTTTTTAACTTTTTGATGGATCATATTGGTCTTCTCTAACGCACAGATAACAGTAAAACCTAACTCATAGGGTTATTATGAGGGTTAAATAAATGAAACTGTGCCTTGCACATATTAAGTGCTGAAAACGTATTTACCACTAATATAGCTGTTATTATCATTACAGAGTACATGAAGATGTGAGACATATTGAACTCCCTATGCAAATCTTCACAGTGCCCAGGGGACTTCATCTCAACTTCAAGATGCAAACCTTTACAAGCATGCAGCTGTTCCGGACATCAAGAATGCATGCACAGCCCGTAATCATGCCAGTTATGTAACCTGCCACGCAAGCCACATCCTCCAAGTCATGTACTCCCAGAGGATATACACAGTTATGCACAGAGAACCTGCTGTCTCTTAAGTATATCTACTTTCCATAAATTTACAATTAATATTAATCCCGATCCTGAAAATAAGCTGTGAACCAAAGCAAATCGCCTTAAAAACAGATTTTCATTAATGAGGAGATTTACTCTAAGTTTCTCCCCGCCTACCTTCCTTACTTGGCTTTCATGAGAAATTGCAAAGCATCTTTCCCCGGTGGATCTATACCATGACTGCTGATACATGGTTGAGAGCATTTTTGTACTTAATTAGTGTAGAAATACAAGTAAAGGCAGAGCCTCATTCACCTCTCTCATTCATTTCCTTTCTGATCAGTTACTGTGACACTGCATACTGACAAAGCACCGATACATAGCCACATGTCTTAACAAGCATATCAGCTCAATGCCTAGGCAATCTTTAACCTTTCTTCCCTCGTCACGCACACCTTGAACATCAACATACATGTGTGCTCACTTCAAGCTCACATTTACAGGGTCCACAACTTGTCTATTCCTCCACTTGTGCTTCTCTTTGCCTACTCATTCTTTTTTTTTTTTTTTCAATTTTTTTTAATGTTTATTTATTTTTGAGAGACATAGAGGCACAGCATGAACAGGGGAAGGGCAGAGAGAGAAGGAGACATAGAATCGGAAGCAGGCTCCAGGCTCTGAGCCGTCAGCACAGAGCCCGACGCAGGGCTCAAACTCACAGACCACGAGAACATGACCTGAACTGAAGTCAGGCCGCCCAACCGACTGAGCCACCCAGGCACCCCATTCTCCTTGATCATACTTGCTTGATCTGTGTTTCTCAGAGAGGTAACTAGATTTACACATGGCTCTAGCGAAAATTTTCTTTTCCTTTTTCCATAGTGCTATAGTTTACACACTAAGCAAAAATAACATATCTAGCAAACTGTTCCCAGATACATCTCAGGTGTGCAAATGAGTTTTATTATGGAGGAAAAACCAAAGTCACTTATCGGGAACACATGAAAATAAGGGCATAATCTCATCTGTTCCTCTTATTCATCTCTTCTCTATGTACTTATTCTCAAACAAAAAGAGAACGGGGCAAGGCAGCACGGTAAGTGTAATATATCTATAAGTCTGTAACTCAACCCCACATCTTTTCGTATGGAAATAGGTAACACATATAAATCATGAATCATGATATTATCTATGTGTCTATGTCCTAGCCCAACAAATACTTCCTTAACTTCGATCCTTCTGCATAAAAGCCCTAATAATCTTAGAAAACAAGGGCCCAATCTCATTCCATTAGCTTTTGCCATGCTAACCTAAAGAAAGGGTCTGTTAGTAAGGCAAGTAGTAGCACTGTTGGTGGTGATGATGACACGGTCACGGGCTTACAGTGGTGTCCCCAACCAAGCCATCATTGTAGCTTATAATTCATAGGAAAATGGGGATTTAAAGTGTTTGTCATTCACTGATAACTCTCAAGGGAGACTAAGGCCCTCTCCTTTTACAGTAGTATTTTGAGCTCTAGCCACTTTTAATTTTACTTTTTAAAATTTATTTCACCTTTTTAATATACATAAATGTATAAATATTTAAATATATATAAATATATATTTATAAATATATAAATACACACACACACACACATATTTAGGAACTTCTTACCTGAGGTTTTTTACCCATCAATCCAGACAGCACATTACATGTCCTGGACTCTACTAAATCATCTACGTTTCCAAAATCTAGTTCTCTAAGATATTATGGCTTATGCAAGCAACCACTAGGCAAAACACTGGGTATAAGATATGATTTTGATCCCCTACCAACAGGAGAAATGATGAGCATTCTCTATTGGTCTCTATTTTTGCCATTTATTTCTCCTTTTTCTACCCTTGAAACTTTTCTTGCTCAGGTCATGTTGAAAATGTCAAATTCTAGCCATTTAAGCATAGCCTTAAGACTTCAGACCAGGAACTCTGAGGATGGCATCTGTGGTTCTGGTGTATCACACATAAGACTCAGGTCGTTGTATTTAAACTATGACACTGAGGACAATATCTCCTTGTCCTGGGTCCTTAGCATCTCTCATTGTCTTGATTGTGGTTCTAATGAACCAGCATTACAGGGGTGAAGCTCTGAAGTGTGGGGCTCAAGAAGGTTTACCTAGAGGAGGGGTGGAACACTGAGAACTGCTTACCATTTTTATGGGACTTCCAGGGGAAAATATTCTTCGTTTTCTTCATTTATAACAATATGACAATTTTTTAACAAGTAGCTGCTAGTCCTACCTCTGGGCTGGATGCTGGGATATGCACCTTCATCATCATTATTGCATTTCTGAATATTTACTATGTACCATACACTGTTCTAAGTTCTTTACTTTTGATAAATACTAAATAAAAGGTAAACTCTACACCCAAGGAATAATTATTTCCTCTCCTATGCCTAGGAATTTCCTTTCCAGGGTCTTTAAGATTGAAAAAAATAGCTGGGTTTAACCAACTAATTCTCTTCAAATGGAATGAAGCATATTTATTTACTTGGGATCTTCTAACCAACAGTAAATCTTATCACTGGCAAGCCATTTTTGTGCATATAATCCATTTCCCCTTATTTTCAAAATTTCAGGGTGAGAAATGTAGAGGTAGCAAGGCAGGAGGAACAGTGTGACAGGACCCTAACATACCTAACAGTTTGCCTTCTATAAGTCACAGCTCACATCCACCTGCAAGGGGCCAGCTGAATATAACAAACCAGAATGACATATCACACACATGCCTGGAAGCAGATAGTTCCAAGAACAAGTGCATTGCTTTCATTTAAATAAAAACAAAAACAAAAACAATAAACCAAATGGAGAAAACAGTCCTGTCTTGGTTATTTTATTTTGAGGGCCTGGGTGGCAAAGAAAAGGTGTTAATCAGGGAACATTACATATAACACAAAAACCAGCCAAATGGAAAGTAAATTGCTCTGGTCTTTGGCACCCTTTGCTGCAGCAGAGTTTTTCTTTCTAAAAATTAATGTCTGAAAAAAAAAACAACAACAACAACAACAAAAAACAAGTGTCGAGATTCTGCGGGCAAAGCGTGAAGCTGGTGAGATGTGAATAAGAAATGCTGAACAACTCAGCAGGACCATTATCTATTTGTTTATTAAGTTTTCCAGTGTAGTAGATTGATCTGAAAATAACAGAACGTTTATGAAGCATGAAGCGTTTCCTAAGCTTTCAATTAAAATGAAATAAAACAAAATGCTGGATGTGTGTTCATTGCAGGAAATCTCATTAGGGCATTGGTCATCACAGCCAGGCATGGCCTCATTACCTCGTGCTGTTACTTCAGCCCACTGCCCACCAGCTCAACTCAGGCACCATGTGTAAGTGGTGCATCTCTTCACTAACATGAGCTTAGTTCTCTAGGGTGGAACATATCGCAGTGATCTTTGAAGACAAAGCCAGCACTGTGACCCCACTTTATAAAGAAAACAAAATATATCAACTGGCTTTCCATAGGATCTGTTGTACAAATTAGGAATAGAACACACAGCTCAGGAAACAGTGTAAACCCCTGGAAACACCTGGAAACTCTGTGCTTATATCTTTGTGGTTTCTTTTTGGTAAAGGTTAGAACTCAGATTGGAAAAGAGAGAATAGAAGAGAACATTAAATGAGGAAAAAGGGATAGAGAGCAAGCCAGAGAATGAAACAGATGCACGATGCACGTTCTGATAGTTCACCACCAGGAGCACAGAGCAGAACACTGTGGGACATGAGGCGGCAGAGGGGGAGGGCACGGGAGCTGTGATTTTGTGTTTTAGAGTATGGAATATATATTTGGTCTTAGTCCCTGTTTCTGGCACAGAACTCCCCAAACTCTTGGAATCTCGTAAGTGATAAGAGAGATAAAGGTGTATTATCATCCACAACAAACCTCTTCTGGCAACACCTGAACTTATGTAAATATTACTTTTGGAAAACCCCTAAGAATGGGTGTTGGTTGTTGGAGAATCAACCTGGTGATTAGGGTGTTGGGACGCTCAGCCCTGTCCCCACTTTGGGGAGGGGAGAGGGTTGGGGATTGAGTTCAATCGCCAAATACCAACAAATCAATGAATCACACTTATGTAAGTACTTCCAAAAAACCCCAAAATAACAGGGGTCAGCGAGGGTCTGAGTTGATGAACATATGTATATTCAATGAGGGGGCATGGAAGATCCACATCCTCTCCCACACATGTCACCCGCTAGATCTCTTCTATCTGGCTATTCCTGAGTTAATGTTCTTTTATTATAAACCCATAATTTAATGAGTAAACAATTTGACTGAGTCCCGGAAGTTGCTCTACCAATTAGTCAAGTCCGATGAGGGGGCCACAGAAACTTCTGATCTAAAGGTGTTAAGTCAGAAACACAGGTGACACCTCACTTGTGACTGGCGTGTGAAGTGGGGGTTGAGGAGGATAGTCTCGTGGGACTGAGCCCTTAACCTCTGAGATCCGATACTAAGTCCAGGTAGATAGTGTCAGAACTGAGTTAAATTGTAGGACACCAGCTGGTGTCACACAATTGTCTGAAGTGTGAAAAAAAAAAAACACACACATCTGGTATCAGAATTGAAGTCTTGTTGTTGTAGTTGTGAGAGGAAAGGAGACACACAGGAGAAGTATGTTTTTTTCTTTATAGGAGCTTCAACTCTCTCTCAAAGGGAAAGTCAATTTCAATTTCTGAGGCCCAGGAACAGTTAGAAAAGAGTCCAAATTATAGTAGTTCACAACCAGTCAGGACCCAAAAGAGCAACCAAAGCCAGCACTGTGATGGTTTTCTGTTTTTACCATTAATGATTTCCATACTCACTTTTTTTTTTTTGGACGTGTAAAATCTCCCTAAGCTACATAACAGGATTACTCAAACTCATCGTATGTTCACTAACATCTATCTTAAAAGCATTCTACTCTTTCTAATTATCTGGAAATACTGAAATCACTGGAAGCCTGAATTGCCATGACACTTGGAGAAACTCCAATTTGGGAGAGTTTCAGGACCCTCTGAAAGGCCCCCAAAAGCCCACACCCAGTGGAAAAATTACATATAAATAGTGCCTATTTATAACCTAAAATGTCTCCAAAAGAAAGGCAGGGACTGGTCTAGAATAAAGACTTCTATTCTGCGTTTCCTAATTAAAACCAACATTTCTTCTGTTAACTAAAGAAAGAAATGGCTCCATAGTGAAGTGTTAAAATTGATGAAATGTTTTTTTTCTAAGAGGCCAAAATAGAATTCCCTCTCTTTCTCCTAACTTCCCTCTTCCTGTCTCATCCATGAACCACAGTGGGACTTAGTTAGAACAGCACTGGGTTAAAAGTGGACCAGAAGTGAAGCAACTATATTTTGATTCTATCTCAGCCAGTGAGTAGCTCTGTGATATTAGGCAATTCATTTAGCTTGGAGTGGGGCTCTGATATACTAAGGTCCTCTGATCTCCAAAACAGCATGCTGTCCAAGGAGGCAGCTCTGATATAGAGTTCAGGCTCTACCACTTCCTAGTGTATGAGCCTGGGCAAGTTGCTTAGTCACTTCTGCTTTCATTTCCTCAACCGTAAAAGTGCACAGACCTCATAGGGATTGGTGGGGATTCATTGAGATAAGACTTCTGAAGGGCTTACAATGGTGCCTGGCATACAGTAAAGCATTCAACAAATTTTGGCCATTATTGTTATGATGATGCTTCATCATCTCCAATAGTAGTAATTTCCTGGGTGCCTGGTGTGTGTCTTTAGCCAGCACTTTACTAACAGACGGATTGGGTAAGTAATGATTTGGAACAATCAGCACTGGAGGCAGGTTTGGGAAGGAGAGTCTGGCTGATTGCTGTTATGTTATTTTTCTTTCTTTTATGACCCATAACCAGTACTTACTGGAGCAATATGTATTCACAAATTGCCATCCCAGAGAGTTGGGAGGGAAGTTGCTATTTAAAGGCTGCTCACAGGGTCTAGATTGGCATTTTGTGGTTTCTACACAGAAATAAACTGTTGGAGACAGGTCAATTTAACTAGTGTGGTCTGCTTTGGTACCTCAGAACTATTCCAGGTACTCTGGGTACATGGGACCCAAGTAAGTAAGTAAGTAAGTAAGTAAGTAAGTAAGTAAATAATAATGGAGTATTTTTTTTTTTTTAATCCTAGAAGTACTTAAAGTTTAGCCAGGCATACAAAAGGCACTCACAGTTGAAATACTGATGTCTACTAGAACAGTATAAATCTATGCACATATTGCTGAGCCAAATATAATCATATATTTGAGAGGATATTCTAGGAAAGGGAAGTTGAATTTCTTCAGGGAATCTTCTTGCTTAATACACACTGCACACAAGTACTTGAAGAAAGCTTGGGATGTATAGGGTATATATAAAGGGTGGAGAAGAAAGAAAGAAAGAAAGAAAGAAAGAAAGAAAGAAAGAAAGAGAGAGAGAGAGAGAGAGAGAGAGAGAGAGAGAGAGGGAGAGAGGGAGGGAGGAAGGGAGGGAGGGAGGGAGGGAGGGAGGGAGGGAGGGAGGAGGAAGGAAGGAAGGAAGGAAGGAAGGAAGGAAGGAAGGAAGGAAGGAAGGAAGGAAGAGGGGGAGAGAGAGAGGAAGGGAAGGAGGGAAGGAGAAAGGAATATATATATATATATATATATATATATATATATAGAGAGAGAGAGAGAGAGAGAGAGAAAGGCAGGTAGGCGGGCAGAAAAAAAAAGAAAAAAACATTTCAGAGGCAAAATTTACAGTATAGGGGCACCTGGGTGACCCAATCAGTTGAGCGTCTGACTTTGGCTCAGGTCATGATCTCTCAGTTTGAGTCTGAGCCCTGCATCGGGTTCTGTGTTGACAGCTCAGAGCCTGGAGTCGGCTTTAGATTCTGTGTCTTCCTTTCTCTGTCCCTCCCCCACTCATACTCTGTCTCGCTCTTTCAAAAAATTCATAAACATTTTTATAAAATTTAAAAAAAAAAGAATTTGCACCATATTGGGAGAGCTATGGAAAAGTCTTTACTGGCTAAGGGGCAAGAAGGCATAATATCTGTGCGATAAGGGGCTCGTATGGATTCTGCATTTCAGATTTTTGGCTTTAAACCGCAAGATAGTAGGGAGACATTATAGTTTTGCACAAGGCAGAAACTACCAAAATAAGTGAAGAATCCAACTGAGCCACATCAAATTGCCAATATTTGACAGTTTTTGACCTACTGAAGTGGCAATTTCATATGGTCCTATCTTACATCTCAAAATCAATCTGTCATTTGGATAAGAGACAGGGAGATTAGCTTGGAGGCTAAATACATTATCTGGAGGTGAAATCTCTTAGGCTTTGATAAAGGTGGATATTTTGGACAAGGAGAGAAGAGTGATTTTTCCTGATCTATTTTTGCTGGAGTTCTCTTAACCTCTCTTCTCTCGTTCTTTTTCTGGTCTTACTCTTGGGAAAGCAAAGCATTTGTTTTCTTACATCCTTTTGGGTCCAATTATGTTGATTCTGATCTCTCATAGCTGCTTGACCTGGAGACCTTCTGGAGAACACGGTGAGGCCCCTTCTTAGAGGAGCAGTGTGGATGCTTAGTTCACTAGGCTGGGATTGCTCTTCTGGATTTGATAGGTGAACTGCAAAATGCATGGATAAGCAAGGCTGCTAAGAACAAACTTCCAGGCTTGTTATCAAAGCTCTTCGTTGGATTTGGAAAAATGCTGTAAGTTTAAGGAAAGCAAACCTTTTGGGGATATTCTTGGTGTTAAACATATTAGAAAGAAAACATTGTTCTTTAAGAGGGTTCATGAGGTCCACTTCTTGGAAGAGCCAAATTTAGGAACTCTGTAAGGACATATGTATAATTAGTTAAGTGGGGGAGAGATAGTTGCTCAAATGTTTCCAACTTTCAAAAATGATTTTGAGTTCTGTTTTAGGATTAGGGAAAACTGAATTTCTTTGAACCATTTCCACCCATGTCTAATTCTGTGGTATAGCTGTACAATACACAGCATGACAAAATTGGGTCACCAGCTGATGAATATTCAGTCAAGTGAAATACTCAGGCAGTTGGTACCAAAAAATAACACCATTCAAGTTTGAAAGTTAGGATGGCAGAATATTTATGTTTTGTGCTTTTTATTTTTTAGAGTGTACTTAATAGCAAAGATTTGGGCCTGTTTGCCAAAAGTCATTAATCATACGTTTATCATTAAAAGTAGTAGCCATTGTAGGGATCCTTAAGACTGCCACAGGGATTTAGGATCAGACTGGAAAACAACACCCCATCACCCCAGCATGTAGTCCCCAGCAACGCATGTTCTGTTTCCTGTCCCATCTATTCAGATTGGATTTTCTTGTTCAAGATTCAAGGTATATTTAGAAATGAGATGGAGCAAAAGTCAGTCCAGGATAGTGGGTACATTACATACTTAAAATGTATCCTTTGATCCCCTCTGGCATCTTTGAGAACTATGGCCAGAGAAGAAGATGGGAATCTGCTTGATCTCGTTTCTCTGACTTGACTAGAGAACTGATTTCCCTGCCTCCTACAGAAGATATGGATTTCCTGTCTTTGCTTCGTTCAGTAACTCTGAAGGAAACACGGCACCGGGTATAGGGTGTCAGAACAAATACCCCTGCTAATCCACCTGCTAAACAAGGAGGTAGAAGAAAAGGTGCATCCTAGAGCCAATGTGAGTGTGAGTGTGAATGTGAGTGAGTGAGTGAGTGTGTGTGTGTGTGTGTGTGTGTGTGTGTGAGGGAATGCTTTCCCTTCATTCTGCTCATTGCAACATCTTTTCCACTCTCTCTCTCTCTCTCTCTCTCTCTCTCTCCCTTTTTAATTTACAGAGAAGAGGGGGAAACACATAAGAAATGGAAACACTCTCCTTTCTAATAATATAACATCATCAATTAATCAAACCTATAGGCTCACAGTGAGTTCCAAAGCTCTGCCTGGCCCTGACGATATGTTTGAGAGGATGTGTGCCAAACTGTCTTTTTTGCTGACACATTAAACTCTGAGCGGTCCTTCACAGGCTAGTGAAATGGATTTAAACCTTGGCCCAGAGCCACTTAGCAGTTTGGGAACATGGGCAGTTGCATTCATAGCCAGAAGCATGAAGAACAATACAGTTGCACTTTTTGCTTCATATTTCCCCCACACATCTTAGCATCAGACTATTGTTTGTTAAATGGGTCATGTTTATTAGTTTTGTCTCACCAGTCTGACTACGAGTGCCTAGAAGTCAGAGCCTCCACCAGACATTTCTTTGTATCCTTCACAGTGTGTGGTGCAGAAACTAAATAAACATTGAAGTTCCACAAAAATAGAATGGAGAAAGAAAGAAAGAAGAGAAAAGAAAAGAAAAGAAAGAAAGAAAGAAAGAAAGAAAGAAAGAAAGAAAGAAAGAAAGAAAGAAAGAAAGAAAGAAAGAAAGAAAGAAAGAAGAAAGGAAGAAAGGAAGAAAAACACGAGGGCAATACAAGGAACGAGACAAAGGAAAGTGTGCAACGCAAAACAGAGAAAGACGATTTAAGGAATGCACCCAGAAAGAAGACAGACACGGCAGAGTTGCAGTTGGTGGCCAGTGTAGAACAATATTTACAGATGTTTTCTTTCAGTTCTTCCTTCTTTTTGTCCCTATTCCCCTCCTGGACTCCATTCTTTCTTTCTCTATGTATAGTCCCTAAAGACAGCACGACAGTGGATAACAACTCAACGGGGCAACCATACTGCAGATCACAGGCATGGAGGGAGAAGCCTGGACAGTACTGGGCTCTTCTGACAGCCAGCAGGGACAGCATCCACAATTCTGCACAATACTGAAGCCCAAAGCCAGGCCAAGGCCACCCATCTCCACCTGTGGCTGACTTAATACACTTCTCTTTTCTCATAATTTGCCCTTCACGAAGGTCTCTTTGAGGGTGGTGAAAAGAGTAAAGAAATATATCCTGAGTTATTAAAAGAATCTCTGTAAGTTTGTTAAGTCCCTTCCTCCCCAACCCCCCAAAAGATGTCATTTTTGCTTCCAATACTTTTAAGTCATTGTTCAGTAAAAGGCAATATCCCTTCTCCCTTTGACCCTTTCCAAAAGGTTACATTGAGCCCAAGCCTATGAGGTACCCCCATGTGTGACAGTTGGCTTTGTTGAGAAACATGATTCCATGACACCATATTACAAAGAGCGAAGACGAAAGCATGACACTCAACCACTCAACAATGAGGCTGAAGCAGGGCCATTGTCCTCGGCAGAGATGATCTCACACCAACCTGACTTCCCTCTCCTTTCCTTTAAATCTCCCTTTCTGTTCTTATTCCTCTCACAGGAGAATGTTGCCTATTGAGTCCTTTTTCTTCCTTTTGGCATTTTCTCTTATTTTCTCAATCTCACTCTTGTCCTTTCTTCTTTCTATTTTATTGCAGTTTCATTGTTTTCCTTCTAACTTTGCCTCCTCTTTGTCTGCTTCCTTGAAGATTTATGCAGCTTGACTTCATTAGCTCACTGCCCCATCACAAGGAAAACAGTACTAGGAGCCAGGGAGGGTGGGGAAGGGGCTCTGTCTTACCCTGTAACTAGGTTAAGAGGTAGTCCATTGTTGTGGGTATGATGACTTCTGGTCTTTTCCTAGTCCTGAATGGAGCTCTAACAGCTCCATTACCTCTGCAAGTAGGAAGATGCTGTTTGCTTTCAAAGCAGCAGGGCCTGGCTAAAAGCCTACCAATCCAATAAAAGTTGCAATTGTGTTGGCCCTCTCCACACCTCCTCCCACCCCATGCTTGTGAGGTTCGTGATACAGAAGTTAATGTTATTCAGCGGAATAATACTTCCTCCCATCTGCTTCGATTGTGGTGTCCTGCTAATGGCAGTGGGAGTGAAGTGACCTCAGGGTTGCCCTATGTACATGTGATGCATCCTCATAACAGAGAGCTAGTCAGAGGGAGAGGGATAAAGGATAGCATGTAAGGCAGTCTTTCCTTTGTGAAAGTCACATTTACCTTTCCGAATTGTTCTGAATTTCACTGTCATTGAGAGGCTGAGACAAGGCACACTGATCATTCAGATCTCTTGCTATGTGTTCACTTTATGTGCCTTTCTGCTTATTTCCATCTTTGTCACTGCCATTCTCTCTGCCCCTGGTCTCCTTCCTTCTTCCTTTTCCTTTTCTCTCTCCTAATGCATTATCAACTCAAGGCTTTGAAGTCGGTGTTCTAGCAAATTGGGAAAGAGCTTATGTTGATGAACTAAAGTTAACCCAATCATTAACACTTTCATGCCAAGTCTGTTGTCAAACTCTGTATTCACAGAAAAAAAGAGTCATGCCTTACAGACATGACTGGGTATACCAGTCCCTGTGATGCTGTGAGGGTCTGTTTGCGGTGGCCCAAGGTCAGTACTACAACTGATGCTGTGGGAGCTACACTGCCTGTCTTAGTTCAGGCTGCTGTACCCAAATACACACTGGATGGCTTATAACAACAAAAATTTATTTCTCACTGCTCTGGGGGCTGGGTACCCTGAGGTCATGGTGATGTTGGGGCCCTCTGGAAGGTCTGCAACCATGTGTCCTCACATAGTAGAAGAGGCTAGGGAGCTCTGTGGAGTTTCTTTCAGAAAAGCACTAGTCTAATCCATGAGGACCCCATCCTCATGACCTAAGTACCTTCCAAAGGCCCCATGGTTTGATATTATCTCATTGGACATTAGGATTTCCAACGGGAATTTTGGAGAGACATAAACATTCAGATCAGAGCACTGATGAACCCAAACCCGGAAATGTGAGACTGGCTTAGAGTTATGGGTGCACAAATGGTTGGCAGCAAGAGGGGAAGCAATGAAAAGATACAACATAGAAGAACGGTTAGTGAAATAAATGACTCCAGAGAAAGAAGGGAGAAGTAGGTGAGGAGAAGAGTAGAGGAAAAAGAACTGAATCCTAAACAAGGGCAGGCCTCAAGTTATCTCAGAGGAGTCCTCTGAGCCTGCCCTTCCTGCCCTGGGAAGCCCATCCTCCACAACCTATCTGGATAGTCACTTCATATAAACAAACCCCCCACTGCTGTGAATGATGTCACTATTTCACTTGGGAGTTAATTTTGAAGTCCTTTTTCATTAGCTTTCTCAGCTTAAATCAAGAATGCTGACCCACTCTTACCAGAGAGCATGCATCTGTCCCTGGCTCTTCATCTTCATTAGCAAACCCTCAATTTAATCCCTGATCTAGGCTTTATTCATATCTTTGTGGTAATGTTGAGATTGTCACTGACATCAGCTTGCTCTGCCAAGGACACATTAAGCATGCTTCTAGAAAACACACACAGAAAGCTGCTATATAAATACAATGGGAATGAAGCCTCCAAAATACTTCCACAAAACCCTAGGCCCTCGACACCTGACCAAAACTAATGCCCCAACGACCTCAATTTCTCCCATATTACCTCTCTTTTTAGGACACAGTCTCTCCACAAATGATTCTCGCTCAGATTCTTCATTTTCTTCCATCATTACCTCTTTTCTCCCCCTCAGTGTCTTCCCTTTCCTCTCTATGCATGGCCAATATTGAGAGCAGAGAGTGAGAATTGCCTCAAGTCCCCCGGGGGGCAGATGGTAATGCCATACTAGAGATAGGACAGCAGTGGGAGCCCTCGTGGAGTCAATTAGGATTCATGGGAGGAGAGCAAGAGTATTAGTTCTGGAACTGTGGGTTTCTCCATTAGCGGAGAGGTATGGACCACAGAGAGGGAGAGAATGAAGCAGAAACTAAGTTTTTGTGTATAATTTTTTCCCATTCAGTTCCAGCCAAGGGTCTTGATCCTCAGAGCTTCTCTTTCCTCTCACTTCCCTTATTTTATTTTTTTTTAAACTTTCTCATCTTACCTTCTCACAGTATCTCTATTACCTAAGAGAAAGGTGAATCTAAACAAAAAAAAATAATAATAAAACAAAACAACAATAACAACAATAACAAAACCCAAAAAATTCAAATGGGTACTTTTCATCTTTTTTATTCCTCTCTCTATCTCTTTTTTTTTTCTCTCTCTCTCTGAATAAAACACTAGATGGTTTTATATTTGGGAAAAAATGAGGTATTTTTCTTTAATTTTTTTAATGTTTATTTATTTTTGAGAGAGAGAGAGAGAGAACAAGCATGACTGAGGGAGAGGAAGAGAGACAGAGAAGAGAACAGAAGATCCTAAGCAGGCTATGTGCTGACAGCAGGGAGTACGATGTGGAGCTCAAACTCATGAAACTTGAGATCATGACCTGTGCCGAAGTTGAACACTTAACCTGTAGAGCCACACAGGGGACCCTGAAACTGATGGATTTTTCAAACTACATAGAAAAATAATCAACAAAGATTTAGAATCAATTATGTATTTAGAATTAGATAAAGAGAAAAACAAAAGACATAGGTGAAAAGAGTTTTATACTCTATGGGTGCCAATATCGGCAGGTATCAAAAATAGTGGTAGTAGCAAGAATAGGGTAATTACATATTAAGATTGTGAGGAAATGAGAAACCATTGTGAGTTAGTGAAAAAAAATTATTTATTTCTGTTCTCTCCTTGACCTGAACTCTAAATATGTCCGCATGTGATTTGGAGGGAAAAATCCACAAATTTAGTCAGATTTTAGTTCAAATACCACTTCCTATCTAGATTATTTTAGATAAGCAAAGAAATATCTCTTAGAATTTGATTCCTCATTTGCAAAATGAGATTGGTCAGAATATTTGTATAGGGATAATACTACATAAGATAATTATTTAAGGATTATTTGTTATGATCTCTTGTATTTTCTAGAAAATGTTTTCCAGTGGGGTAACTGCTAAGGGAAATAGGGACATGTGTGTTTTAATGTATTTTGTATTAATCGGTTCTGTAAAAATTTTCCTTTTTTCCTCCAGATATGCGTTACTGCACTTGAATTTACTCTTAATACTGATATTAGTGGAACTTCTTTGTATCCAAGGAAATTGATTTTAGGCCCGTGCACCAAAAATAAAAAGAAAGATTTCCATGGCAAAAGCTTATTCTGAGATGTTTTCTTCTTGAAATGTCCTGATGTCTGATGGCAGAGTAAATCTGGATACGTGCCACACTACGGTATGGTCTAGGATATTTGGGGATGTTATGACAAGATTGCTAGAGTAGTCATTTATCATTTTGTTAACATCAGAAAAATCCCCTGTTCTCCTTTGACAGAGAAGTGGTTTGGGCCATTACTTTTTTTTTAAGTATCCAACAAAGATAGCCCAAACGATCTGGCCAGGATTTCATTTTATGACAACTAAAAACTAGGGAAGAAATGTGATAAGGAACTTTTTATTCACAAACGCCAAAGGCTGGGTCAGTACACGATCTTACTAATGGAACTTAAATCAAGTTATGCCTCAATTACTGGGCAAGGATAATTCTTATTAATTGGTATTATGTCCTACCAAGAGATGTTGAAAATATTGTATCTATAAGGATAAAATGAAACTTTAAGACTTTAGAAAACACATCTCACTTTAAAGTTCTTTAAAAACCTTTACCATCCATGGGGTGGTGGTAAATAGAAAGCCACAAAAAGAAAACAATAGAGACAGAAATATTTTATGGAAGGTCCTTCTAAGAGGTAATTTCAACACCTCAGCAAAACAAAAGTAGGCAAAAATATTCCAGGAGAGCGTTGGGAGGCAGGAACTAGAAAAATGAATACAAGCGAAAAGAGATAAAAATAGCATGAGGTACAAATTGGGAAGACTAGATCTCATACTTGTATAAATAATCCAGGAAGTGTTTAGGAACAAAGATGTTTAACATTCTATTTAAAATTTTTGCACATTTGGAGGTAAATCTCACTCTTTCCACAAGATAGGAAACAGGCACCTGTGTGAGTTGTTTCTTTCTTTGGTCTTGTGTATTTTTTAATTTGGGGTAAATTAAGAATAAATTCTAGTTCTGAGCTTGATATGTGGGACAAAAACAAATGATATTGGAGAGTGAGAGAGCAAGAAGTTGAATTAATTCAATAGAGGCAGAATGTTGGCAACGTGGCCGTAAAATCACAAGCTCTCAGGAACTGATGAACACTGGGGGACATTGGTATGTCCATTGGAATGAGGTTTCTAGACAGTTATCCATATTTAAATGAACAGGACTGCTCTAGTTAATATTTGGGGAACAAAACCATAAAGGTACCAAATGTACAGAAAAGAACTCTTAGTCAATAGGAAGTCCTCCATGTGGAGAATGGTAGGTAAGAAGTAAATAATTCAAACAAGTTGCCTGCTGACTTGTATCATCACCTTCGGCTTCCAGTTTGGGCATCTCGTAGCACCCAGAATAATATAAAAGAGGATCCATAAGTAAGTTTTCTATTATAAGGAACTGAAGTGTGTACTTTATAAGCAGAACATTTTTCATGTCTCAGTATTCCTTGCTCCCATGTTTCCTTTGAGTTTAATGAAATGTATTGGAAAATGACAGACTATCTTGTGTCAAGTATAATCGAGAAAAGGGAAGGGCATACAAACTTGGGCCAGAGCTGTCAGAGAGGAGCTACAAACCCAGGTGAGTGGTGAAAGCAGAAGAATGGGGTGGGAAGAGAAAGAACGAAAAAGCATAAGTGAGAAGAGGAAAGGTAGTGGGATGAGAAGAACCAGAAGAAGGAAGATGAGGAGGAAGAAGAGGAGGGTAAAGGAGCCAGGAGAGAAGACAGGGAAGGCAGGAGAGGAAACGGCAGAGGTGAGAAGAGCATTAGACCCATGTGGCCAAAGACGCCAGTCTTTCACTCCCATTCTTGTTCAGTTTTGTCAAAACTTAGAGCAGAGCTCTGCTGTACCATCTGCACCACACCGTACATACTAGACCTAGAGAAGTGACCAAATATGAAGTCCTAAAAGGGAATGAAAAACAAATTTTTAAATATCTTTTTTTTTATTCTATTTTTTAATTCTGGAATGAAGTAGAAGTATCTTAGATCATCCCAAATTCTCATCCCAGAAATAGAACTTACCATGACTTCATGTGCAAAAAATTGCAAAGCATCGTTTGGGACAAGTTCCTGTGGCACTGAGTTGTTTTTTTTTTTTTTTTTTTAATTTATTTAATTTATTTATTTCTGGTCGAATAATTAACTTTGCACAATTAACTTTGTGACTTATTGATTGACGCTACACTTACTATTTTGACTGCTTATAAAACGACTAGATGTAGTAATGCTGATGTAATACAAAATTAACAATCAAGATGGAATAAAAAATAAACCAGTATGAAAACTACTTATGGGAAGAAATGTGCAAAATGATAATATTAAGGATTAACTTTGGAGCAATAATAAGGGTAGGAATCAAGCAAGCATATGAGGGGGGACTTGGTGAAGTAGCGACTGTGCAGCTGGCTGTCTCTCACACTTTCAGAGACTTCCTTTCTTAATTGATGGGAAAAGATAGGAAATAAAACATACAGTGTAATAAGCAAATCATCTGCTGGGTAACTCAAAAAATAAAACAAGCAACTATTTAGAATATCATCAAAACACAGGATAGCAAGTAATAATGATGTTGATTAATAATAGTTTAAAAATATCTGAGATTTCTATGTAAAACTGTCAATGCAGACATCATAGGGAAAACCTTTTTTTGTACTTCTTAACGTACTTATAACAGGTTGACTATTGTTAATATTTACCACTGGGGCGTAATGCTTTCAATATATAAAGTCCTCTGAGGTCTCAATCTCTAATCAGAGATTCGGTCTCTGAGACCTAATTACAAATTCTGTATAAATTAAGTAAAGGCAAACATTGCCCTCTTAAAGCTTCTGAAAAGATCTTACAATTTCATCATGTATATCAGGGATTCCCATTTTCTTGCTGGTTTAATTAGAATAAGGATGGCGTCTACATTATATGACAAAGACACCCTCTGTATTAAGATGCATATGTGGAAAATGATTTGACCTGCCTGAAAACTAAATCTTTGATACATCAAAGTAGTTTGTGAATTTCAAGAAGATTCATATTCATAGTCTAAAATATTCTTTCACATTCAGTGATATTAGACAATTGTTAGTTTGTTCCTGTTCTTAGAATATAGATAAGGAGGGCCTGGGTGGCTCCATCCAGTCCGAAGCTTGATTTTGGCTCAGGTCATGATCTCAAGGTTTGTGAGATCAAGCCCCTTCTCGGGCTCGGCGCTGACAGCAAGCCTGCTTGGGATTCTCTCTGTCTCTTTCTCTTTGTCTCTTCTCCACTTGCATTTATTCTCTCTTTCTCTCAAAGTAAACAAATAAACTTAAAAAAAAGAAGAATATAGATAGTGCTACTCTAGGATCGTGCTACTGTTTTGTGGATTTAAGAGCACTGGTACATATCTAAATACTTTTTCTCACTCTCGGGGACTCTGAGTCTGAGGTCTGGATGGAGATCAGCAGACATGTAGGCTTTTTTTTTTTTTTTTTTGAGATCCATGTATCTAGGCTGTATAGGCACCTATTTCCCTTCCACACATCAAATAGCACACTTTATATATGCCATCTTAATTATCAAGCCATACTTCCAGAATTCCCAATATCAATAATAAAATTAATTCTCTTTTAGAGCAATCACAGAAAAGAAAAAAGAAGTCTTACATGCAGAAGACACAGTTTCTTACTGCCTGTTGTCTATTCTTAAAGTCTGGGTTCAATCAGTTAACTTAGAGTTCTCTCTGAATCTTCTTTCAAAATTGAAGAGCTGAGGTTGTTAAAACTGTCTTTCCTTTGAACTTCACATGCTGCCTGGTGGATTGGAGAGAGGCAAAAGCATCTTTATTGATAGTACTTAGGGAGTTTCTGCTAATTAAGATCTGTTCACCTGAACTAAGCAAGTGGCCACACATCATATAAGAATAAATGTTCTTTTTTCCCCAATCTTACCTGTCTTTTTATGGATTAGTTAAGATGAGTAGAGGATGATGTTTTACTGGCAACTTATTCTGGCACTAATCTGTGCTGCACCAGGGAAAGAAACTAGAAATAGAGGAGATACAATATTTAAGGTATATATATTTTTTGCTAGTCTATTTATCTCATTTTTTAATGTAGGGACATGTAATAATTGAAAGATGAATTGAAGTTTGAATTAATGACCTCCTTTTTCATAAATATAGCTAAACCACATCATATTTTTTAGTAGATCACTAATTCAACCACTGCTTAAACAATTATAGGCACCACTTTTTTGTATAGAATAAGCCTATAAGCCTATACTCAGTGTTACAACATAATTTAAATATTTTTCAGTAAAAATTTTAATTCTTATCAAATCCAGGAGACACCTGCACAATATACATATACATAAGTGCTTTGACATCTACCACTGAGTTATTGAAATAGCCATTTCAGAACCCGTCTTACCGCGATCAATCAAGTCTTTCAACAGTGTAGAGAGAAAATAAATATCTCAAACTGTCTATTCAAGTGCTCTTAAAGCTTAAAGAGCCTTAGATGGGATTATCATCAAAGAATGAAACAATATATTAAAATTTTGAGAACTCCATTACAGAAGAATAATCTTTCCACTTAGAAAACAAATTATTTTAATACACATTCACCATAGTTTTGTACACACACACACATATCGCAGTTAATCCAGGGAACATATTATAACTGTAAGAAAGTAATTCAAAGGTGTGGCTTAGGACATACTGCACATGATCACTCATTCCCTATAGGCAGTTAAACTTCCAGACTTGGGCAAATGGGAAGTGATGGAGGGTGGGGCAGGACAAAAGAGTAGAGATTTCAGAGATGAAGAGGCAAATAGCAGCTTCTATGCTCCCGTGGCTCTGAAATTCATGAGTCCCACTGGTGGGCAGGGGAAAGTGATCAGTAGCTTGGACAAAAATGACATCTTTGGTGAAACTACTAACTATGAAACATGGTCTTACTTTAAATCTACACTTGCATAATGCAAGAGTAACCTAGTGGATTTATAGGATGCTTTCTATACTGACACATTTCAAGGCTGAAACTTAGAAGCTAAATGTCAGCCCTGATGGCAATTTCTTAAGTCAATTCTAAGAGACTGGAAAGATGTTGCGAATGCACAGTGGTCCTCTACTTCAGGGAAAGGTAGCACCATATATTAAGTTCAAGCTACAAATCTGGGAGTCAACTCTGTCATTTCTCTTTTCCTAATTCCCAACAACCAGTTCATACAAAGTGCGACCAAATCTACTTGTAAATCAATCTCCTAAATCCCATTTACATACATATATTCACATTACTGCTAATTTAAACTGCTCCCACCTCCTGCCTGATTATTACAATGGTCATGTTTCCCATGTTCATTCTTGCCATCTCCAATCGCTTTCAAACTGTACCCAGAGTAATTTTAAAACACATCAGTAATCAAGTCTTTGCTGAGAGGTAAGTGATAGTTTGTCCCAGAGAGATTTCCTGGACCTTCTGTAAAGGTCCATGGGAATTGGGTAAGGCCTTGAGCTTAAGATAATTAATTGTGACCGACCATAAGGCTTGAACTCTAGGCGCCTCTCATGCCAAGGGAGAGACCCAGGCTTCCCCAAACAAGGGTAATAATGTGGAGAATCCTATTGCTTCCTTTCACATCATATACCTGGCAACCCTAGTTCCCTGATCAAACCACACCCACAGCTGAATACAGGAGAGAGCTGGGGCCAGATTTCTGCCTCCTTATACTGTTGTCGTTTTTCTGCCCTTGTTCACACAGTGCTTCCCTAATCGTGCAGCTCCCAAGCTCCATGGATCAAGATAGCATTCCTCCTGAAGTTTGGTATCTAGACTTGCTATACCTCTGTATTCTAGAATGCAAATGCACCTGCTACTGAGCCTGTCTTCATGATTTAAATTTTGGTTAAAATCCCCCAAATCCTGTCTCAGCATGTTTGGTATCATGGTTTGCATGACATCTGCCCAGTTTAAAACCCTTCAGGGGCACTACCTCACTCAAGATAAACACCAAAATATTCACGATGGGATGCAAAGCCCAGCATTACCTGACTCCTGCCTTTTCCAGATGCGCTTTGCACCATGGGTTCACTCTGGTTCAACTAATTGCCCCTTCATTTTTCACAAATGCGCGATCTTTCTTTCACAAATGCCTCAGGGTCTTCAACCCGATCATCCCTTTGTTGGAACATTCTCTCCCACTTGGTCTTTTGATCTAAAATCAGAAGTTACTTTTCCGGGGAAGCTCTCCCTGATGTTCTAGACTAGAGTGTGGCTACCCTTTTATGGATTTTACATTGTTTAGCAAAAAGACACAAACAGAGAAAAAACAGGGGCCTTTTATGATTTTTTTTTTCTTTTGAGCTGTCATTCCTAATTTGAAGATGAATCCTAATTGGAAATGTTCATGCTATTAATCAACAGTTGCACAAAAATTTGTCTATAGCAGAAACACGTTCAACATACACATTTGCTCCAAAAAAGACCACTTTGTTTACCTTAATTGAATTCTTGTTCCTTTCAACAGAATGCTATACTCTCTTTCCATAGCATCTGATATCTTTCCCTCACAACGCTTATGATGGGTGCGATTATATGATTAAGTCTGAGATTTTTAACTTATTTCTAGTTTTCCCATTAGATTATTTTCTGTATGTGAGGTAAACTTTGCTTGTTATCTTAACATTGTGTTTTCATCACATAGCACACAACCTGGCACAAAACAGGTTGCTGAGTGATTAAACAAGCATTTCAAAATGACTGACACTTCCAATATGAAAAAAGAATAATAAATAAAAGGTATTAAAATTAAAAATTAAAAACATAAGTTTAGAATATGAAAAAAAATAATTGAAAAGAATATTCTCCTCAATTCCATCAGTCAGACATCCTTTTAGCTTTTTTTGGTTTCCATTTAACACAACACAATTTCTTCATCACAAAAATATGTTACTTCTTCACTCACAAGTAAGGCCAGGGAAAAATGGAAAGGCTGAGAAGTAGGACTGGGGACCCAGCTGACGAAAAGGATAGAGGCTGCCATAGCGTGAAAAGAATGAGCGAAAGAATGGGCGTTCTTCCCTTGGTTTTTATGAGGGGAGATGGTAAGTTGAGACATTAAATGAATTACTTGTTTCTCCTTTTTTAAGATACATGTTTGAGGGAGTCTCATTTGCTAAATGTCTTCGAAAACAGGCAAGAAAAACAGATGAGAATTATTAGATCAAATAGTGGTTCATGTACAAGATGTTCTACACTTAGTAGACAAACAAGATGTAGAAAAATCACCAGGACCAGATGGCGGCTCTTATGTTCTTTCATATGTAGGATTTTCCTCACCAAAACAAAGAAGTACAAAAATGTGTGCGGATTTAGTCTAAGTGCAAGGAGCTACGGGAAGAATAACTCTGTCCGTTTCTAGTGCTGCCGTCTTTCACCATAATGCATTTAGAAATAAAGAAGCAATAGAAGCGTCACCTCCTATCACAATCTTTGGTAACTTTCATAACCACAAAATTCAGTCTGAAAATAAAGTAAAATATTTCCATAAAGAATCTATGCCTAATCATACAATAATCTCAATAAATGAATATTTTACAGTACATCTGCAGTTAGACACAATGACGCTCTACAATATAAACACATACAGTAGATTTGTATTATATCCTCATCTTTTAATATGAGATTATTCAATTCTAGTTCTTATATTTCCAGCCAGAAGGGATCTAGACAGCTGGTTGAGTGAGTCATTCCACATATTCTGAGAGACAAGAATGAGATTCATTTGCTCTTTGCTTATGGGGATATATTAATGAATCTTCAATCTTGCTCTCACTGTCCCCTATGGCCATGATGCATTTGCAGGGAAAGCAGGTTTACACAGCAGAAAGGCTTCTGTCAATAGTATTAAACCTGCTGTTATTTATCTTCCTAGTCTTGGACTATGGAAGAGAGGAACAAGGAAGAAAAAAAAAAGAAAAGAAAAAAAATGTTGCATTTGTTTAACAATAAACCAAGGATTCTCTTTCAGTTTATTGCCCACTCCGCCCCACCCTTGTGGCTGTTACTTACAATTGTGAAGCTGAATCCTAGTGGGGAAACCCATGATATTAACCAACTGTTCTGGAAAGATGAGTTGACGGTAATTGAAGTAATGTGGAAACATATATTCACTCCTAAAAATGGCCAATCTTTGCTTTCCTTACACTTAATTTTTTTCTTCCTTTAAAAGATTTCTTGCTGCCTTCTGTCTTTGGTGGGGACTGGTTATTCTGAAACATTCATTACTAAGATTATTTTTAGAAAACAGTCCTGGACAACAGATGCTTTAATCAAAACAAACAAAGTTTGAGGAAGTAAAAAGAGTCCGGACTTTTAAACTAGTTTACATTATGCCTAATACTTAATCAAAAACAGCCACATTGGGGCTCCTGGGTGACTCAGTCAGTTAAATATTGGACTCTTTGATTTTGGCTCAGG